>CM068834.1:47628685-48999644 GCA_028554795.2 Sinohyriopsis cumingii
GCCAAAACCAGCATATGCTCAATGATAAGATAGCCATTATATAGACTGGTTCCAAATATTTATTTAGGTGGCAGGGGCCAGTTTCGCATATATTGGTCCATGGCAAATTTCTTAAGTTTAGGGTATTGTGTGAGTTTTTGAGCTATTATTGTGCAATAGTTAAAGAGATGGATATATTTATGAACTAGGTGTTTCGGGCTTGTGTTGTTCTTGAAATTGATGTGAGGCATGTCCACCTCCCATAGCCACTGCGCAGTATGTAGCCACTGAGATACCAATATTCGGCGAGGAAGTAGAGTTAGCCTTCCTTAACAGTAGACATGGGCTCAAAGCAAGTGGAATATCTCAAAAACGGCCTGGATGACAACTGTTCAGAATTGCATCAAGCTATTTAGTAGACAACGTTTTTCAAAAGTATCACCCAGGGAAAGGGTTTGCGTGTGCACTGTGAGCACCACATGCTGTCAAAAATGCCCTTCGGATGTGAAAAATGCATGTATACAATATGGGTTGGAGTGCATAAACATTTTATTCTAAGAACTTAAGTAGACTTGCCTGGTCAAGTGTGTGATGTGATTATGTTGTGCTTCATAATACCTATCCAAAAATATGGACCTTTTGGACCTCACTCATGTATTAATTTTTATGAATTTTTATATTAAGCAGGTGCATGCGACATTAAATTTGTACATAAAAACTGTCCCCTGTCCCCTTTAAGTAGTTACAGGTGTTTCGTGTTTTGGGAAAAACGAAATTTATTGAACTCTTATTCGTTAACTCTGCCTTATTTTGATTATTTTTTAGACAACTAAGTTTTCAAAGCTAACATATCCACAAATCTTGAATACATATATTATTAAATAATAGCAAATAAATTTATCTGAACTCGAATGAGCGTTCGATCAGTTATAGAACAGATTAGAATTACAATACCAAAAAACTAACATGCGAGAATTAGCTTTTGGAGAAATGAAAAGATGGCCAATTATGTCGGATAGAAACAAACGTTCAATTTCTACCCCATAAAGTCATTTTAACCATTTTGTTGATCAGTCCCTGAACTTGTGGACGCTTAAATTAAACACACAATGCTACATTAATGAAATGTATAGACATTAAAGTTTCTCTTTGTACAACTTCATTTATGATGCCTCCGAAGGCTGGCTCTTTAAATTGCTGACATGCGTAAAACTAATATGAATATAAAAGCATCGTCCAAATGTAACATGATTTGATTTCACCAAATTCTGACCTTTAAACGCAATTCAGGATATTTGTCTGCAAGCTGGAAATAGTTGCAATTTTGTCGTCTACCGGGTCATGTTGACAAGATTTGGCATTTTTACACGCACGTATATCTGTCTGAACAGGAAACAACACAGACCGTCGAAATCGATGTTTGATTTCATTAATGTCAAGGTCATAACAAGTTGGTCGTAGACGATCTCACTGAGTCTTAATTCTGAATGGCACAAAAGTTAGCAATAATGAGACCTCCGATGTTAGATCATTTACTCTGACATTCACTATGCCCTGTTGTGCCAATTACTATTCAACCACATACAAAATGCAATTTTCCAGCTACTGCCTCACGAACTTTTCAAGGTTTTTCGTCCGATATTTTAAATATTTGTTGGATATTTTTATCTTCGCCGACGTAATATGTACCAAACACTCGACACTTATTTGGAGTTAAATCTGAATTTGTTTATTTTACTTTCTTATGCTAAGATTCACGTCTCGTATACATTTAAAAATTTCCTCAAATCTAAAAAATATGTCATCTCTTCTATTGACCATAAAGAAGCACTTTACTGGAAGGGTTAACCAAGTTTGAAGTATTTATTTTCTTCTTGTCTGCTTAAACTTGTATCACCTCTAACATAAATCTGTCAGTGTCTAGATTATTATATGCAAATAATTAAAAGCATATTGTTAAGAAGAAAAAGCTAGGTTTGATGAAAATGAGGCTGATAAAGCAGAATGGTAAATTACAGAAAACGATCATAAGAAAGACCAGGAAGAATGCTGAAATTATAATTCTCGTGTGGTTGTTCATTACATTGCTTCTTATGAATAGCTAAACTCAAATATGTATCAATACAAAAGTTATCTTAATGCAATGTTTCTACATATCACATGATTACGTGCTGATGAGGAAGAATATTTTATACCTTCCATATATATTAGAGCTTATATAAATTTTACGCACTAGTAATTAGTCTCCTGAGTTCTGAGAAGATTATAGTTTCAGTAATTTTATTATTTTACCTACGCTGTATGAAATTTCTTTTGCACAATTTAAGGTATAAATTCAGACTTTCCAACCGTGCGATGTCAAGCTCCTACTACGTTACCGGATTGCGAAAGATATAATCCGTCAGTGGTTAAGCCAGCACCGGTTGCACCGCCCTCACCGTCTGCAAAGCCCATTACACACCCGCCCGAGCATGTTGAGAATGTGCAGATGGCCGATAAAGGTAGGAATGCAGCAACTTAAAATTGACATCACCTTTAAATTTCATATAGTCATTTATATTGGGGGGCAGTGTTTCCCTTTACACCCTCATTTGCGCTTCAGAGACCCCCAAATTATTAATTTGACCCTCAGATTTGATACCAAAGTTTGTTTTTAAATCAGTCTGACCCCCATTTTTGAGACCAAGGAGACTTTTGACTCTCAGTCTTGCATCCCTAGGGGATACACTGATTGGGGGTTGGGTCGGTGGGACTAATACGTCAGCGTTAGTCATCTGTAGGTATTCTACTCGAAAGTGGTCAATATGTTGTTCGTTATTTTATGCAGATTAAAATGTAAAGCATTTTTCATGGCCTACCTTCCGACGTTCTCGCTTCCTCGAGAACGGTGTAAAAATGTTCAGGAGGTCGCATACTATAATCATTTATTTTCCATACCTGCATATTCTCATTGGGATGTATGAATAATTGTCTATTATCATGTAGTAAATGCTTACAAATTAATAAAAGAGTGCTCTGTTTTCAAGAGGGTAGGAAAATTACAGAACATACCTGGATTTCTTTATTGTTTGCACATTAGACATGCATTGTCTGCATTATCATGCATGTCATGTTTGATAAATGACGCTAATTTATTACATCCGTTAGGTAGAACTGTATTGACAAAATAAAGGAATCGTTCTTCTTGCACTGAGTTAACAAGGACAGATGTAAGAAAATAAAAATTTTCCTTAAAATAACTTTTTATCTAGCCTTGGCAACAACCACCACATCTTCCCTTGATGCAGATTCAGCCAAAACATAACTCACCGAGACCGATTCATCGAGCACATTTACTGACATTTTATATTTGCCATTTAGTGTAAACATGATGATTAGGAGTTAAATTTAAGAAGGTACGTACTAACATTCCACGTGAAGTATGTTTCTTTAATGACAGGAATATAAATATACTAATATTGACGTAAACGATTAGAAAGCTTCGTTTCGTTAACGATACTTATCATCCCTTTAATGATTTTGGCATTCCTCGGCTTCCATCGCATTCCAGCCAGCTGTAGTGTATGTCAACGGAACTTGAAAATGCGTCCACTTGATTGTGTCAAAATTGGAATTGATTAGAAAAAAAGGTATCAAAGTAAGTCTAATACGACTAAAGAAATTAGACTTTGGAAAGGTTTCGATATCGACTGACAAATGTCTAAAATATTCCTGAAAATTTGGTAATACTTTTCCTTCACTTAATCCAACAGTTTTAAAAATTATAATTAATTATATTTCTGTGTTTTTATCCTCCTGAAATTAAAAACATTTCATACACAATTCCGACACAGGGCTTACTGTATAGACAATGATACATAGCATTACAGTTAATGTACGATTGAACTGGGAAGATCATAAATGAGAAAAGCAATCATACAAATGTTTATATTCGTCGTAACATTCCACTCAACAGTGTCGTACTTTGTACATGGTGTGACTTGTAAAGAAAAACAATTTTTCGGGTTTTTCTAGCTGGTTATCATGGCTATTTAAAAATATCGTGCAAATCATTGTTCTTGTTAAAATATCTATCAATATCCTTTATTTTGGTTTGTAATTGTTGGCTATGATAGAATATGTATTATCGATGGACTGTTGAGCCCAAGACTTCTTCCTGTTACAGTGTCGAAGATGCATTAAAATATAAATGATGTTAAGTACTTTAAAATACATGCAACTACAGATTATACGCATTATCAGAGACGGGAAACATTAAACACGGTCAGTTCGTAAAGAGAATGCAATTCCATTTTTAGTTTAAAATAATGTTTTACATTTTAGGGCTGTAGTCGATTTAATATCATTAGGTAATTAAACATCATTGTAGGTAAGCATCTTTTAAAAAAACTCAGTATTGTGTTTTGGGAGGCTTAGTTGATTTTTAATAGAAGAAGGCTTTATTCGACTATGAATGTCAGAGACTGCAGTAAAAGTATTCAGTTTGGCGCCAGGTTGTTTTGAAATTTGAACACGAACACCGAGTCATTGTATTTCACTCCAGCTTGTAAATGTAACCCATTTGAGTCATTGTATTTCACTCCAGCTTGTAAATGTAACCCATCTGAGCTTTTCAAATACAGTTTCATTTGGTGTTGTATAGTTTCCATCTAATATATATCTTGTCACATTTTGTCACGTTGTTAATACGTTTTAAAAGATAAGACGATACATTCCTCGATATAATGGAATAATAATCAGAATATGGTAACATGAATGAATTGTAAAAAGTAATTTTTCGTTCAAAAAATACTTAATTCATTTTAAATGAAATAACCTGAAGGAAATATTCGCTCTGGCTAATAACGTGTCGATAGTATTCCCTTTTTTTCTTGGTTTAAACTTGTAAATTGTATGATAACGGAAACTATAAATTTTAAGGCAAGATGGGTGTTAAGAACTGAGTCAACTGAGTGTCTGTTAAAATTAATTAATATAATAATAAATATGCCCCATTTTAGGAAACATAATCCCCCATCTGAAAAGATAATGAGATTACATATGTATGTCTGCTTATTCCATCAGATTTAGTTTAATTTAGAGTTCTCGTCTTTTTTAGATGCTGCACAGAAGGGCCAAATAACGACTACGCCATCCGGAGCTGAGACCAACCGTTTTCTCTCATTCCTTTTAGTGTTTGCCATCGTGCTTCAAGCTCTTGTTTTCCTCTGAATTTCGTGACAAGTTGCTGACGTAGAGATGCATCATTATGTACAAATACTCTATTATCTAATACCCAGAAGTTGATATACCTAGCACAGGAATTATAAAATACGAAATTGTATTTGAAACAAGTGAAGCATTCATGTTTTAGTTCTTCAAATACTTTCTTAGAAAAAGTATGAACACCTTTTTATTGAAGGAATAAGAATCAAATACCGTAATAAAAGTATGCAATTGAATTACTAAATTATCTTTTATTCCTACATAATATGAAAATTAGAATTTATGTCTAAACAAAAGTCTTTAAGCAATTTATATACTCAAAACGTTTGTATTAATTTGTTTCAGCAAAACGATAATTTTGGCACTGTAAAGCAGGAAGCTATGACCAAACTGTAATAATATTGTAAGCATCTTTATTACGCGTGTGTGACTATGTATTTTATAACAACAATAAAACAATAGTAACAACAACAACAACAACAACAATAATAATAATAATAATAACAATAATAATAATAATAATAATAATAATAATAATAATTTCTTGCTTTGTATTATAGTCAGCCAGTTTTCTAACCTTTACATTTCTAATCATTTTGGCCCTTTTTGCTCATATGGGTTTAATCGCTATTGGCATATAAATCAACTTAAAGATGTTTATAAACATTTGGCAAAGATATGTTCCTGAATAACCAAAGCTAGGAAATTACTAATATCACTTAATAAAAACAAAAACAAACAAACTAACAAACAAATTACCTTCAATACTTCTACGGTTTTAAATCAAAACACACCCATCCTCATTTCGATGTGCATGAGGGACGAAGGGAGATAATTCATATAGCATCAATGTATGAGCATGAAATCAGTTCTTCTGATGAGAAAGTGGGAAAAGAAGGGAATCCCGACTGTGCAGTAGTTCTTTCAAATCGTTTTCTATTACCTCAAATGGAATAGAAACTTGTGCTTTCACTTACTTTTCTTTCTCCAGATGTTTAAATCTTAAATATGTAAAAGTGAATTTTATTTTTCATTTGCTAGCAAATGGAAAGAGCAGAGCGTGAAAATATGGATGAATGGATATATTTGTCAATATCTTCTAGAGTGTAGATTTGAGATTTGTTTTTATTTTAAGACAGAAACGTGGATGGGAGGGAATAAGAAAAGGTTTTGGTACACGTTTTGCCTTTTCCAACATGACAGTTTTTTCTATGCGCATCTCTATACCCATTATTTAGGGTTATTTTTGTCTGTACATGTTTACTTATCACATTTGTAATGTACATTTTATAAGGAAATCAACATGAAAGCGTTCAGCCAGCATTATGTTTCTCTCTTCTGCTCTCGTGCCTATATGAGAATTGCAATGTTGTAGATACGTTCGCCGCAGTTCCCTCCCTTATGCCATAGCTAAAATAATGCCTTTACAAATTAGAAACTCCTATAACATTTAAGCTTTTAACAATTTAATTCTTGAAAACATTTATATTGGCATTGTGTTTTATTTAAATACTTTATTTTGAAGCTAAAATTATTAAACTCGGAGACTATCAGTGTATGATCGCTATGCTAGTTTATGTATCTTGAAGACAGACCAATCTAAAAGCCTTTAAATAACATAGAAACCTGGCATGAAGAAAATTCGAAAGTTAGTCTTAAAATAACATACGGGAAAGAACGTAATCAAAAGTACATTGTCGCTATTGTTAAAACAAGCATTTTAGAGATTACGAGGTTATTTTCACATAAATTGTTGGTGATTGAAGAAGCTAGGAGTTCTTGTAAATCGGCTTCTTGCATGTGCTTTTGTCATGTTTTGGAGAAGGGAGTATATTATTAAATACGCCATTCAATTATTGAAACATACACACCCTTTTTTCGTATAAATATATTAGTTACTTTTCATTGTATAAACGTGCATGTCGTATCATAAACACTATGCATTATAATAGTTTATTAATTTTATTCATTGTATAATTTTGGAATATAAACAAGATATAATATTTGTCCAATTCTTATATTTGTTTCATTGGATAATATATACTCATATACTCGAAAGAAAAGAAACGGGAAAGACTGTCTTTAGAAGAGAACAATCGATATTTACTGTGGGTGAGGGTGGGTCGATGTAATTAAATATCGTACTGCGCAGAAACGAGACCAACCTATGAACGCCAGAACATTTAGTAGTGTGCCGTGTTATGAGAAATATATAAGTGGGCTCTACTTCAATCAGAATATAGTCTACTCTTAGTTTTGCTCTAAGAAATTGTACCCAGTACTTTTTGGAGTTAAAATAAGGAAAAAAAAGACCTTCCCGCAGTTATTTACCAACACTTCTTAAGATTAATTTCTTTCCTTTCTTCTTTATCTTTAGTGCAGTTCTCACCCGTACGCCACTGTACCACAACGCTTCCGTTTGACAATTGATATATACAATAAATAATTTTACTGAATTCTAAGCTATAATTCATTCTCTGAACAATTTTATCACATCATATTTGATTGGTGTTTTAAAAAATAAAACAATATGAGAACCTTAAAGTGATGAAAACTTCAGGGTGTGGTAAAAATGAATTTTTTTCGCATCGATCCTTAAAAAAGGGTTTGAAGTTGTATCGTTTTAGATGTTTAGTTTAACAATTCCTGGTTGTTCTAGGATTGTTGTTGGTCAGGCTTTGTTGACCCGTATCAGCTTTTTATGTTGTTATTCTTGTTTTCTCTCACTCAAATATATACCAAAATCCGTATCACTTCCGACGGATATGACGCAATGCCCAGCTGCCAAGAATATAGTCCTCTAGCTTCAACCAATGAGCCCCAGACAATACACTTTAACATGAAAGTAATAGCTTTAAGACTTTTTCTGTTCCGTCTTATAAGGAATTATTAATTACTCCATTTTTTTTTCTGAAACGATAACTTTATATTTTGTCTTAGATACAATGGCATGCAGACCAAACCTTGTTAATAAGTATTAGAAATTTGGCTATATGAATTGAACATAATAAAGCCTTGACTGGGCATTCGTGTAATCCTCTTGGCTACGGATCAAAATTTATCGGACAATGGTGTTGCTAATTAATATTCGGATCAGCACATCTTTATTTTGGCAGTTATTATCATGATAGTGAATATGTAAAGTGTTGTGTATATGATGATTCCGGACAGAAATAAACAGGAAATAAACAGTTTCCGCTTTCGATGTTTCTCATTTATAGACCAATGATTTCCACACAATAAAAAACGAATTAGAGATAGAGATTTTAAACTCGTATCTGACACCTAGTTTATATGTTCACCGCCATTGCCACGTTTCCGCAATTGTAATAATATATTCTGGTGCCATGATATAGTGTAGAGGAATCTAGAATAAGTATTCTAAATTGTATGCATACAGTTCTGATAAAGACTCTATCTCTTCTGATAAACTTCACGCTTAAGAAAAGAAATAAAACTCGGAGATCATTTGGGTGTAATATCTTTCGCATCATACTAGTTCAGTGACAGGTGAATTTACGAAGCACTGCAGTATATAGAAATGTGACATAAAGAATTGGAATGATATCAAATCAAATTTAGTTTGTTAAATATCCTTTTATTTACATAATTTGCACGATCAAAGACCGAATATTCCATAAAATATAAAATTTCACTAGCACTTAAAGTTTAAATTTTGTATTACGAGTTTCAAATATTTAAAGCTAAACACTGCAAGTTCATCATTCGCTTTATGTGTTTGCTTGTTACATCTCCAGTAAAGCTAATAATATATAATTCGAAAGATGTAAAAAAAAAAAAAGATAAAAAGAAAAAGAAGGGAAATGCTTGAATATTTCTTCTTGGTGCTCCGGGTGTCCCAGTGTTCTAAACCGCTCGTCTCTATCGATCAGCGCCATCTGACCTTTCTCCGCGTGGGTTCGAGACTCTGGCTCAACCAAAGTGGGCATGTGTGAAGCTTGCCATTAGCTTCCCGTGGGTAGGCGGTTCCTAGCGAGGTTTCATACACGCCTATCGCGGGCTGAAAAATATACACCGTATTTCAAAGACCACTCAGTTTGTAACGTATTTCATAGACCACTTTGTTTGCACCGTATTTCATAGACCACTTTGATTGTACTGTATTTCAAAGAACGCTTCACTTGCATCGTATTTCAAAGACCAACTCGCTTCCAGAGAACTTAAAGACAAATTTTTTGTACTATATTTCAAAGACTGTTTCGCTTGTACTATATGCCAAAAACTAGAAATTTACGATGAGTTCCATTGTTTAAAAACGCGAATGAATGAATATGCTAAAGGAGTTCATCACATTCAATAAAATAAAATTGTATTTTTAAATAAGATTTATAAAGTTAAGCCAAGTGTTTCATTGAAAGTAAACGGAGAAAAAAAAACACATTTCAGACCATTATGATGTTTGAAATTCGAAGGCTTAAATATTTAACATATCAGGTAAATCAGATCAGAAGTTGTTTAAATTCGATAAGTTTTTATATATCTCTGTATATTGTCACTCACAATGGAAACAACGATATATTTCAAATACCGATTCGTGGGAGTGTTATATGATCTCCCACCTGTTATGGTACTTTGGTTATCGTTATCTAGGAGATGGACGACCACAATTTTTTTGCCCTGATCGAGCAAACAATACATTAAAATATGAAATTAATGGATGGAATAATAGTAATCTGATCACAGATATGAAATAGGACAACATGAGCCCCCGTATGTAAAATGGAAAAATTTAGTGAATTACAAAAACAAAATGAATTTGAACTGACATTATCGGAATGTACTTTCTGTTAGAATTACAAAATTTATGCGAAATGCAATTAGCCGTTCTTTTATACCGATTAAATACATTTCATCGTCTCGGAGTTTACATAGCACAGAAACAATGAATACAATTTTGTTTAAATCTAACAGAAATTGTTAAATTAAATATTTTTAATATTCTTAAAACTTATTACACATGCAAAAGCTTGTTCAAAAGTACATGGACTACAATTTCCAAAAACAGCAAGAATTAATTACATCTAAATTGCTAGTGTTTTCTGGTCGGCGTCCGTTTTCTTTTCTTCTGCATCATCGAAATAATTATTTAAAACATCAAGCTACGTATCATTCTATGAACATTTTATTTTCGTTGAAAATGTTTACTTATCATATTTCTGATGTAAAAATAAAATAGATAAATAATATTCAGAACACTATTTTTCTTTCTTGAACTTGATGTTACTAGAAAAGCAGAAAAGAATAAAACTTTCAACGATACTATTTGTCCCGTGTTTGAAATATTCACATCAGCTGCTCCCTTCTATCGATACCATTTGTATAAAAACATTGCTGCACGTTTTCCTTGCATTTAGTCTTCATGATGATTATAGAGCTCCTTTTTATTTTGGCTAAAAAAAAAAAAAACAACTCAGAGAGTTTTAGAATGTGAAAAGAATTTCACAGGCTGATGAATAGGTCGTCCACCGGCTGTCACGTGTCTTAAGGACAACTTCTCACATATATACGATTCAAATGGCGATTACGAAAATGAAAAGCATGTTCAAAATTATGTAATTGTTAACAAATCTCAGGAACGTAAAAATAAATAAAACATAAACATTTCAGGAAAGAAATTTTAATGGCGGAAATGTTATGCATAAATGTGCCGCTGGTTATGAGGACGGGTAGTAATAGTACATCGGCGTTTTTTTCCCCTGCACTCGTTTCTTCTTCTTCTGTGGAATGAAGTATGTTATGAGATATGTATTTATAAATGTTAAGCCAAAAGCCATTTTTCTACAGTTTAGTATTAGTTTAATATGTTTGCTAGATAATTTGCAGTAATATCAAACATTACTAAAGAATTAAGAAACAAAATCCTTAATCAATACGGTTTGGTAAGCAGTTGAATTATGCACGGCAATTATCTCCCTTACACTATCCGAATGCTTTTAGACTGGGGGATGGTGGTGACTGAATGAAAATACTTACATTTTATCATTACAAAAACAACAGAAATCAGGACAGACAATAAAATATGCATAATTCAGTGTGTGTGTGTGTGTGTGTGTGTGTGTGTGTGTGTAGTTGTTATGAATTGAAAGAGCTCTCTGAGATTGGCTGCACTATGTCGCCTGATAATGCAGTTTGTCTTTACCTTGTTTAATTCTAGGAACTACTTTCAGCTCCTACTCGGTTTCCAGAGATTTCCGTGGAGATGTCCATGATGTATCCCCCGGGAGAAATCATGGTTGTTTTTGTTGAAATGCAACTACGTATGAAAACCAGTTGTTGTTGGCGAAAGGAACTGTTCCAGATTTTGTACAATTGTTGGCCGAATTTCAGCGGTGGATTATACCTCACCGTAGACGTGGCTGCAATGAATCGAACAATAGCGTGGTATCAGATCCTCGAACAAAATGCGATACTGATACCAGGTGACTGGATTTTAATCCAGAAGATGACTGAGAATTTGTACCATCTCTTTATCGATGTCCACGTCCACATTTTCTGCTCGTTTGGAGGCGATCAGTAACTTGAGATGCGAGACGACCTCGGCATGAGTGTGGAAGTAAATGTTGCTGCCTCCATGACGGAGTCCTTGTCCTTCTGGGGGATGTGGTGTCAATTTTTATTTCGCCCCACGTAGTTTGGTTATCTTGAACAACTCTCGTACAGTCAATGCCTTTGCTTCTGCCTGATACTTCTCTCTCAGCTTTCTAGTGTGATGGTTGGCAGTATACATCATTATCTGGTCTAGGTAATAAATTTACTTCTACTTTTTGCTATCTATCCAGTTTTGAAGTGACTCTTTCATACGTTGTTCGAACTTACGGTTTGTTCGCTCGATATCTTTAGTAACTCTTCTTTATTGAAGCTTGGGTAATTCCTTTCGTAGATGGACTTATTTGAATGGAAAAGCATCTAATCCTGAGGGAATGAAGGGAGCGTAGAAAACTTGAGCTAAATTTAGCCGTGATACGCCTTTTCTGATTTTTCCTCCTCTGCCATGGATTTATTGTATTCTCGGATGGTGTTGACGAGACTCTTTTACAGCTTTTTCATCTTCGCTGAAGTACCATATCTTTGGATGATATTGGTCATGACATCACGTGCGTTTGTGAGAGTGAAGTAATCATTTGTCATGGACTTGGTGGGTCTAATCAAGTCTTAGATGACGGGATGATTGCGCTTTACACATTGTTCAAGCCGGTGTGGATCCGGTATTTTTTCGGCCGTTCTCTAAACTTAATTTTCTGCGAGAAGTTTATAAGCTTCGTATTCCTTTGCTTTCTCTTACTTGAGATTTTATGCTCCTTTTCCTACAATCACCTTTTCATATTCTCTGTTTCCCGTTCATAATTCTCCCAGTTCAGACGCCGCATTGACTAACTTCTTCAGCAAGCATTGCTGTTGCTGTTGAGTACTTTTGAACGTATCCAATAACTGATCTAGTCTGACATTTTACGTTGTTTTGGCTTCATCGAGTTTGGTCAGAAATGGCTTTAATTATTCTCCAGCCCCATCACGCTGAAAGGATTGTTGGCCTACTTTGTTTTCAAAAACGCGTTGACGTAAAGCCAATAAAAGTTTTGAGGACATCCTCGCGTTGACAACGCGTGGTGACATTTTCGAACGACATTGTAAAAACAGAATTTCTAATATTCTAATCAGGTAGGTAAAATTCGGCAAAGGCCTTGTGATGCCGTTCCGGGAAAGTTGTCGCATATCGATGAAAGGTCTTTAAATCGTGTTTAGTACCCGACGTAGTTGCGGAATAGGGAGACATGCCACGACTGTGGTCTCTCGTGATCGCATCCATGTCTCGGTTATCCATTCCTAAATCAGCACGATGCATACCGTATTTCGTCAGGGTTTCCTTCCCTGACTTCTATGCTTGATGAAAACATAATACTGTGTGCAGTACTCTCTCGTACATGACTTATTGCACTTTTCCGTACTACCCTGAGATAACCAAACACACTTCTGTGTTTCATGGACAGGCATTGCGCTATATATGATATATTAAATTTTATTTCGCCACACAATTAAAGAAATAGAAAAATTAACAAGCAATTAAAGACATGAAATACGAGACATATTATATAGCGTTTTTATCATCGCAAGGATAGTCTAAAATCTTTTCCATGGAATCAGATCCAGGAAGAGTTTATCATTCGGCATAATCTTGCTCGTCGACTTAGAAAAATCGCTCGATCGAGGTATGATACTCAGTTACCATATAATATCTCGAATGCCGGTCTGCATGAGCTCATCGAACAAGTCAGTGGAGACCTTAAGGCGATCCCCAGAGGTACTTCACGAGTAAGGCGCAAATTTGACGGCAAATACACACCACGCAGCAGTACCTGAAGCAAATGCGAGTACAAATCACTCACCGGAACAAACTGCTCAGTCTTCCACACTTCTTCGACATCAGCAAGGCGCCCTCCGTCGATCACATCAAGCTGCTATCGTGAAAAAATAGCAAAATCGATCCACAACCCTTCAACTATAATGCAATAAGGTTACACGTCTTCCACCGCCTAGACCTACTGAAAAAAGCGTAAGAAAGTGCTGACGAAAGATTCATTTACGATCATTCACATATCCATCAGTTACGAGTTGATCCAACTCACCTGCAGCGAATTATACATCATAGCAAGCAGAGCTAGGAGTCGCTCTCAACGTTAATCTGATCAAGGAACACAAAAGTATCGATATGTGGATCAGAGCTAAATCTGTCATCGTCTATCGCAGTGATGATTGCAGTCACATCGTCGATATTGCCTGGTCGTGCCAGGATTGGCATGGATCTTCACCGAAGTCAATTCTATATCATTTCAAAGTTCCGAATTCATACCGTTACAAGGACGTAAGTACGTACCAATTCTCAAGTAAATTCTAAATAAAACAAAGCCTGCATCATTGTTAACATAAATTACGACTCCTGTCTTTTATGGGCCATCATCTCTGCGTTATATACAGCACCAGACCACATCTATCTCATCTCCCACTACACGCTCTATTTTGATACCCTTGATACCAGTGTCATCACCTTTCCAGCTAAGGTAAAAGACGTGCCAAAATTGGAAGCGCCCAACAAGAGACTCTCTCAGCATGCTTCGACTCAGTGAGAAGAAAGCGAGCGATAAGCAGTTCGTCGTCTATTCCATGCTAATCTCCCCCACAGCCTTGCAACATCATCAATTTGCTGTATTATCAAAATCATTTCGTGTACATCAAAGACTTAAGCAGTACAGACATAAAAAAAATCATGGGCATTTCTGCTATTGCTGCTTACAATGCTTTCCTCAACCGCCACGACTGCACGATCACGGTTCGTCGGGATGCTGTCAAGATCTTCAAACCATACAGATGTAACGGGAAGAAACACTACAGTTCGAACATCCCTACAAACATACGCTCGGATGTTTCATATCGTCTTTGACTCAGAAACCATCCTTGAAAAAGTACAAGGATCTTCTCCTGATCCAAACCATTCTTTTACTCAAGTAGTACACAAACACATTCAGTGCGTATTTGGCTATAAAACCTGCTGTTCTGTCGATGACCATTTGTCTTCGCCCTATCGATATCATCGAGGTGAGGATTGCATCGCCTGGTTCTTTGAGCAACTCTTTGAGGAATGGAAACGCATCCAAGCCTTTGGAAAAAAATCCAGCCAAGATGATTTCACTTACACTATCACAACTGCGACAAGACATATCAGCGCAGCGATGTCAAATCTGGAAAGAGCTTGACTACCACACTATCAGAGATAATCACGACCTGTATCAGAAAACAGACGTAATCATACTCACAGACGTCTTCGAACATTTCAACCATTGCCAACTCGATCCGATCTGGTATTTCTCTTCACCAGGACTCTTCTGGGACGTTTTCTTCAAAACAATCCGGAATGACCATATACCACTTCACCGATCCAGACATGTTCATATTCATTGACCAGAAGGTACGTTGAGACAGCTGTGGCATCAGCAAAAAACATGCCGTCCCAACCATAAATACACGAAACACTACGATCTCAACTAACCCTCGAACTACATCCTCTACCTCGACACTAACAACCTCTATGAATGGGCCATATCACAACCCCATCCCGTGGGAGGAATTCACTGGATTACTGGAGAACAGTTTCTCCAAGAACGACAAACGGGATACCACGATGAATGGGATTATTTTGTCAAAGTCGATCTGGAGTACCCTTCACATCTCCACAACGCTCAAAACGATTATCCCTATTGCTCTGAATCCATTCTTGTCACATTCCTGTCACAAACTCGACGCTCTCTCATCAGCAACATAAATATTAATTTTGATTATTAGATGCCAAGGTAAAAATAAACTTCTACCCAATCTCTACAAAACGCATCATCGACTGCTCGAACAAGCTCTCCAGCATGGACTCGTTCTTAAACAAGTTCATCGAGTTCTCAAATTTAAACAATCACTATGGATGAAACCCTACATCGACTTCAACACGACATTACGAGCCATTGCTCACAGCACCTTTTACAAAGACTTCTATAAACGCAAGAACAACAGCGTCTTATGAAAATCCATGGAAAACATTCGGCATCGAAAGAAATCAAAATCGTCAGTGACTTTCGACGAAGAGATAAACTCGTAGCCAATGAGTCATTTCTCCACGTGAAATTCTTAGATGAGGAATTCGTCGCCATACAGTCTAGACAAACCAATCTGAAACTGGGCAAACCCATCAACATCTGAGCAACTGCTCTTGAGCTCTCCAAAATGCTCATGCTCGAGTTTCATTAGGACTTCATCAAACGACACTACGGAGACGAAGCCACACTACTCATAACCGATACCGACTCGCTCGTCTATGAAATTCACACGGACATGTATCAACAACGTGAACTGTTCAATCTCATTGATTATCCACGAGACCATTCCTTCCACAACAATGACAATAAAAGAGTGATAGGAAAATTCAAAGATGAAACTCACGGCATACCCATCACTGAATTCATAGGACTTCGATCCAAAATTGATTGCATCACCCATGACGATGGCATCATCATCAAAAAAGATAATGGAGTAAACAAAAAAGAAATAGTCACTTCCAAAATAGCCACACACCAACAGTATGCACAAGCACTACACGGACACATGAATTATATTTCATGAGAACTTTAGTTCACAATAGCACAACATATCTATCATACTCATCAACATGAGTCCCATTGACGATAGTAGTGAAGGGGGGCGCTTTACGGACAATGGGAATTAGCATTAAAAACACCCTTGGGTCACTTTACGGACAAGGGAAATTTAACATGGAGAAAAATCGTGGGTCACTTTACGGACAAGGGAATTTAACATGGAGAAAAATCGTGGGTCACTTTACGGACAAGGGGAATTGAACATGGCAATAAATCGTGGGTCACTTTACGGACAAGGGGAATTGAACATGGGATTTTTTTTTAAAAAATTTAAAAAATTTTTTTTAAAAAAGGGGTAGGCAATTCAAAGACTATCTCTTTTCGAGAAATATGGCTGGCCCTGAAAAGGGCCTTTGGGTTTTATGTTAATGTATTCATTAACATAAATGGCACCGCATTGGTCTTCTTCTTGTCCTTAGGCTGCGTCTTACTGTTGGTCCGTACATCAGCACTCTTTTCAGGCATCCTTGTCTTTCGACGTAGATCCTACGTATCCACAGGCTGGTGTTTGTCCTGTGGACAACGGTCCACTTCGATCGGACATACATGAGCAAGTCTGTCCGAAACATCATGGAAGACACAAGGGTGGATGACTCAACTGTAGTCCACATCTTGAAGCGACGAGAACAGGTGAATCAATGCATTGAACGGCGCTTATTTATAGGTACAGAAAGGATTGAAACGGATTGAGTTCATTCACCAATCCGAACACGCGTTACAGAATTCAGTCAGCTCGCATCCAATCCGAAGAGAGCAATCTGTGACGTCACCTAGTCAATATAGATTCGCTAGCGCTTGTGTGCATTCAGTCTATGCGACAGTGATTCAACATGACGGAAACTCAGAAAACGATCCATTGGGGTGCACCAGCAGGGGAGACCGCCCAAGGGAACTCGGACTTACTTTCAGAAGAGGTGAATTGGGATTTTGTGGATTTTCTCTCCTCGCAAGAATTTGTTCCGGAACCTTCGTTACCTTCTTCATTACCGCAAGTGGAGAATTTTAGACAGAGACAGAAAGAAGAATTGGAGAAATTTATACAACGACAAAAGGAAGCGGAACAGGCTTTTCTCCTACAGCAACAGCAACAAGAAGAAGAGGTAAGAAAAAAACAACAGCAAGAAGAATTAGCAACAAAGAAACAAGAGGGTGAAAATCAAACGGTCACGGTACTGTTGGACATTTTAGCGGAGTTAAGAAGTCTGAAACAAATGTATCAGACTTCTTTATCACGACCGAAGAGAATACGACCTTCCCGAGCTAAACACGTCAACCCTGTGACTAAGCCTACCGTACCACCCTTAGTGATTTCAACCCAATCATTATCATCATCATCAACATTACGCAGTCCAGAAGTAGGCCTTGGTCGTGGCAAAGGCTTAAGGCAGTTAAAATTGATTGCTTAAACTCACCCCTACACCATGAAGAAAAAAGGCCCTTTTCAGGGCCACCCACATTTCTCGAAAAGAAATACAATTTCAATTTGCCAATAACTCAAAAAATAACTCACCCATGTTACCCTTATAGTACGTGTCTGTGTATGAGTGCGTGAGTGTAGCTTCTTATTTTAAAATCAAAAACTCAAAGACTCTTACCTTATATCATTCATTTATTCTTTTCTCCATTTTTTACAATCCAATTCACAATTTATAACACAACACTTTAATAAAGAAAAGTTCATTAATTTCTTCTTTTCTCCTTTTTTAGTCTCTCTGTTTTTTGAATTTCTTCACCGTCACACTCTTTTCCTCTTCTTCTTCCTCCTCGCTTTCTTCCCTTCTTCTTTTTTTCTCCTGTTTCTTTTTCTTCACCTGTCTTCTTTCTTCCTCAGAAGAATCCCTCTCTTCCTCTGAAGAATCCCTCTCTTCTTCTGAAGAATTCCTCTTTTCTTCTGACTCCTCTTGTTTCTTTTTTGGGCAATCTGGAGACCAATGTCCTTTTTCTTTACAATAATAACAGGTATCTTGACTTTTGTCTTTTTTATCCCCTGTTTTTTTTCTTTTTTGACGGTCTGGACACTCTGAAGACCAATGTCCTTTCTTCTGACAGATATAGCAAGTATCTTGACTTTTATCTCTAAAGGAAGGAGAGTAGTCCGTAGGCTGGTCTGAAGAGAATTTTCTAATGACCCCTCGCAAAGCTCTGACGAAACGTTCCATCTGGTCAGTCTCTTCCATCGTTGTGCTCGGCTTGAGAGTGAAATGAATAGTGAAAGGACAAGACACACACCCTTTTATATACGCTGGTCTGCTATGACTATAAAGTAGTTTATGGTGTTTGAACTTGAGTCATTTGACTTTTTGCTTTCAAGATGAAACGATCCCATTCATTCGAGAAGAAAAAAGAAGAAGAAAGTAAGAGGCAGAAACGTGATCTCTCGCCTCGTACCAGGGCTGAAATCTTGGCACAAATTCATGCCAGTGATTTTGAAGAGGACATGAGTGAACCAGAATCCGAACCCTCTAAACCAAGTTCATCACCCTTTGTCAACCCTGAAAAGTACTATTCCATTCGAGAGACGGAAAAGCGCTCCTCTAGAAAATTTAGAACCACGGCTTACAAATACACGGTGAAGTTTAAAGATTTCAAGGCTGAAGTACCGTTAGAGAAAGCAGAAGTGTTCATCACCGAGGTGTGGGATTCTTTGCTCACTGCACTCAAGCGACAATGTCAACCCAAAGAAGACGATCGCTTGAGACTTTCCATACAACACGACGGTTTGAAATCCCCTGTTTGGATCGAGTTTAGCACCCCTGCAGAATTGACTGCTTCCAAAGTCATGGACAAGATTCAACACGTACAACAATCTAATGATCAGTTTGACATCACCGATGGTAAAGCCACACTGGACATGACCCACGTCTCTCCTCCTCAAGGGACAGGACGCAAAAAGATGTTATTGGTGGACGACCTTCGCAACACCAAAAAGAGTCTCGTCCGAATTAACAACCCTCATGACCAGATGTGTTTAGCCCGTGCCATCGTGGTGGGACGAACCTATGCCAACAAGAACGACACGGTAGAATGGAAAAGAACCTGGGACACTATTCAACGTTCCGATCGAGCCAAACAACGAAACGAAGCAGAACTCCTGTTACAACAAGCCGGACTGTCCAAAGACACACCCTGTGGCATTCCTGAGATGCAAAAATTGCAAGATGCCCTAGCTCCACGATACACCTTGAAAGTGCACCCTCAAGAAGTGCGCGGACCTCTGTTGTTTCGAGGCCAAAATTTTAAGGACGGAAAATACATTCACCTTTATCATCACGATGACCATTTCGATACCATTACCAGTATCACTGGATTCCTGAGATACTGTTATTATTGTGAGAAATGTGACCATGGTTATAACAATCGAGAGCAACACAAGCATTGTGGATCGAAATGCACAGGATGTTTGGCCTCTTCACCCTGTCTGAGCGAAGAACCAGTGCCTTGTTCCACTTGTCTGCGCACGTTTGTCAGCCCTACCTGTTACCAACAACATCTGAAAACGCAAGGTTCACAGAAGAAATGCGCTTGTCAACTGCTGAGATTGTGCTCTACGTGTGAACAAGTCATACGTACCAATAATACCAAGGCACACGTATGTTCAGGAAAGAAAAAATGTCACATTTGTCACCACATCGTGGACTTGGAACACCAATGTTACGTGCAAAAATACCAACCCCCACCAGAGAAAGAGGACGGTCACAAGAAGAAAGGCAATTTCATCTTTTTCGATTTCGAATGCATGCAAGAAACCGGCATTCACATTCCTAATTTCTGCGTGGCTCATCGAGCGTGCGAGAAGTGCATTCAAGAACCTATCTTCAGTCATTGCCATCACTGCAGCAAGATTCCCGGAGGGCGTGAAAAAATCTTTCGGGGACCAAACACGTTAGTCGATTTTGCCCAATGGGTCTTAGACCCCGTCGACAAGACGTGGAGCCAAGAGGACATCGAACGTTACCGAGATTGTCATCGCCATGCCACAGTGATGGCTCACAATTTCTCCGGATACGATGGACAGTTTCTTCTCAGATATTATACGGAACAAGGCACCGAGCGTCCTAAAGTGACTTTGAACGGAGCCAAAATCATTTTCATGCAAGTGGGACAAGTACAGTTTAAAGATTCGATGAGCTATTTGGCCATGCCTTTGAGTCGAATGCCTAAAACGTTTGGAATGACAGAAATGGCTAAAGGGTACTTTCCACACTTTTTCAATACGGAAGCCAATCAACACGCCGTTCTACCCCATTTACCCGAGGCTCACTATTACGACCCCGACAACATGCGTACCGAACAACGAGAAGCTTTCTACGCTTGGTACCAGATTCACGCCTCGGACCCCTTCGACTTTCAGGAAGAAATGCTAAAGTATTGTCGTTCCGACGTGGACATTTTACGGCGTTGCTGTGGAAAATTTCGAGAACTGTTCATGGAACACGGAGGGGTCGATCCTTTGAAAGAAGCTTGCACCATTGCCAAAGCGTGTTCCTTAGTGTATCGACAACGATTCATGCCTGAAAAGACCGTGGCTGTCATCAGTCCTCAAACGACCCACTTTGTCAAACGTCAATACTCGGTCAAAGCCCTACGTTGGTTACATTACTTGTGCGACAAGGAAGACAAGTGGATTCAGCATGCCCGCAACGGAGGGGGCGAAAAGACCATCGGAACGTATTCGGTCGATGGCTGGGACTTAGAAAACCCCAAGATCGTGTACGAGTTTAACGGTTGCTTATTTCACGGATGTCCCGTCTGTTACCCTGACCGTGGCACTAAAAATCAGTTTTTGCAACGAACCATGGAAGACTTGTACCAGGACACTTGTCAGCGGCGCCTAAAGTTAGAACAGGAAGGATACCAAGTGGTGGAAATGTGGGAACACGAGTACGATCACCGTATGAAAACCGATCCCGAGTTTAAACGCCTCGTGGAAAGTTACCAGTTCATGGACCCGCTGAACCCGAGGGATAGTTTGTACGGAGGAAGGACCAATGCTACCTGTTTGCTGTACCAAGCCGACGAAGAGAAAGGAGAAGAAATCAAATACTTGGACGTGTGTTCGTTGTATCCCTACGTGTGCAAATATTGTCGCTTTCCTGTAGGGCACCCGCAATTGTTCACGGAACACATCGACCTGAAAAACATTCGACAATACGAAGGCTTGATCAAGTGTAAAGTTTTGCCTCCCACGAACCTATACCATCCCGTCTTACCTCACCATTGTCAAGGCAAACTGATGTTTCCCTTGTGCCGTACTTGTGCCGAAACGTGCAACCAAGACCAACCTTGTCAGCACACCCAGGAAGAACGGGCCTTGACGGGAACCTGGGTCAGCGTAGAATTGTTCAAAGCTCTGGACATGGGATACCAACTGTTAGAAGTGTACGAAATTTGCCACTTTCCCAAGACACAACAGTACCGCAAGGGTGACCCTACTCAGAAAGGCATTTTCGCCGACTACGTGGATGCCTTTTTGAAACTGAAGCAAGAAGCCAGCGGCTATCCTTCCTGGTGTCACACTCCCGAAGACCAAATACAATTCAAAGAGAAATACTACGAACAAGAAGGCATCACTTTAGACCACATCGAGAAAAACGAAGGCAGGCGATCGTTTGCCAAAGTGATGTTAAATTGCTTGTGGGGTAAAATGGCACAACGACCGTGTTTACCCAAGACGGAATATTTGACAGAACCTTCCCGCTACTTCCAGATGATTCACGACAAAACCAAATACATGAAACACGTGGACGTCGTTCGAGAGAATTTGATCTTGGTCAATTACGAAGAAGATCTGGACTTTGTACAAGACGACCCTTTTGGAAATGTCATCATTGCGGCTTACGTGACAGCCCATGCTCGCTTAAAATTGTACGAAGCTTTAGAACTGTTAGGGGAACGCGTCCTGTACTTTGACACGGACAGTTGCATTTACATCCATCACCCGATTCAACATCACCCTAACATCGAAGGAGACCGTTTAGGAGCCTGGACAGACGAACATCCCGACGACAAGATTCTAAGTTTCGTCAGTGGCGGTCCCAAAAATTACGGCTACGAATACCGGGACAAACAAGGAGAAGTGCACACGACGTGCAAAGTGAAAGGACTGACTCTGAATTATCGTACCAGTCGAGTGGTCAACTTTGGGGTATTGAAAGAAGCCTTGCAATCGGGAGAGGATGGAAACTTTAAAGTGACCACCTATCAACCGAACAAGATTGTACGTTTACCCACTCACCACATCGTCAGTCGACCCTTGGAAAAAGTCTATCAAATCGTGTACCAGAAGCGAGTTCGACTTCCCAATCATTTCACCTTACCGTATGGACACGTTGGTATAAAACATTGGTTGTAAGAGGATAGTTACCCCACCAGAAAGATGACTTCGCCACAGCAAGAATCGAGTGAGAAACCCGATGAGAACTCCAAGTTCAAACCCTACCATTTTCCAGTCTTCTTACCTGACTATTGTGATTGTGCCCGTCGATTGGACACGTTTCAGAAATGGCCTACGGATAGGGAAGGATTACCTTCTTCGCATGTTTTAGCTAGAACAGGATTTGTCTACTTGGGACCTGAGTCAGGATTGGGATACGAGGTACAGTGTTTCGCTTGCGGACTGAAGTTACGAATGGATCTATGTATCTATAAAGATTCAGCTATTCTGGAGCATACTCGATGGTCTCCGAATTGCCCTTACCTTTCTATGGCCTTTCCACCCATCACACTACGGTACAATGTTGACGGTACCTTAGAGACGGTACCTTCCGAAACAAGACATAAAAAACGTAAAAAAGGAAAGATGTACAAGTTGGAGACTGCATTGCGACTAGTATAAAAAAGGGGGCTATGGTCAAGATCGATAGTTCATTGTGACTACCAAGACCGAGCGAACAAGATGAATACTTTGAAAGAGACATCGTTCCAGTTTGGGGATTGTAAAAAAGCTGTATCTTTCTCTAGTGTGACTAATACTGGATGGATAAGACCCAGGCATTGCGACGGAAAATGTCCGGAAGGAAACTGCGATTGTCCATGTGGTTACCATTGTAATTGCGTAACGGAGTTTGCAGACGAGTGCGATTGTGAGCCTTGCGATGGGACCGATGCTGTACGTTGTGACCTGAGCGATGCCGTAAAGCATTATGGGAACTTTAGTGCCCCTACCCCTATCATGGAAAGTGATGCTGTGCGTGTCAAACCTGTGGGGTGCGAAAGCGATGCTGCTCGTCCTCTTGGACATTTTACTGGGTTTCGTTTTAAAGGGGAATGTTCACCTTCACGTCTACCCCCCTACGGATGTCATCCAGCCCTGAGCAAACTCCTGTTCATGTCACCCAACCCTCATCGAAACGAACCTGTGAAAGACGAATATTCGTTTCCTGTGCGTTTGTCGGAATACTGCGACTTTGAAAATCGTCTTCAATCGTTCAAAGGAAAATGGCCAAAGTATCTGGGAGGACCGACCCCCGAAGAATTAGCCAGAGCCGGATTTTTCTACTTGGGCGAAGGAGATAAAGTCAAGTGCTTCAGTTGCGGTGTGTCACTTCACCACTGGGAACCGCAAGATTCGGCCTACGTTGAACATGCTCGATGGTCACCGAATTGTCATTACTTACCTTTAGTGGGACCGAGACATTGAAGTAACTTCTTACCATAATCATCTGTTCATGGATACTTTACAAGAGAACATTCGTGCTTTGCCTGTGGAGTTGAGAGAACGCATTTACCGAGAGCTGGTCAAAATACAAGTGAAACGTAAAGAACAATTGCATCCGATACGTCACCGGTGTTTGAACCACTGGTACCTGAAGGCTATACAAGGACTGATTCAATTGAAAGTGTTCCATTGGACAGACATTGATCAACGACCTTCTGGTTATAAAAAGGAATGGTTTGGTATGGACGATTGTAGTTACTACATTGTAAACGTACTGCATCGAATTCCAGAGGAAGAGTTAACGAATTACAAACTTTTTGAACACAATGTCAACTTGGTGAAAGAGGAAACTTCTGAACGAATTGTAATGTGTAGATTAGTGACTCAACGATTTAAATTCGACACTGAAGTGAAACCATGTTTGTGCAAAGAGTACATTTCTTGTGTCAGACCAAAGAGGATTTAGTATGACCTATTCATGGATACTTTACAAGAGAACATTCGTGCTTTGCCTGTGGAGTTGAGAGAACGCATTTACCGAGAGCTGGTCAAAATACAAGTGAAACGTAAACTCAAAGTAATTCATCCGTTTTTAAATTATGCTCTGTTCCAAAGTACAAGAAGACTGATTATGAGTGGATATTACATTAGGCACAAAGTTAAACGAGGCTATTGGCTACCACCCAGCGATTCCAAAAACAGTGTATATACTTATGGATACTTTACAAGAGTACATTTTGGGCTTGCCTGAGGAGTTGAGAGAAAGGATTTATCGAGAGTTGGTGAAAATACAAGTGAAACGTAAAGAACAATTGCATCCGTTACGTCACCAGATCTTTAACCACTGGTACCTGAATGGTATAAGAGGACTGATTCGTCAGAAATTTTTTCACTGGTCAGACCTTGTTGAATACTTTCAGTATATGAATGATGATGATGGGCTAGACGTTCGTAATTTTGGTTACTTGGAGATTCACTTACTGCAACGTATTGAGGAAGACGAGTTAAAGGATTACCAACATTTGTTACATGGAATCTGCTTAGAAAAAGACGAAACATCTAGACAAACTCTGGCGTTTCAGTTACAGTATGTAACATTTAAATTCCCTACTGGAGAACGAACGTGTTTGGTTAGAAATTACCTTTATTGCTTCCGAAACAAAGACACTATAAAATCAAGTTGCCATGCCACGGATTATGTCACATATCATTCAACAGATTCCGTGGAAGGAACTCAATGACCATATTCAAACCGTGGATCATTACCATCAATTATTACAAGAACTATATCCATTCAATTTGGGACGACAAGTGGTGTGTGTCTTAGTGACTTGTTTTCTGGGATTTCGTTTACCAGCCGATTCCTTGTGGACTCTTTACGATCAGTACTTACCACCTCCATGGCCTTAAATGGTCACGAAAAACTCCTTTTGCTCAAAGCCTTGCGTTTTCATCTGGATACTTCTCGACCTCAACAGGAAAAAAAGATTCGTCAACTTTTAGCTACCCAAGACGTGTATGACGATGTGTGTGTAGCTTGTGACTTACATCCCCATTGGACAGATGTTCGTGATTGGAAAAAGGGGGGTTTTGAGGCTTGGACCCAAGAAGTGGCCCAGTATGCACAAGAGTTGTTCAAGGAAAAAAGTTACTTTTCAACCTGTGTTAGTGACGGTGCCAGAAGAACCCGTCACCGAGAACAACCACTCGCTTCAGGACAGGACTGTCATGGACATGCCTGAAAGGTCATTCCGGGAGGACACTTGTGTGACAATACCTCATGTAGAGACTGTAAGAACATTACACACTGTCCCTAGGACATCTTCGTTACCCAAAACATGTTGTACAGACACTTGTTTATATTCCACTTTGATCGCTTTGCTGTGTTTTATATTCCTGTACATCACTATTTGGGTTGTATGTATTTTTGTCTTTCGTGTTCATATTTGAAACATTCAATAAACGTGTTCTGAAAAAGTATATAAACTCTTGTCTTGTTTGTTTTTTCGTGTCACAAGTGACATTTCTCATACCATGGCTACCTCTGCTGTCTCTGCTCCCTCTTCCTCCACTGTCAAAGTCATCGACGAACACTTAGATCGTGCCAGTTGGGAGGCTTTGTATCTTCGCCATCCCTTTAACATGCTCATTGCTGGACCTAGCGGTTCAGGCAAAACCGAATTCGTCAAACGTTTGATCGAACATAAACATCATTTGATCGATCGACCCCCTCAACGGATCGTGTGGTGTTACAAAGAGTGGCAATCGGCGTACAGCCTCTTGCGTGAAAGTCAAGGCGATTCCATCGTGTTTGTGGAAGGCATTCCTAAAGAAGACGATGGCATCGTCTCTGACTCCCGTCTAACCCATTTGGTCATTTTCGACGACATGTTAGGAGAAGACGAAGAAGAAATTAAATTGTGGTTTACGCGCAAAGGGCATCACCGTAATGCCAGTGTCGTTTACATCACCCAAAATTTGTTTCAACAAAGTAAAGCCCATCGCACCATCAGTCTCAATGCGCATTACGTGGTCTTGTTTAAAAGCCCTCGAGATAAATCGCAAGTGCAAGTCTTAGCCAAACAGTTAGGAACGCCTTGGCTGACTCAGGCGTACGACGATGCCACTCAAACTCCACACGCCTATTTACTCGTCGATTTGAAACCTACGACCCCCGAGGATTTGCGATTTCGTACCCACTTGTTTCACCACTGGTGCCAAGACGGAGGGCCTGTCCTGTACACGTCTCCGTCCTCGACTTCATTTCACTCCCCATGAAAAAAAATCTATAAAAACCTCAGACCCTTTTCGTCTGTCTCACACAGTGTGAACATGACGTCCCTTCAGTCTCATCTTCCCGTCAAATTGATTCGTGCCTTGTATGGCATCAGTCGAGAAAAAGATCCACAAACACGAGCCCGTGTCTTAGAAGCTAGTCTCAAAGAAGTCTTACGATGGTTCACGGTGACGGCACGTCAATTACTCCAAGGAATCATTCAGATTCCTCATCAAACCCAACGCTTTTTCGATCGAAACAAAGTCGCTTTGGTCCAACTGGCCGATCCCCGCATCGACACTCAAACCAAAAAACAAATCATTTTGAAACCTGGAGGGAGCGGTACTCTAGGAGGGGTCATCATTCGCTCACTCTTAAGATGGGATCCTAATGCCCCCAAAGTTATCCCCAAGACAAAAGTCCAACGAAGCCCCAAGAAGAAAAAGAAAAAGACCAAGTCCCCAAGAAGAACTTCTCCAGTGGCGGGACCCTCCTCTTACCAGACACCACCACCATCACCCCGGAAAAAGAAAAGAAGCCCCAAGAAAAAGAAACAGAGAAAAAGTCCTCAAAAAAAGAAAAGTCCACAGAAGAAGAAGAAAACTAGTCGCAAGAGAGGCACTTCGGCCAGGACGCAACCTTACACTCGCAAGCCACGACCTGCCACAACGTCTCCGGCAGCCTCACGTTTGTCCACTTCTCCGTTGATGTCACCAGGAACTGAAGAGTACTTGGAGACGTTGATCACACCAAGAACTTCTCCGTTGATGACCCCCAAAAGAACTTCCCCAGTGGCAGGACCTTCCAATTTAGCAGCAGTGGCTGCTGCTCACAAAGTACCTTCTCCCAAAATCAAAGTTCAAGAAAGATCGGGCATGTTACAAAGTTTACTGGATTTGTCCAAGCAAGAACTGGCTCGATTTAGTCCGTTACGTACCCCTGCACGACGTGTCATGCCTGTCCTCAAACTGATAAAACGTAAAGACAATCAGTGGCGACGCGTTCCAGTATAAAAAAGGCCTGTGACCGAGTAGGGTATCAGTGTTTTTAGGTGCTCCTAAAGACTCAAAGATGTCACCCTCCAGAAAACCCCAAGGAAAGAAAAGGAAAGGACTACCACCACGTTTAGCCAAACATGGGGACCTGTTATCTGTCCTGTCCAAAGCTTCTCCACCCCTACGAAAAAAACTCATTCAAACGGCCTCCAAAGAGGTCATCGATACCGTGTGCGAATGTTGTTTGAACGTTTTGAAAGGCACGATCCCTTTGTCCAAACACCAGAAACAATGCTTAGGCAAACATCGTCACGTTCTTCGGAAAATGGTTCAAAAGAAAATTCCCATTCGTCAAAAAAAGAAGATGTTGGTCCAACGTGGAGGCATTTTACCTCTCTTGTTAGGCCCCATACTGAAAGGAGTCTTGGGAACCATGTTGGGAGGACTGGTGGGAGCAAGATAAAAAGGCCTTCGGAAGTCCCAAGATCTCAGAATTCACCCCTGACAACCCCATGGAAGGACGAAAACTAGCTTTAGTGCCTTACAAACGATGGATGGAATACCATCGGTGGCAAGAACAACGCACCCCGCATTTACCTCCCAATCCCAATTTGAGCGAGATGTCCCAGTTACAACACGAATTGCAATCCTTGCTGGATCGCCAAGATTTGTCCGAAACAGAAAAATCTCAAAAGTACGGTCAACTCTTGCAAAGACTGCAACTCTTTCACCAGAAAGCTTTAGACGAAACAGCTTTACCCACTCTGAAAGATTTTAAGACCTTGATGAAAAGTCCAGCACCATCACCAGTACCAGTACCAGTACCAGTACCACCAGTACCCGTGACCAAGACAGAAAAAGGAAAAGAAGAAGAAGAAGAAGGGTTTCAAACTCCACCAGAAAAAGTACGCAAGTTAACAACACCACCTACCTCCAGAATTGGATGGATTAAAAAGATGATGGCCACCCCTTCTTCCTCACAAGAGAAAAAGAAAGTGAAGACAGAAGTGAAGACAGAAGTGAAACAAGAACCGATATCCCCTGCTCAGACATCCTCCTCCTCTTCGACACCTATTGCTGGCCGCACACGCAAAGCCTTGCAATCCAAGAAAATACCCCAAGAGAAAAAGAGTAGCCTCTTCCAAGAGTGGGTGCCTTATTAAGACACCAATCAACACAAAAAAATGGAA
Source organism: Sinohyriopsis cumingii (assembly GCA_028554795.2). Lineage (NCBI taxonomy): Eukaryota > Metazoa > Mollusca > Bivalvia > Unionida > Unionidae > Sinohyriopsis > Sinohyriopsis cumingii. Next base: position 47,657,701 of record CM068834.1, read on the forward strand.
AAAGTCTTAGCTAGCATTTACTACGATCCCTCCCATCCTGCAGGTTACGCAGGAGTTCAAAAATTGTATCGTGCTGCCAAAACGCGACTGAAAAGTCTCCGTTTACCTCAAGTGCAACGATGGTTACAAGAACAAGCTACCTACACTTTACACAAACCCATTCGACGCAAGTTTGCCAGAAGTCGCACCCGAGTGGAAGGCATCGATCATCAATGGCAAGCCGATTTAGCCGATGTCTCTCATTTGGCCAGCTACAATCGTGGTTACAAATATTTGTTTTGTGTCATCGACGTCTTTTCCAAATTTGCCTGGGTCGTACCCTTGACTTCCAAATCCAGCAGCGAGTTAGTGCGAGCCCTGCAACGGGTGTTGAAACAAAGCGGTCGTCGCCCTCTTCGATGGCAAACGGACAAAGGCACCGAATTTCTGAACCAAGCTTTCCAAAAAGAATTAAAGAAACGTGACATTCATTTTTTTACCACCGAGAATCCCGAAACCAAAGCCAGCATCGTGGAACGTTTTCAACGCACTTTGAAAGAACGCATGTGGAAATATTTTACGCATCACCACACTCTGAAGTACATCGACATCTTACCGCACCTGGTGCAAGCGTACAACCAATCTTACCATCGAAGCATCGGACGTGCCCCGCAAGACGTGACTCCCGACAACGAAGTGATGGTGTTCGAGCGCCTGTTCGGTACGTCCCCGACGAGGGCTGTCCTCAAGAAAAGTGGAGAGTTGACCGTAGGAGATTGGGTGCGCATTGGCAAAACCAAACGCACTTTCGACAAAGGTTACTTACCTAACTGGACGACCGAACTGTTTCGCGTCACTGGACGAGTACATGGCCGTCATCCTGCCGTCTATAAATTGGAAGACATGAACGGAGAAGTGCTCAAAGGAACGTTTTATTTGCCCGAGTTACAACGTGTCACCAAAAAAGAAGACGACGTGTACGACATCGAAAGCATTCTCGAACGCAGAACCCGTAAAGTGGGCAAACGACGTGTCAAAGAAGTCAAAGTACGTTGGAAAGGATATCCACCCAGTTTTGATTCTTGGATCGACGCTTCGCAAGTCATCGACTATAAAAAGAAGAAGTGACCATCATGCCCTTTCACACATCAGACGCAGCTACGTCGACCAGTCCTTCTTCCCCTAGTTCTTCTGTGCAAGATTTACAAAAACAACCCTTGTGGGTGTGGTGTGGAGAACGTGTGCCTAAAACGCAAATCGTCTTTTTCTGCCAAATCTTCGTGGTGTATTGTGTCATCGGGGCAGCCATCGCCAATTTGAGTTTGCAACAAGGAGACAAACAATTGTGGACCATTTTATTGAGCAGTTGCATCGGTTACCTGCTTCCCAATCCCTCCCTGAAATTCTCCTCGAACGGGAACGTTGTGTCCAGTGCCAGTGCCAGTCACCACTCCAACAACCACAACCAGAACCCCATTTTGGGCGGAGACACACCTCTGACATCCACTAATATTCCCTCGGACAACCACAGAACTCTGGAATTATGAGTCACCAAAACCAATTTTACTTAACCTTACCCAGTGACAGTTCCATGGAGGTGTTTCCCAACAACACGTTGTGCTGTTACACGGCCAAATTACCTCAAGCCATCCCCTTAGATCACGAAGCCCATTGGGAAGTGGCTTTAGTAGAAATGATTCACCCGACCCAAGTCCTCAATGTCCTTCCCAATCAAAATTTTTTTGATGTGGAAGTTCATGACGAGCAAATGCAACAGTGGATGGATAGCAATGTCAAATATGACAAGAAAACCCGTACACAAAAGTACACCACCTATCACTTGTTCATTCCCCCAGGCTATTATTTTAGTGGTCAACATTTGGTCAGCACCATAACCTCCAGGTTTAATGTCGTGTTTCTGAAAGCTTTGGAGCATGTCAACAAAAATGTCACCATGGAGTACCACAAAACAGCTCGTCGCTTCTTGATGAAATTTGAACGGAGTAAAATCCTGTCCATTTTATTTTGTCCTGAATTGTATGACATGTTGGGCGGAGACATGGACATGAGAAAGACCATGATGAAGAAAAACGAATTACCCATCGTTTACGACAACGAGTCTTTTAGCAAGTTATTTCGTGCCCCGGTAGAACTGAACCAAGGACTGAATTTGATGTTCGTGTACTCCGATGTGGTGGAATACAACGTGGTGGGACACACCTCCGTACCGTTACTGCGTGTCATTCCTTTCAAAGTGGATTCTGCCGCAAACGCTGACGAGGAAGGTGGAAACACTTACCACGTCCACCGCGAATTTGTCCATCCTCACTATTTGCCGGTCAGCAAGTCGTATTTGGACACGGTCAACATTACTATAAAAGGAGATTTGGGACAAAATATTCCATTCACCAAAGGAAAAGTCACGGTGAAACTCCATTTTCGAAAACGGTTCTCTCACGATTCGTAAGTAAGTCATGTATCCAGTGTACCGAGGGGTGGCTCGACAGCGAGGACACGGTTTAGGAGACATGTTAAAATCGGCCTTTCGTTCGGTGGCCCCGGTGTTGAAACCGATGGTGACACGCGGATTGCACGCCTTGAAAGATGCGGCACTGACGCAAGGCAAAGAATTTCTCCAAAATGTCATCATCGACAAACAAAACCCTAAAGAAGCCTTCATGAGGGCAGGCAAAAATGTCTTGCTGCAAACGGGTAAAGACATTTTGGGCCGACGAGACACACCTATAAATGCCCTGCACGATACCGAGTCAAGCATTCAGCAAGGACAAGGCAGAAAGAGACGAAGAAGAAAACACCCCTTCACCAGACTTCAAGCGAGAAAGGCCAAGAAAAGAAGAACCGTACGAGACTTAGACGTTTTCGATTATTGAGAAAAGAGACAAAAAATGATGCACCGAGAATCTTGCGCCTGTTCCAAGACGGAACTGGATCTGTTTGCCATGCCCCCCACCATGATGACCATGCAAGAATCCCAATGGGTGGAATTTCACCCCGTCTCCTCATTGACAGCCTCAGCTCCCATCGAGTTTGAAATCAAAGGACAGCCCGAAGATTACATCGATCTGAATAGCAGTTACTTGTACTTGAAAGTCAAACTTGTCGATGAGGACAATTCGACCCTAGATGGCGATGAGGTAATAGCTCCCGTCAACAATTTCATGCATTCCTTGTTTAGCGGAGTGGACTTGTACTTGAACAACAAACTGGTCAGCAGCAGCATGGATACTTACCCTTATCGAGCGTACCTGGAAAATCTCTTGACGTACGGAATAGACGCCAAGAACACTCATCTCAATGCCTGTGTGGTATGGGAAGCTGACGAAGCTGAAAAGTTTGAAAATTTAGAAACTGATGAAAAGAAAGAAAACAATGACGGATTTATAGAACGAAGAAAGAGAATCAAAGATGGACAGAGTTTAGAACTGATGGATCGTTTACATCTGGACATGTGGTTGCAAGAGAAATATTTACTAAACGGGGTCAATGTCCGCCTGAGACTGAATCGGAGCAGTGCCGCTTTCCATTTGATAGGTAATACTGTTTGCAAAACTGTCATCGAGGAAGCCAGGCTCTACGTACGTCGTGTGGAAGTGTTACCTAAAGTGGGTAACGACATCAGTCAAACGTTGAGCAGAACGACAGCCAAGTATCCCATACGACGCGTGGAAGTGAAAACCTTCACTATTCCCAAGGGACAACGATCCATGATCGAAGATCATCTGTTCCAAGGACAGCTACCCAAGCGTTTGATCGTTGGTATCGTCGAAAATGAAGCCTTCAACGGAGCTTTGGCTAAAAATCCTTTCTACTTTCAACACTTTGGCGTGTCCAAGATCGAAGTCAGTCGCGATGGCAAGACCTTGTGTACCCGACCCTTTGAGCCTGACTTTGAGAAGAAGAATTACTTGAGATCGTACTTGTCCCTGTACGAAGCCACCGGTCAGTTAGGAACCAACACCAGTCACGGTATTACATACGAGGATTATGTAGGAGGCTATGCTTTGTGGGCTTTCGATTTCACTCCAGACCAAGGCAGCGACGAGGGACATTTCCACCCTATAAAATCAGGCCAGATTCGTGTGGAAATTCAGTTTGCAAACCGAGACCCTGATGTAACGGTGAACGTCATCCTGTATGCAGAATTCGATAATACCATAGAAATCAACAGTTTGAGAGAAGTCATCCTAGATTACTAGAAAGCCATGGAAGACTGTTGTCCCTCTTTACCTAGTGAAGAAACTTTGGAGATGGAATGTAAGGAGACCGTGGAAGGAGAAGAAGATATCATGATGAAGTCGAGATGGCCAGAACAAGAAGCCCATTTAGTCTCCTGTTTTGCCAAACACTTGGTCGACAAAATAACAGAATTGATTAAGAAAAATTGCTATGGATGTCAAAACGATCATCCCAGTCAAATTCAACACGATAAATGCCTGATGTTGAGTCAAGAAGAAAAATTGGACGAGTATCTGGACGAAGCTTGGAGTCTCATCTCGAACAAAGACGTGTTGCACCAGTGGTATAAAGACTTGCGTGAACATTCTTGTCCACCATTAACCACTCAAGAGATCCATCGTATCGAAACTCTCCTGAATCAGAGTGAGGAAACAGAACGAATAACCGTTTATTCGTCAGACATTTTCAAGCAAAAAGTCAGGATCGAATTGACGACGTATTATTACCTGTGAAGAAGAAAAAAACACAAAACAATGGATACCTGGGAACTTTATTACCTTTTGAACCACAGTTCGTATACGGCTTCTTGGAATCCTGTCGTCTGTGCTAAAGATGAACTCCCTCATCGCAAACCTAAAGACCATCAAGCTTACGTGATCAACACGGACGACAGTCATCTCCCAGGAACCCACTGGGTAGCCGTCTACTTTCCTCAAGAAGGATGTGTGGAATATTTCGATTCGTACGGATTGCCCCCTTTGGAAGACGATATCATCGACTTTATGAGAAGAAATGCTCAAACCACCCGATTCAATAACGTGAAATTACAAGGCACAGATTCCTTGGTGTGTGGACAGTACTGTGTGTATTTTCTGCATCATCGCAGCCTGGGCTATTCCTTAGAACATTTAGTGACTCATTTCGATCCTCGTTCTTCTGCTAGAAACGATGTGAAAGTAGATCGATGGTTTTGTGACCATTATGCTTATCTTTTGTCTCAAGCTAGGAAACGTAGTGTCCATCAATGGCCTAATGATTTCCAACAGTGGAAATCACAATTTCATTCACAACGTTGTCAGCCTTGTTTAAAGTAGATTGTATTTGAAAAAAATGTTTGTGATTTGAAAAAATTGTTTGATGTTATAGTGTTGGATTATTGTTAAAAATGTTGTTGTTTAGTGTTAAGTGATTTTTGAATAAAAAATGTTGTGTTTTGAAAAAAATGCCTTTGTGGTTTGTTTAGCTAGAAGAATGTTGAATTGATGCTCTTTCATTTCTTACTATCCCTCTCATGACACTCACTGAAACGTTGAGACTAAAAAACCGTGTGGGGATGTTTTCCTTCACGTCCGCGCTTTAACTTTAAGAACAGGGTTGTTCCCAGTCTAGCCATCCATTGTCGACTCATCCTCCTAAGAAGATGTGCTCCAAACTAGCTAAGCTCAACGAAGCCTACGTGAATTTGCATAGGGTCAGACACAGTCTGATACCGAAGCCAGAAGAAATAGAGAATGTGAGAATGTTAAAAATCACTGAAGACCTGATAGAAGAGCTCTTCAGAGAAGAAATGAACAGGGAGAAAGAAGAATGGACAGAGAAGTACAGACTTCAGAGACAGCAGCAACAGCAGCAACAACAGCAGCAACAGCAGCAGCAGCAACCTGAAGCTGACAGAGGCTTTGTCGATTGTCGTATCGACACCAAAGAATTCTTCTTCTCTTTCCGAAGAAGCAGACCTATCGCCAGAAAGTCTATCCTCAGAGGACATCGCATTCTTAGAAACTAAAAAAGAATGCCATAGCAAACAAAAAAACAGCCCTTTTCAGGGCTACCCAATACTCTAGAAAAGAAATAACAATCGATTTGCCAGTGTGTGTAGGTAGAGTAGTGTGAATATAAACACTAACTCTTTCTTAAAAAATGTGAGGGTATGTGTTTGTGTGATTGTGTTTGTAAGTCATAAAGTAGGTTGGTGTGGATAGTAGATTAAAATGATGTTTGTTTTTAGGCTGTTAGAGGTATATATTTTAGGTTAGATTGGATTGCTTTGCGTATGAGGATAGTCAATTGAAGTGATTAATAAAAATTTTACAATAGTGATGGGTAGCATAAAAGTGAGTGAGTGTTTCTTTTAGGTCCGCGCGTTGTTGTTGTCTCTAGGTCATGATCTAGGTAAGATGAATTTTATGTTTTTTAGGGGATGTTTTCCTTCACGTCCGCGCTTTCAGTATAAATTGAAACTCGTTAGGCAGTCCAGCTACCCTTGTTGATTGATCAACACAGCCAGAAGAATGACTAGCAGAATAGTGAAACTGTTAGAACTCCAGATGCACCTAGAATATGCCAGGCGGATAGTAAACGAACTATCAGCGGAGGCTATAGTAGAAGAAGCAAGAATAAAGAAGGAAGAAGAGGAGAGAAGACAGAGGGAAGAGGAGGAAAAGAAAAGAGAAGAGATGATGTCGTTTAATATTCCTGAAACAGAGGATTGGGGTGCTGAAGCGAATCATCCTCCCTCTGCGCTCCCCAGAAGAAAGGTGAAAGAAGACTGGGGAAGAAGATGCGTGTGTGGCGCCAGGCCAGGACGGTGCAACCATTAGATAGGTGCATCAGGAGTTCAAAAAACAGCCCTTTTCAGGGCTACCCAATACTCTAGAAAAGAAATAACGATCCATTTGCCAATGTGTGTAGGTAGAGTAGTGTGAAAATAAACACTAACTCTTTATTAATAGTGGAAGTGTATGTGTTTGTAAGAGCTCAGGTATGTTTGTGTGAATAGTAGATTATGGGTTTCTTAGCAAATGTGAAGAGTATAGTTAGGGTTATATTATATGAAAAAAAGTAGGGGGATGTTTTCCTTCACGTACGCGCGATGTTGGGTCATCATCTAGGTAAGATCCATTTCATGTTTTAGGGGGATGTTTTCCTTCACGTTCGCGCTTTTCGTATAAGAACCCACAGTATTCGTTGTTCAAACCATTCTGCAAAGAATACAAAGAAGATGGCGTCAAACCACCTTAACAAAATGGAAAAATTGCAAAACGTCATGGACAATTTAGGAATGTTTGAGCAAATGTTGGTTAACCTAAACGAGGATCACTACTCATATAGTCCCCATAGAGTGAAGATGGAGATAAACAATTTACGAAAAATGAAGGTAATCATTAGTGATCTGTTGAAAGAAATAAAGGAGGAAAAGGAGGATGAAGAGGAAAGGATAAGGATGAGAGAATGGAATGAAAAAATTGAAAAAGAAGAAGAAAATGAAAAGAGGAAGAAAGAAGAGGAGGAAGAGAAGAAGAAAGAAGAGGAGAAGAAAAAAAAGAAAGAGAAGAAGAGTGTAGGAGATAAAATAAGAACTTGGTGGAGGAAAAGAAGAAATTAGAAGAAGAAGAAAACCCAAAGGCCCTTTTCAGGGCCAGCCATATTTCTCGAAAAGAGATAGTCTTTGAATTGCCTACCCCTTTTTTAAAAAAATTTTTTTAAATTTTTAAAAAAAAAAATCCCATGTTCAATTCCCCTTGTCCGTAAAGTGACCCACGATTTATTGCCATGTTCAATTCCCCTTGTCCGTAAAGTGACCCACGATTTTTCTCCATGTTAAATTCCCTTGTCCGTAAAGTGACCCACGATTTTTCTCCATGTTAAATTTCCCTTGTCCGTAAAGTGACCCAAGGGTGTTTTTAATGCTAATTCCCATTGTCCGTAAAGCGCCCCCCTTCACTACTGACGATAAGCGTTATTCCACTGATCGCAGTCACACACTCGCCCATGGGCACAAATACATCAGAAAGTGAGCTAGAAGGGGAACAAAGTCGGAACCCCAGATCCATGGGGAATCATAAAACTTGAGCCAGAACCACCTTCCACCACATATGGTACAGAAGCCCAATACCCCAGCAGTATAGATCCACGGTGGCTCTCAGCCACTCGTTTATCACGAAGTTATACAAGTGGCCCAGAACCCCAATTTATCTATACTACTCTCAACTCTTCGTCTTTGTTAACCTTGATAATAGAATAGACTTCTGATTCGATTGTCTTTGCGAATCAAACATCTGTTACTCAGCGTCAAGGTCTTATGTCGAAATGACCACCAGCTATCTACAAAAAATAGACTCGATGTTTTTGTTGGGAGATCGAAATGTGTAGAAAGCAAAAAGAAAGAATGGTATACAGGTGGTGTATATATATATATATATATATATATATATATATATATATATATATATATATATATATATATATATATATACACAAAAACAACATCTGAGACCCTCTTGGTCCGTGATTTTGTATGGTCAGGCAATCTCCGCTAACCTTGAGTCCTTGATACACTTGGTTCCACATCAAAGATAATAGTAGTGGATCGACGACCCCTTTCCTAACGAAGATGTGCCAAAGTATTCTAGAGCCACGTTAAGACAATAATGAAAGAAAACTACGTGTTACCTAAAGTCAACTGTTATATTGATGGAATCAGCTGATTTGTTGACAAATAAAGTAAAGGTCGAACTATCTTAATTAAATATCTTGGTTATTTATTTATCGAAGTATGAATATTACCTAGTCATCCACAAAAATAATTTAAAGTACTCCGGACTTTATTTTCTTAGTGACTCAGCATGTCAAATGTTTACTTCGATAAATCCTATAAATATATAGGTGAGCGTGTGAGTGTGAGTGTGTGTATGTGTTGTGTTATTTTTGTGATTTTTTACACTAAAGGAGCGATCTTTGGAGCCGTTATTTCAACCAAATTCAGAAGTTCATTTCCTTATGTAAGATGTCGATACGAATATACCATAAGTACAATATGAAAGAAAATCACAAAATAATTAAAATGGTTCGTTGAAAGATAATGACGTTTAAAAGAAGTATTCAAGATATACTGAAGTAATAAAATATCGAATACCTTTCCACTTATGCAGATAAAAAGCGTCAGTAGTGGAAAGGTTTAATTAAATCCTTAATACTACTGTGTGGAAATTTTTACTAACAATGAAACCATAAAATGGTTAGATATATTACAAAACCAGACAATGGATATAACAGACTGTCATACATCTGTAGACATGTCGCCAGGAGAAGCAAGTAGCAAAGTAGGTATAACGCATAGATAAGGTTATTAGGCTGTCTTACAACCGACTGCAACAGAAAGCCCAAATATAAAGGATACCTTCCTAATCTGAAGGAAGATGTTTAAAATATCAAATAAGTAGTTGATGGAACGAATAAATACAATATACAAATGCTGAAAAAAAAGGAAAATGTGGCTAAATCTTACTGTATAATAATGAAGAAAATGGAAAACTCGCTGAATACAACAAGCCAATAAATGCTTCTGAATGCGGAAAACGTACATCAAGAGGTTCAATATTCGTTCAGAAAAAAGCAAAATTTGTACTAATTGTTTTAGATATTCTTTATTACTTGGCTTGACTTCGCTTGCAAAGATTAGGAAGGGTATATCCATGTTTATTGCATGCGCGCTGGTGGCTGACGAGCCCAATACATGACAGGCACGTCCATCCACAGTGGCTACAGGGGAATGTCTGGGATGTGGTGGGTGCTGCCGATGGTTCCCGGTTTTATCTTTGACATCGTTTTTCATCCAAGATGTCTGTTTTGTTCAAAAGTGTGAACGGTCTTTGAAGGGGCATCTTTAGACATTCAGGGTCACAAAAACGCTGATTCCCTCCGTTTGCCTCAGGTCTTTTTTATACTGGAAAGGACTAAATTGATACTACAGCTAAAGAGGAAGAGGGTGTCACCACTGGAGAAATAATTAGAGACGCAGATTTCCAATTTTTCATTATATGAGGAAGAACGGGTGTCATATTGTGTCTGGCTGGCATTATCAGCAACGGATAAGCAAACAAAATAAAGCATATCGCACCAACAGGCGCAATGCTCATTACGTAGTCTTGTTAAAAAGCCCTAGAGAAAAAGAGCAAGTGCAAGTCTAGCCAAACATTTAGGAACGCCCTGGCTGACTCATGCGTAAAACACTGCCATTCAAACCCCACACGCGTATTTACTCGTGGATTTAAAACCCACCACACCCGATTATAGGCGATTTCGTACCCATCTGTTTCACCACTGGTGCCAAGAGCGAGGATCTGTCGTGTACACGTCTATAAAAACCTCGGAAACTTTGGGTCTGTCTCATATAGTGTCAAAATGACGTTCTTTCAATCTCATCTTCTCGTCAAATAGATTAGTGCCCTGTACAGCATCAGTCGCGAAAACAAATCCACAAGTACGTGCTCGTGTCTTATAAGCCAGTCTCAAAGAAGTCTTACGTTCGTTTACGTTGCTGCAGGTAGAAGTTTGCGAATGTAAATTTGCGTTCTGGCCGAAGTGCTACTCTTGCGAGTAGAAGCTGTTTTATGGGGTCATTTCTTTTTCTGGGGACTTCTCTTTTTCTGAGGCTGTTACCTGGTTTTGACACCGCTGATTTTTTTCTTCTTCTTCTAGTTACGCTGGGGAGTGTTTTTTTGTTGGGGAGGACTTTATGGGCATTGCAATAATTGACCTGCTGTCATCGTAAATCAACGTAAGGCTTCTTTGAGACTGATAGCCTCGTTTATATTGGTGACGGAAGTAGTGTCCTCCGATAATCAGTCTTCGTTTACTTTGAAAAAGGGCATAGTTTAAAAATGAATAATTGATTTTGAGTTTGCGTTCCACTTGTAGTTTGATTAACTCTCGGTAAATGCGTTTTCTCAGTTCGAGAGGTAGATTTTGAATGTCATCATATAAACTAGAGATTTACAGCAATGTATTTCTTTTATTGGAGGTAATAAGTGTACAATCGTGTGCGGTGGTCATTCTAAAATGTCGATCTTCTCCAGACTTCAAAGCTTCTTTCAGTACAATGAAGTTCACCACTCGACTGGTGCGATAATTGAGAGTCAATTCTTCACTTTACATTCGGCTTGCACTTCTTCTTGGTTTGTCCCGGTATTCGTAGCCGAAATTTTTAGGACCGCCACTAGCAAAACTTAGAATCTTGTCGTCAGGGTGCTCGAGGCTCCTAAACTGTCTCCTTCGATACTAGGGTAACAGTGACCCAGGCGACTGATGTAGATAAAAGTGTCAGTGTCGAAATACAGCACACGTTCTCATAATATTTCTAAAACTTCGTACAATTTTAAGCGAACATGGGCTCTTACGTAGGCGGCAATGATGACATTACCAAATTCGTCGGCTTCTACAAAATTCAGTTTTTCCTCGTAATTGACCAGGACCACGTCTTCACGAAGGACGTCCAGGTGTTTCCTGGACTTGGTTTCCTCGTGAATCATCTAAAAGTAACGGGAAGGTTGGAACAAATGTTCTGTCTTCGTTACACACTCTCGTTGTGCTACTTTACCCCACAAACAGTTTAACATCACTTTAGCAAACGACCGCCTTCTTTTATCCTTCTCCACGTGGTCTACAGTGTTGCCTTCCTGCTCCTAGTCTTTATCTTTGAATTTCCTTTGGTCTTCGGGAGTGTGTCACCAGGAAGGATAGCCGCTGGCTTTTTGTTTCAGTTTTAGAAAGCATACACTTAGACTGCGAAATTGTCTTTCTGAGTTTGGTCAGCCTTGTGGTATTTTTCTGTCCTGGGAAAGTGGTAAATTTAGTACACGTCTAATAACTGGTAACCCAGGTCCAGAGCTTTGAACGATTCCACGCTGACCCTCGTTCCCGTCAATGCGCGTTCTTCCTGGGTGTACTGACAAAGTCGGTCTTGGTTACATGATTCGCCACAAGTACTTCACAAGGGAAACATCAGTTTTCATTGACAATGGTAAGTTAAAACGGGATGGTACAAGTCAGTGGAAGGCGAGGCACTTGATCTATCCTTCGTTTTCTCGACTATTGTCTAAGTTGATGTGTTCGCTCAGCAATTGAGGGTGCCCTGCGGGAACGTAATACTATTTGCACACGTAAGGACACAGCGACCACACGTCCACGCATTTGATTTCTTCTCCTTTCTCCACGTCGGCGTGGTACATCAAAGAGGTGGCATTCGTTCGCCCTCCGTACAAACTCTCCCACGGGTTAAATGGGTCCAGCGGCTTTTAACTTTCCATGATACGTTTAAACTCGGGATCGGTTTTCAGTCGGTGATGGTACTCGTGTTCACACATTTCCACGACTTGCTTTTCAAGCGCAGGTGACAAGTGACCAGGTACAAGTCTTACATGGTGCGTTGTAAAAATTGATTGTATTGCCTTATTGAGGTAACAGGGGAGACATCCGTGAAATAAGCATCTGTTAAACTCGCACATGATCTTAGGGTTTTCTAAGTCCCAACCATCTACTGAATACGTTCTGATAGTCTTTTCGCGTCCTTCTTTACGGCCATGTTGGGTCCATTTGTCGTCCTTGTCGCACAAGTAATGTAGCCATCGTAGGGCCTCGCGCGAGTATTTACGTTTGACAAAATTGGTCGTTTGAGGTCTTATGACAGCCAAAGTGTTTTCGGGCATAAATCGTTGGCGGTACACTAAGGAACTCGCCTTGGTAATGGTGCAGGCTTTCAAAGGATCCATCCCTCCGTGTTTCATGAATAATTCTCGAACTTTTCACAGCAACGCCGCAAAAGGTAAACGTCAGAAGGACAATACTTTAACATTTCTTCCTGAAAGTCGAAGGGTCCGAGGCGTGAGTGTGGCACCGAACACAGAAACCTTCTAGTTGTTCTGTGCGCATGTTGTTGGGGTCGTAGTTGTGAACCTCAGGTAAACAGGATAGAACGGCGTGTACATTGGCTTCGATATTGAAAAGTGCGGAAAATAGATTTTAGTCTTTCTTGGCATACGGCTCAAAGCCATGGCCAAAAAAGTCATCGAATCGTTAAACTGCACTTGTGTCAGTTGGATGGAAATAAGTTCTTCTCCGTTCAAAGTCACGTTAGAACGTTCGGTACTTTGTTCCGTATAGTATCTGAGAAGAAACTTTCCGTTGTAACCCTGAGAAATTGTGAGCCATCACCGTGGCATGGCGATGACAATCTCCGTAATTTTCGATGTCTTCTTGACTCCACGTCTCGTCGATAGTGTCTAAGATCCATTTCACGAAACCGGTCAGCGTGTTCGGTCACTGAAAGATTTTTTCACGTCCTCCATGAATCTTGCTGCAGTGAGGACAATGACTAAAGATAGGCTATTGGATGCAGTTCTCGTAAGCTCGATGAGCCACGCAGAAATTAGGAATGTAAATTGCGGTCTCTTGCATGCATTGGAAATCAAAAAAGATGAAATTGCATTTGTCGTGGTCATCTTTCTCTCATTAGGTTTGATATTTTTGAATGCAGCATTCATGTTCCAAGTCCAGGATTTGGTGCCAAAAGTGACATCGCTTCTTTCCTGAACATACATGCGGCTTGGCATTATTTCTACATATGACTTATTCATACGTAGTTTGCAATCTCTGCTGTGAACCTTACGTATTCAAATGTTGTTGGTAAGAGACAGGGCTGACAAAAATGAGCCGACAAGCTGGGAAATGCACTCGTTGTTGTCCTTAGTCCGGACAGAGTTTAGAGGCCAAACATCCTGAGCATTTCGATCCACAATGTGGTGTTGCTCTCGATTGTTATAGCCATATTAACATTTCTCACATAAATAGATGTATCCCACGAATACATTGATACTGCTGATGGCATCGAAATGTTCATCGTGATGCTAGAAGTGAATGTATTTTCCGTCTTTTAAATTTTTGTCTCGAACCAACAGAGGTCGGCACACTTCTTGTGGGTGCACTTAAAAGGTGTAGAGTGGAACTAAGATGTCTTGCAATTTTTGCATTTCAGGAATGCTACAGAGTGTATCTTTGGATAGCCCCGCTTGCTGTAACAGTTCTGCTTCTCTTCCGTGTCGGTCTTGTCGGCATTCGTTCGTCCCACCACGATGGCACGTGCTAAACACATCTTGTCTAGAGGATTGTTAACGTGAACGAGGCTACTCTTGATGCTACTATGGTCATCTACCAAGAACACTTTTGTATGTTTTCTGGTCCCTAGGGGAAGGGAAACTTGGGTCATAAACAATGATACTTTTCTGTTGGTGATATAAAACGTGTCGTAGGATTGTTGCACGTGTTGAATCTTTTCGATGACTTTGGAAGGTATCAATTATGCCGGGCTGCTAAACTCGATCCTAACGTTTGATTTCAAACTGTCGTGATGAATGGAGAGTCTCAAGCGATCGACTTCTTTGGCTAGACATTGCCCTTTCGGTGTGGTTAGCAAAGCATCCCACACATCGGTGATGAACCCCTCTGCTTTCTACAACAGTACGTCGGACTTGAAATCTTTAAAATTCGCATAGAACGTGAAGTCATTGGTCCTAAATTTTCCAGAGGAGCGCTTTTCCGTCTCTCCGATGTTTGTTAGTTTTGAGAAGTTATTGATGGTGGACTTTGGTTTGGTGTATTCTCTCTGGGTCTGGATTCTGGTTCACTCGTGTCATTTTCAAATTCGCTGGCATGAATTTGTGCCAAGACTTCAGGTAAAGTACGAAGCGATAAATCACGTTTGTGCTTCTCATTTTCTTCTCCTTTCTTCTTATATGCCATCTTGATGTATCAGTCCCTAACCCTCCAACTTTATCTGCTACTAAGAGAAACCTCCGTATGATAAATAGAACCATACTAATGCATGACACCCAAGCAAACCTAACAACTTGCTTATCTCCTACAGCAAAACAAGTCGATAAGTGCCTGCGTTCATTGCTCGACAAACATGTCCCAGCTACCAAGTGCAGAGAATCAATTCAGAAGTGTTCTCCATGGTATATCAGTGTTAGGGACCAGCTTCGCGTTGCTAATAGAGACCGCCGTAAAGCTGAGAGGCTTTGGCTTTCCACTAGATTTCACTATTCATAAGCAAATCTATGAAGCCGCTAAGAAGAATGTCACAAATATAGTCCATGCAGCGAAATCAGCCCACTAGTGTAGTGTACTACGATCATGGAAAAGTTTCAGCTACAAAGAGCTCTTCAAAATTACTAACAAGCTAATGTTAAGGAACAAATCTACACCACTTCCAACTACCTTCTCTCCAGTCGACTTCCGGATATGTTTGCAAATTTCTTCCGTGACAAAGTACAAACCATTAGAGATAAGCTTGACACCACAATTTCAATTGACTTATCGTCACCATACAGTTGGGATAAAGAATTTGAGCGGCAACCATTAGCAGCAACCATTAGCAGCAACCATTAGCAGCATTTGAACCTGTCTCTATGGATTTCGTATGTAAAGTCGTGATGAAGAGTGCACCACTAACTGATGTTATTAATACCTCTCTGTCATCCGGGTAATTCCCTTCATTTTTCAAAACTGCCATTGTAAAGCCTCTGCTAAAGAAACCAACACTAGACCATAACGATTTAAAGAACTACCGCCCAGTTTCTAATCTCCCATTGACATAAATAAATCTTAGAAAAGGTTGTTCTATCCCAGCTTGTATCTGATCTGAGTTCAAACAGTCGTTTTAGCTCTGTACAATCTGCATATCGCCCTTGCCAAAGCACTGAAACTACTCTTCTAAAAGTAGTTAATGACATTCTCTCTGCGTTGGATAGCAGAAAGATAAATGTCCTCACCCTCTTTGATTTGTCTGCAGCATTTGACACAATATAACATGATATATTACACCACCGTCTCCAGCATGTATTTGGCATTCATGATACAGCCTTACTGTGGCTCAGGTCCGACTTGGTCAACAGGATACAAATTGTATCTTCAAATGTAATACACTCCAGCCCAGTTGATCTATGTTGTGGTGTTTCACAGGGGTCTGTTATTGGATCTGTTCTCTTCATTCTATACACTCAGTCGCATTCAAGTGTCATAAATCATCATCCAGTGTCTCACCAATTGTACGCTGATGACACCCAAATATACAAATCTAGCCACCCAACTGAAGTTGATGCTACCATCCAATGTATAGGGAGGTTTATTTCTGATGTGAAATCATGGATGACATGTAACAGGCTGCAGATGAATGATGATAAAACTGAGGCCATTCTGATCACAACACAAATACTTTCTCATTCACATCCTTTACCACAAGCAACAACTATCAGCAACACCCGCATTAAATTCACATAATCAGTACGAATCCTAGGTGTTACTCTAGACAGTATTCTCATATTGCACCAACATGTCATGAACGTATGCAAGGCTGCATATCTTGAGCTGAGACGCATCAGCTCAATTCGCAAATATCTTTCAGTTGATGTAACTAAAACACTTGTGTGTTCATTAGTACTTTCAAGACTAGACTGATGTAACTCAATTATGTCTGGTTCATCTCAATATATACTCCAAAAACGTCAAAAACTCGAAAACACAGCTGCTCGGATCATACTTAGAGTACCACGATCAGAGCACATCTCCCCACTGCTCTGCACCCTACACTGGCTATCCTTTCGATCCAGAATCAAACACAAAATTTGTTCTCTGTGCTACGTTTCACTGTTAGACTCTAGTCCAACATACCTATCCGACGTCACCCATGTGTACACACCAGCAAGATACTTACGCTCCACTTCTGACAATCGTATACTCATAATATAAACAAAGTCATATGGACAGCGTTCTTTTGCATACCAGGGCCCAGCAACGTGGAATGAATTCCCCACTGAACGTAGACACAACGACACAGTAATCCAATTCAAGAGTGCTCTCAAAACTCACTTATTTCGACTGCAAGAACAAACTTAAACACCTAATAATGTTTCCTGTCTTAAATATCCTCAGCATGTTTTTTTATGGTTTCTAATTGCATCTTGTTTGTTTTTGTAATCATATCATTATATATGTTTTTTATCTTATAGGTATTGTCTAATGTTGTAAGCTCTTAGAGCTTCTAAAGATTAGACGATATACAAAGTCATCATTATTATTAATATTATTATTGCTCTCCAAAAAGGATGAACCACGACATGTCCAGAAAGAGAAGAAAGGAAGATGAGACGAAAGTGAGGAAGAAGAATAGGAAACGCCAGTGAAAGTAAAGAAAATTCAAAAAAGGAGAGAGTGAACATATACACAGAATAAATCTATGAAGTTTTTAAAGTGTTTTATTGTAATGTTGGATAAACAATTTGTACCAGAGTAGACCAGACAATAAACGTAGGTGTCTCTTGATTTTGATATTTTAGAATAAGGACCTACACTCACGCATTCAGTCACGTTCATCATGGGGCACAAAAAGGATTTTGAGTTTTAATTGATTTGGGCAAAATGACTAGTATCTCTTTTCGAGAGAGGTGGTTGGCTTTGAAAAGGACCGTTGGGTGTTTTGTTTACTAAAATACCTCAGGAACCGGACGTAATCAGGTTTAACTGCCTTAAGCCTTTGCCACGGCCAATGCCTACTTCTTGTCTTGTTCATGTCAACGATTTGGTAGCAATCACTAGGGCTTGTGTCTCAGGTGTAGGAACAGGGCCGAGCTGTTTGGGTCGGGATTTGGGGGGGGGGGGGGAGGGGTCTTTTTATCTTAGTCCGTATTAAAGAAGTCTGATAAATTTCTTTCAGACACCATAACTCTGCCAAAATGGCTAAGAGTACCGTCACTGTCTGACTTTTACTGTCCTCATTCTCGCCTACACATTGTTTCTTCTCTGCTGCTTCTACTTCCTGTCATTTCCTTCTTCTTGTCTCTTCTTACTGTTGCTGTTTAAGGACAAAAGCTTGTTCTGCTTCTTTCTGCTGCTTTAAAAAAATTATAATTCTTCTTTCTCTCTCTTTTTAAAATCCTCGACATGTGGTAAGGAAGGAAAAGATGGTGAAGGAGCTGGTTCCGGAACAAATTCTTGCGAAGAAGAGAGAAAATCCACAAAATCCCGATTAAAATTGGTCTCTTCCGGAAGTATGTCCGTGTTGACTTTGGTAGCCGCTGCTATGTCATCGCTTCTCGTCTCCACGGCCCGTGCATCCCAATTCATCGTCCTCTTAGATTTCGTAATGTTTCAAAACGTTGTCGTATTGATTCAGTGCGCACAGACGCTAGCACACATATATAGTGGCTGTAACATCACAGTCAGCTCTCTTCGGATTGGAAGACAAACTCCTCACTGTGACTGAAATTTGGAACACGTATTGGGATTGGTCAGAAACCTCAATCCGTTTCGATCCGCTCTTCCACCATAAATAAGAGCGGTTCACTCCTTTCATTTCACCTGTTCTCGTCACAAGATGTGGACTAACGTTGAATCATCTACGTTCCGTACGGAGTTATGTGAAATCATCATGGACACTCATCAGGACCACCTATACGAGCGTTTGGAAAAAGAAAGACTCTAGGTTGAGAGACAAGGCTGTCTGTAGAGAGTCCTCATCTACGATCCACAAGTCAGAAGAATTTTGAGGAAGAGAAGAAGACCTATGCGATGCCCTCTATGTTAACATAAATCTGTTAACAAAAATAAAACCAAAGGCCCTTTTCAGGGTCACTCAACTGTCTTGAAAAGACTTGCTCTCTTGCCTAAAATCTTTTAATCTATTTTATACTTTAGGTGTAATAGGTTGATGTTCATTTATCTATGTACGGTATGTATGTATGTATGTATGTATGTATGTATGTATGTATGTATGTATGTATCTTATGCCTATGTCCCGCCAGTTCCGCCCCGCCTAGCGTTATTATTAGTAGTTAAGTGGGGCACTAGAGCCTCAATGGGAATTAGCATTACAGAGACCCCTGGGTCACTATAGCCTCAATGGAAATTTAACATGGAGAAAAATCGTGGGTCAATATAGCCTCAAGGGGAATTTAACATGGGAAATAGTTTTGGGCCACTATAGCCTCAAGGGGAATTTAACATGGGAAATAGTCTTGGGTCACTATAGCCTCAAGGGGAATTGAACATGGGAAATAGTCTTGGGTCACTATAGCCTCAAGGGGAATTGAACATGGAGAAAAAATCGTGGGCAACTCTAGCGTCAAGGGGAATTGAACATGGGGGAATAAAGTGTGGGTCTATCTAGGGACTAGGGGAATTTAACATATGGAAATTGAACATGGTGGGTCTGTATAGCGTCAAGGGGAATTGAACATGGTGGGATTGTCTAGGGACAATGATGGTAGAGGGTCAAACACAACAGAGACAGAAACATACATACACTAGTACAAGCGTGAGATTTATATATAAAGCATTACCAAGACCTGAAATCTTGCTGGGTTGTTCAAAAATTTGCATAATTGTAATGATGCTATAAATAGCTATAATCAAGGAAATGCTCAACGACAAAATGGATGTGACTAAAAGTAACGCTAAAATGACGAAATTGTCCCAGAATTTAAAGGAAAATAACATATCCCCGAAAATTAAGTTACAACGGTTTAGAATAAAATGGATAAAATTAGTAACTACTTACAAAATCAACTTGTGTCACGATCGTCGATAAACACCCATGTATCTATTTATAGCTATAATCAGCTAAAATTCCTATGAAATTCCACTATCTATTTATAGCTCCAACTTGTGGGTTATTCCTTTGGAAAATCCCACTATCTTTTTATAGCCTCAGCTTGAGTGACGTTCCTGTTTATGAATTCTAGTATACATGTATAGCTACAAAATGTGGAAATCCCCAAGTCGATATTTATAGTCTCAAAATTTCCAGCGTCAGTGACGTCACTGTACTGAACACTAGGGGATAAATGGCAACAGTGTTGCAAGTGGCTGACCTGAATACGCGCTACTGTAGGTAGGTAGGTAGAGTGTATCTGATAGGGATAAAGTGAGTTTTATAGGGACAAACAGAGACCAATACACACACACACACACACACACACAACATACGCGCGCAGACACACTCACACACACACACAGAGGGAAGATGAAAAAACAAACCCCAAATATACTATCAACACAGAAGGGAGATAATACAAACCCCAAATAAACTATCTACACAAACGTACGCGAACGCATACAAACCCGAAATATACTATCAACACAGAAGGGAGATAATACAAACCCCAAATAAACTATCCACACAAACGTACGCGAACGCATACAAACCCCAAATATACTATCAACACAGAAGGAGATAATACAAACCCCAAATAAACTATCCACACAACGTACGCGATCGCATACAAACCCAAAATATACTATCCACACAACGTCGCTAACGCATACAAACTCCAAATATGCTATCCACACTCGGGAGGAAGAAGAAAAAACAACCAAATATACTATCTACACAACGTACGCGAACACACACACACACACACACACACACACACACACACACACACACACAGAGGGAAGAGGAAAAAACAAACCCCAAATATACTATCAACACAGAAGGGAGATAATACAAACCCCAAATAAACTATCCACACAAACGTACGCGAACGCATACAAACCCCAAATATACTATCCACACAACGTCGCTAAAGCATACAAACCGCAAATATACTATCCACACCCGGGAGGAAGAAGAAGAAAAACAACCAAATATGCGATCTGCACAACGTACGCGAACACACACACACACATACACGCACACCACAGAGGGAAGAAGAAGAAAACCATTATACACTATCCACACACAGTGAAGAAATAACCCTTTATATATATACTATCAACAGAGAGTGAAGAAAATAACCCATTATATTCCATCAACACAGAGTGAAGAAGAAAAAGTTTTTTGAAAGCACCTAAGCCCTCACCTGCAATGACCAACTCTGCCAAACACCTACACCCCACCCATCCCCACTCCCAAAACTACAAAACCCGTTTAACCCGCTATTTTATGGCATCAGTGTGTGATTTAGGAAACATCAAGACACAAAATGATGGACGAATAGACTGACTATTGTTTACGGACTTGCATGCCTAAAGAGCGTGCGTGAAGGAAAACATCCTTCCATTTCAATTCTAACTAAAACATGATCCAGAGGGATAGAGAGAGGTGAAAGAGCACAATTTCATAAAGTGTGAGTAAAAACAAAACACGCCATCCTTATTATACAATGTCAAGACCAAGAGACACTTACGTTTTCTTTCTGGTCTATTCTCTTTTAGAAGGTAGTATGAAATTTCACATCAGGGCCAACGCATCGGCTCACATTGTCAATTTTTCCATTTCCATGTTTTTACTGGCACAAGTTCTTCATCATCTTCAATTTCTTCTTCTTCTGAATCCCTCTTCTCTGTTTCGTCTTGTTTTTGTTTCTTCTCTTTTCTCGTAGGGCACTCTGAATTCCAGTGTCCTTTCTCCTGACAACGATATTAGGTATCTTGACTTTTGTCTCTCTTTCTTAGACGAAGCAGGTATTCTGGAGACAAATACCCATTTACCTTTGCAGATATAGCAAACTTCATTAGCACTTACACACTTTCGTATGACTCTCATCAAATCAACGACCAAAAGAGTAAGTTTTGTTACCACTTTCGCATGTGAATTATGCTTTCGTATGACTTTTAGCAAATATTTGACCAGCAGGTCGATCTGTGCTGACTCTTCCATCTTCTTGATCGTTTGAGAGCGGAATGAATACTCTGACGCTAAGACACTCTCCTTATATACATGGACCTGCTGCGTATGAAACCTAGTCAAATGTAATTTTGCAATAAGATGAAACGATTTCATTGAGGAAGTAAAAAGCAATGATGTACCGTATCGCCTCACACAAAACCTGAAGTTTGAGTTCAAATCCGTGTCAGCGATTTCGAAGACGACATCACTGAGCTTTAATCAATGCTCTCCAATTATGCCACAAAACCACGAGTCCTGATTCACGCCAAAAGAAATTTCGTTCGGTCCATAAAAAATAGTATCACATCTGAGAAACGCAAAAACGAACTTCCAGAAAACTGAGAACGACGGCTTACACCTACAACGTAAATGTGTGAGTTCAAGTAGTGCGTAAAACTTAGTCAAATTAGATTTTTATAGTCAAGACGAAACGATCTCTTTTCGAACAAGAAAGCAGACACCAAGCGACAATGGCGATCCGTGTCACACAACACTTTTCAAAATGTATATTATCAGAGGTTTGTTCTAGCGATCTGCACGGTTAAATTAAATGTTGATGTATTTTGCAATAAGACGGACACAATTTCCATGGGATCGCCCATGGTACGATTGTTCGTGCATTAGTTTAATTTTTAAAAATATTTTTTTATATAAATCGCCTATAGGATAGACCCAGTAAAGCATGGCCATTCTCGTCACTGTCTGAATAGCTACTCAAGTCAATTCGAAGCGAACGCGGTAAGAAAATAAGTATAGCCAATGAAATGGCTTACAACGGGTGATGCATTGTTTTGTTCTAGGGCTGTGTGGCATAATAATCCCTATGTTCTTGCGTTGTTACCATTACAGTGCAGACAGACTGAAATGTGAACTTACAAGCCCTCTTTGTGTGTGTTGTACCATTTCCTCTTACCACATCAAAATACTGAGCGTCACAGTATTGGTTCGCGTTTTCAAGCTGACCATTTTTTTATATCTCACTTAAACATTTCGACATAAACACTCACATCGGTAGAGTCAGAACAGACGTGTTACAGTATTGAGGGGCATGTTATCTTTTCTTTTTCAAACTAATAAATTTGGGGTTTGTATGAAGTAAAGAACCGAAAGTACAGTGAAACTCAAGGATGATGACCCAATCTGTCTGTCTATTGATGCGTGTATTTACTTAAGAAGAAATATGACCTCTAAAACACAAAGAGATACGGCAAGCATGATTAGATTAAACACAACGATGTTTTCCTTCACGCCCGTGTAATTTAGAGTTTCAATCGTCTTTGAAGACAAACTTGGTCTCCTTTTGTAGGGCTTGAAATAATAAAAAAGAACTGAAAAATCTTAAGCACTTTGCTATAGATAATTTCATCAACAGACCAAACAACATAAATACCGTTACAACAATAGAAAGCCTTAAATCTTCTATCAAAAAGAAATGCATGAAAAAATTAAAGATTAACGATAACTAACCAATGAAACCGAATTTAACAAAGGCAATGACATGTGAAGAAATGCCTCTCACTTTGGAAAGGTAGGCGAATGTACTCTGTCATGCACCGTCAACTTGAAAAAAATTATAAACAGAGAGAAACCTGAATTCAAAATTCAGTTGTTTCTTTTTCTTCAAAATTATTTCGTTTCTTTTTTCTTTTTTTTTTTTTTTGGAACAAATCTAAGCACTAATATAGAGTGGAAAAGGGAAAATGCACATACAAGCTTTGATATTTCTGAAAACAGGAGGGGATATTCCTAACGTTCATAACCACCTATATATGCTTGGACTTGTCTGTGACTTATCCACAAAACAAGATATACATATTTCTGGTCAAGCTGCAAGTGTGTGCGTGTTTTTGAAAATGGTAAAAATTGGACATACAATTTTCTCGTGACACTTATAAAGTGAAGAGTCTGTGCAAGTGTCAAAAGCCAAAGTCATATAAGTTTTGTATTTTGTACGGCTTGTAAAGATTTCTACTTTAGAAAATGTGAAGTATCACAAGTTATTATCACAAACAGAAGTGGAACATAGGGGCTTGCAAGAAAGAAAATAACCCAGACAGTTGGTGTCATCAAGAGTGCTAGAGACGGTACCCGAACTTGCTTGCCTGCTTACTTGAATTAAAGTGATTTTCGCTCTAATGGAGCATGTATCACTGGTTTAATAACGCACCGCGTGATTTTTAATTACTCCTGGGGAAGGAAAGAGAGCCTCATCCCCCAGGCTTTTATGTACTCACAGACTATTTTTAAATTTAGCCACTCAGGTGTAGGACTAACTAGTCCTTAACAACCTGACTGAAAGACTTTAAACATGAGTGGGAATTGTCTCACCACACACTCATTTTTCTGTCCGAGCGTGGTAAAGGAGGAAAAAGGTGCTCAGCAAGACAGCCATGGATGTTAAGTACTCACCAAAACGCTAGCCCGTACTTATTTCAAATCAAGTCCCGTTTTTGCTAATGGACAATAAAAGGTACCAATAATGTGTTAACCACCTGTGCAATTAGTTCAAATCTAACGAGTCTGTTAAATTTCCTACTTCCTAACATATCTGTCTAATATTAGTACTTAGTGTACATAAAAATAGCCATACTGATCTTATTTTAAATTATTATGTCTAAGCGACATATACCAGTTTGGTCACTGTTAGGTTTAAAAAGTTAAGTTTGTTGTGGTGTTCCAATGGGTCAAGTTTGTTTCGAGAATAGTTTAGTCAAGGAGGGATACCAAGCCAAATATGGTTCCCTATTTAATAAAAAGCAATCTTTTGGAGCCCTAAAAAAAAGTCTGTTTTTTCTGTTAGAAGGTAACACGTCTCTCTTTTGCTTTCACGTTCTCTCCCGCACTCCTAGTCTCATGATTCTTGATATCAGGAAATGCGTAGCCATGATGGGCGGTACTGTAAGCAGCGGTTTCTACCAGTTGACTGAGGGGGTATCCAGTGTAGGCTTGTCTGTAGAATTGGGGAAGAACTCTGACCCCTAATCCCCATTGAGAAGGTCTTGGTTTAAAGGTGTCTAGAGATTTGTAGGCAACGTATTGTATGGCTGTAATAAACTGCCCTGCTATGTTGACGTCATACAATGCTTGATCTAGCCCCATTTCGGTGTACTTCTCAACGAGGGTCAGCGTCCCCCTCCTCCTCAATCGCCTCAATTTCCTCTTCTGGTTCTGATACTAATTCTTCAGTTGAGGTAGATAGTTTCAAATCCGCTGCTATGGTGTCTGTCGCTGTTATTGTTGTTGTAGTTGTTCTTTCAGCTGAGATTGCCTGTAGTATCGGAGTGAGAAAAGAACGTAGTGCCTCCGATAATTACATTTGAGTTTGCCATACCGTTTATCTAACATAACTGGACCTTTGTTTTGCCACCACTCTTTCCGGGACGGGTTGTTTGTTAGGTATAGTCGGCTGTTGACTAGCTGTTATTTGTGTTCTCGAGGTGGGTGGAGTGCTAACTGGTTAGGTCTGCATTGGACAGGCTTTCTCACAGGATAAGGTCTGCATTTTTTAATTTGTGTTGTGTTGTGTCTCCAGTCTGTCCATCCATTGTCGACTCATCTTCCTACGAAGATGTGCTCAAGATAGGCCAAGTTGAACGAAGCCTATGTGAATTTGCATAGGGTCATGACAAGTCTGATACCGAGACCTGAAGAGATAGACAATATCATAATGTTGAAAGTCACTGAAGACCTGAAAGAAGAGCTCTTCAAGGAGGAATTCAAGAAGGAGAAAGAAGAATGGACGGAGAAGTACAGACTTCATAAACAGCAGAGAGAGAGCAGCAACAGCAGCAGCAGCATGAACCTGGCAGAGGCTTTGTTAACAGTTTTATCGACACCAAAGAGTTCTTCTTCTCTTTCCGAAGAAGCAGACCTTATCCTGTGAGAAAGCCTGTCGTCAGAGGAGGCCGTCATCTTATAACCTAAGCGATCGCCATAGCTTCAACTTCCCAAAAAAAAATTTCAGGGCTACCCCATACTCTCGAAAAGAAATCACATTCCATTGCCTATGATACGTTAGTCAGTTAGAAGAAAAAATACAGAAGTGAGTCTATCAGCACATGATTTCTTTATCTTGGTTAGAAAGTGTGACTCTAAGTTGTTCGTTTCCGTCGCTTATCAAAATTTTAAAAATAGTAATGTTCTGTAAAAAGTGAATGAGTGTTTCTTTTAGGTCTGTGCGTTTTGTTTTCTTTTGTTGGTGATAATACGGATAATGTAAGTTCGGGTACAACGAAATTTAAAGAATTAGGTCCAGAACTCGGTGTGGAGGGAAGAAATATACGCAACAGCAGCGGGAGCAAGAAATGCAGACCTAACCAGTTAGCACTCCACCCACCTCGAGAACACAAATAACAGCTAGTCAACAGCCGACTATACCTAACAAACAACCCGTCCCGGAAAGAGTGGTGGCAAAACAAAGGTCCAGTTATGTTACACAAACGGTATGGCAAACTCAAACGTAATTATCGGAGGCACTACGTTCTTTTCTCACTCCGATACTACAGGCAATCTCAGCTGAAAGAACAACTACAACAACAATAACAGCGACAGACACCATAGCAGCGGATTTGAAACTATCTACCTCAACTGAAGAATTAGTATCAGAACCAGAAGAGGAAATTGAGGCGATTGAGGAGGAGGGGGACGCTGACCCTCGTTGAGAAGTACACCGAAATGGGGCTAGATCAAGCATTGTATGACGTCAACATAGCAGGGCAGTTTATTACAGCCATACAATACGTTGCCTACAAATCTCTAGACACCTTTAAACCAAGACCTTCTCAATGGGGATTAGGGGTCAGAGTTCTTCCCCAATTCTACAGACAAGCCTACACTGGATACCCCCTCAGTCAACTGGTAGAAACCGCTGCTTACAGTACCGCCCATCATGGCTACGCATTTCCTGATATCAAGAATCATGAGACTAGGAGTGCGGGAGAGAACGTGAAAGCAAAAGAGAGACGTGTTACCTTCTAACAGAAAAAACAGACTTTTTTTTAGGGCTCCAAAAGATTGCTTTTTATTAAATAGGGAACCATATTTGGCTTGGTATCCCTCCTTGACTAAACTATTCTCGAAACAAACTTGACCCATTGGAACACCACAACAAACTTAACTTTTTAAACCTAACAGTGACCAAACTGGTATATGTCGCTTAGACATAATAATTTAAAATAAGATCAGTATGGCTATTTTTATGTACACTAAGTACTAATATTAGACAGATATGTTAGGAAGTAGGAAATTTAACAGACTCGTTAGATTTGAACTAATTGCACAGGTGGTTAACACATTATTGGTACCTTTTATTGTCCATTAGCAAAAACGGGACTTGATTTGAAATAAGTACGGGCTAGCGTTTTGGTGAGTACTTAACATCCATGGCTGTCTTGCTGAGCACCTTTTTCCTCCTTTACCACGCTCGGACAGAAAAATGAGTGTGTGGTGAGACAATTCCCACTCATGTTTAAAGTCTTTCAGTCAGGTTGTTAAGGACTAGTTAGTCCTACACCTGAGTGGCTAAATTTAAAAATAGTCTGTGAGTACATAAAAGCCTGGGGGATGAGGCTCTCTTTCCTTCCCCAGGAGTAATTAAAAATCACGCGGTGCGTTATTAAACCAGTGATACATGCTCCATTAGAGCGAAAATCACTTTAATTCAAGTAAGCAGGCAAGCAAGTTCGGGTACCGTCTCTAGCACTCTTGATGACACCAACTGTCTGGGTTATTTTCTTTCTTGCAAGCCCCTATGTTCCACTTCTGTTTGTGATAATAACTTGTGATACTTCACATTTTCTAAAGTAGAAATCTTTACAAGCCGTACAAAATACAAAACTTATATGACTTTGGCTTTTGACACTTGCACAGACTCTTCACTTTATAAGTGTCACGAGAAAATTGTATGTCCAATTTTTACCATTTTCAAAAACACGCACACACTTGCAGCTTGACCAGAAATATGTATATCTTGTTTTGTGGATAAGTCACAGACAAGTCCAAGCATATATAGGTGGTTATGAACGTTAGGAATATCCCCTCCTGTTTTCAGAAATATCAAAGCTTGTATGTGCATTTTCCCTTTTCCACTCTATATTAGTGCTTAGATTTGTTCCAAAAAAAAAAAAAAAAGAAAAAAGAAACGAAATAATTTTGAAGAAAAAGAAACAACTGAATTTTGAATTCAGGTTTCTCTCTGTTTATAATTTTTTTCAAGTTGACGGTGCATGACAGAGTACATTCGCCTACCTTTCCAAAGTGAGAGGCATTTCTTCACATGTCATTGCCTTTGTTAAATTCGGTTTCATTGGTTAGTTATCGTTAATCTTTAATTTTTTCATGCATTTCTTTTTGATAGAAGATTTAAGGCTTTCTATTGTTGTAACGGTATTTATGTTGTTTGGTCTGTTGATGAAATTATCTATAGCAAAGTGCTTAAGATTTTTCAGTTCTTTTTTATTATTTCAAGCCCTACAAAAGGAGACCAAGTTTGTCTTCAAAGACGATTGAAACTCTAAATTACACGGGCGTGAAGGAAAACATCGTTGTGTTTAATCTAATCATGCTTGCCGTATCTCTTTGTGTTTTAGAGGTCATATTTCTTCTTAAGTAAATACACGCATCAATAGACAGACAGATTGGGTCATCATCCTTGAGTTTCACTGTACTTTCGGTTCTTTACTTCATACAAACCCCAAATTTATTAGTTTGAAAAAGAAAAGATAACATGCCCCTCAATACTGTAACACGTCTGTTCTGACTCTACCGATGTGAGTGTTTATGTCGAAATGTTTAAGTGAGATATAAAAAAATGGTCAGCTTGAAAACGCGAACCAATACTGTGACGCTCAGTATTTTGATGTGGTAAGAGGAAATGGTACAACACACACAAAGAGGGCTTGTAAGTTCACATTTCAGTCTGTCTGCACTGTAATGGTAACAACGCAAGAACATAGGGATTATTATGCCACACAGCCCTAGAACAAAACAATGCATCACCCGTTGTAAGCCATTTCATTGGCTATACTTATTTTCTTACCGCGTTCGCTTCGAATTGACTTGAGTAGCTATTCAGACAGTGACGAGAATGGCCATGCTTTACTGGGTCTATCCTATAGGCGATTTATATAAAAAAATATTTTTAAAAATTAAACTAATGCACGAACAATCGTACCATGGGCGATCCCATGGAAATTGTGTCCGTCTTATTGCAAAATACATCAACATTTAATTTAACCGTGCAGATCGCTAGAACAAACCTCTGATAATATACATTTTGAAAAGTGTTGTGTGACACGGATCGCCATTGTCGCTTGGTGTCTGCTTTCTTGTTCGAAAAGAGATCGTTTCGTCTTGACTATAAAAATCTAATTTGACTAAGTTTTACGCACTACTTGAACTCACACATTTACGTTGTAGGTGTAAGCCGTCGTTCTCAGTTTTCTGGAAGTTCGTTTTTGCGTTTCTCAGATGTGATACTATTTTTTATGGACCGAACGAAATTTCTTTTGGCGTGAATCAGGACTCGTGGTTTTGTGGCATAATTGGAGAGCATTGATTAAAGCTCAGTGATGTCGTCTTCGAAATCGCTGACACGGATTTGAACTCAAACTTCAGGTTTTGTGTGAGGCGATACGGTACATCATTGCTTTTTACTTCCTCAATGAAATCGTTTCATCTTATTGCAAAATTACATTTGACTAGGTTTCATACGCAGCAGGTCCATGTATATAAGGAGAGTGTCTTAGCGTCAGAGTATTCATTCCGCTCTCAAACGATCAAGAAGATGGAAGAGTCAGCACAGATCGACCTGCTGGTCAAATATTTGCTAAAAGTCATACGAAAGCATAATTCACATGCGAAAGTGGTAACAAAACTTACTCTTTTGGTCGTTGATTTGATGAGAGTCATACGAAAGTGTGTAAGTGCTAATGAAGTTTGCTATATCTGCAAAGGTAAATGGGTATTTGTCTCCAGAATACCTGCTTCGTCTAAGAAAGAGAGACAAAAGTCAAGATACCTAATATCGTTGTCAGGAGAAAGGACACTGGAATTCAGAGTGCCCTACGAGAAAAGAGAAGAAACAAAAACAAGACGAAACAGAGAAGAGGGATTCAGAAGAAGAAGAAATTGAAGATGATGAAGAACTTGTGCCAGTAAAAACATGGAAATGGAAAAATTGACAATGTGAGCCGATGCGTTGGCCCTGATGTGAAATTTCATACTACCTTCTAAAAGAGAATAGACCAGAAAGAAAACGTAAGTGTCTCTTGGTCTTGACATTGTATAATAAGGATGGCGTGTTTTGTTTTTACTCACACTTTATGAAATTGTGCTCTTTCACCTCTCTCTATCCCTCTGGATCATGTTTTAGTTAGAATTGAAATGGAAGGATGTTTTCCTTCACGCACGCTCTTTAGGCATGCAAGTCCGTAAACAATAGTCAGTCTATTCGTCCATCATTTTGTGTCTTGATGTTTCCTAAATCACACACTGATGCCATAAAATAGCGGGTTAAACGGGTTTTGTAGTGTTGGGAGTGGGGATGGGTGGGGTGTAGGTGTTTGGCAGAGTTGGTCATTGCAGGTGAGGGCTTAGGTGCTTTCAAAAAACTTTTTCTTCTTCACTCTGTGTTGATGGAATATAATGGGTTATTTTCTTCACTCTCTGTTGATAGTATATATATAAAGGGTTATTTCTTCACTGTGTGTGGATAGTGTATAATGGTTTTCTTCTTCTTCCCTCTGTGGTGTGCGTGTATGTGTGTGTGTGTGTTCGCGTACGTTGTGCAGATCGCATATTTGGTTGTTTTTCTTCTTCTTCCTCCCGGGTGTGGATAGTATATTTGCGGTTTGTATGCTTTAGCGACGTTGTGTGGATAGTATATTTGGGGTTTGTATGCGTTCGCGTACGTTTGTGTGGATAGTTTATTTGGGGTTTGTATTATCTCCCTTCTGTGTTGATAGTATATTTGGGGTTTGTTTTTTCCTCTTCCCTCTGTGTGTGTGTGTGTGTGTGTGTGTGTGTGTGTGTGTGTGTTCGCGTACGTTGTGTAGATAGTATATTTGGTTGTTTTTTCTTCTTCCTCCCGAGTGTGGATAGCATATTTGGAGTTTGTATGCGTTAGCGACGTTGTGTGGATAGTATATTTTGGGTTTGTATGCGATCGCGTACGTTTGTGTGGATAGTTTATTTGTGGTTTGTATTATCTCCTTCTGTGTTGATAGTATATTTGGGGTTTGTATGCGTTCGCGTACGTTTGTGTGGATAGTTTATTTGGGGTTTGTATTATCTCCCTTCTGTGTTGATAGTATATTTCGGGTTTGTATGCGTTCGCGTACGTTTGTGTAGATAGTTTATTTGGGGTTTGTATTATCTCCCTTCTGTGTTGATAGTATATTTGGGGTTTGTTTTTTCATCTTCCCTCTGTGTGTGTGTGTGAGTGTGTCTGCGCGCGTATGTTGTGTGTGTGTGTGTGTGTGTGTGTATTGGTCTCTGTTTGTCCCTATAAAACTCACTTTATCCCTATCAGATACACTCTACCTACCTACCTACAGTAGCGCGTATTCAGGTCAGCCACTTGCAACACTGTTGCCATTTATCCCCTAGTGTTCAGTACAGTGACGTCACTGACGCTGGAAATTTTGAGACTATAAATATCGACTTGGGGATTTCCACATTTTGTAGCTATACATGTATACTAGAATTCATAAACAGGAACGTCACTCAAGCTGAGGCTATAAAAAGATAGTGGGATTTTCCAAAGGAATAACCCACAAGTTGGAGCTATAAATAGATAGTGGAATTTCATAGGAATTTTAGCTGATTATAGCTATAAATAGATACATGGGTGTTTATCGACGATCGTGACACAAGTTGATTTTGTAAGTAGTTACTAATTTTATCCATTTTATTCTAAACCGTTGTAACTTAATTTTCGGGGATATGTTATTTTCCTTTAAATTCTGGGACAATTTCGTCATTTTAGCGTTACTTTTAGTCACATCCATTTTGTCGTTGAGCATTTCCTTGATTATAGCTATTTATAGCATCATTACAATTATGCAAATTTTTGAACAACCCAGCAAGATTTCAGGTCTTGGTAATGCTTTATATATAAATCTCACGCTTGTACTAGTGTATGTATGTTTCTGTCTCTGTTGTGTTTGACCCTCTACCATCATTGTCCCTAGACAATCCCACCATGTTCAATTCCCCTTGACGCTATACAGACCCACCATGTTCAATTTCCATATGTTAAATTCCCCTAGTCCCTAGATAGACCCACACTTTATTCCCCCATGTTCAATTCCCCTTGACGCTAGAGTTGCCCACGATTTTTTCTCCATGTTCAATTCCCCTTGAGGCTATAGTGACCCAAGACTATTTCCCATGTTCAATTCCCCTTGAGGCTATAGTGACCCAAGACTATTTCCCATGTTAAATTCCCCTTGAGGCTATAGTGGCCCAAAACTATTTCCCATGTTAAATTCCCCTTGAGGCTATATTGACCCACGATTTTTCTCCATGTTAAATTTCCATTGAGGCTATAGTGACCCAGGGGTCTCTGTAATGCTAATCCCCATTGAGGCTCTATTGCCCCACTTAACTACTATTATTGGTATAGTTTATGAACTAGCTGAACTTACCTGTTACCCGTCACCAGCTAACTACCTACCCGCTACTCGCTACTTGCTTCTCCCCCCATCCCCGCTGTCACTGTATGCTGTTTGGCCCGATTGAGGTAGAACCCTTGCAACAGTTTTGCCAATGTCCAGTACCGTGACATTACCCATCTGTTCCATTCCGATTGTCGCTATAAATCTTATCACTATATCGCCCCAGGAGATCAGAAACATATTGTCGCTATATCAACCCTGGTGAGTCTTGTAATGCGAATTTCCATTGTCGCTATATCGCCCCCCTTCACTACTAATATGAGTTGATACTTCACAAAGGAGAAGTTGCATAGCTCAATTTTACAAAATAATTGCAACCAATTTCAGAAACTCCATGAAGAACTTAGGTTAAAAAAAGAATGCTGCAACAACGATAATATTTACTACACATGATAAAGAGCAATATAATTCAGCCAAAAAATGTCGTATTTGTGGGGAAATTTTTAAAGCAATGGTGAAGAAAATGTAACAAAAGTTAAAGACGACGAACACTTAACTGGAAAATATAGATGTCATGCACATAACAGATGCAATTTAAACTATACATATACAAAATACATATAATTTCATATTGTAATTTATATGGATAATATTCTAATCCTATTGTGAAGTTTTTTTTCAAGAAGTGACGCTAATGAAGAAATATCATTGAGACCAAACAATTATGAAAATAAAATTCGTTTTGTAAGGATTTTATAATTCATAGATTTGAAAAAGTTGTTTATCCAAGGAACAATATGTATTCTCGATAGTTAAAGATATGCTGCTGTTATGTAATTAAATCTACTTGCAGGAACAATTAAAAACGTGACCCAGAACGTTAGTTTACTTCGCCATGATTATCTCACGATGAAAGCACTAAACTAAGGTTGAAGTAGAATTAATTTCAGATGATGATATGTAGCCAAGGAATGAAGCTGAAAGTAAAGAATTATAAAGCATGATCCAGAATAGACTTGCTATAACAACTCATGAGTATTATGTGGGTGAATGCAGTCCTCATTTCCGCAGCGAAAGTAATGTCAACTATGATAGAGAATATAACCAATCAACCCGAGCTCATTTAGCATGTAACTAAACGCAAACAATTCATACATATCAACCAAAGTCTGAAAGAGAGTTTAATTTTTGTGTCAACCAATGTCTGATAGAGATTTTTAGTTAGCAAACAATGAACAAATAAAAAAACAAATTCTTTTGTTTAAAATCTTCCGCAAAACAAACAAGTGAATAAAAAAGTTAGTATTTGAGTGTAAACAGTATACTTTAAATTAAAAGATCTTTTATAACTGTTTTTTGGTCAATTTGATTTTAAAAATCACCAAAACTAAGCGAAGGAAAATGAGTTATAAAATGAATCAAACGGCTCCGGACATAGCCCGTATTTGCTAGCGTGAATCAATGCATCAGATTCCATCGGAATGATCCTTCAGTCTGAACTTTGGTTTGTCGCTTGATATTAAAGAAAGTTGTATGGTGGGCCACAATATATTATATCTTGTCAACCTTTGATGAAGTGAAACCTGATAGATTGTCCTCTGGGCCTGGTTAAAACTTGTATAGGTAAGTTTTGTAAATGTCCTGGAGAGGTTGAATTGAATAGATATTGTAGCTGCTATGCTATATTTTGCGCTTCTGCGTTCACTGTGCAAGTAATGGATGAGTGTTTAGAGGATATTTATTTCCACAGTATGATTGTCGAGGATATCCAATGCCTAATACTGTGATTAATATCATCAAATGTGTAAATGACATAACAATGTTTTAATATAATGGTTGTCACGTTATGCTAGTCAAGTACGCCACGGTCCACATTTATACTATGTCAGAATAAATATGGTTAGCTAATGACAGTGATATAAATCAGGGAGCGCGGACAGTCTTTAACATAGTAATGAAATGTGAATGGGGACAGTCTTTAACATAGCAGAGATATACATCAGGAAGTAGTGAAAACTTTAACATAGCAGTGATATACACCAGGGAATGTGGACAAACTTTAGCATAGCAGTGATATACATCAGGGAATGGAGACAAACTTTAATATAGCACTAACATACATCAGAAAATGTATACAAACTTTAACATAGCAGTGATAT
This sequence comes from Sinohyriopsis cumingii, assembly GCA_028554795.2. NCBI lineage: Eukaryota > Metazoa > Mollusca > Bivalvia > Unionida > Unionidae > Sinohyriopsis > Sinohyriopsis cumingii. The sequence continues at coordinate 47,692,152 of CM068834.1, forward strand.
ACATCAGGGAATGTGGACAAACTTTAACATAGCAGTGATATACATATATATACACATGTGGGTGGGTGGGTGTGACCATGATTGTACTAGTGTTTCATTAAGCCCTATCCATCCAACTATTCATACCATCTCATGCACCATATCCAATTGACTTTTGGCATGATTCGATTATTTCAGACGTTGACAATAAATTCTTACCATCCGTAAAATTAATGTATATGCATTCTTATGCTGCCTCATTTGTCTATTTTGTATTATAGTTGGAACGTTAGGCTGTGTTAAAAACAATTAATTACCAAAGAAGGAAACCATTTCTTTTGCTATTGTCCTGTACGGTGTCCCCGTTACTTTTATTGTCCTGTAAATTGTCGCCGTCACTTGTAGTGTCCTGTACGGTGTCCCCGTTACTTTTAGTGTCATGTAAGGTGTCGCCGTCACTTGTAGTGTCCTGTACGGTGTCCCGTTACTTTTAGTGTCCTGTAAATTGTCGCCGTCACTTGTAGTGTCCTGTACGGTGTCCCCGTTACTTTTAGTGTCATGTAAGGTGTCGCCGTCACTTGTAGTGTCCTGTACGGTGTCCCGTTACTTTTAGTGTCCTGTAACGTGTTGCCGTCACTTGTAGTGTCCTGTACGGTGTTCCTGTTACTTTTAGTGCCATGTGCCTGCAGTGAATACTAGCATTACATTGTTAAGTCTGATCTTGTAGGTCAATATTATTGTAGTTGGTGTTGTTGTTGTTCTGTTAAGGCCATAACTGGTGCAGGAAGACCCATGGAAAACTCCTGGCAAGTTTTCTCAGATACCCATATTGGCCGAGTACGAGAATCAAACCCACACAGACAGAGGTGGGAGGGGGGTGATCGGTAAAGGCGAGCGCTTTCGACCACTCAGCAAGGCGGAGGTATTTTCTAACGGTCATTACCCATATCTAAGAGCATTAGATTCATGACACGTAATGCATTCTTGTGATAAGCTTTTGTTTCCTAATCTACTGCTTAATTGCTTGGAAATGTATTTACTTCAATCTTATCTTTAAGACGATAGGAATATAATGAGTAATTGTAGTCTTTCTACTTACCGAGAGTGCTTTGCTCGTTTTGCAATAATCTGAATATAATGTTGTTTTGGGTTTCGGTATTGTATACTTTATAAACAACGTACAAACCCGAAATATAAGCAATGGTTGCTTGAAATGTCCGTGGTGGTATGGTTTAATCTCGAGAACGTAAGCAAGCATACTATGGCGCCATTGTTAGAAGTATGGTCATCCATTCCACTAGAAATCAAGGACCGGTTTGACTCTAAGGAGTTTAATATCAATCATCGTCTTTTTTTCGAGTCAATCTATTTTTAATCATTCCGCTATTTACTAAATAGAGACAGATGCTATTTATCTTTCTCTGTAAATATATTATCACCCGTATGTCAGTTTATAGATAATCTCCCTCTTTTGGTTTCCTTTGCATTCAACGCCTAGAAGGATGAAAATTTGATTTCCATATTGATAGTATTATCTCAAGGTCAAGTCTGACTTTAGGCTTTCTCTTAACAAGTTATGGATTTGTCAATTATTGACAGACTCGTTTCAGTCTCATTTTCATATCTTTAAAACCATTCAGTACATACTTTTGTTTTTTATATGAACCTAAAGTTTGAACATTGCGCAGAACTATGCTGCAAAATAATGACAGAAGATTTAGTGTTACTGACTGAGAACAAAGCTACATGAAGAAAAATAATAATTATGGTGATTTTCGTTAACTAACTAGCAATTCCTAACCTAAGTTAAGGTCATCGCATCCCTCTTAAAGAAGCAATGTCGTTTTATGAAAACATTTCTTGTTCGTCCCTATTCACTTTCCAAGATTGATGTTGTAAACAGTTGTTGGACGCACTGGCATCAATGCAATTTCAAGAAAGAATAGGTTTTTTTAAAACTTCACAAATGCAAATATTTGGCTAAAAATCATTGTCACGTTAATAAAAAAGAGAGTCACATTAAGCCTAGGTTTTTATGTCTTTTCAAATTACCATATTTTCAGTTAGTTTTGGTTTGTTATAAAAGGTGTGAGTTAAATATTAAGATCATCATCTTGGCCTGAGTCAATGATATTATGTTTACCATGTTCTTTATTATAATTGTAGTAACAGAACATGTCTAATGTTTGCTTTGAATGTTCTGGAAATGAACTTCAGCACTACACATGCCTCTTCTTTGGTGTCATAGTTTTTATACCATCTTGTTTATCTGTAAGATCTTGAAGCTGAATCAGCCTTATTGTTGTGTTCAGTATTTGATTTGGGCTACAATTATTCATTCAAATTATCACTCTTTTGAAACAAAGTGCTCATAACTAATATTCTTGGACATCATCGACTTGGAATTATAGTGAATTCAAAACAAGGACTTCTTTGATTATAGTATTGTGATTCTTCAAAGACTCTTGTACATCATCACACCTCAGGCCGTTGGTACATTAGCATATTGGAGACTACAGACACATCAATAACTTCTGTGTCTGATCTTCTTTGGAATACCGCTTGAATTTAAGTAAAATGTTATTCATTAGGACTGGTGATAAAGCCTTTTGACTATTTAGGATTTAATTCAAAATACTCTATGTTCTTTTCATTTTGAATTCTATGGAAATAAACATTTGTTTGTTGAATTTTTTAAAACTTGTTAGCTTTCGCTCTTTTCTATAACTTTGTTTAAGACCATAGAGTCGTAAGAGATACAAACTGTCAAAAACACATTATATATATGTCTGGAGAATTTAGAACGCCATTAAAGTATTCCAAGAAATGGTGAGAAATTGAAAAGAGATATACTGTATTTAGTTATTTAAATGTGATATAATGAAATTGGTTATTTAAATGTGATATACTGACAATTGTTTATTTAAATGTTCTATTTTGAAATTGGTTATTTTATGTAGGATCCATATAACTCACTTATAATATAGGAGTTGATTAATTATTTGAAAAATGCATTCTTTCAACAGTTAAAGCTACCATCAATTACGATATTATGTCGATGATATCTTGGATAGCATCATGTGGAAATAACTGTTTTCAGTAAATGAGATGTTTATTTGTATAAATCCTAGTACGAATCAGTCCACATCATGCATTAAGTAAATGAAATATTTTTGGTATGAAACATTCCACATCATGCCTTAAATAAATAAAGGATTTGTTGGTATGAGTCATTCCACATCATGCCTTAGGGAAATCAAATATTTACTGGTATGAAACATTCCACATCATGCCTTAAGGAAATGAAATATTTATTGGTATGAATAACTCCACATGACGCCTTAAGTAAATGAAGGATTCATTGATATGAATAACTCCACATCATGCCTTAAGGTAATGAAGGATTTATAGGCATGAATCACTCCACATCATGCCTTAAGGTAATGAAGGATTATTGGTATGAATCACTCCACATCATGCCTTAAGGAAATGGAGGATTATTGGCATGAATCATTCCACATCATGTCTTAAGGAAATTAAATATTTATTGGTATGAATAACTCCACATCATGTCTTAAGGTAATGAAAGATTATGGGTACAATCGTTCCACATCATGCCTTAAATAAATGAAGGATTTATAGGTATGAATCACTCCACATCATGCCTTAAGTAAATGAAGGATTATTGGCATGAATCACTCCACATCATGCCTTAAGGTAATGAAGGATTATTGGTATGAATCACTCCACATCATTCCTTAAGTAAATGAAGGAATATAGGTATGAATCACTCCACATCATGCCTTAAGGTAATGAAGGATTTATTGGTATGAATCACTCCACATCATGTCTTAAGGTAATGAAAGAGTATGGGTACAATCGTTCCACATCATGCCTTAAGGACATAAAGGATCATTGTTATGAATCACTCCACATCATGCCTTAAGGAAATGAAGGGTTATTGGTATGAATCACTCCACATCATGCCTTAAGGTAATGAAGGATTTATTGGTATGAATCACTCCACATCATGCCTTACGTAAATGAAGGAATATAGGTATGAATCACTCCACATCATGCCTTAAAGAAAGGAAGGAATATAGGTATGAAGCACTCCACATCATGCCTTAAGGTAATGAAGGATTATTGGCTTGAATCACTCCACATCATGCCTTAAGTAAATGAATGATTTATAGGTATGAATCACTCCACATCATGTCTTAAGGCAATGAAAAATTATTGGCATGAATCACTCGACATCATGCCTTAAGTAAATGATGGATTTATAGGTATGAATCACTCCACATCATGCCTTAAGGTAATGAAGGATTATTGGTATGAATCACTCCACTTCATGTCCTAAGGAAAGGAAAGATTTATTGGTATGAATCACTCCACATTATGCCTTAAGGTAATGAAGGGTTATTGGCATGAATCACCCCACATCATGCCATAAGGTAATGAAGGATTATTGGCATGAATTACTCCACATCATGCCTTAAGGTAATGAAGGATTATTGGTATGAATCACTCCACATCATGTCTTAAGGTAATGAAGGATTATAGGTATGAATCACTCCACATTATGCCTTAAGGTAATGAAGGGTTATTGGCATGAATCACTCCACATCATGCCATAAGGTAATGAAGGATTATTGGTATTAATCACTCCACTTCATGTCTTAAGGTAATGAAAGATTATTGGTATGAATCACTTCACATCATGCCTTAGGTAAATGAATGATTTATAGGTATGAATCAATCCACATCTTGCCTTAAGGTAATGAAGGATTATTGACATGAATCACTCCACATCATGCCTTAAGGTAATGAAGGATTTATAGGTATGAATCACTCCAAATCATGCCTTAAGGTAATGAAGGATTATTGGTATGAATCACTCCACATCATGTCTTACGGAAAGGAAGGATTTATAGGTATGAATCACTCCAAATCATGCCTTAAGGTAATGAAGGATTATTGGTATGAATCACTCCACGTCATGCCTTAAGGTAAAGAAGGATTATAGGCATGAATCACTCCACGTCATGCCTTAAGGTAATGAAGGATTATTGGTATGAATCACTCCACGTCATGCCTTAAGGTAATGAAGGATTATAGGTATGAATCACTCCACGTCATGCCTTAAGGTAATGAAGGATTATAGGTATGAATCACTCCACGTCATGCCTTAAGGTAATGAAGGATTATTGGTATGAATCACTCCACATCATGTCTTAAGGTAATGAAGGATTATAGGTATGAATCACTCCACGTCATGCCTTAAGGTAATGAAGGATTATAGGTATGAATCACTCCAAATCATGCCTTAAAGCAAATGAAGGATTATTGGCATGAATCACTCCAAATCATGCCTTAAGGTAATGAAGGATTATTGGTATGAATCACTCCACATCATGTCTTAAGGAAAGGAAGGATTTATGGGTATGAATCACTCCAAATCATTCCTTAAGGTAATGAAGGATTATTGGTATGAATCACTCCACGTCATGCCTTAAGGTAATGAAGGATTATAGGTATGAATCACTCCACGTCATGCCTTAAGGTAATGAAGGATTATTGGTATGAATCACTCCACGTCATGCCTTAAGGTAATGAAGGATTATAGGTATGAATCACTCCACATCATGCCTTAAGGTAATGAAGGATTATAGGTATGAATCACTCCACGTCATGCCTTAAGGTAATGAAGGATTATTGGTATGAATCACTCCACATCATGCCTTAAGGTAATGAAGGATTATAGGTATGAATCACTCCACGTCATGCCTTAAGGTAATGAAGGATTATAGGTATGAATCACTCCACGTCATGCCTTAAGGTAATGAAGGATTATTGGTATGAATCACTCCACGTCATGCCTTAAGGTAATGAAGGATTATTGGCATGAATCACTCCAAATCATGCCTTAAGGTAATGACGGATTATTGGCATGAATCACTCCACGTCATGCCTTAAGGTAATGAAGGATTATTGGCATGAATCACTCCAAATCATGCCTTAAGGTAATGAAGGATTATTGGCATGAATCACTCCAAATCATGCCTTAAGGTAATGAAGGATTATTGGCATGAATCACTCCAAATCATGCCTTAAGGTAATGAAGGATTATTGGCATGAATCACTCCAAATCATGCCTTAAGGTAATGAAGGATTATTGACATGAATCACTCCACGTCATGCCTTAAGGTAATGAAGGATTATTGGTATGAATCACTCCACGTCATGCCTTAAGGTAATGAAGGATTATTGGTATGAATCACTCCACGTCATGCCTTAAGGTAATGAAGGATTATTGGTATGAATCACTCCACGTCATGCCTTAAGGTAATGAAGGATTATTGGCATGAATCACTCCACGTCATGCCTTAAGGTAATGAAGGATTATTGGCATGAATCACTCCACGTCATGCCTTAAGGTAATGAAGGATTATTGGTATGAATCACTCCACGTCATGCCTTAAGGTAATGAAGGATTATTGGTATGAATCACTCCACGTCATGCCTTAAGGTAATGAAGGATTATTGGCATGAATCACTCCAAATCATGCCTTAAGGTAATGAAGGATTATTGGCATGAATCACTCCACGTCATGCATTAAGGTAATGAAGGATTATTGGCATGAATCACTCCAAATCATGCCTTAAGGTAATGAAGGATTATTGACATGAATCACTCCACGTCATGCCTTAAGGTAATGAAGGATTATTGGCATGAATCACTCCAAATCATGCCTTAAGGTAATGAACGATTATTGGTATGAATCACTCCACGTCATGCCTTAAGGTAATGAAGGATTATTGACATGAATCACTCCACACCATGTCTTAAGGAAAGGAAGGATTTATAGGTATTAATCACTCCACATCATGCCTTAAAGAAAGGAACGATTATTGGTATGAATCACTCCAAATCATGCCTTAAATGAATGATGGATTTTTGGTATGAATCACTCCAAATCATGCCTTAAGGTAATGAAGGATTATTGGTATGAATCACTCCACGTCATGCCTTAAGGTAATGAAGGATTATAGGTATGAATCACTCCACGTCATGCCTTAAGGTAATGAAGGATTATTGGTATGAATCACTTCACGTCATGCCTTAAGGTAATGAAGGATTATAGGTATGAATCACTCCACGTCATGCCTTAAGGTAATGAAGGATTATAGGTATGAATCACTCCACGTCATGCCTTAAGGTAATGAAGGATTTTAGGTATGAATCACTCCACGTCATGCCTTAAGGTAATGAAGGATTATAGGTATGAATCACTCCACGTCATGCCTTAAGGTAATGAAGGATTATAGGTATGAATCACTCCACGTCATGCCTTAAGGTAATGAAGGATTATTGGTATGAATCACTCCACATCATGTCTTAAGGTAATGAAGGATTATAGGTATGAATCACTCCACGTCATGCCTTAAGGTAATGAAGGATTATAGGTATGAATCACTCCACATCATGCCTTAAGGTAATGAAGGATTATTGGCATGAATCACTCCAAATCATGCCTTAAGGTAATGAAGGATTATTGACATGAATCACTCCACACCATGTCTTAAGGAAAGGAAGGATTTATAGGTATGAATCACTCCAAATCATGCCTTAAGGTAATGAAGGATTATTGGTATGAATCACTCCACGTCATGCCTTAAGGTAATGAAGGATTATAGGTATGAATCACTCCACGTCATGCCTTAAGGTAATGAAGGATTATTGGTATGAATCACTCCACGTCATGCCTTAAGGTAATGAAGGATTATAGGTATGAATCACTCCACGTCATGCCTTAAGGTAATGAAGGATTATAGGTATGAATCACTCCACGTCATGCCTTAAGGTAATGAAGGATTATTGGTATGAATCACTCCACATCATGTCTTAAGGTAATGAAGGATTATAGGTATGAATCACTCCACGTCATGCCTTAAGGTAATGAAGGATTATAGGTATGAATCACTCCACGTCATGCCTTAAGGTAATGAAGGATTATTGGTATGAATCACTCCACGTCATGCCTTAAGGTAATGAAGGATTATTGGCATGAATCACTCCACGCCATGCCTTAAGGTAATGAAGGATTATTGGCATGAATCACTCCACATCATGTCTTAAGGTAATGAAGGATTATAGGCATGAATCACTCCACGTCATGCCTTAAGGTAATGAAGGATTATTGGCATGAATCACTCCACGTCATGCTTTAAGTAAATGAAGGATTATTGGTATGAATCACTCCACGTCATGCCTTAAAGAAAGGAACGATTATTGGTATGAATCACTCCACATCATGTCTTAAGGTAATGAAGGATTATAGGTATTAATCACTCCACGTCATGCCTTAAGGTAATGAAGGATTATAGGTATGAATCACTCCACGTCATGCCTTAAGGTAATGAAGGATTATTGGTATGAATCACTCCACGTCATGCCTTAAGTAAATGAAGGATTATTGGTATGAATCACTCCACGTCATGCCTTAAGGTAATGAAGGATTATTGACATGAATCACTCCACACCATGTCTTAAGGAAAGGAAGGATTTATAGGCATTAATCACTCCACATCATGCCTTAAAGAAAGGAACGATTATTGGTATGAATCACTCCAAATCATGCCTTAAATGAATGATGGATTTTTGGTATGAATCACTCAACATCATGCGCTAAGGAAAGGAAGGATTATATGTATGAATCATTCCACATCATGCCATAAGGTAACGAAGGATTATTGGTATGAATCACTCCACATCATGCCTTAAGGAAAGGAAGGATTTATAGATATTTAAAGGGGAGGGATTTTGGTATGAATCATCGTATAACTTGCCTTTTACAACCTTTATATGGCATTACCAAGATTCAAGTTTCCATTTACTCAAAAGAGCCACAAATCTAAGTAAAGCAAAACTGTATGCTCTTATATTCAGTATAAGGATATTTGATGTGATGAATTGTCTATAAAGCAGAAACTAGAGAATATCTTTAATCAAATATGCATACACTAAAGAAAGAAATCCATATTTAAAAGAACTTAATGTAAACTTTTACTTAAAAGTATTCTTGATCACTTGCGATCCAAACATGAAAATACCATTTTAAATTACAAATTTCAAGATTGCGCAGCTATTTTAACTTTTGGCACTGTGTAAGGTTTCTATATTTGTAAATATTAGATCTATCAATATGTAATGAATATATATATATATATATATATATATATATATATATATATATATATATATATATATATATATATATATATATATATATATATATATTGGTGAATATGCTTATATATAACTTTTGCATTCGAAAACATATGTCATTAGCCTGTTAATTACTGAGATGATGTTCTTACTTAGTCAACAATCATGAGATAATTATACCATATGCGATGGAAAAGAAAACAACTCTAACTTGACATGCTGTTTTATCCTAAATTATACTATAGGCGAGAGTTGAACTGCATCTGTGCTTAATGTAATGTTAATGTCATATATGGAAACAGTATTCAATATCCAAACATATTTTTGTTTTTTCTTGGACACAACCATGGATCTCATTTCAACAATTTCGTAGATATATGTCCAAACCACATATGTACGTTGCTACTGGTTTACAGAGGCGATATGATACAGTGTCGTTATAATATTTGTTAATTACAGAGGCGGTGTGATACGGTGTGGTTGGAACATTTAGAAATAAAGAGGAGTCGTGATACAGTGTGGTTGGAACATTTAGAACTACAGAGGTGGCGTGATACAGTGTGGTTAGAACATTTAGAACTACAGAGGTGGCGTGATACAGTGTGGTTAGAACATTTAGAACTACAGAGGTGGCGTGATACAGTGTGGTTGGAACATTTAGAACTACAGAGGCGGCGTGAAACAGTGTGGTTAGAACATTTAGAACTACAGAGGTGGCCTGATACAGTGTGGTTATAACATTTAGAATTATAGAGGAGGTCTGATACGGCTTGGTTATACGATTTCGAACTACAGAGGTTGCGTGATACAGTGTGGTTAGAACATTTAGAACTACAGAGATGGCGTGATACAGTGTGGCTAGAACATTTAGAACTACAGAGGTAGCGTGATACAGTGTGGCTAGAACATTTAGAACTACAGAGGTGGCGTGATACAGCGTGGTTAGAACATTTAGAACTAAAGAGGTGGCTTGATACAGTGTGGTTAGAACATTTTGAAGGCCAATGAGGAACAAATCCTCAACACTTAAAACTAAAGAAGAGGCAATCTGTTTTTGCACATTGCGCCGTCTGTTTACGTAAATATAACGTAAGACTTTCCAGGACTAGTTCTGCAATACCAGATGCTTTTAACGCCCATAATTAGTCGTGTCCTTTCGTGTGCAGAAACCTTTACTTGAAATGGAAATTTATGATTGCGCAAGGTGGTTGATTCTTGTCTTTACGGTGTTTGGAGAGGTTGTTGATAACTTTATGATAAAGTATACTTTCCTTCTAAATATCGCTCTCATGGTGCCTTTTAGACTTAAGTCATGCTATAAAGATATAGTGGCCTCCAAATGTACAAGACCAATAGACAAATATATCGTGTGAATGTATGTGTGTGTGAGTTGAAGGTAGCGGATGCTACTTTTGAAGAGCTACAATAAAAAAATGCATGACCATCGAAGGACAAGGAGGAGTACAATACAATATGTTTTGGTGACACATTCCCGAAGATCAAACGAAATTCAAAGAGAAATGCCGGGAGCAGGAATGCATCGCCGTGGACCACGTTTAGTGAAACGAATTAAGGCGATCGTTTGCCAAAGTGATGTTAATTTGCTTGCTGCGCAAAATGGCACAACAACCGTGTTTACCCAAGACACAGCATGTTGCAGAACCTTCCAGCTACTTCCAGATCATTCACTATAAAACCAAACACATGAAACACGTGTACGTTCTTCGTGAGGACTTGATCTTAGTCAATTGCGAGGAAGAACTGGACTTTGTAAAAGCCGATGAATTTGGAAATGTCATCATTGCGACCTACGCTTAAAACTGGACGCCGTTTTAGAAATGTTAGGAGAAGGTGTGATGTATTTTGACTCGGACAGTTGCATCTATATTGATCCCTTGTGTCATTATTACCCTAACATCTAAGGAGACCGTTTAGGAGCCTAGACGGACGAGCACCCCAACGACAAGATTCCAAGTTTTGATAGTGATGGACCTTAAAATTACGGCTACGAATATCAGGAGAAACCAGGAGAATTGCACACCGTAGGTAAAGTGAAATGATTGACCCTCAATTATTGCACCAGTCGAGTGGTGAACTTGGGCGTGCTGAAAGATGCATTGCAGTTTTGAGAGGCTCGACACTTTAGAGTGACCACCTACAAACCGCACAAGATTGTACGTTTACCCACGTAACAGACTGTAAGCCGACTTTTCGAAAAAGTATATAAAATCGTGTACCAGAAGCTAGCACGGCTTCCCAACCACTTCACTTTACCGTACGGATACGCCGATATTGGCTAGCATATAAAAGGGAAAACTTCCAAGACCGTTACTTTATTGTGATTTCTGTGCCAAGCGAGATGAATCCTTTCACAAAACAAGTATCAAACGAGAGAAAACTCGTACGATGATGTGCCTTGCGATTGCCTCAGCGATTCCGTATGACATCATGTGAACTTTGCTATGATAACTTCATCAGGGTATTATGGGAACTTTTTCTACTACCACTACACATGTGCGTGTCAAATATGACGGTTGCGAAAGCGATTACAATCGTTACAGCACACATTGTCAGTTTACTGTTTTCCGCGGTGGATGTCATCCTACACGTGAAAACATGTAGCCACCACCCTACCAATGTCATGAAAACCTAAATAAACTGAGCCTGTAAAAGACAAATATTCGTTCCCTAGCGTTTGCCTTAAGACTGCGACATCATTGGAAGTCGATTCCAAACCTTCAAAGGAAAATGGCATAAAGATATGGGAGGACATACCCCCAAGAATTAGCCAGAGCCGGATTTATCTATTTGGGCGAATGAGATTACGTCAAGTGCTTCAGTTGCGGCGTATCACCTCAGAAAAACCCGGCTTAAATGGAACATGATCTATAGTCTCCGGATTATCACTACCTACCTTTAGTGGGACGACTTCAGTAATCTCTGAAAGAATACTTTGCAAGAGAACATTCGTGGTTTGTCTGTGGAGTTCAGATAACGCATTTACCGAGATTGTGTCAAAATACAAGTGAAACGCAAACTCAAAACCATTTCTCCATTTTTAAACTACGCTCTTTTCCATGGTAAACGAACACTGATTATGAAAGGACACTACTTCAGTTACAAATATAAAACGAAGCTATTGGCAACGACCCGGCGATTCCTGATTTTTGGAGTGGAAGACACGGAATGGATACTTTACAAGCGAACATTCGTGGTTTTCCTGTGGAGGTGAGAGAACGCATTTGCCAAGAACTGGTCAAAATACAAATTCAACGCAAAGAATAATTGCATCCGTTAAGTCACCGATGTTTAAACCATGGTACCTGAATGCTATAAGAGGACTGGTTCAGATGAAAATCTTCCAGTGGTCAGACACTTTTGGTCTGTCTCATACAGTGTCAACATGAAGTCCCTTCAGTCTCATCTACCCGCCAAACTGATTCATTCCTTGTAAGGCATCAAAACCAAACGCTCTTTTGACAGAAACAGAGTAAGCTTCACGCAACTGGCAGATCTCCGCATCGACACTCAAACCGAAAAGCAAATCATTTTGAAACCTGGATGTAGCGGTTCTCTGTAGGAGGTGTCATCATTCGCTCCCTGTTAAAATTGGATCCAAATGCCCCCAATGTCTTCCCCAAAGAAAAAAGCCACTACCAAAAAAGCCAAACGGACCCTGAAGGAGAAAAAAAGCAACGCTGTCAAGAGCAAGTAACAACCCCCGAAAAAGACAAGTACAAAAATAACAGCTTCTACCCGCCTGAGCGCACTTCGGTTAGGACGCAACCTTACATTTGCAAACAACGACCTGCAGCCATGGTGACCAGGTCTCCATTAACATCACCTTCTTCCACTTCTCCGTTGCTGGTGATGCCTGCCAAACCCAATTTCATATTAGTTCTTCATGTTTGATGAAACAGTGGAAACCCGCGTCTCCAAGAACGTCTCCTCCAGCAGGGACCCCCACTTCCTCTTTAGCTGCAGTGGCATCTGCTCACAAAGAACCCTCCCCTAAAATGAAAGTCCAAAAGAGATCGGGACTGTTACAGAGTCTACTGGATTTTTCCAAGAAAGAGCTGTCTCAATTTAGTCCTTTGCGAACCCCTTCACCACGTGTGATGCTTGTCGTAACATTGATACGACGTAACGACAATCAGTGGACACGCATTCCAGTATACAAAATACCTGCGGAAAAGAATGGGAATCAGTAGTTTGTGCTCCGGAACAAACAAAAATGTCACCCCGCAGCAACCATCCCTTTTCTACTCCAAAGGAAGAAAGAGGAAAGGATTGCCTCCTCATTTATCTAAACATTGGGCCGTGTTATCCCTTCTGTCCAAAGGACATCCAACCATGCGGAAACAACTCGTTCAAACATCCTCCAAAGACGTCGTCGATACCGTGTGTGAATGTTGCCTGAACGTCATGAAAAAAACGACACCTTTGTCTCTACATCAGAATGAATGCTTAGCCAAGCATCGACACGTTCTTTACCAAACGGTCAAGTAGAAAATATCAATCCGTCAAACGAAGATGTTGGTAAAACGCGGAGAAATTTATCCCATGTTGTTAGGACCCTTGCTGAAAGGAGTATTAGGAACAATGCTGGGACGACTCATGGGATGGAGATACAATGGACCATGAAGATAAAATGGACTTCTGTGTTCTAAAGATCTGAAATGTAACGTATGGAATCTAATGGAAGGACGAAAACTGACATTATTGTCTTACAAACAATGGATGGAATTCCTCATTTGACCGAGATGTCCCAGTTACAACACCAGTTTCAGTTGTTGATTGGTCGCAGTGATTTGTCGGAAACTGAAAAATCGAAACGTTACCATCATCTATTGCAACGACTGCAACTCTTTCACGAGAAAGCTTTAGACGGTGGGCCTGTTTGGTACTTCCACGACGGTGGCTGTCCCCAAGAAAGGTGGAGTGTTAGCAGCAGGAGATTGGGTGCGCATTGGTGAAACTAAAAGCACTTCGACAAAGGTTACTTACTCAACTGGACCACCGAATTGTTTCGTGTCACTAAACGAGTGCGTAGCCGTCATCCTGCTGTTCATAATTTGGAAGACATGAACGAGGAAGTGTTAAAAAGAACGTTTTACTTTCCCTAGTTACAACGCGTGACCAAAAAAGAAGATGAAGTGTACGACATCGAAAGCATGCTCGAAAGAAGAACTCCAAAGTGGGAAAACAACGTGTCAAAGTCAAACTGCGTTGGAAAGGATATCCTCACAGTTTTGATTCTTGGATCGACGCTTCGCAAGTCATTAACTATAAAAAGAAGTGACTATAATGCCCTTCAACACAACCTCAGGTGCCACTGCCAGTGTGACCACTCCTTCACCCAGTTCTTCTTTGCAAGATCTACAAAAGCAACCCTTGTGGGTGTGGAGTAGAGTACAATGTACCTAAACTGTCAATCGTCTGTTTCTGCAAAATATTTGTGGTATGTTGTGTCATCCGTGTTGCCATTGCCAATTTGAGTTCCCAACAAGGAGACAAACAATTGTAGACCATTGTATTGAGCAGTCGCATCGGTGACCTTCACCCCAATCCTTCCCTGAAATACTCATCGAACGGGTACAACGGGAAACTTGTGTCAACGTCAGTCACCACTCCAATAATAACCACAACAACAATTCTCTTTTAGACACTCCCCTGACCTCGAGTGACCCCTCGGACAGCAGCAGAACTCTGGAATTATGAACAACAACAACCAATTTTACTTAACCTTATCTAGTGACAGTTCCATGGAGGTGTTTCCCAACAATACTTTTTGCTGTTAGATGGCTAAATTTCCTCATTCCATCCAAATAGATTTCGAAGTCCATTGAGAAGTGGCTTTGGTGGAAATGATTTACCAATAGACAAATAAAAATCATCACTGAAGCTCAATACACTTTAAAAGTCGAAATCCTGAACGACCAATTGCAAGAAGAGATGATTAAAAGTGGGTTTTCAGGTAACACAAAGTCAACAAGCTATTCATTATTAAGCATCCATACTGTGAAAATTTAGTCATTCTATTATTTTAGCGATGAACATTTGGTGGACACGATTGCTGACTGGTTCTAGGCAGCATTTGGCAAAGCCCTGAACAGGGCCTAAAAAAGGGTTAAGATTGAGTTCATAAAGTTGCTCGTCGCTTATTGATGTGATTTCAGGATAGCGAAAAGTTGTAAATCAGGTTTAATGGTAGTTAGTTTGAAATTTTGAGTAGACATTCACAGATGGTAGCACAGAATCTGAGCCCGGAGATGAAAAGTAATATGGAATTTTACGGGGCTTTTGAATCTCCTGTAGAACAGAATGAGGTATTCATTTGGTGTTTGTGTAATCCGATGTGGTATAGTAAAACTTGGTGGGACACACATCCGTACTTTTCATGCGTGGCATTCCTTTCAAGGTGGATTCTACCACGGTCACTGACACGGAAGGTGGAAAAACCTATCATGTTCATCGCGAATATGTACATCCTCACTATTTGCTCCTCAGTAAGTCGTATTTCGAAACTATCTGCATTGTTATAAAAGGAGATCTAAGACATAATATTCCATTCTCCTAAGGAAAAGTCACGATGAAACTCCATTTTCGAAAATGATTCTCTAACGAGTTGAAAGTCAAGTATCCAGTGTACCGAGGAGTCGCTCGACATGATTTAGGAGTTATGTAGTAATCATCCTTTCGATCGGTGGCTCCCATTTTGAAATAATAATAATAATAATAATAATGAGGACTTTGTATAGCGCCTAATCTTTGGAAGTTCTAAGCGCTTTACAACATTAGACAACACCTATAAGATATAAAACATATAATGATATGATGACAAAAACAAACACCATGAAATTAGAAAACATTAAAAAAAACATGCTGAGAATATTTAAGGTAGGAAACATTATTAGGTCTTTAAGTTTGTTCTTGCAGTCGAAATAAGTGAGTTTTGAGTGCACTCCTGAATTGGATCACTGTGTCGTTGTGTCTAAGTTCAGTGGGGAATTCATTCCACGTTGCTGGGCCCTGGGATGCAAAAAAACGCTGTCCATATGACTTTGTTTTCATAGTGGGAATAATGAGTATACGATTGTCAGAAGAGGAGCGTAAGTGTCTTGCTGGTGTGTACACCTGTGTGACGTCGGCTAGGTATGTTGGACTAGAGTCCGACAGTGAAACGTAGCACAGAAAACACATTTTTGTTTGATTCTGGATCGAATGGATAGCCAGTGTAGTGTACAGAGCAGCGGGGAGGTGTGCTCTGATCGTGGTACTCTAAGTATGATCCGAGCAACTGTGTTTTGAACTTTCTGAAGTTTCTGGAGCAGATATTGATATGAATCAGACATAATTGAGTTACAATAGTCTAGTCTTGACAGTACTAATGAACACAGAAGTGTTTTAGTGGCATCAACTGAAAGATATTTGCGAATTGAGCTGATGCGTCTCAGCTCAAGATATGCAGCATTGCATATGTTCATGACATGTTGGTGCAATGTGAGAGTACTGTCCAGAGTAACACCTAGGTTTCGTACTGATTGTGTAAATTTAATGTTGGTGCTTCTGGTATTTATTGTTTGAGGTAAAGGATGTGAATGAGAAAGTCTTTGTGTTGTGATCAGAATGGCCTCAGTTTTATCATCATTCATCTGCAGCTTGTTACATGTCATCCATGATTTCACATTAGAAATGTACCTCCCTACACCTTGGATGGTAGCATCAACTTCAGTTGGATGGCTAAATTTTTATATTTGAGTGTCATCAGCGTACAGTTGGTGAGACACTGGATGATGATATATGACACTTGAGAGCGACTGAGTGTACAGAAGGACGAGAACAGGTCCAAGAACAGAACCCTGTGGAACACCACAACATAGATCACTGGGCTGGAGTGTATTCCATTTGCAGATACAATTTGTGTCCTGTTGACCAAGTAGGACTCGAACCACAGTAAAGCTGCATCATGAATGCCAAATACATGCTGGAGACGGTGAAGTAATATATCATGGTCTATTGTGTCAAATGCTGCAGACAAATCAAGGAGGGTGAGGACTGTACTCTTTCCGCTATCCAACGCAGAAGAGTAGTTTCAGTACTGTGGCAAGAGCGATATGCAGATTGTACATTGCTAAAATGACTTAGATGAGATACAAGCTGGGATATAACAACCTTTTCTAAGATTTATTTATGTCAATGGGAGATTATAAACTGGGCGGTAGTTCTTTAAATCGGTATGATCTAGTGTTGGTTTCTTCAGCAGAGGCTTTACAGTGATGTTGAAATTGGATCGAGTTCACATGACTTTGGTGCACTCTTCATCACGATTGTACGTACGAAATCCATAGAGACAGGTTCAAATGCTGCTAATGGTTGCCGCTCAAATTATGTATCCCAACTGTATGGTGACGACGAATCAATTGAAATTGTGGTGTCAAGCGTGTCTCTAATGGTTTGTACTTTGTGACGGAAGAAATTTGCAAACATGTCCAGAAGGTCGACTTGAGAGAAGGTAGTTGGAAGTGGTGTATATTTATTCCTTGGCATTAGCTTGTTAGTAATCTCGAAGAGCTCTTTGCAGCTGGAACTTTCAATGATCTTAGTAGCGTAGTGGGCTGATTTCGCTGCATGGACTGTATTTGTGACATTCTTCACCGATGGTGACACGAGGATTGCACTCCTTGAAAGATGCCTCATTGACGCAAAGTAACGAATTTCTCCAAAATGTAATCATCGACAAACAAAACCCAAAATAAAGAGATTTGGGGTCGGCTAGAAACTTCAAAAATGCCTTTGACTCTGCTGAACCAGACAACCAGACCAGACAACCAGACAAGCCTGCTTCCCTGATGCCACAGGAAGGACAATGTAGAAAGTGACGATGAAGACAGCCCTCCAGAGGACTTTACACTCATAAAGCTAGAAAGACTAAGAAAAGAAACACATTTCGAGACTTAGATGTTTTGGATTATTGACAAAGTCACAGAGAAAGAAGGAAAGAACGAAAATGATGCGTCGAGAATGTTGCGCCTGCTCCAAGTGGGGATCAGTTTGCCATGGCACCCACCATGATGACGATGCGTGAATCCCAATGGGTAGAATTTTATCCCATCTACTCTTTGACGGCCTCAGCTCTCACCGAGTTTGAAATCAAATGACAGCCCGAAGATTATATCGATCTGAACTAGATGCCGATGAGGCAGTAGCTGCCGTCAACAATTTCATCCATTTCTTGTTCAGCGAAGTGGATTTGTACTTGAATAGCAAACTAGTCAGCTGCAGCTTGGATACTTACCCTTATCGAGCGTACCTGGAAAATCTCTTGACATACGGAAAAGAAGCGAAAAACACCCATCTAGATTCTTGAGTGATATAGAAATCTGACACAGCGGGAACGTTCGATGAGAGATTTACGCACGTCTAAAGAAAATTGTTGGAAGCCGAGGTTTAGAACTGATGTATCGCTTGCATTTAGACATGTGGTAGCAAGAGAAGTATTTGCTGAACCGCGTAGATGTTCGCATCAGACTGAACATCAGCAGTACTGCTTTCCATTTGATGACTGGTGCTACCGATTCCAAATCCTACATCGAGGAATCCAGACTCTACGTGCGACGCGTGGAAGTGTTACCTAAAGTGGGAAACGACATCAGTCACACTTTGAGCAGAACGACCGTCAAGTATACGATAAGACACGTGGAAGTGAAAACCTGCATCACTGCCACCTGACTCCGATTCAAGATCGAAGATCATCTGTTCCAGTGACAGTTACCCAAGCAATTAACCATTGGTATCGTTAGCAACCCAGCTTCAACGGAGCCCACAGTCAAAGACCTTTCGAGTGTCAGCACTAAGACGTGTCCAAGATGGAAGTCAGTCACGATGGCAAGACCTTGTGTAACAGACCCTTCGAACCTGACTAAAGTGCCAAGATGAATTGAGGTCGTACTTATCCCCGTGGGAAGGCAGTTAGGGACCAACACCAGTCATAGAATTACGTACAAGGATTATGCAGGAGGCTATGCTTTGTGGTCTTTTGATTTCACACCAGACCAAGGCAGCGACGAGAGACATTTCCACTTTATAAAATCAGGGCAGATTAATGTTGAACTTTAGGTTGCTAAAGCTCCACCTGAGACGGTGAACGTCATCATGTATGCCGAATTTGATAATACCATAGAAATCAACAGTTTGAGAGAAGTCATTATAGACTATTAGAAACTATTGAAGACTGTAATCCCTCTTTAAATGGTGAAGAATGTCCAGATGGCCAGAACAAGAACAACATTTAGCATCCTGTTTTGCTAAATACCTGGCGGATAAAATTACGGATTTGATAAAGAAATATTGTTATGGATGTCAAAACTACCATCCCAGTCAAATTCAGCACGATTAATATCTGATGATGAGTCAAGAAGTACAATTGGACGTGTATCTGGAGGACGCTTCGGGCCTCATCTCGAAAGAAGCAGTGTTCCATCAGTGGTATGAAGACTTGCGTGATCAGTCATCCTCTCAGTCGACTGCTTTGGAGATCCATCGCATCGAATCTCTCTGGGCGCAGAGTACAAAATTGAAGCTGATAGAAGTTTACTTGTCATAGATTTTCAGGCAAACGGTCAGGATTTAATTGATTACTTATTATTACTTGTGAGAGACTAAAAACAAACCAAAGAAAACAATAATTGGATACCTGAGAACTTTACTACCTTTTGAACCGTAGCTCGTACACCGCTTCTTGGAATCCTGTCATGTGCCATAAAGATTACCTTCCTCATCGCAAACCTCAAGACCATCAAGCTTATGTCATCAACACGGACGATATTAATCTACCAGGAACGCATTGGGTAGCCGTCTACTTTCCCCGTGATGGCTGTGTGGAGTATTTTGATTCGTATGGATTGCCGCCTTTGGAAGACGACATCATTGACTTTATGAGAAGGAATGCCCAGACGACACGATTCAATAATGAAAACTTACAAGGCACAGATTCCATGGTGTGTGGACAATATTGTGTATATTTTCTTCATCAATGTAGTTTTGCATATTCTTTAGAACATTTAGTGACTTATTTTAATCGTCACTCTTCTAGAAAGGGTGACAAAGTGATCGATGGTTTTGTGACCATAATGACTTTATTTTGACTTTAGCTAGGAATCATTCTGTACATCATTAGCCCAGTGACTTCCATCAGTGGAAGTCTCACTTCAATTCACTTCACAATGTTGTCAACTTTGTCAAAAATAGATTGTTACTTCAAAATGTTTGTTTGTTTGATTGCAAAAATGTTTCATGGTTAATTGTTGGTTGCTAGATATTCGAATAAAAACGTTGTGTTTGTCGTTTGTTTTCAATTTTTATCATTATACATGTTCTTTGGCTTCTCTCTATCACTTTCCCTAAAATCAATAATCATTGCGTTCCGACCCAACAAAAATTCGTAGGGATGTTTACTATCGCGTTCGCGCTTAACCATATAAAGCGAGGCAGTTTTCGGTCTGTCCATCCATTGCTGACTCATCCTACTGTGAAGATGTATTTAAGACTAGCCAAGCTGAACAAATCTAACGTGAATTGACACCGTGTCAGGCAAAGCCTGATACCCAAACCTGAAGAGGTAGAGAATGTCAGACAGAATGTTGAAAGTGACCGAAGACCTTATAGAAGAGGTATTCAGAGAGGAAATCAAGAAAGAGAAAGAAGAGTGGACGGAGAAGTTCAGACTTCAGAAGCAGAGAGAGAGAGAGAGAGAGAGCAGCAACAGCATCAGCAGCAACAGCAGGAACCAGACAGAGGTTTTGTCGACTGCCGTGTGGAGACGAAAGAGTTCTCCTTCTATTTCCGAAGAAGCAAACCCAATCCTGTGGGAAAGCCTGCCGCCATATGGGGACGCAATCTTAGACGGTCAATGATTGCCATAATCCCCGTACACAAAAACAACCCTTTTAAGGGCTAACCCAATACTCTAGAAAAGACATACTAGTTCAATTGCCAAAAATGTGTATATTTGTGTTTGTCTGTGCGTTAAAAAATAGACGTTTGTCTAAAGGCACTGTGCTTTTTTGTTTCATGTCCCCAAAAAATAGAAGCGTGTATATAAACACTTTGTTAGTTTCTTTTTTCCTTCACATTGATTAAATCAATATAACACATGAAAGAGTGTTTTAATCATTAAACTGAAGCACTGCAAACACTTGGTTAGCTACGCCATTCCCATGAACTCTTAGCCATTCATGTACCGGCGCATGAAAATTAATATGCAATAGAAACTTAGCGAAATGAAGAACCGATAAGAGGTAATTAAAATATTTTAATATATTTACAGTTGATCTAAGTCATTATTCTACTTTAGTAACATTACGACCGACCATGAACGCTCTCTCTCTCTCTCTCTCTCTCTCTCTCTCTCATTCTTTGCTCGGTTTGACTTAACCTTTACCATTATTCATAAGTCCAGAGACATCGTGGGATGTCACAAACGAAAATTTCCTCTACGCTCGTCGTTTCATAAATTTTAGCCCATATCTCGTTATGTTGGTCCAGAGAGAGAGAGAGGCCTTTTAACATTTTCATATTTAATTAATGATAATCGATTTTTAAAACATTATAACATTTTTAAGAAACAACAACAACAACAAAACATTAAATACATCACAGTATGTGTACCACGTAAATTTACCATTTAATATCGACATGGTTTGCAACTTTGTATCATTGTAATCACTGTACATAAATCCCAAGGAAAGTGCACATATACCGTTACGACGGATCAAATTATTGTAGGTAACTTGCTATAATTTCTATTTCAAGGTTTAATCCAGCCCAAATTTATTTTCTCTCTCACTTCCACATTTCTACGTGGTTTGTCTGTTATGCATGAGAGTGGAGGCGGAACAGAAAGGATTGCAATGAAACTGTGTACCATAATAAATTCATTTAGAAAACGGTGAAATACTTTTTATTGTTATTTTCATACGTTACTAATGATTAATGACCTCCCGCATCCGAGGAGTACGCACTAACCACTAAGCCACTAGTATGTATGTATATGTATGTATGTATGTATGTATGTATGTATGCGTGTGTGTGTGTGTGCGTGCGTGTGTGTCTGTATGTATGTATGTATGTAGGTATGTATGTGTGTATGCATGTTTGTATGTATGTATGTATGTATGTATGTATGTATGTATGCTTAGCATCAGTTGAAACCAAATCGGCCATGTTTCTTGCACTGTGGACATTTTGTGGAACGTAGCACTCCATAAATTGCTAACAAACAGTTGTGCTTGCCACCACAACCCCATCTGAGATAGCAAACAAAATTTACATTGGCGCCCAGCCGATAATTAAAAAAACCAGAGTTCCATTAGCTGATTCGTTTTCTTTCCAGACAGAGAACTTGACCTACATACTGTAGCTTCGCATTTTGAGTTTAGTGTCAAGACATTGTGCGTAAGCTCTTGATATTTTACGCAATATATTTCCTTCATTGCAAAAAAGCAATGAATTACCAAGGTTTGTGTTGTATTTTCTGGATGATGCATTTGAATGGAAAATACTAGAGTTTGTATTCAAGAGTAACTTTAGAAATCGGTCGGCTCACATGTGTTTATTTGTCATCCTACACGAAAGGCAAAAGCCTGGACTCAGTTTAGCTGTTACTGCTACTTTTTATTGAATACAAGTCTCACTCGATGTTAAATCTCCAGGAAAAACCAGATCAAAATATTATTGACTTTCTTATGAACTGCAATAGGACGATGTGCCAGCTGACAAGTACAGGTAGTCTAATAAGATCTAAAAGGGCAGATTTATAAATATGCACATTTTGCAATGACGTTATTAGTGTGAGGATAATGTCAAGAGGCAGTGTCATACACTGCTTGTCTGCAGTTCTCTGACTTCCATGTTTTAAAGAGAACAGTACCTGAACATTAAAACATCAGTATACATGAATATTTGTGCTTAATAATTGAAACGTTTTATCAAATTGTTATTTCAAAAGATCTTCTGCTACTTTGTTATCCTTAAAATGTCGAAGACAGAATAGAAAAATTTAAAATGCTTGTCTTTCATAAAATGTGTAATGGACCAGCTGACATTAAGAATGCATGCGAATAGTAAAACCTGCAGAACCGACTGGATCCTAGCAATATAGCAGTGACCTTTTTGGCTATAAAAGGTATTCATTTACTACTAGGTCGTGGTTAATCCACCTGTAACTGGCAGACCTTACTTCGATCTAAATATTGAGCCTATTGAGAGGGAAATCCCCCGATTTGTAACCTGCTTATCCGTTACCGTATGTATGACAAAAGAGCTCTTGAGAATAATGTTGATCAGGAAATTATTCCTTTAGCTGACCCGTGTATTGGTCAGTCTTTTGATGATGTCATTTTCGCTCCTGGTATTGATCAATCAATATTTATTAATAACAGTGATCCTTGTTTTACTACTTATTTTCTCTGTTTAGTCTAGCCCATAAAACGTTCTTGGCTGGTCATATAGCAGTCAATAAGACACATCACAAGATCTTGAATCATTTTATTGGCCGAACCTTAAACGTGACTTTGTAGATACTGTTGATCTCATAACACCTGTCAAATGGTAGGTAAAGCCAATCAAATGATACCTAAATTTCATCTGCAATATATTCCACCATTTGATGAACCATGTAGCAGAGTACTGGTAGACTGTGTTGGTCCCTTACCTAATACCAAGTCAACATTGCTTGTTAACCATGATGAGTGCGTCGACAAAATTTCAAGACGAAATTTCTTGAGAAAAATTAAAACAAAAACCTTTGTAAAAGCTTTGACAAGGTTTTTGTTACACCTGTTGGCCTTTCCTAACCTGATCAAGTGTCAAAATATATGTCTGAAAATATCCAACACGTTATGCATGAATTAGGTTTCCAACAGTTTAAATCTTCTGCCTATCACTATGAAAACCAATAGGCTTTGAATCGATTTCATCAAATTTTAATTTGGTCAAATCGCTTTGATACAAGAAAGGATTGGGATAAGTGTGTTCATCTGCTATTCTTAGGTGCCAGGGAATCAATTCAAGAAGCATGGAGTTTTGGTTCTTTTGAATTGATTTTGGAAAAATTAAGTTTTTAACAGAGAAACTTCTTTCGATGAAGATTCAAGGATTCATTTTCTTAACGACGTCTCTGATTTCAAACATTAGTTGTCAAAATTCTTGTGAAGTAGAAGAACTAGTCTTCACGCTACTCAGTCAAAAGTGAGATTAAGGTGTGATAGAAATACACAGGAAATGAGTCGTCAGGCCGGTGATAGAGTTGTGAATCTCTTGCCCATGCCTCAGAATACTCTTAGATTTAAACTGCATTGTCTTTATACAATTGAAAAGAAGGTTGATTATTTAAATTATGTCACTAACACCTCTGATAGTTGGAAGCATAAACAGCTTCGTCATATAAAAATGTTAAGAGAGTATTTTTATAGATTTAGCACAGTTAAATTATTCAATAACTTTAGTTATTCATAGCTTACATGATGATCATGAACGCGGTAGAATGTAAGTAGTGACTCTAGTTTCACAAATTTCGGAATTCCTAACATTCTACATCTACAAACAGGCAAGGGGTGAACTAAAACAGATAGTATTGAATATGAGCACTTGTTTTCTGATGTTCCAATATGGACAAATAAAATCTGTCGTGACGATGATGTTGTAGATTCCACTTCTGCGAATGAATTCTACTAAGCAATAATATTGAAATAGAAAATTCATTATTTACTGGAAAGCGATTGTATATGTACGTGGAAAAGTAACTGGAGCTCCCCATGCAGACTGTGAGAGGGTGGTTTGATTCCATATCAGCTATGGTGCGTTAGTTATCGTTATCTAGGCTTGTATAGACTTTGTCATCTTCCGCTACTTGACCGTACGTTAACAATTTCTCTCTATCATCTGCGAGGTCGCGGGTTCGAACCCCGGCTTTAGTCATACCAAAGACTTATAAAAATGGTATTAACAGGTGCATCGCAAGGCGCTCAGCATTGAGAGGTTAGTGTTAGGACTGGTCGACCTGGTGTCAGGATAATGTGACTGAGAGGGACATCATGCGACATGTCTGCGACATGATGCCTCAGTGCTAGACATAAACTGCCACACTGCAGACATCGTAGCGATAGGACCGAAAAAATTGTTAAAGCTACGTTCGAAATCCAAATCACACACACATACATGCCTTTCTGTCTGACCGTCATCCGAACGGACTCTAATTAAAATCCAATCATGCCCCCAAACAGAGCATATCCCATTCAATTTATTGCGAGTCTAGCTCATACGTGAAACTTGATTTTATGGTGTGATGCTGACCACGACAAAATGTGCTGCGAGATCATCTACAACCTTTCTGCACCCTTGCACAGATAATATATTGTACATGTGTACTAATTCTGACAGTCAACATCGTCACCGAAACGGATTCATTTCGATTGCCCTGAATAGTTTATTGCATTGTCACAATTGGAAATACAAATATGTCCCCAACTATGACCTTTTAAAGTATTCCGGCAAATTTTAGTCACAGAAAGACCTAAAGAAATTTCGGCAATTGGAACTCCAGATGGATTTTTCAGCATAAAACGAAGCATTATGAGACATTTGTGGGACAATGTCACGTTAAACCTGTGGAGATAAGGGTATCTCTGAATTCCCATTGCTTATCAGTAAAAAGCAACTGATTCAATATTTGGGTATGATTCATCGGAAATTGTGTTCAAGCTTATCATTAATTTCCGAACCCATGACAAACACAGAAGGGATAATGCAACATAAATCGAGGAGTTTCTCAGAAGTTTTGTTTCACGTTGGAGGAAACCATATTAACTATGATTATTCTCAGTGGTATGTATGCAAACAGCGGCAGGAATCAGAAATTAACGACCATTGCAGTAAATCAGATGTTACCGATGTTTCAAGTAGTTCGTTTAGCACTTAATCACTAAAGGCAAAATATATCAATCAGACATCAAAATTAGTGATTGTCAAAACAAATTACTGTAATGCAATTAGCAGATAATAGGTACAAAAGAACATTTAAAGATGTAGTGGAGAACTTTGGCTGCTTTAAAATATTAAGATGGATGATTGATTATTGTGTAGTCTCCTAAGTTTTAATGTCTCACAGGTAATCCAAATGACTCGCTTTTAATTGTTCTTTCTTACTTATGTCACTTTCATGTACTGCATTTAACTTCAAAAGTTGACTACGAGCGTCAAGCTATGCAGAGAGTTATATATATATATATATATATATATATATATATATATGTATATATATATATATATATATATATATATATATATATATATATATATATATATATATATATATATATATATATATATATATATATATATATATATATATATATATATATATATATCTTTAAAAAAACAACTTTGCGCCAATATTGTCCTGTCTGGAATTACTTTTCCGCATATTAAACTGAACATTCTAATAGTTCGTGTTTGTCATTTTATAATGTAGTTGAAATTATGAAAAGTTATGGGAGAAAACAATTATTCTAAACTAAACTTAAAGCATTTTTTTCAGTTTGATTATCATACAATGTTCCATTTGTTATGTAAATTTAATTCGCATTGATTTTTAGTTTATTATTCATTATATGTCCTAAATTATTGTATTTTGGAGTTGTCATTGTTCAAAATCAATTTTGTTTTCTACTTGATCTGTCTCATTGATTGTGATTTCGTGAACAATATATGTATCTCAATCTGAAACTAGAACATTGGAAATTCCCCACGAATGGCCGGGTCTACCTGTTATTTATTACATTTTGTTTTATAATTTTAATAACAGCCTTCTAATTATAAGTATTATTTGATCTTGTAAACGTTTGGAACCTTCCAGAATGAAATTTTTGATTACGTAATAGTTTTCTTTAGAAAATGTTAATTGAGAACAAGTAGTTGTGTTTCTAAATATTATTCTTTCATGCTGTGAGATCTAAGAAGAATCAGTTTTATTATCTTTGTGTCCAGCATTTCAGTACCGGAAATTATTCATTCAAATTATTTAATTCAACTTATTATTCTCTGGAAATACAAAGTGCTCAAAAATAACATTCTTGGAAATAGAGACATGGATTTTATAGTGAAATTCAAATGAGGAATATTCCTGAATTATGTTAATGTGATTCAGGAACAAATCTTGACAGATGACTACGACACGGGCCACCACAGGCACATCAACACTTCCAGTGCTGGATTATTTATTTCCGAATACCACCAATATTTATTCAGAAGTTTAATCATTAAGAATTGAGTTAGAAATTCTATAATTATTTGGGATTTATTTCGCAATACTGTAGGTTATTTTATATTTTCACTTTGCATTCGAGGGAAATAAATTTGTTGTTGACTTTTGCAAAGCCTGTTGTTTCTCACTAATTTATATCACATACTTTTAGACCATAGAGTCGTAATACGTCGTCGTTGGTATGACATATATAGCTCCAGAAAAGTTGTAGATTTATCAACCTCTACAAAATGTTTTGAAAAATGCAGCTTTAAATTATACTGGTGCTTCACCTTTTATACCCTTTTTTTACGTTTTAAAATAAGTTGTCTTGATTTAGTATAATTTACTTAACTATCACCAGGAACGACCTTAGGAAACGCGGGGCCCGATTAGGATAATTGTTTCGGGCCCTAATGGATTAACGTGTGGGGGTCCTCTGTGAGCACGGCATATGAAAATAAACCTTTAAACAAGTTGCATATGATATTGAACTTCAAATTTTCCTCCATCGCTTTCAAATTACTCTCTCTCTCTCTCTCTCTCTCGCCAAATCGATCCAATTGGCCTAAGGCCGGCCCTGTTTATAACCACACCGTAAGACTGGCAATTACATTTTTTTGATAAGCAGTTTATTGAATGCCCTATCACGTCTTTAGAAAATGTTCAAATGCAATAGCCTCTAACTCTAATCATTGTGTTCATGCGATGACTGTATCATACTGCAAAAGATGCCGCATCATCCTGGAGAAGTGTTTAGAATAATTCCCTGTAACCGTGATACACTTGTCCATTGAAGGGCTACTTAAATTTGCCAGATATCGATTCTATCTCTGAAACCATTCCCTGCTATTGTAAAGAGACATGCTAAAGCAACTATGGGACATATAGAATCATCTCTACGAAATGAACTACAACAATCCATAAAATATACATATTAGCCATGGCGAAATGAAAAGGCAATGTTTTCTCTTTTACATTTTGGAGAGCGGGAGGGCAGAAGTTTTTGTAATGTAAATATAACTAAGATAACTGCATGGATGCATCAGTAAATGAATCCAGGGTTGGATCTTTTGATTTGATTGCATCAGATCAATTACTGAAAGAAACTGTAAGTATTTAAATGAAGGTCATTGTGAAGGACGGGAAGGTTGTAAATGTATGTGTAAATGTATACGCTTGTTAAGAGGGTTTTAAAAATGTACTTGACTGAATAATGTTAAATCAGACTGATATTTCGTGTACAAAACTCACTGCTTTGTCATGAAATGCAGAATTCTTATCATGCGGTAATCTAAATAACAGACATTCGAAGCGAACAGATCAAGGTAAATCCTTAACCTAACGATGAAGTAAACATACTACATGTACGATTTTGGCAAAGAATCAGGTGTTGATGTATTCCAGATAAGATGTAACTATCTTGATTGGTATATTTTTCACTGGGAAATTGATTTATTCTTCTGCCATTTGTCTGTTGCGTCATTCTTGTAATCTTTTCATTCAAGGTTGACACCTTAAAAGTTCAGACATAGGGAATTCAAGGCTGCATATAGTATATATATATATATATATATATATATATATATATATATATATATATATATATATATATATATATATATATATTGGTGTGTGTGGGTGTGGGTGGGTGGGTGGGTTTGGAGTTGTTACAAATTCTTTTGGGGATTTTTATTGAGTTTTTTGTGTTTTATTCCTGTTTGGTGGGTTATTGTTTTTCAAGTGCATGAGATCATTGCATATGAGGTGCGTTTAGAATTCCTCCTAGTAAAGAGGTTATTGCTGTAGCAGATAATGTTAACTGAAACAAAATGTTTCCAGCTAATGACGTTGACTATCAAGTTCTTCCTCAGGTCCTAATCTTTACATCATTTATTCATTCTGTATGTTAGGAATAAACGTCAGGGATAAGAATTTTCATGTCTCATTGAGGTCAAGGATTTTCTCTCCTGAAAGATATATGAAAGATATATGTAACATTCAAATGTGGTAAAAATTATAAACAATTAAGGGTTCTCTAAGAGGTACATATTAACAGGGAATGTGTTGACACTTACTGTGTTTTTGGCTAAATTTATTCTTATTCCAAAGCCACCCATCGAATGAATCAGCCATATCTAACTGATAACAATCAGTGCAAAACTAGATTTTGTCTGTTCGTGTTTTCTTCCTCCTTTTTAAAAAACTAGACTAAGCGCTTTCGACTCTTATCGTGTCTAGTAAATATTAACTTGCCTTCAAATGCGCCTTGGTCACAGTTTCTTTATAAAATTTCATTTTATAGTTTGTCTATTCATATCTCTGAACCAACAATAATGATTCCAACAACCAAATTACAACCCAGTCTAATACTTACAAATGTCATTGACCGAACAATAAGGCAAAGTACAAACTTCAAAAAGATTTGGTTATACAAATGAGGAAGCTATGAAGAATTTCAACAGCTGATTCAAAACGAGCCATACGATCTAACACAAGGGGTTAGGCCTGTTGAGGGTACGATTTTTAATTTTACTGGAAACTTAATGAAAATCAGCAGTAAAACTATTCCACCAAAAAGTTCTTACGGTACGGTAGAAATAAACGGTTTGGCTTAAATCATAAATTAAACCGGCTATAAGATTTAGAGAGCGCTTACAAAAATTATTTACACACATATAACTGAAAATAATCGGCCTTTTACTTATGTGATGCTAATAACCTCAACGTTTTGAAAATAAATGATTTGGAATCGTACAAAAAGGTGACAAGAGTATTGGTTAAGATTTCTGATACTTTTGAAACTATTCACCAACTTTACTCAAATAAAAAATATGTTTCTCAGACTTTCGGGGAAGGTACATTTTTAACTATTGTCGTCTAATCTTTATAATCATTACAATAATCAAATACCAGGCTTCCATTCTTTCCAAACAGAATCTATACTGAGTTAGAAAATATTTGATATTGCTATTACAGTGCAAGGAATGTACTGATGTTGTATCTTCTTTAGATACAAATAAAGATGCAATCCTAATCACATATCCAGAAAATCCCTCATATATATATATATATATATATATATATATATATATATATATATATATATATATATATATATATATATATATATATATATATATATTGAACATTGTGAAGTGTTGAATTTTGAGTTATAGAAAATTTTAAATTTGAATGCATTGAGCATTAAAATGTTATCGCATTTAAGCCAGAAATGTTTTTGTGTAGGGTCACTTCGACCTTTTTGTGTTTATCTCCCCCATGCCAGCGTAAACTTCAAAATTGACCGGGGTATGTCAACACGGTCCTTAGAAAGTAAACATTTGAGCTACCAACCCTAACCGCTTGGTAGGAACCTATGTCCTCTCATCATTTTTTCAAAGGGAAATTGTCACGCAATGTCATTCACAGATTCAGAGCTGTCTAAACCTGATGAAAGGAATTATTTCTTTGGGTAAATTTAGTGACCGCTGCCTACGATTGGGCAGAATAAATTAGGTTGTACACATTAGAACAATCAGACTTAAAGCGACGACCCTAGTCGAAATTCTTAAGTCTGGAAGAGGAAACTTAGCCTCGACTCCTCGGAGGCATAAAGAGATTAGTACTGTCCTCATGAAACAAGGAAGGGACCAGGTGGTAGTCATGCAAAAAGAAAGACACGATCAGTGCTAGGACGCACAAGTCCTGAAAGAAAACAGCGATAAGGAACGGGTTTCTGAGAAAGAGACGAGACAGTCTGGAGACAGGAGTACGGGAAAGAAAGAAGGACGACGTCAGAATAAAACGGACCAAGAAGTCCATGAAGGGGCAAAGCATAGAGCTTAGAAAGGATGAACTAGGATATGTTGTTCAGACAGGAAGGTGGTGCAAATCGTTCTTTTCACCTCTCGTTATGCTGATGAAATAAATCCAAATTAGACAACACCTGTTCAATTCTATTGATATAATCTAACTTGAATTGGAATTCCCTTTATTAATTTGTTCTAATTAAATGTTTTTTCTTGTTTTATATCTTCCCAGTATTCTCGTTCAGTTCTCTGATGAAATTTCATTCTTCTTTCACTCCTGCCGGGCTATAAAATCCAGGGATGTCATCCTCTAGATAACGCCAGCCAAACCCAATTAACCACCCCTCTTACTAAGAGGGCGACATTACAAACATCCAAGTCGATAGATCCATGTATCAATCATATTTCTTTATACGTTCTATTCATTGATTCTTGTATGATTAGTATTTTAAGTCGCATGTTCGGATTAGTTTCAGTTAGTAACGATATCATTTTCTTGTATCAGTTATTTGCCTTATTCTGTTTCAACCAACTGTTGTACTTCATGCGAACGCTTTTGATGTGAATCAAATCAAAAATAAAAATCACATTCACGATACTTTCTTTCAGTCGCTACGCTACAATCTGATTAAAACCCGGCTTCGTCTTGCTACAGCAATATTTCAATTCCCTTACATCATATGTATCAACAAATTATTCGTCTGTCGTCTTTCCTAGAGCAGAGAAAAATAACCGGGCTCTAGATCGGACCGTTTACCTATCGAACAGTATCTCTATTTAGTGTCTTATGTAAATTCTTGTATTTAAACATGTTTGCAACTACCTACAATCGAAACAACTAATATCTAAATATTATTCTAATTTTATCCCCAGACATTCCAGATTTCTCTAGCTAATCATAAACTTTGCAATTCTCTACACTATAAAGACGTGTCATGCATAGTCTGATATTTGATAGAGCCTAGCATATAGATCTGATACACATAAAAACCTAAATGTGTAATTTGTATCGAGTGGGCGGATATAACGAGTCTGATACTGATTATGCGCATTTCGAGGCCATCAAGCCGAGACGTATGTTCGTTCCAACGCCGTATCAACGGGTTCTTTGCACCGACTCGGAACAATATATTTATATTTTTACAACCCTCATGATTTTACTCTAGTCCAAATGAATTTAATGCTTTTAAAGATAGTATTGTAGTTGTTTAGAACTGATCTATATCGAGTGAATTTAATACTGAATACTCTTATTCAAGACTCATTTTATCTGTTCTGTTTATCGAAAATAAAAGATTTACAATGTTACTGGATATTTGATCGCCACTTCTTCCTGTCACTACTTCAAAAGTTCTAAATGGATTCACTGATTACACTCCCATTGATTACGAACTTAAGTTGCAACAAAATCAGCTTTATATTCAGGAAACTAGTATGTTCTACTGATGCGTTTCATATTTATTTATTTACAGAGTACTCTAAATGAGTTTTTTCCCCTCCTTCTTCTCCAGTGGCTTCTTATTATTCTTGTGTAGCTCAACATTCGTTCCGGTTTTGTGATATAGTTTGGTTTGTCTTGTATCGATGTGTACTGATGTGGACCCTTCATCCCTGAAAACATTATATCCAATATATGTTAGTGTATATATATATATATATATATATATATATATATATATATATATATATATATATATATATATATATATATATATACTAGATGGATGTGGGTGTTTTGGTGTGTAGGCATATATATAAATAATTGAGCATAGTGAAACAATATATGGAGAAATGAATCTCGTATATGTAGAACTGTAATATCGTACATGCAATTGTGAGATCTGATTAGATGACAGCAGGCGGGGTCCCCGAGTGGCCGAGTGGTTTAAAGCGATCGACGTTACATATCACTGCCATTTCACCTCTGTCTGCGTGGGTTCGAGTCTCCGATTCGGCTATGTGGGTATGTGAAAAAGCTTGCCAGTAACATCTCCTGGGTGTGTCGTTCTTTCCGGGGGTTTTCGTGGTTCTTCCTCCACCATTTATAATGGCCGCCATGTATAGCCTATCTAGTGCTGAAAATGGTGTTAAACCCTACAGCAACGGCAACAAATGACAGCATGCTATAAGTTAATGTCACATTGTCTGTTTATTTTAATTGCAGTTGACGTTTAAATTCTAGATTCATCCGATAAAAAATTAAATACCTTAAGTAACGTAGTGTCATTCAGTTGAAAATAGATCATATTCACGAGTATATGATAAACCTATCATTATCATTAATGCCAGCTTAACGATTTCCTATCTAACCAAACGATATTGCTAAAATAAAACTCGTATGTATGTCTATGCAGAGAGAGAGAGAGAGAGGGGGGGATACTTATATAATGCGTCTATCATTGCTTCTCAGTTATCTATATGATAAATCTGACTGGAATCTTGAGTTACGCCTTTATACTTTGTGAAACATATAGGTTTTGCCATTCTGGTATTTGAATACAGTTATCTTGTATATGGCTAGATGTTGATGATTAAGAGAAAATAAAGGACAGGGACACGCAAACACGCAAACAGGTACTGTAATGTAAGTCAAACGATTCATTATTTCTCCTGCTTTTTGAATCGTAATGCGAATCAGAGAATCATTATTGTATTTAATACGGAGCATTTGCCAAGTCATGATATTTGAATTTTATATGATTGTAATTCATGTGGTCGACAAAAACTGTCACATAACAAATACATAACTAGCTTATAAGTTATATTCAATGTGATTTTTTGTCATATTTGGCAATCGTGGGTTCAATCCCTGGCCAAGTCATACCACTTGCAAAAATGATACTTACATCTTCCTCGCTTGGTGTTCATCAATAAGAGGTTAGTGTTAGGACTGGTCGGCCAAGTGTCAGGATAATGTGACTGGGTGGGACATCATGCTACATGCATGCGACATGATGCCCAGTGCATGGCATCACTATAAATTGTCACACTGCAGACATTGTAGCAATATGACTACACAATTGTTAAAACTACGTTAAAAATCCAAATCACACACACACACACACACACACACACACACACACACTCATATTTGACACAAATTTTTGCTTATTTTTGTGCACAAGAAACAAGTTTTGAACTTTCACAATGTTACACAGTTTTAAGGCCACACGAATCAAAGAGCATGATAAATAATTTTGTCGAGGAAGATACTAAATTCATTGTGTCATTGTTTCTAATTTGGCAAGGATGAACCGACTCCGCCATATGATCAAAACAAGCATTATGTTTGGAAATAAAAGCCTCGTGCCACAATATGTAAGGACTATACAATATAACAGTGTTTCCATTAATATATATACGGCGCAGTACACATTTATTTGACACCAACCGTTCTTTATATATTAACATATATCTTTGATAGTTCCATTAATATATGTGAAAGGTCTATTCTTACTTTTGTAAATTAAAGAGAGATAGAACTAGGGGAAGCTGGTATGAACTGATATCATATCCGTATGACTGATGACGAATTAAGTCCATACCTCGATCCATTTTGTCCATTATTGGACAAATAAAATGCATAACGTATTTCGGACATTCTACGGCAGGTCAAAGGTTTGAATATCCACAAGCCAACAGCAAAGCAATCCCATAAAATATATCACGTTCAAATTATAAATAACCGCTCCGGTGGCCTAGTGGTTATATCGTCCGCCTCAGATGAGAAAGGTCACGGGTTCGATCCCCGGCCAAGCATAGCAACGACTTATAAAATGGTACAAACAACTGCATCTCTAGGCGCTCAGCATTAAGAGGTTAGTGTTAGGACTGGTCGGCCTGGTGTCAGGATAATGTGACTGGGTGGGAAATGATGCGACATGACGCCCCAGTTCTAGACACCACACTAAACTGCAACACTGCAGACATCGTAGCGATGTGCCTGAATTAATTTTAAAGATACGTTAAAAATCCAAATCTCTTTCTCTCTCTCACACACACACTATGTATGTATGTATGTATGTATGCATACTGATTAATATGCCATGCCATTAATTATTCATAAACAATTATGTTTCGATTATATTTGTGCTTAATGGCAAAATTCAAGTATTTATTAGCGTTTTGCATGTAAACATTACTTGGAAGCTATTACATTTGTCCTTAAAATACATCCTAAGATATGATATCCGGTTATCATTTAGTTCAATTCACCATTACATGAAAAGTAATTTACTGTACACCAGAAAAAAAGAGATCAAAGGGCCCTTCTCGAACCATTAAACACTGCAGCATAAAATAATAGCAGTTGAAATTAGGACATCCTTTATAGAAATGAGTGCCAGTAGAGAGCGTATAAAAGGCAGATGTGTTTGATCCAGACAAATGCCCCTATATATTGATAATTATAAACTCTTCATAGGTGTAAATTCATGGAAACAGTACTACCTAAATGTACCTGATACAAGTCAACATATCTGGCGTTTATACATCTGCATACGGTAATGAAACCAGGAAGCGGATTAACATATTGTGTGTATTGACATAGCTTGTGAATTGACATAAAGTGTGGATTGGCATAAAGTGTGTATTGGCAACAGTGCACACTATCAAGATTATATTCTCCTGTATAATATAAGTTTCTGCGGATCATTAACTTTGCCAAATATCTGATGAATTAGGGTTTTGATATAAACATCAAAGTTAATCAACACATATTCGTTGAGGCTTCGGGATTTTGAGACTGATGATGAACTGGAACTAGGTAATACACAATCTTTTAATGATATTGTGACGAACTATATAGTCGGAATTTAAATTTAGTGAAAGATAGATGTAAAACTCCGAGCTCCAAGTCAGCAATGCGGACGGTTAGTTGGTTAAATATACAAAAAAATGGGTTGAAATTCAATGGATAACAAATTAATAACAGTTCAATAATTAAATGACTCAAATTTCCAATTACACTCCTACCCCTCGACCCTTTAATAAGCCTATTGCATCACTTAATTAGCAGTATGATATTGATTTGCACCTGTCCTTGTATTTCTACTCATCTGCTGTGTCCTTTCTCTCTTTTATTTCTCACAGTTCCTTCTCCTCCTCCTCCTCCTCCTCGACTTTATCTAGACGACTCCTCCTCCTCCACTTTCTCACCCACGACTACACTTCTGTCGACTTCGACTGTCTCGGCTACAGTCTCAATTCCGTCTCCAACTCTTGAAGACTTCGGACCCAATGGAACCGGAAGTTCTCTGTCTCCTAAAAAGCTTCCTGTGAAAACACAATGACGGTAAAATCATTTTCCTTAGCCCTCTCACTTCACACTAAACACAGCCTATCGTCAGATAACGGCTATTAAATTTATTAGGTCCCGCATTCGTTCACATCCAGATACCCATACGTTCTTGTAGGGTAAAGGAAACGTCATAATATAGCACAGTGTCAATTACTTATTATACATACATCAATAAATTCCGTCACATCAGTACATATTCATAATCCCGTTATACTAAACAATATCACAATAATCAGACGCATTTCTTTTCCTTACAACTCATACAAAGTATATATTCAAATATCCATGCTCTGATATATGCATTCGTCCATAGTAACTAATCTTACATACTTCAACAATTTTCCTATTTCAAAATTCAAGCATGTGTAAATTCTAACAGAACGCATTAATAAATGCACTGGTTTACTACGAAGTAACCTAATAGCGAATAACAAAATTAATTCTGACCGCGAACTAACAATCTACATAATTCAGCGTATTTCTCAAATACGCATGCAAATGACATACTACAAAGGTAATTCTACATACTTAACGATCCTAGTAATTAAGTGTTGGTACTACAAATGATTAAAATTATGATGCCGTAATATTCTGAAAAAAATCGAGCAAATAACTTATTGACCTTTTCGAAGCTTTGTCTTTCCTTAGAATCTACTTGTAAGTTCTGACGCAAGATTGCGAGTGACCTCTTTCTCGAAGTAAACCCTATTGACATGCAATCCTTCCAGGCGAATACTAAATTACTCATACGATTTCGGAAGGTATCATTCGGGTTTGAATTGCAATTACTCACTCTGTCTCAATTTTGGTTGGATATCGCTGTGGACCGATCCAATTAAACTTAGCGGACAATGTCCCTCTAGCTGTCTGTCAACGTGGGGACGGATACGAACACGCCCCGTTCACTCCGTGGACTTTCCTTTTGCCGACTCAAGTTTCCGGTCTCTGGCTGGTCATATTAACCGTGCGTAAGAATTCAACACTGACATCGCTAAGCGGCAAACTCACAATTCTGGGTTCTGAAGAAATAAACCTATACGCGTTGTTTAATACCTTCAACACGGCAGTAGTAGGCACAGCCAACGAGATCCCAGGCAAGCATAATGAAGCCTTGGGGCATAGCAGTTATCCTCGACCTCCGTTATGTGCGACAGAAAAACTGAAGGGGAAGCGGGGAGTGCAGTTCTCGTCAATAGAGATTGATTCGGAACCACAGTCAGAGTAAGACACAGTTGCCTTATCTCACCCACTATCTTCAGAAACTACCTGGAATGGATCATGTCCGATGCATTGGAAGACCATGAAGGCAGTGACAGTAACTGAGGCAGAACAATCACCATCCTGCGCTTCGTTGATGCACTCGATGGCTTAGCAGGAGAGGAACAAGAAGTTTAAACCTCATTGAACCGTCTCAGCGAAGCATCACTAAGGTATGGTATAGAGATCAGGGCTGAAAAGGCCAAGGTAATGTAAAACAACAAGAGTGGCGTATTGACAAGCTTCAAGCATTCAGGTGATATAACTTCTGACGAAGGTTCAAAACCTGAAGTTCTTTCTACGATGGCGAGATAACAACTGCACTGGCTAGCCTGAAGCCTATATGGAAGAACGGAAACATTACGCTAGGGCCCAAGCTCAAACTTATGCGCTCCCTTGTCATGTTCCCATTCATGTATGCATGCAAGACATTTGACCCTGACAGCAGAACTAGAGAGGAGAATTCTTGCCTTAGAAATGTGATATTAACGAATGATCCTGAAGATCTCGTTCTTAGACCATGTCTTTAATGAGGACATGAACATTATAATCCAAGATGAGATTGGACCATATGAAGATCTCACCAACGTAAAGAAATGGAAACAAAGATGGTGTGGTCATGTCTCATACTTAATTAACCTATCAAAGACGATACTGTAATGCACACCTACAGGAAAGAGGAAACAAGGCAGACTGAAGAAGAGATGGGTAGATAACATCAAAATGTGGACATACATGGATTTTGCAAAGTCCCAAAGTGTAATGGAAAACGGGACAAAACAGAGAGATTGTCGCAAAGTCATCGGTGGAGACCAACCAGGCTAAGGGAGAAATTAAATGAAACAAACATTAATCTGTACAGTATATGTTTGATCATAGTTTTGATAATAGAAATATAAATTAGACTGTGCTGTATGAATAATCGTTTGCATTATAACTGGTTCCATGATCACTCAGACATCCACTTTACTAGAGCGTTTCAGCAGTAACCCGAAACATTCGCCAGGGGTGCTCGAATTGGCTCAGTTAGGAATAGATTAGTTTTTCAATTGTGAGGCTCTCTTTTGCCAAACCTAATGTTAGGCTTCCTCGGCCTGTTTGCCAACTCTGGTGACACTTTCTGTAGCTAGGTGGTCCTGTTATCCTGTTGATTACCAAGTCACTCCGAAAGCAGGCCTGTGCTACAAACCCACGGCATCATATTTCCACCGGTTGATTCCAAGCCATCCATCTATTATTATGACAGTGTGTGGATGAGCCATATAAACTGGACCAATGTACTCTCATTGGGCTTTCTCCATTCTTGCTTTCCATGGCAATGTCAGTTCCGACAAAATCACCTGTATGATAACTCCTCACAACAGTACATTATCAGTTCTTAAGTTGGTATTACATATATCTTTTGGAACACCAAGTTGTCCTTAGACATCTGCCTGCATTCTCCATATATGCGTTGTTGTCAAGTCGCCTCTTGATTCAGTCTTTTTTCTTTGTGTCTCGTACTTTCTCGCAGAGCTGATGACGTCTGGACCACTTTGCACTTGCTGTTTGTTTCACCTGGCTATATCCATACTGGAAGCAATCTCAGTAATCACTAAGCCTTGGTGCCATCGATAACGACCACCTGTCCGAGCTACATTGCAGGATGACAGCACGTTCTCTAATTTTGCAAATCTTCCATCAAGTTAACAATATGGGTCATCAGTTAATCTTCGTGTCTTGAGATTGGATGGTACAGTGAGAACAATGAGCGTTAACTATCAGCTGATTATTTGGGCATCAACTCTAAAGACTGTCGCTCCTGGACAATTTTCTGGACCTCTCAGCTTTTCCAAGCGTAGCAAATAACTGTGCTTGAACATGCCGACCGTTTTAACTTGCCTGTCTTCCTCTTCTGTAAGGCAAACTCCTTTCTGGACCATGACTAACAAAACAGGAAACGTGCCATGGTCTAGTCCGAGTTTCCTCTGACGCTTGTCACCCCATTTTTGATATTTAGACATTTATGTTGGAGTGTAGGTTCAGAGTCCATTCCCTAGCGAAAAGTTTGAATTCGCCGACACCATTTGGTTTCGGCGTGGCGAAGCCTCTTACTAACCGGCCCAGCAAACTTTAACAACCTTTCATCGAGATATACCTGCATGAAATCTTTAGGAATATGATTTATTTTCTCAAAAATCGTTGGCATAGTATTCGTCATGTCTTTAATCCGCTGACGAACGAGACGAAAGTACGTCGTTGCTGAAAAATGATCTGGATCTAGCCATTTGCATTCCGACTCACATGTCTATACAAATCTCTCAACCTACATGTCAGTGACATCAGAGGTCATATAGCCACGTGAATCGATAATAAACAAATTTTCAAAGTTGTTGTACGTAGAATTTGGACATATTATACACGTCACTTAATGTTTGTAAATAAATATAATGCACACTTAATTCTCAACATATTTATTCTGGGAACAACGGCCAGAAACCTATCGGTATCGCATCAGGACGGAGAAAACCATTTTAAAGAAGTACCGACACATGTCAGCGATGCTTTTGTTGGTGTCACATGACTACCACATTGACATGAGGTCTCTGCGTAGTGAATTTGGTTTTCTTCAAATTGCTGCAACATTTACAGATTTTCTGTCGTTGTTTTCACAATAAACATTTAGAGAAGATTTTAGTTTTGTTTTTTTATAGAAAAATTACGTGACTTTCATTTATATGTTCGATTTGTTTTCCTACAGCAACACTAGAAATGGTTTATTCTTGACGTCACGTGACTGTGTGACATCTGATGTCATTGACATATAGGTTGTGAGAGTTGTGTAGTCACGTGACTAGGATTGTAAATGGCCAGATCCAGGTCAATTTTCAACAACGATGTACTTTCGTCTCGTCCGTCAGCGGATCAAAAACATAACGAATGCTATGATCGAAATTTATGAGAAAATAAATCTTATTCCTATCGATTTCATGCAGGTATATCTCGATGAAAGGTCTTTCAAGTTTGCTGGGTCGGCTAGTAAGCGGCTACCTCATGCCGACACCAAATGGTGTCGGCGAATTCAAACGTTTCGATAGGGAATAAACTCTGACCCTACACCCCAACATAAATGTCCAAATATCAAAAATGGGATGGCAAGCGTCAGAGGAAACTCGGACTAGACCATGGCACGTTTCCTTTTGATGGTTGGTGCATGCCATGTTGGACTTCTCACCACATTTCCTAGCTCCAAATATCTTCTTGCTACCGGATCTATTTTGTCACTGTGACTCCGTCTGGATTCTGTCTCTTCAACTGCGTTAGCTGACACCCCATTCTACCTGTTCGTTGCTTCACGTAAGTGCTTTAATCCAACCTCTTTCTTTTCTATTTATATTACTTTATAACGAATGCTCTTACCGTTGAAAATATATTTGTTCGAATTAAAAAGAATGTTCCCGTGTTAAAACTCTCATCATAATATTTAAGGTCAAGGCTAGTTATTAGACCAAACACGATATTAAGGAGACATGAGCCAATCTAAAGATATTGTATTCCTGAACCAGTCTATTGAATATTGCACGTCTGAACCAGCTATTGAAAATGGTATTTCTGAAACAGTCTATTGAATGTTGTATTTCCTCTTTCGCTGTTTGCTGTCAGAGGATGAAACTGCAATTTCTTGTGATAACTGTTATTACTGTGTTGCCGTGTGTGCTTTATTGTCCTTTATTATTGCTATATAATTTAGTCAATGTTTGAAAAGTTTTAGCATTTAGATAATGAACATCATATTAAAAAATGTAACAAACGCTCCTTACTTTTCTTGTCTCGCAAGTTCGACACTCGTCTTAACCAAGACATTGCCCTTATATTTAAAGAAATTAAAATGTATTGTACCGGACTTGATAGGAGAACGAGAAACAAGGATTATCAAACATGATTACAACGCAAGAATTCAAATTGCAAAACGTGCACTGGAAGAGCGCAAGTTATTTTACGCTTCAAGATGAAAGAGAATCGTGATATTATGACGATTCTGTAAAGTGTAGGCTTATTACAATCCCATAAATGTTTCCAAACAAACAAACATAATCAACAATGTTTAGCATGCAACATTAAGCACAGTTGTTACAGTCGGTTACAACATGTCATTGAAAATGCTAAAGTTCATAATAGGTTATCCTTCCAAAATGGATGCCGAATAAGTCATAAGGCTGATTTTTCCAATTTAATGAAGCCAGTTTACAACTGACTACTTCATAACGTTCGGCATCCAAGCAAACAAAAGAATCAACACACTGGTTACTAGTGTACCAGAGGATAATTACATTTCGATATCTACATACATTCCAAAGAAAAGCAGTTAAATTTAAACACGCCCACTAAAGATCAAAAACAAGCCTAATGTATCTGCTTCAAATTCAAACATTCCAAGGGCAAGGCTCCGTCTAAGCTATCTATTTCTTATATACTCTATACTTTGGTTAGTTTGTGGCATTTATGTTAGGAGGGGTGGTGGTGGTGGAGGGAGGGGTCTTGCAACAGTTTAAAGAAACATTTGGTTCTACAATGTTATAAACACAATTATGTAGTGCATACATATAGCATCATGTCGCCCTTTGTCACATTATCCGGACACCAAGCCGACCAATCCTAGCACTAACCTCGTACTGCTGAACGTCAAGCGAGGCAGATGTATCATTTGCATAAATCTTTGGTATGACTCGGCTGGGGAGCAAACCCACTATCTAAGGCATCTATGGCGACGGAAACGAATTAATAGCTGCAATGAAATGAAAAACGCATTCAGGGCGAAAATAAACAACACGGAAAGTTCATATAGTGAGCTGAAAATAAGGTGTATGCCATCAGATGAAAGAGTCCGGTTCGCACGACCTCCAGTGGTACTGTTGTTAAGAATGCAATATGTAATTGCAAATGGTTAAACCAGCAGATCTTCTGAAATAACTTACTCATGGTGTGATATCATGTAAAAATGTTGATGGTAACCATATTTACTAACACAATTTCACATTCAAATACGTTATCAGACACCAACATTTTCGGCATATCAAGTAACTCCCACGCCTTCGTTTACCTTCTTCATTCTAACAAATGAATGCAGGAATCATTGCTCATATTCAGACTTGGCAAAGTCTGTATACATGTTTATGTGTTTCGTATGCATACATATTTGGGTGTCTGTATGTATACATGTTTATGTGCCCGTATATATACATATGTGTGTGTCTGTATGCGTACATGTTTATGTGTCTGTATGTATATTTTTTCGTATTTCTTTAATTAACAGCCATTAATATTTATGTTCTTCAAATTAACCTTGATGTACATTTCTGCTAACAACTTTCGCAATACTTGTTTGACAGTGGTAGCTGC
This sequence comes from Sinohyriopsis cumingii, assembly GCA_028554795.2. Classification (NCBI taxonomy): domain Eukaryota; kingdom Metazoa; phylum Mollusca; class Bivalvia; order Unionida; family Unionidae; genus Sinohyriopsis; species Sinohyriopsis cumingii. The sequence continues at coordinate 47,735,411 of CM068834.1, forward strand.
CGGCCGCCCGGGGAATTTATGGGAATGTCTTATTTATTGCCCTTCCTCCTAGTGTATTGATGACTCTTGTCCAATGGAGCATTCGCGTTTTCAACATATGTACACTCACACAACTCTATTTGTCAACTCTAAAAACAGAATGAAACTTTCTTCTATGACTTGTATCGATATTTCCTTGCATCTGATGTCAGCCTTTTTGATATGTACCACGGTATTGAGAATGGGTTGGTCCACTTGCGAATAGCCTCGTAGATTAAGTTGTTTGATAAAGATGTAGAAATTTACTCCAATGTGATATACCATGCAAAGTTACCACATAATACATCCTATAATGTACAGATCAGACGTCAGTATTAGCAATCCCAAATAAAATCGTTGCTTTTAGATGCTTCCGAGTAAGGTCACTAGCAGACGATATTCTGCCCATTTTACTTGGACAATGAACATCCTGGAAGTTGTCCTATATGCGACCAACAAAACTGACAATTTTGAACAAGGCACATTGAAGCAAAATGAACTTATAAATTACAAATGTAGATAATAACAGGAAGCCGGATTTGCGTTCGGTTTATCTTTATATCTTTTGAAACAGTATCTTCAGATTCCATGAATTTATTTCAAATTTCAAACACCTTATAAACACAACGAGAACTCTGCCAGCATACCACAAATATGGCGGCTGATGATGTCATTCGTGAACTATATTTTATACCTTACAAAATAAAACATAACACGGATGTGTGTGTGCAGTGTTCACAATTTTGTTAGAGTACCTTCTCTGGCAGCTTTGCGTGATGTGAGCAAGCTGGTCATTAATGTTCACCGAGTCAATTGATCGCGTGAAGTAATGGCTGTTTTTACATGTGTATCTGATTCGAGTTAAGGCTGCAGGGAAGTGGTTTGTAAATGTATATTTACCTTATATATAAACTAATGCACACGGATTTCCAACTTTTTATTCAAACCCTTGAAGTACATGCAAAAAGTCCAATGTCAATGTCCTTAGTGATGATATTGAGCGGGATATGTCTTGAGGTAATATGACCTAACCAATTTAATACAACTTAATGCAAACTTTTGTTTTAGATTTTGGATTAGTTCATATTTCAACTTTAATTATCCAATCATATTTGCCCAGCAGGAGGAAGATTAAAACCTCGTTATGTGTGTCTTATTCGTGGGAAAATGGAGAACTATGCTAAGAAAATACTATGATTTATCTTACGGTCCCTGATCTTTTCTTTAAGGTCATAAAATGCATTCGTGTTGTGTGTTTGAGTGATGTATGTTTTAGTGAAAGATATCTAATAAATTATTGCATAGTGTTGAAAATACTGACTCGATGTATATGCTGCATTCCAGTAATCAATATATGTAGATATTTAATTCATTTCAAATTTAAAAGTATTTTTTGAAAAGGATTTCGACAATGGATTGTTTAAAAAGAGCCCAACGATGCCGTTTCATTGACTAATCAATGTAATTATTTTCTGCCACCTCTTGGAATATTCAACGTTTGCTCAGAATGAGTACTGTATTGAAGAAACACATAAACAGTAATTTTCGTTTCGTCAAAGCTAAGCTTTGATTTTAAATGTTAGCGGGCTTTTATTGCGTGTTATATATATATATATATATATATATATATATATATATATATATATATATATATATATATATATATATATATAAGTCAACTGGGGTTGCAACGGTGATATGGTATGCGATGTGGTGTGAAGCCGTTCCATGCGAGTTATTTGAGGCAAAATCTTTATAACGAAGAGCTAGATATTGCCAGTCCTTGTAAATACAGTATGCATCACAACAAACATACATATCATCTAACACTACACAAGGGCAAAGTCACTTTTATACTTATATTACATAAATATAGGGACAAGTGAGAGGAAACTAGCTCTGCTGCCTAGTGTCAAAAGAGAGGGGTAAACTATTCTAAGTTCTCAGCTCAAAGAAAGATAAGGAAACCAGACCCACTGCCAACTCTAGGCAACGGGAAGGAAGTACTTTTCCTCTCAAAGCATATGAGATAATCAAACTATAATCTTTTCGATAGAACAAGACAAAGATTAACCCTCGCAAAATTTATTTATACTATATTTATTTAATTTATGTACAACAAAACAAAAAGAAAGGACAGGGTTTTAAAACATGCAAAATAGAACACATTTCTGAACATAGGATGTCACTTCTAAGTCTTAACCAGCCATGCATCCTGGGATGAGAGTATGATGTGTCAAAAAACCATGCGAGTAAAGCCGTATAAACACCCAGCCGGAGCAAGCAAATGTGGCCCTAGTTCGTTGACAGGAAATGGCCTGACCGTGGAATCTCAAAAGGATAGGGACTAGGTCTTTCGTCGACCAGAACATGGGCACTACAAGGCGCGCTCAAGAAGCACAGAAATTTTATTATCGTGACCTTGTTAGAATGCAGATAGTAATTTAAGTTCTCTGTAGATAGTAATTTAAGTTCTCTGTTCTCTTATAATTCGGCCCATTCGTGTCTCTGACGAGCTTGCGTGGCTATGGTAGAAATCTGTCACATCTGGAGAGCCAGTCCTCAGACATATACTACGAGGCACCGTAACGGATAAAATTTGGTCCGACCAGAACATTGCCGTTGAAATGTTGATATGTCCGGAATTCCAATTTCACGTGTTCTATCAAAAATGTTTGTCCTTAAAGTTCTCTTTTCTAGGTCGAGATTTTAGATTGTATCTGTTGAATTAAAATGTAGTGGTTGAAAGTTATATTTTCTATGTCGAGGTTTTAGGTTTTGTTGTTTGAATTATCACTGTCATACGTGGCGAGTTTCAATTTAACATGTTGAATCACATTGATTGTGCTAAAAGTTCCATTTTGTATGTTGAGTTTTTAGATGGTATCTGTTAAATTACACAGCTGTGGTTGGACATTTTATTGTGCTTGTCAAAGTTGTTATTTTTATACGGTGAAATGACGTGCTGGTATTTAAAGTAATATTACATAATGTATACTTTAGCAATTCAAAATAGTATCGAGTATTAAGATACATCATTTGTGTATTAAATTATTATGCCCATTACATTTCATACATTTACAGTTTGAAAGTTACCATTCACATGTTGAGAATTACTGTGAATTTCTTCGCTAGAGGTCGTTATCGTGAACGGACCTCATAATTTTTAAACAAGTATGCTGCTACTCGTTCCTGTGAAATTCAGCAGATGAAATCTAAATACTCGCCATATCAAATAGAACTTTCAATACAAACAGTTGCATCAAATGTGTGAATCTGGAATTCTCGACATATGATTTTGAAATTTTTCAATCACTGCTGTGTAATTCAAAATATACACTGTAAAACGTCGACATAGGAAATAGAACTAAAAACCTAAACTATAATTCAACATACAAAATCTAAAATCTTGATCCAGAAAATGGAAATTTAAGGACATGCAATTTGATCCAACACATTACTGGATTTCTCGACATACGACATCGAAATTTCAACTGCAACTTTCTCATCAAACCAGCTTTTGTTCACTACGGCGTCTCATACCATACAGTGGGGTATCACTTTAATATAAAGACCTATGCTCATAAACCCCAGAAGCGAGACCCAAGGTAGTGTACCCGAGTTCAGCTAGAGTAAATACACACAGACAGACAGACAGACAGACAGACACACACACACACACATATATATATACATATATGTGTGTGTATTGGTAAAGTTCAATATGTTTTCTTGGCAACTGGTATTACTGGTATTTTACTGATGCGTTGATACCGTGCTTTTTAATAAAAATGTGGGACTAGTGATCCTGCCCATATGTGTTTAATCTGGGATGAGGTTGAATAGGGTGGGGTAGTCTGGGCTGGGATGTTGTGGGGTTAGAATATTTTGTTGTATATTAAACATCATTCTTGAAAGAATGAATAAATTAATGAATAAAGAACAATCCGTCCTCTCGAACGGTGTCTTTTATTATGAGAGACTAGACACGAATACGTATTTTTCTGTCAAAGAAGGAATATTTCCTATTCAGGTAAACCGTTTCTTTGCAAATCTATCAAACTCGATAGACTCACAGGACAAACGTAATATCGGTTTGTCGGACGCTGGTGAGGTTTTGCAAGATTATAGAAAGATACACACGATAGGTTTTAGTTAACGCAATAAACATAAATTTTGTGAACGTGGAATATTGGTTACTTACATTCAAATGACAAGCAGTCTCCAATGAAGAAAACAGGTGTGGGGGTACGTGCGTGCGTATGTATGCATGTATGTATGTATGTTTAGTCCTTAACATACGTTACCATAATATGCCAACCTCGTAATCCCTTTATTTTATGACATAGTTGTTGTTGTTGTTGTAGGGTTTAACGCCATTTTTCAGCACACGATAGCCTATACATGGCGGCCAGTATTAATGATGGAGGAAGAACCCGGGAAAACCCCCAGAAAGAACCACCGACCTACTGGCAAGCTTACTCACATACCCACATTGGCAGAATCCAAGACTCGAACCCACGCAGACAGGTGAGATGGCAGTGATCCGTAACGGAGAGCGCTTTAGACCACTCGGCCACTCGGGGCCTCTTATGACATAGTAAAGCTGTTACATAAATGGTTATGAAAATAAACATCACAACTGCATGCAAATCTTATGCACCAACTATATATGGTAAAGGTCATGATCCCTACACTCTTGTTTTCATTTTAATATGGATAAGAACTAACATATATCTCAGAGTATACCATTAATTGCGGTACAATTGTTTCGTACTGTAATATCTTAATTAGGGTTCTTTTCATGATATCGGTGACGTTTTCTGAAGAATTTAAAGCAGACATAATATTTCTAGCTTTTACACTAAACCGTAACACAAAATGGCAACTTTAAAGCTCCGTTATATTCTTCCAAACATCAATGCATTGCAAATTCGCAAACAACAATAAATCATCATATAAACTCGATTGTTTACGATACTTAATGCAAGCAGCGTTAATATGACATGGGTGTGGGGTTTGAATGGGATGGGATGGTACTGAAATTGTGGTGTGACGTGGGTTCGGCGGATATAGTACTGAAAATGTGGAGTTTAGTGGGATTTAAATGATGTGGTACCGAAGTGTCAATGGAGCATTGTTTAAATTGGGTGGATGATGCTGAAAACTATAAAATATTCAATCTTCTTCTCTTTTCGCTTTGTTTTTAATTATATAGAAAATATTTGCATAGTAAAAAAAAATCACTTCTTTGCGTTGTTACTCCTTCCGCCGTTCCCAACCCCCGGCCAGGAAATGATCCGGAAGTAACTGTTCCATTTGCTCCATCCTTAATCCGGCCTTGCAGATGCATTAGTTATTCTTCTTGGGTCACGATAACATTTCCTAGTCACAGCATGCAGGACTAAACAATAGTCAAAAACGATCACATCATTGTCTTCGTCGCTTTGAACTCGGATACTACCATTGATGAAGATAACATTATCTAGGCCACTATCTGGGCCGATCATTGAATACTATAACCCTTAATACAAGAATCATATTGATAGGTCAACATATTATAAGTGCTTTGATAACCGCCGCTGTTGTTTCTCATGAATGACCCCAGACAGGGGATGGTAAACCCATTAAGAGTTAAGACTCTCGTTAACATTGTTTGTTATCCTAACTGATAAAGCATTAGAAAGAACGAGGACGTTCACCGTATTCATCCCTTAGTAGAACACATATTTCACAACCAACATGCAGTGAGGTCTTGAAGAAAGAATTGTGCATTGCTTCTTAGAAAGCCCTTTGATGTAACATACTGCATGGTGGCTTCATTTATTGTCAGTCAAATAGGTCGTTTATTATACAAGCTTTTTGTGTACTTTTCATAAAGGATTTACAATTTGCACAAAAAAGACTTCAAAATATCTAACATAAAACGTCATCTTTAATTTAAAAGTTAGTTTGAGGATGAATCTCTTTAGACGAATAATAAACCTTAAAATATTAATACATTTGACCATAACAATGTTGAGAAGCATATTTCGGCGCAATAACATACTAACCTTCGTAGCTTTAAAACTTTTTTATGCTAATTTGAAAGTGAAAACAGATCTAACTTATCTCAATAAATCGATTGAATGAAACTAAATAATCAAATTAAACTTAAAGTGAAGTGGATCCTTAAGGTACATCCTTTCTATTGTTTAAGAAACATAGTTTGCCTTCAAAATTTTAAAATGTGTGATGTTAAAAACGTTAGGTATTAAGTTAATACAAGTTTAGAAAAAAATAAGCAAGCAGGTCAGTAAATGTTCAAAGTAATAAAACAAACAGAAATACAAGCGAAGACTAAGTAAGTAAATTGACTTGGGTACCTACATCTTTACAATTGCATGTAATGATATGTTGCCATCATAAAATATAATACATCGATTCAACCATAATTGTGTAATTCATCATTCAAATTACGCTGACTCAGCAGATGAGAGTACAGACGTAGTAATATACTTCGACATAAGATAGAAAGGGTATTTTAAAATCCAGATAGTTACTGCCATCTAAAGGTCACATAGCTGTAATAGAATAGACTATCAGATGTCCCATTAACTTGTCCGTCACTATATATTATCAGACAAGTTACGAACTGGATGGCAAGTGACCATATGTAAAACCTCTTGTTACATTATTTGAAGTATTTGTGAAACATTGAAAAATGCTTTTTTTATTAACACATGCTCTATAAATGATTGAAAGACTGATACCATTTTGATAAAGTCTGTTCAAATCCAGGTATGAAGGGATTCCCTTGTAACGTATTTCCTCTACAGTGTACTAGTCGCTATGTTACTACTCCAATAACTTAAATCTGTAACACACAATACGACAGCCCGCATCAAGAAATGACTTCGTGACATTCAATATTCTTTTTATTGTATATTTATGCTTTATGCCGGTCCGTTGTGGCGCAAGCATGAGATGGCGACCACTTTGGCGTCCGCGTACGTCTACACCCTAACTTAACCTTATTTTAAACCTTTTCTTCACTTTAATTTCATTTTGGTACCATTCCATCCCATCCTTTTTGGTTTTTGGAATATGGAGTCAGTGTGCACTTATCTTTATCAAGCCATATACAGGTCCTTTGCATCGAAACTTGGTGGGTGTAGCTTTTGTCGATTTCCTTATTTATTTATTTATTTATTTATTTATTTATTTATTTACTATTTTTTCTTGGCAGGGTGTGTGTACAAAAACAAAAATTAGCACAATGTCAGATAGTTTTCCGTTCCTTTATTACTGTATTGATAAGAATAGAAGCATTATGAAATCTCTAGAGAATCCAAACACCTGGCGTTCATACATGACAGTTACAATCAATAGAACTTATTCCATGCAGTGTAAACATTTTCGAAAAAGATGACTAAATGATTGTAATTACATCCCGCCAATGATGATAAATCGAAACAGAAATTATGTAACATGGATCGATAAGTCTCCATGGAGTTTTATAATTGACTGGGCGAAACAATATAATCATTCCATAAAGTACAAACAACATTTATGATTGTCAACCATTCATGATGAATGCAGAAGATGTAGATGCAGACACAATTTATATAGGCAATATACAAGACAATATTATTTATACCTGCTTAATTTTCCTATTAAACAGCTATAATAATAAATAACAAAATCCAAATTCCTTCTAGAATACTCTCCACTGCTAGATGAATATCCAGTGACAAGAAAAAAAGTCCCACTGAGATTAAGTATCATTAATGGATACTGACCGCCTTTAGAAGCTTTCGTTACGTTCTGTTTGTCCATACATGTACACATTTCTTGAAACAGATCTCTCCTTAAATTTATGAGTCGATTAATTTTTATTGTCAGTCATAAACATGTCCCAATAAATGCATTCGCAACATTTGCATTGGCTGGAACTAGAAAAGGATATCAGATAAACGTATTGATCATATTCAAATCTTTATTACAATACGCAATATATGACGCAAAATATTAATATCTCACTTAGTACGCGGGCACATCAGCCATGGACGATATAACGTGTTTCACAGTACAGTCGATTTAACTCAGTTTGACAGCTTCATAAAAGGCAAATGCATATAAACATTGACTGGCTATTATAATGCATTTTGTCAATTACGCTGACTACACGATCTCCTCAAGATTACAGTAATGCACATCGCAAAGTAAATAATGACTACCCTTTACAAAAATGGATTTTATCATGAACCTCGTTTGTAATAAATGAAATATCGATGCCAATCACGTCCTTGGAGCATTCTTAAGATAAACTCCTTGTACAAATAATGTTTTACAAATCAGCTTCCATAGACACTCTTCACGATCGATTTAAATGGTTCATGCTCAAATAAAGACCTTTTTCAAGTGGAGCGATAGATTCTCGCTGTGTAAACGGTTTATACTCAAATAAAGACGTTCTTCAAGTGTTTGGATTGATTTTCGTTATATAAACGGTTCATACTCAAATAAAGAGATATGCTTCAGCAACTGACGTGGATGTGATTTAACTTGTGTATGTCAAATATACCATTTAAACTGTGCATGTCAAATATACAAATGAAAGTCTGCATGTCAAATACAAAAGTTAAAATGTGCATGTCAGATAAAGAGATAGAAATCTGTATGTCGAAAATAAATATTAAAATGTGCATGTCAAATATGCACATGAAAGTCTGCATGTCAAATATAAAAGTTAAAATGTGCATATCAGATAAAGAGATAGAAATCTGTATGTCTAAAATAAATATCAAAATGTGCATGTCAAATATAAAAATTAAACTATGCATGTGAAATATATTTTAAAAAATCAGTAAGTTAAACACATGGCCCAAACAAAATCAGCTCTTTTAAAATGATCCATCGATATTAAATAGTCAGCCAGAGACCATATAAAATTGGACATAATTAATATAGACAGAAAATGAAACGTGGATTTGTACAATATACCAACAAGGAATGACAATATCAGCTTAGGAAACGTTGTTTTGTAAAATTTGTCAACAACGAATGGCAATGTTAGCGAAGGAAACGTGGTTTTGTACAATGTGCCAACGAGGAATGGCAATGTTAGCTAAGGAAAGGTGGTTTTGTAAACTGTGGGAACAGCGAATGACAACGTCAGCTAAGGAATGGTGGTTTTGTAAAATGTGTCAACAAGAAATGATAATGTTAGCTAAGGAAGCGTGGTTTTGTAAAGTGTGCCTACGAGAAATGACAATATTAGTTAAGATAACGTGGTTTTGTAAAATGTGCCTACAAGGAATGACAATGTTAGCTAAGGGGAGGTGTTTTCTTGAAATGTGCCTACAAAGATCGACAATGTTAGCTATGGAAACGTGGTTTTGTAAACTTTTCCAACAAGGAATGTTCGCGAAGGACGGTGGTTTTCGTAAAATGAGCCTGCAAGAACTGACAATGTCAGCTACGGAAACGTGGTTTTGTAAAATGTGCCAACAGGGAATGACAATGTTAGCTAAGGAAACGTGGTTTTATAAAATCTGTCTACAAGGAATGACAATGTTAGCTAAGTAGAGGCGTTTTCTTAAAATGCCCCAACAAGGAATGACAATATTAGCTAGGGTGATGTGTTTTCTTACAATGTGCCTACAAAGAATGACAATGTTAGTTAGGGAGAGGTGTTTTCTTACAATGCGCCTGCAAGAAATGACAATGTTAGCTACGGAAACGTGGTTTTGTAAAATGTGCCCACAAGGAATGACAATGTTAGCCAAGGTGAGGTGTTTTCTTAAAATGCACCTACAAGGAATGACAATGTTAGCTAAGGAGAGCTGTTTTTTGTTTAAAATGCACCTACAGTGAATGACAATGTTAGCTAAGGAGATGTTTTTTTTTTAATGCGCCTAGAAGAAATGACAATGTCAGCTAAGGAGATGTTTTCTTTTAATGTACCTACAAGGAATGACAATACTGGACAAGGAAAGATGTTTTCTTCAAATGCACCTACAAAGAATGGCAATGTTAGTTAAGGAGATGTGACTTTTGTTTAAAATGCGCCTACGAGGAATGATAATATCAGCTAAGGAGAGGTGTTTTCTTAAAATGCACCTGCAAAGAATGAAAATGATAGCTAAGGAGAGGTGCTCTTTGTTTAAAATGCGCCTAGAAGGAATGACAATGTTAGCCAAGGAGATGTGTTTTCTTAAAATGTGCCTACAAGGAATGACAACATTAGCTAAGGATAGGCGTTTTCTTAAACTGAACCTATAAAGAATAACAATGTTGGCCAAGGGGAGGTGATTCCTTAAAATGCACCTAGAAGGAATGACAATATTAGCTTAAGGAGAGTTGTTTTTGTTTAAAATGCGCCTGCAAGGAATGACAATATCAGATAATGAGATTTGTTGTCTTGAAATGCACACAGGAATAACAATATTAGCCAAGGAGCGGTATTTTCTTAAAATGTGCCTACAATGAATCACAATATTAGCTAAGGAGATATGCTTTCTTAAACTGCACCTACAATGAATAATAATGTTGGCCAAGGAGAGGTGTTTTCGTAACATGCACAAAGGAATGACAATATTAGCTTAAGGAGAGGTGTTTTCTTTAAAATGTGCCTACAGCGAATGACAATGTTAGCATAAGGAGATGTGTCTTCTTAACAAGGAATGACAATGTTTGCTAAGGAAATGTGTTTTTTTTTAAAAATATGCCAACAAGAAATGACGGTGTCAGCTAAGGGACGTGGTTTTCCGAAATGTGTCTATAAGGAATGACAATGTTCGCTTAGGAAAGGTGTTTTCTTAAAATATGCCTACAAGGAATGACAATGTTAGCTAAGGATATGTTTTTTAAAATGTGCCTACAAGGAATGACAATATTGGACAAGGAAAGATGTTTTCTTAAACTGCACCTACATAGAATGAAAACGTTAGCTAAGGAGAGGTGGTTTTAGTCTGTTTAAAATGCGGCTAAGAAGAATGGCACTGTTAGCCAAGGAGAGGTGTTTTCTTAAAATGTGCCTACAAGGTATAGCAATATTAGCTAAAAGGAGTGGTGTTTCCTTAAAATCTACCTACAAGGAATGACAATGTTAGCTTAAGGAGAAGTGTTTTATTAACATGTGCCTACAGCGGATGACAATCTTAGCTAAGGAGAGGTGTTTTCTTAAAATGTTCTGACATATATATATATATATATATATATATATATATATATATATATATATATATATATATATATATATATATATATATATTCATTTGCTTTATATACGAATATTCCCTACAAAGTGGACATTTCATCCTACATCGTGCCCTTAGAAGTAAATTTCAAGAAAGGCAGTCGTATTCGAGATCAATCCTACCACTGGAACAACCTGGGTCGGCTACTGTGGCGTGTTCTTAAGCAAGATACTTTGCTCCAGTTACTTCGACATTTAAGAGACCTATTTGTCTTACTATGACGTAAAACACCAAATGAAACAAATTCACCTTTTCTTAGGTTAAAGTGCAAATCATTACCATAGGAACATTGTGTTGGAATCAACTATTACTAGTGTATATCTAAGAAAACAAACAATTCCTGAACTATCTTAGATATAAGACACAAATCAAATAATCTCATCAAAGACAGGATTATATATATATATATATATATATATATATATATATATATATATATATATATATATATATATATATATATATAATCTGCCTCAAAGTGGATACAATTCCCTACTAAATCGAAATCAAGCCTACCTCGAAAGTACACTTTCCTCGAATTCGAGCCATAGACAAACATAATTCAAACAACTTTATTCAATTGGAAGTTTGCCGCCTCAGAACTAATGTGCCTGGTATATTTAATGTATACGTATATTAGTTATCTTAATAGGAGTATTTGAATTTGCTGCATAAAGTGTAGACACAAAGTAAAGAAATCATGTCAAATATAAATTATACCGAAAACAAATTTTTACCGTATAATATTTGTGTGAGTTTCAGATAGAAGCGACTGATAATCCAAGAACAGGATATAAAAAAGCAAGAATTAGACGGTTGATGTAGCTTTCCATGACATTAACAGTACATTTATACCTTCCATGTCATTAACAGTACATGTATACCTTCCATGATAGTAACAGTACATTTATACCTTTCATGTCATTAACAGTACATGTATACCTTCCATGACATTAAAAGTACATTTATACCTTCCATGACAGTAACATTACATTTATACCTTCCATGATTGCAACAGTACATTTATACCTTCCATGACAGTAACAGTACATGTATACCTTCATGACATTAACAGTACATGTATACCTTCCATGACAGTAACAGTACATTTATACCTTCCATGACAGTAACATTACATGTATACCTTCCATGATAGTAACATTACATGTATACCTTCCATGAGAGTAACAGTACATGTATACCTTCCATGACATTAACAGTACATGTATACCTTCCATGACATTAACAGTACATGTATACCTTCCACGACATTAACAGTACATTTATACCTTCCATGACAGTAACATTACATGTATACCTTCCATGACAGTAACAGTACATGTATACCTTCCATGACATTAACAGTACATGTATACCTTCCATGACATTAACAGTACATGTATACCTTCCATGACATTAACAGTACATTTATACCTTCCATGACAGTAACATTACATGTATACCTTCCATGATAGTAACATTACATGTATACCTTCCATGACATTAACAGTACATTTATACTTCCATGACAGTAACATTACATTTATACCTTCCATGACAGTAACAGTACATTTATACCTTCCACGACAGTAACATTACATTTATACCTTCCACGACAGTAACATTACATTTATACCCTCCACGACAATAAAATTACATTTATACCTTCCACGACAGTAACAGTACATGTATACCTTCCATGACAGTAACATTACATTTATACTTCCATGACAGTAACATTACATTTATACCTTCCATGACAGTAACAGTACATTTATACCTTCCACGACAGTAACATTACATTTATACCTTCCACGACAATAACATTACATTTATACCTTCCACGACAGTAACAGTACATGTATACCTTCCATGACAGTAACATTACATGTATACCTTCCATGATAGTAACATTACATGTATACCTTCCATGATTGCAACAGTACATTTATACCTTCCATGACAGTAACAGTACATGTATACCTTCCATGACATTAACAGTACATGTATACCTTCCATGACAGTAACATTACATTTATACCTTCCATGACAGTAACATTACATTTATACCTTCCATGACATTAACAGTACATTTATACCTTCCATGACAGTAACATTACATGTATACCTTCCATGACAGTAACATTACATGTATACCTTCCATGACAGTAACATTACATGTATACCTTCCATGACAGCAACAGTACATGTATACCTTCCATGACATTAACAGTACATGTATACCTTCCATGACATTAACAGTACATGTATACCTTCCATGACGTTAACAGTACATGTATACCTTCCATGACATTAACAGTACATGTATACCTTCCATGACGTTAACAGTACATGTATACCTTCCATGACGTTAACAGTACATGTATACCTTCCATGACATTAACAGTACATGTATACCTTCCATGACATTAACAGTACATGTATACCTTCCATGACATTAACAGTACATGTATACCTTCCATGACATTAACAGTACATGTATACCTTCCATGACATTAACAGTACATGTATACCTTCCATGACATTAACAGTACATGTATACCTTCCATGACATTAACAGTACATTTATACCTTCCATGACATTAACAGTACATGTATACCTTCCATGACATTAACAGTACATGTATACCTTCCATGACATTAACAGTACATGTATACCTTCCATGACATTAACAGTAGATGTATACCTTCCATGACATTAACAGTACATGTATACCTTCCATGACATTAACAGTACATGTATACCTTCCATGACATTAACAGTACATGTATATCTTCCATGACATTAACAGTACATGTATACCTTCCATGACATTAACAGTACATGTATACCTTCCATGACATTAACAGTACATGTATACCTTCCATGATAGTAACAGTACATTTATACCTTCCATGACATTAACAGTACATTTATACCTTCCACGATAGTAACAGTACATGTATACCTTCCATGACATTAACAGTACATGTATACCTTCCATGACATTAACAGTACATGTATACCTTCCATGACATTAACAGTACATTTATACCTTCCATGACAGTAACATTACATGTATACCTTCCATGATAGTAACATTACATGTATACCTTCCATGACATTAACAGTACATTTATACTTCCATGACAGTAACATTACATTTATACCTTCCATGACAGTAACAGTACATTTATACCTTCCACGACAGTAACATTACATTTATACCTTCCACGACAGTAACATTACATTTATACCTTCCACGACAATAACATTACATTTATACCTTCCACGACAGTAACAGTACATGTATACCTTCCATGACAGTAACATTACATTTATACTTCCATGACAGTAACATTACATTTATACCTTCCATGACAGTAACAGTACATTTATACCTTCCACGACAGTAACATTACATTTATACCTTCCACGACAATAACATTTCATTTATACCTTCCACGACAGTAACAGTACATGTATACCTTCCATGACAGTAACATTACATTTATACTTCCATGACAGTAACATTACATTTATACCTTCCATGACAGTAACAGTACATTTATACCTTCCACGACAGTAACATTACATTTATACCTTCCACGACAGTAACATTACATTTATACCTTCCACGACAATAACATTACATTTATACCTTCCACGACAGTAACAGTACATGTATACCTTCCATGACAGTAACATTACATTTATACCTTCCATGACAGTAACATTACATGTATACCTTCCATGATAGTAACATTACATGTATACCTTCCATGATTGCAACAGTACATTTATACCTTCCATGACAGTAACAGTACATGTATACCTTCCATGACATTAACAGTACATGTATACCTTCCATGACAGTAACATTACATTTATACCTTCCATGACAGTAACATTACATTTATACCTTCCATGACATTAACAGTACATTTATACCTTCCATGACAGTAACATTACATGTATACCTTCCATGACAGTAACATTACATGTATACCTTCCATGACAGTAACATTACATGTATACCTTCCATGACATTAACAGTACATGTATACCTTCCATGACATTAACAGTACATTTATACCTTCCATGACGTTAACAGTACATGTATACCTTCCATGACATTAACAGTACATGTATACCTTCCATGACAGTAACATTACATGTATACCTTCCATGACAGTAACATTACATGTATACCTTCCATGACAGTAACATTACATGTATACCTTCCATGACAGTAACAGTACATGTATACCTTCCATGACATTAACAGTACATGTATACCTTCCATGACATTAACAGTACATTTATACCTTCCATGACGTTAACAGTACATGTATACCTTCCATGACATTAACAGTACATGTATACCTTCCATGACGTTAACAGTACATGTATACCTTCCATGACATTAACAGTACATGTATACCTTCCATGACATTAACAGTACATGTATACCTTCCATGACATTAACAGTACATGTATACCTTCCATGACATTAACAGTACATGTATACCTTCCATGACATTAACAGTACATGTATACCTTCCATGACATTAACAGTACATGTATACCTTCCATGACATTAACAGTACATGTATACCTTCCATGACATTAACAGTACATGTATACCTTCCATGACATTAACAGTACATTTATACCTTCCATGACAGTAACATTACATGTATACCTTCCATGATAGTAACATTACATGTATACCTTCCATGACATTAACAGTACATTTATACTTCCATGACAGTAACATTACATTTATACCTTCCATGACAGTAACAGTACATTTATACCTTCCACGACAGTAACATTACATTTATACCTTCCACGACAGTAACATTACATTTATACCTTCCACGACAATAACATTACATTTATACCTTCCACGACAGTAACAGTACATGTATACCTTCCATGACAGTAACATTACATTTATACTTCCATGACAGTAACATTACATTTATACCTTCCATGACAGTAACAGTACATTTATACCTTCCACGACAGTAACATTACATTTATACCTTCCACGACAATAACATTACATTTATACCTTCCACGACAGTAACAGTACATGTATACCTTCCATGACAGTAACATTACATGTATACCTTCCATGATAGTAACATTACATGTATACCTTCCATGATTGCAACAGTACATTTATACCTTCCATGACAGTAACAGTACATGTATACCTTCCATGACATTAACAGTACATGTATACCTTCCATGACAGTAACATTACATTTATACCTTCCATGACAGTAACATTACATTTATACCTTCCATGACATTAACAGTACATTTATACCTTCCATGACAGTAACATTACATGTATACCTTCCATGACAGTAACATTACATGTATACCTTCCATGACAGTAACATTACATGTATACCTTCCATGACAGTAACATTACATGTATACCTTCCATGACAGTAACATTACATGTATACCTTCCATGACAGTAACAGTACATGTATACCTTCCATGACATTAACAGTACATGTATACCTTCCATGACATTAACAGTACATGTATACCTTCCATGACGTTAACAGTACATGTATACCTTCCATGACATTAACAGTACATGTATACCTTCCATGACGTTAACAGTACATGTATACCTTCCATGACGTTAACAGTACATGTATACCTTCCATGACATTAACAGTACATGTATACCTTCCATGACATTAACAGTACATGTATACCTTCCATGACATTAACAGTACATGTATACCTTCCATGACATTAACAGTACATGTATACCTTCCATGACATTAACAGTACATGTATACCTTCCATGACATTAACAGTACATGTATACCTTCCATGACATTAACAGTACATTTATACCTTCCATGACATTAACAGTACATGTATACCTTCCATGACATTAACAGTACATGTATACCTTCCATGACATTAACAGTACATGTATACCTTCCATGACATTAACAGTACATGTATACCTTCCATGACATTAACAGTACATGTATACCTTCCATGACATTAACAGTACATGTATACCTTCCATGACATTAACAGTACATGTATACCTTCCATGACATTAACAGTACATGTATACCTTCCATGACATTAACAGTACATGTATACCTTCCATGACATTAACAGTACATGTATACCTTCCATGATAGTAACAGTACATTTATACCTTCCATGACATTAACAGTACATTTATACCTTCCACGATAGTAACAGTACATGTATACCTTCCATGACATTAACAGTACATGTATACCTTCCATGACATTAACAGTACATGTATACCTTCCATGACATTAACAGTACATTTATACCTTCCATGACAGTAACATTACATGTATACCTTCCATGATAGTAACATTACATGTATACCTTCCATGACATTAACAGTACATTTATACTTCCATGACAGTAACATTACATTTATACCTTCCATGACAGTAACAGTACATTTATACCTTCCACGACAGTAACATTACATTTATACCTTCCACGACAGTAACATTACATTTATACCTTCCACGACAATAACATTACATTTATACCTTCCACGACAGTAACAGTACATGTATACCTTCCATGACAGTAACATTACATTTATACTTCCATGACAGTAACATTACATTTATACCTTCCATGACAGCAACAGTACATTTATACCTTCCACGACAGTAACATTACATTTATACCTTCCACGACAATAACATTTCATTTATACCTTCCACGACAGTAACAGTACATGTATACCTTCCATGACAGTAACATTACATTTATACTTCCATGACAGAAACATTACATTTATACCTTCCATGACAGTAACAGTACATTTATACCTTCCACGACAGTAACATTACATTTATACCTTCCACGACAGTAACATTACATTTATACCTTCCACGACAATAACATTACATTTATACCTTCCACGACAGTAACAGTACATGTATACCTTCCATGACAGTAACATTACATTTATACCTTCCATGACAGTAACATTACATGTATACCTTCCATGATAGTAACATTACATGTATACCTTCCATGATTGCAACAGTACATTTATACCTTCCATGACAGTAACAGTACATGTATACCTTCCATGACATTAACAGTACATGTATACCTTCCATGACAGTAACATTACATTTATACCTTCCATGACAGTAACATTACATTTATACCTTCCATGACATTAACAGTACATTTATACCTTCCATGACAGTAACATTACATGTATACCTTCCATGACAGTAACATTACATGTATACCTTCCATGACAGTAACATTACATGTATACCTTCCATGACAGTAACAGTACATGTATACCTTCCATGACATTAACAGTACATGTATACCTTCCATGACATTAACAGTACATTTATACCTTCCATGACGTTAACAGTACATGTATACCTTCCATGACATTAACAGTACATGTATACCTTCCATGACAGTAACATTACATGTATACCTTCCATGACAGTAACATTACATGTATACCTTCCATGACAGTAACAGTACATGTATACCTTCCATGACATTAACAGTACATGTATACCTTCCATGACATTAACAGTACATTTATACCTTCCATGACGTTAACAGTACATGTAAACCTTCCATGACATTAACAGTACATGTATACCTTCCATGACGTTAACAGTACATGTATACCTTCCATGACATTAACAGTACATGTATACCTTCCATGACATTAACAGTACATGTATATCTTCCATGACATTAACAGTACATGTATACCTTCCATGACATTAACAGTACATGTATACCTTCCATGACATTAACAGTACATGTATACCTTCCATGATAGTAACAGTACATTTATACCTTCCATGACATTAACAGTACATTTATACCTTCCACGATAGTAACAGTACATGTATACCTTCCATGACATTAACAGTACATGTATACCTTCCATGACATTAACAGTACATGTATACCTTCCATGACATTAACAGTACATTTATACCTTCCATGACAGTAACATTACATGTATACCTTCCATGATAGTAACATTACATGTATACCTTCCATGACATTAACAGTACATTTATACTTCCATGACAGTAACATTACATTTATACCTTCCATGACAGTAACAGTACATTTATACCTTCCACGACAGTAACATTACATTTATACCTTCCACGACAGTAACATTACATTTATACCTTCCACGACAATAACATTACATTTATACCTTCCACGACAGTAACAGTACATGTATACCTTCCATGACAGTAACATTACATTTATACTTCCATGACAGTAACATTACATTTATACCTTCCATGACAGTAACAGTACATTTATACCTTCCACGACAGTAACATTACATTTATACCTTCCACGACAATAACATTACATTTATACCTTCCACGACAGTAACAGTACATGTATACCTTCCATGACAGTAACATTACATTTATACTTCCATGACAGTAACATTACATTTATACCTTCCATGACAGTAACAGTACATTTATACCTTCCACGACAGTAACATTACATTTATACCTTCCACGACAGTAACATTACATTTATACCTTCCACGACAATAACATTACATTTATACCTTCCACGACAGTAACAGTACATGTATACCTTCCATGACAGTAACATTACATTTATACCTTCCATGACAGTAACATTACATGTATACCTTCCATGATAGTAACATTACATGTATACCTTCCATGATTGCAACAGTACATTTATACCTTCCATGACAGTAACAGTACATGTATACCTTCCATGACATTAACAGTACATGTATACCTTCCATGACAGTAACATTACATTTATACCTTCCATGACAGTAACATTACATTTATACCTTCCATGACATTAACAGTACATTTATACCTTCCATGACAGTAACATTACATGTATACCTTCCATGACAGTAACATTACATGTATACCTTCCATGACAGTAACAGTACATGTATACCTTCCATGACATTAACAGTACATGTATACCTTCCATGACATTAACAGTACATTTATACCTTCCATGACGTTAACAGTACATGTATACCTTCCATGACATTAACAGTACATGTATACCTTCCATGACGTTAACAGTACATGTATACCTTCCATGACATTAACAGTACATGTATACCTTCCATGACATTAACAGTACATGTATACCTTCCATGACATTAACAGTACATGTATACCTTCCATGACATTAACAGTACATGTATACCTTCCATGACATTAACAGTACATGTATACCTTCCGTGACATTAACAGTACATGTATACCTTCCATGACATTGACAGTACATGTATACCTTCCATGACATTAACAGTACATGTATACCTTCCATGACATTAACAGTACATGTATACCTTCCATGACATTAACAGTACATGTATACCTTCCATGACATTAACAGTACATTTATACCTTCCATGACATTAACAGTACATGTATATCTTCCATGACATTAACAGTACATGTATATCTTCCATGACATTAACAGTACATGTATACCTTCCATGACATTAACAGTACATGTATACCTTCCATGATAGTAACAGTACATTTATACCTTCCATGACATTAACAGTACATTTATACCTTCCACGATAGTAACAGTACATGTATACCTTCCATGACATTAACAGTACATGTATACCTTCCATGACATTAACAGTACATGTATACCTTCCATGACAGTAACATTACATTTATACTTTCCATGACAGTAACATTACATGTATACCTTCCATGACAGTAACAGTACATTTATACCTTCCATGACATTAACAGTACATGTATACCTTCCATGACAGTAACATTACATGTATACCTTCCATGACAGTAACAGTACATTTATACCTTCCATGACAGTAACAGTACATTTATACCTTCCATGACATTAACAGTACATGTATACCTTCCATGATAGTAACATTACATGTATACCTTCCATGACAGTAACAGTACATTTATACCTTCCATGACAGTAACAGTACATTTATACCTTCCATGACAGTAACAGTACATGTATACCTTCCATGACAGTAACATTACATTTATACCTTCCATGACAGTAACAGTACATTTATACCTTCCATGACAGTAACAGTACATTTATACCTTCCATGACAGTAACAGTACATTTATACCTTCCATGACAGTAACAGTACATTTATACCTTCCATGACAGTAACAGAACATTTATACCTTCCATGACAGTAACATTACATTTATACCTTCCATGACAGTAACAGAACATTTATACCTTCCATGACAGTAACATTACATGTATACCTTCCATGACAGTAACATTACATGTATACCTTCCATGATAGTAACATTACATGTATACCTTCCATGATAGTAACAGAACATTTATACTTTCCACGACAGTAACAGTACATTTATGCCTTCCGTGATAGTAATATCACATTTATACATATCCAATGCAGTTTCATCAGTAAATAATATGCAACACATGTATAAATGTGTATGATGGGGGGGGGGGGTCAGAAAAACAAAATCATTAAATTGTCAACATTTAATTAAATCACACAGAAACGACTTCGAAAATATTTTATCATAGCAAAACAAATGCGAACCTCAGAGATATTAAGTCATCATTGCACACTGCATTGAAAGTAAATGCTAAATTAGCACAATAATAAATGCAATATTAGTGTAAGGCACAATTATGTGCATCGTCCTCATAATGCACTCACATTACGTTGAAATAGGGCTAATTGGAGTTCTTCCGTTCCGAAAACCACAAAAAACATATTTTTTACAACAAAACAAGGTTGTTTCAACACAGCATAAACATTCTTCAAGGTAACTATCGGGATTCTTCACACGCACACGCACACACACACAAACACACACACCAAAAAAAAAATACGCAGAAATGTACATGCAACTGTCGTTCTAGAGAAATATGGATGCAAATTAGACAGGCATTCTTCCTGATAAGATTCATCTGTTGCTAGAACCGTTCCACAAAATACATAGCGAACAGCGATATATTTGCCAACAGAGTATGGCATATTCTAGCTGAATACTACCTGGAACTAAAATCGACCTTGGATGTTTTCCTTTTGGACGCTCTGTAATGGATTCCTGGAAGTTTTTAAAGAAAGAAAATTACAAAAGCAAAACACTCAACCTAGAAACTACCCATGTAAGATCTCCGCATTTTTCTTCGTACATCTGCGGTATGATTTAAAAGCGTGTAAACAGTACTAACATAAAGGTCATTTCCTTCTAAATGTACCATATGTACTCTAGTATAAGACGAGTCCAACTGCAAACAGCAAAGATCATCATCTGTCATAGCATAATGCGCCAATCTGATTAAAATCACATCTCCACTGTCTTACACGTAGGACAGTGGAGATCTGATTTTAATCATATTGAAAACGCGCCTGCAGATCAGGGTTTATCTTGCTTGTTCTATTGATTACTCTTCGTACACTACACAGACCCAGATCTGCCGGCGCATTATGGGACGGCCGATCTGGATCTGTGCAGTTTTCAGTTGGAGTATAGATGGAAATCATTCAATATGTAAAGCAGAAATAAAGTGGGTCTCTTAAAGAGGCATTTCCTGATGACTATTGTTAAAAACGGTCTAGATAAAACCTACGTTGAGAACTGATCTTGTATGACAGCCAGTCTTTGTAATTTAATTGCATAAGTTATTCTTTGTTTCCAGTATATATATATATAAAAACGTCCGCATTAGTATGAAAATATACTTACCACTGACATGCCTCTTTTTTAAACGTTAACAAGTTGGATGGCTAATTATTTTGGACTCATTAAAAATATACACGATGCTTTCAAATGAAATACAATAAAACTAATTACTGCAATGTTCCATGAGTAGACTGAAAACATCAAGCAATGATCATGCTAACATCAAAAAAAGAGCTGATACGTAATCAGTTTTTGTCTGAGAAAATTAGATCAGTATGTGTGTAAGGGAAGTTGCTTATACCTTTAACTAGCGCTTAAGAGAACAAGTCTGTTCACCCTCGAAAATAATTACAAATGTTACGAACGGCCACACATGTTGGGGATTATGCACAGCATTCAAGAAAAATTCTGAAAAGCAGTCAAACGTAGACTTGTTAATGTGTAGGTATTACCAATTACTGGATCATTATTTATAAGAACTGCTCACAGTAAATTTCATAACAGTGACGTTGTATTTTATTTAATTATGGGAAAGGGGTCTTTATTTTTAGCATGTTATGTTTTCCATCTGTATAAACCAATTCCATAAATTTGTATTTTATATTCCAAAACGATCATTCAGGGTGAGTGCAGTAAACATTACATAATTCTTATCTTGAAAGAATCATATAAATGTTCCTTTTTGAAATTACTCCAAAATTAAATTATTACCCACGGATCAATATCAACTATTAGGTTTATTTTGAACTGGGGGGGGGGGTTGCAGTGGAACCAACCTCCAATACATTCCAATAGTACACGCGTAGGTAAAACAGTCACCAGAGCAAGTTGACTGTTTTTAGGAAAACGAACCACGCGCTTCACAGAGGAGACCTCCTGGAAATAATTATCAATACACCCGTTTTAACTTGTTATAAACAAATTGTAAAGCAGTCTGAACAGCTGGTTAATGTTTCTTGATGTCTCCCTGGTTAATCGGAATAACTCATCTCTTCAGCTTCCTTTATTTACTCTGCTATATATATTTAACAGTCCCTGTAAGTTCTTGGGGAATTATTGATTTTGAAGATATGAGCGTAACCTCATTGATTTCCCTCATTCTTTAATATAAAATGTTTCAAGTCTACGCGAAATGTAATTGAAAAAAAAAACATGGCTTGAAAATTTTATTATTTTGAGCCTAATATCCATTATCTTTGGAAAATTAGAAAATGTCTCCAGACAAAACTTGAAATCCAATGCTCATCCCACAACAATTACTATTTCACAAAACTGTCAGTCATTCCGAAAAGTATGTTATTATACTGATACATAGATGCAGCCATTAAAAACTATGAGTCCATCTATAACATTTCTCCCTTCGAAAATATTTAGCCTTATCTTTATGTTAAAATACAGTCCAGATGTATTATCCATGGATCACAACAAAGAGTCATGTTGAAGATCCACACAGTGCACTGAGATCAAACACGATGACGTTGCTTTGCTAATCACCGCTATCCAAACATTTTTACCTGCTTCACGTAAGAACTGAACTTCATCATTTACTTTATTCATGAAGCTTGAACACTGATTACATGCTGCATGAAAGGCGGTAGTGAGGCGAAGGCAATGCATGTAAAGTGTGTAATCAATTTTCAACAACAAAACTATTTTCTCAGAATATCCAAATTCGTTTCATATCACAATCTTCGATCAGTTATCTACGGATGGAATATTGCTTCATGTTGCGACCAGAATTTATGAAATACTGACTAAATATCGGACGACACCCATGGTGGTTTCTCAATGAAAATGTTCAAAATGTATTTATCTGCAGTTAACCTGCAGCTAACACGCTACTGACATTCTAGTAATTTAATGGGAATATATCTTAAACCTGGTGTGTTTGTCAAAATGGGAATCTGTCGTATACATTATTGAGCACACGGCAAAAACAACAAGAGTTGTACACCAATGTAGCGATATGTATTTTTGTTTTTCAGCATTTACCATCTGGTAAGAAACCTAGGTCATAGTGCAGCTGGAAAATAAATTAAAAACATTTTTCTGTCAAATTTCAATTGTCTGATTCATTGATGTGCACAACTTGTACCTCTTTTAAATAATTTGATTCAATTCATGTGATACTCACAAACACATCACCAAGCAAATTACTGAGCTATAAAATATCACGTTCTGGTTCAAAGTATGTTTCCAAGAAGACGCATTTATTTATTTATTTTATTTTATAGGGATGTTGAAGGGTCATAAAGAAATTATCTTGTTGATACAGAATTGTTTAATAAGTCATGCACCACTCACAATAAGAATCGTTAAAGACACACACACGCACACACACACACGCGCACGCACACACACACACACAAGCAAACACAACAAACAAATAATGTTCATTAATTGCAACATTTTGTAATGGATTCAAACAGCATTGCAGCAAGATGCATAACGTTTTCGAGCGATTTGTTTACAACGAACTGGACATGTTGGCTCTAGCATCCTAGAAGAGAAGAAGGAGAGTCCTGTGGATTCTACGAATTTGTCAGATTGACAAATAGCGAGCATCATATCAGGGTGAAAGCTGTTAATTAGATATAATATTTCATATATCAGCATCACACCGACGTAGCCATGGCGTTCACTCCTTCTAATGATATACGACGTTCATATTATAATTCTTACATGGCATCTACATTTCCACGAGTGATAAAGTATTCTTGTCTAGAAGCTGACGGCCTGCGTCAAGTTATAAAGTATCTTCTAGAAATCGGTAGAGATTAGCACGATAGCTGGCACATGTTTCCCAAGGACATGTGTTCCGGGCGACGGAACCCAGTGGAGGTAGGCTAGCAACATAGTCAGAGATGGATTTTTCAGCAGCTTTCACCTTCATTATCCTCGTAAAAGAAAGTTGTTCATTATTATTATTATTATCATTATTATTATTATTATTATTATTATTGAAGCATGTGTGCAGTAAACAAAGCCTAACCGAAGAAAGCAACAGGAAGCAAAGTACTATACAAGTACCATTCACTTTTGCTGTATGAAGACAAGTACAAGGTTATACAAAAATAAGTACAAGGTTATACAAAACATTTGGCTTTTTACCAAACATCCTACAGGAAAACTAATTATCTATCTGTTATCAAATTATTTCTTTTCTTGCATAAATGTGGCGTATCAAGGGCGAATAATATGCACCTGGCACTACAGCTGCATTGCATCTATTGGTCACCTGCATCGTCAGTTATAAAGGTTAAAATATGGACGAGAGAAATGGGGTAACACTTTATATTTTTTCTTTCTTTTCTCATGGTGTATATAAATCTACACGGGATTAAAATCTTTTTAAGACAATTTAGGATTAAAAATTCATTATATACATACAGACATGGAACTGCCGTCGCTCAGTTATCAGCGGTCATGCCTCGTGCCCGGCAGGATGCTGGTTCAAACTCTACTATCAGATCAGCTCAGCTTTATAATTTACAAACTTACTTTTACCTACTAGTATTCTTTTACTCATTCTTCTTACGTTTATTTTCTCCTTTCAATTTAAATTTCACTTTGGATGTTATTTCATTTTCCTCGTTTTGTATTGTTGTAATTTTGTCATAAAATCAGGAAAAATGTTTAAACAACGAAACATTGTGAAAAGTATAGAACTCATAAACGAAGACAATCGTAATTAATATTTTTTATGAACATGTTAATTGTAAATACGTTATTACAGAGATATGTTTATGATAGGCTGACACACTGACGTACAGATAGATGGATATGTACTTTGCTTAGGTGGCTCATCGAATTGCATCATTTGAGCTGCTTGTTTGGAAGTGTGTCTGGTTATGCATCTTAAAATATATTGTTATTATAGTTATCGTTGTTGGTGGTGGTGCCTTTAACGACACTTTTAACAGATGAGTGGTAATACAATGTAGAGGAAACCGGTGGAGGCCGAAAAGGTCCGAATCCTACGATCAGATCAGCAGATATCAGCTATAGTTGTGCGTCCTTTTGCAAAAAAACTTTACTTCAGTTGTGTCGACACTGAATAACCCATTTGTGTTGATGTTCCTTAAAACACTAAACCAATTCCCTGTTCTGCGCCAAGTTTAAAAATTCAAATTCAGTACATTTTAAAACTTCAAATAATCATTACGCCTTATGATGTGAAGATGCAGTCATTCAAATATGCCCCTATATTTCAATCACTTACAAATATCACACATATGTGTTATGTGAAGCCCCAATTAACATTATTTAATCGTACGTACTCTAAAAGCAAACATCAAAATATACGTTCTATTAAAATTAATGAAATTCTTTTATGGTGTACGTACAGAGGACTGATAATCATCGTGTTTACTCGCCCAGTTATGGTCTGTCTTGCAACCAGTTCAGTTCCTGGCTGTATAATTATTTCTTTGTATAGGATCGTTGTTTTCTAAACGTGTATCTTATCCAACCCACTTCTCTAAATGGGGATATATTGTGCTTGTAGTCACATATAACTCTATTAAAATGCCTCACTCTATTACAAACGGCCACATCAACGAACATGCCAACATCCTTTACAAAATGTACTACATTTACTAATTTATTCATGTGTCTCGCACCCCTCCGTGCTTAGTTTCATTTAAACACTCTTGTTTCTCCCTTGAACTGTGATTTCTGGATAACGCAAACGATAAACATTGCAGGAATGCGTCTAATCTCTCCATCTCGTTATATATGTGTGTGTGTGTGTAAAGAATGACGACAATTGGCATAATTCTTCCTAAATGAACAGGCTATATAACTACATAATTCAGGGCCTTTTATCTTTCACAAAAACAATATTTTGTTATGCGATAATACATTATAAAGCCAACAAAGGCATGCATGGAATGCATACAGATTTCCTTTACTGACTAACTTGTGGCAACCTTTGCAGAGTAAACAATTATCATTTATAACATGCATGCGGAAAATTACCGGCAAATACCACTTTACAAGTGCAGAGTTGTCCAACTTACTGCAGATAATTAAGGATGTTGCACATGAAGGAGCGATGAATACTTTTTTAAAGAATAGTACATGTGCTGAGTCTGTATTTCCGTGTAAAATCTAAAATGTTTATGCAACTTTTCTGATAAAATCAATAATCGGATTGTAACGACGTCATTGTGAAGTGTAGAATTTTGAATTACAGTAAACTTCAAAGTTTAATGAATCGAGCATTAAAACTGTATCGCATTTAAGCCAGAAAAGTCTTTATGAAGGGTCACTTCGACATTTCTTCGTTAATCTCCCCCCCCCCCAACTTGTGAGTGTTAACTTGACCGGGGTATCTTAACATGGTCATTAGAAAGTAAACATTTGAGCTACCAACCCTAACCGTTTGGTTGGAACCTATGTCAAATTATCACTTTTTCAAAAGGAAATTGTTATGCACCGTCGTTTGTAGAGTCTGAGCTGTCTAAACATGGTGAAAAGAATTATTTCTTGGGAAACACATACCCCATAAAATTAAAAAAGAAATAACATGCTGAGAATATTTAAGGTAGGAAACATTATTAGGTCGTTAAGTTTGTTCTTGCAGTCGAAATAAGTGAGTTTTGAGAGCACTCTTGAATGTGATCACAGTGTCTTTGTGTCTAAGTTCAGTGGGCAATTCATTCCACGTTGCTGGGCCCTGGGATGCAAAAGAACATTGTCCATATGACTTTGTTTTCATAGTGGGAATAATGAGTATACGATTGTCAGAAGAGGAACGTAAGTATCTTGCTGGTGTGTACATATGGGTGATGTCGGATAGGTATGTTGGACTAGAGTCCGTCAGTGAAACGTAGCACAGAGAACACATTTTGTGTTTGATTCTGGATCGAAGGGATAGCCTATGTAGGGTACAGAGCAGCGGGGAGGTGTGCTCTGATCGTGTTACTCTAAGTATGATCCAAGCAGCTGTGTTTTGAACTTTTTGAAGTTTTTGGAATATATATTGAGATGAACCAGACAGAATTGAGTTACAATAGTCCAGTCTTGAAAGTACTAATGAACGCATAAGTTTTTAGTGGCATCAACTGAAATATATTTGCGAATTGAGCTGATGCGTCTCAGTTCAAGATATGCAGCCTTGCATATGTTCATGACATGTTGGTGCAATGTGAGAGTACTGTCCAGAGTAACACCTAGGTTTCGTACTGATTGTGTGAATTTAATGCTGGTGTTGCTGATATTTATTGTTTGAGGTAAAGGATGTGAATGAGAAAGTCTTTGTGTCGTAATCAGAAATGCCTCAGTTTTATCATCATTCATCTGCAGCTTGTTACATGTCATTCATGATTTCACATCAGAAATGCACCTCCCTACACCTTGGATGGTAGCATCAACTTCAGTTGGGTGGCTAGATTTGTATATTTGGGTGTCATCAACGTACAATTGGTGAGACACTGGATGTTGATCTATGACACTTGAGAGCGGCTGAGTGTACAGAATGAAGACAACAGGTCCAAGAACAGACCCCTGTGGAACACCACAACATAGATCAACTGGGCTGGAGTGTATTCCATCTGCAGATACAATTTGTGTCCTGTTGACCAATAGGACTAGAACCACAGTAAGGCTGTATCGTGAATGCCAAATACATGCTGGAGACGGTGAATTAATATATTATGGTCTATTGTGTCAAATGCTGCAGACAAATCAAGGATGGCGAGGACTGTAATCTTTCCGCTATCCAAAGCAGAGAGAATGTCATTAACTACTTTTAGAAGAGTAGTTTCAGTACTGTGGCAAGGGCGATATGCAGATTGTACATTGCTGAAAAGACTGTTTGAAATTAGATGAGATATACGCTGAGATAGAACAACCTTTTATAAGATTTTTTATATGAATGGGAGGTTAGAAACTGGGCGGTAGTTCTTTAAATCGTTATGGTCTAGTGTTGGTTTCTTCTTGCTTTACAATGGCAGTTTCGAACAATGATGGAAATTCCCCTGATGAGAGAGAGGTATTAATAACATCAATCAGTAAAGGCAATACTTGATATAAGCACTCAAGGAGCAGTGATGTTGGAATTGGATCAAGTTCACATGACTTTGGTGCACTCTTCATCAGGATTGTACGTACGCAATCCATAGAGACAGGTTCAAATGCTGCTAATGGTCGCCACTCATCTTCTGTATCCCACTGTATGGTGACGACAAGTCAATTGAAATTGTGGTGCTAAGCTTGTCTCTAATGGTTTGCACTTTGTCACGGGAGAAATTTGCAAACATATCCGGAAGGTCGACTGGATAGAACGTAGCTGGAAGTGGTGTAGATTTGTTCATTGCCATTAGCTGGTTAGTAATCTCGAAGAGCTCTTTGCAGCTGGAACTTTCCATGATATTAGTAGTGTAGTGGGCTGATTTCGCTGCATGGACTGGGGCATGTTTGTCGAGCAATGAACACATGCAGTTATCGAGTTGTTCTGCTGTAGTTGGAGGTAAGCAAGTTTTTAGGTTTGCTTGGATGGCATGCATTAGTTTGGTTCTATTTATCATACAGAGGTTTCTCTTAGTAGCAGATAAAGGTGGAGGTTAGGGACTGATACGTCAAGATGGCATATAATGCAGAGGTGATCTGATGCAAGTCTGAAATTTTCTGAAAAAGGAAAGTAGTCGACTCCGTGTTAAGTATATTTAACTTAATTATATCTGATTTAATATTTATATTTATTTCAATTTAATTTTTCGTCAGTTTTAAAGAAAAACAATTTTATTACATGCTATTGTAATGTAAATTTATTCACTAGAGATGATACTTTTTTCAGAAAATAGTTTGATCTTGACTGTTAGTTTATAAACACCAGGCGTTGATGTAAATCCTGACCTTGTTTCAAAATTCATAGCATCCACGTAAAAAAGTTCTGTTCTATTTTAAAATGATTGGTTGTTGTTGAGGTCATGATGGGACTTCGGGTTTAAGATGTAAACAAATGTTTTTCAGAGTAAAATGATTAGTTTTCGTCGGGATCAAACTGGGTAGACGTGATTGTTAACAAGTACTTAGCTTCTAAAAACTTCCAGAAGATGGTCACGTGACCCCTTATTTACGTTCTACAAGACCTTATAACCTCTGTTTTGGAGAATTATTCTCAGTTGCAGCTGGGCCTTTTCTTACACTAGAAGTTGTATGTTGTGCTGTTTGGAGTTTTTACAAATTACTTGGATTCAAAAGGATTAATTCTGTTATTTTTCTGGAAAATACATGTGCTCATGGAAAACTGATGAACAATGACAGTTTTTAATAAATAAATATTCAGGTATCAGAAACATGAGTGATAATTCTTATTTTCTACAAGGAACTGTAGACGTCAAAACTACATATTGCAGCACACGTCATCACCATCTATCTTGGATTCTTCGTCGGGATTCGAACGTTAAATCAGTAGAACATTTTATTATTAGGACTACTAAAAATTTATTCTTGGATTATTCTTGGATTATTTTGGATTTTATTCAATAAAACCGTAAGTTCATATTTTTTTTCATTTTTCCAGGAAAATAAATTATTGTATTATTCAAAGCTTGTTGTTTTCACACTTTCTTGTGTTACTGTTTACTGTTGTGACACAAGACCTTAGTCGCAATTATTTTGTCTGAAATTTTCTGAAAGAGAAATGTATTCAACACCGTGGGAAGCCTAAAGAGAATAGTGCTTTCTTCGTTAAACAGGAAAGGAACCACGTTGCCGTCTTGTAAAAAGAAAGACAAGTTTTAGTGCTAGGATGCACAAGTTCTGAACAAGAACAGCAATAAGGTACGCAATTTTAGTTTCACGTAATGTTCTATTATTTGATTGTTTGTCTTATGCAAATGTGTTTGCTATGACTAGGTTTCCATATTATGTATCATTTATTCAATTTTATGGAAATGTGTTGATGCTATTGCTATGTAGTTTATTTTATTGAATTTCATGGAAAGTGTTGATACTAGAATTGTTATGCAATTTGTTTTTATTCAATTTCATGGAAAGTGTTGATGCTAGAACTTTTATGCAATTTACCGTTTAATTGTACAGTTATTAGTTCACTGGTAGAATTGATTGCATGCCATCCAAATGTTCATATGCGTAGGATTTCATAGGGTTATACCAACAAACTTCCTTTCTTTGTTAGGACGATACAGATTATCGTGAGTTAACGATACTTACCTAATTATATCTGATTTTGTAATGTTTGAATAATCTTGTAGGTTAAGGATTGCTGTGAGTTAAAATTTGCGAATTTCTTGCAATAGTAATTGAACATGTAGTAGCATATGTAAAAGAATATGGTAATATTCGATAGACGCTCACGTGGTAATTTAAAACCTGCCGCTGGAAGCGAGGTCAATGTCATACCGTACTAAGTCAGAATTTACGCAGTGTGTGGATAGTCAACACGCTCTGAGTAACGTGAGGGAATTTTTTGTACATCTAGAGAGTGTGGTATACAGAAATTTAGGGGTATTTTTATCCTTTAAGAAACAGCTTTCTTGGAGAGAGACGGGGCAGTCTGAAGACAGAAGTCTGAGGAAAAGAAGGACGAGGTCAGAATAAAAAGACCAGGAAATCCATGAAGGGGCAAAGCATAGAGCTTAGGAAGGATGAACTAGGAGACGTTGACGTACGGTCAAGAGAGGAATGTGATGCAAATCAATCGTGAACATTGCGCTCTTTTCACCTCTCGTTATGATGATGAAATAAATCAAAATTCGACACTGCTGATAAATCTGATTGATATAATCTAACTTGAATTGGAATTGTCGTTATTAATTTGTTCTGGTTAAATTTGTTATTTTCTTGTCAAAGGGGGCTCATATTGCTTTACTTCTTCCAGTATTCTCGCTCAGTTCTCTGCTGAAATTCTATTCTTCTTTCACTCCTGCCGGGCTATAATATCGAGGGAAGTCATCCTCTAGATAACGCCAGTCAAATCTAATTAAACACCCCTCTTACTAAGAGGGCGACGTTACACAGTGGGATCTATCGTCCGGGATTATTTTGAACGGTGTGAGAAACATGCTGAGTAGGATATTGGATAAAAAGTAGAGTACCATAGCAGTGATAAATTTGGTTATTGTTTGAAAAAAGAATTACGAAAGTGAATCGAGTCAATATATATGCATTCTGTAGTTAGTGCATGCCATTGTTTGATATTTTTTTAATGTATGTTATCGAGGAAGGTCATCCTCTAGACAACACGAGCCGAATCCAATTAACCATCCCTCTTACTAAGAGCGCGACGTTACAACCATTGAGACAAATATATCTTTATTGTCGAATAATCGCATTGTTCTGCTAATTTCCTGATGTTTTCCAATGTTAAACATACTTTTTGTTGGCTTTGTACAATTTTCTATCTCAGCACTTCGATTATAAAAATCATTTTTTTTAAAAAAAATTACTTTAAAATAGAATACAAAAGTCGCAACCACACCATCCTAGACCAATTCACACCAACCATTTATAGCCACTAGTCACGCTTGGTCAGCAGGTGACGTTAAATAGTCATGTCATTGGGAGTTTACAACATCACATATCCTTAAGATGCCTGATTTTCTTCAGTGTGCCTGATTATAGTCTTCATGATATTTTTTTAGTTTTAGGGATCACGCGTTAGTATTATAGCCAGGAAATGCGCTTTGAATATTAATGTTGACTGGGAAGATAGTGGCACATAAAATGTGATGTTTGCTGAAAGCTTTGCCGTCTTGCAGATCATTTAAAATAAACCACAAGATTGGTTTTAAGTGTGAAATGTAGAGAATTATTGGCGAAATAATTTTCATATATTTTTTCATTTTTTATTTTCACAATTGAAAAATATATCTTTTTATTTTCACATGTAAAAATATAAGATTTACCCTGAATCCAAAAAGTATTTGTGAGCAATAACAAATATATCGAAACTGTCTTACATTTCAGACACGTTACGGATCACTGCCATCTCACTTCTGTCTGCATGGGTTTGAGTCTCGGATTCGGAAAATGTGGGTACGTGATAAAGCTTGCCAGTAGCTTCTAGATGGTCAATGGTTCTTTCTGGGGATTTCCCGAGTTCTTCCTCCACCATTAATACTGGCCGCCATGTATAACCTATCGTGTGCTGAAAAATAGCATTAAACCCTACAACAACAACAACAACAACAACATTTCAAACAAGGAAATTAATCTTTGATGAAGAAATTTGACCAGACGCCGTTAGCGTCTCGCTAAGGTATTCCCCCTACTTCCTTGACAACAATGACAAAAACACTTCTAGATTCATTGCTGAATCAGATTTGCACTGCTTTCAGAAAAGATCAGATAGTTTAAAAAAATGACAAAATACAATTTATTTGTAACAGATTATGTCAACCCAATACTGCCGCTTTCTTAAGTCACGTATATTTATATGATCTGGCTATGAAAGTAAAGTGAACTTGCGAAAAGGGGGTGGGTGGATGTTTTGTGACAAAGAGTGAGTTTAATTCTGTAAACTTTGATTCCGGAGCAAGATAAAATATCATGTTTTTGGTGCCACACGATGAAATATATCCGGTATTAACATTCAAACAGAAAATGTTCTCTCTCTCTCTCTCTCTCTCTCTCTCTCTCTCTCTCTCTCTCTCTCTCTCTCTCTCTCTCTTGCTTCAGGCGGAAGAGATATATGTTTCCAGGGTCTCAGCATGCCATTTATGCTTAAGGGTCTCTTGTTGGAACATACAGCTATCGGCAGCCAACGGTTTTCTTCTTTAATTATGAGAACGTATTATTCCTTAAACTAGCATTACAGTAGCATATAATGGATAATATAGATATTAACCTAAGTGATTCTAATTTAATAGTGATATCATTTCCCCTAGTAAAGCAATATATTTCCTGACTACGAAAATGTAAAAGGTGGTGACTTTCGTTTTACTGCACATCTTACTTTTTACTGCATGGTGTTTGTAGATATAATTACCTATGTAATGATTCCTCTCCATTTGATATACACGGTAGTACACATCATTGTTACTATAGAAACCTTCAATAAATGACAAAACAACGTTTGCATATACTCCTAGCTGTGAGGTAATAGATCTTAAATTCTGAAGCATCTTCAGCCGTGGTTATCATAATCCTACACTACTGATATATATGTAATACGAGTAATGTTGTATACTGTTCCAGTGTAATGGTGAAAATTTGTGTAGAGATACTTTCGCACTACATTCTGTCGTGGTCGGCGTGGCACGTAAACATTAAGTCTGACTTATGGGCTACACTCGCGATAAACTTCTGACTGCGATGGATAGGATCTGCTCTGTTTAGGGCTTAAACTGAGTTATATGTCAGTGTAAGGTCATCTAGCGAAGAATAACCGAGTTGAGATAAACCAGGGGAAAAATGTTTGCTAAAAGTTGGGTTATTTGAAACGAATGTCATAAAACCATATTTTCCAGAATAGTTATTAATAAAGTCGGACTAAAGAAAATTATTCTGATTTCGATGGGAGCTTCAAAATTGTTTGGTGCTTAGAGAAATTAAGCTAAACGAGAGGGCGGTGAGTCGGTGTTTCCGGACGAAATTCAAAGTTATAAGTAAATTTCCCTCCGAAATTAAGCAGTCTTTTTTTCTGAGGCAAGCCAGAACTTGTATCACAAAGAAATAACAGTATTTCTCGTTAGATTGTCCAAGGGACATGTGTGAGAAAGCTGATGGATGAAAGAGAGAGTTTCTGCTGTATAGCAAGTGAGAGTCTCAATAAGGCATAAAGGTAATGTTCATTGATATACATCTGTAATTATTGTTGAATATATGAATAAATTCGTTTTAAAGTTATACTTCAATATTTCCTTGAGTTCAGCATTCGTGATATGGAATGTTCTATTAGTCATGTATTGTAAGAATGTCATACAGTGTTTGGTTGGTATGAATGGGTTCGGATTTAGTGATTTTGTATGTAGCAGAAATCATCTACCGTTGGAATTGCATTCATTTCTTCTGATACTAAATGTGATAAGTACATTATATGTCTTAAATGATTTGTATAATGTATACTGAGAACTGATTTTTCTATGTCTGGAAATGTATGTCAAGCAAAGTAACGGAGTTAGGACAATAAGTGAAGTTCACTGATTCGTTTGTGTAATTAAGTTGTGAATAATTTCAACCGAGAATCGATGGTGTTAGCATTAGGAACGTATGTCGGCAGGCATAGTTCATCTAGTAATTTTCAGCCCACTGTGGGTTGTGATGGTTTATCTAAGATGACTAATTATGTCATGGTTCAGTTAGGAATGCGAGGAGCAGCTGGAACAGAAATTACTTTATTGTAATAGGGTTGCGAGTGTGTATAAGGTTGAGAAATGACAGAAGCTTAATGTTGAATTACGTATAAGATTTCCGAGGTAAAAGAGAGTGGGAATATTGTTTGATAACAGGAGAAGAAAATAAACTGACACGTATTTAAGTTGGGTATGATATTTTCATTTAAAGAAAAAAAAAGGAACCATACCTGTACTACACAGAGGAGAAGATAACACTCTATAACCAAGACTGTCTTTCAATTATACAATGAAATTTGTTTTATTGGTATATCAGAACGGACTAATTGAATTTCTAATAAATTGTTAACTCTGTTTCTAAGAAAAAGTGAACCATTCAAATGTCATATTCAGTTTCAATTTTGCTTATTTAGCGTGTGTGTGTTTGTGATTTGTAATTTTAAGGTAGCCATAACACTTTGTCAGTTATATCCTTATAATATCTGCAGTGTGGTAGTTTATATTAATGTCCAGCACCGAAACATCATGCCGCAGACATGTAGCATCGCGAGACATCCAGTCAAATTATCCTGACAACAGGCCGACTAGTCATAACACTAGCCTCTTCTTAATGCTGAGCGCCAAGCGAGGCAGCTGTTAGTATCATTTTTATACGTCCTTGGTTCGAACCCGCGACCTTCCACATTCTAGGCCGACGCTCTATCCACTTAGACTAGCTGAGCGGTGTGTTTAGTGTAATTGAAAAAATTGTTATAGTTTACACATGGTGGTTCGTGTTGTTCTGTTCTAGATATCTGCTCAGATCTGTGTTATTCCGTGGTCGACCATCTCCTAGATAACTATAACCAAAGAACCGTAATGAGTTTCGGATCACTCATCATCATCCCACCTTATGACATCCAGAATCCTTAACAACTGATACGTAGGTACAGTGAGTGATGTCTTGTACTGTTCCAGAATCCTACACAACTGATGCATAGGTACAGTGAGTGATGTTGTGTACTGTTCCAGAATCCAACACAACTGATATACAGTTACAATGTGTAATGTCTTGTACTGTTTCAGAATCGTACACAACTGATACATGGGTAGAATGAGTAATGTCGTGTACTTTTCCACATCTACAAAATCAAAATATGTATGGCACACAAACCACAAATTTGTTCAAATTCAACTTGAAGACAGCTATCAAAGCGAAATGGATTCCTGGACTTACTGAAAATAGATTGAGAAAAATAAATGATGCTATTTTTATTGAAATGTATTATTGTGCATCCCTACTGGTAAGACGAATTCGAGAGGTACCTATAATACATACAATGGATTATCAAAAGAGGATAATCCATAATTTCCAAACGCATTCACAAAAACATTGATCAATCTTAATTTAGGACACTATCAACAGTTTATTAACAGAAACAATCTGGCTTTTTTATATATTATTTCAAGCATTATCATTGCATTAATTTCATTGAATGGAACTCACCCATATGTTATCCACCCAGATATCGCATGAGCTCTTTTTTATTTTTATATTCCCTGGTTCGGGACTTTGCTCAAATTCCCTTTATCTTTATGTTCCGTGGTTTAGAAGTGTTCTTGAATCCCTTGTACCTTTTGTTCGCTGATTTAGAACTGAGTTCAAAATCTTTTCTCTAATGTTTTTGTTCCCTGTTTTAGAACTTTACCGGAATCCATTTTTATATTTTGTTCCCTCTTTTAAAACTTTGCTCAAATCCCTTTCCATTTCTTGTTCACTAACCGCTCTGGCGGCCTAGTGGTTAGAGAGTCCGCCACGGATGCGGAAGGTTGTGGGTTCCATCCCCGGCCGAGTCACACCAAAGACTTACAAAAATGGCACTAACAGCTGCCTCGCTTGGCTCTCAGCATTAAGAGGTTAGTGTTAGGACTGGTCGTTCCGGTGTCAGGAAAATGTGACTGGGTGGGACAACATGCTACATGTCTGCAGCATGATGCCCCAGTGCTAGACATCACTATAAACTGCCACACTGCAGACATCGTAGCGATATGACATGAACAATTGTTAAAGCTACGTTAAAAATCCAAATCACACACACACACACACACACACACACACACACACTTTTGTTCACTGTTCGGGAACTTGACTCAAATCCTTTTCATCTCTTGTCCCCACTTTTAAAACAAACTTTGCTCAAATCCCTTTTCATCTTTTTTGTTCCCTGTTTTAAATTTTGCTCATAACTTTGCCAAATACTTTTCATATTTTTTGCTCCCTGTTTTAAAACTATGCTCAAATCCCTTTCCTTCGTTTTGTTCCCTATTTTAGAACTTTGCTCAAATCCTTTTCTATCGTTTTCTTCCCTATTTAAGAACTTTGCTCAAATCCCTTTTTATCTTGTTGTTCTCTGTTTTAAACTTTGCTCATATAGCGAGTCCGTCTGAAAGAAATAGAGAACCATTCCCAAATCTGCATAGTATACAGGCACTCTCTGGCGACCGGAAATAGTGATGGGTGAGTTCACGTGGTCTTTATATGAAAAATATTCGTGCACAGTGTTGGGTCCACAACTTGTAGAAAACAAAAAGCCAGTTAAAAGAGAGTAAGAAGTTTGTGAGGAAAAGCAAACACAGGATAGCTCTCCGTCGAAATATGTATATGTATGGTAGAGTCAAATAGTACAAAGAGTGATGTGCCAAACTATTCTGGCATGTAGCGTAAACAAGCAATTGACGTATCAGTACTGAGACTATTACAAAAGTGCTTTGAAAATATGTATCCGGTGTATACAGGAGAAATAAGATCTGCACAATTCTGCATATTCCTTTATTATCCTATGAATGTTATGTTGTACTCTTGATGAACACGATATACAACGACAGTCATAATATCTCTAGGGTTCAAAATGTCATCAATAACTTAATTACGAAGTTCCTGCAGTTTCGAGACCACACATTTCCGTGAGTGTGTATGTGCATGTGTGTGTGTGGGGGGGGGGGGCATAGTCTACATAATACTTTAATTACCCCCCAGAAAACCGACTTCAATAAATAGTTGTCTTACATCAAAAAGTGAATCGTATTAGTTTGCTCTCTTTACTTAAATGCATACCATGATGGAGGTATTCTTTCTCAACATCATCCCCAGCAGCATGTCATGATGGAGGTACTCTTTCTCAACATTATCCCCAGCAACATGTCATGATGGAGGTACTCTTTCTCAACATCATCCCCAGCAGCATGTCATGATGGAGGTACTCTTTCTCAACATCATCACCAGTAACATGCCATGATGGAGGTACTCTTTCTCAATATCGTCCCCAGCAGCATGCCATGATGGATGTACTCTTTCTCAACATTATCCCCAGCAACATGTCATGATGGAGGTACTCTTTCTCAACATCATCCCCAGCAGCATGCCATGATGGAGGTACTCTTTCTCAACATCATCCCCAGCAGCATGTCATGATG
Source organism: Sinohyriopsis cumingii (assembly GCA_028554795.2). Lineage (NCBI taxonomy): Eukaryota > Metazoa > Mollusca > Bivalvia > Unionida > Unionidae > Sinohyriopsis > Sinohyriopsis cumingii. The sequence continues at coordinate 47,775,144 of CM068834.1, forward strand.
GAGGTACTCTTTCTCAACATCATCCCCAGCAACGTCAATATGCAGGAAGAACAAAAGCAACAAGAACAACCAGGTACTGCATATAGTTCCTTAGGAACATTCCAAAGTAACAGCAAAGTATTACATATGGGTCCCAAAGGGTCTGTCCTAAGGGTATGATGATCTAAATGACAATGACAACATTTATGTAGTATGTATGATCATCTGCCCATGTACAATTAAGGTTATAAACCACATAACACCTCAATACATATCAGAGTATTCGGTGCTTGTTTGCGTTCCGACGCACAAACGTATTCTTATAAAACCACAAGATGTGGAAATGTAACATATCCACATTTACATTATGTTTAAAAAGATCATATTGGCCAAGTATACAGAACCTGTTTTTTAAGTGTATTAAAGAACACAGATAAATTTCAGAACATACATGCTCAATTATTTTTAGCAGCCTATCAGATAAAGTGTAGCATTTCACATTACGGAGAGTTATGGTACGGAAGATATGCTTTAAAGGGTAAGTATCACTTGTCGAAATATAAAAGATTTAATTTGATTGGCGAATTGAAAAGTCAAGATAACATTACCTCGTATCAGCACCCATCAGATCTTTCATCTCGAATTTAATGAGATCCACAATTTATAGAAAAAAGCCTAACATACAGCACATTCAAATATACAATTACTTAGTTGTCAAAATCTAGGCTCGAAGCTCATCAAGGCAGCGAAAATTTAAGAACCATGACAATGGATATATCCTTAAATTACAATTAAAATAGAATACACTTGAAAAACAGTATATGTTCAAATCATTGCAATCGCCAAATCGCAAACTGAACTCGATATACGTGGCTAAAAGTAGTGTTACAAGTATGTCAATAGGTTTTATACGTTTTGTCGCAGCATATAAAACTGTAAATTAACCAGAGACATAGGCACCCGCCCATCGTTAGACAAACTGAACTTTGACATCTAAAAAGCAAAACTCATTCTAATCCATCATCCACAACGGAAATATATTTAAACCGTCTTCAGTCATGTCTTCCAAAACTTACCCATTTGATTATTTCTCTCTAGGACTGAGCTGAGTGAACCTTGTCGCGGTCAGCTGACATGAAATAATTAACGTTGACGTATATCGCTAGCCTGCGATGGAGTTTATGCTCCTGCCGGGGCATGATTGATTTTTTAATTGAGAAAACGGTTAGTGACGTAGAGGGGCAAGGTTAAATGGGGTTTAAATGGCCAGGAAATATGCCAGAGTTGAAATAATTTGGAGTCAATTTTGTGCCATTCGAAATAAGTGTCATAAATCAGATTTGTCAGAAATAATTATTAAGTAAGCGCGGAAGTATGAGGTGTTTCTCAAACCTGGATAGGCATGGGTTAATGTTTGGCAGTTAGATAAAGTTAATCCTGATTTACTAAGTTAAATAAGTTAAATGGGGGGTATGTGTCCCCAAACGAAATTCAATGTATGGCGTAATTTCCTTCGGGAAATTAGTCAAATTTCTGCGGGAAGGCAAGAAGTTCACTCCGAAACTAGTAGATAGTACTTTCTCGTTAAAATTGTCCAAAGGATGATTGTCTGGAACATAGACGGGTCTTCAAAGGACAGAGATTCTGCTGCATGGAAGCGAACGAATCTTGGATGGTACACGGATTGTCTCAATTTCCTACAATTATCGTCTGGTGATATGAGTTGAAATTTTGTTTAAATTCATGCATCATCTTTCCTTTGATGAGTTTGGAAGTTAACTGTTTGCAATCACTTTTCATGAATGTTATATGAGAATTTTTTTGTGCTCTGAATGCATCATTCCCTTGATAAGAACGTTCGAATGTATTCGTTTATATGTAATAGGAATAATTCATTCTATGAATTTCATATATTAGTTACGATAATTGTGTGAAATTATCTGTCTTAAATGATACGATTCAGTTAGGCTAGGAGTTGATATTACTATGTCTGGAGATGTTATGCAAATGGCTTGCTAGTTAGGAAATACAAGTGAATTAAATACATTCATTTATGCAATTAAGTTGTCAATCCTTTTAACGGAGAATCGATTGTATTAGCATTAAGAACGCCTGCCGGCCGATATTTATTCCAGTTTGTGATTTACATTCCACAGGAGGGGTGTAGTGCTAGTTATTAAGATGTATAGTTTATGTCACAGTTCAATTAAGGATATCAAGTAGTAGTTAAATATATACAATTATCTCCTTGTAATATGATTGTGTGTACCAGCTGTCAGTCTGCGAACTAACCCATATTAGCTTTAGTTTCTATTGAATTACGATAAGATGATATCTGACTTAACGAGAGTTGGGATATTGACCGAGTCCAGAAAAGAAAATTCCTGACAAATGTTTGGGTTGCTTATGTATTTCTTTTAAAAGGAAATAGCTCTATATATAAGCCATACATGAGGCTAAGAGTGCAGACAACCAGGATATGGTTGATGACTCAAAAGAGACTGGAGAGAGAGAGAGAGAGAGAGAATACGGCAACTCTGACCTATCACCAAAGTTAAAATTTGGCAGGACCGGAAGCAACCTAATTAGGATTGTGGGTTTTTCCGGTTTAAATCTATTATGCGCGCGCTTGTGTATGTGTGTGTCGTCTGGATGTAAACGTGTTGATTTGAAAGTGGAAAATGTTTCTGCCAACGCTGATGTATCGTGGATTATAGCACTTCATAATTACAAACAGGCGGCAATGCTCGTTGCTAAAAAAAACATCCGAAGAAATTCACAGCGACGCGCAGTATGTAATTAAACAACTCACGCCAATATAAATTATCCTCCGCACACATACTTCCCCATACCTTTGTAACTTTGTAATCCGGTCTTTGTTTGTAATTTTTTTGTCAAGATCCTAATTTTTAAAAACAAATGTTTGTCTCAGCAAAATCTAACACGGAAACTGAATAGACTTAAATAGATATGTGGTACCAATCGATTGAACAGTATGTTTCCAACTTCTGTTTTCTCACATCATGTCTGTTATCGAAACTGGCATATTAATTTTACAAATAAACTTTCAACTTAGTTGACTTAGAAGTATATGGAGAGGAAATGTGGCAGTGAAATGAAGATGTCTTCTGTTGCACTGTACTCAACTTGCATGAAAGAACACGTCATATTTGCAAAATATAATTTTGTTAGACACGCATGAATAAAGCACATGTTACCTGCAAACGTAAGTTTCCTAGTTAAAAAAGAAACTTAAGACGCTGCTGGATAACAAGTCTCATTATCCTGTCAAAGACGTTATGATGCAACTTGACAATAAATGAGGGTTGGATCAAGAAATACTGTTGGTGGCAGGGAGGGAGGTAAATATGTAGACTTGATGTCTTTATGACGGAATCACCTCCGTGGGCCAAAGGGGCCAAACCCCTGGAAGCTATTGCATTACGAGCGTTTCCAGTGCATAGTTTTAGCCACCTAACTGTAAGAAATACTTACCCAAGAATACTCTCGGGTTGGAATGTTCTTATTTTCTTTGTTCAAACCGTGCCAGCATATCTACGATGAGTACTTTCTTCCAACATGTTTACTTAGGATAATAAAAAGTTTGTTCTCATTTTTATTTATTCATCTGGTCGACAGGGGAAAAATAATGACGACTTTCATTAAGACACACCAGACTTCACCTCGCTCCCCCATGGAAATGATTGTATCAATGTAAACCAGTCGTGATAAAATCGTTAAAAACAGATAGGTCAATAATCAGACAAAACAATAGTGGGTTTGTTTTTGCTGGCAAAAACATTTGTACAACTTTCGCAAGCCAAAACATATGAAGTTTTCAGTAAAGTTGTGATTGAAATTATAGGGACTTTGATATAACAAAAATTGCATTCTAGGACAATACACGCTGAAATAAGAAATTATTTGTATTCTATGACAATACATGCTGCTATAACACGTTTATGCAATATACAACGCATTAAGCATACATACAACACGTTTATGCAATACAACGTATTAAGCATACATACAACACGTTTATGCAATACAACGTATTAAGCATACATACAACACGTTTATGCAATACAACGTATTAAGCATACATACAACACGTTTATGCAATACAACGTATTAAGCATACATACAACATTTGCTATTTTAATTCATTGACCATTATATGCAATAGCTGCACATCAACATATTAAACAAGATCATTTTTCCAAATACAGCAAGAAGACAGTAGTATTATCTAGTACAGAATCCAGTAAGGAAGCTCTCTCTACGAATGTGACTATTTGGGTAGCATGAACAGTTCTGTGTATTGTGTATATGCTGAAAAAACAACAGGTGATCACAATAAACAAATATTTTATACGTCTTAAAAATAAACATTCTCTCCCTCTCTCTCTCTCTCTCTCTTTCTCTCTCTCTCTCTCTCTCTCGGATGGTTTAACAAAACTACTATACCATCATGCATTGGTCCAGAGACATTGTCGAATGACACAAGCGGAAATCCTAAACGCTCGTTGAATTTTCGCCCGTATCTAGCTACGATAATCCAGAGGGGGGGAGGACGGGGCGACTATTCATTTGGACATTTTTATATTTAATAATGAGTAATCGAGTTTCAGAACATTGTAATAGGTTTAAGAAACAACAACACAGCATTAAATACACTACAGTAAGTTGTGTCTCGTAACCGACAAATTTAACATGTAGGCCTAGTGTAGACTGGCGATTGCAACTATGTATTATTGATATTAAGAACTGTGCAGATAGATCCCAAGAATAGCGTTAACATACCGTTACGACGAACTGTAGGTTATACTTGGTACAAGTTCAGTTTTAATGTTATCGTCCAGCGCCATATGTTTTTCTCTCTCACTCCAGATTTTGGCTTCTTGTTTTTTTTTTTTCGTCCCTTACGCACGAGATGGGAGAGGGGAATGGAAAAAAAAGGGTTCCGATGAAATAGTGTACCAGTTTAATTTCATTTAGAAAACAGGGACTATTAATATTTTTTATCTTTATTTTCATATGTCATTTATAATTATTGAATGAGTAGAAATTTATCTTTAGGCCTGCAGTTGAAAGAATGTTTATATATTCGTAATATTGCGCCATGAAATATAACAAATATATTAGTATTAAATTAAAAATTCCTAGCTCCTAGTGTCAAACATGAAAAAGGAATAAACGTAATCGAAAATGATGTGTATGACGAAGACAACGATGATGATGACTATCACATCCAGTGATAATAATTGCAATATCCTTTTCTCAGTCACCGCTCCGGTAACCTAGTGATTAGAGCGTCCGCCTTGGATGTGGGAGGTCGCGGGTTCGAACCCCGGCCTGGTCATACCAAAGATTTCAAAAACATTGTACTAACAGCTATCTCACTAGGCATCCGGAATTAAGAGGTTACTTTTAGGAACGGTCGGTCTGGTGGCAGGATAATGTGACTGGGTGGGACATGATGCTACATGTCTGCGGCATGATGCCCCAGTGCTAGACATCACTATAAACTGTCACACTGCAGACATCGTAGCGATATGACTGAAAAATTGTTAAATCTACGTTAAAAAACTAAATCAGACATTCTTTAGTCATTGCCAAGTTTCTTTCGCGGAATCTACTTTGAATATGGTGTCTTAAGACCAACATTTATCATTTATCATTTAGGAAAGGACGAAAATGGGCGTGATAACAAAATAGTTCCCATTTATATATAAACCACGCCTGGGTCAACGTCCTGTTAGAGGAAACTGGTGATAGAACGGATCACACCTATTTTCTTCTATCGTTATAATTAACTATACAGGACGATGAGTGGTAAATTGTTTAATAGCCTCCATTAACTGTATTCATATATATAGCAATGGAAATTCAAACTTAGACAAACTATTTTTTCTCTACAGCTGACATAACGTGGCAACAAATATTGTTGCTTCTTCATTCTAAACAACAGCTATATCGTTAACAACAAAAAAGGTAAAAGATATGGCCATTCAAGAGCACTGCAAAATTGTGTATTTACTTAAACAAAAGACTTTCATTAACACATAATATTCCATAGTTCTCAACATCATTGTTTTTTTCCTTTGTTGTCAACAGCCAAACATAAGCTTAATGTAAACATTGTTGTATAGAAAACAACACTTTATGCTCAAGTAAAAGTTTGATCATAGTTATTTCCTGAGCATCAATAAAATAGAACCACGTGGCTAAGACATACCGCTACCTGCTAGCTTGTCCTCAACGGAATAGAGGAACGTAGCTAAGACATATCATTACCTGCTAGCTAGCTGGTCCTCAGTGAAATAGATGAACGTAGCTAAGACACACTACTACCTGCTAGCTGGTCCTCAATGGAAAAAAAAGAAAGGAGCTACGACATATTACTATCTGCTGGCAGATCCTCAATGAAATAGAACCATTTGGCTAAGACATATCTCTACCTGCTGGCTGGTTCTCAGTAAAATAGAATCATGTAGTTAAGACATAGCATTACCTGCTAGATGGTCCTCAATGAAATAGAGGAACGTAGCTAAGACATATCACTATCTGATGGCAGATCGTCAATAAAATAGAACCACGCAGCTACGACATATCATTACCAGCTAGCTGGTCCTCAATTAAATAGAGGAACGTAGCTAAGACACGCTACTACCTGCTAGCTGGTACTCAGTGCAATAGAGGAACGTAGCTAAGACATATCACTATCTGCTGGCAGATCCTCAGTAAAATAGAACCACGTGGCTATGACATACCTCTGCCTGCTGGCTAGTTCTAAGTAAAATAGAATCAAGTAGCTAAGACATATCGCTACCTGTTTGCTGATCCTGCTGGCTGGTCTTCAATACAATAGAACCACGTAACACAGACATATCAGAAATTGCTGGCTGATCCTCAATCAAATCAAACCACATGGCTAAGATATATCGCTGCCTGCAGGCACATAATACTTAAATTTGTTTGCATGACAGATCCAACTGAAAATGAGAAGATATAGTATGAATGTGTAAAGAAATAAACTTATATACATGCAATTAATATACATCCATTTTTCAAACTGGAAACAAACTACACTGCCAAGCTTCCTTCATCTCCTAATATTTCTATATAAATGTTAGATTTTTTAAGTAAGATTTGTGACTTACGCATTGTCTTTGGATTAGACGTCCGCTTGTTTTATTTTCTTAAAACTATGGCGATAGTACTAAAGAGCTGAAAAATTAGGCCACCTTGTCTATATGTCAAGTCAACAATCTCTTAATAGTGTCTGGTAAAACTAAAGTGTTGATGCCAATCCGGAAAATGTTTCTGCCAAAATTGGAGTGTTGTGGTAAGTATCAGTTCCTACAAGCAGTCAACAGTACCATTTAAACTTAATGCGAAACTTGCGAAATTTACAGTGGCGCCCAGTAGGTAATTAAATAGCCCAACCACATATATATCACATACTTTAAAAATAACATGGCATTTAAAGTGTTGGTAAAGAGCAAATTTATATACCATTATTATTGGTATATCAAACTGTGATCCTCCCATGGTGCAATAATACGCATATATATATATATACATTCCCACAACCGTGTTTCTAGATCAATACTGAATTTCCACACATTAATAATTAGTGACGTATGAAAATAACGATAAAAAGTGTTAATAATCCCAGTTTTCTAAATGAACTTAATATGGTACACAGTTACATCGCAACCCTTTCTGCTTTATGCTCCCCTCCACTCTCATGCATAACGGGGAAAAAACTACGCAGAAATCCGGAGTGAAATAAAAATAATTTGGGTCGGACGAAAACCTTGAAATTGAACTTACACCAAGTAACCTACAAAAATATGGTTCGTCATAATGGTATATGTGCGCTTTTCTTGGGATTTATCTACAGTGTTTATATAATCAATTTTGCAAACCCTTTCGACGTTATACGGTAAATTTCTCAGTTACGTGGTACACATACTGTGATATATTTAATGTTTGTTTGTTTATTTTTTGTTTCTTAAACTCATTATAATGTTCTAAAACAATATTAATTAAATATGAAAATGTCCAAAGGCCGTCTCTATCTGTCTCTCTCTCTCTCTCTCTCTCTCTCTCTGGATCATCGTAGAAAAGATACAGGCGAACATCTATGAAAAGACGAGCGTGGATGATTTTCGCTTGTATCATCCCACGATGTCTCTGAACATATGAATGATGGCAGAAGTTAAGTCAAACCGACCAAAGTAAGAGAGAGAGAGAGTTTTAAAGTAAAATCGACCAAAGTAAGAGAGAGAGAGAGTTTTAAAGTAAAATCGACCAAAGTAAGAGAGAGAGAGAGTTTTAAAGTAAAATCGACCAAAGTAAGAGAGAGAGAGAGTTTTAAAGTAAAATCGACCGAAGTAAGAGAGAGAGAGAGAGTTTTAAAGTAAAATCGACCAAAGTAAGAGAGAGAGAGAGTTTTAAAGTAAAATCGACCAAAGTAAGAGAGAGAGAGAGTTTTAAAGTAAAATCGACCAAATTAAGAGAGAGAGAGAGTTTTAAAGTAAAATCGACCAAAGTAAGAGAGAGAGAGAGTTTTAAAGTAAAATCGACCAAAGTAAGAGAGAGAGAGAGTTTTAAAGTAAAATCGACCAAAGTAAGAGAGAGAGAGAGTTTTAAAGTAAAATCGACCAAAGTAAGAGAGAGAGAGAGTTTTAAAGTAAAATCGACCAAAGTAAGAGAGAGAGAGAGTTTTAAAGTAAAATCGACCAAAGTAAGAGAGAGAGAGAGTTTTAAAGTCAAACCGACCAAAGTAAGAGAGAGAGAGAGTTTTAAAGTAAAATCGACCAAAGTAAGAGAGAGAGAGAGTTTTAAAGTAAAATCGACCAAAGTAAGAGAGAGAGAGAGTTTTAAAGTAAAATCGACCAAAGCCTTCTTTCCTTTTAATGAAAAATGTATTCATCTCGTGGTACATCATTGATACAGCGTACATTATATATATATATATATATATATATATATATATATATATATATATATATATATATATATATATATATATATATATATATATATATATATATATAACCACATGGCTATATATAGAACCACATGGCTAAGATATATCGCTACCTATTTATTTATAATCTTTATCATAAATAAATAGTTTCTAAGACAATTATGCATATCACTAATATAATTGGTCCTAATACGAAACCATGGGCACACCTGTTCGAACTGCTGGAGCACACCTGCTCAGCTTGTTATTATTGCATCCATAGTGCTTGCAAAAGAGCTTTGGGATCAGTTAGATTATTAGATTACCAATTTCACAGCTAGCCTTACGTTTTTCTGTGTGTACCATATTCCTGTAATTTGCACAAACGTGCCACACTCTTTCAAACGCATTGGATATATCACCATACTCGATTCAAAAGAATTTAAGTGTTTAGCAGTCATTTGACATTTCTATGTATGCATCACTTATTCATGCATACCCCTTAGTGGCTGTTAACATAGCATAATTATGTCTATAAGTGAGAATGAAAAATATAAGGATAACTAGGAAATCTAATGAAGATATAATTATGTTTTATTTACATACAGATAGGTGCACAATACGATTTTCTTACAGCTAAATATATAGATATACACCTACATTTAAACAGATAGATGCAAACTTCAATCCGAAACTATTCTCGAACAAAGTTACCGATTGGACCCCTGATATGACTAGGGATGCGATTATTCAGTTTGCAAGTTCAACGGGAACATTGTAACTGGTGTATATTTTTCTATAATTTCTTTAAATATTAATAAACTACAATTAATAGCTGAATTATTGTATAATTGCTACTAGAGTATATAATTATGCATGCTCAACCCTATAAGATGCAACTGCTTCCAATGTACATCGCCGTCAATCATTAGTTGCAACTGTAAACCCTGCAAAGTAGTAAATGTTTGCTGCCGGAACAAAAATCGTAAGCAAGGCCATCGTAGCTTGAGCAAACAATAATAAATGATGTTGAATGCCTGAGCCTGCCTTCTGATAATGTATCCTATAATTTATGTTTTGCAAGATGAGTGCAACAGGAATAATACAAAGTGAAGTCGAGCTGCACATAATCAGTATTCCATTCTAGCTAATTATGTCTCATCTTAAATCCGCCACGCCTTCACTGGCGGATTATAAAATGTTCCCGCTTTGAACTTTCTTCTTCTGGTTTATAACTTAATTTCAGCATCGCGCAATACAAATTCTGTAACAAATCAATTTTTTTCCTTGTATATAATAATCCAGTAGCAAATATTTTAACGCACCGACTCGGACCACTTACACACACACACACACACACACACATACATACATACATACATATACATATATATAATTTAAGACTTACAAACTGAAGCAGACATACAACCATTGACATGAGAGCTTTTAGATGTTAATCTACTGTTAATGATATTAATACCCCAGAAGCACTGTGTATAAGGATTTTAAACTCCGAGTTTTTTCACCGATTCAATTTCTTACATCCAAAAGCCAGTTTAGTCTCTAACATATTACATGACGTTTAATTCCTTGCTAATTTCCAATGCCCATCATACAAGTGCGCCATACATCTTTTCAAAAATACATTATTTTGCATTGGTGAAAAAGTTCAGTTACTATATAAAGTTTCCAAGTTAGCTTTTTATATGGCAAAACTGGGTAACCGTTGCAGCGAGATCGCGTCCTTGACTCTCTGACGTAATTTCAGATTGTATTCATTCTGCATGAAATTGATAAGCTAATTTTTAATGTCAGTTGCATGTAAAGGCTTTAAGATAGATGCCTTACAGCCTAGCCATGACTGATGTAGAAGATGTTATCATCAAATTGACAGTGGGTTTCATCCTCAAACTATATGATGACGAAAGGAAAGACAATAGCAAACACTTTCATCATACAACTACGAACCGTACATAGGACGGCAAAACTACACTCTATATTCCATCGTTCTTTCTTTCACTTAACATACATGGTCGAGATCCAAGAATGTTTACATGAGACCTGAGAGGCTCTAAGAAATCGAATGTATTTGTTATTGCTCAGAATGATGTTCTATTGGCTACCATTGATTGCAATAAATATGTTTTAATGGAATATTTATATTCTTTGTCAGCCGAACAACACCTAATCAGCTTTTAATGTGATGAAAACAATTGAAATTATAGAATATCGATACAAGTAATATTGGAAACTTATATCCTTAAATTAGCATTCTCTGCATTCAGTTTACCAACCAAATTCCCTTTATTTTTTATTATTCATTTTAGTAATATTGTGTTATCCCGTGATAATTTAATATTCAACCCTATCGACCTTTGCGTTTGCAAAAGGTTAGAATAACTTTTGTACGTTCGTAGGAGCTGCTCCGGTGGCCTAAGTGGTCAGAGCTTCTGTCTCAGGTGCTGGAGGCTGCGTGTTTGAATCCCGGCCGAGTCATACCAAAGACTTATAAAAATGGTACTATCAGCTTCCTCGATTGGCGCTCAGCATTAAGAGGTTAGTGTTAGGAATGATCTGCCTGGTGTCAGGATAATGTGACATGGTGCCTTAATGTCTGCGACATAATGTCCCACAGTGCTAGACATCACTATGCACTGCCACATTTCAGACATCGTAGCAATATTATTCACACTGTTAAAGCTATTTTAAAAATCCCTTCGTGGGGGTACAAGTTCACTGGGCATGTAAATAAAAGAAGCATTTGTTCAAGATCCTAAGATATTGCTGTAATTATCAAAATCCTTGATAAGAAGATTCCTCCTCCATTTTGTTCAATCAATACCTCAAAAATAAGCACGTGCGTATACCTGACAGATGAGCCTATCGGCATAGTTAATACAATAGACACGATGAATATTGTGATCAAGTGGCATAGAGCTATCAAGGTTATACAAATAAAACATCAGACATTATTGATTAGGAAACGATTACTGCATCAAATGGGTTATCATTGTCCCTGGTGCTTATAGCCACCGGTGTACTTTCATGTCTAGTCTACCCATACTCTGTATTCCTACGATGATAAAGAACATCAGGTATGGTGAATACACACACACACACACACACACACACACACACACACATATATATATATATATATATATATATATATATATATATATATGTGTGTGTGTGTGTGTGTGTGTGTGTGTGTGTGTTCAGTCAGCTATGTTTCTAATCTGACGGCGGTGAATAATAATTTGAAATACACTTGAATAAACCCACGTGGAAGAAATAATTGTTTGATTAACGCATGCGCAATTATGAATATGTACTATGATAGTGATAGCTTTTTTAAAATAAAGAACAACAAAAAGCATTTGATTTCGTCAGTTATCTAGTAACTGTCCTGATCACGCTGGGACTCACGCAAATGGACAATATTTATGTCATTATTCAAAATACTATCATAAAGGAGATGTTGCACAATGTGTATCTTACAATTTGAACGGCCTATCACATTTTGTGTTTTGGCCCTAATCGATGTATTCTAAATTGACTTTGTTCTAGGTACGAGAAATTTCTTTGATTGTAACTCATTTGAACAAGTACGGCAGGATTAAATGCTGCACCACACATCCGGGTTCTTTCGATCGCAGATCAAAAATTAGCAATGTAATTGTCTGGACTCTCTGCAGTAACCATATCACGGTAGCAACTTAGTAGTGGCGAAAAGCTAGGTCATGTCCATTAAGTCAGAGGGAGACATACGATCTAAACGTTTAGATTACCGCGATCGAAACGGAGACACGGTGCTAACGGCAACGCAGTTTTGATATATCGATGTTGTCAAGGAGTACGACAGCAAGATTTGGTAGAATGTTTTGGTGTGGAGAATGAAAGCGTTAAACAATGTCCACCCTAATCAGACAAAAACTATGAGAACTGATAAGGATTCTTTGTTCCTGGGAAAAGATGGTTAATGTGCATTCCAAAGAAGTGCTTTAATTCCCAAAACCAGAGCAGACGAAAACTGTCTGATAACACAGAGGGGAAATATCACACAAATTACGGAATGAAAGGCACACTTGTTCTTTAGATCTATTTGCCGCCAGTATAAATAATCACATAATAGTAGCTTAGCATATTTGTAATTGAACTTTGCGGTATGGAGAAAATAGTAAATAGTAAACATGCAAGTTGTATACTGAGGCAAAATTAATAATGTAAATATCTTCGTCTGTTAGATTTATGGAAATAATACATGCTCGGTAATATTTTTTTATTTTATACTATAAAATAGATTTATGTCTAACAAGGAGAAGAATATGTCTTTCTATTGCAAATGATGAAATAATTTTGTATACATCTCTAGTATAATAATACTGCTCTTTGTTCAGAAAATAAAATTAAACCATTCCTTTTAAACTATTCTATATCTCTCTGATCAGGCCACTGTTATTCCATCCATTAATTTTCATATTCTATATTATTATTTACTAGTTTGGACAATAACACCGATGTTGACCATCTCCTAGATAACGTTAAGCAAACTAAACCACCTTAACGTAACATGTGTACCTAACATTGCGTATAACTCTTTAATAAATAGCTGATTTCTTCTTTTTATAACTGGATGATAATTGTTTTAAACAATCAACTTTTATGCGACTTTATATATATATATATATATATATATATATATATATATATATATATATATATATATATATATATATATATATATATATATATATCAACAGCTCTAAAGTAAGAGAAATACTGAATGAGAGACATTCTAAACAAATAATTAAGGGAATCTTGCAAATTACACCTGACTCTGATAAACAATATACGACACTATAATCTGCGCTGGGTTACAGACATCAGCATCACTAATGTCGTATGATGTTTATTCAATCAAGATCATCACTACTTAATGTTTTCCAAAGTTCATACATCAATTATTGTGTTCTATCTTTTGTTCCTTCGGTGACTAAATATCTCAGTAATCGATACTTGTCAATTAAATTAATTTTGGTATCACGTGATCAAGAATATCTGGAACCACCTCCGACTGCAGCGCTATAATGCGCATGTTCTGTTGGCAATAAGACATACTTGTACACATGTATGACGATGGTACTCAATGGCGAAAGGATTACAAATGTAACATGACTTTAATCAGCCGTCACATCCAATCAACTAATACCTATATCAGGAAGAGGCGTATGGCACAATCGCAAAAATCATCGATGGTTCCAGATATATTCTGATCTGTTCTCTGTAGCATTTGGAATAGTTCAAAAGCTCTTTAAAGTAGACAAATATCACGTATTAACAGGGTACTAGGAACTTAATAATAAGCACCTTTTTCTAAGATAAATGAAGGAAAAATAAAATTGATTCCGATGGACTCATTGTTCATACAGTAAAATACAGTTTTCTTTGTTTAATAACAGCAACTAATAAACTACGATTCTTGGTTATAAGGAGGATTAACGTTTATTTATCCTAAAATCTATATAAAATCTCTGTTATGTGCGTAAACGTTTTCCGTATATTTGTGAAACGGAACTTAGCTTAATTTCTTTGGCCAGTCGCTGAAAAGACACAAGCTATGTATACTAGTAGGTATTAAATTATCTCGTTTCCTTTCAGAAACCTACATTTTATATTGCATAATTTAAGTAACGGTTTGGCACAAATGAAATTTAAAGAGATAAGTGAAGTGATAAAATAGTGTTGATAATTATATAGGAATTACCATAAATAGTACATACTGAGATCTGTTCGTCATCAATCATGCACATGATGTCAAAACTGATGTCATTTAGTGATGATTCAAGTGAATTTAAGGCAAATTTGTCATGCTCATATTCGTCGTATGAGGAAGGTGAACTCATAGAACGTAATGAATCTTAAGAAAATTCTGCTCGCTGTGGTTAGACATTACCAATTTAAGCCCAAACGAGACGAGAACGTGGACGAGGACACTAAAGAGAACATGGGACATAACGTGGCTGAGTAGCGCTTGGGCTATTCATTCTGGTAATTACTATTATCATTATGGTAATTATTGTTATTATTATTTCGTTAATAATGTTATTTCACTTTCATAATCAAAAGAGAAGGGCACGAATTTGGACGAAACTTGGATGTCTTCAGAGCAGATTGTCATGTGGGCGTGGTTCATCAGTAACTAGTGGTGTTAAAAGTTAAACTCTTAAGACTCAGACTGTGAGAGGTGTAGAAAAAAATACTTTATTAACTTTATGACAAGTTTGTTCTTTTAAACTGTGATGAAATGCAGACCCCGAATGTACTTTGGGTGTGATTGTTTACTACCCTCGTACATATAGTAAAATTTAAGAATTTTATTAAAAAGGAAAATGAATCATAGACCTGGAGTATCCAGATATTCAGCAAGCATATATTTTCTCTGTGGGTCTTGGTGTATGATACTAGTGACAAAGGAAGTATACATGTTTATGGGGAAACAAATCTTGAGAATAATAATGATAATAATAATAATAATAAATAATAATAATAATGCATTGCTGATTACTGTTGCTATTGTATTACAAAAAGATGAACAAAAGTCTAACCATGCATCACATATACATATATATCAAACTTTAACATGCAAGAACGTCTCATACATTGTACCCACAAGTTTGCTCTCTAACACAATATGGAATGATTGAGTGTATTTACCGTGTATATTAGTGTACCTGTGGAAATTGCAGCAGTAAATAAATAGTCGAGAAGTGTAGATGCTGTAAAGAGATTACGATCTTGAATAAGACTGAGGAGGTCAGGGTGGATTGTATCATTGATCATCCAAGATTTCATACAGTTTGCTTGGATGAATATGTCCTGGAAGCAGCATACTGTGCCTACATTCAGCAATATGGAAATTGCAAGGAAATCCTGTCCGAGTACATGAACACTTTGTAGGCATGGTGTCACTATCAGGGTCATTTTTGGTACAAGTGATTGCTTTATATGCATGTGAAAATTATGCTCAAGATTCCTTTTCATAAAATCCTTCCTTTATCAACAAAATGTATCAATACTATCACTTTACGTGAGTGTGGAAATTTTACCCAAACCTTTTATTTTGAAAATAGATCTTGCTAAAATCATTCGTCCATTGTCTTGGAAATTCTCATGAAAATTGCTTTAATCCTCTAACTTCATTTCTTGAACAGATTCTATACTATGACATTGTATACGTGCAATACCTTTGCTCCTTCTTTTTACTTACTGGACATATACTTCTCAACATGTGTTGTAGGTGAAATTTTAGACGTGTATTCTCGGTATCGTAGTTTTCACACAGATGAGGATTTCTCATTAATATGTGAACCACTTAAAGTGTATCATTGCTAAATAATAACAAGTTGACAAGTGCTTGGTCTACCGAGTTAAATGCTTACATAATCATAATGAGTTTAGTTAATACAATGTTATATGTTTCGTTTGCTTGTCTGTTTTTTCTTAAGTATCCTATCAATCTGACACTGAACAGCAGTAATACATGATGGTGTATGTGATCTCTGTAATAAGAGTATGAAAAATGTTTCATGCCTTTGCAGTAGACATGGCAGTCACACATGAAGTCTTTTGCATGTCTGAACAATAGCTGACAAATGCACCAAACCTTTTTGCTTACATTTACAACTATGGGTTGATCATAAAGTTTGATATATCACTAAGACATTATAATTTTTCTGCACTAAAAAAATTACATAGCTTAATTATTGACTCATATGCTGATACAATTTGTGAGGCCTTAGGAATCCATATCAACTATGAAGCTTTACAAACCATGTAAACATGGAAAGAATGGAAAGTTTACTGTGACATCGAAATGCACCACAGGATATGTCACACCATCTACTGTCTTCGGTCCTCACTAGTGCATTATCTTCCGGGTGCTGGTTCTCAACATTCTCATTCAGTACCTAAAAACAGTTTACTCCCAGTGCATCAAAAGGGGGGGGGGGGGGGTAATTAGCTTTTACAGTTAAACACAATCAATACATCGAGTATTCAAAATATTTTGGCCTTATCAGAAAACTTGTCTCCTCATTATTATCATTGTTGAACGGGCATGAAATAAGCATGGGCATGCTAATGATTTTTCGGGGGGGGGGAATAATAATGGGAAAAACTAAACATTCATGGGTCACACACACACACACACACACACACACACATGCTTGTCATGGTAAAGCAGTATTCGTGGGTGGGGGTAGGGATCTGGCTGTTATGGTTTGCAAACACTCCCACTAAAATCGACCTCTCTCATTGATCGTTCGTTTGCTAGGTATATTCGTGGCGAGGGGTAGGGGCTGATAACCAATAATATAGCAAGATAAAGATGTATAAATATTTTACCCTCGCTAGCTCTCTCTTTTGTACAACCTTCTCTCGGCCTACATGTTGTTAGCCCGGCCGTAATCCTTGGTTTTTGTTGATCTGGTGTTCACGAACTCATTTATCTGGCGAGAAAACATGCTTGGTACTGCATTTGGCATTAGTCGTCTGATGGTCATAATACCAAGTGACTCTTTAATTGTATAGACGATATCAAAATTGTCGTCTCTCAATGGTCACTGCAGACTATCTCGTCTGTCATTTGTCGGATAATGCACGGTATCATCAACTAACAACGAAAGTAGAAATGAAGTTCCTACTGTACGTCACTTCCGCTTTGTCTTACGGAAATTGCCGATCGTGAAATCAGCTAGGAGCGTTTTTCCTTGTGCGATAAAACAAATCGATGTTTTGTGGTCATTATTTTCTTAATGATGATGTATTTGACATAATGCCTTTAAAAATCACATCTAGAAGATTAAATTTTACATATAAAAGAAAGTTGTGTGAGCACACTAGTAGACTTTTAAGTATCGTTAAAACAGCTGTCGTTTAATCAAAGGCAAGTAAGATATATTTTCTAACTGAGCTTATCTTTGATTTCCTGAGCTTGGAAGTTCATGTCATAACATCTCAGATTAATAGTTTAATCCCCATCCGAAATATCAGTTACACTGTTCCGATGACTCTGAAATATCTGTTACATTATTCCGATAACTGTAAAATAGTGGCAGTAACAACAATCTTCATTATGTCGCTTAGCAAAATGTTTATGCTGTTTTAATGTACTTTTAGGAGGTGGTTGATGATTCGTATGAGTTTATTCGTTCTCTCACACTTGCAATATTATTGTAAATGAATTATCATTAGCATCCAATGAAACCAATAAAGTTACGTTCTGTGACCTCAGTAGGTAAATAAATTGTCTTCAAGGAGTTGCATAAGATTTCCAAAGATAACATCCCATGCACGGAACAGTTTATTGAACGTGTATTTCAATTTAGCTTTTATCTAGGCATGACATAATTTCAAACAGCGTCCCTTCATTGGTGAGAATAAAGACCTTGCATCCAAAACTATTATATTTTGTCATTTTTAAAATTAAAAATTATTCATAATTTAGCTGTGATTTAAATATTTTAAAATTTGTTACGTGAAAGCACGTTGTCGAATCTGATATTTATCACAGCATTCAAACTGGTTTGCCTTTTAAACAGACGCTTTTGTTGCTTTATTAACAAAGGTCATAGTTTATCTTAGGGTAAGTGAAAATAGCATAAATAATCACATTTCCGTTGGTGCATGTACAATTGATCATATCTACCAATTCATGTCAATGATTTTCACTTACGAATTTATTTTTAGAAAGACTTTATATATATACATTACTTGTCTAATCAGAAGATGACAAAACTTGTAACGACTGAATGTAGAAAACATTAACATACTGATAAAGCGGGGGGTGGGTGTAGTGGACTAGGTACCAATTTGCCTGCTCATATAGATAAAAGGCTTGATAATACATTACTTCGTCAATGTTATCCAGATATCCCCAAAAGATAGCAAATGACCCAGATTGGCCATTAAGTTCGAGAAAGCACACTGTTTTATTTATTTTACTCTTTAAAGTTGAAACCAGGACACATTTTTGCAGATGGCCCTTTTTGTCATGATGCCATTCTGTGAAACCTTCCAGCAATTGATTCGTAGATGCCAAGCATACTCTGCTCTCATAGTAAAATGGGTGTGCCCTCTCGAGTTAAATATTGGAAGAAACACTACTGCAGCGCAACGATGACTCAAAGTTGTGTTTATGATGTTCAAAGAGGTTTTGGAAGCATGTGTGTTTGAATCCACTCGAAAGAATTCGTATCAGAAGGAAGTGTTAACATTAATCATGAATATAATGGCGGTGTAGAGTCATCTCGGTGTTATAGACAATGTGTACGCCCAAACAGAAGCACAAGCAACTAGGAAAATGTCTGTAGATCATGATACTAATGTTTTGCAAAATTACTCTACAAGACCGGCAAAAAAAAACATTTACATTTTATGTACGATTTATCCAATAGTAAACTTTGAACACTGTCAAAATGATTTGCTCATCTTGTTTTTAAGATATATTTCCTTTCAGATACAACCTTTGGAATCTGGTCCCGTGGAATCGTCCTGCTTACATCTAAAATTATCAGCGCAACATAAATCAGTAAAAAACAAATTATTTTAGGTTCTATACTTACTTTGCCTGCAACAAAAAAAAATGTCGGCTTCTTCTGAAAAAGTGAGTGTATTGTTTCTGGCAATTAATTTCCCCTGCCATACAGCGACCTTAATTAATTTAAATGCGGAATTTAATATCCTCACACATGTAGGCTGGATCCGTATCTCAAAAATAACTATTCCTATGTTACCCAAAATTAAATGTTGTTCGCTCATAATAATTATTCAAAGAAAACGGCGTTTTTCCTTTAACAACTTGCACAAGCATACTTGTCTAGCAATTACCATTTTGAAGATATTGAGGAATTTGCTTCGGTTGGGGAGACTGCTGAAATGATAAATTGATAAAACTTTACACAAAAGAAAGAAACGTCCCTCTAAACACGTATTGCGATAAGAGAAGAAGTAAGTTTTGTTACTATGTGGGCATGTAGTGTATATCCCAAGCAAACTTAATCACGAAACACATTGCAACAGGACTGTGAAGAAAAGGATGTAATATTGATTTGTCACATGGGTCAGAAATGGATATTAAATATTAAAGTTGCGACTTTCAAAACATCTCTTGATGATATTGAGTGTATTTACACTAAATAGGTAGCATTTTTCTTTCTTCCTATCGAGCGACATGTTTGGCAAATGTTTATATGAGGTCTTTCCGTGTACAGTCTTTTCCACAGCAAAGGAAAGTAAATCCTGTAACCCATTTCTTCCTTCCTCAAATACTTAAATTTTTATCACGTTTGAGAACAGGTGGCCCCTTCAGAATTGATCCAATCTTAAGTTTAAATTTTGTAATTATCAAAGAAAGTCTTTTTCTCCTAAGTTGCGTCGTTGTGCTCGAGACTGAGAGAGGTCCACCCGCGATGAAATCCAGCAAACTTGGACCAAATAATAATGGATGAAAAGTATGGAACACCAGAAGAGTGTGTGTGATTTGGATTTTTTTTAACGTAGCTTTAACAATTGTTCAGTCATATCACTACGATGTCTGCAGTGTTGCAGTTTATAGTGATGTCTAGCACTGGAGCAGCATGCCGCAGACACGTAGCATTATGTCCCACCTATTCACATTATCCTGACACCAGGCCAACGAGTCTTAACTCTAACCTCTGAATGTTCAGCGCCTAGCGAGGGAGCTATTAGTATATTTTTGTAAGTCTTTGGTATGACTCGGCTGGGGATCGAACCCACGACCTCCCGTTTAAGAAGGCATACGATCTAACCACTAGGTCACCGGAGCGGTGAACAGCAGAAGAAATGAATGATAATAACATAACTGCTAAGCGACAGAAACAAGATACCAGTCAGCGACAGAAACAATATAACAGTCTTAACAGATAGTGATTATGCAACATCAATGAGTAGTCAGATTTCGTTCCAGTTTACCAAAAAGGAAAATGTGCAATATTTGTAGACAGACTATAATCTAAAAAAATGTACTCATTTTTATTTCCTAATCTTTCATTTTTCAACCGTCTAATTCCGCATGAAAGTGTATAATTGTTACTCATAGATTTACCCGTTGAAAGTTATGACAGACATATTTTGAGGACAAGTGTTATTAATTATGGTGCTTGCAAAGCCATTACACAGCATCCAATGATACCTGTTTTAAAAATCTAGCATGACGATAAAAGTGTTACTGTAATAGCACAAGTGTATACAAAGTATAAAATAACAACTTATTCTTAAAATTATAATTAAAATTATTTGATTTAATTATATCTGATTTAATATATATTTATTTCAGTTTAATTGTTTGTTTGTCAATTTTTTAAAAGTTTTCATTACATGTTATTGTAATGGAAATTTATTCACTGGAGATGATACTTTTTCCAGAAAATATTTTGACCTTGACTGTTCATTTTAGTAAACACCAGGTGTTGACCTAGATCCTGACCTTGATTCCAAATGTGTATCAACCACGTACATAAGTTCTATTTTTATTTTAAAATGATTGGTTGTTGTCTTTTGATTTCTTAGAGTAAACTAATTGGTTTTCGTCAGGGCTACACTTGGGTGTAAGTGATTCTTAACAAATAAATAATGTCGACGAGGTTCTGGAATATGATCATGTGACCCCCATTTGCGTTATAGAGTACGATATAACCTTTGTTTTGGAGTGATATTCTCAGTTGGGCTCTTACACTGGAAGTTGTATGTTGTACTGTTTGTAGTTGTTTCAAATCACGTGGATTGAAAAGGATTAATTCTTTTTTTCCCTTGAAAATAAGTGTGCTCATATGAAATTGATGAGCAAGGACAGCTTTGATAAAAATTTATTCACATTTCCAAAACTGGAGTGATATTTCTTGTTTCTATAAGACACTACATGTTACATCATACATCATCTTCCATCTTACATTCTTCGTCGGGACTCGAATATGAAATCAGTAGAACATTTTGTTATTAGGACTTCTAAAAGTTTATTGGTGGATTATTCTTGGATTATTTTGGGATTCTATTCTTAAAACCAGAAGTTCATATTTTTTTCATTTTTACAGAATTTTTCAAGGGAAATAAATTATCATATTTGCAAAGTTTGTTGTTTTCGCTCTTTCTTGTGTTACTGTTTATTCGAACCTAAACACGTAACACCTAAATGTTAGATCGAACAACCGTGAAAGTGGTTTTCATATTTTATCCGGGGCATTTCTCACTAAGTGCATTTGTCCTATCGTGTACAGACAATCACTTAATTTTCTATAGACCCTAATATTCATGGTTCATAATATTAATACATTTTCGTGGCAAAACGAGATTCTAGCTTTTGCATCCATATCTTTATGTGCGGCGACAGTGAAAATGGGTTTCGGTTCAAACCCCGTTATTATGTTCATTTCACCGCTACCTAGGCTTTTCGGGTACAATATTACGTTAATTTTTGTCCGTATTTTTTTCACACAGCTTTCTTTAAATAAGGCTCTAGGTACCGTGTTAAATTGCAAGACTGCAATGAGCTTAATATTCCTGTTTGGGCGTGATTTATTTTAATTAGGGTACGTTCGATAACGGTATGACAGGTGGACGAGGCAAGGTGAATTTAGGGTTAAGTACCGGAAAAAAAGAGTAAAAATGAAACAGATACAATATTTGTAACAGTTCACATAAGTGTCATAAGAAGAAACTTTCCAGAAATCGGTTTATTAAGAAAGAGCGAAAATATAAGGAGTTATTCAAACCTGATAGGCGTGTGTTAATTTTCAACAGTTAGATTAATTTAATCCTGATTGGCTAAGCTAAATACGTGGGTGTTTTCCAGAAGAAATTCAATGTTTCAAGTATTTTCCTTCGAAAGATTAGTCAATCTAAATTTCCGCTGGAAGGCAAGAAGTTCTTCGCTCGGTGGAATAGAAAATCTTCTCTAGTTATAAAGTTTCTAAGATCCGGGCGTCTGGAGGTTTGAGGGATGCGGAACCTAAAGTTACGGAAAGGTTCTGCTACGATAGAAGCAAGCTTGTCTCAAACGTGTAATGTATTTGTTTCAATCTAATCCAGTTTGTTCTTTTATATGAGTTGTAATTGTTTGCTGAATTTATTTGTTTTAAATTCATACAGCAATTTTCCTTTAATATGAGTTCGGAAGATGCTTGTTTTCATTCAGATTTATTGAATGTTATGTGACTCATTGATTCTCAGAATTTCATATATTACTTTCTTGTAGAGAATCTTGAGAGAACGTTTCGAATGTATTCGTTTATTTGTAACGCGATTCGCGTAGGTGATGAATTGATATTGCTATGTCTGGAAATGTTATGTCAATCAATCGTTAGTTAGCAAATATTGTAATTAATACAAGAAGTAAATTTCCCTAATTCATTTGCATAATTAAGACGTGAATTCATTTAACCAAGAATCGATGGTATTTGCATTAAGAGCACCTGCCAGTCGACATTTAGTGATGTATAGCTTGCAGCAGAGTGAAATAGGTTATTATGAGGTCTGGATTATATTACAGTTCAGCTAGGGATACTAAATAGCCCGCTAGGGAGAGACATTAATTTCTGTACTATGGTTTGTGTATCAGCTGTCAGACTGCTAACTGACCCATATTAGTCATAGTTAGCTATGATTATACATGACGTAACGAGAGAGAAAGTACCATCTACCTCAGAAGTACAACATGGAAAATATTTAGGCTGTATATTTATTTATTATAGACGGGAAATAGCTCCATATATGCACCCATACAGTAGGCAAAGAGAGGAGACCGCGAAATTACGATTGATGACGCAAATGAGTCTGCACAGAGAGAGAGAGAGAGAGAGAGAGAGAGAGAGAGAGAGAGAGAGAGAAGGAAGAGGTAAACGAAGAAAAGGAAAAGGAATACGTCCACATTAACCTGTCAGCAATATTGAATTTGGAGGGACCAGCAAGCAACCAGAATATGCAGGCAAGCTGTACAACTGAGGTAGATCGTTCACTCAATTTTATGATTAAATTTGTCTTATCGGTTTAATAAAACAACTGCTAACTGCAACTGCATTTCTGTTATAAACTTGGTAATTATTTCTAAGAGAAGAGTATCGTTTAAATGTCATACTCAATGTCATTTTGTTTATATAATTGATTAAATTGTTATTTTCTGCATACGGGGGTTATTTTTGTTCTATTATAATCTTTGCTCAGATAGTTGTTTATTACATCCATTAATTTCATATTTTATTTTATTATTTACTCGATCCGGTCAATAGCATCGTGATCGATCATCCTCTAGATAACGATATCCAACCCAGCCACCACGTAACACCACCATACATTAACTTGTTCCTTATTTCATAAAATATTATTTTTCTGTGATTATACGATATTGACGTTAAACGTGCCTGTGCGTGTTTTATGACTTCATCGACATCATGTTTGCGAAATTTCTCAATCAACGCAGCGATGATCCAAAGAGTTTACATTTCAAACGATCGTCAGCCTGTAAAGTAGACTTTTGTGCAAAGGATGGGATAAAAAACCAATTAGTTCTCTGTCATGCATCTGCTATTGAATATACTAAATAATACATCCAATATAGTGTCCGATAATTTCTTCCGTAAAGTAAAGAATGATAAAATCTGCAATATCTTTACCAATCGTTATTGATTGGTCTTTAATTCAGATCGTTAAGAAAGGTCACAAATGTGTCATTTAAATACTTGAGATTCTTTCCAGCATGTTATACAGAGGAGTTTTCTCTTCTGTTACAATCTCTTCGATTCTTCTCTTCACAGTCCCGTTTATCTTAAGGATTTCATGTTATTGGACGTTTCAGTCTTCAAAAGGGATGAGAGGTAAACATTTTCTAAACAGAAAGTTTATTTGTATATATTAAAAGAAATGTCATGAGTAGCAATTATTTTGTATGATATAGATATGTGTCTACAACATATAACTAATACAGAAGGCTCCATGTAGCAACAGCCTATTGATTACAGGCCGTAAATTGTTTTTAAAGTAGGCGTAACATAGGCAAGGAAAATTTCTTTTCCTGCTTGAAGTCTGTCAGACAAAATTATCATAAACTTTTGACTTAAAGTCTTGGGTCTGTGGCTTTCTTTATATCTTGATCGTTCATCAAGTATTGCTATGGTCTCACTGAATTTATATTTTTGTTTTGTTTGTGAATGTTTTCTTTCAATCTGGTACTTTAAAACGCATTTATACCTTCTGATGAATATATAACGAAAGAGCGTCTAAATCATCACAAACTTATTCATTCGCAATAAAGCACGTAAATTAGTTCGGCTAGAGATCTGTAAATCAATTACAAAATGTCATCATGAAGGGCATGTGTTACTAATTAGCTGATTCGTTTGTATTGCAACTTATGAGTATCACTAATCAGGGAAGTTATATTTTTAGCGATTATTATGTGGTACAGAAGTTACTTGTGCTCCACTCCATAACAATTGAAAAAGTCACATAAGCCTGCAGAAAGTAATCTACTTGACCCACTCCCCCCCCCCACCCATCCCCACACACCATTAGCTGTATTGCTCAACGACCTGACGAACTTGTACATGCCAACACGACCCGTGTCGTCCGTTCTTTATCATCCCTTGCATACAATTTATTGTCGCAACACACTTGAGAATTACCGTTAAAAGTGGCATGCATTGCTTCTAAATTCTAGTCAGTTCTTCGAAATGCGTACATCGGACATTAAATAAGCACGCTAGGCTGTCATATCTAACCGTACTCGTCTGTAACCTTCTGGAGATTTTTCACGAATTACGCTAGGCTGTCATATCTAACCGTACTCGTCTGTAACCTTCTGGAGAATTTTCACGAATTCTGACACACATTATCTTCCTGGTACTTCTCGGATATTCAATATGGTTGCCTGGACAGCCAAACATTACAGTCGTGTTATCCTAACTCCTCTGAAACCGTAAGACGAATTATAATGAATTCACACACACACACGCGCGCGCGCGCACACACACACACATTTACAATTCTGACCTGAAGGTCTAGTTAGTTCTACAAGACAATGGTGCTGCTTCGACATGTATTTTTGACCGCCAGAGAAACTATCTTGAAAATCTGATTACTTCTCCAACAATTCTTAGCTAGCATTCTTATAAAGCGTGACTTGAACATCAATCATTGCGTCCAAATGGTCTAAATAATAATGGCTCCATTCGTCATTTAATATACACGCGATAGGGACCATATTCAAATCTTGCATTTTAGCTGTTGTCTTGCCATGCATGTATCATTCTTCAAAGTATTTCATTGTCGTTGTTTTACCTGTTTGTAAGTTATCAAAAGATGTGTATGCATATACACATTTACACGGTAAGTTCATTATTTCAATGCAGGATGTATATTTTCTAACTGAAAAATTTGGCAATATTCCCTACGTTTGACACTCGGCATATCCACAGACCGTTAATACTGTAGCAATATTTACTTCACTTGAAAGATTAATCATATTAATATCTTTGCACATCTTGTCGAAAATCTGATTTAACCACCTAAATCCCAACCACGGTGTCCGCTTTCTGTTCCTAGGTCCTTATATCATTTGTAATTTTATTGGTAAGAAATTATTTGGCACCTCAGTGCTAAATAGCATATTAATATTGGTACAAACACTTGAGTTTGAAACGTAACGGATTTTACTAAGAGTAAAGAGCATGGGGATGAAACAATTTCCTATTCTAGGAATTACATACAATATAGCGTTACTAACTGGTCAAGTTAAACGTCACCTATTTCAGTAAGGTCCAGTTGTTAAATGGTGAGATTTATGTAACGTAGTGGTAGGAAAAGGTTTGTACTTTGAAATACGATTATAACAATAAAGCAGAATGAATTATGCCCATGAACTTGAACAACGGCCACCTCATTAATTGTTGCATTACACTCCACATAAATTTGCACAAAATATGCGGTACCCTTCTGTGCCAAGGTTTGTCATCGACATAAACTATTGGGAAAATCTTGTTCACTTCCAATATTTACCAAATTCTAACAAATTGTGATGATTGCTGTTGACAAGGATAATAAGCTGCATTTCACTCGAATGTTCCCCGTAACACATTATGTTAGCTACTCTTCCGATTCCTAAACAAAATGATCGGTTACATCTATGTTTCTGAGAAAACCATTCTGGTCCAAAAGTCACGTCATAAGACCCATTTTAAAATAGTGTATGGAGCTTGTCAGCCTGTATCAGCGCATGCCTTTGTTGAATGAGACTTGCCAGCCAGGCAGGTGCTCGAAGAAGAGACTTATTCGCAACAGTATTACTTTGATAGCAGATGGAACATGAGACTGGTGTGTGTGTGTGTGTGTGTGTGATTTGGATTTTTAACGTAGCTTTAGCAATGTTTCAGTCATATCGCTACGATGTCTAGCACTGGGGCATCATGCCGCAGACATGTTGCATGACGTCCCAGCCAGTCACATTATCCTGACACCAGGCCAACGAGTCCTAATACTAACCTCTTAATGCTGAGCGCCAAGCGAGGCATCTGTTAGTACCATTTTTGTAAATCTTTGGAATGACTCGGCCGGGGATCGAACTCACGACCTCCTGCATCCTAGGAGACCAGGGAAGGAGAGAGGAATAATTAATAAATTGAAGCAATGAGCGGATATGCTACCCCGCAGTTCTTTGTACTGTTTACTTTGTTGGGAACTTCTAATCCTAGAATTTTTTAACACCTTGTAAATCTACTTTATGATTATACGGTTAACATTCGGAAGGTTGGCAAAGATGCTAGCTGTTGTGCATAAAATCTCACCTATTAGGTCAGTCTAATGCGTGCATTCGATATGTCAGTAGAATGCCTACATTAGTTAGGTCAATGTGTCTGTAGAATGTGTACATTCGAAAGGTCAGTAGAATTAGTACATTCGATAGGTATATAGAATGTGTACATTCGAAAGGTCAGTAGAATTAGTACATTCGATAGGTATATAGAATGTGTACATTCGAAAGGTCAGTAGAATTAGTACATTCGTATCGAAAGTAGAATGCGTACATTCGATAGGTCATAAGAATGTATATATTTGATAGGTCAGTAGAATTCGTACAATCGATAGGACAGCTAGAAAACAGGAATGCAAGTAAGATTGCATGCTTGCATGCACTCTGAAGCTACTGACGCCTACAGCCAAACATTTTAACACAGTAGAATTTAACTTTTGTTTTGACTAAACGAGTAAAACCTTACTTGTTAATTGATTTTAAGATACATGCATGGGCATTTTTCGCAGGAAACTTTTTATATGGCATTCATTATTAAAAATGGAATGTCAAAACAAGTTTAAAATTAAGTATGTACATTATCCTGGATGATATGCTGGCTAATGCCAAATATGGTTATGTATAATGCGAAGAAAATTGTCCCTATTGATATCTAAGTAACTTGATAGATCATCGGAAAAGTAATGTTTTCTAGAAAGTCGAGAAGGTTATTTAAAATTCTGGAATAATTATGGACGGCCACTCCAACCATTTAATATCTGCATTAATTGCTTGCCCCGTTGTGTCTAAATCCACCACGCACTACCAGCACACGCCACTCCGACCATTTAATATCTGTATTCATTGCATGTCATGTTGTGTCTACAGCAACTTACTTTGCATACGCAACTTCAACCTTTAATTAGTATAATGTCTAACAGCTGCTTGTTGTATCGCATGCTTGTTCTGTTTAAAGCGCCTTTCATTCCCGTCATCATCAGGCACACGCCACTCCAACCTTTGATATCTATATAGTCTAACAGATATTCGTTACACTGTGTGCCTTGGAATGGTCAACTTGAAGCTTAACATTAAATACAAGAAATGCATCACTACATCACTAGAGCGCTTGCATAGGTTTCAAATTAAATAAGTTTTAAATGCTTACGGTAGATCGGCCAGATGATAGCTTCTCACGTATAGTAAGTCGAATAAAACATCGTTTAATACTTTTTCCTTCTTCGACGATGGTTGTATCAAAATTATCACATAGAAAGTTAATATTTTATCCTGAAATAGTTAGTCACGGTAAATTATGCTCAAAGCGAAGTGTTTATATTGAACGAATTTCTTATAAACAGAGGGAAAATAAAGTACAGCCATTGGCATACGAACCAAAACTAAATCAAAATTAAAGATTTGTAATTATTACCTCTTTATTCCTAGATTTGCAAAATGCAAGGCCTGGGAAGGTTAATTACTTTAGGGAACTACCATTTCCTGTTCCGTGACAAGTGATCATTCGTCATTTCTCATTACGGTATGGATATTGTATTTGTCACTCTAAAATTGAGCATAATTCCGGATCAAGATACCATTAGCTCGGTTGATCTTTTATTTAGGGTGACTCATAGTATGAGCATCATTTGGTTTGGTTAACATATTGCAAATGCATTCTTTAGCAACTGATATTGTTTCTGGGGAAGAACCTCCTATAAATGATGAAAAACCAATTAAAAGCTTAAATGGTTAGTTTTTGGTATTCCATGTTCATCAGCGACAGCTATTTTTGTTTCAGCAATATGCACGACAAAAAGCATTCCATGAAATTTTTGACTAAGCTAAATCGTATACAATATATCAAAATATATATGCAATATATTAATTTGTATACAATATATTAAATTATGAACTCTTTTTCCAGTAAAAGTTTAGATTGAACTTCAAATGCATTATGACGCACTATTCAGTAGGGGAAAAAAATCAATAATCCCTATTTCGTTCCTTTCAAATGGCATGCAATCAAATCCTTAACCTGCGTGAAAAAAATAGTCCCGAGAGAGCATTTAATCTTATATTCAAGAGTTGAGCATGGCAGAATTGCCATAATTAGATGGACAAAGTCTTTGTTACTCGGAGAACAAAGCAGAATGAAGTGGTTCTAAAGCGACGTAAACTCAGTACGCATGTTCAGTATTTCGCCTGATTGAACTATTAGGATTAATAAGCGTTGAGTGAGCGTGAGGTCATTACAGATGAAAAGCTTGTGGCATTATAAACTTTTGAACCCCTTTAAAATACTAAGAACCATTAGGAAAGTAAATATCAAGAAAACGGATAGGCGATCAAGGGTCAAGGGTCATATAACCATGCTAGTTCTCTGAGCTCAGCAGGCAGACGTAATGAAATATAAATATTAAATATAATAGGTACGAATGTTAAATATTAATCGTTATATTCCATGAAAATATTATTCGTATTAAGGGCAAGTTGGAAGGACGTTTGGTCATTTCAAGCATCTCTATAATTTAGTGGCCTATTTTCTTTTATTAGGTAGAAATTATTCATTCTAGAACTACAAAGCAACCCGCAATGGTCATAAAGGAGCTTTTCTCCGAAATCATTTCCATTCCAATGATTAGTGTGGAACTGGAAAATATCATATGAAATTGATACAGACAATGGTGAGAAACACCGATTCTAAGTAGAACCGCGAATGACACAGGCATCAGTATCAAGGAATTTCATAAACGTTATTTATCAGTAGCTCTTTGTAAAATCATGGAATTATTTACAAAGTGATTCCCCCGCCGCCTTTTAATCGAAAGAGAATAAAGTCTGAAATCTAAAAATGAGGGAGATATTTGCTGTATTAGATGTAGATTCATGTTAGTAACAAACTTAATCAGTTTGGAAAGTACTGTGGAACACATTTACAACCATCCCCCGAGTCGAATTAAATATGTTCGTTACAACCTCACTTCGTTCAAACAGAGATAGATACTGGCTTGTATTTGTATTCAAGAGGGATTCTGTTTGTAAAGTCCTGTAATTTGCTAAATCAGAGTGTCATAACACAGGCTACACATTGGGCAATTAATATTTTTTGCAAATAATTTCACATTATTTTTTACATCATTTTTATAGCTCTCACTATTGCGATTCTAAATCGAATTCTGCAAAATGATTTCCATATTGAAGAGAGAGAGAGAGAGAGCGCACTCGCTTTAGTAAACAAGCAGCAAATATTTGTAGGTAGTGACGATGTATAACCAGAGGTAGACAAAATGTCCAGTAATTGCTCTTTTGCTCTTTAGTCGAATTAAATCTCAAGCTTGCAGAAGTTGTTACAGTTCTTCATTCTTTGCCTGAGATTCTTCAATAAAAAAGGGTCATATTGGGTCAGTATAAATGGGCGAGAGACATAGCAGCAAAACCACGACCAATACACACAACCTGTCCACATACCAAATTTCCTTTTTGTGATTTTCTAAATGTTATTTCAAGATATTAAGCCCGTTTACTATATAGCATAATTTCGGAAAGGGGCCATATATGTCATTACATATGGAGCTTGCATTTAAAAATAATTTTATTATTGTTTGTTTTATGGAAAGTATGATATGGTATAATGAAACTGAAATAGCTGGTTTTGAGAGTTTGCTTCCAGTGGTCATCTCAGTCTACGACTTTTTATTCAACAAATATGGCCTGAAGTAACTATGTATGTATGTATGTATGTATGTATGTATGTATGTATGTATGTATCAATATATGTATGTGTGGGGGGTGAGTGGGCGGGGGTGTGTGTGTATATATATGTATATCATTTATACTCATGTTACAAATTCATTTTATATGCGTCTATCTTTGATGACTAACGACAAAAACGAACAGCCAAATCAGTTTTTTTATAAGTAAAGAGAAAGGATATTAACATTTTGCTGCAGTCTGAGTTAATAGTTCTTTGCTAAGATATTCGTTATGGGCTTTGCAAGACATGATTTGTAAACCGGTTACAGGTATGGGACTAGGCCTTGCTATCAAAGCAACCAAGTGCATTCTTGACATATATATATAAGAGGTGATTCCGACTTAATTATTGCATTGTGCAGTTGGGTTGTGCCCTGGTGGTCTGTGTTTTGTTACAACCTAATGTACTTAATTCTGGTGTCTAGATCATTGGGGTTTTGTTCTTAATTTTTCCAATCGTTGCCAGCTTGTGCGGCCGGGCCTGATTGTCTGGGTTTGGGACCACCTTATAGCGTCTGACGTTAAGTGGCGTGACAGGTATTTCTTGTTCTTATCCTACGGTGCATATGATTACCTTATTTATTATTTTCTTTATTCTGGCAATGGGTTACCGCATCGTGCTTTAGGATCCTGATAGACTGAGTTAAAGGGAACTTTATATTCATAATTTCAGAGTTTGCTAGACTAATGAGTTGTGTCAATAAGTTCTTTGGTTTTCAATTTGGACCACAGTGTGCGTCTGGGCATGACTGTCTTGGATTCGGACCACCTTATAATGTTACTTTTCGTTTGAAGGTCAGAAAGTTTTTTCAGTTTCACCACGGATTTCTTACCAGTTACCGTCACAGTGAGATAGAGACAGATAGACAGACATACAGACAGACAGAGACACAGATTTCAAGGTAGTGTATTTATAGTAGGATACAAGTAATTGCATGATATCTTTAGTAAGGCATAACTGAGATAGGGAAGGCGATTTGTTATTTGTAATTTCTCACCCATGCGACAGAAAAATCTACTTGTTTTGCTTATCTTACTTTTCTTGTCTCAGTCTAGTCATCTCAGACCAGTCGTCTCAGTCAAGGTGTCCACGCGCTCAGAACTACTTTTCAAAAAAACAAACCTTGTTGTCTTCTGCTCTGCCTGACGTAGTTGTACTAAAATCAAACGACAACAACAACAGCAACAAATCTATAACAAAAACGTAGTGACTTAAGGTAAACCCATCTTTGAAAACACACAATAAAAACCATTTCGAGAGAGACAACGAAACAAACGCACACGATGTCGAACTTTTTGGTATTATGCTATTTCGTTCCACACAGCATGGTCAATTTTATCTATATGCAGGCATAGCTCAGTACATTTCTCAGGTCAGCATCATTAAATGTAGTGAAGCTAACTAACTAGTTTTAAATACTTTGTGTGAAATAAATTATATAGTGTTAGCTACATTTAATGACGCTAACCTGAAAAAAGTCTGTGCTACAGATAGGATAAAATTCTAAAAACTATAGACCTATATATTTCATAGCCTCCCAACTCTCTTAACAACTACTTAATCATCTCCATTGTGCCCCGGTTGAATCAAAAATATAACTTCAATATTTAAAGACAAATAATGCACTTACCAGCCGAAAGGAATCATTTATCCGTCAATATCTTAATCCATAAGCAAATTTCACTGCAGCACTTGCCATATTTCCAGGACAGAAAAATAAATGTTCAAAGAATCCGTGAACTTGAAAGTTTAGCACATGATTATCCGCTAGAGTCCGTTTTTGGAGGGTCTATTGTACACGGTGGTAATTTTACAATCAATATTAAGGACAACACAAGTATGTCTCACACAGTTTCACCTCCTCCCCCCAAAAATGACTATTTATATACGATAGTGACACAGAACTCTAATTACCCATGAATAATCTAAAGAAAGACGTTACTCTTCGTTACAGATTGCACTAAGTATAACTACAGTAGAGCTGAGTAGCCAATGTCGTTTTGTTATTAACAATATAACTTTTCAAAACTGGAACTGATGAAAATAAAACAGTTTCTTGTAATAAATATTAATTATTTATTGTCAGTATCATATAACATCAATATATTAAATGTGATAATACCTCATTATTATTCGACGTATTATGTTACTATTTTTCTTTGCTCACGCGCATAAACTGTGTACTTCGGACGCAACGGTCACACCACAGCTATCATTAACAGATTTATATTCATGCGCCTCATGTAAACATAGGACGTGAACACTAGTGCAGAGTTCTTTTTACTTTAAAGGAAAATATTGGGTGAGAAAAATAATCTACGTTGGGGTTTGGACCGAGACAAAGAAATCCCAGTCGCGGGTTTATATTATATGTCTCCCCACTCGGGTAAGCCTCGTGGGGAGACAAATAATATAAACCCTTGACTGAGATTTCCTTATCTCGGTCCAAACCCCAACATAGGTTATATACGTCCTATCCTTTCTATGGCAGTCGAATTTCTCTTGCTTACGAGTGCAGGGATTAGCTCGCTCTTCACACACTCTGCCCCTATATGGCCCACTTTACAAATCTCTTCCCCAGGTTGATGCTTTTCTCTGGGATCACCGCTTCTGCTGCAGAGCGTACTAGGTCAGGGGATTTAGATTCATCTGTGTCAATTTGGTTGTACCCCTCATACTTACTTTCTATAGCAGAGAGGATTTTAGCCGTTATTTTCTTTTGATACTCTTATTACCATATGTGCCTCCGTTTATGTTTATTTTTATTATTTTGCTGGTCCATGGGGCGGGATGATGATAGTTTATAATTTCCACATGTATATTGGGGATGTTTACTACTTTTCTTAGGTCATGGATTATTTTACCTCCTGAAAAGTTAATGTACACTTTATGCATAACTTATTTCATTCCTTTATAATAACTCTTCAAGGGTGCTACTTGTCATGTATTGATAGTTTGATTGTATATCTCACGAGTAGCTCTTAGCGTCTTGGATTGAGGGGAAGTTCCCCGGTTAAGATTCTACATTTCTTCTCTAGATTTGCTACCAAGCACACCGGTGCAAACAACTATAGTTTGGTGTTGGATCCGATTCAACTTTTTAAGTACGTTAGGGTGTGCCGAAGCGTACACTTGGCACACATTGTCAATTTTGGATCGAATGATGCTGTTTAATTAAAAAGCGTGCGCCCTGCACACTAATAGATTTCTCGATGGATGCGAATTAAGCCATCACCCAGCCAGCTACCCATACTTGGCAAGCACCGCGAGCTCATTCGAGGATTAAGAATTAAAATTGATTTTCTCCTATGAGAAATATCCAACCACTTGACTACAGCCAGTCCAGAATGCATCATAGCACGGATCTTGGGATTATCTTTGTGTGCATCTGACACTGCGGCAATACAAATATCTGTGCAAGGCAAAGGAGGAAATGTTTGGCTGGAGACCCCAAACGTTAACTGGAACTTTCTGAGCGCAAAGAAACTTATTTGTCAGATTCTGCTCATTTATCTCATTCAGGCTGTTCCCTATTGCTAATTGTATGTAAGGCACATATTTTAATTAGAGTCACGCTTATCAGTTGTAAAGTTTCCTAACTATTATATTTTAGAATGTTCAGTACAAAGTGTACATACTATCTCTGAAAAAGGAATTATAACATATAGAAGGTCTAAGTGACTAATAATTGTATCGATTAAGGTCGATACTTTCAAGATTTCGAACGGTGGCCTAATTGATCATATTTGCTTGTAAAGTCAATGATAATAAAACTGGTTTTCAAGCGAAAATGAAAACCCTTGTATATAAAGCGATTTGGTTAGTAACCCTTAAAAGAGCCGTTATGACAGAATGTTCTGCGGCGTTCCTCTTCTTCCAAGTATTCCGCTGTATGGCGTAACTCCTCGAACAGCTGCTCCGGGAATGCCGTTAACCTATGTATATCAGTCAACCGTTCGGCTGCCTCCATCAGACTTCACAAAGGATTGTTTTAATAAGCACCTTATTAGAATTGGCTTAGAATACGTACTCCAAACTGCCATTGCTGTTGTCTTGGTTATATTTTTTTTCAGCAACTTCTATGAAATGTGTTCGGTGGCGTTGGTGAAACGACTGGCCTCTTTATGATCATCCAACGTCTGCTGTAAACACATGTCCCTAGAGCCGTTGCTTGTCTGGATCGCATTCTTCTTCTTCTTCTTCTTCTTCTTCTTTCTTTCTTTCTTTCTTTCTTTCTTTCTTTCTTTCTTTCTTTCTTCTGCTTCTTCTTCTTCTACCACCTCCTCTATCTCCTCATCGTCTACCTGTTGCACGGTACTTTCACATTTTGAGGCGATGTCAGCGTCTGTGTCCGGTTCTGTAGTCTGACGTTTAGTAGTGTTGGTAGAGGTTCTCGTTAATTCGTCGGGCCGATTCCATGACTGAATCATTCTGAAAAGATGAAGAGTTGTCAGGCAACAGCTGGCGAGCCTCTTTTCTCCTCTTCGCCAGTTTCTTATACTTGTCTAGTAACCACATGCCCAAATGCAAACGATCCATAATTTCTAAACTATGACTTTGATTTATTTTCTTTAGATGGTGGTTGAATAAAACATTGAGAGGAACGTCATCTGTCGTCAACACGGTTTCGTTGAACTTGTCAAGAGTGTTAGGTTACCACACCACCCTTGCCTCCAGGCGTGTTCTTCTGTTCTATTCCGTTCTCCAATTATCTGACCCTTTTTTCTTTTTATGTTATTTTACTGAACGTGTCTATGACATCTGATGGATTTTCTACTTATTTTTCGGCCCTGTCTTTCTCTTGATATAGAGGAGGACGTAATGATTTGGCCATAAGTGTGAAACGAATTATTAGGTTTGTCACAGCGCCCTAGTAGGCCTTTTCCACTTTGAAGCAAGACATGATTTCAGGAAAACGTCTTTAGTACTTTGTTTATCCGTGAGGATGTTTTGGAGAAATCCTTTTCCTTGTCTTAAAGTTGTATCTTTAAAAGCATTATAACCTTGAGTCACCATCGATTTTAGCATGATAGTACACCGTAGGGAAAGTCGACTTTGACATATCTCCTAAAGCAACATCCTTGTTTTTGAGCGACACATTGATACATATGATGTATTTATTAGAATTCACTGGATAATCGTATTCCGAAATGCAGCTTCACCGTGATTTTTCTTAGAAAATTCATTATTCTATCAAAGACATTCTTTTATATTATTACTGACTCTGTGAAACTACGATTTACTGACAGGAAAGTAATGAGAATTTACAAAATTATCTGTGAATGTGAATGTGATAAACGTTTCCTCCATCATCTTCAACAACAATGACGGAATTCCTTTTGAAAGGAATGAATCTCAGCAACAGAGAAGCTATGTTTCTCCACAACTTTATACTCGACCAAAGCAGAGTATGCAGTTCTTCGTTCAATTCGATAGGCAAGTGAACATACTTGCAGACTCAATCGTTCTTGTGTATGTGAGAAGCATGAGAGTGGTATACGCACCCAGAATATCGAGCAAACTGAGGGAAAACGTAATTGACATGCTGCTGTCAGAATGATACATTTTAAGACAATGAAAAATTCTATATCATTCGATCTGTACACTTTGACGAGTTTTCTTCAGTGCTTTTCCAAACCGATTGTTGAATATAGCTGAAATGGTTTAAGCGAGATGCTGAACTGTAAACTACTATCCTGAAGGAATTTTCATGGTACAAGTGTTTATTTGAGGATTGACTAGAGGTGTACGTGTTCGTTGAGGATAATGACGACGAATGTGTTTTGGTCTTCCTTGATATTGTTGACCTGAGTAGGATAAATTTCTACTAAACCTATAACCCAATGAGATTCGTGATACAATTATATAGCTTGATGTAATCTGGTCGTAAAACAACATAAAGTGTTGTTGAAAAACATACATATTAAACTGTCACTTTGTGATGTTAACTAAAATGGATTATTAATAGTTCGATGATTCAGGTCTCTGACGAGGCACTCGTTGTCAAAAGAGAAGGATGTTTCAAATGTTCCTGACGAGGGTAGATACTGTAATTGGAAACGTTGCTGTTGTGACTGGCTGCGAAGATGCCGTTGTCGTTACTGCCGGTATATATCAATGGCGGATTAGAAAGAAGATAATCAGTCCAACTGCTAAGTGAAATTGTCCGCAACTGTTTTTCTCCTTGCTGATAACTCTAATTTCCAATGACAGAAAAAGTCGTTTTGATACGATGGGGACACATCCTCCACCTCATACCCACAGTGTTT
Source organism: Sinohyriopsis cumingii (assembly GCA_028554795.2). Taxonomy (NCBI): domain Eukaryota; kingdom Metazoa; phylum Mollusca; class Bivalvia; order Unionida; family Unionidae; genus Sinohyriopsis; species Sinohyriopsis cumingii. The sequence continues at coordinate 47,812,922 of CM068834.1, forward strand.
GTTTTGCAGTTCATGGAGAGAGGAAGTCTGAAATGGAAATGTAGCTGTCTTTAACGGCATGTTGGTACGACCCAAGAATATAAACTGGGTCGGATCCTTTCCAAGAAACTTTCACTTCACAAAGACTATATTTTCCGAATTTACGTGTTCTTCGATTGCAAATATTTTTGATGTACTAGTCTTCGTCTTTCTTGGTCACTCTTAATTCAGGTAAGTAAACTGTTTGTTTTGACAATTATACGTTCATATCTCTGCATTTACAAAGTGGAGGATCATGTGATTCAAACCACTTCTGTCCTCCAATTAGCAAAATAACCCTTGTCAAAAGTGTCTTATGTTAATCCAATGCGACCAAGTCCCCAATGCTTAAAACTTCGTTCTTTTTGTTCTGGTTCCAAAGAGTCTCTAAAGCACCATCTCTTCATTTTTAGATGTCGTTTTTCCCGTAGCACATTCGATGCTACGAGTGAATGTAGGCATTGACTAGACGTGATACAGAGTGGTCAAGTGGAAATATATTTGCATGGGTTCTTTACAAGTTCGTGGAAAGCTTTCCACGAAACCAGCTTTTGTTTCATGATTTTCTGCGGTGACAAAAATAAACTTTCTTTCTGAAATCAATTGCTATATATATATATATATATATATATATATATATATATATATATATATATATATATATATATATATATATATATATATATTGGTTCAGAGATTATGTGCCTTTGTCTGTCTATCATTAAAGAGGATGTCGATCACTTTGTCAAAGGAACTACTCAAACTATGGTGAATTTGGAGGCGTTGATGACACAAGCCAGATATTTGTAACCTCGATTGTACAACTCTGAATGAGAGACCTTTGCTAAATCTGCGTGACATTAATGATAAAGTCCAATTATTTTCGTTTGACATCTGGAAGGTTTCGTCACAGAGTACGTGGGTCGTGGGACGTGTACTCTTGCAACCACTGGTGTAGATCTTGCATATGTAAAGTTTTGTGTTTATTTTTAACAGCACAACACCATTTTTGAATTCCTGCGTAGCCAGCAGCATCAGCAGGAATGTAGTAAATGCTATCTCTACATTTAACCATGTAGTTTAAAGTTGTTGTTGTTTTTCTTGAAAAAATCACCCACTGTTCATTACAGCTCTTAGGTATGGAGGCCCCGAGTGGCCGAATGGTCTAAAGCGACCTACATTACGGATAAATGTCATCTCACCTGTCTGCGTGGGTTCTAGTCTAGGATTCGGCCAATATGGATATGTGAGAAAGCTTACCAGTAGCTTTTCATAGGTCGGTGGTTTTTCCCGGTTCTTCCTCCACCATTAATACTGGTCGCCATGCATAGCCTATCGTGTGCTGAAAAATGGCGATAAACACCACAATAACAACAACAACAACAGCTCTTAGGTTTTTGTGTGTTACTTTGCATTGTGATATTTAACATGTCCGATAAGCAATAGAACGAGGAGTAGTCGTCATTATTTCGATACTTTCCTTGATTTCGTTCTTCACTTCTCCCTATGCTGTTTTTTCTGTTGTTGAAGAAGGTGTCGATGTCATCTCGTTTTGAGCGAGCTTTCTTTTCTTCTCCTCTGGAATTAGAATAGGTGTCAACAAGGAGGATATTATACTAGGTGTTTACGCAGACGGATTCCTAATCACGTGGCTTGCTCATTCTCTTCGTCTTTCATCCCTGTGCCTGTATCTGTCATCGTCTTTCAGGCTTAATAGGGTGTTGTTTTCGCTTTTCATGACATTCTTGAAATCTCTTATAGTAGGTCAATCTCTTTCGTCTGACGATTTCTGGTGAAACAATTCAAGACGTTGCAACAATTGTCCATACAAATGCGAATTTTTTGTGTCTGACAAATCTGTTCGATCCATCAATAATTACAATTCTTGTTGTATTTGTAAGCTCTTGGTAAGACTACAATTAGGATGCAAATGTGGAGTCCGTTGTTCGTATCAACGACGATGTTCCAACCATTTATTTAATGGAAATAAAGTGAAGCTGCGTCCTTTCCGTAATATCGAAGGGTACAATCCTGTGTCTTTCGATAAAAATGTGTCATCTTATCTTCTTTTTCATCATCTCATCACTGCTTATAAAAGACTTCCAGTAATTGATCCTAACTATGAAGCGACAACTTTTAACAACGGTCATATCTACATGGATAGAAATCCTCCTCGTTGAATAAGTATATTGTTTTTTGATTGTTGGGTATTTTCTTATTTACCATTTGACGAAGAAGCTCAAGATGTTCTCCTAGGCGATGTTTCTTTATTTTGGTCAAAAGCGCCATTTCTTTCAAAACGTTGTTTGTCAAAGGCTCTGTTTCTTTCAAATGTTCAGACAACATTCACGGACGGTATATCTTTTTCACTGATTTCCTCTCGCATTACCTCTCACAGAATTGTGTGTACTTAATGTTTATGCATTATAACTGAACAAAATATACCATGGTTTTGTTTCCGTGTAAAGCGTTAACATGGAGTGATTTAAGTCTTAAATTATTTCAAAATACTGAGTTCGGTTGACTACATGATGCACGAGCAAAGTACTTGGAATGAGGAATCCTATAACCTTAAACGTTTTGACCGTGGGTTGCACCATAGGCAGGATACCTATAGGCTCGAGTTAGACAGTAACGGCAGAACACAAAAGGTCTTGGTACGAAGCTGTCCTCTTTACCGGCGCAATCTTCAGCTATAGAGGTAAATGAAATATAAAATTAAGATTTTCTTTCTTTTCCATATCCGTAGTATGTGGTCTCAATTATCGCAATAATATTCGTACCAGAAAAATTCCGTGATAATTGTAATGGCATGGAAATGATCTTAGTAATAATAAACGTGAATGTATTTTCCAGCTGGTAAATCTGCTCTTCGAAACGGCTTGAGGATATATTTTTCACGTATAAGACGGTGCGAACATGTCTCGAAATTGTTGCATTCCGGTAACTCTAAACATTATATCCTTGGAAATATCTGCTTGCTGCAAATCTAGTTATCCTGTTTGGGTCTAACTGATTTTCTAATGTATTCTTATGATCGTTACCATCTTGTTACATATTTACCTCTCGGCACACGTTCGAGCCATTGACTCTAGACAAACAGATTCAATCTTGGTTGTCGTCAATCTTAATTATACTTATTTTGGTAATGCGAAGTTCATCCAACAGCGTCGTCTGCTACATATTGGAGGTGCAGCTTGATGATGTTAAACTCGTCGTTCGATTGTTTATATCGAACTTTGTCTATAAGTGTGAAAGAAGTTAATTCTGCATGTGTTCTAAACTCGATGCAGACCGGAAATTTCAAACTGTCATGATTGGTGTGTTGCATCAAACGATTGTCATCTCTAGTTTTGCACTGTCATTTCAATGTCTATAATAATGATTCCGTAATTTGTAATGAAAACTTTCTCTGGTTAAGCTTGAGAAAAAATTTTAATTTATGTTCGTATAAGCCGTCGATTGAATTCAGTTTTTGAATACGTCGAATGTTAAAATAAATCTAAAGTAGTTATCGAAGGACGTGCCTTCCTTGCTGATCTTGACTCTCCATCTTGAGGTAGAGGTAGGTGGTATTTTTGTGGATGGTCATTCATGTTATTCTTCAACATGATAACTTGAACTGGTGGCAATACTGCACTGACCATCAGAATGTTCTCAACCTTAATGAAAATGAACAGCAAAGACAGAAGACAAGAGAAAACATAAAGGCACTTGTCATCGTTATCACTAAAAAGAACATTGGTATTCAGAACCCCCACCAACCAAGAAAAAAGCGACAAGCAGGAGCGTTCAAAAGAAACAAAAAGAAGAAACCACACCTTAAAGAATTTAGAGATGTCGAGACAGACAAAAGAAACGGCATTAGCCATACCAGTGGAAACTTCAAACGAGATAGACGGTGAAAGAAAGAATGAAGAAAATGGACGCTTGTGTTGTGTCATGAAATTTGAGTGATTCTAATTTAAAAATAATATACCAGCGAAAAGGTTAGTGAATCTTTTCGTTATTTGTTTCTTCAGTACGGATAAAATCGTCATACATTCACATGCGCAATCATTTTATAATCGTTGGATTTGGTGCAGCAAGAGTGTCGCCACATATACAACGTTCAGTGTAATTTCAATCCTCGTAAAAAGTCAGGATGTCTCATATTGCTACTAATATGCTTATTCTGAGGCGTTTTCACTGCTAGAGCCAGGTAAATGTGACTCAGCGTAATGATATAGATAGGAAGATTCGCATTATCACACGTGTATGGCTCTGAATCATGTTTACTTCAAGATATCACAACACCAGTGGAGCCAATCAGTGGCTATTGCATCCTACCGAAATGACAGAAAAAATCTTTCATATTGTGTTTTCTCCAACTGTTCCTGGATTCTTGCTAACCATCGAAGAATATTTATTGATCTTTCCTGACAAGAATTGCGAACCTTTACATCTCTTGACCATTTTATACAGAGAATAAGTGAGATTTGTCCATTGAAGTTGACACGAAGAAATTTCATAGGGCATAACTTCGGGGCTCCAATTCTGGTTGTTTGTGACGAATGTATTAAACTGTTGCCTTTAAAGTCATCCAATTAAAGTATGCCCGACAGTTTAAAACTCTTCTAAGAACTGGAAAGCAACATGCAAATACTTTTATGACATTCTATTTTATTCTAAATACCATATGCCAATGTAAAGGCAGTCAATATCTGTACATTTCTGCATTTTTTCTGCAATGAACAATGGATCTAAAATCTTCTTATATTTTATCTTACGTGCGCACAAGAGACAATCTTTCTTTAGGTCCTTTTATTAAGAGATTATACGTATATTTTACACATTTTACGGGTGATGGGTGATGATGGTCTTATTTTCAAAACAAAATGCTGGCTGGAGATTATTGTAAAATATACCCTTGATCACTTTTTAAATGATTATATTAATAAATACTTTTTGAAATAATTATAAATAAAGTTGGTCTTTGCAAATAAAACGATAATTCAGTTTTAGAAATGAATGTATACGTAGCGCACTACATATAAATTCAGCTTCTTGTTTGAGAAGCATGACGAGTCAGTTCGCATATTTGGACCAAACATTAATCACATTCTGAATCAAACCATGCGAAACTGCGATCTAACTTTCTGATATACTTCAATACTGATACATGCGGAGAAAATTCCTGCAATTTTTGTCATCTCTTTAATGTATCACTGCCCTAACTGAACCAAACAGATATTATTCCATCATATTGTACTGTCTAAGGTAAAGATCATTAGTCTGCCTCTGATCTTTCCTGGACATAATCTAACTAGTGATAAATGCTACTTGCACTTAGTGGAAAGCTGCATTAAGGCCAAAAGAGAAGTAAATGTTTATCGAGTTCAGCCTCCCAAGATCGCAGACAATCAGTAAAGAGAATAATTCACAATCATTTCATGGGCTTTTTTGTACCTATCAGAATCACTTAAGGTGATTTGTTAACGTGTGATAATATAACAAATATGAAACTCCACATACTATAGGAAAACTATACCTACTATTTGACAACCGCCAATAGAGTACTGCTTGTATGTATTTGTAAAATGATTTGCGAGAGGAACAATAACTGTCTTACAGAGGTTACATGAAATGACATTCAGGTAATATTCTGCAGATTGACTGGGCACGTGTATTATCAATCAGTATGTAAAATAACATAAAATGTGGTAAGACAACAGTCCATCCATGCAGCTGTACACTACGTGTACATCACTGATGCTGTACTATTAATATCTACAAGTAGAAAATAGTCACATCAAATTTTGGCACCTACCCAAACAGGTCCATCTTCACTCTCCGAGGGGCGTTGATCAACACCATTCCACATTGACCCTTGGCATTTTTACTAATAAGCAAAACATTTTGAACTGCATGTGGATTTAAAGGTTACTACCTCTAGGACTCACGGTACTAATTCAGTCCCCATAGTAAACCTATACAACACCATGATATTAAAACTTCAAAAACTTAATATTTTAGAGTTATCATGATCAAACCTATATTTATCGGTTTAGATGAAACGTGTATGTCAGCTTCTGTGTTGAGGAAAGGATATGATCTGCGGCATTTTCTGGACCTGCATGTGTTTGAAACATGTGCTTTCGATTCCGCACCAAAGAGTCGGGTCCTAATTTTAGTAATGAGTGTTCCAAACTCAAGACTGTTAAAGAACTGAAATTCCATCAATAAAACACTGTCTCTATTTTTTTTCTCTCACTTACAACCAGGATAAGCTCTCAAAAGATGTTTTTCCTAAAACATAACATACATTATTAACCGATCCTGGTCAGCCAAACCCATATATACTCTATTTTATGTTCACCTATTTCCAGGCTGGTTCCCGTTTTTCCATATCATTAGTACCGCGTGTCTTATATTCATCACTGATTTTCTTGACAGCCCTAGGAATAGTTGTAGTTCAATACATATGTAAGCAATGTGTATAGTTCTGCTTGTCAAAGGTTACATTTGTTAATATTACATTATATTGCAAGTTCATCTTCACCTAAAGACAAATGGTGCGTTTCAGGCAACATATAAACATTAAAACTTTATTTAAGAAAATCAGAAAAATTATTAAAATAAAGCTCTCTAATAAGAATCATCTTTTTTAATATCACCATTTATCGCTCCTCAATTTAATGCAGTACTATATTACCAGTCTTGTCATATTATATAGTTAATGAGTAAAATATCAATTTGACCATCTATATGTACATGTATTATTACAGAAAAAGATATTTAAATGATAAAAATTATATAAAATCCCCCCCCCCAAGACATTTAATTTAAAACTAAAGTAAAGTAGACATACGTCCATTAAAATGCAAAATATGACCTTTCAAAACATTCACCGCTTGAAATTAGTGGTATGAGAAGTCATGAGAGGTCATCACCATTAAGCATGGTGGAAAAGACCTAAGTGATGATATCTGAAGCATTAGGTTTCAAAACACAACTAGGAAATATCAGATTGCTTTCTGTAATTACTCTATAAACGGTAAATTGTATAAATTGTATATATGTATCACTTAGATATAAACCAAAGTGATAAACACTCCACCTAACATAGCCAAATTTGCACACTGTTTCCCCTCCCCCATTCTTGGCCACAGTTGATATATCTGAATACGCATTTAATATCCTACCTAAAGTCACACTGTGGTTTACAAAATGTATTAATGTTGCTTGTTATCCACAAACAGAACCATGTGATTGCATTTATAGTAAAGTAAATTGCACTCGCATATGTGGAGACACTGTGGCTGTCTATATGCCTCACGGTACTAATTCAGTTCCCATAGAAAACCTATGCAAACACCATGATATTAAAAATTCCATAACTTAAAATTTGTAAGTACTCACGATCAAACCTATATTTATCATGTTACGTATATCTGATTTAATTCATATTTATTTTAATTTAATTGTTTTTCAGTTTATAAGTTTTCTTCTATTATATGCTATTATAGAGTAAATTTATTCACTGGATATATTTTCCAGTAAATCAGTTGACCTGAATCATTCTTTTTGTAAAAACCAGGTGTTGATCTAAATCCTGACCTTGTTTCAGAATTTGTAGCAACCTTCGTAAACAAGTTCTATTTTATTTTAAAATGATTGGTTGTTTCCAAGGTCAGGATGGGACTTTGTCTTTAAGATGTAAACAATATTTTTTTAAAATTTATATTCTCGGAGTAAAATTATTGGTCTAATCAAGGCCACATTCTGTGGGCGTGATTTTTTTATATGTAAACACTCTCACGTGGCCCTGTGTTTCGCAATTCCTGTTTTTCTATTACCGCACATTTGTTAATTTTAATAGAGATGCGTAGAGAGAGACTTCTCAGTTTTGGGGCGTTTTACACTGATGTGAAGTTATTTTGTTGTAGCCAGATTCTGAGTTATAATTGTCTTCAGAACATGTTTGATTTCAAAAGGACTAATTCTTCTTTTTGGAAATATTTTGAAGAGTGGTCACATAGAGATTTTATTAAGACATTGCTTACAACTTTAATTTGGATTTCCAACACCGGAGTGTCTTTATTGTATTTCTACAAGGAACTGTAGATAAGCGCAGTACTAACTACATCATTCGTCATCGTCATCCATCTTGCATTTTCTTTCAGGATTCGAACTTAAAATTATTAGAACTTTTATTACTAGGACATTTGCAATTTAATTCGTGGATTATTCTTGGAATATTTTTGGATTTGATCCTTGAAACCGAAAGTTCGTCTCCTTTTTCATTTTTACAGAATTTTTCAAGGGAAATAAGTTACTTGTTAAATTAAAAAAAGCTTGCTGTTTTCACTCTTTCTGTGTTACTGTTTATTAGAGCCTAAACACGTAACAATCAGTATAAATGAAACCTGGATATCAGCTTCTGTGGTGAGGAAAGAATATGAGCTGCGGCATTTTCTGGACCTGCATGTGTTTGAAACATGTGGTTTCAATTCTGCACCAAAGAGGCAGGTCCAGATTTTAGTAATGAGTGTTCCAAACTCAAGACTGTTCAAGCACTGAAATTCCGTAAATAAAACAATGTCTCTCTTGTTTTTACTTACAACTCGGATAAGCTCTCAAAAGATTATTTTTCCTAAAACATAACCTACATTATTAACCGATCCTGGTCAGCCAAACCCTAATTATTCTATATTTTATGTTCACCTATTTCCAGGCTGGTTTCCATTTTTCCATATCATTAGTACCGTGTGTCCTCTAGCAAACGAAATCAATTGGCCACTTAGAGCTCATTGCACATGTCAAGTATTCAGTATGGCGGCTTTTGTGATTTACGTATCTTTGACTCGAATGAAACATTACCCGTAACAAGTCCAGTATATAACAAATTAAACGATCATTATGAAACTTTTTAAGACTCCTGTAATAATTAGAAGGTAGACCAATACATATGGTATCGTTCCTCATAGAGCGATACTGCAGGCATTCCTTACATTTTTGCAACCTGTTCTTAAAATGCAACTTATGTGCAGAAACAACACCCAAAGCTATCGATTTGATTGGTAACAATGATCTAGAACCGATCTATAGCTCGTGCAGTTCTTTCACATTAAAGCAATGAGCAGATAAGTTATGGAAATAGACATAGCCTAAATTCCTAATTGATAATGTTCCCATGGAAATCAGTGCAGTGAAGACCAAAATGATGACGAACAACAAGGGCATCAGCACTGATACCAGAGTCCAAGGTATGAAGCTAGAAACAGTCCACAGCTTAAAGTATTTGGGGGCAACGGTAACACATGAAGGATCAAAGCCTGAAGTTCTCTCCAGGATTGCACTGGCAGCAACGGAAGCCCATCTGGAACGACAATAACATCGCACTCAGTTCAAAGGTCAGACTGATGATCTCCATATTTCTCTATGTCTTTGAATCATGGACCATAACAGCTGACTTAGACAATAGGATACATGCCACAGAAATGAAATGTTTCAGAGAGATACTCGACGTCATATACAAAGACCGTGTCACCAATGAAGAAATACGGCAAAGGACCAGACAAGCAACTAGGTCATACGAATATCTCCTGGTTACAGTGAAAAGAAACGTAAACTGCAGTGGTATGGGCATGTATCATTGTCATCAGGACTTGCCAAGACAATCCTGCAAGGCACTGTACAAGGAAGAAGTAAGAGAGGTAGGCAGAGAAAGAGGTGGGAAGATAGCATTCGAGAGTGGACAGGCTTGATATTGTACGACTCACTGAAAAAGAAGGAAAATCAAGAGGAATGGAGGAAGCTGGTTGTTCTGTCTTGTGCGGTGCCCAACGGTCTACTAGACTACGAGACTGATGATGATGATGATGATGATGATGATGACGATGATGACGACGACGACGATGATGATGATGAAAGCTTCTAAGGAAAAAATGAAGAAGGATGAAACAATTGACTTTTAGAGGTTTGGATTGTTCTAAAATTCCATATATTCGGTATAGATGTTCAAACCCCAATGCTGTCGTTACATGCAAAATGTCGTATATGCCAAAATCTTCGGAATAATACTTAATCTTGAAAGATATCGGTCCTATGTATCGTTGGGTTCCATGAAAACTATATAATAGCAACGTTTCATCACACTATGAGCCATGAAGATTCTTTTCCCTCGAACTGAGAAACCCGGCCATTTTTCAGATGTATACGAATTAATCCGATATTGATCGGCGAAATCCGTGGGTAAACCAATTTCTGTCGAATGCTGGAACACAAGATTTGATGACGTTATCATTGAAAACATAAGAAGCCAACACAACGCTATATCAGATTGTCTCCAGTGCAAGGTCGCATTGTAAAATATTCAGCTGACCAGCTGATCACCAATATTTACCCGATTCTTGTGTTTTTTTAATGCACCCTTTTCTCTCTCTGGTTTACTTAAAAATGCGGGCTTGATTCCCTCTAGAATCAATGTGTGCGCCTAATTCCTGTCAGATTAGTCATTAACGGAATTATTCGAATGTATTTCATTACTACTTATGTAGCACTATCGAAAAAGAACGGTAATTATGAGCGACTTCGTTGACTGAAATAAGGGGTGGCACCTCTTAATTATAAACTGAATATTTCAACCTCGTTTAAACCTAACAGCTTGATTATGTCAAAGAACGGTTTATTTGAGGTAGCTTTTTTAACAAGTCATTTCGTTTATGTCAAAACTTTAGCCAAATTAGAAGAATTGTGAAATTTATGATAAACGGTGATATTTTGGGGCTTTAGGATCGCTGAAGCAGTATGTATAGATATGTTTCATATTCCATATATATTGTATAGATGTTACAATCGTTGAAGCACTATATACAGACAAGTTTCATATTTCTGGCCTGTTGTATAGATGCTATAATAGTATAAGCTTTATGCATAGATAAATTTCATATTCCATACATATTATACGATCTTAAAATAGTTGAAGCCCTAAACAAAGTTTCATATTCAATACGTAGTATGTAGATGGTAACATGGTTGAAATACAATACAGATATGATTCAATTGTTACGAATATATGGTTATAAACTAAGTAACAGACAGAAATAAAACCAAAAAGGTTTGTAAAACTTAACAAATAATTTAATTATCAAAGTTATAAATGAAAATTTGAGAGGAACTTAAAGTATCATGAAGTGAATCCAAAATAATCCTAATAAAGTTATGTGAAAGTCCACCAAAACAGTTTAGTCATAATATGGATTGGTACTGATTTGGCATCAAAGGTAAGATCTTGCTGGATTTAGTGGTTTAGTTGTGTTTTTCTTTAATTCTGTGCTGATACTATGCATTTTATTGCCATTCAATGAAATCGAGAAAGTAAGAAACCTGAACCTCATATTTTCTTCAGACTGTGATGATATTGACGGTTCACCTTCTCGTGTCAAATGAAATAGCCTGTTGCAATGTTATTTTTTTTTTCTTTTTAACAACATTGCCCTGGTATTAACCTATTTTGTTCCTCAAAAGGCCACCTACAATTCACTCCATCGTGGTTCTTAAAGACCATGACCATTCACCTTTAGACCCTGAAACTTAGAAATATACGTGTACCATTGTAGGTGTAATGCGTCTAAGGTGGATGAAACCATACTTATACAATCGGAATTATGAACAGAACAATGGCATCATACCTCCTGCCGTAGACAGGTGAATTACAATGAAAAGATTACTTTTATTCGTCTTTTCTTACATTTCTTATGTATATTTAATTAAAAGTGTGTGCTTGACATTTGTTCATGTTTGTGAGTTATATAATGTAAATTGAATGTTTACATTAAAATATGATGTACAAAATCTATAAAGTAACGTGAAGGATGATCATTTCATGTTACCAATCAAAGTTGTTGTACGGTAATGACTACCATGTTATAAAAGAAAACGCATCAAACATGACACCGACAATTTATAAGCTATCGATACTAAAATACTATGTAATTTCTCCGAAAACATTTCTACCAGGCTGAGGGATGTAAATCAACATATTTTCACAGTAGTTCGCCATGCAGATCCAAGTTTTCAAAGTTATATATTCAAGTTTGTGCTTTTCGTAAGCCTTCAAAATAGGACAGAGTTTTGATTGCGATGAATAATAAATGAAGATATGCAGAACATTTAGAAAATTCTAACGTTATCTTACAATATTATATTTTTATATTAAAAAAGAAACAGGCTTTATACTGTGTCAAATTTGAACTGATTGGTGCTGTGTATGGCAAACACATGATCAAATTAATGTGTAAAAGAACTGTTATGTATGTTTGATTTAATTATATCTGATCAAATATATATTTATTTCAATTTAATTGTTTGTTTGTCAGTTTTATTTTTTTATTTTTCATAACATGCTATTGCAATGTAAATTTATTCACTAGAGATGATACCTTTTTCAGAAAATAGTTTGACCTTGAAAGTTCGTTTTGTAAACACAAGGTGTTGATCTAGATCCTGACCTTGGTTCAAAATTAGTAGCAACCACGTACATAAGTTCTATTTTTATTTTAAAATGATTGGTTGTTGTCGAGGTCATGGTGGGACTACGTGTTTAAGATGTATACAAGTTTTTCTAGATTTTGATTCTTAGAGTAAAATTATTGGTTTTCGTCAGTGCACACCGGGTGTACGTGATCTTTAACAAGTACATTATTTCGACGAGGTTTTGAACATGATCACGTGACCCTTTCTTGCATTTTAGAATACGACATAACCTTTGTTTTGGAGAGATATTATCAGTGTTAGTTGGGCTCTTACACTGGAAGTTGTATGTTGTGCTGTTTGGAGTTATTTCAAATTACTTGGATTCAAAAGGACTAATTCTTTTTTTTTCTGGAAAATACGTGCGCTTATTTGAAATTCTTGAACAAGGACAGCTTTTATAAAAATGTATTCAGATTTCCAAACCCGGAGTGATATTTCTTGTTTCTACAAGGAACTGCAGACTTCAACACTACATATCACAGCATACGTCATCGTCTTCCATCTTGGATTCTTCGTCGGGACTCGAACTTGAAATCACTAGAACATTTTATTATAAGGACATCACAAATTTTATTCGTGGATTATTCTTAGATTATTTTTGGATTTGATTCTTAAAACCGTAAGTTCATTTTCTTTTTCATTTTTACAGAATTCTTCCAGGCAAATAAATTATTATATTTTTTCAAAGCTTCTTGTTTTCACTATTTCTTGTGTTAATGTTTATTCGAGCCTAGACACATGAGAAAAGAATTGGTAAGCTCATCCTAAGGATAATTTTGGATACAATATTTCAGAAAGCTTTGTTTTGTGAAATTTGAATTCCCTTGTTTCTGAAATCTTAGCGAAATCGGCAAGATCGTTTCTAAAATGTCATCTAAAGTAGAAATCTTTCTTTTAAATCCTACCCAGGAACAATTAGATCTTTTCAAAAGAGATGAATTGATTCAACTTGCCAGAAAATACGATCTTTCTGAGGCAAATTCGTCCTTAACGAAACAGGAAATAAGAAATATTGTGGTTCAGGATTTGGCAGAAAAGAATGTTTTGGATAAAAGTGCTTTGGTTTCGATCAGTAAGTCTGTATCAGACTATGACAAAAAAAGTAAATGAATGAGAATTAAAATACTAAATGGAATTGGAGTTGAGGAAGCTGGAACTTCAGAAAGAAGAAAGTGAAAAACAAATGGAGTTACAATATGAGAAAGAGATGAGAGATAGAGAAACAGTAAAGAGAGAAAGAACAACAAATTCATTTATAAGCGGAAGAAAAAAGAGAATGAAAGACAAATGCAGTTACAAAAAGAACAAATGCATTTACAAGCGGAACAAGACGAGAACAAAAGGCAAATGCAGTTACAAGAAAAACAAATGCAGTCACAAGAAAAACAAATGCAAATAGAAAAAGAAGTAAACAAATATTTCACACGTTTTGGAAAAGTTGCTGAAAATTTGAAATGGAAAAAAGGAGCATTGGACTCAGTTATTACAATGTGTACTCACTGGTAAGGCCAGTTATATTTAGAATTCACTGTCACTTCACCAAAGTGGCAACTATGATGTGGTTAAAGAATGCATCCTAAGGGGTTATAAGTTAGTCCCTGAAACTTATCGACAAAAATGCAGAAACTATAGAAAAGAAGCTGGACAAAATCATGTCGAATTTGCTAGAGAAAAAGAGTAGTTGTTTGATAGATGGTGCTTAGCCAAGAAAGTGAACAAGATTATGAAAGTCAGAAACAACTTATATTACTTGAAAATTTAACAAATTGTGTCCATAGTGACATTAAGTCTCATCTTGACGAGCATCAGATTGAAACCTTGGAAAATGCTGCTCGAGCAGCTGATGATTATTCTTAAACTCATAAAGTGCATTTTGTAGAAAAGACTTGTACTCAACATTCTTCTGGCAGAAAACTATTTCAGCCTAATACAAGCACTTCTAAACTCATATTGGCACAACTTCTAAAAATCAAGCTTCCGATAAGCTGGATTCAATATATTTGTCTCTTCCTACGTGTACCTATCGCAAGAATAAAGAACATGTTATTTCTGATTGCTACAAATTGAAAAATAGGCATCAGAATCAAGACAGACCTATTCCAAATGCTCCTTTTACATAGAGGCCAAGGTCACGGTCATGTATTGAAAGCAATACATTTGTTGGGTCTAATAAACCCCAGTCTGATTTTATTATGGAGAATTATGAAGCATTCATATCGAAGGGTTCTATATCACTCTTGTGTGATTTGGCCAATCCTATCTCTATTAATATTTTAAGTGACACAGGAGTTTCTCAGAGTCTCTTATTGTCAGGTACGTTGCCTCTTTATGGGAAGTCTTCTTCTAATGAGAGTGTTATTATTCAGGGAGTAGAGTGAGGCCTTGTTAATGTTTCTCTCCATTGTGTAAATTTGTCATCAGGCTTAGTCCTAGGACCCGTGACAGTCGGAACAGTGTATGTTTCACCCGTTGAAGGCATTCGTTTATTACTAGGCAACGACCTAGCTGGAGACAAGGTTGTGGTTAATCCATTTGTAACTGACAAGCCTTGCTTGGATCAGAAAATCGATCCAATTGAAAATGTATTCCCTGATTTATTTCCAGCTTGTGCAGTTACTAGAGTTATGGCAAAGAATGCTCTTGAGAATGATGTAAATACGGAAAGTATTTATTTAGCTGACCGGTGTATTGGTTATGCTTTTGATGAGGTCACTTTCACTCCTTGTTTTTATCAATCAATACGATCACAGTGATCCTGTTTTAAAGATTCATTATCTTTATTCTAATCAAGGTGATAAACGACAATCACTTGGCGTCGAACAGGAAAAAGATCCTGAGCTCTCCTGTTTGTTTCAAAGACCATTTGTGAAATATAAGCTACTGAAGTTCGTGTTTGTTATTTCCTTCAAAATTAAATTCTTATGAGAAAATGGAGACCTCTTGAGGTACCTACTGATGATGAATGGTCAGTGAATTATCACATTGTAGTTCCAAAACCTTACAGACAGGAAATACATAGTCTGGCACGTGACACTCCATTGGCTGGTCATTTAGGGATCAATAAAACGTATCACAAGATCTTAACTAACTTCTATTGTCCAAAAATCAAAAGTGATGTTTGTAAATAATGTAGATCTTGTCATACCTGTCAAATGTTAGAAAAACCCAATCAGAAATTTTCCAAGCTTCATCTACAACCTAGTCCTGCCTTTGACGAACCATTTAGTAGAATTATGGTAGATTGTACTGGTCCCTTACCTAAGACCAAGTCGGGCAACCAATACATGTCCACCATTATGTGTGCGTCAACCAGGTTTCCAGAGACAATTCTCTTGAGGATTATAAAAGATAAAAAAATAGAAAAAGCTTTGATAAAGTTATTACTCAATTTCGTATTCCCAAATCTGTACATTCTGACCAAGGCACATATTTCATGTTTGGAATTTTCCAGCAATTTATATACGAATTAAGCATTCAATAATTCAAATCTTCTGCCTATCACCCTGAGAGCCAAAGGGTGTTAGAAAGATTCCATCAGACTTTTACAAATATGACTTGATCATATTGTTTTGATACGGATAACGATTGGGATGAATGCATTTACTATTGGTTACTGTTAGGGAATCAGTTCAAGAATCTTTAGGTTTCAGTCCCGTTGAGCTTGTGTTTGGACACGGGCACACTGTGCTTGGATCATTGAAGTTATTGAAAGAGAAACGTCTTTCTAATGACGATTCTGAAATTAATCTTCTTTATTATGTTTCTAATTTTAAGTATAAGTTGTCAAAGGCTTGTGAGGTCGCAAGAGAAACTTTGCACTCTACTCAATCTAAAATGAAGTCAAGATATGATAAGGACTCGAAGGAAATGAGCTTTCAGCCTGGTGATAGAGTTCTGGCTCTTGTGCCCATACCACAAAATCCTCTTCGGACCAAGTATTATGGTCCCTACACACTTGACAGGAAACTAAATGATTTAGATTACATCATAAATACTTCTGGAAGGCGTAAACAAAAACAGCTCTGTCACATAAACAAGCTTAAAGTATAAATTGAAAGAGATAGCCAGGATAAACATGCAACGAATTTAGTTGTACCTGTCCCACTCAGTGAAGATTTAAATGAAGGAATATCATCGGATTCTGCTGATATTGGAGTGACAAATCTTCGTAATTCAGAAATTATAAAAGATCTGGACCAGAAACTTTCACATTTGCAAGAACAAGAAAGAATTGAACTTTGGAATGAAAGGGTCACTAAGTACATTTCAAGGTCTCATGAATATGATTACATCTGTTCTAGACAATTGTGATGCTTACATCGATGATGTCATCATCTACAACGACACCTGGAAAGAACATTTAGCAACAATTCGGAAATTCTTTGACAGACTCACAGATGCATGTTTGACAATTAATTTATCTGAAAGTGAGTTCTGCCGTACTAGTGTAACTTTTCTACGACAAATCGTGGATCTCGTGGGTCGGTGGTTCTTTCCGGGGTTTTCCGGGTTCTTCCTCCACCATTAATACTGGCCGCCATGCATAGCCTATCGTGTGCTGAAAAATGGCGTTAAACCCCACAACAACAACAACAACACATCGTGGACACGGACAAGTTAAACCTATATGTGCAAAGGTCAAGACTATCTCTGAATTTCCCGTAGCAACTGATGCTATTTTTAGGTATGGCCGTATACTATCGACAGTATGTTCCAATTTTGTTATAATTTCTGAACCCCTGACAAATTTATTGAGTAAGAAAAACAAGGTCCTTTAGATTGAAAATGTCAGGAGGCTTTTCACAAGTTGAAAGCCATACTTAAAAGCGTGCCAGTTCGTATAGCTCCAAATTTCAGCCAATCATTTAAATTGTCTGTTGATGCAAGTAATGATGGGGTTGGATGAGTTTTGAATCAAGAATATGAAAATAGTATAAATCATCCAGTTTATGATTTTTCTAAGAAATTAAATAAGTACCAAAGAAATTATTCTACAATCTAGAAAGAATGTTTGGCTTTGATATTGGCATTACAACATTTTGAAGTTTACCTTAGTTCAGCTCCTTCTTCGAGTATTGTGTTTAGTAACAACAAGCCCCTTACTTTCACCTTCAAGATGAAAAATAAAAATAAAAGACTTCTAAGGTGAAGTTTGTTATTACAGGAATATAATCTTGACATCAGGCACATCAAAGGTAAAGATAATTTAATAGCATACGCACTTTCCCGTGTATAACAACGTATTATTTCATGTAAACTGTGTGTAATTTATAAAAGTTCTTTTTGACCTCATATATATAATTAGTCTGTGATAAAAAGATATTGGCAATTCTAATTTTCATTTTAAAAAGATTGGTTGTTGTCGAGGTACTGATGGGAGTACGTGTTTAAGATTACAGGGGCTCGTATCGTTGCTTAAAACTGACCTGTCAATCATTTACTATATAATAACTACAAGGGAGGACACTTCTCTCCTTTCTAGCGCGACCCAGTTAAGGTCAAACGCTGTTATTTCAAGCCACATTTCGCGTAGCTTAATGAATTTGGTACCGATGTTTAGCTCAGACATTCGAGTGTGTATCAAATGTTTGACTTACTATCAACCTTTAAGGAATGACAAACCTCTCGACCTGTGTCTGATCGCTCCCGCTTAATATGCAAAAACAACGCCCTGAATGGAATACTACCTTCTCATTGGCCAACTGAAAATAAATTATAAATAAATACAGGACGTCATTTTCTTTTAACCAATGAGAGGACAGTATTCCATTCAGCGCTTTATTCTTGCATCTTAAGCGGGCGCGATCAGGTACATGTCGAGCGATACAGTGGGAAAATGATATTGCTTGTTTCTACAAGGAACTGTTGACTTCGACACTACAGATTACATCATACGTCATCTTCTTCCATCTTGGATTCTTCGTCGGACTTGAACTAGTACTAATATTAGTACCCTTAGTCGTACCTCGTGGACAGGGTACTAACATGAGCATATACGTGTTAATGGAGCAAGCCGGGTGTGATTCACACCCGGCGTTCCTTTAGCCTAATAATAAAACTTTAAACATATTCCTTGCATGTAATCCAATAAATTGAGTAGTCCGGAAGTATCGAAAATCATTGTAGAAATAGTTGTAAAATCTCGTTTACCTTTTTCAGCCGATATTTTCGTTTAGATCGTCCACCATATTATTTCAAATAATGATTACTTCCGTTCTCAGCCTTGATTGTTTGTGTGCCATATAAGGACATTGGCGCCTTTTTGGAAATGTAAACAAATCGTAGTAAAATTTTGGCGCCGTTTGGGTCAGAAATTCTGCGCATTAAAAGTAAATACGGTTTACCGGCAACTTTGAAATTCCACCAAGAAGCGATTATTCGCACTTATAGCATAGAAAATCCAAAATATGGTCTGGCAAGACTTTCGTAGAAAAGGGGTCACGGCGAGAGTCTCGCGTTATCTGTCATGGCGGACAGGATAAGGTTAGAGTAACCATGCCAATTTATTTTATCGCGTAAGGGCTTAATAAATTCAAAATAAGCCAAATTTCTTCCACAATATGATTATACTTATGTATTTGATTTCTACACTGTTTGTTTTTCTGACTTAGTGACGAATTTGTTTGCTCCATCACATGATATGGGATCAGTTCGTAGCCTCAACCACAACAAATCAAGTTAAGGCTACGACATCGTAGCTAGACTTGAACTTGAAATTATTAGAACACTTTGTTATTATGAATACAAAAATTTTAATCATGGATTGATCTTGGATTATTTTTTATTTGATTCTTAAAACCGTATGTTAAAACCGTATGTTGATATTTTTTAATTTTTACAGAATTTTTCCAGGAAAATAAATTAATATATTTTTCAAAGTTTGTTGTTTTCACTCTTTCTTGTGTTATTGTTTATTCGAGCCTAAAAACGTAACATAAGAAAACATAAGATTCATAAATTGAGAATTGATACATGTTCTTTATATCCTCATAAAATTTCCATGGAGCTTATTCACCTATCTCCCCACACAGCAAGCAATATTTTATTGCACATTACTCATCCGCTTATTGCTGTGTTTCTATAATGTTTTCGTTGTTCTGGATTTAATAACAGGAACAAGTTTGAAGATTTTTTTCTCTTTCTCTCTGCATGCAATCGGAATTTTATCTGCCTAGAATTCCAACAACATTATTACACCTGTGCCTGAGATTTAAAAACAAACCAACATTCGTGTTTATTAATAAAGAACCAAAACAGTTCTTTGATTATCTTTGTAATGTGCACCATTTTTCTTTTGTGTTCAGCCTCTGCTATGAGGTAAACTTCCCAGTCACAGGATAAGGGTGAACACAGACCAGTTTGGTTTTACCATTATTCAAAAGTTAAATATTATTTTCTGTCTGGAAGATGGCCTGATTATCCACAGACACACACAAACACACACACACACACACACACACACACACACACACACAAATGTTCTTCTTCCGGGTTTTAAGGTTGTTTGGAAAGTGTTGGTTATCTACAATGGTTACTGTCTATATTATTTCAGAGTCACTAGTATACACTTTAATCAGAGCTTGTTACTGATCAAAAGCACACTTATGGAGGGGTGGGGGTGGGGAGCGTGTGGGAAGAAAAGACAACAACAAAAAACGAAACAAAAGAAACAAAATTCCTTGAAGAGTAAAATTTTTAAATTTGAAATAGAATCATATATTTAAAAAGGCAGCGATTCTTGGGTTGTATTCATTATTCTAAAAAATATTTCGGATGATAGTCGAATTCAAACTTCAGAACATAAAATTTAAATATTTTATATTTTTCAAAAGCCTAATTAATACATGATGATACTAAAGTATAATGTGCAACTTTTGATAGCTTGGGGGGGAAATTAAAGTCTCTTTACAATAGTTTGAAAATGTCTTAATCTAGTTTCAGGTCTTTCATATAACAGTTTATATTCATTCTTTCTGAATTTCCTAATATATTCTAAAGCACGTTTCCAGTACAAAACATAATTTTGTTGCCAAAAAACAGTAAGGTTATTTTTATTAAACTTTGTAAGAAATATTTGATAATTTACGTTGCGTTAAATGCCAATAATTGAAGAAATGGTGTGAACCTACGTTGCTATTGTTTGTTAAAATGAATTCCCTTGTCAGTATATTTTCTCTCAAAGATTGGTTCATCAAGTTTTTAGTACTTGCTCCACTTTAAACCTCTTCAGTAACACATGTTCTGCTATTGAGATATTTTAGCTACGCTCGTGGTATAGGCTGAATCTGTTGTAAATGGAATGCAGCTTGAAAACAGCAAATACAGTACCAGGCAATATATATATATATATATATATATATATATATATATATATATATATATATATATATATTTAAGCATGATTCAGCCTGAAGTTTACTGCATAGTATATTTATATACAGCTGGTACCAAATATGAACGTGCATTAAAAATGGCATACATTACTTCATTTATATCAAGACACACAACACAAAAAGACTAAATTGCATCCACAACTTTTGTTTAAGTTTTCTGTACTTTTATATTCAAACTTTCTTTTAAACTCCCAATATTTCTTTTGATTTTTTATTTTATCTTAAAACTTTCTTTACCACTCCCAACCTAGGATGAGCAATAGTTATGTATGTATGTATGTATGCACGTTGTTGTTGTTCTAGGGTTTTAACGCCATTTTTCAGCACAATGTGAATGTATTATGAATTTGTGTATTGTAAAATATTCAGTTCATTAAAATTAGTTATAGTGTAATTATATTGTGTTATTGTTGTTGTTGTTGTAGGGTTTAACGCCATTTTTCAGCACAAGATAGGCTATTCATGACGGCCAGTATAACTGGTGGAGGAAGAACCCTGGAAAACCCAGAAAAGAACCACCGACCCACGAGAACCTACTGGCAGGCTTTCCCGCGTACCCACGCTAGCTGAGCCTTGGACTCGAACCCACGCAGACAGAAGTGAGATGGCAGTATGTATGTATGTATGTATGTATGTATGTATGCATGCATGCCTATTAAATGCCATGAGTCTCTTTTGTATTAACACAGTAACACTTCTTAGGCTTTACGACGCAAGATGCAACACAATCAGGCCACCAAAGAAGAATGATCTCTAGAAGGGATGCCTTGAAATCTGAAGAAAAAATGTCTATAGAAAATACACAGTAAGCCTGGTCTTAGGTTAATCAACACGAAGACTGACACATTCTCTTTGCTGCTTGCCGAGCAAAACGGACACGGATGAAATTGAATACAACACTTCACGTTTGAAACGCACACCAAATGTTTGGTCAATGAGAAATCTTTGACAGAAATTGAATGTAAAGGCACCACGTGGAATTGCTATGTGTCTAGGACATTCTTCAACTCGACTGAAATAAGCCGCACTTACAGTATTACTGCATTTTCAAAAAATATTAGACACCGATTTCGAAAACTGGAGCATATTAACAGTATGATATTTTGAATTATTTTATAGAAAATGTGTTACATCACATACTTCATCTGTCTGTCAACGTCTCCATTCTTAAAAATATATGCCCACCAGAAATGCCCCAAAAATATTGAAATACGGGATTACATTATCTGTGACGTTCATAAAGTACTTTGGAACCTGTAGTGTAACTAGAATATTGTAGTACCTATGAAAAGCTTACCGATGGGCCCCAGCCTAATCTATAGTATAAGAAAATAAGTGATGAACCCTAATGCTTTGTATACACTTGCTATATGGCAGCTACGCCAGGGTATGGGACTTCAATTAAGTACCGTTATTTTCGGGGAAATATTCTGTTGATATATAGTTATTGAATTGTTGTCCGTGTATGCAAAATAGTTCAATTAATTCACCTTTTCTAACAGTATATACATACCTCTACCTGACTAAACTGAAATGTATGATTGAAATGCAAGTAACTAAGAAAAATATATTATTGGATGGAACCATTCAAAAACTGAAAAACTTATAAATAAATGTGTATAAATAAATGTGACCAATGTCAATAAATAGAAGCTTTAGAAAAGGTCAAGAAACCACTATGGCAGCGTTCTTACAAACAGTCATTAAAATACTTCATCCATCAGAATAAAAAGAGAAATGTAAGGAAAGTGCCTTCTGTGTTTAAATGTAAACGAACATCTGATTAATCAGTCAAAATATATTTTACACTTTAAATATAATACACATTTTACTTACCTTGGAAACTGTTTAAATATGTCGCTGAAGCAAATGCTTTTATGGATCAAATTTTCAGAGCCTTGTTGATCACATTTTGTTCCATTATAAAGTGCGTGCATAAATGCCCCCCGCCCCCCCCCCCCCCACAGTTTATCTGCTAATATACCTGTAGGCATACTGATAAACACTTTTAAATATATCTTGTCTGTGATTTTATTACAAGGTGAGTATGTCTAGTCTGAGAAATTTGATAAGCCTACGTTCAAGTTCATTTCAGTGCAGTTGATCGTCCTTTTACCTCATACATTTGTAGCCTCTTTCCTTTCTGTCTCGGTCTTACTTGTGAAGATGATATGCTTTTGTTTTTTGTTTCTTTACTTTCTCTTCTGCGTTGTTTTTTCTGGGTAGACCGTAAGATGATTTTAAATTATTTCATCAGATTTTGAGGGTTTCTGCATCGTATACACAAATCTTAAGACCAGCTTAACAGTTGGCCTCATTTGCCATGTTTGTCTGTGGTTTAGTTTTTCCAGTATACACTAAAGTTCAATTTGGGACTCTTACTTATGTTTACACTCTGGGTACACTGAGACATGCCAGTGTGTAATGTTTACACTCATACATGTACTCTGGGTACACTGAGACATGCCATTGTGTAATGTTTACACTCATATATGTACTCTGGGTACACTGAGACATGCCAGTGTGTAATAGCCCAGAACGTATCTACTGGTGATTTCCTACAATTATTTCCCCTGCGATACGGGTAAACCTTATTTTTGTCTTCCATATTTTCAGCATTCTGCTAAAATGAAATAAGGAAATACTGTGCTCATCTGCTTCCATCAACATCTCGACAAATCCCTCCATTGAAACAAGCAAAGCCATTAAAAATTTAAGGTCCGTATGTATGATAATTTTTGTGTGTGTCTGAGATCAAGAATATCTCGAGTGTTGTGATACAACTTTGTACATAATCAAGCAAATAACATAATTATGCATTCACAGACAGAATTAACATTTTATTTAAACTTTAGCAACTTCAAGTTTATATTGATTTTCCCTGTTTGAATACATGAAGAAGACAAAACACACTGGTAAGTACACAATATAACGTCTCAGGCTCGGCTAACATGGGTACGTGAGAAAGCCTGCCAGTAGCTTCTCGTGGGTCGGTGGTTCTTCCCGGGTTTTTCCAGGGTTCTTCCTCCACCAATTATACTGGCCGCCATATATAGCCTATCCTGTGCTGAAAAATGGCGTTAAACCCTACAACAACAACAACAACAATAACACAATATAATTACACTATAACTAATTTTAATGAACTGAATATTTTACAATACACAAATTCATAATACATTCAAATGTTTACTGTTTCCGGTTGACAAATAATGTCTGAGACCTTGACAGCTGACCTTTTGACCTCTCATTTAGTAATAATGAATTTGTAAGGTTAGAGTACCCTAAGTTATCCTGAAACTACAATATAATTGTGTACGAGACATCCTTCACAGTGTATTCTGAAACTACAATATAACTGTGTACGAGACATCCTTCACAGTGTATCCTGAAACTACAATATAATTGTGTTTGAGACACCATTCACTTTACGTCAAACGATACTGCAAATATAGCATGGCATGTTTTCATTAAAAATTAAAATCTACATTTTGCATTGTATACATTTATTTTTTCAAAAGAAAATGCACGTATTGGTAACAAAATTAATGGCACATACAACACAGGAATATATAAATATGAACAGCACAGCACAAACCATTTCATGAATGAAGCTATATTTCAACTTTTGAGCAAAAATATACATGAAGTTACCATATGTTCCCAATGATAATACATTGTCATTATTTCTTTAAAGCCAAAACAGAAAGGTGCACATGTTCAGATTTATAACGTTCGACATGAAAGCAAACAGGAAAGTAGACCGACAAAACAAGGGCAGTCTTACATAATAAGGCAATCTAAGTAACAATTGACACACACCAACTGACAAACACCAATTGACACACACCTGTTCAAATTATGATTTTTGTGCATATTATATGTATTATCAATTTATATTATCTTTTTGCAAAAACTGGTAAATCCTGGTACTGTTTGTTATTTCAGCTCTACCTTTCAAAGTAACAGATACTCTCATATTACAGTTGCAATAGAAAAATATTTGGGTTCAAGAGCTAAATACTTCTCAGAATCATTTTATTTTGTCTGCTGTATAGTAAATAATCATGCTATTCATTAACATATTGCCTAATAAGCATCAAATAGTGGCAATATCTTCATTGACATATTGCCTAATAAACATCAAATAGTGGCAATATCTTCATTGATATATTGCCTAATAAGCATCAAATAGTGGTGATTTCTTCATCGAATTACCTTCAGTGGAAAAATCATCTAATTCGCCAAAACTACTGGGTAGATAAAGAACATATAAATGAGTACATATGGTAACTTGTATATATTGAAACATATATAAACAAGATGGCTTAAATTCTATTTATATTTATACAATATTGTAATTCCTAGCAAAAAGCTGGTTATAAGTGGAGTTGGACTTGTCTTCTGGATTATCTTGTTCAAACACACTTACAGTGTAATGAGTGTGAGAAAAGAGGACCTATTCAAACATACTTAACAATGTAATCAGTGGCAGAAAAGAGGACCTATTCAACCACACTTACAATGTAATCAGTGGGAGAAAAGAGACCTATTCAACCACACTTACAATGTAATCAGTGGGAGAAAAGAGACCTATCCAACCACACTTACAGTGTAATCAGTGGGAGAAAAGAGACCTATTCAACCACACTTACAATGTAATCATTGAGAGAAAAGAGACCTATTCAACCACACATACAATGTAATCAGTGGGAGAAAAGAGGACCTATTCAACCACACTTACAATGTAATCAGTGGCAGAAAAGAGGACCTATCCAACCACACTTACAATGTAATCAGTGGGAGAAAAGAGACCTATTCAACCACACTTACAATGTAATCAGTGAGAGAAAAGAGGACCTATTCAATCACACTTACAATGTGATCAGTGGGAGAAAAGAGGACCTATCCAACCACACTTACAATGTAATCAGTGGCAGAAAAGAGTACCTATTCAACCTCCTTTACCATGTAATCAGTGGTAGAAAAGAGGACCTAGATTTTTTAAAATTTGCAGACACTTTTATTTTTCTTAAGACTGGCTTCATAACTAATCCTGCATAAGCTTTGGAATGAGTAGATAATATGTCTTATTTACCCAAAATCTAATGTAAGATATTTAGTTTCTATAAGGTTAAAATTTCTTAATATTTTGCTTTCCTAAACCTTCATTGTAGTGCTCAACTCCCAGTGTACAAGATATGAGGCAAGATAAGTTATTCATACATGCATTATATCTTCATAACGAGTAAAATAAAGAAACGTAAATGCGTACAAAACGGGCTTGAATTAAATACAACTATTATTGACAAGGTCTGAAAATTGATCATTTTTACTGACTCAACTCAACAAAGACATAGTCATGTGGAACTTATTTCGATAACTCTAACAAGCCATAACTGTTATTAATTCAGTTAGGAAATCATACACGATGCTATTGTGAACCATTGATTACTCTATGAAACCACACTGATTTTCTATCAAAACATTATGTTATCTAGAATGTTTTAGATGAAACAGCAATATGGCATATATAGATCTTTCACTGCCTGAGCCTCAATGTCATTCCATAAGACCTCAGTCTAAAGTCATCCTTCCTGTTTTTTGGGAATATAACGAACTCTCAAATTACATTGTGATTTTATTACATTTCCATTTGGTTCAATCTGGTCTTCATCCAGGTGGCTGTAAATCTCCATAAAAGATGAGGTAAATGAAATTAAGGAGGTCATCATAGCTGCCATTACGTTACACTTAATAACATTACAACATACTCGATCAGAATCTGTACATGTTTAGCTGTACAGTTTGACATTCATGGCAATTTATAATTTTGGCATCAGTCTCCATGACTGACTATATATTTACAAATTTATTTCTACAGCACATTGCTATTAAATGCAAAAGGTTTATGGATGCAGATCTGCCTTGATACCAAAAATGTCAGCAGTGAACCTAATAAACATAATATTCAATATGCATATTTCACATCTTCTTGCTTCTACTATATGGACTAACTCCCACCCACTTTCGCTTGCATGCTTTATGTTCCACTCACCTTCCAAATGAACAATTTTTACAGCTAATCAAACTTCAACTAAAATGGTTGCTATTAGTCAACAATGGTTTATACAAAGCTTCCCCACTACATATTCCTCTCCTAAAATATATAATCAAAACATTGTCAACTTAAGGGTGATGGTACAGGTACCCCGCTCAGGCTGGCGTGTGACTTAAAGTGATGGTACTGTAACTGATTTTGAATCATCTAATGCAGCCAATATTTCCCCCCAATTTCAAATACTGTTCATGAAACAACCAATATTACACTTAATTTCAATCATTAGTCAAGTATTTGATGTATTAAAAGGAGATGATGTCATAACATTGATTGTGTTTTAATATAGCAGAGAAAATGTGGTAAAATAAGCAAGGATAAAAATATATTCACATATTTTTAATTTTATATTACAACATTTTATAAAACCCAAGTCCATAAACCCAGTCAATGAACCTAGGCCATGTTTTCTCACATGATTCTACTTAATCCATGTGGTTAATAAAACAAGCTTAAGAGGACAAGAACTGCTGGTGCAAAACCCAATTATTAAAATGCCAAGATGTCTGATATTCCCTAAAAATTAGGAGTGTGCGTGGGATTAGTCCACACAGTACTAATGTAAACTCTTCCATGACTCTATATAGTCTGCACTTGTACATAAAACTGTATTTAAAAAAATGAGCTCACTGTCCCACTGAGTCAAATGTAAAATGCATTAATGGTACTTAATCAACTCCTATAGTAAACCCATGAAAACACCATTGTATTAACAATTCAACAACTTTCAGTTTCTCAATACTCATGATCAAGACTTTATTTCTCAGTTTAAGAGATTGAAATTTCATCAATAGAACACTGTTTTCTTCTCAGTTAGAAGTAAGATAAACTCTCACAAGATTCTTTCTACTCAAAGTTTACTTTCCTTATCAACCAATCCTGGCCAGCCAAACCAATAAAAACTCTATTTTATGGTCAGCCATTGCTAGACTGGTTCACATTTTTCTACATAATTAGCATCATGAGTATTATATCCACCATTAATTTACTTCACAGACATTTGGGTAGTAGCACAGTACAGTGAACAGTGCACATTATTCTGCTCATCAAGATAATTCTGGTGAACATTAAATCATATATGAAGCACACATCATCAACAATGTTGCATTTAGCAGTATTGAAGTACTTCAGCTTCATTTCAGAAAATTAGCAAAAGAAAAAAAGAGTTACTTAGTTTACTACTGTCATTAATCTCTCTTCAACTTTAGAATGAAATGTGTTATCAGTCCTGTCCAGTTATGACACATTAAATGAGTCAACGGTTAACGTGACCATCTATATTTGTCTGCAATACTGCAGAAAAGGTGATTAAAATGCTAGAAATTACTTCAAATTCCTCACGAACACTTATAATTCAAAACAAAAGTAAGGTAGGCATAAACCAATGTAGATACAAAACACAAAGTTCAAAAGCAGTCAATAAATTTAAAACTGGCGGGGCATAAAATCATGAGGAGTCAACAGCATTAATCAAGGAGGCAGGGACCTAAGTTATCAGCATTAATCAAGGAGGCAGGGACCTAAGTCATCAGCATTAATCAAGGAGGCAGGGATCTAAATCATCAGCATTAATCAAGGAGGAAGGGATCTAAGTCATCAGCATTAATCAAGGAGGCAGGGACTTAAGTCATCAGCATTGATCAATGAGGCAGGGACCTAAGTCATCATCATTAATCAAGGAGGCAGGGACCTAAGTCATCAGCATTAATCAAGGAGGCAGGGACCTAAGTCATCAGCATTAATCAATGAGGCAAAGGAGGCAGGGACCTAAGTCATCAGCATTAATCAAGGAGGCAGGGACCTAAGTCATCAGCATTAATCAAGGAGGCAGGGACCTAAGTCATCAGCATTAATCAAGGAGGCAGGGACCTAAGTCATTAGCATTAATCAAGGAGGCAGGGACCCAAGTCATCAGCATTAATCAAGGAGGCAGGGACCTAAGTCATCAAATCTAAAGTATAACATTTCAAAACACAGCAGAGGAATATAAAATTGGTGACCATACTTACTCTATAAATGGTAAGCTGTCAAATTGTTATATTAATGGTTGCATAGATATTAGCCAATGTACAAAAGACCCTTCCAGACATAGTCAAATCCATACACTCTACCACCTCCCTTCACGCCATACATGGCATCAGTTATCAGTCTGCAAAGTTGATTTAAGTCTGTACTTAGAAGCATTGTTTAGCCTGTAGTTTGCTACATTGTTTATTTATAAAAGTCTGATACAAAATTGAAACCTGTATTAAAAATGGCAGGCATTACTTCTTTTATATCAAGGCACACAGAATAAAAAGACTAAATTGCAAAATTGTTATTGTTAAATATGAACTTTACTTTATATGTAAAGACAATCCAAATTGCCAATTTCATCTTTTTAAATGTTAAATTCAGCTTATATTGTGTCAAAGGACAGCAGTTTAGTACAAACTTGCTGAACTGTCAGGCACTTAAAATAATATCTTATAAATTGATGGATTAGAGCAAAAGTACAACAAAAAAAACAACATTCATTCTCTTTTATAAAAGGTCTAAGACCACCATTTTTAACTTCTAACACGAATATCTATTACAGATTGGAAAGATTTATTAATAGTGTACTCATCATAGAGGATTTAGTATGAAACAGGGTATCTTAGCAATGAAAAGCAATTTTGTACCTCATTTTTCAAACTAAATAAGTTACTTCACTGGAATTCATAAACAAAACCATAAGGATATAAAATAGGACAGATGACGCTCATTTTGGTAGTCACAATCAAAGTAATAACTCCGCCTTAAAAAAAGGTACAAAAATTACAACTGTAGTTAAATACAATCGAAAGTCTTCCAAATATTTTTAATTATTCCATTAAAACAAGAATTGTGAACAAGTAAATGCAATGCTCTTCAGTTCACAACATTCCAAGGGAAAAAAAAATCTGTAACAAAAAAAAAATCACATGCTTGGATGAAAACACAAAATATTTCAATGCCACACTTTTATTGAACTTAAACCCTTCTCACTCTATTCTGTATGTTCCATTCATATACATCACTGCAGCTGATGAAATAATGGTAACAAGAGGTAGGTTACATGTATAAAACAAATCACAAAAAGCAATGATAAATCAAGAAGTGCACATAATCAATCAATTAGTTATTCAACTTCAAAGAAATACAAAGTATTATGCAAAATTTACAGCAAAATGTCTCCCATTCAGAATCTTTCTCCTCTTTAACCTTAATATTTAATGTTTCTAAACTTCGACAAAATTAAACTAGCTTCTATACGTATGGTGAATTAATTCTTGTTTCAGTTTCATTCTTCAAAATGATAAACCACTTTTACTGGATATATTCTGCTTTAAATTTGCCTGGCACAATTTCATGTGATTTCTTTGTAAACTAAATTGATATATATATTTTTACTACCATTTTCTCAGTGTGAAATAAGGAACACTTAGGTTATACATTTTTTTACCATCATAAATTAGGAACCACGTTATATATGCTTAGAATTTTTACAAGCACTATGGTAAAGCAAAAAAATATTTATTATTTATTTTGTATGGCCAGTATAATATTCCTATATATCAATGCACAGATATAACCTTATCAAGAAAGGCTTAATATGAAGTTACTTCAGTTATAACTTAGTTTGGCAAATGAACAAACATTTCTAATAAATCTATATCTTTTTTGTAGCAAAAAATTATGATATTTATATCCATGAGCTAAAAACACCATAAGAAATTTGAGTGAATAAACGTTCCCATGAATTATAAAAGATTAAAAAAGCAATGTATATTTCTGCCAAAGTTTCCAATGCAATGCCCATGACAACAAAAACATATATATATATATATATATATATATATATATATATATATATATATATATATATGGAACAAGTCTGATACGACAATGCCATTTTGGTGATAAATATTGTGCTATGGAATTTCACAGTAGCCAGCTCAACAGATCTTTAATTCAGCAAAATAATAAATAACCAATGAACTGTGATAAATTAACTCAAACAATGGAATCAAATGGTTGTTCTTGTTAGTGTTTTTCAGATTAAAACTGCTAAAAACTCGTATTGGCAGTGACCTAACAGAATTTTGAAATTCGACCAAATAAGTACAAGCTAGCTAATCACTGAATTTCTTGAAGGCACATAAATCAGTGGTGTGAAAAGTAACTTGCATAAAATAGGATGACTTTCAACATAAAATAATTTCAATTCCCAAGCATATAATAATAAAAATTCTCATCTTTAGGGTTAGAAACTGGGAAAATAAGGCATGAAATCAGCAATATGTCTCAGCTTTTCTCATATTTGTCAAAGGTATTTTCTTCAGAAGAGATTTGATATTGTCAGTGAAGAAATGTCTATAACCAAATGGATTACTGCACAGCTATCTCTAGAAAGAAAACAAGACTGAAATACCATTAGAAGGCCAAGAAGATTTATTAGTTAACCACTACAAACAACTTTCTTGCATTCTGGAATTATTATTTGCCCATCATTCTTGTCTGAATCATTCTTTCACCTTTATTTCTAAAGTTCCCAACTGAGTCCTCCATTCCTTTTATACATAATAATGCGTAACCTCCCCCCATGTCACTGTAACAACTTGCCCAAAAGTGGCACTATATGATTTTAGTGGAACATTTTCCCCACAATTTAAGATTTACAAGTATTATTTTTTTTAAATGTCATCTAAAATGATGATTTGAATTAGTTTACTGGTTCAAGGAGATGGCATCCAATGTTGCCATGGTGAATCATAAAGTTTTCTTAGTGACAACAATATTGGTGAGAAACATTTGACCCTTTGAAGTAAACTGACAATGTAGAAGAATAGCAAATATGAATTAGAACATGTTCAGGTCATTCCAACAATGTTCTGAAAAATGCTTTGAAAATGTTGTACAAGTAGCTACCTGGCATACATATACATGTATATCATTTACTGAATGAAATAACACCTTTTCAAAGTGTTCTTAAAGAGCATGACACCTTATCAAAGTGTTTTTAAAGACCATGACACCTTATCAAAGTGTTTTTAAAGACCATGACACCTTATCAAAGTGTTTTAAAGACCATGATACCCTTATCAAAGTGTTTTTAAAGACCATGACACCTTATCAAAGTGTTTTTAAAGACCATGACACCATATCAAAGTGGTTTTAAAGACCATGACACCTTATCAAAGTGGTTTTAAAGACCATGACCCCTATTCAAAGTGGTTTT
The DNA here is from genome assembly GCA_028554795.2 of Sinohyriopsis cumingii. Lineage (NCBI taxonomy): Eukaryota > Metazoa > Mollusca > Bivalvia > Unionida > Unionidae > Sinohyriopsis > Sinohyriopsis cumingii. Next base: position 47,845,212 of record CM068834.1, read on the forward strand.
AAAGACCATGACACCTTGTCAGCGTTTTTAAAGACCATGACACCTTATCAAAGTGTGTTAAAGACCATGACACCTTATCAAAGTGTTTTAATGGACCATGACACCTTGTCAAAGTGTTTTTAAAGACCATGACACCATTTCAAAGTGTTTCAAAGTGTTTTAAAGACCATGACACCTTATCAATGTGTTTTTAAAGACCATGACACCATATCAAAGTTTTTTAAAAGACCATGACACCTTATCAAAGTGTTTTAAAAGACCATCATCCAATAACTGGTCCTTGTTGAAATATTTATGAGTTTTTTTCTTCAACTTAATTTTTCAACTTTTCATGTGCCTTGTGGTGTGGTACAATTAAATATTGTGCACACAGTCATTTGATGGAGTTTTCTGTCATTTTCTGCCAATTTCCCAATTTTTCAATCTATCAATCCATCAAAACATTTCCAAGTGAATTGTTTTGAAAGAAAAACCTTGACATATTCCAAATGAAGTAAACATGAGTCAGGATCTGTTTCTTGGGGTGTAGGGATATCAGTTTTTACTGTATGCCTATTTGGACCACACCTTAGCATACCTGTATCACATATTTTGTTGAGGAATGATTGCAGATGCCTGAAATCCCAAATTTAAAATAATTTCAATATTATTACAAAATGAAAGATGCTATAGCTGTGCATGTGAATAGGAGAAATCCTGATAGAAAATAGAGTTCTTTTCCATTTCCATTATCACTAATCGCTGCCTGGCCTGTTCCTTTTCCATTTCCCATTGACTTGGTTCCAGACTCATCAGAATCATTTATTTTCATATCCTGTTCTGGTTCCGGTTCTGGTTTTCTTTCCAGATCAGATGTTATTATTTTATCTGAAATTATTGACAGAGATGAAATATGAGTGACCAAGACTGCGACTATGAAAGCTTCCTTTCACATGTGCAAGGTAAGGAAACATAACACACTAGCCCACTGATGACTACAGACACTAGTTAGAGATCAATATTTGCATCCATGCGTGTATATCTGTATCTACATACATTAGTATAGGGTTTAAAGGCACATCAGCATGAATCTGGCTATACATAGTTTCCAAATGACATCATCATCAGCCACATTTGTGGTATACTGGTAAATTTACCATGAGGTGTTTGGAAGCTGTAATAAATTAATTGCATCTCAGATACTGTTACAAAACATACATAAATAAACAGAACAGAAACCAAGCTTTCTTGCAGTATCTATATTTGTTAATTATAAGTTGATTTTGCTCCAGTGTACCTTGTTTTAAATGGACAATTTTGGTTGTCACATATAAGAGAAAATGCCAGGTTGTTCATCATCCAGGTAAAATGGGCAGAATATCGTCTGCTAGTGGCCTTACTGGGAAGCATCTATATTGTACCAAGCAAATGCTACAAGTAATTACTAAAACTGGTAATTACTAAAACTAGTAATTACTAAAACTGGTTAAGGCAAAATCTTTGATAAATCTGATGAAAAGTAAATATCTACATTGAAACAATATATAACAATACAAATGTTGCATTAACTTCCAGAACTAAAATAATTCAAAGGCTAAAATTGGTGAAATCCAATACAATGAAACAATATGCCAATATCAACCATTCTCTTTTTAACTCATTAACCCCTGGCACCATGTTTATGTGGCAGGAGGAAGTAGCCTACTGTCAAGCTCTGTAGCATCAAGGTCATGTATGATACACTAAAGTGGGTGGTATTATAGAAAGGTAGACAGATGGCAGCTCTACAATGATACCAAATAATCTGGATGTTTTAGTTACACTACAAAATGCAGAGGGAAAAACCTCATTTTTTAAACCCTTTTTTTTCCACCCAAAATTCGCCCGTGGTTGGAATCTGATTTGGTGTCCTGATTTTAGACATTTTGGCCTCAGATGTAAGGCAGACCAGTCTGAACTGCACACAGACAGGTGAACCTTTGCAAAAAGTAGGTTAAAATGGGCCTTTGGAATAAATAGTGGTCATGATATGAAAATGATGGGTCAAACTCTTACCCTTCTACTCATGAGTGAGCAAAATAACCAATGGAAAACGATGTTTGTAACACAACTAAGTATTAGGATAATGGAAAATCTCTTGGAAGTCAATGTATTAGGATGTATTCAGAAATAGCTCCCAAAATGTCTTACCTACTCGCATTTCAGGCGTAAACAACAAAAACCTCCAGGGGTTAATGAGTTAACATCTAAAACCTCTGGAGAAATGCATCACATTCCAAGCTAAAGAGGTTGCACTAATTTCTCTAAAAAAAAACATTTACAATAAAACATACACTATGCATGAAAGAAATAACAACTCTTCTTTAAAACAGTACATGAGGGTCTGGATAAGGACAGGCCCGAGTTTACAAACAAACAGTACAAAAACTCAACAAATATAGAAATAGAATCAACGATATAATTATTTGACAATGTCAGCAAACAACAAAGATCTCTGAGCTTTTAATTTATCCATGAAAAATAACTACACTGGAACACATACAAGTTTTACAATTTGGAGAAAAAAATAAAGACTAGCATTACAAAATAAATGTCTTAAATGCAAAAGGAGGAATAGAAAGTATGAACAGAGGCCCATGCTGATTATAATGAATCCTTGTTATGCTTTCAAATATGATGACAGTATAAATACAAAAGAGATGGTTCTTCTCTATAAATGCGAATGTAGCTAAAAGAAATCTCTAACCTATACCATCTATCAGAAGTCTCTTATCAGAAGAAAACTTTGTATTCTGCAAACTTTTAAAATGTGATAAGGCATTCAAACTTGAGATTCAAAAATATCTGGGTTGTTCAACAACTTTGCATAAAACATCTCTAACCCCCTGAATCAAGTGGATTGTTTCAGAAAATTCTTACAACTGTCATTAATGCAAAAATGATTTCAAAACACTGATGTCTGAGTCTGAAACCAAATATTTTTTTTCAACACTCATGACTCTAGGAATCAAGATATTGAGAATTTTTTTCTACAATTCACACACTGAACACTTTTTGCTATTCCGACACTCTACTGGGCAAAAAGAATTTTCAGGAATTCAAAAATAAGATAATTTCTTCCTTTTAACTGTTGAGTGTTAAACCATGTCTGATATTCTTTACCAATAACAAGATTTTCAATTAAGCTTCTGTAATACACATAGTGGATGTCAGCTTGGCACCATTTTCATTTAGGCCAAAGTGGTCATCATTAGAAGTCTTTAGATAAGACTCCATGCCATCATGACAGACATTTTGGCTGTAAAACTGACCATTTTCATTTAGGACAAACAAGGTATATGTATCATAAGAAGTTTGTTGGTGAAAACCCCATGTTGATATAACCATCCATTTGCAGAGTTTAGATGTGTGTGTGTGATTTAGATTTTTAATGTAGTTTTAAGAATTTTCCAGTCATATCACTATGTTGTCTGCAGTGCAGCAGCTTAAAGTGATATCTAGCATTGGGGCATCATACCGCAGACATGTAGCATGATATCCCATCCAGTCACATTATCCTGACACCAGGCTGACCAGTCCTAATACTGACCTCTTAATGCTGAGTGCCAAGCAAGACAGCTGTTGGAACTACATCTGGGGCAGATGCTCTAACTACTAGGCCACCAGAGCAGTTTGCAGGGATAAAAATATTTTCAACATATGACATTTTGAACAGGAATGGCAATAACAAGATTTTCAAGATGGCTGCTGTGGCACCTATACTGGATGTCAGATTGGTACCATGTTCATATAAGACAAACTGGACATTATAAGAAGTCTTTTGGTGAAAATCCCATGAAAATATCACTTTCTATTCAAATAGAGTTATCATAACATGTTTAAGTTGGCTGCCAAAGTGGCCATATTGCAAGTTATACTGACACCATTTTCATTTTGGACCAACAAGACCAAAGTCTTTTAGTGAAAACCTCATGTTAATATCATTATCCCTTTCAGAAATGGTAGATTTTGTAGATAGTCACCGTGGTGGCCTTACTCAAGAATCTGCAATTTTCATTTAGGACCAACCAGACCAAGGGATGAATGTCAAGTTTCAAGTCAATCATCAAAGCAGTTGAGGAGGAATAACCACAATAACCTTCTGCAAATGGCTGGCAGGCTGGCTGGCTGGCTGGGTGACTGACTGGCAGGCTGACAAATGTCCATCGCATGTGATGATTAGAGTTAAAATTGGCAAGTTGGCAATGATCCTGGTATGCATGTGCTAATTAACTGAATTACCTTTTGTAGTGATATTCGGTGCCTGAGTGGAAAGAGTTGCATTGTTCTGTGAAGGATGATAGCGCAGACAATCCTCTTCAGCTTCAACATCCTCAAATATTTCTGGGCATTCTTTTTCCTTTTCTGCACGGGAACCTATGTATAATGAAAATTACATAGCAGTGTTTTATTGCTGTGTTTCACTACCATTAATACCCATTTAAAGAAATGTGCGACTACAAACTTCACAGACCCAGATCTGTCATTGCCTAATGCACCAGTAGAGCTGGGTCTGTGCAGTTTGTTAGGAGTGTTCAGTAGAACAAACAGCACAAACCCTGATATGTAGGTACACAATGCTACAGCAGATCTGGATCTTTGTTGATTGCAGCTTGACTTGACTTATAAGTGAGTCTATATGGTACTTTATATACATATACTCTATTCACACAAAAAAGAAAGTGTTATTAGCTAACTAAATATATGTGCTTATTGTATAGTATAACATACAGCTATCAATCCTACCTAGAGTTGTCTTTCCATCAGCCCACATGAGGACTGTGATTAATACAGTGTTGACAAAAAAGGCTGGGATGCTGCCAAGATGTGGAAGGTTAATGGCAGTGCTACATAACTTTTATCTCTTGTAATGCATCTAGCTAGCAAAATCCTAGTAAAGAATCAAGTTAGCAAACACTTCATAATGCATCTAGCTAGCAAAATCCTAGTAAAGAATCAAGTTAGCAAACACCTCATAATGCATCTAGCTAGCAAAATCCTAGTAATGAATCAAGCTAGCAAACACCTCATAATGCATCTAGCTAGCAAAATCCTAGTAATGAATCAAGTTAGCAAACACCTCATAATGCATCTAGCTAGCAAAATCCTAGTAAAGAATCAAGTTAGCAAACACCTCATAATACATCTAGCTAGCAAAATCCTAGTAAAGAATCAAGTTAGCAAACACCTCATAATGCATCTAGCTAGCAAAATCCTAGTAATGAATCAAGTTAGCAAACACCTCATAATGCATCTAGCTAGCAAAATCCTAGTAAAGAATCAAGTTAGCAAACACCTCAAAATGATCTAGCTAACAAAATCCTAGTAATGAATCAAGTTAGCAAACACCTCATAATACATCTAGCTATCTTCACACTGCATCGTGCTAGCAAAATCCTCCTCTTAAACTGTCCATTTCTGTATCCAAAATTTGTAACTAACATCTATACTTACTTATAAGTTGAGTGAAACTGCAAACATTGAAGATCCTGATCTGCTATAGCATAATGCACCTGCAGATCATGGTCTATATTGCTTATTCTACTGATTACTCCTAATAAACTGCACAGACCCAGATCTGCCATCGCATTATGTGAAGGCAGATCTGGGTCTGTCTAGTCTGCTACTGACTTGTCTTATAAGTGGATATATAAGTAGTACAAGCCAAATGTTCTGCATGCCAAATAAAAACTATGCCCGCTTACAATATACGTGTTTCTATCACAAGTAAGACTTTCTTGCATAACTAAGGAATCATGCAAACTAAAATTTAATCTATATTTTCCTGAATGTATATCTAATAAACTTTTCTCTCCGGAGTGTTTTTCTACAAATTAGTAAGTATAAAACATCAAATCAAAGGAAAAAACACAATATTTCTTTTCTTAAATCCTAGTGGAAAATTATTTTACATGTAAATCTTTGCATCAAATACAGAACTATTGGGACAAAGGCTACATGTTTCATGTCTTTAGCCAAACTCTTCCCAACAATCAAAGATGCTGTGATTTTCAAATTAATTTTCCAAGAATTTTAGTTACGGTATGTCTTTGTTCTAAATAAATTGTATGCCAAACTTTTGGCAGGCTTTTCTGTTAGTACATGTACCAACTTGTGAAGAGACCAAGCACAAGTACCCATCTGTACAAAAGTGAACATCCATTTTGCACACAAACATGGCATTTTATTACTTCAGTCATTCTAAGCTAGAGGCAAAATTAACAGAAAACCAAGCTACACTCTACAAGCTGGATCAGAGCTCTTTATCATGGCTGCACACTCTGCCTATATAAATTCCTTGCACTGACTATATAAATTCCTTGCACGTCCTAAATAAATTCCTTGCACTGCCTATATAAATTCCTTGCACTGCCTAAATAAATTCCTTGCACTACCTATATAAATTCCTTGCACTGCCTATATAAATTCCTTGCACTGCCTAAATAAATACCTATATAAATTCCTTGCACTGCCTATATAAATTCCTTGCACTGCCTATATAAATTCCTTGCACTGCCTAAATAAATTCCTTGCACTAAAAAAATTCCTTGCACTGCCTATATAAATTCCTTGCACTGCCTAAATAAATTCCTTGCACTGCCTATATAAATTAATTGCACTGCCTAAATAAATTCCTTGCACTGCCTATATAAATTCCTTGCACTGCCAAAAAAATTCCTTGCACTGCCTATATAAATTCCTTACACTGCCTATATAAATTGGAATGATGGCAACACTGGTATTTTCCCACCTTTTTGGCTTTTTGTAATTGTTTTTTTTAGTTTCACATTTTGTAGTAGGGAGGGGCAGGGACACCATAATTTTTCAGTGCTTAGGGCCCTGGAAGGCCTTAATCCGGCACTGGCAATATTGAATCTAAGCACTCAAGCAGCTGTTGGAATCAGATCAATATCACATGACTTTTGGGGGGCTCCTCATCATGACCAACTCAAATGCTTTTAAATGTTGCCTTTGAAATTTTATATCTCAACTGTGTGGTGATAATGACCCAACTGAAATTGTGTTGTCAAGCTGATCTCAAATAGTTTGCACTTTGTCACTGATGAAATCTGCAAACAGGTCCAGTTGATTGACAGGAGAAAAGGTCACTGGAAGCGTGTACTTTTGTCTCTCTACATTAGCTTGTTAGTAATACTGACGAGCTGGAACTTTCAGTTCGTTTAGTACCAAAGTAGGCTGATCGATATATATATATATATATATATATATATATATATATATATATATATATATATATATATATATATATATATATATAAAAATATATATATATATATATATATATATATATATATATATATATATATATATATATATATAAAGAGAGAGAGAGAGAGAGAGAGAAGTTTACTTGTCTAATTTTGCTGCATTACCTATGTGTGTGACATCCTTCTAAGTGGCTTCTTAGATCTGCCTTTGAATTATACAACTAGACAAAAGCCAAAAACCTCTCAGCATTGTGGTGTTCTGTTTTAGCAAAAGTCCCTAACACTACTAATACCATGGCAAACACTTCTTGTTGGATAATTTGCCCCTGGTTGCTGGGGCATGTTTGGCAAGCAATGAACACAAGTACTCATCAACTTGTTCTATTGCAGGAGGAAACAAGTTGTTAGGTTTGCATGGATGTCATGCTTTAGTTGACGTCTGCTTATCATATGAAGGTTTCTCTTTGTAGCTAACAAAGACAGAGGAGCAAAGACTGATATGAGTTCATGGGATACCGAATAAGCCAGAATATTTTCATCAGGTCTATGAAGAATCCAGTCTAAAATGTAACAATGTTTATGGGTGGGTTGGATAAATGAGATTGAAAATGTGAATGGAAACCTGGAGTTTTGATGTGTTTGGTTTTTCAGGACAGTCAGAGTTAAAGTTGAAATCTTTGAGAATAATCAGACTGCCGACTACTGAATTACTGTATTCCATGAATTTAGAGTGTGGATCTTATGATTTTAGTCATGCTTCTGTCAGTAAAACATTTTCAATATCCTGACCATCGATATTGTTGACAATTCCTTCATGCATTTCCAGTGTCTGACTGATAGGGTGTTGCAATCAGAAAGGTTGCTAAGACCTAAAGATTGAAGACTGATGAGGAATTTGCTCAACGTTCAAATTAACAGGTGCATTTTCAAATCACTGAGAAGGTAGAGCAAATGGAACACAATGAGGTTCTCTTCCTGTTCTATGCCAACCAGCTTTGAAATATTTCACATTTTACTACTATTTAATATTGATGACGAATGTAGTCCTATGTCATTTAGTCTTATGTACAGTGTAGTTTCAGGTGCCAAGGAGTGGTTATTTACAGTAATGCAATTAAGGAAGGTACATTGATATATGGGCAGACTGCCCAATATCAAATCTGGTTGTGGCAGTGTGGCAAGAGTCAACTGAGAATAAATCTAATACTAAACATTTTCAATAAAGTAGATGAAGGCAATAATGTAAATAAAGACAGTCAATGAACTCATATATCTTCTTGTTGTCATTTTTTGGGGGGTTTAATGCCATTTTTCAACACATGACAGGCTATACATGGCGGCCAGTATTAATGGTGGAGGAAGAACCAGGGAAAACTCCGGAAAGAACCACTGACCCACGAGAAGTTACTGGCAAGCTTTCTCACATACCCATATTGGCCGAATCCGAGACTCAAACCCATGCAGACAGAGATGAGATGGCAGTGATCTGTAATGGTGAGCACTTTAGACCACTCGGAACCCCTCATATATCTTGAAAAGTGGCACAAAAATTTGGACGAGATGCCTCAAGCCTCTTAAGCAATGGTGGACATTGGTGATGTCAAGACATGATGTATAATGCTGGAAATATAACTACCCTAAATAATGACTGATTTAAAGCTGCATTCAAAATTTCACTGAAATAAAACAATTTCTTGGCCAACTTATGCTAAGGCAACAAAAACAATAAGGATGGACAATCAGTGACCACAGGGGCAGATTAAGGCTCACTGGTGCCCTAAGCACTGACAAATCTTGGTGCCCCCCTCCTTTCCACGTACACCTGGGAAGATAACCCTAGGGTGCACCATGATCAAGAAACAGAACATTATGATCAATTTGCACTAGTTTTATCAAATTTTTTTATAAATCTTCATTCGTTTTTTTTCTTTTCACCCTTTTCTCAACTTTGTGGTGCCCCCTTTGGCCCTGGTGCCCTAAGCACGTGCTTAGTCTGGTAATGGTTAATACGCCCCTGAGTGACCATAGTAGTTGTAAATAATATAAATGTAAATGATAAATATGTTAGGCAAATGCTAAAAATCAACTTATTCCGATGTTTCATCAATGTCAAAGCTCCCAGTCAACATTTATTGAAATCAAACAATCCATGCTAAAGGTATGCTGCAGAAACCAATGTTTGGAGGCAACCAGATCATAGGCCATCACTTCTCAGTTCCTCTCAACAATGAGGTACTATGCTGAAAATTAAACTCATCCTAGTTCTTATATATATCAAGTCACATCCATCATTTAGTTGAAATCCTGGAAAAAATTATAAAGCAGGAACAAATCAGTTGATGAACAGAACAAGAAGATTATCATATATTCTGATGGCCTAATTATCCAGAAAATAAAATCCTATACATATCAATTTAAGTCTCTCTTTTAAATTAAAATGGTTAGATGAGAGAAAAAAAGTAAATGCATATCCATAACCATTTAAGTAATAAACAGCTGTGTGTACATTGTACTCAAACAAACTGCATTAAACCATATAAAAAGATTTTAAACAAAAACATATTTTAAAGAAAAGGCAATCACCTTTGGTGTAGATCAAAGCCAAGTCACAAACAATTAAGATTTCATCAATCATTTGTGGGTCACCTGGCATAGGACTGAATTCCACATCATAGTACCCATCAGTTCGGGATTTTAGAAGCAGCATGTAATCCGTCATCTTAAGCAAGTTAACTTCGGGACACCTGGACATTTTACCTGTAAATGACAAACAAAACATTACCATAATGTGGTAATAGCAGCAGATGAAAACATGTTTGAGTATCGCATTCTTTGCAGTACATTAAAATACCATAATTTAGATAGCAGTATAGTCTATTGGCATCTTCCGTCACTTGCATAGCCTGAATATCGGAATCAAGAAATTATCACGGTAACCTCCACCTATTGCAAAACAAATCTTACAGATCTTGTTTTCTGTCAAAGAAGTAATGGAATGACTAGATTAAAGTATTACATTACATTAATTTCTTATCGATATATGAATTAAATTTAGTTGTCTATCAGTTCTGTTGAATTCTTCAAGCTGCTCATAAAATAAAAAGCAATCACTTTTTTTTTCATTTTTGATGCAATGCATTCTGAAATACCTTCTTTTACCTAGACTGAATTTATAAAATTTTCAAACAATATGCTGACTGACATTTGGCTATATATGAAATGCCTTCACCCAAACTAGCATATATGGTATACCCTCATAATATTGTCTTCTTTCTCTTTTTGAGCCAATCCTAAATTCCTTACTTATACCTAATAGGTGCATGTTACAGTCTGATATTTGGAAGACGTGTGTACCATTTTCATCATTCAACATGGCAGTTAATACCATTAAATTAATCTACATTCAAAAATGCTATCAAAGGAGTCCAAATAAATAAAATAACCTCCTTTTTGTCTCCCAATGACCAGATGCCATTGTTTCACATAACTGTTTCGTCCTTCTCACGTTTGTTATACAATGGCTTCAAGTTGTACTCCTTTCATGCATTTTTAATTACATAAATTCTGTCCTCAATATATTACTGATATATTTTTATTTCCTGCCACACTTTCCGCGGTTTAAAATGAAAACAAATAAATGCTCTGGATACGTATTTGAAGGAGGCTGAATAATGTTGACCACTCTTCTGGCTTGGTGTATCAGTTATCTGGGAAAAAATACACATATAGTTCTACGCGCTAGTGACCTAAGTGGTTAGAGTGTCTGCCTCAGATGCAGTAGCTTGCAAGTTTGGACCCCAGCCAAGTCATACCAATAACTTATAAAGATGGTACTAGCAGCTGCCTCGCTAGGTGCTCAACATTAAGAGGTTAGTGTTAGGACTGGTCCGTCTGGTGTTAGGATAATGTGACTGGGTGGGACATGAGGCTACATGTCTGCAGCACGAAGCCACAGTGCTAGCCAGCACTATAAACTGCCACACTGCAGACATCGTAGCAATATGACTAAAATTTTCAAAGCACATTAAATGTTCAACTCGCACACACACACACACACACACACACACACACACACACAGAGTTCTAATAATAAGACTGGGTTTATCTTTTAAAATGACAATAAGTTCAATAACTGATAACTGAACAGGGTGTATAGACAAATGTAAATATTTAGACAGATACAATTCCCTCATGTTTGTGTGAAAATAGTTTCCATGGTAATGTAATAAGAACTGCAAACTGTATTAGGTTCCAAGCATAGAACAACTGTAATGAACACAATAAACCTCCTACCAGCTGTATTAGTGGCGGGGTGGAAATGAAGGATATATTTTCATTGATACAGCATATACAATACTAAATAACTTGGAACCATTCCAAAAATTTAGGAATGGTATGAAGCATCGGTCCCCCTCATTCAATATTCATATATTGGAATCTGGGTTTTTTAAGATCTTGGAGGAGATAGCCTAAATCTTTGATATGATGAATAATTCAAATTATAATAAGATGATGTTAACGTCTGACCTAACTAAGACCCATAACATACTTTACAGTCAGCAAGTAGAAGTAATGTTTTTTGGGCTCATCCATCAAATTCGAAGATAACCACATTACTAACTAGGGGCCCCGAGTGGCCGAGTGGTCTAAAGCGCTCTTCGTTACGGATCACTGCCATCTCACCTCTGTCTGCGGCGGTTCGAGTCTAAGATTCAGCCAATGTGGGCATGTGAGAAAGCTTGCCAGTAGCTTCTCGTGGGTCGGTGGTTCTTTCCGGGGTTTTCCGGGTTCTTCCTCCACCATTAATACTGGCCGCCATGTATAGCCTATCGTGCTGAAAAATGGCGTTAAACCCCAAAACAACAAAACAACATTACTAACTGGCTTGGTTTCTGTGAGTACGTGGTTCAATGATTGAGTCCAATGTTTGCGCTGAAATGTATGTGACACACTGGACAGGAGATGCCACTTGGGGTTGCTTGGCAAACAGAAAACATGCTGCAATTCTGAGGGTTCTGCTGTTCGCTCTAATGCACTACCGTTTCAATTCTATATTATGCTGCTTCAATATCAATGTGGCTGCGCCAGGTGGAATGACGTTGTGCGTAATCTTCGCAAGACTCGCGGTCAGTGTTGAAGAGTTTCAAGGATGACTTAAGGGAATCTGTAAAGCGTTTCTTATAATCACTCTGAGATTGGTTTTCCTTCATTCTGCTCGCCTTTGAAGAGCTTCTTTGGTAGTATCTCTTTTTTATCCTGGTGACGTGCCCTGCCCATCAGCATGTATATGCTTGGAATGCTTGCTCATGTGAGAACCTCATCTTATCGTAATCAGTTTCCTCAGACAACTCATGTGAAAATGGTTCAGCTTCAAGGCATGGCGTCTGAACGCCGTCCATGTTTCACATGTACACATCATGGTCGACCACATATGGCTTTGCAGACCTTCAGAATTTTGTGCACACTGATGCCTCTGCGCTTCCATATATTTCCGCGTAGTCTGTCAAAGGCCATATTTGTTTAGCAATTCTAGTGTTTGTTTTGTTATCGATGTGGACTGCATGTGACAATATAATGCCGAGAAAAGTGAACTTATTCACTGCCACAATAGGCTCTAAGTAAGGTTTTCCTGATACAGGTCGGTGCATCATCTCTGTCGTCTTGATACTGATTTTGTCACAATTTCAAGAGAAATTGTCCATATTCTGTTGCATCCCAGACTCAGATTTGGCATTCAGGGAACAGTGGTCAGCAAAAAAAGGAGACCATTAACAGTCACTACTTGTAACGTTGTCCTTTTGCATAGTCTCATCAGACTGAAGAGCTTGCCATCAGTGTTGCATGTGATGTCAATCACAGTACCATGGTCACGGAAGACATAGTAAGCAAGGCATATAAAATCATACTAAAGAGGGTTGGGGCCAACATAGTCTTGCTTGATTCCATTGAAGACTGGAAATGCTACAGATGACTCATAGTCGTCCACGACACCAGCGAGCATCAACAACAGAAAAAATGTTCCAAGTAGAAATCAACATATCTTTGGCAGATGCTACAACTCTGACTGAAACGAGAAATCAACTGACCCTGACCTGCTGTCAAATGGCGACGGATCTGGAGCAGATTTTATAACAGCAGAAGTCTACCAAGCCGGAGACACACACATGACACGGAAATCGACTGTATGCTTCCAATCAACGAAGACTCGAGAAACGTTGCCACAGGAGTACAATGAAGCATCAACTGTACACTCGTACAAGCAAAAGGGTAAAATACAATCCTGCGACAACCATTTGGGCATCTCCTTGCTTTATATAGCCAGCAAAGTTCTTGCTGAATTTCTGAAGCGTCTTGTGCATCACACTGTTCAAGGGCTCCTGGTCGATAGCATGGCTTCAGGAAACGAATTGGGACCATATATATTGTATCATTCTGTCTGGAACTCATCAACTCCAGGAGAAATGCAAGGTACAGAACTCCGATCCGCACACCTGACAAAAGCAATGGACAATCAGACGTGGGGCCTCTATAAGATCATGTCAAAATTCGGTTGGGCAGAGAAATTCATAATAATCGTATGTCGATGCTTACATCTCATGCAGGTGAATCGTGTGTGTGTGTGTGTGTGTGTGTGTGTGTGTGTGTGATTTGGATTTTTAACGTAGCTTTAATGTATTTCAGCCATATTGCTAAGATGGTTGCAGTGAGGCAGTTTATAGTGATGTCGAGCACTGGGGCATCATGCCAGACATGTAGCATGATGCTCCACCCAGTCGCATTACACAAGGCTGACCAGTCCTAACATTAACGTCTTAATGCTGAGAGCCTAGTGAGGCAGCTGTGAGTACCATTTTTAAAGTCTTTGGTATGACTCGGCCAGTGTTTGAACCGCGATCCTCCGCATCGGTGGCAGACGCTCTAACCACTAGGCCACCGGAGCGGTCTGCAGGTTAATTTAAAAAAGCGCTCCCTTATATGTTGATTATGCTATACTGGTATATTTTGTTTCCAAACAAAATTCTGCTGCACGCCTACAATAGTGACGAGCACAGAGGTAATTTTGTCATGTAGCCGTAACTAATGAAACTCAAGTTTGTACCATACTTGTGGAAAACATCAAACGGACTTCAGTTATTTAGTACAATTCGGGAAGCACGATCAAGTCACTTTCAGTGTCCTAATATTAGCATGCACACCGCTAAGCGCCATGATCATTCAAGAGTTGTTGTTGTAGGGTTTAACGCCATTTTTCAGCACAAGATAGGCTATATATGGCGGCCAGTATTAATGGTGGAGGAAGAACCCGGGAAAACCCCAGAAAGAACCATCGACCCACGAGAAGCTACCGGCAAGCTTTCTCACATATCCACATTGGCCGAGCCTGAGACTCGAACCCACGCAGACACAGGTGAGATGGTAGTGATCCATGACAGAGAGCGCTTTAGACCACTCGGCCACGCTAGGCCCCTTGTTTGTGATGTATTTTGCATCAGGAATTCTAGAGAACAAGATTCTGTATCTCTCCCCTCGTCTACGTTTGAACAGGGATATAATGCAATAATTTTCCTTTCTACCAATATAGTTTTAAGCAACGCTGAAACGTCAAAGCTATCGCATCGAGATAACAAATGCGGCTGAATGATAAACTGACATACGTTAGCCACGCTTTTAGTGCGCACATTGATTGTGTTTACAGATGTGAAACAACTTCTTGAAGCGAGGCTATTACTCTATTTATGTTTGATTGTTATCGTGCCCGATATGTATACAGCTACATGCCAACTTCTTTTATAGTTTTCTAGCCTTAAAAAAAAACACTGACCAATATCAGCATTCTTTCCTATGTCATGGGAATAATATGGAATATCAGACTAGCAGAAAATATAATACCCTTCTAACGGCGCGACTGAACTATCATGTCATGTAAGATACTGTCCAGTTTTATATTCCGCAACACTATCATGTCACGTATGATATTATCCTGTATTCCACTGTGCAGCGCCATCGAGCTCTGTATCGACTGACTCCTTTTCTATAATAACTGACGCTCTAATGGGCAAAACTAAATGCCAGGATTTCAAGGTAAAACCATTTCTTCCTCTTAACTGCCGAGTGTTGAAAAATCTTTGATATTCTTCTGCGACAGCACGATTTTTAAATTAGGTGCTGTTGTGAACATATTGGTATCAACTTAGCGCCGTTTTTATTCAGAACCAACAAGGCCCCGTAAGAAGTCTTCTGGTGGAAACCTCATTTTGATATGACTTTCTGTTGTATCACGAGTCGATGCTCTTAAAATAAGTAACAGAAAAGAGTGAAAGACAACAGGCTTTGTAAAATGTAACAAATAATTTATTTTTCCTTGAATAAAAAGTGAAAATGAGAATAAAGAACTTATGGTACTGCGAATTAAATCCCAAAATAATCCAAGAATTAGTCAGACACAAGTCCTAGTAATATAAAGTCCTGAATAAAACTCAGTACAACTCCCGAAGAGATCCAAAACTGAAGGCGATGACGTGTCTGTTATAGCTTAATGAGTGCTGATGTGTTCACGGTCTTTTGTTGAATACTAGAAATATAATTCCAGGTTCGAAGTCAGTTTAAATTCCAGTGAATGTCTTTATCCAAATATTGTATCAGATGACTTTTGTATTTCCGCAGACAATAGTCACTTGAATTCAATAATTTGAAGAAAATAAAATTCAGCCCAAACTGGTCAAAACATAATACAACTTGAAGGTGCTAGATGTTAAAGCATGAATGACCAAATCATTACAATCACATGATTATATAGTTCTCTACTTGACCTCAGGTCACAATTTACAGTTTCTATTTTTTTTTAAATATTACCTAATGGAAAGACTTCTAGAATGATCTAATGAGCCTTGTTTATTTACAACACAATAACCTGTAAAATTTACTTACGAAACTCCGAAACCCCGACCAAAATAAACATATCTACTCCTTCTTGCTTATCTGAATAATAATCCTGATATTAAGCTTATACACACAGAGAATAATTTATCAAGGTATTAATTAACATAAATGAAATATAAACAAATATAAAAAGTCAATCAGCTCAAGCAGAAATCAACTCAGTTTTGGACAAGGTCAAGTACAGCATACAATGTTACATTAAAATAGCATGTAATGAAATTAATATAATTTTTTTTAATCAAATAAACAGTTTAATTAAATAAACATAACAGCTGTATAGTAACAATGATAACGAGATTTTCAAGTTGGATGCCACGGTATCCATATTTTATACCAGACTGGGATCATTTCTATTTAGATCAACTAGACATAATTAAATGTATGTTTGACGAAAGCACATTCTCGATATGACCAGCCATCTCGGAGAAGTAGTGATAACAAGATTTTAAAGATGACGATTGTGTCAGTAATATCAGAAACTGGATCGGGTCCATTTTCTTTTATTACCAACTAGATATCACAAAAAAACTTTAAGTGAAAACCAATTGCTGAGAATAGCGACAAACAAGATTTTCAAGGTGGCCACTTTAGCAGGCACACTGAATGTCTGCATAGCACCATGAAAACCAACAAGACATCATAAGAAGTGGTTGTGGGATTTTTGTTGTTGTTAGTTTGTTTGTTTGTTGTTTTTTCTTTGTTTTTTGTGTCTGCTTGTTTGTTTGTTTGAACCCCATATTTATATGACCATACATTCAGGAAGAAGAAATCTTCTGGTGAAAATTCCATGTCAATATGACTTCTATTCAGAAAAATAAACGATAACAAGGTTTTTAAGATGGTCACTGTGGCAGCTATGTTGGACATCATATCAGTACCATTTTCTTTAGGGACATGTAGAGATTATAAGAAGTCTTTCATTGAAAACCCCAAGTTGATATGACCATTTATTCTGGAAAAGTAGCGATAACAAAATTATCTAGCTGGCCAATTTGGCATTCGTCTAGCGGCACCATTTTCATTTAAGAAAAACTAAACTATTAGATAAATGTGTCACATGTGTGTATAAGGTTTCAAGACAGTTCTCTAAGCAGTGTAGGAGGAGTAGTGATAACAAACATGCTCTAACGGACGGACGACAGACGACATACGGCTGACAACAGAACATTCCATACGCTCTTCTAGTATATGACCCCTAGTGATACAAAATGGAGAAGAAGAAAAAACACCATATCACTTCATGTCATATAGATCATAAAAATCCCCATGATTAGGTTGTGAAGGAGTAAAGAATTCTGATTTAATGTTAATTACCTTGTATAGATGATTTTGGAACGTTTCTGTTCTAAGTGAACTTGAATGGTCTGAATACCAACGTCTGAATTTAGTAAGGTGACTACTAATAAGGATGTATCAGTCTACTTATAATATATACATTTTATGTTATGAATGCATTTGTCTGTATCAAGAAATAGAAAATAATACCAAAAAGAACGGATCGGACATATTTACATACAACCATAACAGCACGTGTGAGTGATTTTTCAGTGAAACATTTCATTAGGCCCCAGTCTACTGTAGGTATTGATCCCCGCTATGCGTGCTGGTTCACATAAAGCAAACAAAGCTCATGCACACAACTATATACCTTCCTCTAAAGCAGGGGTGGGCGAAATACGACCGCATTCGGCGAGTGGACTGGTTTAATCGGTTAAACATACATCATATGGTATGGCTTTAAAGATCACTTGTCCAGTCCGAGCCCATGATGAAGATGCTCATGTCTGCTCAAGAGTTATGTATACCATAATGACTATTATACAGGAAGTAACATGGCGACGAATCAACGACTTTGCCAGAGTTTTTGGAAAGCCCCGTTTTGAGTGTACTACCTTCAGTCTAGACCTTTACCGGACTATCGCTAGGTGAAGATCTCTCCGAGTCACGCGAAAGTCTAAATGCATGAGACTTATGTCCAATATTGTAGTATAGCCTTACGATAATGACTTATAGGTTTGATCATTTGTTATAATATCTATCAGTATCCCGTTGACATCAACAGGTATAGATTTGTGTACGTATCATGCACACTTGGTACGAACCAATGATGACAAGCCATACCATGCTTGCACTAATCATGCGTATGCTACCTCACCTAATTTCTGAATGGACGAATTCCCAAAAAGAAATGCCCAGTCTCTTAAGTGCTATCCCCCATAGTGACAAATACGGAAATGCCAAAGTTGCTTTAATGAGGAGTGCTAAACCTGAAAACCCCACCCATCTAAACGAATCTTAAAAGTTCAAAATCCATCTCTCAAGTTTTCATTTAAATTATGATTGAAAGAGTATCACTTCTTTGTCAACATTACGCAAATTTGAATCTCGCACGTCTTCTGTGTCAAATTATTAATCATTAGCTACGTAAACACAATTGTTTTGCAATGAAATTATGAGATAGAACCGCTCTCCTTCCAGCAAAAATGTGAAATTTTGACAACTAAGAATGGTCTGCTGAAGACTACTATGGCTATATATGGATGTTAGGTAATCAGTCAAGACGAGTTTGTCGCCTCTCTTGTCACACCAGCTCCGACATCTTAATGATTTTCACTGCATAACATATACAAAATCAAATTATCATAACAACCAAATTTATCATCAACTTTCCTTTCAAGTTTTAGTTCTTAATGAGAATTTGTTTTATAGCCAACTAAAGTTACTTGTCCTATATAAAGATTGTTAAATTTACATGTCACAATGGTAATGAAAAGGTGGAACTATTCTTGCTCCAGCGAGTCATCGGTTACATTGTGCTTCCATCAATGATATCGCATACATATAAGGAAATCAATATTTTACTTTCAGGTTGACAATTAAACATGTCTACCTCAACCAAAAAACAAAAGTAGCTTATTATCAAACCGTGTAATATTCATTTCGTGTCGCAATAATTCTTCCTTGCACATAATGCATTTTACCACACCTGTATTATTTCAAGGTTTCATTGTCAGCTTAAACAACGGCGTTGAATATAATGTATACAGAAATCAGTAAGTTTCATGGCCTTGTATTGCCTCGGATATGCAAAGTAATTCTGATCTTATTGTGTTTTGGATTAATTCAGCTGCATTTCCATCGAGGTTTCAGTTCTCTGGATAAGTAAGTAAATATGAAGCTAAAATTTAAATCCAATTAAAGTTTCAATCTGGACACTGCGATTCGCATCTAAATGCCAAATCTTCATTGTAGTACATGACAACACATTATCCACCAGACAAACTGTCGCCTTGAATTGATCAAGGAAAATGTACGCTAATATCACAAGCTACGAGAGAAAATGAATGCAGCTTCATCAAACAACGGACCTTCATGACAAATAATACAACCTCCTACATAATAAACCCAAAACTATATGCCTAAGGATTTACTAGTTTGATATGGTTCCTCTTTAATATTGGACCAGACAATTTGTTTTATTATATTTCAAATTGTATTTACATACGACCATGTGTACACCGTGGAAACGATTGAAAGCTTCGGGACTTCAGTTCCAAAGACATCACTATAAACTGCCACAGTGCAGACATCGTAGCAATATGACTGAACAATTGTTACAGCTACGTTAAAAAATCCAAATCACATCACAACACATCCAAATTAGCCTTGCAAAGAATGTATATAGCACAGCTATTCATAAGTTACCATCAAACTGGATCTCTGAGCGACGTCCAAAGTAACCGATAATACTAGGTAAAGCTGGAAGAATAATCTATGGGTAGTTAGGTGTCTCCAAATCGGATGCATTCTTTTACGAAATTCTTAAGTCATATAATGCACTACTTTTCTTTATTGGTGTGCTTCGGATCGAAGATATATTATTCCTTACTGATTATCACTACCTAAAGGTAGTCAAATGGGGCAAAAAGTATCAGCCATTCTGTAATCCTTTTCAATTAAATTTAAAGTTTTATTTACAAATATTACTGATAAGTGATGAAATAAAATGGTACATCTTTTCATTCTGTCCATTCTTTACATTCTCGCAAATATGTTTTTTAGATCAGAAATGTCCGACAAGTTTACAATGTACTAGTATTTACCTAATGGTGTGAGAAATTTTCCAGAGAAATCGCAGATATATATATCTGTATGTATCAGAGTTTGTCTCATATACGGCGATAGGATTCACTACATGAGTATTATACTTCTATCAAAACAACTGTGATACCTAAAACTTGACCGTCGTCATTTTCTTTAAGTAATGGAAGAAGAAAAAAGAAAATAAGAAAAGCACATGCAAGTGGTTGTAAGTAAATTTCTCCATCCAAAGACTAAAATGTAGAAATGGACAATTTATACGCGTTAAAATATGTGTATATATCCGTAGCGCAAAATACTGCCTGGAATGTTCCTTTCATGTTCTTATCTGAAAAGCATAATATAGATAACTTCCTGACCTAATCAACTGCTCAGTACTGCGTAAATTCAACAATATCACAAGTTTATTAGCACTTGGCTTTTGCAATATTATGGTTAGTTATACTGTTCTGTCAATTATAACAAATATATTAAAAATTCGAAGAAGCTAACCATACGTTTAAAAAAATCGAATTGTCTAATGTATGTCTCCTTCTTACAACAATCTTCGAATTGCTTATGCAAGAACGTGTCAGATAAAATGTTAATGGCTCTTAAGACAACTTTGAAAAGCCTCCTGCAGACATGGAACAACAAAAGTTGCCACTTTTTTGGAGCCATATTAATCTTGTTCTATTGTAAATAAAGTAGTGTGTTTAAGTAATGGGGTATTTGTCAATATTACTCATTTCACACCATCCCAATACATCCCACATCATCCCCATTGACCCATATTTTCTTTCTTCCAAGAACACCTTTTGACGTTAACTAAATGTCTGTAGTCAAATAGTACTATGATTACATATTATACTAACACGAGCATAACATGGGCGAAGATTGATAGATATGCTACCATATGGTGTGTGTGTGTGTGTGTGTGTGTGTGTTTTGGATGATAAATGTAGGTTTAACAATTACAGTCATACTGCTACGATGTCTGCCGTGTGCCAGTTAATAGTGATGTCTAGCACTGGGGAATCATGCCACAGACTTGTAGCATCTACCCCACCCAGTCACATTACCCTGACACCTGGCCGACCAGTCCAAATACTAACCTCTTAATGCTGAGCGCCTAGCGAGCTAGCTGTTAGTATCATTTTTATGTCTTTGGTATGACTCGGCCAGGGTTCGAACCCGCGACCTAGTGCACCCAAGGTGGCCGCTCTAACAACTATGCCACTGGAGCGGTCGCGAAGATTGATAGATATGTTACGTACGTATATGGTCAAGGCAACGTGGTGATGTCTTCAAGCGCAACGCTCTTGATTTAAAGGACTGAATTTAGTAACCATCTATACGTTTTAACGACGGTATTGGCATATGATAAATAAAACGAGGCTTGTTTCAAACTGATTCATTGAAAAACTAGTAATACTCATTACATTCTTGGAATTTTCTTCATGGACCAATTTATCATCATGTAATAAATATCTTTAATTTATACTACGAGAGTGCATTTCTTACTGGCGTAGAAAGGTAAACTGATATGTTATATCTAGCATACCGAGTCTAGATATTTCATTCATTTGCTGACGTTCGGCCACCACGTGTGGGAAATTGAGTGAGAGTTTGCAAGTTCAAATGAGGACAAATATTTCACTAGCCTTGACAGATACCAAAATATTTGGATACTTTTAAAAAAGAAATTCTATATGAATGTCCGCGAGAGAGAAAAATTAACTTTGTACTTCGGTTTGACGAATTAGTCCGAATTCATGCTGTCTGTCTATGCCAGGGGTGCACAAACGTTTTCGCCAAGGGCCAGATTACATTTTCTAAGAGGGCCGCAAACACCTTTCCTTAATATAATTACTGTTCACGGGCCAGATTTCTGTGTTGTTTTAATTGCCCTGAGGGCCAGACAGAACACGTTCGCGGGCCGGATGCGACCCGAGGGCCAGGGGTTGTGCACCCCTGGTCTATGCAAACGAGGCTTTAAAACCTGGGGTTTGGAGAAGCTTAGGGGTCAGTGCTGACGAAAGTTTACAAAATTGATTTTTAAGTGTATAATTACTGTAGATCGATCAGAGTAACGTATAGATTTTGGGAATAGGTGTAGATGCTTTGCATAAATTAAAAATGTTCCAAAGTTTTAAAACAATTAAGAACAGCATATTTTTAACAAACTTTTCTCCTACGCTGGTGTGATGAATTTGATTTCACACGAAAAATTAAGTAAATACTTAAAGGTAACATAATTCTTTACTTACGACTCTAGGTCTTAAACAATGTGACAGAAAGAAGCGAAACTAACAAGTTAAGAAAAATTCAACAAACAATTTATTTATCTAAATTACAAAAAGAATACTTAAGAGACTTACAGTATTATTAATTAGATGCCAAGTAATCCTAACAGTACTATTAATTAAATGTCAAGTAATATTAAATGTCTTAACACAAGTACAAAAGTATAGAATGTTCGGAATTAATTTCAATAGTCTTAAATGTCCTGATGTACCACAATGATGTAATCCAGAATGTCTTTGAATGAGTTTATCAATAATTCCAAAAGAATGAGCTCACCCAAAGTCACTGAATACTTAATATTTCAAATTAATAATTCAAATTAATAGGTCCTCTCGAATTATATCTTAATACAAATGCAAACTCTGATCATGGATTCCACTGACTGATATAAAACAGGAATGAAATATTTGTTTACCAAGTCGCTATAGATACAAATTTTTTACTTGATATAAAACATATTACAGCATGAAGACTTTCCAGCTTTAAAACCTAGTCTAACTGTAAACAAGACTGGCACTGTATTCTTGCTAAGTAAACATGTTTATAACTTACAATCGTAGACAAATGTTAGCTATGTCAACGTGCTGTTTAAAAATGACCATTATAAGTACAATCTACAATCACGAAAAAATGTTGGGCACAAATATAAAATTATATAGGACTTGCATCGAGTGATACGTGAATATTGCCTGAGTGAGTCTAATATCTCAACGCGACAGCTAAAGCGCGACATCTACAAACGAAAATTTAAATGAATTTTAGTTGACCTAATAAACGATAAAAGATTAAATATACCAAAATCATGGTTGATGCGTGTATTTCATCACATCTGAAATTATGCTAATGGTATTTCTGTAAAGTTTTGTTTGTGATATATTCTGCATCAGGAATGTCGACGATTATAATTTGATAATAAAAATATTACAGATACTATGTACCATACTGGTCATTTTTTGTGGGACAGTTTATTGCAGATTTAGACGTATGTGAGGCACGTGGAATGTTTGAAAGTTCTTGTATACTAGGAATACAAATCAGTCTAATGGACAATTACAATACCATCACGCAATGTCCTATTTAGACAATGCAGATACATTTGGAAATGAACCATAACAGGCAAAAGTATTTTTTAAAAAGAGTTAAATAGGTAAATCTTGTACTTTTAGAAGATATCATAACTCTTCGTCTGGTTATAAATAGCTTAACAACTAATAGTTAGTGTACCTAACTCGTGACCAAACGCATGCGGGTTCGAATCCCAACATCGGATCAACCCGAGTCGGCTACCGTGGTGTGTCCCTGGGTACGGTACTCAAAATTGCCTTGGGACTAAATAACCTTTGTGAGTTGATGTGCATTAAATAAAAATCAATCCAAACCATGCACTCGTCAGATATCTTCAAAATAAGCAGCATGACCCTCATATTTTAAAAATTAATTATAACATCAGTTAGTAAATGGAAAAAGCTGATAGTGTAGCCACGAAGCAATTGGTTATGTATCTATCGAAGCAATCGGTTTTGTATCTATCGAAGCAATCGGTTTTGTATCTATCGAAGCAATCGGTTTTGTATCTATCTCGTACGTCACCTTTATGGTTTAATGCACTTTCTGAATGAAATTTATGGCACGTACTTTGGCAGTAAGTTTCCTCGTGATAAATTACATGGATATGCTACACATTAGTCGAGTTGTTGTTGTGGGGTTTAACGCCATTTTTCAGCACACGATAGGCTATACATGGCGGCCAGTATTAATGGTGGAGGAAGAACCCGGGAAAACCCCGGAAAGAACCACCGACCCACGAGAAGCTACTGGCAAGCTTTCTCACATACCCACATTGGCTGAATCCTAGACTCGAACCGCCGCAGACAGAGGTGAGATGGCAGTGATCCATAACGAAGAGCGCTTTAGACCACTCGGCCACTCGGGGCCCCTGCTTTTTTAGTCGAGTTAAGAGTTAGCCTAACAATTTACACCACACAGTGGAAACTCGATATTGCTACACATTAGTCGAATTAGGCGCTGGCTTAATCATTCCCACTACACAGTGGAAGCTCGATATTGCTGCACATTAGTCGAGTTAAGCGCTGGCTTAATCATTCCCACCACACAGTGGAAGCTCGATATTGCTGCACATTAGTCGAGTTAAGCGCTGGCTTAATCATTCCCACCACACAGTGGAAGCTCGATATTGCTGCACATTAGTCGAGTTAAGCGCTGGCTTAATCATTCCCACCTCACAGTGGAAACTTGACTTACAGTTTCAAGATCTTAAAGAAAGTAATGAATTATATCTCAGTTTGTTGTTTTTTGTGTGCCATTGTACATGTATATTGACTATATATTTTAAATCGCTTCCTCAGTCTTGTGTATCAATCTGCACAAGTACAGCAAAGTCTAAAGATGTATAACGACTATATATTTTACAATACAAAAAGAGTCCCTCGAACAGACTGGAGCGCTAATGAGTCCTGACCGAAAACAATTTCCAGGAATCCAAGAAAAGATCTTTTGTTTCATTTGATCTGCTGACTGAAGAATCTATATCTCATATGTTTTTAGCAGTAAAGAGATTTTCAAGTTTGCCGTTGTGATTGTCATATATCAACAAAAAAACGGGCACCATTTTAATTTAGGACCACAGAGAAATCATTAGACGTCATTAGGTGAAAGACGTCCTCTAGTGAAAACCACAAATCGAAAACACTTTACATGTACTCCTCGTACCGATACAAATAGAGGTTCAAAATGGCTGCCATGCTGACCATGTTGGACGCCAGACTGGCTCTATTTTCATTAATAGCCATCTGTACATCGTAAGATATCTTATGGTGAAAACTCAATGTCAATGTGACTTCCCATTTAGGAGGAGTATTGATAAAACAAATTTCAAGATAGCTTCACTGGCGGCCGTACATGTTATCAGATCAGGGATATATTGATTGATATAGGACGAACTAGACAACATACGTCTTTCGTGAAAAGCCAATGTTGATATGACCATCAATCCAGGAAGAATTGTGAAACCAAACTTTCAAGATGGCCACTGTAGCAGCCATGTTCGAGTCAGATCATTACACATTTCATTTAGAACCAACAAAACACCATAAGAAGTCTTCTAATGAAAACATCATTTCGATGTGACTAAGTTCAAAATGATTATTGATAAGATTTCAAGATGACTATCGTGGTGGTCATATTTAAGGTCAGATCGGCACCGTTTTCATAAAGGAGCAAGTACATATCATAAAACACTTTAAGTGAAAACTCCATAATCATATGACCATATAATCAGGAGTATTAGGACTAAGAAAATAACAAAAGTTTCAAGATGACCACTGTCAGCATTATTGAGTTTTGATGGGTGAAATATAAGGTTGATATGAAAATCCATTCAGGAAGGGAAGCAATAGTATATGTGATTTTCAATATGACTGTCGTAGTGTCATAGTAAATATTAGATAGGCACCAGTTTTATTTAGTTTGAACTAGATATTTTATGAAGTCGTTTAACCCCGAGATGTTATGACCTCCATTTGGAATGAGTAGGGATAACAAGATGGACGATATGGCGGCCATATTGGCCGTAAGAGGATCGCCATGTCATTTATGACCAACTGGACATTGTCACGAATGTGTGTGTGTAACGTTTCATTGCAATCCCTCAGGATAATTTGGAATAGTGGTAACAAATTTATGCTAACGGACAAACACAAGTTTAACCAAGACTAACTCGTTTATGGAACAGAGGCAAAAACATAATCACTAGTTTAATAAAAACTAACTAGCTTATGGAAAATGGTAAGCTCTACATAAGATATGTCATCTGCAACAATTGGTAAGCTCTGTGTTGAAAAGTGTATATAAATGTGTGATTAATAGTAACAATGCGTCGAAATAGAGGCTCTTTACGGGGTCTTGTGTTTGGAAACTAGTATAGCTCTATTGGTAGCTGTTGTTGTTTTTGCTGTTGTAGCTGCAGCAGAAGCAAAAGTAATACTAGTAATAGTAAAATAGAAAATAAGATGAAGTTTGCACGATACAAAGACCGTCCACATACTCTATACGAATCAATTCTGCTTGCGTTATCGTAAGATCTGTATTCACGAACAAGACTGTAATTGGGGCATCTACAATAATCATAGGAATAATGGAAACAGGCGAGTTCACACCATATTGTTTTCAAGAATGTCAACCACACCCATATAATTGGCAGCCTAGACAAGGATGGAATAGGTTGTTATCAGTTGCAAAGGGAAAACGGATACCACTTATTTCATTGTGTGAGTAATTCCACAGAATATCTACAAGGCAGATATGTAAAAGAAATTGCCTTTCTCTTCACCAGCTGCATTGTTTATCCAGAGCAAATATTTACAGAATTATTTGTATTCCAACTTTTCTGACGTCTCTGTCTGTTTATGTGTTCTTAACCGCAACAGTACCGACAGGTAATCATAGGTTTTGTTACACGTTGTAGTATCTACAAGTATGCGTTGATACCCACTGCTGTACCACACGTTGTAGTATCTACAAATATGTGTTGATACCCACTGCTGTACCTAGGAATCAGTATGTACTGTTACCCCCTAAAGTACCTAGAAGTGATTACAGCAAGCCGCTGTACATAACACTGAAACAGAAGGAAACTGAGTAACACCGCTATTATCTCAAGATATTTGTGTTCAATATCAGTATAAACTACTCGATTACACTCCATCAAACCAGCAACACAAATGTGTTGAAACACTGTTTTATCTTTGTAGCATTTATTTTCTTACCTGCATTTTATCACTCAAAATTAAGTACATACAAAATGAGGTTTTGCACACAAAAGGGTGCCATTACTATTTTATATAGCAACAAAATAAAGGGAAAATTAATTTATTTCGCTTATTACTCCCAAACAATGTAAATACCGTTTTAGTCTTTTCACTTGGCAACCTTTTCGGATTGATGAGTTTAGTGGGCAAGAATTGGCGAGACATTCTATGTTGTGCTTAGAACGGGACTGCATAACTGAAAGTTACCATACAATGATTAAGAGATACTGTGTAAAATGGTCCAAATCATATTCGACAAACTTTCTGCATGCGTCAGTTAATGGATACTTAATTTAAATACAGTCCACGGCCATCTTTATCTGACAGGGAAGTGAGTACATCTGCCTATTACTGAAATTTTTCAGTCTCAAAAAACCGTAAAAAATAGCAACCAATAGATTAGTATGTAGTGGTACGGCGCCTATGAACTCGTCCGTATTTAAGGAGCTTGGTATAAACTATAAACGCACATCGGAGCATAAATATTTAGTGTTCTCATAAAAATCTCCTAATATTGGAAGCGAAAAGTTTCGTCATACAAAGTAAAATAACCCGTAATTAATTCGAATTTTGAAGATATTTGTTGCACTTATTAACAAGGGTAAACAATGATTAAAATATAAGTTATTTCACCAAATTAAACTATGGAACAATCAGTCACCGTTTCATCACGAAAAGTGATAGGAGCAGTTTTTTTAGAAATAAAAAAAAATGTATGAAGTGTAAGATTAGAGAATGAATCCGGTGAAAAACTGTTCGTGTTCATCATAAAAATTATTTTTATTCGTTCAGTCGCTCTTTGCTGGACAGAAATAACGGAGGTCTGAAACTGGACACATAAATTAATACAATAACGAAGAAATTTTCTTCACTATTTTCTGCGTTAACACTATAGTGATTGACGTTATCGATAACTATTTTTATTCCCGCTTCCTTAAATTATTCCTTTAGTTCCCCTCGACTAAAGGTTCTCGAAACACGAAGTACATTGTACAAAATGTAATAAGTGATACAGAATGTTGAATTATTGGTGTCATTTAATAAGTAATAGGAAAATTATAGAACTATTTGCTTGATTTAAAAAAAAGCACTGACATGAAGGATGACAGACGTTGAATGAACTCTCTGACATGGAGCATTATAAACTGCTTCTGAATAGTAACATCGGTGCCAGTTCTCCCGAAAGATGTCATAGTAAAACGGATGAACTTTAATCTTACCACTGTCTTTTTTAATACATAATAGTTGACTACATTCATTGAGCATTTTACAACACATATGACGAACATGACCTGCGTACGAAATATCCATACACAATCACAAACATGCGTACACAATTCCACATAGAATCACAAACATTTTTACACAATTCTAGACACAATCACACTCAAACATTTGTACACAATCTCCATGCAAAATCACTATCGATCTGGAGATTTGACAATAAAGTAGATGGCATGTTAATATAAAAAAAATCTCTCATTCAAGCATTTTTTCCCCATATTTCAATTTCTTCTCAGAACTGAATGGCGTTATCTACGTCATTTCGAAGGTCCATATAACTAGTATTGTCCACATCTGTAGATCTCTAATTCTCTTGTCAGCAGATGATAAACGCGTCCAATGCCTGTCTTATCCTTAACAATTCTGATCAATCAAAATCGATCCCATTTATATTCTGCTGAAAGTTTAACATTACATCGTCACTATATTAAGTGAAGTGCGAGTCACAACATTAACTCGTTATTTTAGGCTTTGTGGCATTACATAACAAATAACATAACAACTGGAGACATTTCTAATAAGTAAGTGCGTTTTATATTCGCTTCAAGATTATATTTAAAACAAGCAGAATAAGTAGTAACGGCTTTGTTGTTGTTGTTATGGGGTTTAACGCCATTTTTCAGCACAAGAAAGACTATGTATGGCGGCCAGTATTATTGGTGGAGGAAGAACCCGGGAAAACCCCGGGAAGAACCACCGACCCACGAGAAGCTACTGGCACATTGGTCGGATCCTAGACTCGAACTCACGCAGGCAGAGGTGAGATGGCAGTGATCCGTAACGAGTAACGGCTTTGCAAGAAGACCATGCAAATGCTGATATCTCTGAAATGGATCGTTTCAGTGTAAGAGTTCATAAGAAGAATGTAAATTGCAGTGAATGTACAACCAAACAACATAAAAGACAAAAAAGTTTGATTGGAAATGTATGTCCTTAAGGCAGATATTCTATAGATTTGTTCGAGCCGAGATGGCTCAGTAGTTAACGTGCCAAATTTACCACCGAAAGAGTGTGGGTCGGAATCCCTACCATCAGACCAGCCTGGGTAAGCTACCATGGTGCATCCTTGGGCAAGGTTCTTTACAGCAATTGTCTCGGCACTAAAAACCTGTGTTGCCGTGCCGTAAAGCATTGCCGTGCCGTAAAGCATCGCCGTGCCGTGCCGTAAAGCATTGCCGTGCCGTAAAGCACGAAACCAAATAAATTGGCTTCTTGTGACTGAGCAACGTATGGAAAACTTGTGTGCAGTATTTTTAGCTAAACAAAGCAAACGTATGGTGCGCACATTTTCTGCCACGGCTGACTTGTGTACACAATATTATTATATAAAGGTATATAAACGCTACATACATAGTACAGCGATAACAGTAGCGCTGTGTAACTATTTTCTCGAGCAAGTGTATTATATCAGATGTGCGCCGGTCAGGAAAAAAAAAACAAAAACCCACATTGAAAAGCTTTGTATGTGTTAGCTCTGTGATTTTGTATATAATGCACATAACTGAAATTTAAGATGAATATTACTTGCAGTCGTTCTGTTTTTTTTTTCCCCAATCATCATCTTTTAAAATGAACATGATGGAAAAAGGCACCAGAGGTAAGGAAGGATAATTTACATGCTACGTCAGCATGTTGATTGCTGGACTGATACACGGATAAAATCGTTCTGCATTGCTACGTCAGCATGTTAATTGCTGGACTGATACACGGATAAAATCGTTCTGCATTTTGCCTGCTTTCAACTATAGATCAATAATTCGTGATGTCGTTGCACACTATTTGTATTAAACACAACGTTGACTTTTAAAATACCGAAGTATGTACAACCATTATATATTGTCTTGGCAACTATTTACATGATCTGCGAAGAATGTGCAATGTATAACAACCTAATTCAAAGAATCAATAATCACGTAACCCACGTAACTCGAGTGCAAACCAATACAAGCTGAATTTCCGGCGGAATTTGAAGATTGGCGGCGGTGATTTATTGCGCTTCTAAAGTAAATGGCTGCGTTATTCCGTAGAAGCATTATCTAATCAGACAAATCCAGGGTTGTGCTGCGTGTATATTACGATACTTTACAAACTGATAAATAAGAGCAGGACTTGTGCAACGATGACCCTTGAAGGAACTCTACCAGAAAGCTGGAGAAAACGAATTAATGATTCTCTAGAGTAGAAAAAGTTTTGTGATGGTAGGTGATGAATACAATGTCCTTTAGGTCAAATGGTTCGGATTTTCAAACGCTTTAGATAAGAAACATGCTTAGGATTTGTTAAACTGACTGGTTCTTAGATGACTGAACTTCATATACGATTGATTCAATGAAAGTCATTGCCTAAATGTCATTTGCTACAATTATTTCCGGAAGGGAAAGTGCACCACCACCCCCATCCACCCAAAAATACCCAACTTTTAAATTACACATGGGTTAACGTCTTACAAACGTACTCTAATATCCAAAGAGATCATACAAGGAATATATTTCTTAAAAATCCTGTTTCAGACAGTAATTCTATAGTACATGTATGACAGGTCAATTTTAAGCGACGATACGAGCCCCTGTGGTTTCAGGCCGTGCAATTCTATGTAACTGGATCTCGATTCCACACTTTCTTTCACTACTGAGCGTAACCGTTTACCTCTGCTCAGTTTCATCATGTAGGTAAACACGGTGGAAATCACACTACAAAACTTTCTTTGCCTGGCGGTGAAGCCTTATTTTCAGCTGAAAATCAGGACAGTAGACCATTGTCGTGAAATACATCGAAACCAAAAATATTTAAAACTATTATTTTCTCCGGTTCACTATCAGTGCCTTTAGTCACTCCACAATTCTAAGCTGGAGCACCCATTTTGACAAACATTCTAATTAAACACGCCGAACTGTGTACCTCTCACAGCATAATATGATGTTGGTTACATGTTGTGTCGGTATTAAAGGCAAATGAAAGAGCAGACCACGCTGCCAAAATAACCTTCTTGAATTTCAAAACATCCATACACCGATTTTAAATGTAGCATTAACAAAAAATTATTAGTAAGTGACCCTTTTAAGGCGAGTGGCTTCCCTTCCTTTAAAGAACCAAGCGTAAGGACGAAGATGTCGTCGTTTTGTTTTTATCCTTTTATAGCCCGCTGATAATGAACCAACTTTCACATATGAATCATTTATCATATCACCTTTTTTGTGGCACTGTATTTCGGTGCTAGAGAAACGTAAAACAACCATCAATCGTCCGTTATAAATATCACGTGATAGCGAACTAACCTTTTGTTTAGAAACATTAGTTGTGAATACCGCGTACTTGCGGATGAATCTTTGATATTTAATTTTAATGCTTTCCCTGCGCAAAAGTGAGAACCAATGAGATATTTCCATGCCCTTGAAAGCAAAATAACAAAAAGTTTAAATCAGTTTTTCTCTTCTTTTTGATTATTTACTTGATAAGAGATTTGATAATAATACATTCCAAATTTTCGTATCCATGTTTGAATTGGAAGCAAACTGAAGAAAAAAAATAACTATCCATCGCTTGTCTGAGTTTAGCTTGTTAGACTGACATTTTGGCCTCCTTTGTTGAAAACTATATTGTGATGTTCATTGGTTGCTCAAATTTGACTTGAGTTCGAAGCCTTCAAAACATGCAGATGATTTAGGAAATAACAATACGTATTTACTATTGAATGTCCATTGTCCAGTTAGTGAGCACACTGTGTGACAATCTTCTTCAAACCACTGAGATGAATAAAGGAAAGAATTCGACCTATTAATCTACTGAGTGTCTATTGTCCAGTTAGTGGGCACACTGTGACAATCTTTTCAAAATACGGAGATGAATAAAGGAAAGAATTCGACTTACTCTCTACTGAATGTCTATTTATCAGTTTGTTAGGCAAATTAGAAAAAGGTTTTACAAACACAAAACGAACTGCAGCGAGTATATGCTCATTTCAGCCAGTGTGTGTGTGTGTGTGTGTGTGTGTGTGTGTGATTTGGCTTTTTAACGTAGTTTTAACAATTTTTCAGTCATATCGCTATGATGTCTGCAGTGTGACAGTTTAAAGTGATGTCTAGCACTGGGGCATCATGCCGCAGACATGTAGCATGATGTCCCACCCAGTCACATTATCCTGACACCAGGCCGACCAGTCCTAACACTAACCTCTTAATGCTGAGTGCCAAGCGAGGCAGCTGTTAGTACCATTTTTTGTAAGTCTTTGGTATGACTCGGCCGGGGATCGAACCCACGACCTCCCGCATCCGATACGGACGCTCTTACCACTGGGCCACCGGAGCGGTTTAGCCAGTATGAACATAATAGTAAAAACCATTTATCTTCATTTCCATAAAGGACCTTGTTCACTGCATTGATCGGTTACTAAATATATATTTGACAATTCTGGTCTCGAGTTTAATGGTAGATTTGGACTTTAGATAATTCAGATAATTTTCTGGAGATGTTTAATGGTAGATTTAGACTTAAGACACTGTTTACAACCAAACATCATTTGGTGGTTTTCTAGAAAGAAAAACAAAAATGCAATGATATTGTTTCCACGTGAAAAGACCACTTGTACAGCTAACCAGACTTATCTTGCACGAGACATGCAATAAAATGTGCTATATTTAAGCATGGTTCCGGATAAAACGAACTCGAGACACAGATAAAATCGTATTGTCTGTACATTTTCGGCTACGAAAAAAAAATGCCAAGGAAGATCTCCAGGAAGAACCGCGTGTTGATGAACAAGAAAAGGGCTAATTACATGGATTAATATAGCTTTCAAATTAAGTCGGGTTTACCTGTCAGTCATGTTTATCGCGCCTCTCATGAAATATTCTCATTAGCAGCAAACACAATAAAAACAACCTCAAGGAATCCATAGCTACTAATTTTGTTCTGACTATACGTCGACTGTAAAAGAGCCTCCATAAGGCCAGTTCACTCCGCAGCCGACGCTAGTGAATTTCGTATATAAAAAAAATATTATACCGTAGACGTAAATGCACAGAGCCCTCTGACACTGTATTCTCGAAAAATTAAGACGGAATGACGGATAAATACTAAATTTTGCAGGTTTCCAACAACACATTCTACTTCAGCGACCCATTCTACTTCAACGATGCATTCAACTTTGTATAATAAAGACGTGCGCGTGTGAATTGACCCGCTTATCACCGTAGAGAGGCAATTTTGGTTTTAAAAATTCCATGAAATGTAGGAAAATGCTATATTAAAACTGAATATAAAAAAATTAAATATGAATTATAAACTTTTCTGCAACAGGGAGAAATAACAAGAGGCCCATGTGCTCTCATATCGCTCACCTGGCTGCCATCAATTTCATAAAGAAATATACCAATAGTTTGCCAAAACATCTGGTTTAATATGATGCATTCTAACATTTAAGGGCTTTACTGCGTTTTGTTTAGTAATGGCAGTCTCTGGCTGATGTGAATCGTTCTTGCAGACTTGAAAGACCTAATGAAAAGATACTTTCTGCAAAATATGCCTAACTTCTATCAAGCGTTTTCTTTCTTTTTTGTACAAGAAGTCGCTTCAATGTTGATATTTTTTCGTGACAGCCATATCGAATGATGAATCAGTACGAATCGTAGAAACTTCAAAGGCATCATTGCCAAGATGTTTTCTGTCAAATTGGGACGGATTCGGTTCAGTAGATTTGAAACGTTTCTTATCAATATCACCTGTATAAAGTTGAAACTCTTTGATGCAGGATGTTCTCAGTCAAATTTGGTCAAATTCTTTTCAACGGGTTTTGAAAAGTAGTTTAATTGAGATTTTTCTTCTTTTAGAAACAGTGAAAATATTTAAAGGCGGATCGGCATCATTTGCCACAAAATGAAATACCTTTTCAATCTGGACAAATGTTCTCTGTCTTTTTGACTTTATTTTAGAAGTTGATAAGATTTTTAAAGGTTTTTCTATGTTAGGCATAGGCTGCTTTATTCATCAATGTTTAGGATAATCTACAAAAATTAAAAAGACCTTAATGAAAAGATGCTTTTTGTTACGTTTTGTCAGATACTGTTTTGTAGTTTTTGAAAAGTCATTAATAGGTTGATCTCTATTTATAGTAACGATGTACACACTTAAAATACGCTCTGTTTAATATAGTCACGTTCTCTTTAACAGAGTCACGTTCTCTTTAACAGTTTTGGAGAGGTCATTTAAAGGTCATCTATATTCTGCAATGGTGGTTATATGTGATAGCGAATCAGCATCATTTCTAAAACCTTACAAGGCATGCATATAAAGATGTTTGCTGTTTATGTGTGTTAAATTCTGTTCAGCGGTTTTAACGAAGAAACAGTTCAAATGTTTCTTTTTTTTTTTATCTAAAGTACAGAGGCACATTATGTTTCACTTGCATTATTTGTGTACGTTTGAACGTCATTCATGTCAATATCATTTTCTGACAAATCTGGAAAAATTCTGTTAATTTATTTTGGGAATACATATAAAGTTTCTTCCTTCAAACTGCAGCTATATTTTATAAAAAATCGGCGTCATTTCTACAAAACCTGACGCCTTCTAATAATTTGATTCAGATGTTTTTGAGAAGTTTAAACCTGCAATCGTTGACGGACAAAGACTCTTAATGACATACTTAAATACCAAAATGAAGTGTCTGTGGTGGAGGAATTACTTGTCATCACTGCATAAACCATGCTGCTTCTATTGTGCTGATAATAAGTAAACTAATTATGGATCAATAAGTCAACTGATTATGGATCAGTAGCCTAGACGATATGCATATTCCTTTGTTCCCTCGACTACACTACCTCCATTAACGGCTTTGTCCAAGACGCGTGAGGACAATACTAGTGGGAAGACAAAGCGTTTCTTAAACTTGAACTTCTAAATAGTTAGCATCTCCCAGAGAAGAATGAATTATGGAGATTAATGAACCGTCAGTAGTCATTTGCCAATACGCAGAGTAATGCCCAAGAATAAAATATCAACAAAAGAAGCATGTATGTATCATATCTGGACACCATCTGGGCTAGTCAATAATTTTTTCTTTCGTTTTTTGTTTTTTAAATTAAACGTGAGGGCAGTGGACGATATCCATTCATTAACCAGAACCAATGCATAATGCTGACGCTAAAAAGCAGAATTACAAACTGATTTTAGTAGCGAAAGATCTCATTTACTTTCCTTTAATTATATATCCAGTCAATAAGGTACTTGGTAATAATATCTCACTTACTTTCTTTTAATTCTATATCCAGTCAATAAGGTACTGGGCAATAATTCCTCATTTACTTTCTTTTGCTTCTATACCCATTCAATAAGGTACGTGGCAATACTATCTCATTTACTTTCCTTTACTTCTATATCCAGTCAGTTAGGTACTGGGCAATAATATCTTTTTTTTACTTCTATAGCCAGTCAATAAGGTACAGGCCAATTATATCTCATTTACTTTTACTTCTATATCCAATCAGTAAGGTACTGGGCAATAATATCTTTCTTTTACTTCTATATCCAGTCATTAAGGTATAGGGCAATTATATCTTTCTTTTACTTCTATATCCAGTCAATAAGATACTGGGCAATAATATCTTTCTTTTAGTTCTATATCCAGTCAATAAGGTACAGAGCCATACCAATCATCTCCAATTACAAATACTAGAAAGCATATATGCCTGATACCTTTCTGCCATTAATGAAAAAAAAACATTAGTAGGCACAGGCATGGTCTGATTCAAATGGACACGGACAACTAATTCAATTACAGTACCCGTACGAAAATGATTTGCAGAGTGATTCGTTCTGAGACACTTTCCTTTGCAGGGGCGGCCAATACGGTCTCGTTTACATCCAACAGTAAATGTATCGCGACAGTGATGAAATGAAAATGGCTTTAGGTTCAAGCCAACTATCGCATACAATTTTCCCGTAAGTGGGTTTCTCTTGAAAAATGACGTTAATTTATTACGATAATTATTTTCAGCCAATCAGCGGTCTACATACTCTTAAATTCGGCATTTAATACATCACCATACATTGGCTAGTTTCGTCGTTCATAACGTTGTCTAGTCTTCTTCGATGATACGTCAATAGTTCCACACGTGAATATTTCAATCGACAGACTTTTCTGAGCTCTCGACCACAACTTTGTTTTCGTAATTACTCGTAAGATTGTGGAACAATATAGTATGCTTGGTTAAAATATAGCAATGAATGTACGGTGGTCATAGCAACTGCTACAGTTAATAGTTGACTGTATTAGTAGTATATTTTAATGTATTTTCACAGTTTATTTGTCAGACTGTTTCAGACATATCACTATCAAAATACTGGCCTATGTGCTTCAATTTGTATGTGCCAAGTCTCTTTCAAAACAGAATTATACGATTGCTTTTTGAAGATTTTCTTCAATCTTTTACAAAG
Source organism: Sinohyriopsis cumingii (assembly GCA_028554795.2). Lineage (NCBI taxonomy): Eukaryota > Metazoa > Mollusca > Bivalvia > Unionida > Unionidae > Sinohyriopsis > Sinohyriopsis cumingii. The sequence goes on from CM068834.1 coordinate 47,882,326, forward strand.
TTGCGTTATTGTAATCTAAAAGAAAAGGAGGTGTTGCGAATATATGCTTGTATTTCATATCCTCACTTGTGGATATTAACATAGGATGAATCAAACACTTTAAAAACTCAGAATTTCTACTTTAGTATGCTTTGATTAACAGTTGATAACAAATATTCCATTGATATTATAGCTAGAACTTTATCAAGTTTAACCAAACCCTTAATACTCACAAATGAAACCTCGCCGTGCAAAACATATAAATACACGCGATGTAATATTAGAAAGTTAAAATAGACACACATTTGTCCACTATTCGGAGCTAGCGAATGAATACTAATAAAATATATTCCGTTTAATTCTTCTGACCCTACAATGTTTTTATCCACAATGAAAATATACATCGCCAACAGTAACTTTTAACAGATGCAAAAGAAGGCATGGAGCTTCGTCTTCTTAAGGACAAAATGTCGCTCCAAACTGAATTTGATTACTAATTTATAAGGGCATGCATATTTAATATGTAATAATATACAGATAGACATACGTAGAGAGGTACACAATAAGCCTGGTTTATCGCAGTTTGCAATAGAACGCAATTCTGCCCGTTTCATGTTTTTCAAACCGACATTCGTTAAAGGAAATCATTCGCACCAACGACTGGGTTGGGTTTTAATAACTAAACGGTGTTGTAAGTGAAAATTACGCTATGTACTCATATCTAAACACACACCATACACATAAAAATGCCACTAACTCGAGCTGTGGCGTCCAACCTTTTTGGGCTGGGGGCCAAAAGAAGAAAAAATGCTTAAGGTCGCGGGCCACATGCGCATGATCAGTTCCCTATCATTACTTATGCATATTAATTAAAACGCCTATTTTCAAAGGACTGCCTACATAGCCGCGGGCGCACAGTGTGAAGGACTGGGCTGCATACAGGCCACGGAGAGCAGCCTGGACACGCCTGACCTAGAACTTCGTTTTCCTTCAAAATATTAAAACGAGCCAGTTTCAAGGTTGGTTTGCTTCCTTCGGACATAGTGTAACACGCTCCGCAATTGAACAATCTCGTTTCAACATATTATCAAAGTGCTTGTCAGACACTCCAAGATACTTACTTCTGTACCGCTGACACAAACTGCCCTTCTGGAATGAAATCAGAGTAGCGAAAGACAAGCATGACCAAACTGCAAGAATGAACAGACGGTCTTAGTATCATAATCTCCCCATGATAGGTTCTAGGATTCCTAAAGGAAAAATAAACGATAAACTAATGTGTTTTTGCGGAAGTGTTTGATGGAATTAATATCCACCTTTATCCAAAGACAACGAGAAACCCTAAGTAGACGATGTTACAAGATGACTTTGAGTCGAAAGACAATATAAATGGCATTCCTCACAACCAGTTGAAAAGATAAAACCTGCAAACGAAATATTAACCTTTATTTGCAAGAAGAAAGAACAAATATTACATGAAAGTAGATTTCTTCGGGAATTTATCAATAACAGATTGAGATATTTCTGATAGCAAGCATGGAAAAAGCTTCACTATGTGACTGCAATCAAGATCAAGTTTGTTTTAAGCAGTGTTTGCAGTTTAAAACCCTCTTTTCGTATTTTGTTGTTTAGGATTTAACGCCATTTCTCAGAGGCTATACATAGCGGCCAGAGGAGGAACCCGGAAACATTCCGGTAAGAACCACAAACCCACAGGAAGCAACTAGCCCTTTCGTCTATACCTTACTTAATCACCGAGTTGCTATTTATCAGTGTCTGTTAATTACCTAAATGAAGTTTAGTAAGGCAATGGCTATGACGTATCAACACAAATCAATGTAAAAATGTGATAGACATATCAACACAAACTAGGAGAGAGGTAAGGCTGTTAATACACTTGTTTCGAACATTCTCATCTCTCCTACTGTGTACTGATATGCATTGCATAAGGCTGGCAGGATTTAAAATGTACTACCGTATATATAGATTGAAATTGGTGAATCGTTTTAAACGATATCCACACACTTTCCCCATGGATTTAAGTATTGTTCTAACATTTGGGATCGTCGAGAAACAGTTTTCATTTTCGCCGAAGAGATCACTGTCGTCTGATAAATGAATAATATTTCGGAAAGTAATTCCCGTGTCAATTCTGCATATGTTGTTCTTTTTCGGTCTCCCATGCCGTGCCACAATTCCATTTATAGACCATATTTGGAAATTTTCATCAACTGGTGCTAACATAACATGGCATGGTTATTTCGAATATGAATATGAAGTCCACGGTTCAAACGAATCAGTCTTTACAAATCAATACCCTGCTCAGGATCTTGTTAATACTAATGGAATAAGTTACAGGAAATAATTTCTTACACGGATTTAGCATTAGGATTTCACACGCAACTTTAATATGACATTGGATGGTCTTTAACTTACAAGATCGGAGGAAATCAAAAAACGTTAAGAAACAAGCTGTTCCTCATATTGAAAGTTCAAACGCAACTAAGAACGTTTGCTTATGATACCACGGACAGGAGAATGGCACCAATTAATGTATCTGTATACCTTAGAATCGGCCTGTACGACGTGTTCACGATCATTTTTTTTTAATTATAGAAATGTAGTCTGTTTTTATAATCTATCTACATAATATTCATCCTGGCAATATTCTTAACAGAAAAGGATACCTTAAATATTGAGGAAAATGCAAACACGTTTCTGAAAAGAAAACAAGAGTCCCTCGAAGTGACTGATGCTCTACTAGTTTGAAAAGAATGTACAGGAATTAAAGATAAACCCGTTTCTTTTGTTTAACTGTTAAGTGTTGAAAGCATATCTGACATGCTTGATAGATAACATTTTTAAATTATCCGCTCTAGCGGCCATAATGGATTTAAGGTATTTAGAACCAACAAGGCATAGTCTGAAGTCTTGCGGAGAAAATCACATGTAAATATGAAAATCAATTCAGGAGAAGAATCGATATGAAGATTTTAAATCTTGCCGTCGTGGCAACATTACGTGATTCAAGACTGACACTATTTTCAAATTAGGTCCAACTAATATCATATCCATTCAAGAGTAGGAAAACCTGGTTTTATGATATCACCATAGTGGTCGTATTCGATGTCAGATCGGTATTTTTTCATTTCAGCTAGACAATGTGTTCTGGTGAAAACAGACGTCGATATAACCTTCCATTCTCAAGAAAAAGCCATAACACGATTGTCAACTTGGCAGCCATGGCGGCAATAATGAATGTCAGATCGGCACCATTTTCATTTCGTACCAACTACACATTATACTATATATTTAATGAAACCTCTGTATTAATACGGTCATCAATTCTGGTTGAGTGGTGATTAAAAATATTTTGTAGACGGTCGATGCCATATGAGATGTCAATATGGCATCATTTTAGGACCAACTGGATATGTTAAAGGCTACTAGTGATAACCCCATGCTGATAAGACTTTCCACCCAGGAGACGTGGCTATAACAAAATTCTGAAGAGGGCTACCGAGGCCATATGGGACAAAAAAATTGGCACCACTTTCATTTAGAAACAATTAGACATCATAAGAAGACTTTTAATGAGAACCCCAAGATCATCTATTCAGAAGTAGCAGAGATACATATATTTTCAGGATGCCCACTGTGGCGGTACCATTTCATGTATAACCATAAAATGAATGTTGGTATAAAGTTTAATTGTTTCTTGCAATTATTTCTATGGATGGATTTACCGCTATACATTGGCGTCAGAATTGGTCTAAATGCAAACCATTTATCTATTTTTGGTGTTCATTTAGTTTAAGCTATATGAAGCAAATGTAGCGAAGGCCTTAGCCTGAAAAAGTAATGACACAGCAGGCTAGGAAAACCATCAATAATATAAATGCCTGTCATTTAGGACCTATCACTAACAAATGCTGGTTATTACGATTAAAGCGAAAAATGAACAAGATTAACAACATTCGAAGAGATGGCATGCCAGGATTCTGGACATGTATCATGATTCCTAGCGTCAATTTCGTATCAAACACGAGCTTGTATTATGTTTTTCCTACTGGTCGTATTCCTTTGTATTAACAACAAACTGCAGTGAAAGACTACTCAACAGGATGGCGTACAACAGCGGCTGGCCATGTCTGGTTTGCATGTTTCAAAAAGAAAGAAAAAAATATTTGTTGTTGCTGGTCCCGATAACAACCCATTGTTGCGACCAACAGTAAATAAACCCATTTCTAGGCCATAAAATACCTTCAAGATAAGACTGGAAACGTAAAATATGTCAAATATAAGAATGATGGTAAAACAGATCTGCAATTCAAATTTACTGGTCTGTCTAGTTCTTTATTTCCACAATAAGTATTTACGTGTGGTAACAGGAATGGGCTAATGTTACGTCTCTCAGAAGAAATATATATAAAAAAAACACAATGTATACATTTTGACTTGAAATTGAACCGCAGTAGGTTAGTTGAAATGAGTGTCGCACTTCAAATATGGCGGCGGGTTTGATACCTGCCCAGGTCAGTCTGGGTCGGATGCCTAAGTGTGTCCTTGGAAAAAGCACTTAGCTCCTATTTCCACGGCATGTAATGGCCGTTGCCTATAACGTTTTAAAGTCCCGTTAATTCACCTCCACCCACCCCGATACATACATCAAACCATGATATGAAAATATTCGAAAGACACACTTCGAGCAGTGGTGAACATCTTTGTGAAGATATTCGTTTGGAAGCACATCCTGGCACCAGTTTTCTTGGTGTAAGGAGGAGATGGCGAGAGAAGAATAAGCTACGTTTACATGTGTGAGATTTATAAGTTATATAAAATGAATGCTTTTCTGTCAGTCTTTAAAAAGCACCGCTGAATCTGATCTTCTGTTAAGCTCATTCATCATCTTTCAGGCAGATGCGCTTCCTTCAGTGTTGAAAAAAAAAATCCTTGCATATTGTATACAGAAACAGACGCTGAAAATTCCGTATCAAATGATAACAGGCTTCTTGATAACTTCTAACTAACCGTAAGAGTATGCACGTGGTATAGACAGTCAGACGCATGCGTACAGTGAGGGCTGGGGTGGGGTAAATGACAATAGGATGACAACCGTTTCAGAAAATAAGATTTCCGACAGCACATGCATTACAACATGCCGTTCATGCAAGCTGGAAGATTAAGTATCGTAGCATGTTCTGCAAACTCCGAGTCACTTATAGTCATAGTATTTGTTTAGAGTAGTTCCTGCACTGGATTAATTATAAAGTTGCACTTTCTTTGAACCACAAAATAAAGATAAACTCAGCTGCGATCGGATGTGTATAAACACCGTATGACTGACATTCATAAAAATCAAATACCAAATGTCCTATTTAGAGCACACATTTCTCAGCAGGTATAACTCCTAAAGTATGGTTACAACGGTACGTATGAATCGTAACCTACAGCTATTTCAATCAACCATAACAAACATCGATAATGTGAATATTCATTACAGAAAATATATCAGATTACATCTTCCATTCAGAAATCGACTCCCGAAAAATATGTAATCATTCAGGGCGACCTAGGTTTATAATTACAAAACAATTATATCATTCATTTACAACTTCGTTTTAAATACAGATTTAATTCTCCAATTGCAGTCTCTAATGTTCAAAAGTAATTGCAATGCGTCAGAACATTGGAATATAGAAGTAATGTATTATATATATATTCGAAAGACACACTTCGAGCAGTGGTGAACATCTTTGTGAAGATATTCGTTTGGAAGCACATGCTGGCACCAGTTTATATCGTTTATATCGTTGTGCTCTAAAGAACGGCACATAAGAAAAATACAATAACTTATAACTTCATCGTGTGTTAATTACATATTTTTCTTCATTCTGCGTCACACGACATTTCCTTCCTTCTTGTCGTCGTGCGTTTTTCTAATGCTTCAATATTCTGTTAGAAAATTACCTAGAGAGAAACATTTTCAATTCATTAAGCACCGACTTCTAATTTCAATCTTTTCTAATGCTTCAATATTCTGTTAGTAAATTACCTAGAGAGAAACATTTTCAATTCATTGAGCACCGACTTCTAATTTCAATCTTTTCTAATGCTTCAATATTCTGTTAGTAAATTACCTAGAGAGAAACATTTTCAATTCATTAAGCACCGACTTCTAATTTCAATCTTTTCTAATGCTTCAATATTCTGTTAGTAAATTACCTAGAGAGAAACATTTTCAATTCATTAAGCACCGACTTCTAATTTCGATCTTTTCTAATGCTTCAATATTCTGTTAGTAAATTACCTAGAGAGAAACATTTTCAATCCATTAAGCACCGACTTCTAATTTCAATCTTTTCTAATGCTTCAATATTCTGTTAGTAAATTACCTAGAGAGAAACATTTTCAATTCATTAAGCACCGACTTCTAATTTCAATCCATGGAATTTCTACACAAACCGGCTGGTTATTAGGCATGTTATTAACATTATTACCCCACAATAATTCACAAGCAACCGGGTTACTCAGTCTTAACTGCGGCACCCAATAATGTGGGCGAATTTATTGCTCCCCCTGCATCCCGTAAAACGAAGTTGTTCCATTTTCAGGATAATCAATCAGTGCCGAATTATCAAATAAGCAGAGTAGGCACCGGCCTATGGGCCCCACGCCTTTTAGTGACCCCGCGACAACAGATAGAAATAATATTGATTTGATTTTGAAAGAAAAATTACAATCAAGCTTTCTTAAATTGTTTCCAAAAGATAGAGAAGAAAAAATGAATCAAATAAACGAAAACTACGTTAAAGATATCCTGAAAGATTTCACCACAAAAATATGAGGAAAGTGAACGCTTAAAGAGTTGTTGGTTTACTAAAATTATTTGTTTTAAATATTTGTTTAATAATAGTGTAATATTTTTAAAAATATTTAATTTTTGTTTAATAAAATAAAATGTTAATTTGTTTAATAACATTAATAATTGTTAACATGTGTTTTGTGTAATAAAATTGGTTTATTAAAACCGTTGGTTGGTAAAATTAAAAACGTATTAGGAGATAATTTGCGGGGGGGGGGGGCAAGATTTCGACTGCCTAAGGGCCTCCACGTGGTTTAACCCGGCACTGTAATCAATTCCGCGTCGGTAACGTGGGCCTTGAAGAACTGATATTGATTTTCTTTTTCTATTTAAATACCACTTTTATCTTAATCGTTCTGGAGACGAACAAAAAGAAAAACTTTTTTCGTCGACATGTGTATGCACTTTACGTTTTTCATAAATACCGAAATAAAATGCATTGTCTTATACTGACTTCATCCATTTCTTTGCGTACATCAAAATAAGTTTGCTAAATTAATATATAAGATAAATCAGACTGGCTAAAGCAATGGCAAGTATTCAGTCAGACATACATGACAAAATGACAAACAATATGGGGATATGGGGCGACTCCGAAAACGTGTTATGGATTGTGTGTGTGTGTGTGTGTGTGTGTGTGTGTGCGTGCGTGCGTGTGTGTGTGTGTGTGTGTGTGTGTGTGTTAGATTTTTATTGTAGCTTCAATACTTTCAGTCATACCGCTACGATGTCTGCAATTTCGTAATTTACAGTGATGTCTAGCACTGGGACATCATGCCGCAGACATGTAGCATCATGTCCCACCCGGTCACATGTTCCTGACACAAGTCCGACCAGTTCTAATACTAAACTCTTAATACTGAGCACCAAACGAGGCAGCTACAAATACTATTTTTATGTCTTTGGTATGACTCGGTCTGGGTGCGATCTCCCGCATCAAAGGCTAACGCTAAAACCAACTAGGCAGGTGGGGGTGCGATCTCCCGCATCCGAGGCTAACGCTAAAACCAACTAGGCCACTGAAGCTGTGGATGGAGAGAAACGCTATTACCTGCTGCTTAACTACTTGTTTATAATCATTACTATGCAAAGTTTAGCTGGTATATTACCAGTGTTTCAACTATTTCGCTCCCACCTCCATTCTTTTAAAGCAGCTACTGTTCATTCCACCATATCTTTGATTTATATATATTGGACATTTTCATTGCTAACCATCCACGCCTTCAAAGGCAATGCAGATAGTTGCTTCAAATACTGCGTGGGAGGCTCAGTGATATAGCAACTGTTGCCACTACATTGTATGGAGGAACGTTATCTGGAAAATGATTTAGTGACGAGGAGCAAACAGTTTTTAAGACAAATTGAGTTTGCCTTTCCAATTGATGTGAAAATAAAAATGAATCCGTTTTGCAAGGAAGAGAATTCCATATAATGTTCACAGAAAATAACCGTGATCAACTTGCAAATAAAAGTGTCTGCTGTACGTCTTTTTTTTTTTTTTGTTCTTAGTATTTACAGATATTAATACTAACTGTTAAAATTACTATTTTAACTCCATCGTCGTTTGATATTTTGGTCTTCTTTTATTCCAAACCTTTTAGCGTTCGTTTAAGCTCTGAGGAAGAAAATGCAGAAAAACCAAATTTAATTGAAATGGCTAATGACATTAGTACACTTATATTTGGAGTTTTCTGGTGTGCGTATATACCTCTTGAATTTTACAACACGCAATTGATCGCTTTATATCCATAAAACAATTACTGGCTTAGCCAAAGTCATACCACTCCTTTAACTGCAGCAGCTTTTGATAATGCCCCTCTCCCCCCCCCCCACACACACACACACAAACACACACATACACACACGCATACACAGATGCAGAGGCACAGGCACAACGTATCTTGTCTTGGGAGACGTGGTGTGAAATAACAACAAAATATTTCTAACCGGTGTCAACTGAAAATCTGATAAGAAGAGATATAATTTTATCCAACATGTTTTGGACAAGAAAATCTACATTACATACGATTGTAAATACCGTAACCAACAAAGATCCTGATCTGCCATGGCAAAATGCGTCAGCGGACCAGGTTATATGTGGCGTGTTATGTTGATTATTCCCAACAAACTGCACATACTCGGGTCTGCGTTCTGGATCTGTGTAGTTTGCACTGTTAGCGAGTATATGCGGAACTCTGCGAAATGATTTGTTTTGTGTTGCCGGTTCCAATATCATAATAAAGTATAACGAGTAACCATGCTAGGTGAGTGTCTAAAAGGAATGTATTGTTTCATGTTGTTCAGTCAATGATACTTTCTTTCAAGCCATTGCCGAGTCTCTGAAAAAGAGAAAGATTCAGAGAGCAACTCAGGAATTCCTCTCTGTTGACTGCGGAAAAAACTCTGCTTCTCTGTTGACTGCGGAAAAACCTCTGCTTCTAAATTTGTGTTACTAAGCAACATAACATGAATTAGTGGCTAATGAATTGCATAAATATCACGTGCTATGTTACCAAGAAACAAGAGCGTGAATTTGTGGCTAATGAGTTACATATAATCTACGTTGCAATACTCTACACATGGATGAATATTCAATCAGCTTTGACTGTATTATATTGTACAGGTGGATCTTGCAAACAGTCAACCAGCCGTTTAAAATGGCCAAGTCCAGCATTGAACGTGATAGCCTCGTCTAGAACGAAGGTCCCATACACGTACACAAAACTTTGCTATAGATAATCTCTAAAACTTATAGTAATAAATACAATTTAAACAAATTTTATATATATTTGTGTACGTGTATAGGTTCTCTTTTCAGATATTAAGAGTGACAATCTTAAGTGGGATCTATAAATAGCTGTGATCAAATTACTAACATAATATTAGTAGCAAACATGTCGATAAGTTTGGGGTAATTTCTCATCGGCTTGGTGGGGTCAATCGAGTTGTTAGAAAAATTAAGTTATTTCCTTTTAGATGGGTTAGTTCGGGATTTTATTTTTCGAAATGCGTTTCCACCTCTTATACTTATATATATATAGCATTATTGCAATCAAAGTTAACTGACATTTTACTATTAATAAAATGTATTCGACTAGCAGAAATAGACAAAAGACAATTACGCTCATTCTTGTTGGTTTTTATTACTTTTTTTTATACATTATAATTCTTTTCTTCAGGAATGAAGAGTACATCTGCATTCTAAACTTATAAATTTACGATGCATTACCGTCCTTTAAGATTATTTAAAACAACATCTAAAACACCTTCGAGAATAAGGCAATGGGTGGTCCTGTGAAAACCCCATGCTTTCTTATACAAATATATGGTTTGTGACTAACGCAAGGAAAGTGCATAACTAGATCACTATGTTAGAATTTGGCATCACCTTGCATATTTTGTTCAAACAAGGGCGGGGATGCATGACAGTGTGGATAAACTTGTATTATATGTAGTAGATATCTCACTCATCTCGGATAAACTTTGATATTTCTGTGTATCTATTTCCTTGCTCAAAATTGTTTAACACACAACGAGAAATTCCAAGCAAAGAACTGTTTAATTTGTGTGCAAATTGCACATGTTTCGTTATAGTCTATTGTGCAAACACAGACCGGCATCACTTAGCTCGCTTTTAGTTTTGTTGGATATGTGTACGAGCTAACAAGTACTGACATTTGGAATGAAGTGAATAGAACAGACGGGTTTTCGTAATGACCCGTGGTTCGTTTTCTCTCTTACTGGCGTGGTTTGTTGTCTCCTCAACCTGGTCAGATTGGCAAGCAGCACAATAAGTACAAAACTGTCTTCATGAATACTTTACAAGGTGTAGTTTTCGCAACAAAAAAAAACGTTGCCGATCTTATTTTTAGAATGATAGTATTTTGTTATATGGTACGTTGATCAAAATTTACAGAGGTATTCATTGGTGCTGTTATGTAATATTGCTTTAAAGTCTCCTACAAAAACACAAAATTGTATTAAAGTCTCCATTTAATACTGCTGTAAGTTGAACTTGTGACAACAATTTAACCCTTTCAGAATCTTACGAAATTCAGAACTGATTTGTACAACATATATACAGATAGTCTGACCTCTAGAAATTCCAACTTTTGGGTCAAAAACCGTCGTTTTTAAAGACAAAGGCAAAAAAAGCAGTCTTGTTCTCCAGAGATGATAATACTGAAACATAGTAAGAAATAATGAGCATTTATTTAATTTCCTAAAGAAACAGAGAATTAACTGATCAATAGATAAAGGACAAGAATATAAACTTCCAGTAACCAAAGTTCAAAAGTATTTTTTTTTCTCTTCATTTTAAACGTTTATATAAGACAAACTAATTACTGCACATTTATAGAAAATACTTAACTAGAATATTCCTTCGGAATAGAAAATCGAAATGTATTTGTAGCTAGGACGGTATTGAAACAGTGGTGCCTGCATAACAGGTTGGGTTCCTTATAATTAGACACAATGCTGAGTAGTTCTGGCCTGCATCTCTTATAATCATTCGGTGATAATTGTAAAGCTATGATATAGTATTAACTTTTAATGTTGAATCAATATATAATCATAACAAAATTATGCTGTAAAAAATATGACTATATACCTAGGCTGTGATTATAACTTCAAAAACAGTAATACAAAAAACAATAAAGGACATTAATATGAATCTACTGACATACAATAGTTAATCAAATTGCAAGAACAATTAAATCAACATTGTCATAATAAAATGTGGCAAAGTAATCAGTGCAAATTAAGACGACAGTTACCCATCTTTTTAAAAGCAAGTTATTTGATATCCTACTGTGTTTGAGATCTTATTTTTTTTTTATTGTTCTACTCCCTTAAATATTTGCTGAGATTGGATATAAATGAAGCTGATGCCTACTTGTTAATTATCGTACATTATAACATAAAATTATTGTAATAATGTGACAATCACATTTCAAACAGCTCATTTTAAGAATCGAACCCCCTACCGCCACCCAAACTGCGAAGAAATTGAATGGACTGGTGTTTCGGTAACAGTGGTACTATATCAGCTTCTCGGTAGCCTGGCTTCCACACAACAGACTACTCATTAGATCTGGACTGGAATGACTCCATTGGTTCAAAAGCTGTTTATAATTGTTTAGTATTGTCAATATCTCCCTATTTCAAACATTATATGTCATAAAAGTCACTGTTACAAAATATGTATATATAACTTCCTTGATGATAAAATACGTACGTGATTAATTTTTCAGGAAGCAGAACAATCAAAGTACTGGAAGCAACGTAAGGAATCGTGCTCTGAAGGTGGCAAGATAAAGTTGCTTGCCATTATTACTCTGGGGCAGGGCGAGCGCGAGACAGTACGGAGTCCTGTGCTGTGAAATGCATCATCCCTCCTTTAAAAGATCTGCTGATAAGAATGCTTGCAATAAACTGTTAAGTTATGACCAAATAATAAGATTTTCATATGAAGAAAAAAACAAAGATTTTGCCTCATTTTAGGTGATTTGACTGATTTTTGCGGCCCTTTTCTTCTCCGGTTTGGCTACCTCAGAAAACAGCTCCATGGCTCACACAGCTTGCGCGGGCCTGCGGGTTGTGTGTCCACTGTTTACTTTGCATCTTCGAAATAGCTTGTAGAAACTAATGAATCAACCCTTTACAAAATCTTACTAGGTTAGACTCAGATCTTATTTTTAGTACGGTTTAAACATGAAGGCTTCTTGCATGAGGCACTTCGTTAAAATAAATTCAAACAATACAAACTTAACAACTTCATTAAAAAGACGTTGAACTTCTCTGATCGTTTCAGAAATAACTAAGTATGACATATGTTTAATCCATTAAGATCAAGTGTTACTTGATAATGAATTTTGTCCCATCATTATAACTTATTTTTGTGAATTTTCCATCGAAAGCGCTGCATTAACTACATCCGTTTATTGCGAGTTAGTGTTTACTTTATTCTGGACCCTACTCCCTATATTGTAAAGACAATGGCACATTGTCGCTATCATTCTTCCATTACAAAAGAATCGTTCCAAGAGACATTTTTTTACCTATGTAAAAGTTTCTCTCGCCTTTTGGATGATATATTCTTGCAACATACGTAACTGAATTCGTTCTTTCGATTCATCACTTTTCCCTTCTGTTTTTATTCAATACGAAATAGTAATAAGCAGAAGGGCATTTCTAAGCCGAATCAATTTGTCTCAACAGACGGAAGCTTACACACCAACTATATCAGGGTCAGCCAGCGCTAAATGGAATCTTCTGGTTCTAATTCGTCAAAATAATGTACACAAAAATAGCAACTGGCCACGACCGGAAACAAATGACACGCCAACGAATTAGTTAGAACTTTTCGGAATCAGAGAAAGAGTTTTCAGTCCTGAACAGCCTTAAGATAAATCCAAAACATTTCGAGTTTAGAGAATAACAAATTAGAAGAAAAAAAAATGTCTCTCTAACACTTTAAAATCATAGTAATGACAGTATACTTGCCCAGCATGCAGCTATTTGTTTCACATCTGGAATTTACGTAGTGCGCATAATTGTGATCAAAACTAAAGATTAAAGCAAGTTGGTGAAAGACATGCTAAATATATGTTAGCTGTCACTACATTCATTGTTCGAGCTGCAAACACAAATTTCCCTTCTCTTGCACATTATCTATTGTGGTCCGACAACCAAGGTTTATCGGAACCTACAAATATCCATGGGTGTATCCTTCTCATGTATTGTTAGGGCTCGAGATGAAACTAAAAGAAGAATGGTGCACAAACGTTCCATCCAACTCACAAGCAGATCATGATGATGACGTAAGGCGAGAGGCCTCAGCCTGTTAATAAGAGTGAAGGGACTGGTGCGTATCTGGATGAAAAGATTTTTTCTTCCGCTATGAATTTAAGATAAGGCCATTTTTTCCTTTAAGTGCTGAGTGTCCGATATTCTTCACCGATGACATTATATTTTTTAGTAAGCAGACTACACTTTTATATTAATGCTTCCTTTGTAAATATAAGTCTTATTCAGTTTGTACATCTTTCTACAACTGGCAAAAAAAAAAAAAAAAAAACTACCGTACTGTTAATTATTTTAAACGTTATGTTCACAAATATCATCACTTGCCTTAAGATCAACCAAATGGTTGAAAGTCCTAATTATATTATCAGTTCCGCAAGAAAACGATAAAGCAACTTTTCTCCGAAGACTTTTTTACAATGTGTAGTAAATAAAGCACATTTTTTTAAATAGAGGTCAAACAAGAACGAAGTTGAGATTAATTTTCCAGTGCACGATAATGAATGAGTACATGTCATTGTCTGAGAGCAGATGCCCTGTGGTCACAGCTGACCCTAGCTGAAAAGCCAGTCACTTGGAGTACAGTACAATTAAAAAGGCAATCAAACTGTCAATCAAGCAACACTGTCTCGGCCATTTCCCAGCTGGATGAATCTGGTTTGACTCACCCAGTACCACATATTTGTGAATGTGAATCTTGTGGGGTTTTTTTTATTTAAAAAAACGGTTCGATTTAAAAGTACATCATGAATGTGCAGTACTTACAAACTTTAACATGACACTTGAATTCTATTTAAATTTGTCAACTGAAAGTTTACATTAAGGCTATTGATATATACATAAATTTATTTATTCCTTTTGTTAAAAGAATAAATTAATTAATTATTCTTTTCTAATACGGTCGGCAATGTTGCGTTCAGTCAGCTATTTATAAGCAGTCCTGCTTTTAAGAAATGCAGTAACATTCATAGGCACAAGGGGCATCCGCTAAAAGAACAGAACAGAACTGAACTGAAAGTTTATTCAGTACTCTAGGCCTCCGGCCCATAATAAATAACATAATAAAACAGAGTATAATACAGAGTGCGCCATAAACATTATAGCAAAATACATTTGTTTTTAGTTCTGATATTGATATTGATAATGTTTAACAGCTCATCTCTTAGTCTAAAATCAAAATGCTAATTTTTTGAAATATTTGTAAAAAGGCCCTTTTTTCTGAGTGGATTTAACACTTAAACATTTGTCTAATGAAGGGTTGATATAATACATCTCGTCGAGTTATTTCCGTCTTAAATTGGTATAACAAGTGCATATACATACAAAATGTTACTCATCTTCTACACAACTGACATTTTCTGTAAGACATTATTTGCAAGCTCTTTGATCTCTTTCAATTTTAGCATGTCTTCCTCGTGTAATCATTAACTCGTGCTTAGAACATAGAAAACACGCAAACATAGATGATAAAAATGTTTTTTTCGTTTTTTATTTTACCTCGAAAAACGCGTTTTTTTACGTTTATTATTTTTTGCGTTTTTTATATGACTTCATTCACACAAAAAAGCGAAACCGTATATAGTGCAAGAGAGTGCGAGATGTAGTGTTTGTGCATGCAAATCTTCGCCTAAAGGAAAAGCTGGACAATATAAATTATATAGAGGAAACCATAGAGTGGTCAGATCAGTCAGATGGTGATAACGACATTGAGTGAAAAAAATTTCATTGTTATCTGGACTACGGTTTAAAACTTTTGACATTTTTCATATTTGTATCACCGAAACTTTAAAACAGGATGTAGCGTGTAAATAAGTAAAATATTGATTTTTGTGTTGCCTAAAAACTACTGGAACGTTTTTGTTTTCGTTTTTTATTTATTGAGAAACAAAATCGTTTTTTTACGTTTTTTATTTTGATTTTAACGTTTTTAACATCTATGCACGCAAAGGCTTTTCTTAAAATGAAAGGTAAACCCAATGTTAAATATTTATCATGCCCCCAAAACAACTTGTATTGGCTATAATTAACATATTTTGTACAGTAGTCTTTTTTTACTTGACCAGTCTGTAACGGGGAATCAAATAGAAAGTTGCCTGAACATAGCTGGAAAACTGTTTCTGTCACCCATTTCTTGCACTGAACATGCATAACCAAAACCGAGAGAAAATAAAACAGTTTTTACTTTACTACCCCATGCGCTTTTTATAATTTAACATTGGAAAGGATTTCCACTTTTTGGCATATAAATTATTTTCGTCAAGTACTTTACACATCTAAACATAAAAGTTGAACTCAATGGATATCTTCCACATTCACTACGACTAACATAATTATTCACCGTATTAAGTACATTAAAATATCAAGTTTCCTAATCTGTTTTGAATTGCTTCTTTTTCTGGTGAATATTCATACCCCATATTTTTGAACCCTAATATAATATTGGTTTCACCATGGTATCAACTATTTTAAATATGCCCTGTATATGCAATCTTCCGAATATGTGGTGATACCTGAAAATGATAGATACTGCTTTTTACGCTTGACAGAAAGGTCATATTTGGTAACTCATACGAGGCAGTTTTATAATCGCATAGAGAAAGTATGATAGAAGCAGAAGTGAAATGTATGAAGAAGCAGAAGTAAAAGAACAATTATATGATAGAAGAAGTAAGAAGAGAAATATAATAACAGAAAGATAGGTAACTATTACCTAGATTACCTTGTAAGAGTTCAATGTATATCTGTTCTACAATTAGACTAGGTTTTGCCCCAAAAAATTATCACATTATATATTATAGGTCAAGTGAAAGTGTCCATTAATATGGACTTGAAACACAACTAATTCATTCCTGCTTTACGGTCAGTCCGTGGAAATCCTTAACAGTTGTGATCAGATACAAATCGCGAGGATTTATTTCAATTATTCATTGGAAGTACTAAGTGCTCATTTCATTCGGATCCACACATTATTTTAGAATTACTATGAACTCATTCAAAGACTGTGGAGTGCATTATTGTGGTACATTAGGACATTCACGAGTATTGAAATTCAGAACATAATATATTTTAGTCTTGTGATAAGACATTTAGAATTATTTGGTATTTAATTCACAATATTGTGCTTTGGGATTTTTCATTTTGCATTGCAGGGAGATATATCGTTTCTAGGTTTTGCTTAAATTATTGGCTTCACTTGCTTTCTGTTAGGTATGTTAAGACCCAGAGTCGTACCGATGCATAACCGGAGAGAAGGGTATGTTAGTTCTGACATCTGATTTCACATATTTAGCACATTTCAATATCAAATCAGTTACGGTTGTACAATATTTAATAGTCATGGTTCATCAGCTACATATGTAATAGACCAAAATATTTGCAGTGCAAATATCTAATGTAATTTATTTGCAACCGTTCAAAAGGAAATATGTTGAATAACCCGGTCTACAAGTGTCTAAACGCATGAACATAGATATGACACAAATAATGTTATTGGTCAATCTTTCCAATCTCGTGTCTCGAAATAATTTAATGACCACTTCCATAATTTACACGCTTTAACATTTAAGGTACCTTATCTCTGTTATTCGCGAAATGGAAGTCTGTTAAATGAAACATATTGAATTCAATGTCTGGATCCTAATTATCCAATAGGTTTAATTAAATTCTAAGATTTATATATATATATATATATATATATATATATATATATATATATATATATATATATATATATATATATATATATATATATATATATATATATATATATATATATATATATATATTGTTGATTGACAGATTTGTTGTATTTTGTCACTTCTATTGTTATCGGTGTGGGTCAGAAATACATTTTAAAAAACTAGTTTAATTCTACAATCTTAAAAAGTTTGGCCATAAATTTGCACAAAGGGTGATAATTCAATATTTATCAAACATGGAACGTCTATGGATATAGTCAGACAAATCTCAAGCTAAAATTATAGATTATGCACAATATTCATAAATAAATTCATAATATTTTGTCAATTATAAATAGATCAACTATTTTTTTCTACTTCTCGATATATATTACACCAATGAATTTGAAAAAGAACTTGTATCTATCTATATCGATTCTGTTGGTGATTATAGTTTGATTTCACTAGAAAGAAACATCTCACCAAATACATGACCGCTCCGGTGGCTTAGAGGTTAGAGCGTACGCCTCGGATGCGAGTTCGAACCCAGGCCGGGTCATACCAAAGACTTACAAAAATGGTACCAACAGCTACCTCGCTTGGCGCTTAGCATTAACAGGTTAGTGTTAGGACTGGACGGCCTGGTGTTAGGACAATGTGACTGGGTGGGACATCATGTTACATGTCTGCGGCATGATGCCCCAGTGATAGACATCACTATAAACTGTCACACTGCATACATCCTAGCGATACGACTGAAATTGTTTTTTAAAGCTACGTTAAAAATCTAAATCACACACACACACACACACACACACACAAAATCTAAATATAGTGTTGCGCATGGTCAGCATTCAGCGAAGAAAAAGATGATGGGTATCCAATTGTTGCTTAACCCTAGGAGATGAGCCATTATGTATCTGCCGGCAACTTTAGTCAATTATTTAAGAGGGAGCGGAAGTGACGGGGCTGGCAATAAAATAAAATACAAACTACACATACGCCAAAAACCAAATCTCCTCTAATGAAAGAATGGTGTTATTAACAAATAATTTGGGTGTAACGGAGAGTAAACCAAACCACATGGAGGAATCACGCTTATTATAGTCTTCAGAATATAAGCAGGGTTTATTGTCTAATCTATCATAACTTTTAAACAGATGTCGATACACGGTTTTAGCTCTATTCTGCATAGCATGCAATTAGACTGTGCATATTGCAGTTCTGAAAAAAATAAAGCAACATAGTTCTTGCCAAAAGTACATCAATGCAGTTTTTAATTTTTTTTAAATTAAAAAATACAGTTCTTACTACAAACACATATTAAAGATTTGAAAGACGGCTTTTTGTTGTTGTTGTTTACTAAATGTGCGATTTAATAGAAATGCCAGATTAAAAGGTCGCTTTTCATGTTGTCTACTTACATTTGGAACCCAGATGGTCAACTGAAAACATGTTGATCATCCTTCGGAAGCATTTAAAGACAATAGTGGTATTCTGAAGGACTATTATTCTCCAGAGCCAAATCCAAAATGGTTACATTGTCCTCTTCTGCTTCAACAGAAAACTAACTAGACCCAGGCAGACGCGGAAAGAAAAATATTTCATTGTTTAGAGATTAAATAGACGTTTGAAGCATCGGTCGGTCGTGATTAATCTGTTAAAGACGCCACTTTGCTCAAGGCGTAACAAGCTTCCATTGTAATACTTTGAGTATTATGGTTTCAATTAATGAAACATTTACCAACATCGATCATTTCACTTTATGCGTTACATCCTGCTTGCTTTCTTATCGGGCTGGGTCTTTATGAACAAATGTAAGGGTTGGTCATAATACATATAAGAAGGGATTGTAAAAGAGAACGTTTGGGGTATATCACATCTATATTGGACTGAATAAAGTTTGCGTTGTTGTTTAGATGTGAGCAATACAGTTGATGTTGTTGTTGTTGGTTTAATGCCACTGGTTCAGCACGCCGACCCACTTCCATACTTTCTCACATACGCATGCGGACAGAGATGAAATGGCAGTGATCGGTAAAGGCGATAGCATCAAACATTTTACAAGTAAACAGTTGATCCAAAAATTAAATGTACCCCCACCTCACCAGCGTCTTTGTGTACCTCTACAGTCACCAATGTCCTTTTAGATAGTAGCTTTTTATTTTCCTTTTGTTACCAGAATTAAACAAGTTCGTCGTAGTAAAATGACTGGTGGTTGTAACATTATAAACCAGTTCGTTTTAATGTATTGATTTAGTATTTTATGAATGCATTGATTGGGGGTGTTATGACAGTATTTACTGGGGTTTTATTCTTACAAAGACGGACTCGATAATAATAATTTCATAAGTTGGATAATAATCATGTCACAAGTTCAGTCACAAAACTTCGGAGGCGTAAAGAAGTGATACATGAGAGAAAAAACAATCAAACCTGTTATCTCGACTTAGTAACTCGCTTTATCTATCCACCATCTTGTAATCTCGAATTTGTAACTCGTTAAATGAACATAGTTTCTCGACTTTATAACCTTTATCCCGAGTCACTAAGTCGAGGTCACGAGTTACTAAGTCGTAGTCACGACTTACCTAACTCACCATCTCGATTTAAGAACTCGTGAGAAGATGGAATCTATGACAAATAATAAATACTATGCCGTAATGTTGTTTTTCGTTTGGAGAAGGGGCTATTTGGAAAAATATAATCAAACGGCTTTACAATATATCTATAAAATACTCTCTCTATATTATTTTACAGATATGTGTAACATTAATATATATAATAGTGTATTGTTACATCGCGCATAATATAGTTCTTAATTATGTTTTTATACATTTCCCAGCATTCATTCCATTTGATATATTACTCTTAAATAATTCTAGTTGAATATGTAGTGCTTAGTAGAAATAAGGAACTTAATTAAATTTCTGAGAACAAAAGGAAAAAATATATCCGCCGTAATTTAGTTGGTTAAGCGCCGGACTCGTGATTCAAAGTTAGCGGGCAGAGTGCATGCCCACACACTACAGGGCTCAGCATATCCTTGCCAAAGGCACTGAACTCCCATTTCCATGGCATACAATATCCCCCAAAAGTGCTAGGAATGTCGTAAAAATAGTATAAATTTTAAGATGCATTAACACAGAGTTACTCAGAGTATGGTCCAATTGTACATGTAACAGGGATAAAAAAATATAGAATATTTATTATTACAAAACACAATGCGGAAAATACAAACGTCACTCTTGCATGAAAACATGCACACTGGTCAGGTTTTTGTGTAGCCGAGTTAAACAATTTGAGTTGCATCCACTTAACGATGTTCATTAGTGTAGGCCAAATCGTGTACAGGATAATGTCGGTGTAAGGAAAGAATATATAAACATACAAAAGTCACTGAAGCATGAAACAGAAGCCACCGCAACATATTTTTGATGTAGCTAACTCTCTCCGCAAGAAGCACCGACATAAGAATTGTCACGAATGTATATGAAATAGGGTCCAGTATGTGTACATGGTGATCGTACAAAGGAACGAACTAGAAAACCCTCGTCCCATCAAATGTTTGTTGGCATGTTGATAAAAATCGCATACGAGTAAAAACAATAGTTGTGGAAAAGCTGGACGAGAACGTACAAATATTTTTTTATACCACTTTTGTTTCATTAACTTATTCAGCGCGACACGGTCTATCAGCACCGTCATTTTTAAAACAACATTGCGGAATAATGCTCCTCCAGCCCAGTTCCATATAGACAAAATATCATTTTAGCATGTCCCCAAGTCAAGCCGGTTGTATCGACACTAGCAAGGGGGACCACCTCCACCTCAAAGTTGTTATTAGTGGCTTCTGAATAAATATATGGTCACTTGATCTTGTTGTACTAATTTGTTTCGGTTGCCTCCCTTCATCATAAGATCAAAAACTGCGCTTAAAAAGGTACGAACAGATTTACCTTGGACGGGTGTTGCCATTATCTCTAATTTATGACGTACTGGCCTTATAACAATTTACACTTTGATTTTCGAGAATGCATATAAGTCAGAAACCATGGCTGACTGTTCAATATGCACATTATATGCAGATTTGTGATCATGAATAAACCCAAAGATGGGACAATTCAATATAATCTAGCATATGTCAGACTCAGGGTCAGTTGGTCCCGCCAGATAAAAATAATGAAATAACATTGTTCTAATATTTGTATACAATTTATTGTGAACTAATAAAAACGTACACTGCATTTTTCCCGACCTTCCAAGCACTGCGTGCTTATCACCTTAGGCTAAAGTGTGTGACACGAGACTGTTAAAGTGGTAATACATTCGCTAAATCGGAAACAAATTCAGACGTTCCCATGTGGAGATCTGATGGACACCCAATAAGAGGTCATGTTCTGTTGACCTTGTGGTTCATCAATCAAATCACAACTGTCAAAGATTTGAAGTGGCACCCGTCATTTGGAACATATCATTACTAACGATATCTCTACCTAACACAAATCTGTAATGTTTTATCTGATAGGCTACTAAAATAAGTGAAGTGGGAATTCCAAAAGGTAACCAAAACATGAACTTCTATTGGTGTCTGTCAGATCTCCATGTATGACTGGGGGGATTTGATCTTAATCTGATTGTATATTGACTGGAACAAAAATGTACATAAATCCTGATGCCATTCGTGAAACTTCCACACATACAATACAAATGGTGTAAGTTTCCTCGCAGTAGTATTACAACGCATCGGCATCATGCCGTCATG
This sequence comes from Sinohyriopsis cumingii, assembly GCA_028554795.2. Lineage (NCBI taxonomy): Eukaryota > Metazoa > Mollusca > Bivalvia > Unionida > Unionidae > Sinohyriopsis > Sinohyriopsis cumingii. The sequence goes on from CM068834.1 coordinate 47,904,419, forward strand.
ATGAAGTGATACGTCTAGTGTAAAGACATTATAAATGCATTATCAGTGCGCAAAAGTTCAAATAAAATAAGCAATAAACTTAGATCTACCATCACAAAATGTACTGGCTGATTGGCGTACGTGGTTCGTATTATATTGATTAATCCGAACCCACTGCATAAACGCACATCCGCTTGCGCAAAATGCGACAGCAGATCTATTGTTGTTGTTGTTGAAGGGTTTAACGCCATTTTTCAGCACACGATAGGCTATGCATGGCGGCCAGTATTAATGGTGGAGGAAGAACCCGGGAAAACCCCGGGAAGAACCACCTACCCACGAGAAGCTATTAGCAAGCTTTCTCACATACCCACATTGGCCGAATCCTAGACTCGAACCCACGCAGACAGAGACAGCAGATCTGTGCCCATGCAGCTTGCAATTTCATCCGACCTATACCTGAATATAACAGGCAATCCGATTCATCTAGAATGATCACTTTGGTTTGTGTCATATATCTAAATTTAGCCATAGGAATTCAAACTTGTTGAAAACCATCCTGCTAAGGCAAGACAAGGAAGTAATCTCCCCCCACCCACCCACCCAATTGTAGATATGTAGGTCATGGGCAGTCTCTTGGACAATCTTACTGCATGTCCTAGCCAGAATCAACGAATTAGTTGACTCTCTGGCTACCACAATTAGTGATAACGATAATTTATATCTGAGTAAATATTACTGGTAATGACTAAACTGAATTCCAAGACCATGCCAAGGAAGCACAATTATTTCTTTTCAAAAACAATGCAAAATCATAGAAAAGTGGCTATTGTACCTTATTCATAGAAACTTTGAAACAGCTAGGCGTTAACAGAACAATACCTCATTCTTTCTGCATTTGTAATGTTGCTATCGTTGTACATATAGGCACATAAACTATCTTTGTAATAATTCCAAGTTTCCCAAATGTAGTCGTTTATACAAACACGTTCAGAAAAAATTATTATATAATTTACCTGTAACAAAACATCCATACATGCAAGAAAAAAGAAAAATCAAATTCCAGTTTCAGGTACAAATTACGTTATTGGACAGATAAATATTCTTGATTCACTGGCATAGCAAGAAATTATGTGCACCCCCACCCACATAAATCTTAATTTTGGAGCCCCGCCAATAAAAACATTTGACGAAGATTATGGGCCCCAAATGATCCTCTCTCCGCAAAAATAATGATAACAGTCAAATGATAGAAGTCTCATTTTTGAAAGAAGAAAAAGCCGCAATCAAGGATTTGTTTGATCCATTTTCTTTCAGTCATTATAGGCACGTGTGGGGCCCCGAGTGGCCGAGTGGTCTAAAGCGCCCTCCGTTACGGATCACTGCCATCTCACCTCTGTCTGCGTGGGTTCGAGTCTCGGATTCGGCCAATGTGGGTATGTGAGAAAGCTTGCCAGTAGCTTCTCGAGGGTCGGTGGTTCTTTCCGGGGATTTCCCGGGTTCTTCCTCCACCATTAATACTGGCCGCCATGTATAGCCTATCGTGTGCTGAAAAATGGCGTTAAACCCTACAACAACAACAACAACAACAATAGGCACGTGTCGTTATTGTGAAAGGGCCTGTCGTGATAAAATATTCGCTCCCCTGCAACTACACAGATGAACATCGAACTCACTTTCAGCAAATCAACACTTATTCGAGTAAATGAACAAGTTTTTTAAATATAAATTGTGACGTACCAATATGAAAAAATGCCATGTTTGAAATAAAATAAATCGACTGCATACCAAGTAATCCAGTTTCCTTATTAGTAATTATAAATAATCCTTATTTATAATGCTATATACGGACAAATTTTCCTTTCTATAAGCTATATACATACAAAGAAAGGGTTTAACAAAGAAAGTACAGATGCATTAGTACCTATAGGTGGCGCTCACCAGATAATAAGTACTTTTGAGAGAGTGACGTATGTAAGGTGAAGTAGTTCGCATTTAAAACATGCACAGTGGAGAGAATGTTTGCATACCTCTATGCTACATTAATGTAATGTGGATGATATTTCTTTTGGATATTGTACTTTTGGAAATTTTACATGATTTAAGCACACTGCTAACTAAAATGACTGCTCCCTTGTGTTAAAAAATCAGTCTGAATTAGTCTAAAGTACACTATACATAGCAGCTATTAAAATAGGGAAAATGAATTTTGCCAGACTAGACAATACCAGCTTCTGAAAGTGCAATGAATGAATTACCAAATATATAAAATGTAAAAAAAGTTATCGGCTCCTTTTTATACAAATGACCTCTGAAGTTCAGGAAGTGAAAATGACCAAGTAGAGCTAGCACTTTTTTGAAAGGTGCACATTTGAAGTAAGGCCAAGCTGTATACTCTATAACCCATAGTACACCCATCAATCATACACCAAAATAAAGGGAATTAAAGGTTCTTTGCATTATACCTAAGATATACAAGGTCTTTTTTAAATAGCCAGTATAACCAGTGAGGAAAGCCGGGGACATTCTTTTTCTTTAAATTCCTAACCCTATGCAAAATGCGAAACTGTATAGCGCCACCATAGCAGACTTCAGGCGTGAGACCTAAGTACCAAAATTACGTCACAGTTCACGCGCCCTATTACAGAATATATTTTCCAGTGACGTATAGTTCTGCATTTTTAATTCAAAATCAAATTAGCAATCAAATGAGCTTCCAAACCACACCACTTAAATTAAGTATCCTCTAAACCAAACGAGAGATTGTGAAAAAAATTTTTTATTATGGTCATGGCATAATCGGCACAATCGATTTGAAAACGACGAATTTATTCTTAAATGAACAAGTAATCAACAATTCGTTGCTTTTGTTGGACTTTTCATCAGGGTCAATGGCTGATTTTAGAATTTTGACGTATTTATAAGTAAAATTAGCTACCACACAAACTGTCGCCACGCTACTTCACTCAGTCAGTCAGTGCAGTTTGCATAGAACATGAAATGATGCATTACCTGATTTTCTTCGGATTCAGTTCATTCCTTCTATAATGATATCAGATGCCAATGGCAACAAACGTTATTACTCAAGAGCAAAGGCATGCAGACAAATTTCCTGTGGAATTTCCAGATTGCGAGCGGTGATGCGTAATTCTACACAACCTGATGAACAAATTATTCCAACTAATGGCCTCTATGCAAATTTAACTTTGATAAATAATGACATTTCTTAACTAAGAATCATCATTCGGTCTCAGATAGATAAATAACTACAAGGATTATGCAACCTAATTCGTCTAATGGAAATCCGCAATAAGTTTAACAAAGTCAGATAATTAATCGCTAGTGTATGCAAAGCTTGGCGATTGTTAATGATACCTGACGAAGGTCAAAAGGTCGATATGTACATGTCGTTTCTGCTAAATTTATATATTTAGAGGTTTGATGTAACCTACGTTCTTCAGTAATAAAATACTAAAATTAGGAAGAATACTAAAATTAAAGGCCTTACTTAATACAAAATTAGTTCCATGCTACTAAATTTACAAATAAAAAATATATTGATGGAAAAAGACTGGTACCGAGAGTATTAGTATTCGCAGGAATAAACGATAACAACGTAAGGTAGTTTCTTTCATTTTATTTTCAAATAAGTGTTTGTTTATCTATTTTATTGTACTGTGCAGTGGGGAGACGGGGCACATATTCACCACAAAATTAGTTCGTTTCTTAAATCTTGGGACATATACCTTGATGAGAGAAAAAAGCCTCACCATGAGTTCTGGGACATGAAAAAATATCATTATTTTATTTTGTCCCAATATATACGGTAAACAAGGCAAACCATACACACACGCACACACACACACGTATGTATGTATGTATGTATGTATGTATGTATGTATGTATGTATGTATGTATGTATGTATGTATGTATGCATGTATGTGCTACATGTATGTCATATCCGTTTTTAGCACGCGTAAACTACCAATTATTTACAGAGATTGCCGAACAAATTTACTTAAAAAAGCGGATTTGTAAGTCTAATTAAATATTTTTATGGCGTGCATACGTAACAAATGCGTTTTTATGACTAAAATAACATCACACGTTTGTACAATATACGTGGCCAGTGACCTTGCAAGTAGCACAATGGTCGTAGTATAAAAAGGTTATGGATATCAATATTTATTTAACGACCCCATAAAAATGGGGTCAAACATGCACGCAGTTAGGATATTTATAGCAGGCATGCCACTAACACACTGTAGTTCTAATAAATGCCTTGTGACCAATAAACAATCAGTGTGCCACAAAAAATGAGACGAGACTGAAAGTTACCGAAGTCCGTTCTTGTAGTAAAATCAGTACAGACAACCATTCAAGTTAAAATAAAAACTAGAAAATACACGGATTAAAAAAGATGCAAATATTAAGAGCTGACAGCTTCGAAACCATTGAGTAAAAAGTGTAGTCCAAAATTCAGTTAAGAAACAAGAGTCCTTTTTTGAAGGGACTTACGCTCTATTGGCTGAAATTGTTTCCAGGAATTCACGTTAAATCCACTGAATGCATCTACGATATTCTTGAGAACTCCAGCATCCAAAATGATTAAAACATGCTTCAGTTGGTTTGTTGTCTAAATATCAAGATACACCAACACGCTAAATATTGTTTAGTCGAAAATCATCACTCTTTCAGATAAAAACAAACAAACAACAAACAAAATGAGCAACCACGTTATTGAACGGCCTCGGTCAAGTTACACTTAATAAATACCTAAATGGGTTCTTATTAGCATCCATTCAACCGGGATCTTTGACCTTAAAATCAATGTCAGAGTGCTCATTATCGACTTGTTAGGAATCCAACTGTCAAAAATCAGCTCTGTCTGTGTGTGTGTGTGTGTGTGTGTGTGTACATACTGGCCGTCACATGAGCACCATTTCATAGAAAACCAGTTTTATATTGCTAACGCGTTCTTTATGCGTATGTGTGTGTGTGCGTCTGTGTGTGTCATTTTGATTTTTAACCTAGCTTTAACAATTTTTCAGTCATATCGGTAGTACATAGTGATATCTAGTACTGGGGCTTCGTACCAAAGACAAGTAGCATGATGTCCTGCCCAGTCACATTATCTTGACAGCAGGCCGACCACTCCTAACACTAACCTCTTAATGCTGAGCGCCTAGCGAGGGAGCTGTTAGTAGCATTTTTAAAGCTTTGGTATAACTCGATTGAGTTCGAACCTGCGACATCCCGTATCGGAGCCGAACGCTCTAGCCACAAGGCCACCAGAGAGGTCTAACGCGTTCTTTGTGAAAACCCCTTGCTGATATGACCAGATATTCAGAAAAAAATAGCCACGTACAGATTTTAAGGATGTCACTCAAGGCAGGCATCTTTGGGAAACTGGACAAGCATACGTTTGACAACACAATGCAAGAAAGAAAAGTTGTCTTTCTTTATTTACATAATTTTTGTTTGCTTGTTTTTTTTTAACAAAAACAAAACGCGTCGGTATGGCTATCTATCAACAGAAGTAGCCGTAAAGAAACTTTTCACATTTTGGAGAGTGAGATATGTTTTATTGAAAATCTCTTGTCAATACTAACGTAGCTTTAAGATTTGAGAAAAGATTTTCAAAATGACCGCCATGGTCATTATGGTGCAGATCTGATCAGCACGATTTTCAACTTGACTGCCACGGTCATTATTTTGTAAGTCTGATCAGCACGGTCTTCACAGATGACAAACTAGATATCACAAAAAGTATTTTGGTCACAATTCGTGTATTTATCATCATTTGTTTATCAGAAGTTGAGATAAAAAGTTTTCAAGAGTCCACAATGGCAGCCATATTAGAGGTCTTACTGACGCCATTTCTATTTAGTACCAGCTACAGATTATTACTACCCCTATAAACTTCAAAAGCAAAGCTTCGAAATGTAGTTTACCTTTATGTTGTTTGTCTTTTACGCCTCTCTGAAGCACTTACATTCTGTAGCTTGCAGCATCAAAGGAAGGAAAAAGAGTTCAATGTCCCTGATATATTTTAAGGGGCGTGAGGTGCCTGCGAGAACATTCCAAGGGCACAGACACCTTGACTTGTGCAAGATCATGCTGTAGTTTACTGGAGCTGTACTTAAGGTGAAAAACATTACGCTGTCTTGTACGTAGTTATGTATGCGTTTTCCGACCGACAGCTTAGACTTGAGCAGAGCGAGAAAAGAAATATTAAATATCAACTTTGTGAATTTGCAATATTATAACATTGATGTATGGACGACAAAGCTCGTCCACAACAATGTGTGACTCATATTATATTCGTGCATTAGCTTCCTTGTTAACCAAACTCCTAAAAGGTCAATTCCTTGCAACACACTGAAATTCTACAATATTCATTGTAGCAGCACGATAATTGCAATGGAGATATTCACACACATAAATCTGTCAAATAACAGCCAGCTATAAAACCAAAACATTTTCCTCTGATCTTTTTGGATGTATATGATTATCCACCGACACTGACAATTGCGGTTTTGACTCAAATTCAAGTCTACTGTGAAGTCTGTGCAACTTACTGATGTCAAATTGTTCTACGGCAAAATACGAACCTGATTTCAAAGTACGTGATCAATTATTTTTTTTAAATTTTTAATATATGTTGCTTCTCAAATGGAGGTAAACCTTGGAAACACCCCGTCCCTTATTTTTCGTCGCACATAGTCATGTGAATCACCCTCTGTCATGTAATGGATACAAATAACGAAAAAACTAACAATGAAACTTGGTCTAATTCAGAGACTGGCAGTGACTAAAATGTAAACTGATTGAAGGATTATAACATAACAAGATAATAATCAGAATCACATGAAATACATATAATGAGATAATAAATATTTACTCTTTTAGCACGGTTATCCGAATAATAATCAAACATTATAACAATAAATGAAAACATCTCTTGACGATGTATCCTATCTTCCTTAAAGGAAGTATTATCCAGTAGATCGTATATAATAATAACATGATCAAATCAATAAAGCTATATGGAGTTTAAAAGGGTTGTCAAGCTACGAGGTCTCCCCATTACAAATAGGGTCACTAATCAGCTGCATGTTACTGCTTGCAGAGAAGCCTGGGCTGTTCAGTCAATTATTCCGTTCAAGGCGCTCTTCACTATTCCATGATGATTTTGCAAAGATTTATAATGGGACTGCCACATACATACAAGAATGTTCTTTGTCTGTGTGTTTGTCTCACTCTATTAACTAATGTGACTGATATGATGCCGTCTCCGTAACTATATCCCCCCTTCCGCCACCCTGTGGGTGCCGTTTACCCGGGGACTCGGTTTCTAATCTATAAACAAAATTCTGCTAGTATTATCAAGCATTCTCCCATAGACTCCTGGGATAGCACTTTCGTTCTCTATTATGTAAGTAACAGTAAAGAGCGAAAACCAACTTCATTATTAACAGTAAACAAACAATCTATTTGCCCTGGAATACAAAATGAACATATTAAAAGGACTTACAGCATTGTGAATCAAATCCCAAACAGCCCTAAATGTTATGTCATTAGTCGAGAAGTATAGAGTATTCCAGTGGTGTTCCGAATGAATTCCAATATTAAAAGTGATGTACCAATAGCTCTAGAATAGTGTTCATGTGCCACATCTTGATGCATCGCAATGACATATTTGGAAATGACCTTGAATGAATTTACAATAATGGAGTGTTTAAAACTTTCGTACAAGCTTGTCAGTGAAGTTGATGAAATCGACATCAATAGTAAGTGATCTAAATGCACGCCACATAATTTGTCATGACGATAGAGCTCCGGTAACTGAACACAGCCCATAATTGTATGCGACACTGAATCCCCCCCCCCCCCACCGTATGTCTTCACTAAATCTGGCACACTTTACGTGCACCTACCGAGCTTATTTGATTTTGAAAGTTTCAATTAATTCACAAAAATAGTGTTATGTGCACCCAGCTGAAACGTAAGTACAAACGATTGTTGTTGCTCTGTAAGGAATGTCTGGACGCTTGCAGTTGTTTTTAATGCGGTCTACTTGACTTGATACTCGAGCGGTATTTGGTTTGGTGTTATATGGTACATCAAAACAAGCAGTTTATTTAGTGCCAAGCCAATTGTAATCAAGCCGACTGATGTACAACAGTAACCGATTAGGGCTGATCCAAATGGTAGGATTTGAACCTGCACCCTTTTGGTTACGTGTCGAGAACGCTACCCACTGAACCACCGTGGCTACTGCTTCCATTAGATGCCCCTTACGACATGCAGATGCACGAACTGGGTGTATTCAACATCCCCGAGCCCGCATGGTAGTGATGATACTCGGAGAAGCGCAAATAACATCCTAAGAGCGGTTTCTTCTCATCGTCTGTAATAAACGTTACAGACAGAAAAGTATGCCACAAGATACGCTTTAATTGATTATATTGTGAAATGTTGAAAACAACAGACAGCAAGCCATGATTTCATATTGATATTAAATTGTACATACAGTATGCCATGTTTTGTACAGACAGCATATCGTGTTTTCATCATAATATGACATTTACGGTACTACTGCCCAATATGGATTCCCATCCTCTTTCAGATGCTTTCAACGTGTGATACGTGACAACTGTGCGATTCTTGACAATCATACGATACTTGGCAACTGTGTAAGGTTACTGTTTTTTTTTTAAATTTATTCACAAGGATACAACTTTTTGGGATGAGGGTTATTTTCTTAAAGTAAAACACATCTTCATACATGCAGACTTTCAGTGTGCATATCCTAAAATACAAAACGTAACTGTTTTCGAGGTCACGAATAAGTGGCATGAATAAGCAAATGCATGATGGAAATGACGACCTTTGTTCTGACTGTAATACAGTGCTGAGAGTCTCCAAACCATTAGACCAAAAAAGGCGTGTTTCCGGTCGGTTGACCGGGACGTGTCATGTCAGACCCTAGCACTTTTTTCTCCATGGCAAAATTCTATTTTTTTTTAAAAAAATCACATTAAGTGTACATGATATTAAAACTAATACACATACCAATCATAATTTTTAAATTAGTACAGTAGGAAACATAGTTTTTGGCATTAAAATAGTGTTATACACATATATACCGGTAAGTAACGTAGAAGGATATCAGAAACATTGTGGCCATTTGAACCATACGTTTTATAAATGAAAAAACATAAAGGTTTTGTTTTCATCTTAAACTAATGTCTAGTAAGGACAGAGTCTGAAATACCCAGACAAAGGCACATTTTTATATATTGTGGGATCCAACGACTATTGAAAGTGCATCAGTGTAGTATTCATATTATGTTAGAGTATAGGTAATTTGTTTTACAAGAGAACAATGCTGTTTCAACAAAGCATACAAATGATCAACGTGGATGTCAAGAGTAAATCCAAGTATCCAAAAAATGAATTACCGTATAACTAACATGAAATTGTCGTTGTACGGAAATCAGATAGCGGAAAGCAAGCCTGCTCCAATTGCAGGAAACTATACAATATCCAAACCGTTCACTGACATGCAGATGTAGTCAGTAGTCTCAGAAGGACAATATGGATGTATCACTCCATCTCTATTAAATCATAATCTTCTGCTAATCGGGACAGGATTAACAGCTGTACAGCTAACGATATAACTATTGTAGGTTTCTTCTAGGGTAAGAAAGCAAGAATCAGAGGAAAGCTTTAATGCGAAAAATGATCGGATAGAGGAATATCCACTGAAACCAATATACACCTGCATGGAAAAAAACTTCCGATATATAGGTCAAATGATATTACCTTGCTGTTTTGTGTGTAGCACAAATGAGTCTGTGTACGCTATTAGAAAATCCCGAGTTTGAGGATATATATATATATATATATATATATATATATATATATATATATATATATATATATATATATATATATATATATATATATATTCTCTGTAAAGAGGATACCACTCTAATGATTGGCAAAACATCGTTTACCAGTGTGCCCTACAATCGCCTTTATAGTGACTGAAAGAAGCCTACATTCCACCAGATATAACTTCAGCAACAAATATATTTGCACGATACTATTCTGTCATTCTTTTGAATATGAAGAAGCGTTTTTAACTTTATTTTTATTTCAAGAGTAAGTAAGAATCTATCTTAACAAATATTCATTAAATGCTTGGTTCCAAGCCAATTACAATCAAGTCTCTCTTACAGTTCGTTTGTTTTTGTGGAATGATACATTAAATCTGAAACTATCGAACATTTTCGTGATTTTTGTTGTTGTTGTTGTAGTAGAGTTTAACGCCATTTTTCAGCACACGACAGGCTATACATGGCGGCCAGTATTAATGGTGGAGGAAGAACCCGGCGAAACCCCGGAAAGAACCACCGACCCACGAGAAGCTACTGGCAAGCTTTCTCACATACCCACATTAGCCGAATCCGAGACTCGAACCCACGCAGACAGAGGTGAGATGGAGTTATCCATAACGGAGAGAGCTTTAGACCACTCGGCCACTCGGGGCCTCCGTGATTTTTGCGGAATCTTTATCTACAGCTGCTGAGCTTGCTATACTGTTTTCTCGATGGACGCTTTTTTATAAATTCAAAACTAATATCAACTATTACTACATCTTCTCTTTCGTATAATCGATTTACATGGGAAAGATTTCCAATCAGAACGTATGTACTTCACGTTCGTTCCGAAATTCGTTCGTCGGTGAATTGTACCATTCGTCTAGTGTTACTACAATGAGCGTAGAGCGAGTTGACCAAAGCCGCAGCACACTAGTAAAAGGCTGATTTTACAAGTTTATTATGAGTAATCACCGATGTTATCTGCTAAATTTACTTTTGTATTAATATAATACTGCCGACAGTTACCAATTTATCAGTGATAAGAGAACTTAATTTCCACATACGTATATGGATGTGTTCAGTGTACAACCACGGCTGTATAACTGTCTTTAACATCTGCAGTCGTCGTCTAAGTTCGATAACGCGCTGACACTAGCTGTTCTGTTTTAAAGCAAACAAATGATTTAAACTATACATACAGAGCAGCAAGCCTTGGTAAAATTCAATTCTGGAACTAAATTCAAAAGATTGGCTTGGTGTTTTATGGTACAGCAGCAAAATTAGGTTTAGTGACGAGGCAAAGAGAGCCAGATGTCTTGCCTAATGACACACCATGGTAGTCGACCTGGGCTAACCGTAGGAAGGATTCAAAGCAACACCCTTACTAGCTCGCAGCTTGATTTTAGCTCTCCACGAATTCACATAAAACAACACCAAAGCCAAACTGAAATAACAACATTTAAATATAAGACTCAACCATTGAAGATATATCACTTACAAAGCGGAAGAAAACGGTTTTCAATTAAAGACTGGAAAGCACTTAATACCGATCAAGCTTAGGTATAACTTAAAAGAAAAAGTTTCCACTTCGATGCGGTATGGAGTTCTCCTAAATATGTAGTGTCTGCGATTAGGATGTATCAGGCATCCTTGAACACGTTTTACCCTGGAGAAATCACACTATGCAAATATACAACTGCAATTTTTCCTAAAACTGCATCTGGGAAGTACAATAGCAGTTCACTGGAATACGGCGAAAAGATAAAAATTATTGATCTCTTTCTCCATATACAGCGGCGCCATTTATGATCGATCATGGGACAATCAGAGAAAGTTAGACATGTACCAATTAAGCAAAAGACCTCTAGAATATGGCTAAGTTTAGAATAGTATAAAGTGAATATTTCTGTTTTAGTTAAATGGCAACTGCGATAGTATAAACTTTATCCAATTTGTCTATTTTGGACTTCGAGAGAATGGGCCCGGGTGTCCGAGTGGTCTAATGCACTCGTCCTTACAGATCACTGCAATCTCTGCGTGGGTTCGAGAGTCCGGTATTTTAAAAAGTTTTCCAGTAGCTACCCGTAGGTCGATGGTTCTTACCAGAGTTTTCCCCCGAGTTCTTCATCCACCAGTTTTATGGCCGTCATGTACGGCCTATCGTGCGCTGAAAAACAGCTCCAAGCCCCAAACAACAACAATGATGTAGCGAAAGATATGCATATGAAACACAAAATTTTTAAATAATCAAGGGAATACCCACCCACTCACCCCATAACTTGTTATTGTGAGATAATGATCAGCCGATTAAAATTATCTGAGAAAATCGACTGGACACAGACCTTTCATATTAAGGCAAACTTTTAACCAAAGTATGTTTCGCCGAGGATACTTATCCGATTACATCAACGTTATGATACAAGTCTGCTGTCTTCTGAATGCAGCAGTACTAGATGGACGAAAAATTCGTCTTTACTGTGTACTTCACATAGAGAAAGGGCAATGCCTATTATCCATTACTTCTCACTAATGCCACCAGGAGTCGCTTGTTTTGATGTGATGTGATGTGATTTTATTTTTAACGTAGCTTTAACAATTTTTCAGTCATATCACTACGATGTCTGCAATGTGGCAGTTTATAGTGATGTCTAGCACTGGGGCATCATGCCGCAGACATGTAGCATCATGTCCCACCCAGTCACATTATCCTGACACCAGGCCGACCAGTCCTAACACTAACCTCTAAATGCTGAACGCCAAGCGAGGCAGCTGTTAGTACCATTTTTTAAGTCTCTGGTATGACTCGGCCGGGGATCGAACCCACGACCTCCCGCATCCGAGACGGACGCTCTAACCACTAGGCCACCGGAGCGGTCGCTTGTTTTGAAGCAGAGCGAAATACCAATGAGGATGTTCCAGTGGCAGGGTGGCTGGTAATGTGATCGGTAAGCAATCTCCGAGAAACATAATTTACTTAAAAACTTGCTTTCTCCTTCAAAAACGTTTCTCGATCACATTAACGAAAGAAAGATGGGTAACAGGAGGCTGGAATACTGAACATTTCAACTATATCTTGCGTATCCTTCTAGGATGGATTCCCTATGTGAACGATAACCCGTTCTCCTAACTTGAAAGTAACACAGCATACGATCTGTGCCCACCCACCCACCCCCGAAGATGATTACTGAAGTGTTCTTACCGACAACATTTCACATTAAGAGGATATGTTAGCTTTAAACTGGGTCTGGTGGTCATCTGAGTCTGGTGGTCATCTGGGTTACTGTCATAGGACCCATCAGATTCAAAGTTTGTCTCTGCGAACCTAAATCTCTGCCACAAACTCGAGAAGGCTGACTGCATACCAGCCAACATTTTATATTACGCCTCGGATCATAACGTTACGTTCGAACGCGAGACTCGCAGAGAACGCTCTAATTTCACGAGCTGAAATCTACATGAGGCGACTCTAATCTTGTCAGACTTCAGACCAAGATGAGCATATAACCCATTTCAAGAGGGATATCCCGCTTTCCAGCCTTCACAGGGAGAAGAATGGTTTGCGTGTGCCACGAACTGCCTGTCATATCCGATAGCGGATCGACGTAATGTTTCTAAATCTGAAAATTGTTAATGTCAGAATTAAATTTTTATCAAATTCTGTTAGCCAGTTTTTGAGAAGTTGTTTAAAGGAGTTTTACTATTTTTAGTAACGGCGTTATATTGGAGGGCGGATCAGCGTGATTTGCATAAAACTGAAAGCCCTTTATGCCAGAATAACCTGTTCCGAATTTGTCCAAAACTGGTCCAGTGGTTGTTTTGGAAGAAAGAGATGAAATTTATATAGCGAATTTCAGAAACGCAAGAAGGACGCATGGGTTAATCCACAAACGTATTGGTCAGCTAAATATTTTAATACTGATTTCCAAAACTTACTCCTGTAACAACATTTGTTTAAATGCATCATCTTGGTACAACTTTCTAGTATAAATGGTGAACAATGTATAAGAATTTTGAATATTCTTAGAGTTTGGCACAATGAAGATGTGAAGCTGTTTTTTTCTGAGCAAAAATGTATAAATATTCATCCTCGTGATAGTTTATTTTTGTTTAAATAAATCAGTTTGTGTGACCCTGAAGCGCATTCGTCGTCTGTTATATCATATGCGCAATTTCTTTGATGCTAAAACTTATACGATACTCAATATATATATATATATATATATATATATATATATATATATATATATATATATATATATATATATATATAGGCAGTCTAGAAATTGTAACGTCCGATGATGACGCGCCTTTCAACAACCAGCTCGTCATTAGCCGAAATCAACTGACAAGGGGAAAACGCAGTAATCCCGTTGCGTACGATGGCGATACGTGTTGGTGGCACGACTAAAACGTTCCATCGATGGGAGTTTTAGCAGCTGTCAGCCTGACGCCTTCAATTAAATAACTCACATACAGAGAAAGGCAGCTGGCAAAGCGTGAGATCATACTATGTTTTCTAACTTGAGATTACATTGTTTCAATAGGACGTTTTCGTCAGTGGATTGGAATTTTAGATAAAACTAAATTGTTTGACGTTGAAAACCTCGCTCTAATTGTGAACGATGTCTATATTGACTGCATTATCAGCAAGTCACAAAGAAATATAATGGAGGCCGATAAATGGTGATTCTGTCGGTTTTAGTTTCGCCGTATCAAATATAATAGGGGCAAGTAAATAAATTAACTGTTGTATGTGATATTACGCAAACGCCTTCAGTCTCAAGCGCAACCTGCGAATTTCAAAGCGTTCAGTGTGTGCGACTTAGGAGAAAACGGACATTAAAATTTCATCAGCGAATAAAATACATCATATTGAATATATGCGAGTTTGAAGTTCATAATTTAAGCCTTAAAGCCAGTGATATAAATGGCTACAACTTTAAGCAATCCAATTTCCTAAATCCATACTTCATTTTAAATGATTATGTATAGAATGCATCATACGGTATTTGCATCAAGACGGACATATGGCTTCCGGTTTAATTTCGATATACATATATGCCTTCACGAAATTATATACAGAAGTTACAATTATTCAATACACAACTGATACCAATACCAAACATCGAATTCACAATATCACAAACACAGCTATTCGAAATCGATTATCACTGGCAAACTTAACAACCGTTATAATTTTGGTTGTCTGCTTGGCAGTCACGCTGAATGGATTCAATGTTCCGATGGATCAATTAAACCAGCAAGCTGTGCATTTTGTTTCCGACTGGATACTTTCCAGATGGCCGTATGGGTTATAATGGTGCAATTTTATGTTCATTTGAAGTGATAAAATATTGCTTTTATGGCGAATCATCAACAAGAGAAGAAAAGGTCCACAATTTTATATCGAATAAACAAACAAAGGAATCTGCTAACTTTCTTAGTTTTATGTATATTATAAACTTACAAAATGCCACAATTTTACAAAACCTCTCAAAATAATTTTGAGAAAGTTCGTTTAGTAATGTAATAAATTTGGAGTATGCGCATTTGGTTATAGATTTTTGTGATTACTTGTCTGATTATTGAAATTCAGTGCAATAGAGACATTTCTTTGCCCGAAATAATTAGCCAATTGCTAGGAGCAAAACGTCACGGAGTAAAGTGTAAGTGAGTTTCCATGATGCCATGGTTCACTAGTGGATTCAGGTCAAAACCGAATGCGTGTCCATGGAATAATAAAGTCCCTAATAATGTCTAGTGGTGAACATTGGTGTTGTAACTGCAGTGGTAGTATTTACGGTAGGAAACCGGTAAATTACACAATGAAATCGATAAGAAGGGACTCAGCAGATACCGTTTATGTCGCAATGATGGCAAATGTAGTGCAGTTATACTGTTGGAAAATGTCTGGAAACCATAGTTTGCTTGGCCTAAAGTGGCGTAGTTAAAATAGTTCCCTGTGTTAAGGGAAAGTTGCATAGTTTCTACGGCGAGAACTGCTGGCGGTACGGAAACGTAACTAAGAGAGGCCATGCGGGTGTGCGGTTGGTGGATACTTGGCAGGTTGTGAGATCTGTGGTCTTGCATTGATTAGAGTAAAATTTATATATAGAATGGACATGTCGGGCTTTTTAGTTTACAACTAAAGTTGTATGGAAGTCTTTGGAAATTTGGGGTAAACTTTTGACTTCTAGCAGGAACCGGGACAGGGTTTGTCACCGCTCGGTCAAGTAAAGACCACTGGCTTGTAACAGCATGCAAATTTATTGGGTACTGTACATGAGATTGTTGATGATAATTATAAGAGGGGTTTTGATGGCATACGTTATGACTACATAATTCGGTACCAAAGCATCCAACGGAAGATACTGTTGTTAAAATGTGAGGGAAAAATAACAAACAAAAACAAAAACAGGGGTACATAATTTGGGGAAAACGGACAGAAAGCTCTAAATCAGTCAACTGGAAAGGCATGCCAGAACGCGTGATTGCAGAAAAGGGAAATCTGAAAAGGTGCTGAATTTCGCAAGCACATTATGAGGCAGGCGATACGGGATGGAATGGGCGGGTGTCCAACCCGCGAATGTTGGACTATGAATTCAAAGCTCTACCAACTGTTTTACCGCAGCTCCTTGCTGACTCTGAATCGGCAGACAACTGTCAAACAAGATCATGACTTTTCCTCAATAAATGTTGAAAGAATGTAAAAATAAAACTAAGTTATAATTTGGTACCATACTGCACTGAATGGAAATACGTTTAGTCACAATTTGACTGCCACTCAACTGGGTCATAGTATGCATTGGACTACAAAGGAAGGTGATTATTTATGACCGCAAATTGCAAGGATGAATTTCAAATATAAAATGTATAAGCTTCACACTAATTACAAAAACTAATTGATCAATCGAAACTTGTTCTGCTTGTAACGTTGATTTATTAAAGAAGTAACTTTCATCTTGTACAGGATTCATTAAGTCGTCCAGCACAAAAATCGATTACGCATGACATAAATGGCTGTAGCAACGCGAAGACCAATCATACAGAGTGTTTCATCGATTTTAAAGCATCGCGAATCCTGTAAAACTTGACGTCAACATCTTAAAATTACAAATAGTTATACAAATAGTAAATATTCTCAAGAAATAAATCTCAAAAAAAGTCAAGCGCATGAATATGTCATTTCTTACAGGTGAATTAATAACTGCTGGCTTCTGCGTCACGTGATGACAGTTAAACCAATTTAAACTGTTATAAGGGATATGTATTTAAATCCATGTTTGTCTTTCTGGCAAAAAACGTGCCATTAAACTACATCAAAGACGTAAAGAAAGCGAAGCACAGTTTATTGTAAAGACGACTTAGTCAACGCACATTATGAAGAAAAAAATACAATTGCAGTATGACTGAAGTCAACAAATTACAATTGAACACTACTTTTATTCATTTATATTTAAAAACGCACATGTAATTTTTCAATCTGGGTGGTGCTTGGAAAAAACAAAACTATATATATATATATATATATATATATATATATATATATATATATATATATATATATATTCGATAGCACATATCCTTATAGCAAAGGTCTTGATCAGTTTCTATAACACATATCCTCACAGAAAATCTTGATCAGTTTCCTTAGCACAGGTCTTGACCTGTTTAGAGTACATATCCACAGAGACGATGTATTGATCTGTTTCTGTAGTATATATCAATTATTTCCTGTCTACGGATTGATCGACAAAATATCTATTCTGTGACGAATGTTGGCTTACCAAACACAATGGCGAAAGACTATACTGTAAAAATAATACATGAATGTGTCATTGATGGCAAGAACAATTATATGTTTTAATTTATATTCCAATTAACTCTTATGTACTATTAGACAATGCTTTCCCAAAAGAAGCCAATACATTTCGGTACCTCTGCCAGTCAGATTTTGTTGTTTCATTATTATAACTTTTTATCTTTTTTGTGTTGATTGTCCTATAATTGAGACATGTAAATAGTTCAGATTTGCTCTCTAATTTTTGGTTTTTCTGTTTTTATAAGTTTGCTCTTCCCCTGGAGAAGTGTTTTATTAGCTTGAAATAAAAAACTGTTTTGTAACTGCGCCGTAACATCCTTCATATATATATATATATATATATATATATATATATATATATATATATATATATATATATATATATATATATATGGTCTTAAAATAAGTAACATAAAAGAGTGAGAAGCATCAAGCTTCGTAATATTCAACAAATAATTTATTTCCCTAGAATACAAAGTGAAAATTTAGAAAGAATTTACGGCATTGCGAAATAAATCCCAAATAATCCTTGAATTACTAACAGAAGTCCTAATGAATAATGTTCTGAATAATCTTTCGAGGTATTCCTAATAATTTCCAACGCTGAAGATGATGTGCATGTAGTCTGTAATGTACTAATGTACCAATGACCCGAATTGTATTGATATGCTAACAGTCTTTTGTTGAAATATGTGATATAATCCAAGGATTCCTTGTTCGAATTAACTATAATACCGAGTTAATGTCCCTCTCCGAGAAAATTACAGTGCACATTGTATTTCCAGAAAAAAAAAAAAATTTCACCCAAATTAAAATCTCAGAACAATAATATAAATGGTTACTGCCCACATGTTATCGCAGGAATACACTTTTTCCAGTAAATAAGATTATATTAAAACAATTAAGACACAAAACAATAACCCGCATGCAGGCCGAAAATTTATCTGTAAAACGAATCTGTTTATAGTTAGGTCTGTTATTTTAAATTATAATAAAGGACACAGTAAAGACAATGTCTTCGACTAAGACAAAGATAAACATATTTACTTCTCATGATAATGATCCTAACATTAAACTCCCAATCACAGAGAAAATATTAGTTATCCATTAGTTGTTTACAAAATTTAAAGGGTCACCGAGTGGCCGAGTGGTCTAAAAAGCTCTCCGTTACGGATCACTGCCATCTCACCTCTGTCTGCGTGGGTTCGACTCTCGGATTCGGCTAATGTGAGTATGTGAGAAAGCTTGCCAGTAGCTTCTCGTGGATCGGTGGTTCGTTCCGGGGTTTTCACGGGTTCTTCCTCCACCATTAATACTGGCCGCCATGTATAGCCTATCGTGTGCTGAAAAATGGCGTTAAACCCTACAACAACAACAACAAAATTTAAAAAACTCGGTGATTTTGGTCAGGTAAAGAATAAACTTGATTGGACAAGGTCAGCTACACTATAGAATTTTACATAACCCATAAAACATTATTTCGCCAAGAAAAAAAAACAAAATACAATTTTACGATAAATAAACTCGAAGGAAAAAAATGGTTTCTTGGATTATATTCGTCTTCCGTACAAGTATACCACTGGCGAAACAGAATACTACACTGGATTGTTCTTATTGCATGGAATGTTCCGCAAGTACCGTTACGAAGTCAAAGAAAACAAATCACGTCTGAATGCTAAACGTGTGAGCGCCTGCTTACCTGTTCTTGGCACTATGATGAAGTTTCCAGATGTGAAAACAGCTCGATAAGTCGAAACTTTTTCTCCATGTACTTTCTTTATTTATAATCTCTAACTCGTATACATTTGCATGTTCAATACAATTACATTTTAAGATAAACACCACAGTGGATCATCGTAATGTATGTGGTTTCAAAAATCTTTGGTGTGACTCTTTCCTCTTGTCAAATACCTAATTCTTGTAGGCGTTCAAACAACTATGACATCATTTTGTATGCCTTCACAACAACCCTTTATCAAAACAAGTTCACGTTTGATGTTTTATAGCAAAAATTTAAGTAGATATGACGGTTGGGTCTGAACACGAACCCTTTTGCCATCAATATGGATTCATACTCCTAACCATGCACCGAACCAAGATTTTATTCCATCTTGAAATGGGATCCTTTGTTCTTTTTAAAAGGATCAACTGTCTTTTCTGTCACGAAACATGAACTACTTTAACAGGAAAAAGAAGGTTTCTGCAGAACTCCCCGGATCCACCACTTAAGTTAACCAAGAATTGTCACACTCAGACAATTTGAAAATTCTGACGACTCACTGGCTGACTTCAAATGACAGACCAATACCTCCGATCAGATGTCAGAACTTTGAATCCGAGAATTCTTAGTAACCAAGTGACGCGAGTTGTTCCAAAAATTGCATGCAAGCTGGTGGGAACTGGTCCAGCAAAACGCACTGCTGGGAACTGGTCCAGCAAAACGCACTGCAATATTGGTGAAATCAAGTGACTTTAAGATTTAATTGATTGTTATAATATTTATTTGATTTAGCTGACATTATTAAATTTTCTTAATTTATGTCGGCAATTTTTGTACATTAGGAACTGGTCCAGCAAAACGCACTGCAATATTGGTGAAATAAAGTGACTTTAAGATTTAATTGATTGTTATAATATTTATTTGATTTAGCTGACATTATTAAATTTTCTTAATTTATGTCGGCAATTTTTGTACATTAGGAAAGACTTTTAATGTACATAAGGGTTGATGAAGCTTGAAGCAAGGTTTTGGAAATTTCAACAGATCAGTCATCTTATAAAAATATGATCGATATCAGCTTTGCGTTTTCAGACTCGCAACAGTAAATAGTAATCTTTATAATGTCAAGTCAACAAAACAAGTATAAAACTGTCAAGGCAGTATTCATGAGAATTATTTGAATACCATATGGATGGATACGTATCGCATATTTGTAACCTTTCACATTAAAATCTGTTGTCTACGCTGACTCTGTACCTTTTGCAAATATATTTTCTGGTCAAAACTGGTGCTCGGATAAACCAAATTTATGCTACGTGTATGATATGACTGAACAAAGTATGGCCTTTTTGGCAGTGAGTCAAAAAATTATGAGCATGCGCCATTTCCCTGTTCGGATGCTGCTTTAACCTTGTAGTTGCAGAGAACCAATTCTGCAACAAATTGGAAACGAGTCCAGAACTTAAAGAGTTGCACAGAAAAAAAGAAAGATGAAAAACATTCTAAGGATGTGTAGCAATTTATTGATGATGAAAGTCTAAGACCTCTAAGCAATGATACAAATTTGGATCCCTTCTGAAATCAGAAGGACAATTGAGACACTACTTTGCACTAAAGTAACATAAAAACATGAGGATTTATATACATATCGCTGGCATTTGAAGATGTACTTTAGTTTAAAGGCTATGAATGTGAGTTAATTTATCTGAATACACGAGAGTAGACATTCAATAGGTTTTACTGATTTGGAAACCAATCTGCAAACTTAGATACATTCACATACATACATACATACATACTGCGTTTGTTAGCGACTTGCGATATAATGGACCTATAAAACGTGTGCATCCTTGGAACAGGAGCTGAGTTGGCAAAGTGACACGTGCGAAAAAGCATCTAACGACTTCGGAAGCACGCGCCGTTTGACCTGAGAACAATGTTATAATACAACTTGACTTCGTTTAGTGCAATAAAAACGAATAATCTACCTTATGCATGCGTAGCAAAATAACAAAACAAAAAGCATAAAAAACCAAACCAAAACAAAATAACAAACAAACAAGCGTGTATCATATCGCAGCCTTGAATCTATAGTCTGACAAGACATCCCCTTTTGTTTGTATCCCCCTACCGATTTCAATACCGAAAACGTTTAATGTGATACAAAGTGCACAGAACTAAGTCAACTGAATCGTTAATTTATAATTTCTAAAATGACTGTGACCAGAATGGCACTATTACTTGCATCCACTGCACATGTCCGAGTTTCCTCTGACCCTTGTCATCCCATTTTTGATATTAAGATATTTATGTTCGGCGAAACCATTTTGTGTCGGCATGGGGTAGCCGCTTACTAGCCGGCCCAGCAAACTTGAACGACCTTTCATCGAGATATACCTTTGCTGAAAATGGACTTGTCCAGGAACTGGAAATGGATCTCTAGCATATCCGTCTTATATATTGAAAAACCGCTCCGGTGGCCTAGTGGTTAGAGTGTCCGCCTCGGATGCGGGAGGTCGTGAGTTCGATCCCCAGCCGAGTCATACCAAAGACTTACAAAAATGGTACTAACAGCTGCCTCGCTTGGCGCTCAGCATTAAGAGGTTAGTGTTAGGACTGGTCGGCCCGGTGTCAAGATAATGTGACAGGGTGGGACATCATGCTACATGTCTGCGGCATGATGCCCCAGTGCTAGACATCATTATAAACTGCCACACTGCAGACATCGTAGCGATATGACTGAAAAATTGTTAAAGCTACGTTAAAAATCTTAATTACACACACACACACACACATATTGAAAACTTGAGCATGAAACGCGCAGATGATTACAGTGTTAGGGCCATTCTAATCACGGTCAGGTTAGAAATTTAAAATCAGTGAATGAATTGACTAAGTTCCTTGCACTTTTTATCACATTAAATGTTTCCATTATTGAAATCAGTACGGGGGGGGGGGGGTACAAACAAACGGGTTGGTATAGTCAGATTAAAGTTTTATAAAAAGTTTGTATGTTCACGTTTTCCGTGCATGTCAAATTAACACAGCTGCTTGAATTGGCATGCTCACAATTTCCGTGCATGTCAAATTATCGTATATCTTGGGATTGGCACACGCCTACAAAAACAACATTATATAGAAAAATAACAAAATCAATCCATATACTGTCTACTTGTATTTCCATTTAATTATATGTCTTAAACAAGGATTTTGTCTGCATTAAAAAATATTATTTAATCTCGGACAAAGATAAAACAATATTATTCGGTCATATTTCTTGGTTCATCTGAATTGAAATATAGAATGCTTAAAACTAGAAAAGCACGCGCTTTGACTACTTGCTCTCATTGCATGAATTAAATGACAACAATTCTCTGCATACCACGTGGTTTTGTTTTAATCTGTTCTCTTTTTAATGTCATCTGTCAACATTATCTCTAGGCCCCCTTTCCTAAAACCTTACTCAAGATTTCGAGTAATAAATGTTATTCCAAACTCAATTTGGAAATCTTTCTCCAAACTGATGAAAGCAGCCTTGCGACAGGTCAGAATAATTTCAAATCAATCTGATTGAAATCAGATCTCCACTGTCCCAAGTGAAGATCTTATTTTAATCAGATTGAATTTCAAATAAGAGCTGGAGTAGAGTAAGGTTTTAAGACGGAGGGCCTGAAAACATGGCCTGCAGTCAACGAGAAGGTCAAGAGGTTATTTAAATTTGGCATTACTGTAATGTCCAATCGTATGCCAAATTGATTTTAGTTGACAGAAAGTGACGTTCCTCTGAATGGTTTGTTAGATGTTAAATGGCCGATCCTAGTCGTCCACCATATGACAAAAGCTTCACAGTTAGGTACCAAGTACTACCTGGAATAATATACTAGTATCATTTTAGTTTCCGACTTGGATTTGTGTAATTGTTAGTGTGCGGTGTGAGCCAATGAATGTACTGTTGCTATATGGAATACTTAGGGAAAATGTATATTAATTAAGTTTAATACGATGAATGCTGGATAATTGACAGAAGACAGTCTAATAGAACCGACGGATTTACATTTTATTATGCACATTAGCTCTGATAACGATAGAGTTTATATAGAAAAACATACATTTGTGTAACCATTTAAGAGTAGTCACGGATGCTAAGTTGAACTCACAAAAATAAATACGTTGCAGGTTCGATTCCCACCCAAACCAATCTCTGGAAAGCTATCTTATTCCCACTGTCTCTGCACGCAATATTTTTTTTTTGTGCTGGTGTACTATTCGACATCAATCAATCGATATATCCCATTTGATATTTACTCGTTTGAAAGTAATTGCTGTATTTTACATATTTGAATTCGCGCTCGCCAATTAGACGGGAACCACCATTAGTGAAATCCAACGTTCTTATGCATGTCCTAAGGTTAAAGAAGACAGAACAACTGGGTTCATTATAAACTACAAAACCAAAAAGTGCTACGGTTGGCAACAACAAAAAAAGGGATGGTTGACCGACCAGAAACATTTTTGGTTGTCCTAAAGGACCAACCATCTTATTTTGGGGTAGGAGGGGATGATGGGCATGAGATTTTCCTTTGAGCCGGGATATTATTTTCATTCTTTTACCTCAAGATAAATTATTTTGTCCACATAGGGGATAACAGGTTCTTTACCTCTACAATTCATAACAAGAATAGACTGTCAAGATAATGTTGTTATTCCAATAGACAAACCGGGGGCGGTGCAATTTCCAAATGGGTGGGTGAATACATTATATCACTGTTTGACTGAAAACGTTCTTAAATTAAGCTGTTTTGATTTTAATAACAGTCCTTAGTTTAATCATGTACTGTTTTGATTGTTTGGACATGCCATAATGGATCTATATAGATCTATAAGCCTCGATAAGGTAAAAATTTATTTTTGTGGAGAAAAGGTGAGGGGGGCGTTTATTAGAAATGGGATGAGCTTCTCTTAGAATAACTAAAGTATTTAGAGGGCCAGCAAAATACTTCTTGACATGGTCGAGACAGCAGACTTTCTAAAGAGCTCAAATATCTTGTTATGTAATACAATATGCATTACCGTCTAGAGCAAAGGTTCTTACCCATTCTGTATAAGGGCCAACAAATCATCCACCAAAGCAAAAGCCAGACTTTAATTATAGTAACTGGTAACCAGGTCGACGAGTTATATTGCCAAACATCAAATATTGATGAAAACAGCGATATTCAGTTGCAAGTAATCAATAAAATACGTCGCAAGACTGGTAATGTTTTACAGAAAGGTAATCAGATTGCTTTACTTCGTGGATGACTAGAACGTCTTTCGACTATGGCGAAAAACAGATTCTAATTAGCTTGACAATGTCATCTTGTGTTGATTAAAGAAACATATTACAATAATGCTCCTGAGAATCGCCCAGTTACATGAGAGACAAATAATGGGCTTAAATTTTGGTCAATATGTAGGTCCATACCATTTACACCCAAATTTGGTCTGAACCAATCGATTCTACCCTGGATGTCTTGAAATATATCAAAAGTAATACCCTGCCCCAAGAGTAAAAATCTAGTAAAAAGAAAATATTCCTCCAAAACATTTAGCACTGACAGATCCGTGCGATATGTAAGATCTCTATTGTCGGTTCAGTCAATTAGGATGATATTTTATTTAATGCTGTAGTTGATAAAAGCGGCACATCTGGTCATCGTGTTAAACAACTGGTGATAAACCAGTTCAGAGCATAAAACTACGGGATCTTGTTCCATATTAGCACTCGCCTGGGAAGTATCAATTACTAAGCGATTAGCCAATTAGTACGGGGCTGATCACAGAACGTGCGAACGGCATGGCCTTTTGCAAAGTATTAGATTCAACAAGCGTAAACTACAAATTTTCAATGGTTCAATATCTTAATTTTAATGGGGCCAAACGGTTCAAGTTTAATGTGCTGTAGCTATAATAATACCGGTATTTTCCCCAATATTCCTGTGCGTCTATCTATCTGTTAATATATTTTTCTTTTTTATAGCAAAAGAAGTGTGTGTGTGTGATTTTGATTTTTAACGTAGCTTTAACAATTTGTCAGTCATATCGCTACGATGTCTGCAGTGTGACAGTTTATAGTGATGTCTAGCACTGGGGCATCATGCTACATGTAGCATGATGTCCCACCCAGTCGCATTATTCTGACACCAGGCCGACCGGTCCCAACACTAACCTCTTAATGCTGAGTGCCAAGCGAGGCAGCTGTTAGTACCATTTTTGTAAGTCTTTGGTATGACTCGGCCGGGGATCGAACCCACGACCTCCCGCATCCGAGGCGGACGCTCTAACCACTAGGCCACCAGAGCGGCAGCAAAAGAAGTAAGAATAAAGGAAAGAAACTGCATATGTATTAAAATCTATATAAGCATAGTTATTTATATGCAGGTAGTCTTGCAAGAGGAACACTCATAATCAAACCAGGAAAATATGCACAAGTTTTCTCTTAAAATTCTTCGCAAACAATTAATGGTTAATCGTTCTCACACATTTTTGCCGCGTGGCTAAGTGTTTAGGGTGCCGGATTCACGAAAAAGGGGTTGCAGGTTCGAATCCTAATATTGGATTAGTCTAGGTATGTTACTGCGATGTGTCCTTGGGCAAGGTACTTTTGCCCGAGTGCCTCAGCACTAAACAACCTAAGTGTGTTGCTGTACAGATAAGCACCAAACCAAACTCTTTCACACATACATTTCTTTTCAGGTACATATTTAAATCTTAAAATCGACATTTTATATTTAAATCTTAAAATCGACATTTTATATTCAAGGAAATCACAGACAATTCACAACCCTTTTTTTTAAACCTGTATTTTATACGTGTATATGGATGATTTACTTTAACCATCACGAAAATTAGCTTTATTCAAATTAAACAAAGAATTATCCATTTGACAGTCAAATTTCTGTCAAAACTAAACTGGTACTGCAGGGATCATTAGTATCGATTCTGCGAATAGAAACCCCGTCTCGCTCACTTTGCAGAGCATTTAAATTAAAAATGACAAAGGGTCCCTAGCTTGTGCCATTTGGCCATACATCCTTGTGACAGCTGCACGAGCTACAAAGCTCGTGCACACAAAGGCTCATTCAGAAGCTGTTGTTATCGATCTATGACTACAACTAATGTGAAATTCTACCGCCTTTTGAGACTTAGCTAATCACGTGTCGAATCTAAACCGTAACAAATGAAATAATTCAGCCTTTCAACAAGTTTGTATTATTTTTATGATTAGAGAAAAGAATACTGGTTAAAAAAGAAGACATGATTCTGGTTATTTAAATAGGGATATGTTCATGGAACATGGATGCCACACCAAAATGCATAAACACAGGCCAAAACCCAAAACCAAAGGAAGGTATGACAGGCAGACAGACGAACGACAAACAAAACTCTTTATGCCCATCCCATTGTCGTGGTGGGGCGTGGAAATTAATGCAATGTAAAACCCAATTATTGTACATTAAATGTGCCTTCCCTTGGCATGCAAACGTGCAATGATTTAGTTTCACATCATTTGCCTGTATTTGTATTATCCAGTGTAATTATTAAAAGTAAATACAGCTGCCCGGACATTTGTCATGAAAAATTCATCGAGGTAATATTAACCATGACTCTTTGAACTACACACCACAGCCACCAGTTCTCACATTGACATTTAAACCTATTGGTCGTGCAAAGACTCTAGTAAATAAATGTTTTGTTATAATTAACGGCAACGTACGCGAGACAAATAGTAATATGGCAACTGTACCGGTATCACAGCATGCCTTTATACATCCTGCTGAACATCTGCATATGCTGAACATAATATGTTGCATCGAATTCATCGGTGACAAAGGGTGTATTTTTTAAATTTATCCACTTGGTGGCATTTGGTTGAAATGTTTTCAGACGTTAGTTACTTCTGATGGTGCTTTAAAAGCATTTTCTGCATCTTTTTGTGAATCTCTCAAATACAGACAAATTCCTTGGTGTGTGGGATTTGGATTTTTAACAATTTCTTCAGTCATATAGCTAGGATGTCCCACCCAGTCACATTATTCTGACACTAGGCTGACTAGTCCCAAGTTAGTCCCAACACTAACAGCTGCAAGTACCATTTTTATAAGTCTCTGGTATGACTCGGCTAGGGTTCGAACCCGCATCCGATACGAACGCTCAACCACAAAGGCCACCATAGCGGTCTGACAAATCACTTGGTTAAAAGTGCGTGATTAATTTGTTCAGTTTCTATGGAGACAGTCATCATTTACTTACATCATCAATCCATTTGCAATGTCAGGAGTTGAACATTTGCTTATTCGGTTGGAATGAAAAAGTAGCTCTCGGCATGCAGTGACAAAATACAATGGTGTGTGTGTGTGTAGGAAAGGAGAAAGATGAAACAAATGTATAACCCCTTTTAAGACTCCAAAATGCCTCGGCACTAATTAACCTACTTGTGTTGCTGTGCCGTAAAGCACCACACCAAAACAAAACCGTTTTAAGACATTACACACTCAGTGGTTAAAGCGACGGTCACGCGACTATAAGGGTACGGGTTCCAATCCTGCTATGCTATCTGGTAGCTCTAATCGGCTACCGTGCTGTATACCTGGCCACTTGTCATTGCTTACCCTTGCACTAAATAACCGTAATGTGTTGCTAAGCCGTACAAAACCAACGAAACCAAGCCTTTGGATTTAATGTATTCAAGTGGCTAAGATGAAGAAGTGTTGTTGTTGTTGTTGTTGAAGGGTATAACGCCATTTTTGAGCACACTATAGGCTATACAAGGCGGCCAGTATTAATGGTGGAGGAAGAACCCGGGAAAACCGAGGAAAAAAACACCGACCCACGAGAAGCTATGTTTATGAAGACCAGTCTAATATAACCAAGAGCAAAATTGTGTAATCAATGTTGTCACTAGGGTTGGTGTCACCCAGTGCGGTAACTCATGGTGTCACCCAGCATAGACCTCCTTCCTGCACAAAAATTCAAAACTTTTATAGACAGTCATTTTGGTGTCACTCGGTCCCATGGTGTCACCCGGTGTGGTCCGCTCTCTCCTAGTGACGCCACTGTGTGCAATCCATTTCTTCGTGTTAATTCCTCTACCACTTGGTCTTGTCACCAAAATAAAGTATCAGAACGGTTAGTATTTTCGTGTTATCTTGGCCACCTTTGTAAAAACAAGGCGCTCTGTCAGTAAAAAAAGGAAAACTATTGACAACACTCACTTTCCTTCTGGGCCCCGAGTGGCTGAGTGGTCTAAAGCGCTCTGTTACGGATCACTGTCATCTCATATCTGTCAGCGTGGGTTCGAGTCTAGGATTCGGCCAATGTGGTTATGTGAGAAAGCTTGCCAGTAGTTCTCGTGGGTCGATGGTTCTTTCCGGGGTTTTCCCGGGTTCTTCCTCCACCATTAATACTGGCCGCCATGCATAGCCTATCATGTGCTGAAAAATGGCGTTAAAACCCACAACAACAACAACAACACTTCCCATCTACCAATTCAAACACAGTAACTGGAGCGTTTAGTAATATATCCCCTCGCCGATTCCGTAATAAGTTTCGTACGTCGGCGCATTCAGCCTGTTGTGCCTTATTTAGACATAAAACATTTATATTCAAAACTTGTCCCCATGTACGATATAAATTCTTCATTGATCATTTAGTAGGCAGTTTTACGCCAAGTTTCTCTGGCGTATCTTGTGTACTTTGAGTTTTGAGATCTTCCAATGCAGTTATATGTCTTCACTAATGAGTATCACTTGTTTCAGTCTAGGGTAAATAATAACCAAATATAAGAACATCGATAGGATATGCCTCGAAACTCTTATCAAACTGACAAGATGCCAAACAACTACAAAATTTCGCACAAAAGTGGTCATTATAATGATTAGTACCGCACTTAAATCGTGCATTGGAAAAAAGTGTGAAATGTCGCCAAAGCATTGAGATGTCGTCAGTGGCTGAAAGCGTTCATGGTATAACAAGGAATAGGTCGAACCATGCGAGTTAGTAGTCATATTTTGTAGGAATGGAAAAGGGTGGTAACATCGTTAAATTCGTACCGACAGTGACGAGTACCTATGCGTGTACGGTAAATTTTAGGCAAAATACGATCAAACAAAATGGACAGGATGGTCTTGATTTTTGTGATATAACTTGTGATATAAATAAACATGCACAATTGTGACAAGAATATGCATCTAGCTCATCTAGGCCTAGGTATAAATGGAGGAAAATTATGGTCAACAGTCAGCCGGCCATATACTAGCCTCGGCTTATTTGACGATACATACGGTAATAATGGGGAGTAGATCTGTGACAAAATTAGCTTTGGTCAGAATTAATTACGTACAACGGGGCTGTTTACAATTCATATGGAACGTAAATGTAGTACATAATAAATACGGCTCGTCTTTCAAGGATATGGGGTCCAATCAACTCCAATTAAGTACAATACGCTTACAGGTGATGTACTCAACGCCAGATGAACTTAGTTCTTTGTATAATTTTATTTATATGACTAGGCCGAAATCTGCTCCTAAAAAGTTGTACTACACGAATCAAAATCAGAACGAAAATGTATATTGTTACGTACAGCCCATTTCAAACAGTTATACTGTCTGCAGGGGACTAATATCATCTGATGCCATATTATTCAAACCTGTATTTTGTCTGGTTAGCACCGATGCATTTGACTTGATAATACGTCAGTCGTGGAATATGAAAAGATTATATAAAAAAAAGCCTGAGAGCCAAGTCAAACCCAAGACTGAATAATACGAGGCTACCAAAAAGAGTAAAAACTCTGTTATTTACATTATCTAAGGAAAATGTCCGTAAGAGATTGCATTATATCAATGTCCTTTAGTTAAACGCATTAATGACAACATGACTGTCATTTTCCATGTACAGCAATCAATCAAAATATTTTTTTTATTTTTATAAATATAAATAAAAGATTATTTAAAGATAAACCTACCTGCTCCTACAACCGTGATATTGATAGGCAGCATCCCTCCCTTGTAAGTGCATTTGACACTGACGAAAGCAGCATAAACATCTTTCTCGCTGTATACAGGGTCAGGGAAAGTCTCTAGCACGGTACCATACGCGACAAATTGGGACTTGTAAACTTTTTCTTCCAAAGGTGCATCAGGCCTGTCCCGTCCCGGTGCACTACATCCGTAGGCAGACACAATAAGGACAGCGAAAACTGGCAAATATAATTCCATTTTATAATAACTAGATAACTTGCGAACACACTTGATAAAATCGAATTTTTTTTTTTACAACACGTGCTCACTCACAGACCCTCGCCTATGGCAGTGTGCGACAAAATGGTTACGTATAATTTGCTCAATGGGCAATATATATCTACAGCTGCTACTCTCTCGGCTTGCTGCTGATACTGCTGACTCTGAAACAGCCACTACATTTCGCCACAATGGGGACTCCAATATCGTGGCTAGGGCGCTTACCACGCTAAAAGGAAAACTATGATGGGTGGGTTATTTTTAGCCGAATTTAAGTGTGAATCAGACTGCGGTGCTTTTCTATGTCGATCGCTTCGCGGCACAATGCCATCTGTGAGAGATGCATACTAAGAACCATAGAATCATTACCTTAACTTTGAATCCACACAAAAGCTATGTGGGGATTTAAAAAAATATTGAATGAACTCTACTACATCAACGTGGAGAAATCAATATTTGTCTATCATTTTTTGTTGTATCTGGAAGGGAAGCTGAATCGGTTAAAATAAGACTAAGTTGATGACTTGAAAGCAGGGACAAAGGTCTGATAACGTGTTGACTACTACAGCAGTGGCAACAGACAGGTGAAAGTGACAGCTGAGGTCTAAGAGTTAACAAAACTCTTGACAAATAAAGAGAAATAACAATCACCAGAGGCAATATGTTAATGAGCATGGTCTTTTGGACAGCTAAGCATTTAATGTCAATGGACATGGTCTTTTGTACAGGTCTGTGTTTAATGCTAATGAGCATCGTCTTTTGGACAGGTATGCATTTAAAGTTTATGGGTGTTGTCTTTTGGACAGGTATGCATTCAATTTTTATGGGCATGGTTTTTTTAGACAGGTATGCATTTAATTTGCATGGCCATGGTCTTTTAAAAAGACAGATATGCATTTAATTTGATGGGCATGGTCTTTTAGACAGGTGTGCATTAAAATTGTGCAATACGTGCAGAATATAGAAACAGTTACTACTGGTATGTCATCCAGGTTAAATTACGCAATTTTCAGGTGCTAAGGATCTTTTTACTTTAAAATGATGCGATCTCTCTCCCTCCCTCTCTCCCTCTCTCTCTCTCTCTCTCTCTCATTTAGTATTCCGAAAGTTTATAAATCTTAATTTTGCTCATAATTTGTAAGAAATTTGCTTGAAGGATTCACGTTCGCACCGGGTTTTGTGGTCATTCATTTGGAAATACTATATTTATACATGACATGTACTCTACACCTGTATCTGAATACAATAAAGACATTATCAAATCGACCTTCTTGCACGCGATAATGGATAGTTTAGCTTTGTAGTCGAGGTACAGTTAATACTCTACTATCAGAGTGATTATGACGGATATCATGAACCTTTCTACCAGCTCTTATCCGCGTCGTATCCTGAACCGGACTCCAACAAAGGCATGCAGTCAGTACTTTGAGATAAACCCGTCCCTGAACCAGTTTATAGTATATAACAGTGCTTGTCATTGACAGAGAAGACGCCAAAATTAACCAAGACATTACAAGTTCAAGAACATAATAAAAACCATTGTAACGATCACTTCAATAATGTGACCTATCAATATTTGTATGTGTGTGTGTACGTGCGTGCATGGGCTGAATATGAAGTAAGTTAATTTACGTGCATGGTATATCATAGCTACGCAAAGATAACAAAGTCAACGTTATCAAAAAAAAAATGTAGCGACATGAATATAAATAGTCTGAAAATCAAATATAATCTGAACTTAAATGTAATATAAATTTATGCAGTTATTATATGGAGAGAAAAAAAAATCAAAATTATATCACGGTTACAAGTTACATAATTATTAAAGTGACATCTATAAACTCAAAACCCATACCGTACCCACCGTCCTCAAGGGTCGATATAAGCGATCGGGTCAATATGGGACACCGAGTGGCCGAGTGGTCTAAAGCGCTCACCGTTCCGGATCACTGCCATCTCACCTCTATCTGCGTGAGTTCGAGTCCAAGGCTCGGCTAGCGTGGGTACGTGGGAAAGCCTGCCAGTAGCTTCTCGTGGGTCGGTGGTTCTTCCCTGGGTTTTCCAGGGTTCGTCCTCCACCAGTTATACTGGCCGCCATGTATAGCCTATCCTGTGCTGAAAAAATGGCGTTAAACCCTAGAACAACAATAGAACAACAATATGGGACATTAATCAAAATCGACTGATGTGCTATGAACTGTCACAACAACTCACGAAAACACACATCGATCACAATTCGCTAGTGAAATACATTATAGATGTATACCACAACGCTACATCCGAATTGCTTGCAGGAATCTGTCATGAAACAGGTTGTTAAAGACTAAGCCAATGCACAAAAACAACCAAACACATGATATTGTTACAGACCGCGGTGTCAAACCCTGGCGTGATTCTGCTAGAAGTCATAAGTTCCCGCTAATTCCAAAGACTTCCATACAACTTCTGTTGTAAATTAGAAAGCCCAACGCGTCCAGCTTATAAATAATTCTTACTCTAATC
This sequence comes from Sinohyriopsis cumingii, assembly GCA_028554795.2. Taxonomy (NCBI): domain Eukaryota; kingdom Metazoa; phylum Mollusca; class Bivalvia; order Unionida; family Unionidae; genus Sinohyriopsis; species Sinohyriopsis cumingii. Next base: position 47,937,618 of record CM068834.1, read on the forward strand.
AATACGAGACCACAGAGCTCACAACGTTCCAATTGTCTAAAAACCAAACATCTGCATGGTTTCTCTTCATCAACTTTCCTTACCGTCAGCGTTTCACACCGTAAAGCCGTACAACTTCTTCCAAACAAGGAGACCTAATTTTACTACGCCATACTAGGCCAGTTCAAATCATGGTTTTGAGCCACATTTCGCCTGTAAAAGTGCATCACATTTGCCACCATGGCGACATAAACGGTACCTGCCGACGACGGAACAGTCCCTTCTTGTTTATTCCATTGTGTAATTTACCAGTCTCCAATCATAAAAACAGCACCTGCAATCACACAATGTACACCTTTAGATTTTAATAGGGACTATGGAACGACAGGGACACTCATGCGGCTCTGACCTGAATTCACCAAACGTAAAACGTAGCATCATGGAAACTCACTAACACTTCACTCCTTGACGCTTGCTCCTAGTAATTGGCTAATTATTTCGGGCTAAGGAATATTTCCACAGGATCCAGTTCCCATAATCAAACAAGTTATCACGAAAATCTAAGAATCCCTTAAAACGGGGCGCTATAACCAAGCGCGCATACTCCGAATTTATTTTAATATGTTTTATTACGTTTTGCTATGCTATGTTCCACTATATATTATTATGCTAGATATATAATTCTATAATATATACGTTGTCATTAATATAATCATACATATCTAAATACATACATACACACATCAACACACAAAAACAACCAACCACATGTAACTGGACGACAATAAGAATGATCATCAAAAAAAGGGTTTTAAAAGCCTTACATTGCGGAACTGCGGCATTATCCAGCCAACGCATCATGGAATACAACTGTTTCAAAGTGTCAGGCACAGATGTGAAACATCTACATTGTCATTTGCTATCATAAGCCTGTTATCTTGGTCATGCGCTGTCCGTGTGAGGATTATATTTATACTATGTATATTTATTAATGCCACTTCGGCTATTTATCTTATTTACTACTATTTTGTGTCATGGATCGTTTCAGTCTATGTGAATGATAATCTGTTTGTTATTAAGATGTATATAACTACCGTTGCTGTGTTTAGTGAAGTTTGTGTTAAATAGTTTTTGCCCTTCAGTAACCTGGAAGCAAAAGAGTTAACGTCAACGGAACCAATCGCGATTATTTTGCCCTTTTGATAAATATTCTAGGCGATTTTGACACTAAATGTTATAGTAACTAATTAAAAATATTGTACAATATAAATATATTATTACTGCTATTATATATTTTCCATATTGCGTTGTGAATTAAACTCATGAGCTTTTCTACGAATTTAAATAAAATGAAAATCAAGTATGAGTCGTTGGAAATATTCTCATTCTTCTTACGCCATAAATAAAAGCATATAAAAACAAAGTTTTCAGTTTAAATAATCCAACAAAAAATAATAGTTTCTTTTTCAGTGGAATGTACATTTGATCCAATCAAGAGCCAAGCAAAAGAAATTACATTTGACTTAATGCTTGAGTGCAGCAATATGATTTTGTTCCGTTAGTGACGTAGTTGGCTACATATCAATTTTAACTTACAAGATGAAATAGCGTAGAGAATATTGTCCGCAGTAGTGAATAATGCTTTTATTATTAAACACTTTATAAGAATTGTTTAATATTTGTCTTTTCAAAATCGCGTACAGAAGAAAATATTCTGTGATTTACAAATTTCTGAGTAAACTTGGTGCGACAAGCACTAATTGTTTTTAAGCAACCACCGAGGGCAGATGACTTGTATTTATTGCTTTATAGCTGTAACTATATTGCAATGCATTATGCAACGACTTTGTTACAACACAACTTTAAAGACATTCATATTATGCCCGAAAAATCCCATATTTCTTTGTCGCCCGTGGGTTCAACTGATGGTATTCAGGAACTTTCCCTCTCTTTAGATCCATTTTGCAAGCCTGGCGGAACGTCAGCAATTGTCGTTTTCTTCAGTTCTTAGTAGATGTTTGGATTATTACCTCTAACATAAAGTGCCACAATTACTCGTCATGGGTTTATCGATGCTAATCCGTTATCTAATAATTTCAAGGGCAAGCTTATGAATGTACAACTGCCTTAAGTGCCTTAATATGTTTGCATGAGAAACTACACTTTATGGCCGGCCTTGTTTGTGGAGTAGTACTATCTACGGGTAGCAAATGGTTATTAGTACATGAACAGATAATGAAAATTAAAATTAACGCAGTAAATGCTGTGGTACGTGCTGGAACACTAGGTTACTCACCCCTAGGAACAATTATATGTTACCCCAATCTCATCCCAAAAATCTTTCCAGCGTTGTCGTTTATTTGTTGTTTGGAAATTAAGTTATGGGTTAAACTAACTATTATGTCGTGCTGCTTCATTAGCTTAAGTAGTAGTTTTAGCTGTTCCCAACCCCCCATCCCGCACATACGATTCTCTGTATACATATCTTGCAATAGGATACTTACAGTCTGACATCTGTATTTGCTTGCTTATAATTTTGTTTTCAACGTCATATTTACTCCCACCCCGCACGCTACTAAAACAGCTTTGATAGAAACACATGCAACTGAAAGTAAAAGTTTCAGCGGTGACGAAGTGTAGATAGGTGCTTACGTAGCACAACGAATTGAGTTGGTATGTACTTGCACACATGATTTTTAGCGGTGGTTAAATTTAGGGCCTACAAGGGTAGATACAAGTCATTTAATCTGCGAGCACGGGTACGGAGCAACGGGGGTTAGTAATTTGTTTCTAGATTTATGGTTCCTTATTTTCTGGGATAAAGTAATAATTTAATTCCGATTCCATTTCCATGTCTGCCAAATGCCCCACATTAGCGGTGAATAAAAATCCCGATAGGCTGCTAAAATTAAGTGGACCGGTAAATGTCAGATGTCCGCAGAACACGAATCCTTATCGGAGGCTGTCATATCTACTTAAAATGAATACGTCTTTATTTTAATTACACTGAGTTCTGTGTGTCTATTTTATCTAAGATCCTCGAATATCACAGGGAACATGTATTTGTACTGTATATATTTGTATTTATGGTCAAATGTTCTAGAAAAATGAAATGGCTGTTTACGACGAAAGCCGACACCCCCTCCGTCCCTTTGAAGGACTCACGGTACTAGCTCAGTTCCCGTAGTAAACCTATGCAAACACCATGAAATTAAAATTTAAATAACTTAAAATTTCTGAGTGCTCATGACCAAACCTATATTTATCAGTATAGACGAAACCTGGATGTCAGCTTCTGTGCAGAGGAAAGGATATGTTCCTTGGAATTTTCTTGACGTGCATGTGTTTGGAACATGTGCTTTCAATTCCGCACCAAAGCGTCAGGGACTAATTTTAGTAATGAGTGTTCCAAACTCAAGACTTTTAAAGTACTGAAATTCCATCAATAAAACGGTGTCTCTGTTTGTTTCACTTACAACTAGGATAAGTTCTCAAAAGATTCTTTTTCCTAAAACATAACTTACATTATTAACCAAATCTGGTCAGCCAAACCCATTTATACTCTATTTTATGTTCACCCATTTCCAGGCTGGTTCTTATTTTTCCGTATAATTAGTACCGTGTGTCCTGAAAGGCACATTCGCTGTTCGTAGAGAAGAACCATCCTGTGCAGTATTATTGCTTATTAATGTTGTATGTTAAATAACAGCATGTTTTTCAGTTTGGTTTTATGTCTTGTTTTGAATTTTTTTCCTTCATCGATAGTACATAGAAAGGGTCTCTAACACACGACCCGCGGGCCGCATGCGGCTCGCCAAGCCGTATCGTGTGTCCAGCAAAATGACTGACGTCACTAGGTGTCATAAGAGATAACAAAGGTGTTGCAGTCCTTGGGTCATAGAAAATGCCCTCATGTGGCCCTCAGTGTGTTTTGAGTTTGAGACCCCTGCTGTAGTGTATATTGTGCGTGTTGTGAATTTCAGGAGCTATATGTTTCCAGAATTACTTCTGTTTCAAGCGACCGTGTCATATAGCGACTATGAGACAGGGCAAAACACACACACTCTCTCTCTCTCTCTCTCTCTCTCACACACACACACACACACACAGAGAGTTCAGCCATTCTCATACACAAAGACACACACACGCATGTAAATAAGGCATCAAAGCTAGAAAACCGTCAACTGTTGTTATTTTGTATAAAACTAGACACAGGTTGTAAATAGGACGTTACCCTTTTCGAAGAAGAAACAAAGCAACAACAAAAAAAAAAAAAAAAAATAACAGAAATGATAGATGTTGTGCGATATCACATTAGTTCGATATTTTGAATATATAAATACTGTAGGACAGATCTCATAAAAAAAAGTATCTGCCAGGCTTCTTTAATACCATGTAGTTGAATTTTGTGGGTGTCTAATCAAGAAAGGCGGATGCGTGTTGGAGATACTAACACTATCATATACTTAAAGCTGAAGAAACTGAAGTCAGTTCACGTACCGCGAGACTTACAAAATGCGTACCAACAGGTTGGACTTTCCTCGAACACCATCATATACAAAGTCTAACCGCCCAGTGACCAAGATATGAGTGATACGTCTCTCCATCTTCGCTAGCCAAGGACACCTTGGCGGATCGAAGCGCTAAATTGGTGCTTTGTCCTAGCGACATCTATTGGATTTCATGTGTTGCCTCCCTTAGTATATATTGCCAACTAACCAATAGCGTGGTACATTTTACATCCGCCGAAAATGGTGGTTGCAACTGACCTAAAAAGGATACTTTGTAAGTTTAACGTCGAAATTATGACTATGTACCAGAGTGAAGCCATTACAGGTGTACACCCATATATATATATATATATATATATATATATATATATATATATATATATATATATATATATATATATATATATATATCTTGTTACGACTCTGTGGTTTTAATATATATATATATATATATATATATATATATATATATATATATATATCAACTACATTTTTTAAAAATACTTTATATAATTCTCCTTAATATGCACAAAATACACACACACACACACATCCACAATCATGCACCTATGCCCACCCACCCATATATATATATCTGTATCTTGTTACGACTGTGGTTTTAGAATATAATATTTTTAAATTCTCCTTAATATGCACAAAATATTGGACAGAAACATCTGTTTGTTGATGAGGGCGGCCATTGTGTGACAATGTAACACCTGCTCTGGTAGCTGTCAATACCATTCGCCTCGACAACACTTTCTCTCGCTAAGTAAGTTGTGTTAGCCCTCGGGGTTACTTTGTTTCACGCTCTGCTGCAATAGTAATGTAACGGCGACATAATCGGCGCTCGATAAAATCGAACATCTTCCAGACGGGTGTTACTAAAAAAAAATTACGTAATAATTATCTTATATATTTTGCTAAAATGCAATAGATAGCGTCGCATATCAATAATCTCAACTGTAAACAAGGTCACATGGGTTATAATAACCAATCAGGAATTAGGTCATCCTTGACTCTCAGAACACATGTCCTGAGGTCGATTCAGGTAAACGTGTTTACATCAGAGTGTAGCCCAACTGTGGGACTTTATGAATGAATCCAAGCATTTAAAGAAAGAATGACATCTTCTTTAAAGTGCAAATTTCCGTTCCATTAGAAAATTAGTATTTAAAATATTATTAAGTAACTGACCTATAAAAACTATATTCATTATAATAATACATACATACATATATACGCACGCACGGACGCACGCACATACGTACACATACATACATACATACATACATACATACATACATATGCATGACACAATATAAAAAAGCTTTAATGTTTTAACAGTCCTAAGATAAGTAAGAAAGAAAAGAGAAAAAAGTGAGGGCCAATGTAGTTAAAAAACGGAAGTATTGTGAATAAGAAAACACATATTTAATAGATATACACGTAAATCTGAATAAGCCAGTTTAAGATAATTTGTACACAATACGACAGAAAGAGGTAATTCGAGATTGTTGATACATCATTTTACTTTCATAAATATGCCCAAGCAATTCCAACCATCATACAGAACAATAACTTTGCAATATAACATTCACTTTCAAACATTCCAGTTCATTGTTTTTTTTTTCTTCTGCTTGTTTGTCTTGGATTTCGTTTTCTTTATTTTTCTAAATCCATCTCACACATGTAGTAAGTTTTAAACAGATATTAACCAAAGGCAGGGAAGGAGGATCATACTATACATGTATCTTTCTTATATCAGTAGTATAGAATTAACGACCATGCCTGCTTCTAACATACCAGCACTTGGTAAATGAAGAGATACGCGAGAAATTAATGTTATTTCTGATCTACTGGTTTAAATCATTTAAAATGTATTTTCAAGATAGACCCAAAAAGTATTTTATCCATACAAAAGGAACATTTAATAGCATTTTATATTCCAAATTTTTCTTTGGAAAGGTGTTTGTTGCAAACGTTATATGCAGTGATTTGACACTACAACCAAATCAGAAAAGACTCTTGTGTAATTATGTATGTTAAAGCAAAATGCTTTATCCAATCTAATTGATTTTTGGTAGATGAAGTTGTATTTTTCATTTACTTATTTCTTTAGTTCTACTATGTATGTGTCCAACACCAGGATACCCCAAATATTTCTGCAACATTTCATTGTTTAAAGAAGAAATAAGCAATTATAAAATAGAGACACTCCGACCTAAATATTTTCACTTTACTATAGGGATTTAACTAGAATACCTGACAAACACTTTGGAATAAACTTTACTGAGTATATGTTATAAGAAATAAAAACACCCTTCCAAAATATATTATGAACGTTTTCTATGTTCTTTTTTTAAATATAAATGAATTCAAACTAAAGATTTATCAGGGGACATACATGTGTAGAAAAGATAATGCCTAATATTGTGTGAAACAGTTATAATTACACTCTATACACAAATTACACTCTATGCATAAATTACGCTCTATACATAAATTACACTCTATGCATAAAATAACACTCTATGAATAAATTACACTACACAAAGATTACACTCTATACACGAATTACACTCTTATGCATACATTACACTATACACAAATTACACTCTATGCATAAATTAACACTCTATTAATAAATTACACTATACACAGGTTACACTCTATAAACAAATTACACTCATATGCATAAATTAATAAATTACACTCCATACACAAATTACATTATAAACAAATTACACTCTATGCATACATTAGGCTCTATACACAAATTACACTCTATGCATACATTACACTCTATACACAAATTAGACTACATGCATAAATTACGCTCTATACACAAAATACACTATATGCATAAATTACACTCTATACACAAATTACACTCTATGCCTAAATTACACACTATACACAAATTACACTCTATACATGAAGTACACTCTATCCATAATTTACACTCTATACACAAACGGCGGTTGTTGTTTTTCATACGTAATAGTCCATATTAGTTTTATTCGCTCTGTGTTTACATTACGGCCGGTGATCACTGAATGTAATATGAACGTGGGCGTTGTATTTATTAAAAGGCCTTTTAAATCCATCCCAAAGCAATGTTATATCATCAATGCGGTGTGATAGTAGAAATTCACTTCCTGCTAATTTAACGCCAATACCATCTTTATTCTTTGTTTTAATCATTAATGATATTCTTTCTGTGCAAATTAAAAAACAAATAAGGCGAAAGGGGCCGCCTTGTTACTGAAATGAAATACTTTAATCATAAACTTCCATTCCACAAAATCAAAAGCTTTTTCAATGTCAATCTGCAGTAGCATAACTGATATGTCATTATTTTAGGTGTACAACGCTGCATTTTCACAAATGATCTACCAGCCATAAAACCAGTTTGTTCGTCATTAAATAACTAATAACAGTAGTGTTAGCAATACAAGCTGAGACCACATTATAGGCTATATTAAGAAGAGATACTAGTCTCCAATTCTTTCAATTAATTGATATCTGTATCACCTTTATGAAAACAAGTAATACCTCATTACCTCTAAAGTGCTGAGAGACTGTTTATTTTATAACCGAAATTAACTGACTTGACTAGAAAATATCATAAATCATTCAAAAAAAAAAGATCTTTGAAAATTCAACAGAAAACCCGTCGGAAAATATGCTCTTAAATTTCCATGTTTTGAGGGCAACTAATGCTTTGGAATATCATACCTTGCTCCTAGGGCTTGACTCTGTTTTATATTTAGGTTTTGAAGATCAGTCATCAAGATTAAGTGAGATAGTTATACATCTTAAATTATACAGACTTTCATAATAAGATTGTGTAACTTGAAGCATTTCTGTTTGTTTGGTAAGTGACTGTTTTCACTTTTTTTATACTACTTTTCATACATTTGCTAATATATTTTCGTATTACCAAATTGCAAAGATATTTGACCATTTTCTCACCTTCTTCAATCCATCTAACTCATGACTTTGTCATATGACTCTGACTTTTTAGCTGATGCAATTCTTGTAAATCATTTTGTTTTTCACTTATAAAACTTAGTATTATTTATTTTATCATTTGATAAACTATTAATCTCTTGAATTAAATTTTTCCCTCCAGTCTCTCTTTGCCTTTTCTAAACAAAACAGAATAAGAGAGTGTTTTCTTGTTATCTCCATTATAGGAACTTTAAAAGAAAATTGATCATTTATCTTCAACTGTATTTCATCATTTGGAATATCTTTGATCTCATTCTGGACATGACTTTTAGACATATTTTGTATTTAATATCTTTATTTTTTGTTTTATTTATTAAATATATTTTCAATCCTTAAATAATGAGTTTTTCCAGTAAGATTGTCCCTGTTCATAGTTTTCATACTAACGTTAAAAGGGAAAAGTCAGTTCTATACTCTGGTTCAATATTTGCAATTTCAGTATCTATAATCAAGTGCCCAGAAATCAAGACGAAGTCAAGCCTCAATGGGCTGAGATATTCGACAGTCCAATGTATCAAATCTTAAATAAAATCTTGGGGTGAAAATATAACATATCGTTATGTCTGCCTTTCACAAAGCAATGTGTACCGTTAAAGAGAGTGGAAAGATAAATAAAATAAGAAGAAGCAGAAAGGCATACAGTGTTTTACCCTCCTCCCAGTGTAAGAGCCGCCAATTAATACATTAAAAATTCACACATTTTTAATATATTTGCATATAATAATAATAATAATAATAATAATAATAATAATAATAATCTTTATTTAACGAAGATAACACATTTGGCCATGAAGGACCCATCAGCCTTATGGTCCTCAATTTTTATAACAGGTTATGTTCTTAAACAAAAAATTTAAAATGTAGCAAACACACACTCAAATAAACTCGCACACATGCTCACACAGATTTAAAATGAATCAATATGTTTAACTATAAGTGGTCAGCATATACATATATAAATAATATACCATACACAGGGATACATATTTCAGCACGTCAGAAGTCAAATCAGGAAACATCAATTAAAACATGCATATATTATTTCTAGGTACAATTATAAAATTCTCTATTGGGAGGCTTTACTCTACCATTCCAGCTGGTTTTTAAAGACTTTATTTATGCGCTTTTAATCGAAGACATGGAATCTGAATTACCTAATCTCAGGAGTAAGGAATTCCAAAAGATAGGCACTGATACAGTGAATGAGCTTTTGATAAGGTTGATATTCGACCACAGAATCTTTGTTAGTCGTCGATCGGAGATTTGGCTCAGTATTTGAAGATCGTAGTTCACTTAGATTAGAGATATAATTGTCGAGAAAGAAAGTTTAAAGGCTTGTATGTCATGATTTCTTTAAAATAAAGTTATTATGTGCTTTTGAGAGAGTGACGTATGCAAGGTGAAGTTGTTTGCATTTGAAACATGCATGTGGAGAGAATGTTGGCTCTAAGCTACTTTGATGAAATGTGGCTGAAATTTTTTTGGATGTTGTACTTGTGGACATTGTACATGATCTAAGCACACTGCTAACTAAAATCACTGCTCCCTTGTGCTCCAAAAATCAGTCCGAATTTGTCTAAAGTACACTATCTTGAGCACCTATTAAAATAGGGAAAATGAATTCTGCATTACTAGATAATGCCAACTTCTGAAAGCGCATTGAACGAATTACCAAATATATAAAATGTAAAAAATGTAAAAGCTCTTTTTAAAATTCAGTTTACAAGAAGTGAAAATGACCAAGAGGAGCTAGCATTTGTTTGGGGGGGGGGGGGAGGTAAGGAGTAAGGCTAAGCTGTGTACTCTATAATCCTTATTACATCCCTTAATCATGCATCAAAGTAAAGGGAACTAAAGGTTCTTTGAACAATACCTAAGATATACCAGGGTTTTTTAAATAGGCAGTATAACCAGTGAGGAAACGTGTAAATTATTTTTCTGCAAAATACGAAACTGCAGAGCGCTACCAATACGTTTTTGTAAGGGTAGCCATTGTTGACGTGAAAATCATCCATTCGTCGTAGTAAGGAGTTTTAGAATTATTCAGGACACCCTTTTATGGATTTTATCAGTTCTGGAGAGATTATAATTGGATGTGTTTCTGTGTATGGTACAGCTGTAGTCTATCTGTGTTAGTATATAGCCAGTATAGATAAAATCCAAGTGAATGGGGAGGTAGAGTTTTCCACAGTAATGTTAAGAGAGTGTTCCCTTTGACTACCATTGGACATACGAAATCAGTATGTGTATTCTTACTAAGATCTTGATCAATGCATATACCAAAAAGTTTTAGTTTTTACACTTGAAAAGTTTAAGCCATTTTGAGTAAGAGGTAAATCCATGTTTGTAGATAGGCGCTGCCTTGTTCCGATTGTCATACATTTCGTTTTAATCAGGCAAACATTTCAAAGATAAAATGGTTGCAAAAGTAAACAAAGAAGCAGATTTTAGAGACATATATGCATCTTCAAAAATCCGGAAAAACAATAAACACAAACAGCCAACAGTCGTTAGGTGCCTATGCAACAAAGCAAGCAAGCACACGCTTATACAAATCACATCACATGAAAAGAATGTACAGAAACATGCTGTAATAAAAATTAGAATATTAGAATATTAGGACCCCAATTTGATGTTAAATATATGTTCATATTCAGTATAAATTTAGTATATACGATGCTTTTATGCTATAAAATATTATATTCCATTAAACAAAATTCCGCACCAGTTTTATACTTAACTGTTTAAAAAGAAAACGAAATTTATAAAAGTTATAAATGGGGAAAAAAGCAATATAGAAATTATTTATTTTGAACAAAGGTTGGACTAACCTTAAAAACAAAAAACAAAAAAATCGAGAAAAAAAAATACAGGAAGGCAATCTCATCAAAAAGAGAGCAAGCAAAAGATTGCACGTGTTGCCAGGCAAGCAGACGACGATACAAAATGAAATAAAAAAAGACCAAAAATGCATGCCCAGAGAACAATATCATGTGCACAGAAATTAGACAAAGACCTGGGTCCCACATTACTGTTAAATATATTGTCGTAGTCAGTATATACTGAGAAAGATATTATAATAGATTCTTCTTAAATTCTTTAAACTATATAATATAGCCTAACTGGTAAAGAAATCTGAGACCAGATGAATTTGATTATTGCTGTTGCTAAACAAAACACAGAAAGATTAAAGGAACAGAAACACAACAAATTTGAACATATTTAAACGTAGGCAAATTATGTAAAATTAAAAAAACGTAAATTATACGAAGTCAGGTGATTAATATTTAACTGCCGCCCAATAATATTTGTCTGATTTATTTTTAACTGTAGCTTTCTGTGATTTGTTTTCAATAGGGCTAGCATTCACTGAATCAGATATGGGAGCACTCCTCAGATTAGGTTTGGATGCTATTTTCTCTACAAGTTAAATAAGTCTATTCATAAACGGAGGGTGGAGTTCTTTAGTGGAATAAGCGGTTTTTCATTCCACACACACGCTTATACTCTTCGTTGCGAAATATTACCTATGCAAATCAACCGCATGCTATCCAAGATATAAATGAATTTCAGTTTGGTACAATAAGAATCGTTTTTCTTACAAGATTCCTTAACAGGCGTGCCCAGAAAAACAACTGTTGCAGCCATGGCAAAGTCTCGTACTTCTAAAACTTCAGTAGATATGTCATGCAAAGGAAATGGGGGAGAGGGTAAGTGCCTTTCCCTAGGATACAATGACTGTCGACTCGGACATACCTGACTCTTGAATAAAGCGACGCTGAACTAACTGATCTATGTTTAGTCCTATTTAGAGAAAAATATTACCCGGCAAGGGAGGTTATACCGACCAGTCGCAAACCTGAGCGTCATCTATTTACGGATATATTTGCTTCCCTTAGTTCACTCGTACCCTGTAAATGCATTAAGTTAGTAAGACTTTGCATCCTTAAAGATATTTATTCTCAGTGTATCGCAAACTTTTGAACTTTAAAAATATCGCGAAAGTGTTGCAAGGCATCTAAAATTCATGACGTATCATAATAACATGCGCTTTTAGAATACACCGATAAAAGGCATTCCAACATGCCAGAAGAGATTGAGTTGTTGTAGTTCAGTCCATAGCATTAAATTATCGACACATTTACTTGATTAAAATGATAATTTCCAAATTAGTTCATCACCTTGGAGTTTTGAAATTTTCAGTTGGGAGTTATTTAAAACAATGAGAGATTTCTTTCGTCGTAGGTAAGTGAGTAATATCAAAGTGACTTAATTCGATGTTGCCAGGATGGTAATAATCGTTTCGTTTCCTCCTCTTCCTCCATCTCATTCTCTTATTCCTCATTTTCTTACTACTACTACTACTGCTGCTGCTGCTGCTGCTGCTGCTATCGTATCTGACGTTGCCATTACTGCCTTAGTGAACTGTAATTCAGTTATATGTTTTGGAGTTAGGACTTGACCGCTTCTTGTTTGTAAATGCAGGATTTGAAATAATGGATCAAAGTAGATGCTAATCAAAATACTCGTTGTGTTTTGCTTTATCGTACTGTACAATATTCTGAGCTTGGCATTTAGTGTGGAAAATTTATTATCTAGCTTAGGCCAGAATTATATTCAGTGTCCGCCATTGGTATTATTAAACACCTGATTTAGATATGTGTACCACCAAGGAAAGTAAGGTAATGTTTCAGATACCCGTCAATTACAATGTCTGTCAAACACAATACCTGTCAATTGCCTTTTTTTTTTCTTCTGTTTTTTTTTTTCTTCTTCAGATGATTTATTCTTATATCATGTAATCTTCCATGGAAGGAAATAAAGATGATGACGTCTTATTAAACACCTAATTTAGATATGTGTATCATCGGGGAACGTAGGGTCATGTTTCAAATACCCGTCAATTACAATGTCTGTCAAACACAATACCTCTCATTTACAATGTCTGTCAAACACAATACCTGTCAATTACAACACTTCTTTCTGTTTTAAACAAGCTTCCTTATTCAGAATACGATTAACAAATGGTGAAGTCTAGCTGTAGCAAAACATTGATTAGACTTGTGCATGGACACACTATTTATTCGCTGAAATGGAGTCAGTACAACGAGAGTGCGATAAAGGACCCAATTGTCAAATTGTGACAGATTTGTCGACAAGTGAGCCAATCAGAGAACTGTGAAATATTTCAATCCTGATCGCGGACTAAAAGAGCGATTCACGCCTTCGAGACTCGAATACTCGGTCTCGAACCTCTGATAGACGATCTTGAGAGATGGTGTGCTTAATACCAACTTTTCTATTTGCTCTCTTGGGATCGCGTATTCGAGCCTCTAGAATGCGCAGTCCTGTTGTTTCATATGAACTAAGTTGCATATTGGCTCTCTCGAAATTATAATGCACGAATTCGTGCTTTGCGAAATGATTGTACGTTATGGTCCTGTACGCCTGATAGGTAGTTAGAAAACGAGATTTGGAAGTTGCGATTTCGCGAAGTACAGAATTCGTATGTGGGTAACGAAAAGCTTGACTACGTGAATTATGAAGATCAGCAAAAGTATCTTCTTAATAGTTCTGTCTAGTTTGCGTTATCTTACACTTGAGATCATGAAACATTTCCATGTTTTGGCCCCAGTAGCTTACCATAGACGTTAGTATCTTTCATACATATATATTTTATCAAATATTTTCAGCGAGCATAAAATGCTAGCGAAAATTAACTAACTTGTTAAATTCGCTTAAAGTTATGTCCCATAAATTCTTGTAATTTACAGTATATCGCACAACTTCATTGTTTGCTAACGACATACATATCCGATGCGGTAGGAGCCGCGGAGTGGCTCAGTGGTTAGCGCGCCGGACGTGTGACATAAAGAGCGTGGGTTCGAATCCGACCACCGAATCAGTCAGGGTCAGTTACAGTGGTGTGTCCTTAAGAAATTCACTTTACTCCAGTTATTTAAAAATTAAATAACCTACTTTACTCCAATTATTTCAAATTATTAAATAACCTAAATGTGTTGACGAGCCATTTAACAGAAAACCCATTATTCGTAATAACAAGAAAGGTAAACGTCAGATACCCCACCTCCCAAAAAATTACAACAAAACAGAAAGAAGAAAATTATTATAAAAGTTACTGTTAGAAACGTAGAAACGTCTCAAGTTCCTCGGTTTGGTTCATTCTTAAGACTATGAACGCAGAAAATGCCTGGAAATATTTAACGAAGCACTGTTGTAACAGTGAAATCCCGTCAATGGGCGTACTTTATTAACTGCAAGCCTTCATGCTTCACGAACAGGTACATGTAGGAAAACTAAAATACCAGCTTCATTAATATAAATTCACTGCATATTAATGGAATCTTTTGTTCGTGACGAAGTAGCAAAATATCTAATCAAAGCGATCTTTACAATCCTTGTAAAATTGGAACTTGAAACGGAAGATCTTTTACAACCCAGATTCTGGAAGGGATAAAAACTAGAGTGACAGAATGATACGAGTTTAAGACCTAATTTGGAACTTACGAGACGATTCATTTTTTTTGCGAGGATGTGTGCGTAAGACCTGCATCAAAACGAGGTTATTATATTATGTATATTTAATTTGCACTGTTTGTTGGGATTTTATTATTCATTATATGCTATGGATAATTGTATTTTGAACTTGACCTAGTTTATTTTCTACCTGACCTGAATCACTGATTTCGGTTTTGTAAACAGCCATGTTTATCTCAATCTCAATCCAGAACATTGTAAATTCACCATGAAATGCCGGGTTTCGCTGTTGTTTTCCACATTTTATATTATAATTTTAGTAACAGATCTTATAATTATAACTAAGATTTTATCTTGTGAACATTCCAGAATGAAATTTACCATAAGGTAATAGTTTCTATTTATAGAAAATGATAATTGTGACCTTTGAGGTCAAGTAGAGGACTATATACTCGTATTTATCTAGAAATTGCTCATTCATTCTGTAAGATCTGAGCAGAATCAGTTGTATTTATGATGTGTCCAGTATATCATTTGGGCTGGATTTCATTTATTCAAATTGTTTAATTCAGGTAATTCTTCTCTGGAAATACGAAGTGCTCAAAAAATAACATTCTTGGACAAAAAGACATACAGCGAAATACAAATACATATATATTATTGGAATATATTGTTGTGATTCAACAGAAGACTGTTGGAACATCACTACGACACAGGACACAAAAGGCACATCACCACTTCTAGCGTCGGATGTATTTTGGAATACCACTAAAATTTATTCAGAACTTTAATCTTTAGGAATTGTGCAAGAAACCCTAGGATTTTATGGGATTTATACCGCAAGTTCTTTCTACATTTTTTCGCTGTGCGTTCTAGGGAAATAAATTATTTATTGAATTTTACCAAGCCTGTTGCTTTTTCTCTTTTGTATTAATTATTTTAAGACTACAGAGTAGTAATAATTGTAAGACACTTTTCCTTATTTGCTTCACAAATGTGATTTATGAGTTTTTATGCACATCAGCCTCGCACAAAACAACGGATAGATGCTGACATTGTTTTGTTTGCATCCCTTTCACCATGAATGTAGTCTGTGTTACGAAATAAGTACTTTTAAACAATGGGCACCGTGTACATGTATGTATGTATGTATGTATGTATGTATGTATGTATGTATGTTATACTGAATCACACTTATCCTAACATATATGAACTATTCAAAGTTCAATAAAATGAGGGGAAACTCATTTCGCAGAAATAAAACAAAAATTTGGACCATTGTCTGTTTTTATATTTAAACAGCTATTCCTATTTTGTAATTTTACCCAAGGGGTGTAAATCTCACTGATTTAATTTTAAGGAATTCATTTTTTTTTTAAAATCAATATGTCGGAAATGCCGTAATCTTCTTAAACTAAATTTAAGGAATTTTTTTTATAAAAATCAACATGGCGGAAAGGCTGTAATCATACTGAAATATTTTTCAGGAATTCCTTTAATGACTCACGGTACTAATTCAGTTCCCATGGTAAACCTATGCAAACACCATGCTATTAAAGATTCAATAACTTTAAATTTGTGAGTACTCATGATCAAACCTATATTTATCAGTATAGATGAAACCTGGATGTCAGCTTCTGTGTAGAGGAAAGGATATGAGCCGCGGCATTTTCTGGACGTGCATGTGTTTGAAAATGTGTTTTTAATTCCGCACCAAAGAGTTAGGTGCTAATTTCAGTAATGAGTGTTCCAAGCTCAAGACTGTTAAAGAAATAAAATTCCACCCAGAAAACAATGTCTCTATTTTTTTCCAGTTACAACTAGGATAAGCTCTCAACAAGTTATATTTCCTACATAACAACTTTTATTATCAACCAGTCCTGGTCGGTCAGATCCATATATACTCTATTTTTATGTTCACCCATTTCCGGGCTGGTTCCCATTTTCTGTACGATTAAATTTTTTAAAAATTCCTTATAAAAATCAATATTACGGAAAGGTATAATAGTTTCACCCCGTCTGAAAGAACAAGATATGTTTCATCTAACAAGATAATATCATAAATTATGATGTCATCATGTTATATTACGGTGCAATGCCATGGAGAATTACATTTTCGGCTGTGTTGTTTTCGGCACAGAAGAGGTCCAGTGCGTGTTAGAAAGATAACAGTCTTGGTTTGAGAATATTTGGATGTCGTTTGTGGGAATCTCCTATCATTGAATAGATGTTGCATATATATTTTAAACTATGGAACCACAAAGTGTGTAATTCAAATATTCCTCCTCCTCCTCCTCATCATCATCATCGCTCGTCGACACGTCTAACACCCAATTCTCAGTAAGATTACAATTTTAAAGGTTCCGCGAAAGTAACATTTTTATTTTAGACACGTAATTATTCTTACAGGTATATAATTATAAAAGTAAGAATAATTAATTTAAATTATAAGACAATTTGGCAATATTTGCAAATATGTATAGACTGACAAACTCAACACTCTGGGACCAACTGCTTAATAGGGAAAAACAATGAATGTTTGCCACCCATTCACCGACCATTATTTTTTATGGAGGTAGGGGCTTGTTCGTTTTTGGTTTTTTATGTGTGTAGATAACGAAAGATAAGAAACTGAGCCTGTCTTTTCAACCCTCTCACTTTCTGCACCATACCAAGCCTTTAGTAAGTACTGGATTTTATACGCGGGTTTATAATGACGAGGACCTTAGTAGAGGACGATTGTCAGTGTTCCATATCAACTTCTAATATAGTTACAGTCTCTGATTGACACATTAATTTTTCTTTCCTCGCAGTACCTTTCTCAAATGTAATTGGATTTCAACCAACGTTATTATTCATTACATTGGCTTAAAGATCCTACATTTTTCAAACATGATGTACTTCAAGCATCCGCGGGGAAAAAAGAAATAAAAATGTTCGTACTAACTGGAGTAACAGGCGAAGACCTCTTTGGTAGCATACTCAAGAATTTTATATAGTACAAAACACAGTACATACGCATGACACTACAGAGGCTAATGACTTTGGAAGAACGCATCATAGCGCAAGGTCAGAACGATATGCGGGCGTTGACCTCATACCTTAACGTCTGCCAAATTCAAGTTGCGTACTCAACGATTAGCATATATAGCAACTACTCTGAACGCCCTAAAGGCGTAGAACTAAAGAAGCAGGTATCATAATGCAATCACAGATGTATCTGTTAAATTGATAAGAAATTAACTAATTAAATGAACTGCTTTGTGGCAACAATTATAAGAAAAGTATCTGGTGGGTTATAACTTTCTTCATTATGCAAAAGTATTGTTACACATTCGAGATAGTATCTCTTATAGTAGCTATTGCCAATGTATCATGAACTAATTGCTCTTCTACAGAGCTTAGCTCAGTTTGTCTTTATGTTAGTACACTTGCGACTTCTCGTTAGTTATAATATTATCAAGTTCCATCTTCGGCTGAACTTTTCTTGCACAGGCAAGTTTCAAGTGACAGTAAGCTGTCTGCATCTGGAAAAACGTCGTACTCCCTCACATTATGGTGCTGGTCATTCATTTCTTACAAGGCCTTGCATCCTTTGTACGTTTAATCATGTCGCCTGACTTGCATTCGGTCCTAAAAGATTTTGTAACATTTATGTCTAGCGATACAAATCTCATGCTCTGGACTCGACTTCTTAAGGGAAAAAGGACAAATATTTATTCGTAGTGCTCAGCCAAGGCGTTTGACCTCACAAACTTCATATTAATTGAAGTCCACAGTAACCTTAATATCTACCTTGATGAGCCCAACGATTATTCCTTCACTCACAAAGTTTCATTTGTGGTTTAGTCAGGTTGTTGTCAAAAAGCCATCTCAGTCTCATACAAGCACTTCTAAAGTCAGGCACAACTTTAAGGAATCAAACTTCTGATAAAACTGATCAGAAATCATTATCTCTTCTTACGTTTATCTATTGCAAGAAGAAAGGGCACGTTATTTCTGAGTGATACAGATTGAAAAATAAGCAACAGAATAAAGACAGAACTATTCGAAATGGTCTTATGTATAAGAAGTCAAGGTCTCTGTCATATATTGAAAGCAAAACGTTTGTTGGGTCAAACAAACCCCAGTCTGATTTTAGTATGGAGTATTATGAACCATTCGTGTGGGAAGGTTCTGTATCACTTGTTGGTGATTCATTAGAATTAGAAGTGCTCAGACGTTTCGGATTTAGGAGCTGTATTGATGTTCCGTGAATTCGTTTAACGACATTTTGGATTATATCATTGTGATACATGAAGACTTATGACCCATCACTACAATAGTGAACTTCATTCGAATTACCACATTTGGATTATTCGATATTTTCGGAATTGTGATACATCTTTATGAGTATTTAAGATTTCATTCACCATACTTTAAGTTATTTGTAATTTTCACTTTCTATCTTAGGAAAATAAATTATTTTTTGAATTGTACAAAACTTGCTGGTTTTCATTCTTTTAAGTTACTTAGTTTAAGGCCGTAGAGTCGTAACACTTTTCAGAGTCTTTTTGTCAGGTACTTTAACTTTTCCTCAGAAGTCTTCATCTAATGAAAGTGTTCTTATTCAGGGATAATAGTGCATATTTTTATTGTGCTCCATTGTGTCAGTGCCATCAGATTTAGTCTCAGGAATCGTGACAGCCGGAAGAGTGACTTCTTTGCCCATCCCGGATATTCATAAATTGCTAGGCAATGACTTAACTGGAGATACGGTTGTGTTTAATTCACTTGTGTCTAATAAGCCTTGTCTAGATAAAAATGTCGATCCTACTGAAAATTAAATTCCTTAATTATACCCTGCTTTGGCAGTTACTAGAGTTATGTCACAGAGATCTTGAAAATGACGTTGATCAGGAACATATTCCTTTAGACGGCACATTTATTGGCCAGTCTTTTGATGAGGTCACATCCGCTCCTGGTGTATTGATCAAACACAGTGATCCTCCTTTTACTACTGTTACGACTCTATGGTCACAAACTAAGTAACAGAAAAAAGCAAAGCCAACAAGTTTTGTAAAACTTAACAAACAATTTAATTCCTAAAGTCATAAATGAAAGCACGATAAGAACTTACTGTATTGTGAAGTGAATCCAAACTAATCCCTTTAAAGGTCTATGAACGTCATATATAAATGAAAAGTTCATTATAAATGTCAAAACCGGAAAAGAACTGGTCCTCTAAGGACTATTACCTTATCAATATGGCGTTGTCCAGAATACCTTCGAGTAACTTAAAACAGTTTCAGATGAATATTATATTATAATAACGAGCTACTGAATTCTTCTACAAACGTCGAAATTCCATCAGCCAACGAGGAATTAAGTCACAGACGTCATTAAGTCTAATTATAAAGATCATTATTATTAATTGTCAATGCCTACGTTAGCGTCTATTTAAAGATCCTATGTAATAATACACTCTTGAAATACTCCGGTCACTTATGCAAACGTTTGCTAAATATGTTATGTACGATTTGCAGCCATGAATAAAAATTATAAAAATTAAATAAAATCATGTTCCAGGAGATACAAAAACATAGACATACATAAAACTACCAGTTCTCTTCTAATCAGGGTGACACAAGACGGCGGTTCCTGACATATCCTGTGTGTTTCAGAGGCTACACAATAACCTGTATGATACTTTGTTAAAAACTGAGTTTTTATGAGAAAATGTAGGCAACCTGAGATACCTGCTGGTGACGAGTGGTCAATGATATATTGTTGTTCCTACGTCATATCGACTGTAAATTCATTTTCTAGGTCAAGAAACTCATTTAGCTGGTCATTTACGGGTCAGTAAGCTTATCACATCAGCTTGAGCAAATTGTATTGGCTGAGAATTAAAAGTGATGTTTCAAAATACTGTAGATCTTGTCACTACTGTCAAATGGTAGGAAAACCCAGCAAAATGATACCTTAGGTTCATCTGCAACCTATTCATCCATTTTACGAACCATTTAGCAAAATAATGGTTCACTGTGTCAGTCCATTTCCGAAGACCAAGTCAAGCAACCAATACTTATCGACCATGATGTGTGCGTCCACAAGATTTCCGGAGGCATTTAATTTAAGAAATTTTAAAACTCAAACCATAGTAAACGTTTTGATACAAATTTTATTTTACACTTTGTTGGCCTTCACAAGTATGTCTATATCTGATTACGGGTCAATTTTATGTCTGGAATTTTTCAATAAGATATGTATGAATTAGGCATCCAAGAGTTTCAGGCTTCTGCCTATCACACTGACTGTCAGCGGGCTTTAGAAACAATTCCTGAAACTTTGAAGAATATGACTCGGTCATATTACTTTGTTACATAAAATGATTGGGATGAGGGTGTCCTTTTACTGTTATTTGCTGTTAGGAAATCATTATAAGAATCTTTATGTTCAAATCGATTTGAATTAGTTTTTAGACACACTCTCCGTGGACCATTGAAGTTATAAAAAGAGAAACCACTTCTTTTAACCCAAGATTCAGAAATGAATCGTTTTGACTATGTCTCTGATTTCAAATAGATGTTGTCAAACGCATGAGAAGTAACACGAACAAATCTCCACTCTACTATGTCAAAAACAAAATTTAGATTGACAGAAATACAAAAGAAAAGAGTTTGCAGCTTAACGATTGAGTTATGTCGCTCTTGCCCATACCTCAAAATCCTCTGCGGGCTAAGTACTATGGTTATTACATAGTTGTAAAATGACTTCAGTTATATTATCAACACTCCTAACAGGAAACTAAAATAACTTTGACATATAAACATGTTAACGGAGTATGTTGATAGATATAGCCCTGTTAATCATTCAATCAATCTAGTTGTTCCTTTCCCACACAGTGAGGATTTAAACGATGGCATGCAAGCGGACTGTAGTGACTTTGGTGTAGCTCATCTTTTAAGTTCATTAATATTGCATAATCTGGACCACAAACTTTCACATCTGCAGCCACATGAAAAGAGTGAACTAAAACATTTATATTGCGAATATAAGCATTTGTTTTCCATTGTTCCAACACAAACAAATACAATCTACAATGATTAAGAAATTGTAGATTTTACACTTGTGAAACGACATACGTACAGGATGGATCCTATCAAACAGGAATGTTTGAAAACAGAAATTCAATATTTGCTGGAGAATTACTTCACAGAGCCAAGTAAAACTAACTGGAGTAAAATATGTATTCTAGTGTCGAAACCAAAGAATACATTCCTCATATGCACCGACTATAGGAAAATTAACATTGTCACCAACATAGATTTATTTCCAATGCTAAATATCGATCACTGCATTACCAAAATTGGAAATTCAAAGTATGTCACCAAGTTTGACCTTTTGAAAGGATGCTGGCAGTGTACATTCACAGAAAGAGCAATGGACATTTGGACATTCGTAACTCCAGATGGGCTTTATGAATATATGGTCTAGATAACTGTGATGATGAAGTCAACATCTACAACGGCACCTTTGTAAGATCACTTGGGAACCATTCAAAAATTCTTTGACAAAATGATGCGTAGTTCACATTAATTTATGTAAAGATAAGTTTCTTTCGTGCCTGTGTTACATTTTTAGGACATAAAGTAGGAAATGGTTTAGTGAACCATATAGAAGTTATGGCCAAGGCTGTCTTTGAATTAACTACATCTATCAGTAAAAAGCAACTGATGCGATTTTTGGGTACTACTGCTGGATATTATCGGAAATTCTGATCCAATTTTGCCATAATTGCTGAATCTCTGAGCATCGTGTTGAATAAGAAAACCAAGTCATGAGGCTTTTGATATATGAAAAACCATACTTCAGAGTGCACCAGTTCAATCAGCTCCAATATCAGTCAATCATTGAAAATGTCTGTTGATTCAAGTTATGCAGAGGTTTGTTGAGTATTGATTCAGGTGGACACAAAATGACGTGGATCAGCCAGTGTTGTATTTTTTTAAAAACTTGAAACTAGCACCCAAGAAAGAAATTATTCCACAATTGAGAAGAAATGCTTGCTTTTGGTATTGGCTTTGCGACACTTTGAAGTATACATCAGTGAAGCTCCTACTTTAATGTTTGCAATCAGTGATCACAACCGTCTTACTTTCATTGGCAAAATGAAAAACAAATATTAAGGTAGAGTCTGATGTTGCAGGAACACAACATCGACATTAGAAACATCAAGGGAAAATATAATCTAAATGCATATGCACTTTCACGTGAATGGAATTACTATATTGCTTCATGTATATTTTGTATCATTTGTGAGGCATCATCAACTTTAATTATATGCATGCTTGACTAATATGTAAAACAAAGTTTTATTGTATAATTATTACGTTTTCTTAACGAGATGAGCTGCAATGTATATTTAATATTATTTTGTGATTGACCTTTATCCATAAGTCTGGACTGGATTGCCTACATGTATAATAGTATGCAGGGTAAACATGTTACTACGTTTCAGC
This sequence comes from Sinohyriopsis cumingii, assembly GCA_028554795.2. Lineage (NCBI taxonomy): Eukaryota > Metazoa > Mollusca > Bivalvia > Unionida > Unionidae > Sinohyriopsis > Sinohyriopsis cumingii. The sequence goes on from CM068834.1 coordinate 47,961,127, forward strand.
CCAAAATACAGTGTGGAATTTATAATTTTCTAGAAAGGAATTATTTTTTGCAGGTTGATTGAAATCTCAATTAAGATGACAGAGTGATGTGGATCTACATAAGACTGATTATAACTTAGAATGTTTTGGAAATTAACTTTTGACCCTCATCCTGGTTATCAAATTGTGTCTTAGATTTTTACATTATGGTTGATTATATTAGAACTGCTCACAATCCAAAAGTGGAATCAGTTTTATTGTTGTGTTCAATTTAATTTTCGAAGATTTATTTATTTAAATTATTCACTGGAATTACAAAGTGCTCATTATCAATTTCTTACTAAATCACTATTTTGGGCTTCTTCTGACATCACACCAATATTTTACAGGAGTACAGATTGCTTGTCGGATGTTTACAACTGTTCTGGTACTATAGCACGACAAGTCTACAACGAACGGGCAAATACAAAGCCTATGGTGTTCGCACATGAAGATGAGAACCATTTCATTATATCTGGGAGAGAGAAATGATTAAAGTCGAAGTGTGTAACCACGATTAATTAACAGGAAATTACAGACGTGTGGATGGCCTTGAACAGTTTAACGAACATATCTACCATCAACTTAACAATTTTATGTGAGTCTCAGAAATTTAAAAATATCAGATAAAGACTATCATTATGTACACAATACGATGTCACACTTCAAAGTGAACATGCTAGGTGACCTTCACGTCAATGACACGCAAAGGGTATTAACAGTTTTGAAGTGTTTCGAAGTGTCCGTATGCAACACTACAAAGCTGTCCAAGCATTTTATTACAGTACATCTGGTTTAGCACAACACCAGTTTAAAAATATGTGTAGAACTAAAACATTTGATTATGGTTGAATTAAAAAGTATATTTGAATGAAACACTCAGATACGCCAAAAAAAAAAAACACACAACGTATGTTATGTTGCTGATGATAGAAAGATGAATATGATGGGGATTATGAAAGGCAAATGTCATTTATCGTGTATCTTTATGCCAATAATTTGTACCGTTGAGCAATAAGCCGATACATAATGTTTTTTCTCTCACACTTTTCATGGACTAGCGAGAAGTAAAGTATGTTGCTCGACGACACCATTTTAAACATCAGATGTGACAGAGTGGAACTTAGAAGTGATACAGATCACATTTACATGGCCATTTCAAGTACTATCCACTTGTTACGGTTAATCTTTTACCAGATGAAAATGACGAATCTCACATGCAAAAAATATTGATGAAAAATTGCAAGCGTATATGACCATAAAATTGAAGCTTTACCTGCAGTTGAAAAGATCTAAAAGAGCTTCCTTGTTCAAACAGCAATCTTAACTGAAATGGTATATACAGCTCGATACAAATTTGTAGCAATAAAGCTATCAAACTCCAATGATTTGAAGAAGGCTTAATCATACTAATGAAAATCATTGTTTTGGAAAGCAAATGGGAAATTTCTGAACGAGGAGAGCAGTTAAAATGCATCCACTCAAGAATACACGTGCCAGAAAGATATACCGTTTTGCTTGGACAAAAGTTACAAATGATACTAATCAGTAGGAAAGGCAAAGCGATTAAAGTAACAAAACTGATATATGGTGGCTCATTGACCAAGAGCTATCAAAACTGTTGATGTAAACATTTTACTGCAGATATGGTGATCAAAGAAAACTATTGACAAAGAATACGGATTCGTTATGCATTCTTTTCAAGAAACAACTTTTACAGTGGTATGAAGGATGACACGATGAGTAGTGTAGCAATGGTTCTTTGAAATCGGCTGTCGGGCTTCCGTCTCCAGACCCTAAATCCCTTCTAGTTCTCATTAACCCTTTTCCGAACTAGAAATGTTATGCACATGCGTATATCCACGATTGTAATGCTCTTTTGCGTCTCTAGCCGTTTCGCATTCATTTCCAGCATTTTGCTTGTAAATGAACCATAGTTCAATAGGTCTTACTATGTGCTCGCAAGAATTAGGAGAAAGAAATTCAGTCAGAGACTTAAGCGTTTCCGTGTGTGTATAGGATGTTTAATGGTACTGGGACACAAGATGCTTATGATTCTGATATTAAAGAAACAAGCTAATTGATAGAAAAGCACTTGGGCAATGCATTTTCATTATATACAGTAATGCAGAGATAAATCAGCTCCGGCAGTTCGTGCCATACCATGTGACAGCTTCGTGCAACACAGCGCAGTTACATATTGAGATTCTCAACGAGCCAGACTGGGTGAAATTGCATATATGGTTGATGACTTTGAAAAATGCCGCCGCGATAACACAGATACTATTGCCAATGCTTGCTAAGCAAGCTCGACGAGTTCAAGTTCCAGAGTTTACGTTGGACAGGCTCTGGCATGATTTACAAGATTATCGTGCGATTATCCCTCTCGAATACAACACAGACAAAAACGCCGTGCAGCTTCTTTCAAACATACGGCCGGGAATAATATTAATATTTCAGCTCGTAAATATCGTCGGTTTAAGGTGAACATTGTTCATGTTGTGGACGTTATTATGCTGCTTAACGACATTGAAAACAAACTTAATTAGGCAATTATGTGTTCAAAATCTCACGCGCGTGGCTTTGGGGTGTTGCATTGGTAATTATGAACTGTGATGACACTGAAGCCATCAATGATCAGCAAAGTCTTTGCAATGATTCTCAATAACTTGGAAGATTAAAGGCAAGTAGGTTCAGGATCTCTCCGGCACGGAAGTTCATCTTCATATTTCAAGCCATTTTCACGGGTCGAATTTTTTATTACAACACCATTGTGTATTTCAGCACCAGTAGTAATAAATATGACAAACGACGACAACCGATGTTGCGAATAGGCGATATTTTCCGCACTGCATCCTGAGACTGGTCATACAGACCAACTTTAAAAATATAAAGAAGTACATGGATGAACTCAACTTTGATAACATAATTTCCAGTGCATACCTCTGAGAGTACACTCAAAACGTTTTAAGATCTCGAACCTGATACCGACGTGAGTGTGCATATTTGGAGGAGTGTCCTTTGTCCCAAACGATTATCGAAACCTACACCCGTTCAGACCAGTAGTGATTTGTTTTTGTTGAACAACGTGGAAAACATGATCGGTTCTGATGTTTCAGCGGCGCTAACACGTATTCCGCAACCAACACCTGCATGAAGATCATGACTTTTACTACTGCGGAGTCAGTGAGAAACCTCAGCATACGATTATGCCAGAATCTGGCACGAATATTCTGAAATTTCCCACGGTGTAATGCAAGTTGAAAATAACACATGCTATTTAGGCAAACCTTGAATTCTTGTAAATTTCATGTGGAAGCTGCTCAAGCGTTTCAGTCAAATACGATGTAAGTTTCTGCACAAGGCCAATGAGGGTTTTAATACACTGTTTACCGATGTGCTGTACCATGGCTGATACTTGTTTTAAGTGTTTTGTTTAAATCGCGAAATGGATCAAGCGGTAGCTTTTCTCGCCTGCAGATATGATAAAATTTGTTAGTTTTCTGTGGAGACTCATTGCTGAATTTGTGATGGTCCTTTTGTGACCGATGGCTTTGAAACTTTCGATGCTGCTTGAAGCTCAAACGTTTTCAATTACAACCATATCACCGGCGCATAAAGAGAAGCCGTACACAACTTATGCAATAAACAGTTGATAATTTTCCCAAGCAAAGAATTCTTTTTGTGCTTCATGATGAATTAGAATGGCATCGGATAAGGTAATAAGTGTCATTCACAACAACATGGAAAAAATTATTGTGTTTCGGTTATGTAAGCTGTATTTCATTACGTGGCTGAGGTTTCTCAATTCAAGGCTTCACGTTGTCAAGAACCATGAAGCGAGAGACACAAGTGATGATCGCTTTATGATTACTCACCGATACAGTAGCGTTGAGTCTGAAACGTTCAAACATGCTACACGCAAAGGACTCTTCCCTTACGAACACATGTGCTATGATGAGAAGTTTTCTGGAACTCAGTTGCCACCGATTAGTAAATTGCTATCCGCAGCCAATTATTGTACTACAATAGATTCATCGCTGTGCCGCAAATGTATTCCCGACGACGACTAAGCACACGCAAATAACGTCTGGTCCGTATTTAGTTGTCGAAATCTATGTGCTACCTCGATTTGCGTTTGCGTACTGACGTGCTTAAGCTTGAGGTTATTCGCTATATGTGGTATTCGATGGAAACCTACACTTGTATCTGCGACTGGGAATGCGCGTGTCGCGAATCCATCGGTGCTGTGATTTCACCAAAGCGCGTGGATTGCACAGTACAGCCGTGACGAGCAAATCTGGAAAGAACGTCTTTAAGCTGATGAACAATGCCGTGTTCGGGAAAATCATGGAGAATCTGCGAAAACGCATCAGAGTCCAGCTTGTATGGGACAGTGAACAACGAACACTTTACAGCTTGATTGTCGACCCAGCATTCGATTAACGCAAGATAAAGGATGGATGTGCCATACACAACAAGAAATTTGAAGCTGAACTTGACGTTGACGCGTCCGTGTTCGATTTGTCAAAGCTGTTTATGTACGAGTTCTATTGCGACTCGAACAAAGCTCGTTAAAGTGACAACATCAAGATACACGGATACGGATTCGTTGCTGGTGCACATTACCAGAAACGACGTCTACAGGGATATGGGAGCGGAACCTTTCGCCTGAGAGTTTGACTCCAGCGAAATCCTGAAGGACGATTTGCTGTTCAGCAACGTCAGCAAAAATGTCGATGTGAATTTCAAGGACAAATGCGCGTGCAAGCCCATTGAGAAATGCATATCACTGTGATGTAAAATGTACTATATTAGGAGTTGGACCACAGCGCTGTTTCGCTGCCAATAATAATAATATTAAGAAGGCCAAAGTAGTTTCCCGAGTGGTGGTCACAAAAGATCTCAGTCATAGCATATACATGGGGTGTCTTCGGCAGCGACATGAATTCACACGCGCGACAAATCTTATCGAACGGATTGGTATCTTCGCACCAAGGTAAGATTTTACCAAGTGAAGGATTTTCCCTACCGGAATCTACGCGTACGGGCAGAACAAGATCGTGCGACCGAGTCGCTTCAAATACATCGTGGTGGTAATTGCGTATTGGCGTGAACGACTTATAATTCCTCTCTCACAAATGCGCTACTTGGAGGATTCACCACTCGCTGCCTTGAATTTATCCACGCTGCAGTTAAATGCTTACCCGTCTGAATGTCGGTTCGGACCAAACCTGTCAGTTGTACCACGTGGTCCGCCTTCCAAATCACCCGAGCCATACAGACCGAGGATGTCACTTGTCGCTGCAGTGATAAAGTACCTCATGCGATAATTTGCTATTACAGGTTACAATTTCCACCGAATCGCGGCAGGGACCTCAACAAAATTGTGCGTCTGGTTTCGTTATTCAACATTGATATGACCAAGAGAAGCCAGGTCACTAACTCGCGAGACCGAACATAAATCAACGTATCGGCAGCTCCGAGAAATTACTTACCTGAATCCACCTGTAGAAACCTTGGGAAGGTTTGAATGCGTCTGCAACGGTTCTTCAATCTGTATACTTCAACGGCTCTGTTTCCATGTATCTGCTGACAAAATTATTATTCTACGTTTAGTGAATATTTATGTGTGCATCCATGTGTCTGATCATGTGGGAGAAACAATATATCAGCCTGGTAAACTCCTTTGGGGGTCGAAACATTAAACCATCAATCGTACAGTTTCATTTGACGCGAGTAAATAAATTTGCTATGAAGCTTATAAGGAAAGCCATGCTCTGGTGACATTCGAGGTAACCTTTTCCGCGTTCGCTAACTTTTCAACGGCTGTTCACCTTTCCAATAACCTCTGAAACTGTAGTACATGGTGGTCAGTCTCTCTTCCATTTTTGATACATAATATGATTTACCGCCAAGTGGCGAGCTAGCAACCACCAAGTGCATTCTAAAACTTTCATGCCTCCTTTGACAATCTATCTGACGATTCGTTCTCAGTGAAGGACTCATAGTGTTTAAGTCACGGATGAGGTCCATGACGGCCTTTTGACGAGCACGGATATCATTTTATACGCGAGATCATGCCGATAACATGCAGCATCGACACTATTTGAAGATTCTTATTTGGACTCCGTTGGTTGATGGAATCCAGTCGTATGTCATAGTCCTGTTTTAATCAAGCAATAATTCCACGTGGGCACCGGAGGAATCCAAAAGCAGCAGAGAGGGTGAATCCCACAAAGTATTTCGCTTAACAGAACCTTCTATCGAGGACATTTTAGATAGAGATATTATTTTCACAAAATAAACCCTTCAAGTCAGAAAACATGACAAAATGGGCTTTCTCTGCTGACTTGAAGGGTTATCTCATGAAATATCTACCTATACAACTATTTTTTGATACAAGGGTCTATTAAGCGAAAACACTCGGGGATGTTTAGCCCTCTCTGCTGCTCTGAAAAATATCCTGGCAGGGTTTGCCTGTAGTCGCCCTTTTTTGCTGCTGTGAATTAAAAATTTAAGTTAACAATAGTGGTCAACATTGGAGAAGCACATTCCGCTAGACTAGCTCGAGAGCGACTAGAAGCAATAAAAAAATTTCTTCCTGTACGAGATAGTGTAAGACAAAAATTACAAGCGCGGCAACAAGCTCAGGAAGAATTTGCAACAGGTGCAGAAGAATTATTTAAACCCGTTACAACAGCTACTGAGAAAGCTGCGATGGTCACCGAAAGAGCTTTACTGGGAGATCCTAAGGATGATATCAAGGAGGAAGAGGAACGAAGAAAATGTATTCTTCCAGTGTTACGAAAAACCGCTAAGCGAGCCAAACAAACAAAAAAGATTCTACGAGATCTTCCAACTAATATAGCTGCGGAAATACCGCCCAAAGAAGTTTTTGAAGATGCTTCAGAAACACTACCAGAAACAGCTCCAGAAGTAATACAAAAAATAGAGTCAGCTCAAGTTAAGGTTGATTTGGTTGATAAATTTAAGCCGGGTGCTGTTGAAGGTTTAAGAAAAATTGTATCAAGAGATCGGTTAGGTGAAATGGCTGCGGCATCTTTTAATATTCGAGATCAATTTTTAAAATCCGATTATGCAAAGAAAATAGGCCGTGATGATTGGTATAAGGCTGTATATCGTGGATATTATAATGTTAATCAAGTTAGAAAAGACGATTTTAGATGGAACAATTTTATTGGTGATATTAATAGGTACTTTAAAGAGGGTCCTAAAGAACCACAAAAACAACAGCAACGAGAGAAAGATGTTCTTGTAGATCTTGGGCTTATTGATCCTCCCGAAACACCCCAGAGAATTGTGCAACCCAAAACTGGAAAGGGTTTAGCTGTTTGTCCTGATAATATCATCAATGATGTATCGCGGTTAGAAGTTCTCTTAGGGGGAGCGCGGGCTGGAAATAACTCACCAGAAATAATTAATGAAGCGGCTGATATCTGTCAGCGATTATTTCGCGGCGGCATCATGGATGCTCATATTTATCGAGAACTTATTGATGAACTCGCGGACAGCGATTAGAGAAATAACTGATTAAATAAAATGATTGTACACAATTCTCTTCGTAGACCAGTCATGGTCAGGGTTGTAAATTCACGAGTACCCGTATATAGGATGACTTATGGAAACGGACTCGGCGATGTTGTTCGGGATTTATTCGCGAGGATGGCACCTAAAGCAATACCGATCGCAAAATAATTATCAATGAAAGCTACTGACGTTATCAAAGATAAAGCTACTGGCGCTGTTGGTAGCGCTGCCAGTAAAGCATTCTTGGCAATCAAGGACAGACTGGCACGATTAATACGCAGAAAACCACCACCGGTAAAATTACCAGCCACCGCAGACATGCCTGCAAATGTTAGCAAAGTAATAAATGAAGCCGCAAATCAAAAACTAGCAGCGCTGATAAATCCTGAACAAATAAACACGAGTTTGGTGGCGGGAAGTGGTCTTCGTTTTAGACGATAACTTCTATAATAAAATGTTTAAACGGGAATCCGATCCAGCATTCGACATGGACGAACTGGTCCTTAAAAATGAATCAGTGCGTGATTATCAGTATTACTCTTATGACGCACGAGAACCAAATAAACGAGGACGAATTGAATTGCAAGTTCAGGATACAAGTAGATATTTCCTACCCGCTGGAGCATTTATTGAAGTAGAAGGTGAAATTATAAAAACCGATGATACAGAATACGGACCCAATGTTAAAATCGGTTTTGTCAATAACGGAATTATGGCTTTGTTTAATAGTGCTATCTACATGATTGATGGAAAAAATATCGAATCGATTCAGAAGGATGTCGATGTTGCTACAACAATAATTGGTCTAGCAAGATATTCTGATGATTATACAAGATCAACTGGTCCATCAATGATGTTTGCCAAGGATACTTCTAATCATCCTAACAGTGATCAGTACAATATTAGACGACCACAAAACTTTGCCGGCAATGCCGACGTTGATGTGAATCCGGTGGTTCATGGTGCTAATGCAGAATTTAATTTAGGTTTCGCTGCACGTAGACAAATGTTAAAAGGTAATCGTATAAATTTTTCATGTGCCATTCCGCTGTCGCACATCTTTGGATTTTGCAGAGATGTCAGAAAGGTAATTTTTGGAGCAAAACATACAGTCATGCTTGTTAGAAAAGCCAACGACAATGATGCTATATGGCGACCTCTAGGTGACGAGGGTAAGGTAAACATAACAAAACTATCACTGTGGATGCCGGTAATGACTCCTGCAATTACTGAAGAACAGCGACTGCTTTCTTTTATGGATCAGGGTGGTAAAGTGTTGTTATCGTGGCTTACAACAACCACAGATAGTATTCAAAATGCCAATAACGGTTTATTTACATGGCATATAGCATCACAGCAGGGAGTTTCCGCGCCGCGACATATTTTTATTGCTCTTCAGGATGTTGCACGGGTGGGTAATGAAACACGTTCGCATATGATATTTGATCAACTTGGTATCACTGACGTTTCTCTGAGAATAAACGGACATCAAGAACCGTCTGAGAACATACTGTTAGATTTTGGTAATAATCATGTTGCACGTGCATATCAACGATTGACAAAATATCTAGCGCGTGATCTAAATATGGATACTGGTTTGCAAATATCACAATTGGATTTTATCTCTCATTATCCAATCTATTACTTCTCGTTAGAGCATCTTGATTTAACCAGACAGTCTGTCGTTGATATACACTTTCGGGCTACCGTGAATAGAGACATAGGAGCTATAGCTAATTATAGAGCAATCGCGGTCATACTTTCCGATAAAGCAATGTTGCTTGAAGGTGCTGGCGGCCGAATGAGATTCGTTGATGCACCAGTGGAAAACATGTAGCATCAATCGCAAAGTTATAAGAAATGTTATACAGTCATGTTAATGTCACTCTGACTCCTGGTCAGGTGAAAAATTGCAATCGAAAAACGCGAGCACATGTGGCACAAAAATAACACTAAAGCACGATCATCTAATGGGTGGTCCAAACAAATTGTCATTGACTAAAACAAAACTTAATCATTTCAATAAAGCAAAGAAAGCAGCGACTGGAACTCAACTTGATTTCTCTCCTGCAGCTGTCAAGGACATGGTTAAAACCGGTGGTATATTTCCTCTTCTCGCGGCAATACCAGCGTTGATAGCTGCCGCTGCCCCAGCTGTTGCTAAAGCCGCTGCGTTAGGAGCTGTTGGAACCGCTGCTGGAATGGCACTAAAGAAAGCCACAGGAAAAGGATACAAAAAAAAGAGGAGATCCACTCGCGGATCAGGGCTAAGACTTCCAGGAACTCCACCATCATGGTACCCAAAAGGTTTTAAAAAATGCTAGCATTTTTACACCGATGTCAAATTTTGATTTGCTCGATGCTGTTAAACAATTAAATATAAAAAATTTCAGAGGCGTCTTTATGCGAGATCAATTACTACAACAACCGAATAATCCAGAAACCGGAATTATTAATCTTGATAACAGTAATGGTCCAGGAACTCACTGTGTTGCTTACGCGATCGATCCACGTGGAATTATCTATTTTGATTCGTATGGGTTAGCACCACCAGTTGAATTTCTAAACTATACAAAAGACGTCCCCGCATCTTTGTCAACGACAAAGGTTTGGTACTCAACACTACCCACACAAACACTGACCGATCCTCCGATATGTGGCCATGAAGTATTGAATGTTCTTGATGCGATCTCGAAATCAAAGATTTCACCTCACAAAGTCGTGCACGGGTATGCCATGGGTCGATTTAAACAGTTTCCTATCAAATAATGGTTGATATTTACGGAAGATCTCTCATCGAAACAAAGACAAAAAAAGCGCGCCAATGTGGATTTATCAAAATATGCGACCAAAGATGAAATCGATAATCTTTTAACGTTAACCGGGATAGATCCAGATGAGGTTGTTATTTTTCAGGACCAACACGGAAAACTAAAAACCAGCGATATCAAATGGCATGAAATAATTCGTAGGGTTCTTAGAGCTGTCCCGGGTAACCTTTCTGTGTTCACTGATAGCGGAAAAATCAGAGATTCGCTGATATCAATCGCGACACTTCGAGATGATACGCAAAAAGCTGCGGGGGGACGTGTAGCGAAGACCGGTGATACAATGACAGGTGAACTCAATCTCAACGGGAACAAAATAACTATGTTAGCAGATCCAACATCGTCGGAAGATGCCGCAAACAAACAATATGTTGACACCATTGACGGTAAACTAACCACGTTGCGGGCTGAGTATGATGTTCATGTAAACGCGTTTACAAGACTTCGAAGAAACTTTCAAAAAACCGATGATGCCACGGATAAATTCTTTGGAACCCCTCCCGTCATCGACATAAAACTTTCTGATATCAAAACTAACATTGACACGATCAAACAAACACAGCAAGATATCATAGCGGGGATGCCTGATATCGTTAAAAAAACTAGTTTGATTATAGTCCCCACTGGAGTTAGTCCCATGCATATCACCAACATAGTATACACGGTATCATCTGGATTTGCAACATGGTCTCGACAAAATAATACTATCAAATATACAGCAACAGCCACTGGAGTGTATAGACTGTCTGTGTTCAGTGCCGCTAAATTTGAAATCTTCACAATATATCCCTGGAGACATTCCACTGACAAGTATTCCGGGGTTGTGACTATCGTATTAAACAAGGGGACCGAAGAAACATTTATACTGGAAGCCGCCGACAAGAAATTAACCGCAACATCTTACTGGTGGTGTTTGGAATTCGTAGCTGAAACGCCTCAATTGGTTACTGCGTAAAATAATAAATGGAGTCAACAGCGCAACAATACAGATATGATCAAGTACGCAAATGGCATTCAGAGTTAAAAAATACTATTGACAAATGTACAACAAAGATAAAAAATACAAACGGCGTGTAACAGTGTTAGACACAATAGTGTATTCGGTATCCGCGGTAGTTGCATCCACGGGAGTATTATTGTCTGCGTTAACACCAGTGACAACTGCAATCGCGATCACAATTACAATTTCAACATCAACGACAATTGCAGGAGTTGCTAACATAATTGCGAAAAAAATATCCTTGTGTGCGCTAATAAAATTACACGAGTATGAAAAGTTAAACAGCGCGGCCACGAGCACCTACTCGAAATTGTCGTCGTTGATATCATCCAGTCTTGACGATACAATGATATCGGATTTCGAATTCGCACAGATGCCAGGGGTGTACAACGATTACACAAAGAACTTCGATTTGAAACGACGGCAGATAAATAATGACGGAATTACTTCAGCAGATAGTCGCAAATACAAGCCCGGCGCGAACATCTTTGTTAACAGTAACCTCAACTAGGCCAGAATTCAGTATTAATTTTCCAACTGCGATTCCAGTAAGCGAAATCGCGTTAGCACAATTACGAGTATATCACAGTTGGCCCAATATCAGATCAGCGTCGTTTGGTAAATTACGAGCAAATAATTCGTTTGTGTTTGCATACAAAAATAAACCCGATGGCACACCAGACTGGAACGTCATTGGGTTACCAACCGGGTCTTATCAAATCGAAGAAATCAACGAGGAATTACAACATCGAATAAAAAATATGACCGGGAAGGAATCCAAAATAGCAATAACCGTTCATGAGCCAACGCTGTCGTCCGCGATCGAAATAAACACCCCAGACTACGCCATGGATATATATAATAGTTCAATCAGAACAGTGTTAGGGTGGCCTGAAGTCGCTCCACCGACGCCACCAATACCACCAACGCCTAAAAAGTCTGACTATGTCACTGACGCGCAGTCATATCATGAAATTACCCCGCCATATAAACACCCTCTGGATGATATGAAAAATGCAACGTTGCGTAGTTATTTTACCTTCCACAACAAATATGCTAAGTGGGTTTTTACTAAACCACTAGATCCACAAAGCTCTATCTCTTTGATTATTAACCTAGAAGATATTAGATATTTTAAAATCATTAATCAAGAACATAAAACACAACTAACGCAGCTACGGCGGCTCTTCCAAGAACATCTTTTTGATATAACAAGTTCATACGGCGACATCATTACGCGGATTGAAATATTAAATCAGCTTGCCGCGGGCATGGAATATATTAACCAGCGAGTAATTCAGGTAATAATTGATCACACTGACAACGAACTCACTCACGATAAGCAGCAATTTCTAACTCATTATTCACTGACAGAAGCCACGCTGATTAATTTTAAATTTCCTGGATATAATGTTCCCGAGATGAAAAAATCCGTCACCGACCTCATCAATCAGTCCTTCGACGACATACTCGCACAACACAGAAAAACACTACCGGAGCCAACTATCTTCAGACACAACAATAGTCCTTCGGGTGAAGGCCGGCATGTATCCCCAGGCATCGTAAATATAACTGAAGTGGTCGCGGTCAATCTTGTGTGTGATGTCATTGATGGCAGTTACAGCACGGACACGACAGTATCAAATCAAGCCCAGCAGGGATTTATTCTTTATTCATTTACTCCGAAAGAACCACCTGGATTTTTGATTGTGCAATAGCCGATCAATCCGGTCTATCTACGATGTCATAATCCGTGGCTGACCAGAATAAATTTCGCGCTGACAGACCAGCGTGGTAATCCCCTTGATTTGCGGAATGAAACACTACTATTAGTCTCCTGGTAAAGTCACAGACTTTCAATCCTAAAAATCTTCTATTTTCGGGATTTCCAAGTCCTAAAGACTTTCAATCGTAAACGATTTTCAATTAATAATATTATATAATAATAATGTCCTTGAAGAAAAAATGTGATGATGATTTCATTGATGATAGCAGTGATGTCACTGACGACGACAGTGATAGCAGTGATGTCACTGACGACGACAGTGATGATGATAGCAGTGATGTCACCGTCAACATAAAAAATATTTCAATAAATTATTTTAAACAATAAAAAAATATAGCATGTACACGCACGTGAAATGTTTTATATACGACAAACAAGTACTTGAAGAATATACCAAAAAAGTATTCAGCGGAGGGTTGATAGGCGGTGTTAAAGTAGTTATTGATGAATACGGCAACGATAATTTTTGCTGACAGAATCGCAGTTGGAACAACTACGAGAGAATCATATCACGATAATCATGTGTCTTCCAGACCAAATCATGAATTATGCTCACTCGTGCATTTCACGAGATCGTCTCAATAAGATATTGCAGCAAAAACATTTTATTATATTTTCTGCAACACTGACAAATTCACTAAAATTTATGGGGTAATTACTAGTAAAAATCACAGAAATCGTCCGATTTGCTAATTTCATAACGGTGCTTACTAGTAAAAATCACAGAAATCGTCCGATTTGCTAATTTCATAGGGGTATTTACTAGTAAATATCACATAAATCGTCTGAAATTCACAAGCAAGTATTATTGTTTGTGCAAGCGAAATCGTAAAACGATTTTCCAGTATTTTATTTTATATATATTTTGTGCACACTGTCCGATTTGCTGAAATTTATAGGGTGTTTACTAGTAAAAATCACAGAAATCGTCCGATTTGCTAATTTCATAACGGTGTTTACTAGTAAAAATCATGCGAATTTAGTACAAAAATATTGAAAAATCGCAGAAGATTTCCACAATTAATCAAGCAAGTATTATATAATGTATCACCGTGTGAAATGTTTCATACATGATAAAGAACTTCTTGATAAAGCTGTCAACGGAGGAAAAGTTACCCCGGAAAAAATAATGGTTGATATATACGGTCATGACGATTTTATACTGACTGATGCGCAACTGCAAGTATTGATAAAAGATCATGTTGTGATTGCGCATTGCAGTGTACATCAAATCCTCGAATATATACGCGTATTCAGATCTTAGATTAGATTGATAAATCTATATGTACCACCACACCGATGTTTTTGTGTATGACAAACAAGCACTCGAGCAAGCAGTTTGCATTTGCACAAGAAGAAATTAACGTTAAATTCATCACTGACGAATTACGGAGACGAAGATTTTCTATTAACACAGCAACAGTTGGATAATCTCAGACGCGAGCATATTACTACAATAGTATGTGACAGAGATCAAATTCTCAATTATGCACATTCCTGCATTAAACCCAACCGACTAAGAAAAATACTATCTCGCTGATTTTATTGTCACCTTGATAAAATCAAGGAAGTAAAAAAAAAAGTGATATATTTTTTTTACTTTCAGTTTCAATTCCAAGTAAATCAAGGTGATTTCTTCAAGGTGATATATTTACTTCCTCGTCGTCCTTGATGAAATCAGCGCTGATTTCGTCGTTGACTTTGTCCTTGATTTCGTCAACGGACATACAATTTTTCAATTTTCTAACCCGAGTATTTATTATTTTTTTCATTTCATACTCGCCAGCGAGTGCCAGCCTAATCTTTTCAATTGCACGAGACAATGAAACAAATTCATTTATTTGTGCTTCTTCTACTGTAGCCGGCGATTTATACAAATTATTTTGAATTTGTTTTATAGAAGCATATTTACAGCATTGTGTTTACAACTTAATTCAAACTTATCCTAGGACGGTACAGACACATAGTATTTACAGTAAGACGACTTATCCTAACGGAGTCATTTTCAACAGCGGGTATACAATCCCCTCAAAATCAACCCCTGGATGACGCAAAAAGCATCCGTCATGGGCGGATATGACGAGATTGTATACCCGTAAGATCGTATCGTATATAAACAGACTAATACTTGAAAGTTCAAAAATAGCTCGGGTGTGACTTGTTTAAAATGTTTTATTTGTTTTTTCTTAAATATGATCGCAGAAAAAATACAGATGAACCATAACCCCGAACAAGTGCAATAAAATAAAGATTTCATCTGTGAAAAAAAATATTACACACAACACAGAAGGTGTCGTTGATAAAATCACTTTGACGAAGTCACTTTGACTTCGTCACTTTGACAAAGTCAAAGGGAAAGTAATTGGAGATCGTGTTACCTGTACACGGAGAAACGTTTACCCGTCTGTGGTCGTTAATTTAAATTCTGATTTGAAAAATACCCGTGAACGCGGAAGTGTTATAAATAATAATTGTATACCGCTAAGTCGCGTTGGATAAATTTACCTACAATGATATCTCAAGGAGTATTGCACCAAGGGAGGGAACTAATTGCATGAGATATACTTAACGGAGTTATCTCCGTTTGGAAATCCGAGGATTTTAGTGATAATGAAAAACAATTTTTTGATTATTACATTTTTTTGACAGAGCGGATTTGTATATTTTTTCTGCGACTCTTCGCACCGAGGGTACGCAAATATCAAAATACTTGCCAGCTGAGTTCATCGATTGAAATATTATTTCTTCATTTGTATCTAAATTTATGGATACAACTGCCCTAGACTCTCTCTTCCCCCCGGCATTCCCACGTGCAACATTTTGATGTTTTGTGATAGCTTGTAAATTTTGAAGAGAATTATCAAGTTTATTGTTGTTAATATGATCAACTACAAGATCGTCTTTGATCTCTCCAAAGAAACACTCGAACACGACCCTGTGATTATAATAGCTTTTACCTGCAGCAACAAATTTAAGATAACCAGTATTGCTAACAACACCAACTGGTTTTTTCAACCTGCTATTTCTGACTATTCCAATACGATTCGCTTCATAATTTTTAATGGTTGGATGTCGGACAAATTCTTGGCTCATTTATATAATAATATATTTGTCTAAATCATAATTTGTCTGAAAACTTAGTTAAATAATCACGCTCGGATTTCAACGCGGTATCGTTATTTTTTTTGTTGTAATATCGCTTGAGTTCACGGTATCGTTTTCCTGCGCATTTTGCACATAACTGTGTTTTACCCCTGACTCCGATGCCACATCGCAGGCATGGTATTGGTCCTAAACTTCCACGTCGTACGCTTTGAGAATGTGTCCCGCAGAATTCACCTCTGCAGGATTTATTACAGCGAGTTGATGATTTTGTACCAAGCCACTTACAATGATTCATATATATAATATTTTCTTATTTAAATATTTGTCTTAAATATAATATGGAGGAATTTGAAAGATTATCTACCATTGGTACCGGGAGATTCGATCTTGACAGACTAACCCCTGACTCGCGACGACAATCCCTGACTGATCTGTTTGATATTATCAGGAATGCCAAAAAAGAATTCCGCAACGACGGCGCATCTCAGGTGTGGTCGTCATTTAAAATTATCCGCGACACCGAAGGTGTCATCGATGCTACAATGAATGATGCACGGGCGAAAACAATTATCAATTATCTCTTTGATGGATATCAAGGCAGTCGGAAATATTTTTTCAGAATAAAATTTATTGTGCAAGCAGATTCCGATACGTGGATTATCCGTGACAAGCTCGACCCTGTCCTTGCTAGCGGAAAGACTGTTCTGTTAAGTAGTGGTTGTAAACCAGGAGCGCTGACCGGGATTGATAAATCATATTACGCTCGAGCATATCCTGTGACCGCAGTCATTTATGGAATCTATCCGATAAAAAAAACAAAAATTTATAAACTCACCCCGATGAGGACGTCTTCGACGACGCTGAATTGTGTAGCCGAGCGAGTAATGGAACATTTTAAAAATGCGATGTGGGGAAACGGTCTGACTGCGTTAAGACAGTCCAAAATAACAGCGTGGGCTGAGCGGGTCAAACACACAGGACCGTCAATAAACGATGTCGCCAAGCTAGAAGGTGCATTAAGATTTCCCATAACCGTAACAACTATAACAAAGGAAGTGTTATACAAATCGAAATATAAATATAATCGATACGGGGCTCCAAAAAATATCATTGATCATAACGCTCACGCTTGGACTAACGCAGTTACGATATTTCCGCGGGATCGTGTTGTGAAATATTATCACGGAAACATATTCGATGCTATCAAACAGATAAGTAAAACCGACCCTGTGTCGATATGGTTGTTTAAAAGTTCCGAAGATTCCGAGTATGATCAATTTGTAAAACCTAACGGTGAATTATACCGGACGGAATCGTTGCAACAACAAATGAAAAACTCGCGGAGAAATATGCGAAAATCGAAGAAAACACCGAGCAGTTATTAACTAATTGTTTTACAGTTCCGAGTGTTGTCGCTCACGCTGCAAGAGAAAGAAATTCGTGTAGACCAACCCGAAGTGAGTTTCTCTCGGATATACAATTGAGTTGTGTCGAGTATGGACATGGCGGACTGTGGAATACCCAGTATGACCACCGGGATATGATTTCCGTGGATATGATTGCGTGCTACCCGGGAAGCTTTCTTGGGAACGGCGAGTGCCGCGAATATTTTAAGCGATTTGGACATCCCACGAACTCGATGACACGAGTTGCTATAAACGGTCCTTTACCCGACTTTGACCTGACAGGATTTGCTCGTGTGACTTCGTTTGAATTTGCTGAAAAGCTTCATCCGTGCTGTTATGTTTGGCTTGGCAGACACTTTAATGAAAAGCGTTGGACACCAATAGTGTTATTGCGATATATGCTTGACAGCCGAATACTGGTATCGTTGACGGTCAGTGAAGCAATCATATCATATCGACCGCAGACTTCAGTTTGGTTACCAACACCGGAGCGTATCAGTGTAGATGATGTTATTAGCGAGTATGCACGAGTATGCACGAAATTTACTCAAGGTGGCGCATATGATCATAAACTACATCACTCGCGGCTGATTATCGATGATGCTGAATTGGATTTATAATTGCTGACGCCGTTGCGAGAAATATATTTTGTAATCGGGAGGATGCTTACTTGTCCAACGGGGAAAAGTTGGGCACAGTTGTAAGTTATATCGACGGAGAATCGCCTCAATACACACATTTGAGATCTTCGATGCTGACTTATGTTTCTATAAATTTGCTATCAATGATAAATCGATTTCCTGACACCGCGGTTAGGGTTGCAACGGATTCATTTTACATCGATAAAAAATATCCCGAATCACTGACTCGTTTTACAAGCAGCGATGAATCATGGAGTTCGTAGAGAATAAAAGCGGAGATGTTACATGGATATTGTGAATCCGCTGATGTTGCTATCAAAGCTAATTATTGTAAATCAGAATTATCAGAAATTTCAAACGCACCATCTGTGCATGATCCAATCACTAGACACAAAACTGTTTATTTGAACGGACCGGGCGGGTCTGGTAAGACAACTCGAGCGATTGAATTATTTGGAAAATCTTCGATTTTCAAATCGGATATGATTGTGCTAACACCTACACACAGGCTCGCCAGGGAGATGAAACAACGAGGAGTTAATTCTTGCACTTTTCACAGCTTTTTCAAATACAGCGGCGGTGTATGGACTCCAGATCGAATGGGAACAAAATATATTCCCGGGAAAATAATTTGGGATGAGATATGTACGGTACCGTTAGATACATTAAAAACGTTTCTTGATTGGCTGCTAACAGCGAATACTGCAGTGATAATGTGCGGCGATCACGGTCAGCCACCTCCGTTTGTCGGCGTATCTCCACATGATTGGTTAAAAGATTTTGTTGATTATTATGAAGAAGTGTCTGATGATCATAGAGCACTTGATGCAACGTTGAAGGAATTTAAAACATTAATCAGATTACAACCGAATAAAATTCAATGTGAAATCATGCGCGGGGTGATTCCTGAAACTTCAATGAGCGACTTTTGGAAAACATGGAAACCAGACGATTTGATAGTGGCAAGTAGAAAGATAGTCAGAGACACACTTCAACAGCAGCTATTTCAATTACAACGGGAGAAATTTCTAATGTTGCCAGTGCCGTTATGTTATAAACCAGCTGATACGCGGTTACAGAATATAGATGTTGATATTCCTGGAAACTTGACAGAGTCAAGGAAACAGAATTTAGCATTGAATGATATTGTGCTAGTTGATATTAATGCTGTCAAAGACGCACTAAAAATGAATAAATCCCCGTGGACGCTAGGATACGCAATGACAATTCATTCATCACAAGGACTGACTATCTCTGATACAACTGTCTGGATCGTTGATGATCGTATCGAATAGTCAAACTTAGTTTACTTAGCTGTGTCCAGAGTTAGAAGAATATCTCAACTGCTAAGAATTGTCTTGGAAGAGTTGATAACTGATAGCGATGAAAACAACAGCGACATAATAAAAAGAAAATTAGCCGGTTACAAACAGTGACAAAAAGAAATAATCGCGATTTTGATCTTGATGTTGAATTTATCAGCGCGCTGAAACAACAGCAGAATAATCACTGTGCGAGTTGTAATTGTATAATGCTATGGCAGTATTCGAGTAATAATCCAAGACAATTCACCGTAGATAGAAAAGATAACAGTCACGGTCATACACGTGATAATGTGATGCTGACCTGTCTTGAGTGTAATCGACGTCGGGGTGCTAGTTAAGTGATCGCGGTGGTAATTGGGTGTCCTCGGGAATTACCTGCAGTTGCTCAAGTGTGAATCCACGTTGAGGGGCAGTTGAATCCAACCTGTCGATTGCTGGTCTACCTGTGGATCTTGTTACGGTGGATATCTTATGTGTAGTTATACTCCAGATGGAATCAGTCGCTTTTCGTTTACCACCTTCAAGTTCACCTGGTTCATATAAATATCTTACAGTGACATCACCCAGTATTGGCTGCGCTGAAGAATCACGTTGTACGGGTGTATATTTTTTTGTGATCGCGATGGCAGGTTTCGTGTTGGTTGTTCGAGTAATTTCATTATTTAGCGCAGCTATCACACTTGGTAATCTTGCAACCCATTCACGAGATCTCGTATCCTGAATGAATTCCTTTGCATACTGATATCCAAATAACCGCTCAGCAAGTGTTCGATTAAATCGTTCAACAATTGCCTGATCACGATGAATTTCAGTATGCCCTCGTCTGATGGTGACGTTATGTTGCTTCATCAGCGATGATACTGCACCCTGAAATTCTTTGCCAGGATCAACTTGTAACAACTGTGGCCATCGTAGAGGTCCTCGTTGATAAATTCGTTCAAACGCAGAAGCAACCTCAGATGCTGTTTTAGTCGTTAGCGGTTCTGCATCTTTGTATCTACTTGCAACATCAACTACAGTTAACGCGTACTTGTATGTGTTTTGACGTCTTTGGATTTTAATAGTATCATGTGGCAGAAATAATATATCGGCTTGGTGAACTTCATTTGGTACACTAACATTAAAATGTGCAAAGTGAATTTGTTTAGGACGCGGTAGATAAATTTGCCATATTGCCTGTCGGGATAACCAATTTTTAGCAGTAGCTCGCGTAACTTTTGCTGCTTCAGCGAGTTTACTAATTGCTGCGCTACCTCTCCAATATCCTTTTGGGGAATAATAAATCGACTCCATTATAATTAATTACCAGCACCTAGCGCTAATTTGCCTTTCATCGCGGATTTTATTAACCAGCTAGCTAACTTTTCTTTGAAAGATTTATCAGTGATGGCATTTAGCGCGTGAATTAATTTCACATCCGCGAGATGGCGCTGTTGCAAATCCTTACTTCGGTAAGCTACATTATGCGCAAGACACGCCTTATCGATGGCATTTATCGGATACTCACCTGGTTTTGGTTGATCTAAGGCATCAAGTCTGATATCAAGTCGGGTTCCAGGACCACAGTAATTATATCCTGGAAGATGTTTTTCTCCTGGATATTTCGCCCACGGAGCTCCTGGCAGCGCTGTTAACTTAGCTGCGATATCACCTCCTCGCTTTTTTTTTTACTCGACAGAATAAATTTGAACTTTTTTGTGCCGCAACGTTCACACTTGCCTGTAAGCGCTTGTCGATTATATTTTGTTGTAGTGGTTGTTATATCCGCAGTTGGGGTACGTGTTCTACATTTCACACAATATAAATCCATATTATTTTATAATATATCTAATGGAGATCACTGACTTTTCTGCTACAAAACAACAAGAGCCAATCAAACATAACTCGTTGCTACCAAATTCAATTCGAATGATAATTATAGGTCCATCTGGGAGTGGTAAGACGCAGTTGTTACTTAATTTAATAATGAAGTGGATGAAGTGGGAGAAGTTGTATTTGATAGCTCCGTCTGTGGACGATCAGCGGTGCTATGACGTAATAAACATTTTAACGAAAGTGCAAAATTTATAAGTGAGGACGATAAAGACGTCGTTGAATTTATCACTGATATCAATGAAGCGCCGAGTATTGATGACATTGATGGAAGTGTAAATAATTTAGTCGTGTACGATGATGTAATGTTAGACAAACAGACAAACCCTGCCAGGATATTCTCACGCGGCAGACATAAAAACATTGATGTGATTTATGTAACTCAACGATATACACAAATCCCAGAAGTGATCAGAGATAACTGTAATATTCTTGCGGTGTTTAACGGAGTCGACACGCACACGTTACGAAATATTCATCAGACTTGGTGCAGCGGCGACATGGATATAAATAAATTTAGAAATTTCTTTAGTCGTGCTCAGGCAAAAACACATGGATTTGTAACGATAAATTTACATGATCCTCGAACACGGTATCGAGTTGGGTTAGATATAATTTTTAACTAGACAGCAGCAAAAAAGGGCGACTCCAGGCAAACCCTGCCAGGATATTTTTTAGAGCAGCAGAGAGGGCTAAACATCCCCGAGTGTTTTCGCTTAATAGACCCTTGTATCAAGAAATAGTTGTATAGGTGGATATTTTCATGAGATAACCCTTCAAGTCAGCAGAGAAAGCCCATTTTGTCATGTTTTCTGACTTGAAGGGTTTATTTTGTGAAAATAATATCTCTATCTAAAATGTCCTCGATAGAAGGTTCTGTTAAGCGAAATACTTTGTGGGATTCACCCTCTCTGCTGCTCCAAGGAATGTGTCGCCATGATATTTATTTCAAGGAATCAGGGTCGTTTCGTTAAGAAAGCATTGCTATCAACACCGAATTTTTTAAACTTGGAACCGATGTATTTTGGAAGGTCATATAAACATAAATTTCCTTGCTCCACACTGAGAACAAGCTTCAGCGATTCCTGTTCCGCCCTTACGTGTTAGAAACAGAGTTGAACTTTCATTCGGCATCTCACACAATATGACGATAAATAATATGGCAATTAACAATCATGTTTTCTCATATTGGATTCACGCGTTAATTATTGACACGGCTTAATGAGGGAAAATGCAACTGCTGCTTAATATAATCATGTGATGGTTGATGTGGGATCTGCTTTACGTAACTGCATCATTCGCGGACGATCAGTCGTATTGTGACGTAATCTTCATGGACGCAATCGAGGCATCGAAGACGTCTTCATCTAGGCCGATAAATCATCTGTTCATCCGTGATGATATTGATTTTCGGGTGAGGGGCTGATATCACCTATTCAATAAAAGCTGAAATTACCTGCACTCAAATTTGGCTGCACACATCAATGTATATTTTATACACTTACCGGTATTTCTTGTGGCTGTACAGCTACCGTCGGCTGTAGGGTTCTTTTGGTGGCATGTAGATTATATTTCCTGAGCAAATCATATGTTTGGTGACTTGTAAATCCACCTGGAATAGCACAACTCTCTGTCCTGTGGCTATTTTGAATTAGGCGTTTGATATGGCTGTTACCAATTACTGTTATGTGTCTAAAGTGTACGCGGGTTTGTTCCGCACTGATTTTCATGCAGCAAATGGCATATTTTAATGAACAGGTGACAGCATGCCCACAATATCGTCCATCAGTATCAACACAGATTTGTGGGGTTGATTTATGGGATTAGTCTTCATCGTCCTACAATTAAATTAGAAGAATGAGACTTAGTCCCCTCCTTTTTCTCACAATGAACGAAAAGTTATTGTTAAGTCTTTATTGACTTATTCAAACATAATGTATGTAAATAATAATTAAGACATGATTTCAAATATTACTGGGAGATAAATCTTTGATTGATTGACAAAGTACAACTAGCATGAGCATTTTATTCATGATATCAGAAACGGAGAATACAAATTTAAATATATTTTAAATTAAAAATACCTTTTTTTAATAACGAACATGGACTGTATTGTCAAAACATTTTTAATTTCAATTTCTAATACTAAATTTGTTTCTGTCACAACTATAAAACATAGAAACTCTTCAAACAGTTATTTTAAAATAAAATACTTTCTTTCACCCTTAAATTGTAAGATATATAAAACAGCTGACTGAGAAAATACTAGCAAAAAAACCCAAAAAACAAACATATGAAAATAAAAGCGTTATCATCATTATCTTTATTATTATTATTATTATTATTATTATTCCCGTGTTAATATGGTTGGGGTAGGGCTGTCAGTCTAGGATACAACAGTATTTATCATACATGAGTATCACAGAGTCATTAACGGCGTTTGGGGGTGGTAAGTGGGGCTACCACCCCAGGCCCCGCTCTTGAGGGGGCCCCGCGCTTCAGGCCTAAGGTCGTCCTTATGAGTTTGTCAAGCTATATTCTCCGGTAAATTGGAAACGCTTATACAGGCCGCACGTAATGCACGCAAAGTTGCGAAGCCAACTTAGTCCACTTCGTAACGCAATTAACAGGTGACAGCACAGAAGCAGCTATTTTCTCAACGCCACGAGCAGGCAATTTAAAAAAAATGAATAATGAAAAAACTAAATTCGTGCGCCAAATCGCCAAAGTTGATCTAATCTAGACATAATCAGTGTTTGCAGTAGCATACCAATCGAGATACCGATCTCTGGGCCCTCGCGGTCATGGTCGGCCCTAGGCCCCGCGTACTCCTAATGCCGCCTCAGAGTATTTGATAACTCTTAACACACCTTTATCCAATTAACAAAGTTAAAAAGAGAACGTCTTTACTTTGGATTGATTTCTCACATAGGAGAACTGTTTTATGCAATATTTCATTCGAGTCCTCTTTCGTCTATTTTTGAAGTTCCAATTTCACTCGTGTGGTGCATTGCTTTTCGTTTTATGTACTGGTATATCTGAGCTATTAGCCTGGTTCCTGAACTGTTTGACGCTACTGTGCAGGTCTTTCACACTGGCCACAAAAAGGACCGAGTTGTTCCGATTGCAAAAAAGATGTCCTCGTAAAAGGTTAAATATTTTGACTTGAACAATATGGGGTGGGTTTTTTGCTTTAAAATCTAATGACATTTCTCAAATGTTTTTGAAGGTGATCACCATCTATTTCAGTTTTCTTACAGAAAGAGCGATGTCATCTTATAGTTAGAACATGTAAGTGTAACTTTCGGGTGAAATGTCAACCCGGATCAATATTATAAGTTTGAGATTTTAACAGTTCCTCACATTTGTTATTCAAATCAGAAACATATATCCTCTTTTCAGGTTGAAATTTTATATTATCATGCTTATAATGCCTCAGACAATATAGGTAGTTTTGTCAGATGCAAAGCTAGTGGAATGGATGCTAAGTCAGTTTTAAGTTTTAAAATTTAACATCTGGAAACCTTTTAAACTTGTCAAAATTAGTTGAGAAATCACATAAACTTTGAGGAGATATTCAGAATTTCCCCAGAGACACTCGTTTCTTACAATTAGAAAGGGAAACCATTGAAAACACGCACTCCTTATCTAATCTAAGAAAAATGGTTCAGTGGTTTTATTCCATCGCTGATAGTTTTCTTTTGTACAGACAAAAAAAAGAGATTAAATATCGTCATAAATTAACATTTAATGAAAGTTATGATATTTATTAATATTTTTAAATACAAAAAATATATATTTTATTTATCTTTTCTTTGTGCAGATGATTCAAAAGTTGCAAATATTGCATTTTCAGCCTGTTATATTAGACCAACAGGTAGTTTTCCACTGTTTTTGTTGTTGACAAAACTGGTGGCAGAGACTAATGTTTCTTGGCACTATTTGTAATGGTCTTTTCTGTCACATTGGCTGCTGGCTAGTAATTAATAAATTTATTTTTACTGACCTTTGTGATAAATATAATCCCTTTTTTTTTTACCCATGGCATTCAATCTTTCTGACCACTAACTGATTTAGCATTAATTCCTATCAGAACAGAACACCTGTGATCCATTGGCTATTGACCTGAATAGTTTAAATTGCTGTTGCATGTGTGGAAATGAGTGACCTGATAGTCTATTACAGGCAAAGGCTGAAACTCCAGCTCAAATAGTGCCAGTGATTGCTAATCGACATCAGTAATGTCAGAAAAAAAGGTGGAAACTACATCTTGGTCTGCCTGTTGCAGCAACAGCTACTACCACTTCAGCAAGAGAATAGATAATTGCATAAATTATGTGAGTGGTCTAAAGCAATCTCTGTTACGGACCACTGCCATCTCACCTCTGTCTGCGTGGGTTTGAGTCTTGGATTTGGCCATATGCGTATGTGAGAATGCCTGCCAGTAGCTTCTCATGGGTCGGTGGTTCTTTCCGGGGTTTTCCCGGGTTCTTCACCCACCATTAATACTGTCCGCCATGTACTGAAAAATGGCGTTAAACCCTACTTCAACTACATTCACTATGTATGCTATATGAATTTTTCATTTCAGATTAATTTTTGATGTGGAATAGCCTATAATATCCATACAATTTTTCTGTTGTTTGAAAAAGTGTCAGAACCCCTCTACAGTATAAGGACTAATACGGCAGAAATGTAGACATTTAAATTTTGAATGACTCATGAGCCCCCAGTCAGCAATGCCACCAGCCTAAATACAAACAACTCAGTGTAATATATATATATATATATATATATATCAGTTTAATCAATATTAATAGTAAATAAAACTATTCAAACAATTTCTGGATATAAATCTTCCAACAACACTCCAATCATAAATTAATACATTAATTGACCTATTAAAAATGCCATTTGTTATTCTATCATATGTTTGTTAATGTCCTAATGTGAGAGAGTCTCCTTTAAGTGAGTAGTCCCTTGTACTCATCCTTATTTGTTTCTTTCTTCTATTCTCCCTTCTTACCTCCAACACTCTTCCTGTGCTGCTCCTTGTACTATGCCTCCTCATGCTCCCTTCCTATGCTCCTCCTTTACACCTCCCTTCCACACCCCTTCTGTTCTAATTCTCGTACTTGCTCGTTCTCTCTTTTGAGAGTTTAGTTCTGCCTCTTACGTGCAGCCTGGGAGATTCTTTTAGAAAATATAAGGCATGTACATCCTGTTCTCCCTGCATACATCCTCATAATCAACCGCTCTCTCATGGACTTCTCATCAGACAAATGGCAAACACTTGACCAGGTTTTTCTTGCACACTAACATCTACTCATTCCATACATACCTTACTGTGCATAAAAAAGTATTACTTAACATGCACACACACCATCTAAATTTTATATTCCGACACAGCAATCTACCATTGTTATGGTAATCGTTCACATTGCCTGTGTCTTATGTCTAATAGAATGATACCTAGAAATATGTAAATACAAATCCACACAAATCCACTCTGTCCACTTCACATAATTCTTAGTCTGCATACTGATTAATGCAAATACACATCCCAATTCAGTTTTTTAATAGATTCAACTATTCACTATGGTGTAATATTCTCTATTATTTCATTGTCCCCCTTGTCTGTCTGAGACATTAGCTCCTCCTACTGGTATTTTTTAAAAATTCCTCTAATTATAATTAGCTGGTAGGCCTCGTTTGAAGGTTTGTGGCTCTTGGGTCCAAATCCTTGCACATGTAGCTGTAAGCGCAGATATCTAGCCTTCTTAGCAAGAGAAAAAGCTTAATTCCTTTGAAATGACTAGCCTACTCAACCATTTAATTACTAAATAAACATAGCCAGCCATCCGCTGTTGGCCTCACACCCTTAGCTGATTGTCCTAACATTATGCAACCATTAGCCAGCAAAAAGTTAAAATCATGGCTGTAAAGATGGAAATAGTCTGACAATATTTCCTTACAACAATTTCACCACCAATCAAAATCACAGAAATGTTTATTGACTACCTGGTACATATTATTGCGTAAAAAGTAAAAATGTACAGTCTGTAAAATTACTTTGATCAGATTTTAGAGTATAATTTCCATAATACAATTTGCAAACAAAAATGGTCTATTCAGAAGCTAATTGTCAGTACATTATGAATTTTATTCAAATGATTCAAAGAAAAGTAAAACTTATTGCTGATATTATTTTGAAAAAAATAATACTCTAATGTATAACATCGATAACCAGACCATTGGCAATGTGTGCCTTGTTTGAGTAGAAATATTTTTGGGACATTTATGGGTCATTTTTCACCTTTAAAGGCTGAATATGTCTGTTTTTAAGAAAACTTCAAAAAGTGTCTTGTTTCCTAAACTATAACATTTCTTTTATGAACTTAGACCATTTTCCTAGAATTGCGTTTCTGTCATTAATGTGTGCCTGTACAATTTTCTCAGATAAAACAAGATGCCTTGAAAAAACAATTTAAACATTTTATGACAGTATTTTGATCCCTGATACATATTGATTCTTACGTGAAAAAGTCGTTATTAGCAATTAAGCAATAAGAAAGATTAGACCTCCAATGTAACACTCAGACTCTTAAAAATGTATGTTCATTGTGAAACATGTTCAGATTTCAAGCTGTTGTACCTCTTTCTGTTAAATTTGTCATTGTTTTGAAGCAGATCATTAATACAAATCCTTTAATTATGAGTTTAGCCAAATGCTCATACATAATTACAAAGCATTTTAAAAAAAGGTTGTTTTGACTTCCTCTCCTATGCAGTATGCTGTGTATAGCCTATAACTGTGGCCATGCATACATCCACTGATAATGCACAGTGGACAAGGGAAAAACTTTGTTTTCAAGGGTGTTATGTGTTTACGCTCGAATAAACAGTAACACAAGAAAGAGTGAAAACAACAAGCTTTGAAAAATATAATAATTTATATCCCTGGAAAAATTCAGTAAAAATGATAAAATTCGAACTTACGGGTCATAAGAATCAAATCCAAAAATAATCCAAGAATAATCCACGAATAAAATTTTAGTAGTCTTAATAATAACATCTTCTAATGATTTCAAGTTCAAGTTCCGACAAAGAATCCAAGATGGAAGACGATGCTGTAATCTGTAGTGTTGAAGTCTATAGTTCCTTGTAGAAACAAGAAATATCACTCTGGTTTTGGAAATCTGAATAAATTTATATAAAAGCTGTCCTTGTTCAACAATTTCATATGAGCACACGTATTTTCCAGGGAAAAAGAATTAATCCTTTTGAATCCAAGTAATTTGAAATAACTCCAAATGACACAACACCTTCCAGTTTAAAGAAAAAGCCCAACTGAGAATATATCTCCAAAACAATGGTTATATCTTATTCTAAAATGCAGTTTCGAAAATCCCCAAGTTACAAAATCGAAAGGGGGGAGTCACGTGATCGTGTTTATATCACATACACTTAACATGACTCTGAAAAAAAACCAATCATTTAACTATAATAAAAAAATTGTTTACATCTTCATAACCTCGACAACAACCAATCATTTTAAAATAAAAATAGAACTTATTTACGTGGTTGCTACTAATTTTGAATCAAGGTCAGGATCTAGGTCAACACCTGGTGTTTACTAAAATGAACAGTCGAGGTCAAAGTATTTTCTGGAAAAAGTATTATCTCCAGTGAATAAATTTACATTACAATAACAAGTAATGAAAAATAAAATAAATAAAAAAACTGACAAACAAACAATTAAATTGAAATAAATATATATTAAATCAGTTATAATTAAATCAAATAAACATAACAAGGAGAAGCAGGATATCTCTCTAGACCCAATAATTTTGTTTTCAAATGCAAAAATATTTCTCTGATATTGTTGTCATGAAGGTAAAATGTTACTATGTCTCCTTTAGTAATTTATTCTGTTTGTATTTTAATTTTAGTAGACTGATTAATTGCAGATATTTGTGTCACATTACCAAAACTGTCCCACAAAATGAAAAGGCTGAGCCATATAGATTTATGAGGTTGTCTATGAAGCCTGCTATAGTCCAAAAATACTAACTCGGACATGTGTATAAATTATGCTTCAGTTGTGAACAAGATGAACAGTTCAGGTGTGTATGCAGTTCTTTTTTAAAAGAAACCAATATGATAATAAAAATTACAGTTGAAACTGATAGAATCTTATTCCTAAATACCTGGATTATAATATAGGTTATAACTGATGAAAAGTTACATCAGTAACAGTTATCACCTGTCTGTCTTGAAATTGGCTGAATGCATAATGAACAGGGAAAAGCCTAATCAACCACTGCCTGTGACTAAGTGAAAATCTGAAAGTCTGTAAATCCAGCTACCTAAAATTATTATGATTGAAATGTAAGAGATAACAAGTTAAAATATATATTTATTTATTCCATTTGTCAAAATTAGCTACAGATAAAAAGCATTGATATGAGCACATCATTTCAAGAAAAGAGATTGACATTGATTGCAGGATGGAAGTGACTTACTTTGATAGTGTATTCTTTAAAGAACCAATGGATGAATGAAACTTCATATATTTGTATAATAGAGGCATGCATTACATAAATTTATGCTAAGCATTTGTGCTGATTTAAGTACTGTATCGAGATCGCAAATAGGAAAATTGCAGAACATTATTTTTTATTAAAACCGGATATGAACTAAAATGTATCCCCACACCCTCCAAATGTACCTTTTTGACTTGAGCCTTGACTTGTACAGGGCATCAGGCAAGTAGATTTCTGCAGAACTGCAAACCACAAGGAACGATTTAATGATAAAAGTGTAATGATAAAATACAGGACTTGCACATTATCAACAGGACACATTAATCATCTGACTCATTCCTCTTACAGATATATTACTGGTGTAATTGATTGACCTACAGTTATTTATTTCCTATATTTGATTTACCATATCTCATTCAATTTTTTTATCTTAACCAGTTCATATTGAAAATATTAAACTTCAGTTGTTAACTTGACTGATATTAGTAATTACTAATAAGTATTAAACTGATATTAGTAATTACTGATAAGTATTAAACTGATATTAGTAATTACTGATAAGTATTAAACTGATATTAGTGATTACTGATAAGTATTAAACTGATATTAGTAATTACTGATAAGTATTAAACTGATATTAGTGATTACTTGTAAGTATTAAACTGATATTAGAAATTACTGATAAGTATTAAAAAGTTAAAATGAAATTCCTTGAAAGGAATTTTTTACCACTTTTTATTCGGAAAATCATTGTTAATTTAAAACTTACTATTGATACAAGACTTTATTTCTGTAGTGAAAAAAAAGTGAAAATAATATTTCAATTTGTTTGAATGGAAAGTTAATACTATTGTAAACCCCAATAAGATCAAAATTAAATGAAGGATAATATATATCAGACAACAAATGTCACCTTTGTTTTGCTTTTGTGCAGGAAAAAGTTTAGGCTTTCTCTCCCCTTATACCTTGTTGCATCAGAATGAGATTCTGAAACATTTATCAATCAATTTTATCTGTTTCAAGTTCCACTGAAAAATTGGTCAAAATTGTTTTTAGAAAACCCAATAGGCCATTGCCTGAGGGGTGATGCCCTTCTAAAAACTCATAAAATTACTGCAATAAATCAGTACAGAAAATTAACTATAACTTCTTCTGTGCTTCTAATTTTGTAACAGAATATAGGCAGTAGTTAACTTGAGAAGGAAATTCAATGTGATGCTAAGCGATGGAGTGACTAACATGAATCATATCAAACTGCCACTAGACTAGATATTTAAAAACAGATCCAATCCCATTCTATCACTTTAAGAAATACCAAAATGAAAATAAGGAATTTGCGCTAATGTTTAGAATTTAATGGCTCGATAACAAAAGAGTTATTTCCAGTCTCTTTGAACTTGAGAACATGTGACATGGTACTGCTTTTGTCTCTGTTACTTTTTTAAATTCATTGATCACAGTAAAGTATCCTGCCATTTTCATGATTTAGATATTTTGTTATTTGAAAATGAGTTTGATTTTACTTTGCTGATAAAGCCCAGAGCACTGCAAGGATCAAGAATCCCATATTCATAAAAACATTCTTTTGACTGCAAAGCAGTTTTGTTGCAGCTACTAAGAGACTCATACTTATGGTACTAACCAAGGATTGGTTAGGCACTACAAAAGGGTCTTCCAAATGTTCAATGGACTTCTCAATTCATACTGTCTTCAACTGCAGTAGGATTTGTTTCAAACTTTTAAAAGACTTCAAAGGCTCAAAATTGCAAAAGAACTGAAAAAGTCTGTAAGTGGTATCGTCGTATAGGGACTGATTTTATTGATAGTCCCATTTCTGTCTCAACTGAAAAGGGACATGCTTGGAATGTTTAATTGCCATGATAAGGGGAGTGATATGGGACATTTTGTGTCTCATTTTGGGTAAGGAGTACTACCATAATATATCAATTTATATCATTTATAATATATCACTGTGGCAGCCTAAGCGGTTAGAGCATCTGCCTTGGATGCAGGAGGTCACAGGTTTGAACCCTGGCAAAGTCATACCAAAGACACAAGAATGGTATTTGTAGCTGCCTTGCTTGCAGCTCAGCTTTAAAAAGGTTAATGTTAGGACTGGTCAGCCTTGTGTCATGATAATATGACTAGGTGGGATATAAGGCCACATGCCTGCGGCATGATGTCTCAGCACTAGACATCACTATCAAATGCCACACTGCAGACATCGTAGCGATAGGACTGAGAAATTGTTAAAGCTACATTAAAAAGTCAAATCACACACACACACACACACACCAATTATAATACCATTTACTTTAAGAGTTAGATAATTCTTTGTTTTCTGGAGTAAAGTTAGCCATGAGTATAGCATACTGCAGACAAACCAATCTCCTTCTTTCATGAAAGAGTTCCTTATTGAAGGCTCCTTGTAATTTTCAGATGGATCCTTGTAATTTTCATATTTAACATTTTCTATTTTATTACCATTCACTAAAATTTACACATCAGTCAGATCAGTTAATGAAGGCAATTTCTGTATAGTTCCTAAGAGCTTAACTTTTTATTTGGTTTTGGTGATGTGTCATTTTCATTGCACCAACTTTTCATTCTTTCTTTTAAATCTTTTTTTATGGCTGAAGTGACTTGTTTTTATACATGATGATATTTCGTTCAAGTTGGACAACATGCATTTCAAGTTTCAAAATCTCTGTGAGAACCCTGAATAATATCACCGAGTCTCTTTATATAATGTCCAAAAATATAAAATATTGTTAACTTGTTGCAGTGTTAAAAATCTATGGATACCTTTCCTTAATGGTTCATTTATGAATTTTAATTAGTATTGAATATTACCGGAATATTATTTCTGCTTTATCTTTCTTTATTCATATATTTCAGGTCCAGCTGAAGATGTAGTGTCTGTACATATGGTCAATCATGGCATCATTGCTACCCAACAGGCCTGTGCCTATATTGCTACGCAAAGAAGACCTGGCACGCCCTGCTCAAGCTCTGCCAGTCAAGGTTGTTGACAAATATAAAATCAGAGATAGATAGCAGATCATTTTCTTGACTCTCAGAGATTTTCAGTTTCATCATTTCATTATTTGATGTTTGCCTCATAAGGAACATTTCATTAAAACTTATTTCAGTGATAATGAATTTGTTCTATTGTATATACTTGCATATAAATAGAGTCAAACTGCAGCAGCAAAGATCCAGATCTGCCATAGCATAATGCACCTGCAGATCAGGGTCTGTGTTGTTTGTTTTACTGATTACTCCTAACAGCTGCACGGACACGGATATGCCATGCATTATGCAACAGCAGATCTGGGTCTGTCTCTGCAGTTTGCAGTTGGTCTTATTATAAGTGAGTATATATGGTAGTTTGAACTGATATTTTTTATTTAATAATTGATAGTTGTTATTTAGCTATTTAGTACTTTAGTAAATATGGCCAGACTTGACAGTTAACCAGTCTTCTTTACGTTCAGACTAGCTGAACAACCCTGATACTATTATGTAATAAATCAAACAGAATGCAGCTTGAGAGTACAGTAAAAACTGTTATGAGCGACCTCTGCTATGAGCAACCTCCTGTCATTTCCAACTACTATTGTAATGCTTGGATGAATGTTATTGTATAAATGCTCTGTTATGAGTGACCACCTGCTGAACATGGCCAGCAACCACAATGTCTTTGCAAAATATTCATTTCGACCCTGATTTGAATTGCAAAATTGGGTTAACCTCCAACAACCTTTATTTACTCTAATGACCACTCATACATAGAAAATAAAAAGAGGCTGGCTACCAGTATCTGAAATTTTGTAGGTAACCTTGTAATGTTTTATATTTTATTGTAAATCAGATTAAAGTACCTGTTGAATACATGTAGCCTGGTTCCCGGTCTTGTCGTAACTACAAGTAGGATCCAGAATCCAGTTCTGTGAATGACTGTATTGCAAGAACAGAGAGAGACACAAATGACTTTATGTAATCATTTGTAATAACGATCGCTTGAATAGTAAAGATTGTTCTGATCAAAAACATGCATGAAAAGAACAAAGAAAAAAGGAATCTGGCTACGGTTTCTGTATAGTGTCAGATGGTATTGTCCGTAAACCAAGTTAATGTAAATGTCGCAAATTGTCTTTGTAGTGCCAAAATTAAGGAGGTGGTTACATGTATTGCTTTTCCTTAAGAGTTAATTTGTATTGCCTGGAGGTGAATAAGATCTTTGTCTATTAAATCAGCAAGTGAGAATCATTTGCGGGATTTGGTTGATAGTGTGTTAAAGGCTTGTGATGTATTTTTGGGGGGGAGGGCGTTTTTTGTTTTGTTTTTGTTTGACGTTATAGGGATTATGTCCCAGTCACCAAGCTGTTGTCTAATCACACTCAAAGTTAACATAAAGTCCTTCAGACTTTATTTACATTGTCAGTGATTAGGTTGATTTTACACATCAATAAATGCCCATCTACAGTTATTTAATCCTATAATGAATTTTTATCACGTGAAATGCTTAAAATCAGAGTTCTCAGAAAACTAAAGAGTCATTTTGACTATAACCACATAAGTTCAAGAGTCAAATTGAAAATCACAAGAATCAAAACTGAAATCTTAATAATCATCCATGTTTGACAGTCTGCATAGCTGGGATTGTTCATGGAGCAGACTGATGTTTAAAGTTTGTTGTTGAATATAAACAAACACGTGTACAGTATTCTGTTAGACACATGGAATCAGACAGTGAGAGAGACAAAGCCATTGTTGATTTGTGCCTGTTTTCTCTTTCAAATTATGTATAATTGTGTATATTTGGTGTATTAAACAGAAAAAAGATTATTTCTTGGTTTATTACATATTTAAATTCTCAACATATTCTATTTTTAATGCAAATTTTTTTCATTGCAAAAATATACCCATACAAGTATGAAAATTATATATGAATGTGATATGAAATTTCATTATCATAACCAATTCAGTCTGATCCATCTGCACATAACATCATGGACAAGGCATATCCAGCTACATCAAGGATGAACACTTGGTGACTTTGTATACTCGGAAGTCATCTGTCAGGAGCCACGCCACAATTGTGTTATATCCGAATTACAATAAATGAAAGTGTCTGAATCTGTGTCTGATTATTTGAACATTTAGAGAAAGAAATTATGAAGGATGCAAACCAGTTTTAAAGTTCCAGGAGCAGTACATTCATAGAGTGTGGTTCTGTATATTCACAATTCCAATAACATTCTGGAAGACAGTCATACACTTATCTAATTTTTTTAAAATTTTCAATAAACATTTTTATCATAAGAGAAATATGATTTCACCCATTTCAGTGATTTTAGCTTAAGCAACCAAATCTCTTCCAAATGAAGATTATGATAAATATAAAGAAAATGGTAGGAATGCTAATGAATATTTTTAATGTATTTTCCCTACAAACATGAGTAATCTATGTGCTATTGATATTACTCCACAATATTTTTTTATTTTCTGGAGCATGTGTCTTGTGGTGTCCCATGAAGAAATAGACATCTGTGACGTGCATAAAAATGGGTGATGTGCACGATGTTTACAACATGGGTTTGTTTGGTTCAAAGCTCATTAAGAAAAGTATAACAGAATATATCCTTGTCGTTTGTTATCCAAACATTGCTAAAATAATTAATGTTTCTTTAGTAATTAGAGGTATCTCTATGAAAGAATTATATTTCTGAAAAGGTGAGTGTAAATGCTTCAGAGCAGCAAAACAGAGTCATCCAGGATATTGTATTGTTTGTTGTCAAAGTAATAACTACCCCATCTTTCACAATTGTATTGCCTACTACAATTTAATAGACATGGCAAAATATTTATTGACTTCATGCTTTGCAACATTTTTTGAAAATTGGCAAAAAAATATTGAGGTTGCCAATTTTTTGGGCATAAACATATTTTAAAGTTAGCATGGCCATAGCTATACATTTTCTGCACTGAGTTTTGGGAGGAATACATAAGTGCTCATGGTTGTTAAATGCAGTTGTCATTGTTTTGAGTTAATAAATAATAAATATTTAATTAGAAACTGAACTAGTTTTTATTAGGTTTTTGCAGAATCAGTGAAATTTAGGCATGATCAATAACGTTTTTGGTCATCCTGTGGGTGGGTGAAAATGATTGAGATCTTATTTTGATATCTGTGTACTAGTTCAGCTATATACTTTTTCTTCTAACCATCCACATCCTAGATGAACCTGAATGTATTTTTCCTTTCCTTTTATTTCAATGCCTTTTTATCTCATCCTCTTCAGATTTGAAATAATATGCTCTTATTTTTATATAGATAAATAAATGCCTAGTGAAGTGGACTTTAAATGCACACCATGATCAGTTTCTTGCTTTAGATGCGTGTTGACATGGACACCATGACCAGCTTCATGCTTTACATGTGTGCGGACTTCACATGCATGCCATGATCAGGATCTAGCTTTACATGCATGTGGGTCTAACATCACATTGCTGATAGTATGCATAATAATTTTTGTAATTAAGACCATAGCTCTTTGTAGTAGGCATAGTTAAAATAAAATCATCTGTTTTGTCTTTTTTATGTTTTTTTGTTTGTTTAGATTTTTCCATTGATCAGTATCATTTAGTGTCAGTTATTTATTATCTGATGAATGTATAAAGTTAGGTTTAAAACATCTTCAATTGGAATCCATCATCTTATCTTTTGGAATCCATCATCTTATCTTTTGGAATCCATCATCTTATCTTTTTATAATGATTACAATATTTTTTCAATGATAAAACCAAAGAGACAGCCTGAGAATTTTTTTCAAACATATTGGGTGGTCATATTATCAGACAAATACGTCCATTACACATATTTGGCCAAAATTTGGGGAAAAATGGGATGCTGATTGTAATTGAGCATGTGGTTTTCATCAAATAAGTATGGTAATATATTATGTTAAAATTCTGTTATCTTATAATTCTAACAGGTTATCAAGACTCTAGGCCTAAAACTACATCCGGAGCATCCCAACAGTGGTAATTGGGAAGCAGTGGCTGAGGAGCTAGGCTTCATCTCAGATGATATTCGGGACTTCCGGAACATGGCCAGTGTACAGAGGGACCAGTCGCCTGGAGAATTGATGCTAAGAAACTGGAGGGAAAAGGGCCCAGACAGGTCCCTTTTTGTACTACTAGAGGCCTTAAAAAGATCAGACCGACTAGATTGTGTCACTTACTTGCAGAATGAAATTTATGGTAATGATTGGTACAATGTTTGAGAGACTTTACTCTACTGTTTCTAAGTACTAGTAGGTAAATTTATATTTTATAATGTTTGAAGGACTGTATTGTACCTTTTTTTACTTACTAGTACAGTGTGACCGCACAATAACATGGTAGTTGGGATCTGTAGAACCCAATCGTGTTATGACTAAACCGTGTTATAACCAACCAAGTCAGTTAGCTGAAGAAAATGATCCATTTAACTAAAATATGATGGGTGGGGTGGTGTGGAGGTTGGGGTAATTTAGGCAGGTGCAAAAAAATGTGCTTTTGATTAAATGAAGACAAACTAGTCTGAAAACACTTGTATATTGACAACTTACATTTGTGTAGTACAATCCATTACCCATTAAGTACCATCCTTGTATATAATAAATCCATGAATTCAGTATAGATTACATGTTATAAGTTTCATGTATGACTCACATGCGGGTAGAAAACACAAATAACACATACATATATATTTAAAAAATGGTAGTCTTCATTTTGATCTATTTCTGATTGTCACTTAACAATTCACTACAATTGAAGCACATGGCTATACCTGTTTACATTGTACATGTTCATGTACTTACATTGGCCTAGATTTTGGACAGTTGGAGACAGCATCATCTTGCCAAGTTTACCCAGCAGAAGAGGCTATTTGGTATTGTAATATAAAATTTTAATAAGTTAAAAAGTTTAACAATTAATTTTGCAAGATACCCCATCTTCAGTTAACTTGACAGATATATTTCAATGTTTTTAAAATAATGGAAATTTAATTTGGTAGTGATTCTAAGCATAATTTGTTTCCTGCAAAACTGAAACTTTCATGGCAGAATAAATGTGTTGCAGTTACTTTGGAAATGCAACAATCTACCAAATTCCATTACTTTTATTTACATTTAGTGCTGACTCCCTTTGATAAAAGGTTATTTGTTTTTGTTGAAGAGTTTAGTCAGCTTTCTTCGATGAAGGGTGCATGTGTTATTGAATTTACTGGTAAAGGACAGTTTTGAAGGACCAAACAGATGTCTGCTTCTTACTTCATTGACAACATGAAATAATTGTAGAGCATTGAGACTGATTTTTTTTTCTTCATTTGCTTTGTATTGATATAGAATGATCGGTGGTTTGAAGGTGATCAGTTTTCATTAAAGCTTCAGCAAAACTATTTTTTCTGGGTGAATTTTAAAAATGAAAGGAATTAGCCATCGTTTGGTTGATTGTAGCAGTTACTTTTCCTGTCTTCAAAAGTTGGTCAGTTGTAGCTCATCCCAGTAGCATAGATAGATGAACAAGTAGATCTCCGGTGTGTGTATGTGTTACATTTCTGGTGGCTGCCTTCGATGCATGTGTCAAAAGTTTTGTTACAAATCCAGCAGCCCATAAATATTATGCAGTTCTGTTCTGTCTTGACACGGATTATTACAGAAACTGTGACTGCTCTGAAGGATTTAATTCTGTGAGTGAAAAGAAGAGTAATTTTACTTACTACTCACATACAGAGGTCAGACAAAATTATTAATTTTAGCGAGCAGCCTATAATCTGACACTTTTCATCTGAAAGATCCCATATGAGATAGTGCCTCGTTCAGTTGATCTCCACTACCAGAAATGTTATTTAAAACAATGCAGAGATCTCACAGTATTCAAGCCAGATGTCAGAATAGGCAGATTATGATACAACAATGTAATATTAACCTAGTTAGTCAATATTAAACACTGGATCTGTTTCTCTAAAAATATATGAATTCCAGTGAATTTTTTATATCAAGTGTGCTGCTTCCTTTCATGGAGCCTCTGAATCCAAACTCAATCTCAATCCAAACCCAAGTTGTATATACAAGTTTTAACGGCCAACAATGTTGGAGGGGGGAGATCGCCAGATGGTATAATTTGTCTCCAGTAAGGAAAATAAATCACAATTTGCAATATTGGCAAAGCCCAGTATGATCCATGAATAAACTTTTTACACATTATTTTTCATATTCCTAGAAGAAAAATCATTTTTTTGTGAACGAGATAAATTCATATATAAGAAATTGCAGGAGCCATACGACAATCATCTTGTATTAGAATTCATGTACAGTCTCTTCCCCAAAAATGATAATAAACTTTTTACACATTACTTTTTGTACTTTTAAGAAAGATAATTGTTTTGTGTTGTGTAAAAAGTACATGTGAATGAAATTTCAGGAGCCATGCCATAATTGTATTATATCCGATTTTTTTTTATAACAGTGTGTTATAGCAGGGTCACACTGTATCTAGTGGTATTTGGTAGTTTGAGGGATGTTTACTGTATCTATTCTATTACTAGTATGTTTGTGTTATTTGGTAAGAATGTTTGAGGCACTTTTACTGTTACCTTTTCAAAGTACTAGTATGTAGTGTTATTTGCACTAATGTTGGGTTTATTCCCAAGTACACAATCAATGTTGCCTGTAAACTCGATGAACAAATTACATTATGGTGCCATAAAAGACCAATTGACCGTACACTCCATTCACCATGACATTTATCCACTTTCTGTGTAGAATGATTTTTTGACGTGTGTATTTTTAGTTATGCAGAAATATTTTCATATTTCTCCTTCAAATATAGATCAATTGAATCCACCTCCTTATACCACTGCATAGTTACCAGCAGTGTCCCCAATTTTAATCAGCCCTAGTTGGTGCAAGTCTCACTGCATGTCTGAGCATGGTCTTTCTGCCTTCAAGTCAGGACGCATTGGGTTAGTACTGGATCCATTGGATCTAATGCACCATCACCATCCAAAATGCTGTCACTGACTGTCCAGCTGTTCGAACATGGGGACCTTTTCAGTGAATCAGCCCAACCAACTATACTTTACGAGAATCTTAGTGACAGGTCCATCCATCTAACCATACTGTCGGCAGCATGCCCTTTCTATGACGGAGATTTCAGTAAGAAAAATGTCTGTCCAGCCAGGCCTTTGGAACGGCAGGTACTATTGATAGCCAGACTGTCTTCTACACTGCCAGCTTCCAGGCCAACCATTCATCAAGCAAACCAGCCCGCAGTGCTGGAATTCTGTATGTTAACCATTTTACAACAAGGGAGAGCTAGTAACATTTTCATAGGGATGGAATTGAGTCTTCATACCACCTGGTATGCTTTTCCAGAACTGCTTGTTGACCTAGTTGTGCCTCAACACAGAGTGAGTGATACAGAACTCCTTCCAATCCACCATCCTTCACCTCTTATTCAGATCCAGCCATGTAACAGACTGGTGTTTAGCTTTATATCCACCATCAAGAATATTTAAAGGGTGTTGGCTACTTTAGAATGCCCTCCATCCCCTACCGTTACTCAAAAGAATCAGTCGATCTCATCAAAGAGGAAGATGCTGATTCTTCATTGTTGGATATGGTCTCATTGGCACTTTTCAGGCTCGATGAAGATGCCTGGGAATAGCCATGCATTACAGGTGACAGCCAGGATTGCTAGTGTCATTGACCAGAACTGTTCATCATCGCTTCCTTTCTGGATGATCCTGTTCAGGTCACCATTGCTTTGGAGGAAGAATAGGGGAAGTTTGGAGGTAGGCAGCTCAGGAATTGCCCCTCCACCTTGCTGCTCAACCCTTACAGGGATATGGAACCACTCAGCCCTCCCCACCCCCGTGATTGTGAAGGGATGTTAAGTGGTCTCAGGTCGGGATCTTCTCAGCCACATGTGCAGCAATATCAGTCCCTAGGAAGCAATCATACAGAAACCAAATTTTGAGCTCACTGGATCTCCCTATTCCCCCAGAATGGGGGGTCCAGTTTATTTAGAGAGGCTTTGGGTTTCGTTCATCAACATTTCTCTCTTTTCTCCTCCTGTCTCCTCTTCATGGATGCACTGTCAGATCAAGAGAAGGATGCTTTACTACAACAGAAGATACGGAGACTCATAAAAAAAGGCACTGCAGCTTGCACAAAGACCACAATCCTGAGGATTTTATTCCAGGCTATTTTTTGTTGGGATAAATAAACATCCTTGTTAGTATCTTGCTCAGTTAAAAACTAGCGATCCTGACAATGCCAAGGGAAGGTAATGGGCAAAAGTTATTGCCCTTTATTAAAATAGAGAAAGACGATTTACATCTTTTAGTAGGGCTGAATTCATGAGGTAGCAGGCTAATATTCATAACATTATGTGATTCGGTAAGTATTCTCAGAGAAACATAATTTACTTTTTTTAGGAAGAAGATTACTGTTGCAGTGTTTGTAATTTCATTAAGCCTCTGTTCATTTGCAGTATATTTATATTTAACTTATTCAGGCAATACAATACTGATTAACTAATCATTTATACAAAAAACAAAAATTATAGACAACATATGTAGTTTGTTGGCAAATGTCGAGTTTGAAAATGACAAGACTTTTCTGTCTGGAGGAAAGTTTTAGAAAAATCCTCTTATATCTGTACTTCAAAATGCATGAGACAAAACCAGTAATATATGATCTTTTATTGCAGACAAGATCCTTTGTATGGATCTCTATGTGTGTATCATGGACAAAGACAGAAGAGTTATCTTTCAAGAGCCAGTGAGGACAAGATCTGAAGCCACCTTGCAGGAAAGCTTGGAGAATTTGCTCAGTGGGCACATTACTGAATATGACTTTGTAGAGACAGGAATCACATGGCAGAGGTCGAGGGCATATGATTTCAAGGTTTGGTAGCAACTATATGATTTATTTTATCGTGACTGTTTGTATTTGTCACTTTATGTAGTAACTACTTTACCAGACTAACTATCCTTTATATGATTTAAGATCAGCTTTAATAAGTAGTCCTGAAGGGCATACTTGTTACTTCTCCATCCAGTACATTACCTGATTACATCAGTCCTGAAGGGCATACTTGTTACTTCTCCATCCAGTACATTACCTGATTACATCAGTCCTGAAGGGCATACTTGTTACTTCTCCATCCAGTACATTACCTGATTACATCAGTTCTGAAGGGCTTACTTGTTACTTCTCCATCCAGTACATTACCTGATTACATCAGTCCTGAAGGGCATACTTGTTACTTCTCCATCCAGTACATTACCTGATTACATCAGTCCTGAAGGGCATACTTGTTACTTCTCCATCCAGTACATTACCTGATTACATCAGTCCTGAAGGGCATACTTGTTACTTCTCCATCCAGTACATTACCTGATTACATCAGTTCTGAAGGGCTTACTTGTTACTTCTCCATCCAGTACATTACCTGATTACATCAGTCCTGAAGGGCATACTTGTTACTTCTCCATCCAGTACATTACCTGATTACATCAGTCCTGAAGGGCATACTTGTTACTTCTCCATCCAGTACATTACCTGATTACATCAGTCCTGAAGGGCATACTTGTTACTTCTCCATCCAGTACATTACCTGATTACATCAGTTCTGAAGGGCTTACTTGTTACTTCTCCATCCAGTACATTACCTGATTACATCAGTCCTGAAGGGCTTACTTGTTACTTCTCCATCCAGTACATTACCTGATTACATCAGTCCTGAAGGGCATACTTGTTATTTCTCCATCCAGTACATTACCTGATTACATCAGTCCTGAAGGGCATACTTGTTACTTCTCCATCCAGTACATTACCTGATTACATCAGTTCTGAAGGGCTTACTTGTTACTTCTCCATCCAGTACATTACCTGATTACATCAGTCCTGAAGGGCTTACTTGTTACTTCTCCATCCAGTACATTACCTGAT
This sequence comes from Sinohyriopsis cumingii, assembly GCA_028554795.2. Lineage (NCBI taxonomy): Eukaryota > Metazoa > Mollusca > Bivalvia > Unionida > Unionidae > Sinohyriopsis > Sinohyriopsis cumingii. Next base: position 48,004,218 of record CM068834.1, read on the forward strand.
TACATCAGTCCTGAAGGGCATACTTGTTATTTCTCCATCCAGTACATTACCTGATTACATCAGTCCTGAAGGGCATACTTGTTACTTCTCCATCCAGTACATTACCTGATTACATCAACATTGTATACCTCTCTTTGATACCTTCCAATCCAGCCCTCCCTGAAAGATGAAAAAAAGGTCTTTCTAGCTATATATCAGATACCTTGAAGCAGTTCTTGAAGGTTATCTCCCTAATTTGCCCACTTGTAGCTACTGTTACATCCATATTTAACCAGTTATCACTTTAGCTTTATGCTGTAAACATGAACATCTAGGAATTGAATTTATTTTGTATTCAGATTCAACCATCTTTCAGTATTATAATAAGTCAATGTTTATTTTGTATGGTGCAATCAGTATTTTTTATGAATTCCTGTAAATGTATTCATATACGTGCAGGAGGTGTAAACAATTTAATGTCATGGAGGATGGACACATGACATGTTTGCATGTATAATTGCTCATTGTCATGTGTGCAGTATGGTTGGCAATACTTAGGGGTGATAACAGAATTTTTTTAAATGGGGGAGGTGTACAAAATGTAGTGGTCAGCTATTAAGTTTTCTGGTTATAGACCAAAACATGTTTATAGATGAAATCGGGGGGGGGGGGGGTCAAATGCACACCTTTTCCCAATGTGTGGGTGCCTATTTAATACTAGGTCAAGGGCCATTCCCTATGTGTGGATGCCTATTCAATACTTGGTCAAGGGCCATTCTCTATGTGTAGGTGCCTATTTAATACTTGGTCATGGGCCATTCCCTATGTGTTGGTGCCTATTCAGTACTTGGTCAAGGGCCATTCCCTGTGTGTGGGTGCCTATCCAATACTTGGTCAAGGGCCATTCCCTATGTGTGGGTGCCTATTCAATACTTGGTCAATGGCCATTCCCTATGTGTGGGTGCCTATTTAATACTTGGTCAAGGGCCATACAAACAAGTGGGCTCAAATACATAGAATAAGAACACACATTAAACATACACTTCACATCTAAGTCACTGATTGAAAACATCAACCAAGGCATTGAAATGGGAACTTTAGTAAGACATTAGACCACATCATAACCCAGTTCAGAATGATCTTCATGGAGATGGCAGTGTTCCTGGATGACATACAACAAAAACATTTGGGAAGTATGATTTTGGTTCACAACTTGACTGGTCTCTCCTCATTCACATTTCAGGAAGGATAATCAGTTGGACCTTTAAAAATTTTGTGAATCTAGATATGGAACTCTTAACACATAAGAACTTGTCTCATGTCAAGGAAAGCATGAAGCAAAACATTATTACATGAGGAAGTTTCTCACATCTCCTTGGCCTACTCAATGCAGTGGTGGACCTGTTATGATGTCAGTTTGTTGGATTGGGAAGCATGCTTACTAATGGACATTGCAATAGTCAGTGAGAAGTTGATGCTGCCAGAGAAGGCTTATCATGTCAGCTGCTTGGAGATGAAAGCCATTCTTGATATCTCCCAAACTTGGCTGGAATGTATCCATGGATGTTGGATAATTCAGTTTTGGTAACATACCATGGAAAAGGGAGGAAAGTCATTAGACATTTGTCTCAAGGTATGGGAATACCTTCACTGGTGTTCCCAATATCAGGTCTGTGCCCTGTGGGGTCATTTTTCCATGCCTCAGAAGCACGGGCTGTTAATACTCATTCAGTTAGATGTGAGATATTATGGGCCTGCACCTTCTCTCCATCAATCTTTATTAAAAAGGTACTTAATAAATGAAGGTCACAGACTGCAAATGGTTATGATTGCCCCAGTAAGATGAAAAATGTCCTGGATCAATCTGCTCAGCTTTTTGACAGACAAGTTGTAGCAAACTCTGTTCCTCTTAAGCAGTTCAGATCTTCACAATTCTGACTGGTACATCCATGACTTGACCTTGCTGATGAGAGAACTGATTGGGCTAGTGGTAACTGAATCTCATTGGGCTAGTGGTAACTGAATCTCATTGGGCTAGTGGTAACTGAATCTCATTGGGCTAGTGGTAACTGCACATACTGTGATCATGCCCCCATTCATGAAAGCACAGCCTTAGACCCAAGCATGAATTTGCCACTTTCACTGGATTTGCTTGGAAAACATTTTGATGTCAAGACAGTAATCAAGTTCTCCCAAGGTCTCTCTTGCAACTGCATAAACAAATTGTGCTAGATAATATTACGAGAAGGTCATCCTTTTGGTAGAGTAATTATGCTTCTTTTTGGTGACTTGGTAGAGGAAGGATACGTAATATTTCCTCCTTGTCTCACCTATTCTCCTAATGTTAATGTGATGAGGTCATGTAGAAAGCAAATATTATAGTAGATAATGTTCCATTGATAATACTTGCCTCATCCAATTGTAACAAATTCCTCCTGCACTTTCCTGCAATGTGAGCATGCTATTGTAGGTTTTGAATGGGTATAATAGTAGCCTCTTGGCAGGCAGAAAATGGAGTTAACCTGTACAAATTGCTTCCCTTTGTCTATATGATATATAGACTTTAAGACACAATTTAACTTCCAGAGAGATGGAATTGTTGGTAGCAGAGAAAGTTATCTTTATGTTAATGTGAACATGTAAGTATTATTGGAGAAACATAATTGCCAAAAATTAACTTTCTTCCAATATTTTTAAGTGTCTACTTGACATGGACTAGAAGCATCATTCATTAATGGCAGACAAATGCAAATTATTTAAGTAATTATACAGAGTTCATATCTGATATTTGTATAACCTGGTGTTCTTTCATAATATTGACAAGGTATTCTCTTAGAGGATTAAAATTAGGTCATGCAACCATGATTTTCATTTGATAAATGGAGGGGATCAAGGGATTTGGAGTAAGGGTAGCGAGTATGAAGGCTTGGTGTGTTAGTCTGATTATAATTGGAGGGGATGGTGGTAGAGTGGAGTGCCAGAGGGCTCTTACAATGACAAGAGTCACCAATTCCTCCATTTCATCAACAATCCTTCCTATTATGACTCAAGATCCTTCTGGAAAAATTGATGGGAGGAAAAATCCTTTTTTTTTGTTGAACAAACCATCCCATTTTTTAGCTTAAAACCAGAAACACACTCATGTGGTTACCAGTTAGGTAATGACATTGTGATGATGGTGATGATGATGGTCATAGTTGTTGTTCTCTAACTTTTGTGGCATTAAGATAAAGTTTAAAATCTTGAAGAACAGAAAGGTAACTCTCTATCCCAGTGTGCAAGACAAAGAAATTCAAATTCCTTAGCCATAATATTTGAACTCTGGACCTAAACACTAGCTTGGTTTGTCTCCCTTGGCTAAATTTATGTACCTGCTTAAAAGCTCTGTATGAAAAATCTGCATGTCAATTAGAAAGTGAGAATACATTGTTTTCACAGGGCAAGCAACTGACTTTGATCTGTAACCTCATCCAAGGAGTTGCATCGAGGAATCCTTTTCAGCAACAAAATCAACTAAGTGGAACCACTGCAGCTGGAGACAGGGTAAGACAGTATAACAAAAATTGTATGGGGAAGCTATTTCTAAATCATCAAACAGTAATAAGGCTGTTCCAGTAAAATATTTTTCAGACCCAAGGAAGACACTGTAAATATGGAGTAGTCATCCATGAATACAATTTAGAAATCTGTCATGGCTGAGCAAATCCCTGTGTCTCATGTCCCAGATTATTCATTTTCAAAGTCATGCAACTAGGGGCCCCGAGTGGCAGAGTGGTCTGAAGCGCTAGCCATTACGGATCACTGCCATCTCACCTCTGTCTGCGTGAGTTCGAGTCTCAGCCTTGGCTAACATTGGTATGTGTGAAAGCCTGCCAGTAGCTTCTCGTGGGTCGGTGGTTCTTCCCGGGGTTTTCCAGGGTTCTTCCTCCACCAATTATACTGGCCGCCATGTATAGCCTATCTTGTGCTGAAAAATGGCGTTAAACCCTACAACAACAACAACAACAAGTCATGAAACTGCTTTTTTTCATGCCACAATCACTCTATCTTTTTCTGGCTACTTATACTCTCTGAATGATCTGACTGGTTCAGTTTACACCTCCTTATGTATTTATTTACATCCTGCATTGCATCTACCAGTGATAATTGATAACTTTTGCATGTGTGAATGTTTAATTACTGCTTCGCTGCATCTTGGGCTAAGCGGCCAAATTATTGGCAACTCAGTGTTTTAAACAGATTCATTTTATTTTGTTTACTCAAACCAGATCCTCATGGACAACGTACCATTTGATTTTAGTCCAGTGAGTCAAATCAAATTAAATTAATGAAAGACACTTTACCAGCATTTGTGTCAGTTCCATTTATGAACTGAATTGATGGTAGTGATGATTCTTTAACTTTTAATTGGCTATATAGAGAAATAACTTCAATACCCAATATTGCATTTGAAGCAAAACAATTAGTGAATTACACTAATTGAGAAGCTGTCTCAGTTCATATTTAAAGAACAAATTTTATGTTATGATTACTTTTGAAGTAGTTTGTCAAAGCAAGTTGATAAATATTTTGTAGATAAAATGAATTTACTGAACTATATTTGCAAGAAAGTTAATAAGGAAAATTCAGAGAAGGAAAATTCATGTGAAAGTGGAGGGATGAAACATAAGACTGTCACTGATTGTGAGGTAGCTATTTGTCCAAAGAGATATAAGCCAGGCAACATAAAATGTCTGTACAATACAAACTGAATACATGCAAAGTTACTAGGACATCTCTGTGTGTGTAACTGCAAGAATCAGGAAACAAAAGCAAGGAACATTATTTTGTGATTTTATATTATAAAATTGTAAAGATAGAAATAAATAATATAGCAAGAATAGTACAGATGAAGATATCACAAATTCTACACAGATGTTTGATATGTTCATTAAATATTCATATTGAGTATCCATCTCTAAGAATCAGTAAACATGTCCTGCAGTTCCTAGTTCAGCTTTCCATCACAGTCAGTTGTTGTTGTAGGGTTTAACGCCATTTTTCAGCACACGATAGGCTATACATGGTAGCCAGTATTAATGGTGGAGGAAGAATCTGGAAAATCCCAAGAAAGAACCACCGACCCTTGAGAAGCTACCCATCACAGTCAGTTAGCACAACTCTGGCCTGATTCACTGGATATAACAGAGTGTAGAAGTTAAGATTATTCCAGTATCCCACAAATAATGGAAATGAAGACAGGTGTTACCATCCTGAAAAGTTAGTGCACTTTGTTTTACAGTGAACTTAAAAGATCACTTACTCATTTGACCATTAATTAAACACTTGCATGAGTCAGATATTTGTACATGAGAGAACCATTAAAACATACAATGCCTAAATTCAGGATAGAAACAGAACAAACTTTTATATCGAACCTGTTGATATATTCAATCATATTTATGAATTCAGTTTATTTTAAAGAGTTTAAAAACTTGAATTATCTGCAGAAAAAAATAAATGCTAGTGACAAAAGATGTGAAGAGTCAACCAATTGGTCATTTTGAACAAGGAACAGAAAACAATGAAGCACCAGGTGGACTATGAATTCCTTTGTTTTTACAAAAATAAAACTTTAGTTACAAATGTTTGACGTAAAGTGCATATCCTAACTAGATGCACAAGTTTCACATTGGCACATATGTACAAGTGTCAAACAAGCAGTCTTGTATTTAGATATATGTACAAGTGTCAAACAAGCAAAGTCTTGCATTTACACACATGTACAAGTATCAAACCAGCACAGTCTTGTATTTACACATTTGGGTCATACAAACAAGTGGACATCAGTGTGTTTGCACTCCTATGCAGATAATGCCTGGATGTTGCTTTAAGTCATGCAGTTACGACCAGTTTTGACTGTGCTCCGTAGCAGACTGCTCCAGTGGCTTAAGTGGTTATAGTGCAGGAGGTTGCAGCTTCGAACCACCCCCAGGCCATATCAGAGACTTATAAAAATGGTACTAGCAGCTGCCTCACTTGGGGCTCAGCATTAAGAGTTAGTGTTATGACTGCTTCGCTGGGTTAGGATAATGTGACTGGGTGGGACATGATGCTATATGTCTGTGGCATGATGCCCCAGTTCTAGACATGACTGTAAACTGCCACACTGCAGACATCATAGCAATATGACTGGAAAATTGTTAAAGCTGCATTAAAAATCCAATTCACACACACACTCTATCATCCATGGCCTTTTAAGGAGCCCTGCGTTGCAGACATCCAAATAGCACCTCACACTTCCTGAAAACTCCCAAGACTCACCACTGCCCTATACTAGCCACTGGCTATCGCATGTGCATTCTCTAAAACTCGATTTCACCCATTGTGTTAAAATTGGTATTATAGGTTGAGATATCAGTAGAGAACTTGCTTATATCCATTTAACAAATATAGAGTTGTTACTGTTAAGAGACAGAAATGTTCAGCTGCATTGTGTTGTTAGTTATCTCAGACAGAAATTCATTTACTTTGATGAAAGAATGTTTTGCAGTTATTGACAGATTCAAGATTGAACCAATCAAGTCTCATTACAGTTCTGGACCTCACAAGACCTGTACAAGACCTGTACAAGACCTCACAAGACCTGTACAAGACCTCACAAGACCTGTACAAGACCTGTACAGCACAGTGTATGCATGACACTAGGCAGCATGTACAAAATATCTCTGAAGTTAGAGTTGCTGATACTCCACAAAATGAAACAAATGACTAAATGAAAGCTATCTTTAATACAGCCTAAAGTCTAGACCATTATGGAAACCATTTTTTCATGTGAAAATGCTGTGCACATTCTAGGCAAAAAACAGTGTTGAACTTGGGGCTAATTATAAGAAAAGATTCAGGGCAAGAGACTTTGCTCTTCCTGTCAATCATTTCTTTAGAGAAGATGTTTGGGAACATTTGAATTCTAGTAAATTCCATTCCTTTCCCACTGATGGAAGTACTCATTCTACTGTATTGGAGAACGAATAAGTGCATATAAGATACATGGACAGTTGAAACTGGAAACGTCTGTTGTAACAAAATGTATAATATATATGATTTTGAAAAATTAAATTCATTTAAGGAGTAAAATTTGTACATTATTTTATTTGTTCTTTCTATGACTTAAAGTGTATACATTTCATCAAATCCTGACAAGTGTTTTAAATTTTTAGGACATTTGAAAAGGTGGGTGTGACAAGTGAATTTTCTGAAATCTCTTGTTTTGGACAGGTTAATGAAAAATAAATTTGCTCTGCCCTGCATTTTCATGTGAACTTTGAGTAATCAGAGTACCCTGGTATATATTCATGAAAGAGTTCCTTCCTCGGATACCTTGTATGTTTAAATGGAACAACCCTTATAAAACTTCACATATATTTTTAAATGATTGATCGTCAGATGTGAGTTCAGGTGCAACTGATGTTATTTGCCTGATGTTGTCATTGATTGTTATTTAATTCAGAAATTATTTATAGATTTTTAACATGTTTTGGAAAGTTATGTATCAAAATGTCATTCATTTTGTGAACAGAATAAATCTAAACCTTTGGGGGTTGAGATCTATGCAAGGAATTTGTCAAACCTTGTCCCATTTAGTTAGATTTCTCGTATCATGTCCCAGCACAAATGAGGAAGATTCTGTTCAAATCAGCTACATTAAGTGCACTGTTCCCTAATATACATCATCCAATTAATGGACTATAGGTCAGAGTCCTTGTTCATCTATTATCTATATAGACCATGCATTCCAGTTAGTTCAATCTGATATGGTAGAGCTATATCATCATCACAGCAGGTTACCTGTCCAGGTCATTCACAGTGACACAGTTTAGTCTACTTAGAGTAAATTTGTTGGATTGAATATTTTTCCTCCAAACTGCATTCATGCATAAACCATGTGCTAACCCTTCCTTGTATCTCGCATGAGACTCGAAGCTGCTTCAAGTATGCTGGGAGACCAGAAATGAGGCCAACAGCAGGTTAAGGGAATGTAACTCTCTCATCTTACCTATACTCCTAATTGCCTACCCAATTAAAAAATGGGTACACTCTCAAGGCCTGCCTGTATTTACATCCCAGAAGAATGTGTACATCTTCCCCAGTATTAACTGACGAATTGATAGGCTCTGATGCCCGACTGTTTATGGGGAAACCACTCTTCCACTTTTACAGGCAGATGATACAATAGGACTCCTGTTAATAAAATGAGCTTGGGAGGGCTGGATGTGCAAGGTTGTGGATGTACTTCTAATGTATTATGATTGGGTAAATATTGTTGAAGAAATATATTTTTCTACAAAAATCAGTTTTCCTTGTTGTAACAAGCCACAAATAAACAAATAAATAAAACAATGGTCATTTATCCATTTTGGGTGATATGACCTCTTGTATGAGTTTTAAGTTCCAAAGAGATATGGTTTTCGTAAAACCTGAAATGGTGATAATCTAAAAAATAAATGAGTTCACTGTAGTCCAACCTGTACAGTTATGAAACTTTATGTAGTTTGCATCAGTAAAATAAATGCTTACAGGGCACCTGAAAATTACATGTTTGATATCTTTTTACTGCAGTATGTAAAAAGATAAACTTTTAAAATAAGTAACTTCCACATTTCTAAAGCAATCATCCTTACTAAGAAACATTTTTAATTAGAAGAAAATACATGTGCTACTTGCTGTTCTTCATAGCTTTCTTGTGGAAATAATATATGTACTACTTGCTGTTCTTCATATCTTTCTCATGGAAAAAATATGTGTACTATTTGCTGTGTTTCATAGCTTTCTCATGGAAAAATACATGTACTACTTGCTGTTTTTCATATCTTTCTTGTGGAAAAAATACATGTACTACTTGTTGTTCTTCATATCTTTCTCATGGAAAAAATATATGTACTACTTGCTGTGCTGCATATCTTTCTCATGGAAAAAATACATGTACTACTTGCTGTGTTTCATATCTTTCTCATGGAAAAAATACATGTACTACTTGCTGTGTTTCATATCTTTCTCATGGAAAAAATACATGTACTACTTGCTGTGTTTCATATCTTTCTCATGGAAAAAATACATGTACTACTTGCTGTGTTTCATATCTTTCTCGTGGAAAAAATACATGTACTACTTGCTGTGTTTCATATCTTTCTCGTGGAAAAAATACATGTAGTACTTGCTGTTCTTCATATCTTTCTCATGGAAAAAATATATGTACTACTTGCTGTTCTTCATATCTTTCTCATGGAAAAAATACATGTACTACTTGCTGTGCTTCATATCTTTCTCATGAAAATAATACATGTACTACTTGCTGTTTTTCATATCTTTCTTGTGGAAAAAATACATGTACTACTTGCTGTGCTTCATATCTTTCTCATGGAAAAAATATATGTACTACTTGCTGTGCTTCATATCTTTCTCATGGAAAAAATACATGTGCTACTTGCTGTTCTTCATAGCTTTCTTGTGGAAAAAATATATGTACTACTTGCTGTTCTTCATATCTTTCTCATGGAAAAAATACATGTACTACTTGCTGTGCTTCATATCTTTCTCATGGAAAAAATATATGTACTACTTGCTGTTCTTCATATCTTTCTCATGGAAAAAATACATGTACTACTTGCTGTTTTTCATATCTTTCTTGTGGAAAAAATACATGTGCTACTTGCTGTTCTTCATAGCTTTCTTGTGGAAATAATATATGTACTACTTGCTGTTCTTCATATCTTTCTCATGGAAAAAATGCATGTACTACTTGCTGTGTTTCATATCTTTCTCATGGAAAAAATACATGTACTACTTGCTGTGTTTCATATCTTTCTCATGGAAAAAATACATGTACTACTTGCTGTTTTTCATATCTTTCTCATGGAAAAAATACATGTACTACTTGCTGTGTTTCATATCTTTCTCATGGAAAAAATACATGTACTACTTGCTGTGTTTCATATCTTTCTCGTGGAAAAAGTACATGTAGTACTTGCTGTTCTTCATATCTTTCTCATGGAAAAAATATATGTACTACTTGCTGTTCTTCATATCTTTCTCATTGAAAAAATACATGTACTACTTGCTGTGCTTCATATCTTTCTCATGGAAAAAATACATGTACTACTTGCTGTTTTTCATATCTTTCTTGTGGAAAAAATATATGTACTACTTGCTGATCTTCATATCTTTCTCATGGAAAAAATACATGTACTATTTGCTGTGTTTCATAGCTTTCTCATGGAAAAAATACATGTACTACTTGCTGTGTTTCATATCTTTCTTGTGGAAAAAATACATGTACTACTTGTTGTTCTTCATATCTTTCTCATGGAAAAAATATATGTACTACTTGCTGTGCTGCATATCTTTCTCATGGAAAAAATACATGTACTACTTGCTGTTTTTCATATCTTTCTTGTGGAAAAAATACATGTGCTACTTGCTGTTCTTCATAGCTTTCTTGTGGAAAAAATATATGTACTACTTGCTGTTCTTCATATCTTTCTCATGGAAAAAATATATGTACTACTTGCTGTTCTTCATATCTTTCTCATGGAAAAAATACATGTACTACTTACTGTGTTTCATATCTTTCTCGTGGAAAAAATACATGTAGTACTTGCTGTGCTTCATATCTTTCTCATGGAAAAAATATATGTACTATTTGCTGTGCTGCATATCTTTCTCATGGAAAAAATACATGTACTACTTGCTGTGTTTCATATCTTTCTCGTGGAAAAAAATACATGTAGTACTTGCTGTTCTTCATATCTTTCTCATGGAAAAAATATATGTACTACTTGCTGTTCTTCATATCTTTCTCATTGAAAAAATACATGTACTACTTGCTGTGCTTCATATCTTTCTCTTGGAAAAAATACATGTACTACTTGCTGTTTTTCATATCTTTCTTGTGGAAAAAATATATGTACTACTTGCTGATCTTCATATCTTTCTCATGGAAAAAATACATGTACTATTTGCTGTGTTTCATAGCTTTCTCATGGAAAAAATATATGTACTACTTGCTGTTCTTCATATCTTTCTCATGGAAAAAGTACATGTACTACTTGCTGTGCTTCATATCTTTCTCATGGAAAAAATACATGTACTACTTGCTGTGCTTCATATCTTTCTCATGGAAAAAATACATGTACTACTTGCTGTGCTTCATAGATTTCTTTTGAAAAAAATACATGTACTACTTGCTGTTCTTCATATCTTATGAAAAAAATACATGTACTACTTGCTGTTCTTCATATCTTTGACCTGGAAAAAATACATGTACTACTTGCTGTTCTTCATATCTTATGAACAAAATACATTTACTACTTGTTGTTCTTCATATCTTTCTCATGGAAAAAATACATGTACTACTTGCTGTTCTTCATATCTTTCACATGGAAAAGAATTAATGTTATTGTGTTAATTTAAGAAAGCTAAGTAGTGTTTTGAATAAACAGACTTTGTTTTTGGTGGCCTCAGATCATAGAGCTAAGTAGTGTTTGTAAAATATGGATGGTTGGTTAGTTTTAATAGCACTTTTAACACATGTTTGGTTACATTATGCTGAGAACATGGGAGCTAGTTGTCTATTCCAGTAACACAATAAAGCAGCCAAACCAGGCTGGCCTTGGTGGGCACTGAACCTATCATCCTTGGGTTATGAGTCTAATGTTTTACCAGCTGAACTACCAATGTTTCCATGTAAATCAGAAATTATCATGCACCGGCATAAAAGCAGACTTTAGATCTTCAACTATTACTTGTGAATAGTAAATTTATATATGTCCAAATTCACATATTTTTTCAAAAAGATTTACTGTGCATTTTACTTTCACAATTTGCCAATAAATCAACTCATTCTGTCAAGTTTGTTGTTCACAAAATGTATCAGATATATTTTTTCTTTCAGACAAGGCAGACGTTTGGGAATAATTTTACTCATGTGAACAACAACGAACATCAGCACAGTAAAGGATTCGAGTCATTGATGAAGGTGCAGAACAGAATAGGACAGTGTGAAAGGGAGACAACTAATCCTCCTTGTCAGTCTTTACATAGCTGCCAAAACATGCCTAACATTTATACAAAAAATACATCCTTGGAAACAAATGTTAAACAAGTCCATGAACCAATTAATGTTGAAGGAGTGGTGGAAGACACTTGCAGCCATGTGCATAGAGGTGAAAGTAGTGGCAGCCCTCAAACTAAGCAGCAGAATGTCAATACGGTTTGCCCGAAACTTGATTTGTCTTCCAAAAAATCATGCCAGAATGAAACAGAGATCAAAGATATCCATCATATGGGTCACATTGTTACTTTGAAAGCTGAGGGACCAGTAATAAAGGATGAAAGTTTAAAACGTTTTCATGCTCAGCAGATTCTAGATATGTTAATCGAAACCTCTTCAGATGATAGTGGTACATTAGATCACCATGCTCTGACAACCCTACACACCATTAATACTCCATCAGAAGCAGAATCAGTTGCTATGCATTCATTTGACCATATGACTGGTGCACTTGTGTACGATGATGAGGACATTAACATAGCTTCGACAAAACCATACCCATATGAAACGTTAGAACGTAACCAGTCATGGCCTTGTTATTCAGGATACATGGATATAACTATAGCTGATGCTTATACACCTGTGACTGAAAACATTTTACAGCCAGACCTTGAGAACCTTGATTCAGAAGTAAAACAGTCTGCTGAAGTTGAGCAGGCATTCAGGATGGATGCAAAATGCTCAACTGAAAATTGGGATGGAAATGATACAGAATGCTCAGCTGAAAGCTGCAGTTTAGAAATTGATCACCCTCAGTTTAATTGGCAACTTTGTGATAGTCATCAGGGAATCAGGCCATTTCCTAATTTAAAGAGACAAACTGATCTTGTGCAGATGCGGCCACAAACTGACGTAAAACAACCAGCATCTTTTCATGGTACCACTGCCACCACACATCAAACATTAGGAGAGTCTTCAAATCCAGTACATTCAGGATTACAACCCATATCTTTGCCAAGCACATCACGCATACAACATGTACCTCAGAGATGTTTTCGAAATGCTGCTACCCATCCTTACAGACTATTGCCTGGCACAGGGAGTCGGTCCCTCTTGGACTCAGCCCTTGCAAATGACAGGGTGTTTTCTCACTTCAACACAACATTACATGGTTTTCTGGGCTGGTGTCCTCGGGAAACAGAAAATACAGTGAGAATCAGAATAATATAGTTAATACACTAACAAGTATTTTTTAAATTTGATTTTAAAATTGTTCACTATTTCAGGTGTAAAATTCATATCATTTACATCCATTGCAACGTAGAATAGTTTTTGGATTTAGCCCGATATTTGTCCTAATTATTATTTGAAAGAGTTTTTCCTTGGGATAATAGTTGTATAATTGACCTTACTTGGACATAAAATTGTAACAATTAAATCTGATGGAAAACATTGATGATAAAGAACGTAACCGTAGAATCTTGAAGATCAAAGATGGATTTCAGGAATTTTCAAACTTTAGCAAGAGAATTCACCAGATACTGTGTACTGATATTCAGGAAAGTGCTTTAATGAATATGTTATGAACCAGTTACTGCACAGTTGTTACCTGCTGTTTACTCTGCAGTTTTTGCTTGTGAACTAATAGAAAAACAAATAAGTGAAACTTATTGAAATGTAATTTGTTTTTCACATCAGCTAAAAAATACTTCACAAAAACAAGAATGAGTAACAGTCAAGCTGAAACTTGTTCCATGCAGCAGCAGGTGTAGACATTCTACATTGTGCACTATGAGTCATGGCAGAAGTCCTCCAAATTATTAAAAATTGATTTGTGTAAGAAATGTGAATTTCAAAGTAAAACTACCCAGCTTATTTTCCACATGTATTTTGAACAAATTACATCAGTACTGGAGAAAGATAAATGCTTTTTTTAATTAAAGGTCTTTTACAATTCTTAAAAGAATTAAAATTTTGCAAGATCATAACTGCTCAAGATGGAACTAAAAGTTTGTCGTTAAGACAATATGACATAACTAGGCTAATTGCCCATCCTAGGACAGAAATAAAAAAAGTAACCCTAAAAAATTAGGATGAGCAAGTTTTAAAAAAGTTTTAACATAAAAATACAAAAAGTTATTAAAAAAATTGGGATTGTTTGGCAGCTGTGTTACAAGTCTATGCTCGTAAAATGAGTAACACAAAAGAGTTAAAGGCAGCAAGCTTTGTATAATTCAACAAATAATTTATTTCTTTAGAATAAAAGTGAAAATGATTTTTAAAAATTGTATTTTGAATTAAATCCCAAAATAATACAAGAATTATAGACACAAATCCTAGTAATTTAAAGTCCTGAATAATATTCAGTAGAAGACCAGAATAAATCCAAAAACTGAAGGCGATGATGTGTCTGTGATAGGTTATAGAGTGTTGATGTGTCAACATTCTTTTTGAATCACAGTACTATAATTCCAGGTTTGAATTCACTATGAATTCCAGTGAATGCCTCTATCCAAGAATTGTTTCAGAGCACTTTTGTATTTCCAGAGAAAATAATCACTTGAATTCATTGATTTGAAGGAATAAACTTTAGCCCAGCTGGACACAACATATAATACAACTTCAGAGTGCTAGATCTTAAAGCATGGCTGAAATATCCTCTCAGCTACAAGATTATATTGTTCTCCACTTGACCTCGGGTCACAGTTAGCATTTTCTATTTTTAAAAAACTATTGCCTAATGGAAAATAACCTTCTAGAATGATCCTAGTGTTTACAAAAGAGTAAAGTACCCTAAGGAAATTCCAAAACCTAAACCTAGACCCAAATAAACATATTTACTTATATTAATAATAATCCCGATTTTAAAACCATACGCATAGAGAATAATTCAGCTATGTATCAGCTGTTTACCCAGAATAAATTTTTTAAAAAATCCATTTGGGTCAAGCAGAATTGAACTCAAATTTGGACATGGTCAAGTTCAATATACAGTGTTACTTAAAATAGCATGTAATGAGATAAAAAATAATTTTAAAAAAATGAAAAACAAACAATGTAAATGAAGTATACATAACAGCTGGGACACTAGAAAGAAAGAAAGACAAATGTGTGCATTCATTTATAAGATGTTATGTATATCTATATTATGTGTGTTATAATTCATGATTATAGTTAGTAGGGTTATCTGATTAATACTATTTTAAATACTGGTTTTCTAAATCAATAGGTTTGTACTGTAGGGTGAGTCATTCTAATAGGGCTTAGAACCATTCATAAGTTCCAAGTTTGAATCCAGGTAAACATCTTTGATATGAATGGAGGTCATAGATTTTTTTTAAAGGCTAGGCTGACCTAATTCTTGAAAGTTAGTGTAACCAATTTGACCCTGTTTATGGTTTAGATTATGAATGTGAGATGCTATTTAATGTGTAATTGGAATCTGTATAATAGAATTGCTGTATAGAATTAGGCATTCTTATTAGTATCACCAGTCTTGGAAGTAATTCAAGTATATTTAGAACAATTTATTTATTTAATGTAATTATTTGTTGGAATGTAAGCACTTGAAATATTCAGGTAAATTTATAATAATAGCTGTTTTGGAAATACTGTGAATTCTTTCAAAGACATTACTGACCATCATTCAGAATACCTTTGAAACTCATTTGGATTGCTCTATTCTTTTGGAATTGATTGAATATGTAGGAATTTAAGATTTAATTCACCATACTGTAAGTTACGTTTAATTCTTTCACTTTATATTTGAGGAAATTAAATTATGTGCTCAGTTATACAAAACATATTGGTTTTGCTCTTTATTGTTACTTATTTTAAGACCAGAACAATAATCGTGATGTTAGGACATCAGTTTGACATGATCATTACATTTTCATCACTTTTTACCTGGGTGTATTGTAGCATTATGAACAGCGAGATAGATTTTATTTGAAGTGACATGGTTAAAACTCATGTCTCATTTTAAATAATAACAAACAAAACTTTTTGTGCAATTTAAATAATCAGAATAACAGTTGTGTGATCAAAAGTGATAAAGTTTATGTATACAAGGTCTAGGAGAATATAGTGATTTATGTCCTTACATATAGGAAATGTACAGGATTTATATTGTAAAAAGCCATTGTTATCTCCATAATTGTGTCATACTGAAATAATTCACTCATCAACATGCTCTTTTTTTGTGTATTTGATATGAAAAATCTGTGTATTTCAGTGTGTGCAGATTTGATGAAATTTTAAAGACTCATTCAGCTTTTATTTTAAGTGTCCAGATTCAATATACCTAACCATAACAAAGATTATTCAGCATGAGGTAATGGAAATAATTTTATCTGATCCAGAGCTATCTAGTAGCAACATTAAATATAGAAAACATTATGGGATACACTAGTTGCATACTCTGCAACTAATAGGGATCAAAATCTTTGTTTAAACAGAGGTACAGGCACTTTACTTTTAATTAGTGTAAGGATAGTTTATTCCATACACAATAGAAAGAAATTGTTCACATCAATTAATTCATCCTTGAAAAGTTAAAACAATGCTATCAACCATATGAGCACAAACCAAACACTCATCCAGATCAATCCCTTGCAAGGGGCCCCGAGTGGCCAAGTGGTCTAAAGCGCTCTCCGTTACGGATCACTGCCATCTCACCTCTGTCTGCAATGGTTTGAATCTTGGGCTCGGCAAATGTGGATATGTGAGAAAGCTTGCCGGTAGCTTCTCGTGGGTCGGTGGTTCTTTCCAGAGTTTTCCCAGGTTCTTCCTCCACCATTAATACTGGCCGCCATGTATAGCCTATCTTGTGCTGAAAAATGGCGTGAAACCCTATAACAACAACAATAGCAACAACAATCCCTTGCACTATGCTTTGATCCAAATGCTGTATCAGATGGAGCCAAGTAGTTATTAAAGCACAACTGTCTGTCATGTTTTACTTAAATCACAGTCTGTAAAGTTGCTCAGTTAGCTGTTGTTGTTGTTGTTGTTGTTGGGTTTAACGCCATTTTTCAGCACGCGATTGGCTATACATGGCGGCCAGTATTAATGGTGGAGGAAGAACCCGGGAAAACCCGGGAAAGAACCACCGACCCACGAGAAGCTACTGGAAAGCTTTCTCACATACCCACATTAGCTGAATCCGAGACTCGAACCCACGCAGACAGCGGTGAGATGGCAGTGATCCGTAACGGAGAACGCTTTAGACTACTCGGCCACTCGGGGCCCCGCTCAGTTAGCACATTCCAACAGTGTTAAGAGTGGCTACATTCAAATTAGGCTCCCCATGAGATACTTTTGTATGGATTTGAATGTTAAGGAGAAAGTTTCCTTCCAATAATTAGAAGTATAATCAGTACTATACTTTATGTAGATTATTCCTTTTTGATGGATTATAAATTGGGGTAAATCTTAAATTACAGAGAATTAAATAAGTGCAATTTTTTTCTTGCATGTTTTTTATGCTGACTCGACAGATTTAATGTTACTGGGGTGTTTATTTGTTTAGTTGTCTTGAGATGATCATGTTGTATATGGGTTTGCTACAATAGGACATTTCCAGTCAGGTTTGTTGGAAAAAGTTTCAGTGTAGTACCAGACACATTTCTTATAGTCCTTTTTATTTTGCAAGTTGGTTTTCTCTAAGATCAACCTTAATTTTATGATATGACATTATTTTTAATTGTGCTATTCAATTACGAGTTTTCAAAAACTGTTGCAGATTTTTCACTGGCATGTCTGTGACTCTAAAAAAATTTCCCCACTTCTCTGGGCTACTCTGCTTCTGCCAGCAGTTTGTGTACTTCATGAAACTTGACTGTGGATGCCATTGATATATTATTGATTAATGGCATCATTTAACTGATTTGCCTTTGATGTCCTCACTGTATTCAGTGGTCATGTTAATGCCATTGCTATCTTCACTGGTAATTTGTATCTGTTGCTCTCTTGCTTGTCTTTTTTATGTAAGTGCCATCTTCTTGCACAATAAGACACAGAAACTTGTCATGCTTCTTATTATATTCATCACTGTGTTTTTTTGGATTGCTCACTCCAACATGTCCCTAACTTGATTAATTTTTCTAAGCAGTCTGGCCACATATTTGAAAATTCATACAGCACCATTTGCCTATCTGATATATCAATATGATACATTCAGGCTAAATGTTGACTTGACTTTTTCTTTGAATGCACAAAGACCACTGTGCAGGCAGTTCAGTTCCTGGATCAGAAAGATGAAGATTTGTTTTCACCATATTATTAGTGTCAAATAGCAGTATTTCAACATTGTATAAAGATATAAACAGAAGGAACTGCTCAGATCAGTATTTCTTTTAGATTTATAGACACACTGCTGTCACATACATTTGATATATCAACCATTACAGTGTTTTTCTGATGCTGTTCTGAAAATAAATGCTACAAACAGAGCTTATCAATACAGTACTGAGGGCTGTCCAGGGGAGGGTTTCATAATTGTCTCATTCAGGTTAGTGTGGATAGCACTTTGGGTAGAAGTGTGGACCTGGGTAGGGTTTTGTATGAGTTAAGTTTCAAAACCATTTGAGTTTAGATGCATGGAAACCCACTTGCACATGAGTTCTGTCAATGTTTTGTGTGTGCTGGGCAGTCCATCAAGCTGTATGTGAGTGCAAAAAGCATTAAAGTCATGGGGGGATAGAAGACACGGACTCTGATTGGCAATAACAATCTCAAACCCCCAGTTTCCCACTACTGTAGTATTTTTTTTATCAGTGTCTTTCTTTGTGTAATTACTATCTTCCTTTAACAGAGGCAAGATAAAGTATTGCTTGTTCTGTTTTAATGTTCTATAAAATTGTCTAATCACCAGTTGTTAAATTGCAATTCAAATTGATGTAGAATCCACAAAATCTCTTTTCTTACATTTTACAGATCAGTATCAATCTTTGTGTCATATCTGTGACAATATATAATAAGCTGATTAACTATTGGCACCTAATTCCAAAACATGAAAATTACCAGCACTCATTAACACAAGTTACAATCCTCTGTACTTTATGCTTTATAGGTGGAGAGGACAATGAGGAGTGTATGTAACGAAGATGGTTACTATCTCATTTGGTATATACGCAGCAAAAAGCGACTTGTTCTTAGTGTAAGGTAAGCAAAATAATTATATACTGTAAAGACTGAGAAAGGGTAGTCGTAATTCAGGGTTGTTTTAATTTGGAAGATGGAACTCCATCTTGTTTTACATTTGGAAAAAAATGCCATTTGAAATGAACATTTTGTATTATTCTTAGATTAGGCATGGACACTGGATAATGTATAAGAATACATAGGAGGAAATTCTTTGAGGAACATAGTCATGAGTGGTCTCATTTTGGAGGTGGTTAGAACAGTAGGTAGCATTAATTAGAAAAAGGTGTCAATAAAGACACAAGGATAATGGATAAATCGAGTATTTTAGTATAATCAGGTCAAGGTCACACTTATTTGGTTTACTAATTTGTCTCCCATGGTAGACATCATTGTCTGTCTTGCAAAATATGTACAAAGTGGCATCTTGATTTGGTCCAATCTGTCCATTCTAAGAATCTTATCATCTTATCAGCATAAGTATGCTAGGAGCATTTTATGTTCAAAATGAAATTTGACCTAAGTAGATTTTCATGCCATTATGCTGTTGCCTAGATATTGATGGAAATAGGAAAATATAATTTCATTTGCATAGAATACCTAAATTCAGAGAAATAGAGGGTGCCAACAATTTGGAATGTTTGATGGCTATATATGCTTTTTTTTCTTCATTTTTTCATTTTATAGCTTTTGTTTGCTATAATAGAGGATTGTGTAAAGGCATTGATTCATTTCTTTTGTGTTACTACAAGTGTTTGTCTGTGAACCATAGCTGATGCATAAAATCCCTGTTGAAAGTTGGATAACAGTATTATTGTGGTGTTTTATATAACATCAATGCAAATGGGTTATTTAGTGTCAAGGAGCTTGAGGCAAGTGCCTTGTCTGTGGGAACATGAGGGTTGCTGTCCTGTGATGATCAAGTGGGTTATTTAGTGTCAAGGAACTTGAGGCAAGTGCCTTGTCTGTGGGAACATGAGGGTTGCTGTCCTGTGATGATCAAGTGGGTTATTTAGTGTCAAGGAACTTGAGGCAAGTGCCTTGTCTGTGGGAACATGAGGGTTGCTGTCCTGTGATGATCAAGTGGGTTATTTAGTGTCAAGGAACTTGAGGCAAGTGCCTTGTCTGTGGGAACATGAGGGTTGCTGTCCTGTGATGATCTAGTGGGTTATTTAGTGTCAGGGAACTTGAGGCAAGTGCCTTGTCTGTGGGAACATGAGGGTTGCTGTCCTGTGATGATCAAGTGGGTTATTTAGTGTCAAGGAACTTGAGGCAAGTGCCTTGTCTGTGGGAACATGAGGGTTGCTGTCCTGTGATGATCTAGTGGGTTATTTAGTGTCAAGGAACTTGAGGCAAGTGCCTTGTCTGTGGGAACATGAGGGTTGCTGTCCTGTGATGATCAAGTGGGTTATTTAGTGTCAAGGAACTTGAGGCAAGTGCCTTGTCTGTGGGAACATGAGGGTTGCTGTCCTGTGATGATCAAGTGGGTTATTTAGTGTCAAGGAACTTGAGGCAAGTGCCTTGTCTGTGGGAACATGAGGGTTGCTGTCCTGTGATGATCTAGTGGGTTATTTAGTGTCAAGGAACTTGAGGCAAGTGCCTTGTCTGTGGGAACATGAGGGTTGCTGTCCTGTGATGATCTAGTGGTAGGATTCAGACACAGGCTTTTGGTGTGAGTCTGGATCTCTTAACTTCAGATCATCAACGGCTTCATGGAAAAAGGAACACAGGAGATAAACTGTACGTTCGTGCTTACACGTTTTAGCCCAGGTAGACAGAAGAAAAGCAACAGAACATGTATATTCTGTGACACAGAAGAGGATGTTGAATTGTGAAGAACTAGAACACAACCTCATAAACAGTTTTCTTCTTTAGCAACAACCACTCATATCGGGCAAGGTTCTGAATTTCCTACCTCTGTATCTTGTATCTCCATCTACAGTCACCTCCCATACACAGCCAAAATTTGATTTGTCTCCTGTGTGGCTGGTAAAGAGAGGATGCATCAGTAAAGCCTGGTTCACTTGATATTTGGTGCCATGTTTTTTTTTTTAAATAGAGACTGGTCTGCCACTTAGGGGTGTATCAAATTATAATGAATCTGTGACATATGGTTTCAAATTCAGGAAACCCATCTGTTTCCATGGAAACATGTCATGTACAGTTACTATAAATAGAAAAAAAGGAAATTGTTTGACATACAGTATAGCCAAATTGTCACACACGTCAAAAATATAAGATCAGTACTTGGAGGTCTACAGTTGATGTCACATGACACAAGCCTAAAACTGTACTCATTTTATTCTGTGTCTCACTTGCTCCTGACATCTCCAGATATAATCATTGATCTGAACTTGGAAATGTGTTTTGTATTGGGTGTTTTTTATTAATTAAATGGTACCCTATAGCTAATTATGACTGGGTTGGTACCCATGTACCTGGATACCCGTTGACACCTTTAGTGATGTATTTTCATGTTTCTATACCAATAAACATATCTCATAATTAAGCCTATGTTTTGCCAACCAGTGGATTTTTAAGGCAGAAACTGGGTCTATGTTTTTATTTAATATCACTGTGGTTGTGATTATGCGAGTGTTTGTACATTTTTTTATATGTATGCGTATAGTGACAAATACTTAAGTCTAAAACATCTTATTTTGGATGTAAGTATTTTAAATCCTTTAATGAAATCAGAAAAGTTATTTTCTTGTATTCATCAGATTTGAATTTCCAACTATTTTTTATTGATTTATATGAAAATTATCAATGGGATGACATTACTTATTTTGGTCACATGCACTTATTCCGCTTGGACCTCAAAATACTTACATTGAATGTTAACAAAACCCAAAACTGTCTGGGAATATGGCATCCATGTGTATGTCTGTCTGTATGTCTGTCTGTATGTTGGTCCATCCATCCATTCACACCCTAGATTACAAATGTCAGTGCTATTTTTTATTTTACTTTCTGGCTAAATAAAATATCAGACTTGAAAGAGAGTCCCTTGTTTTTAGAAAAAAGATAATGTCATTTGGAATGTACAGTAATGTGATCCAGCTATTAAGGTTGCCACAGACTGAGGTCAGATCCATCAGTTTGCAAGAATGAATAAACTTGTCAAATGCATGTCAAGTAAGCTAATATGGAGAAAATCACATGTACAATCAACCTTTCAGATTTGAGGAATGTTGTAAAGCCTTAGCTGTTAAAATCTCCATATTTCTCTCTTAAAAATGTTAATGGTGATAAACAAAAGACATTTTTTTAAGTATGTTATGAAACTCATGAAAATTGGATGGACTTAACATGTATAAAGATTTGAAATTATACATCTTACGTTGTCAGATAGGTGGCACTGTCATTTGGATAAACTCTTGTCTAATGACCAAATTATATCTGTGAAAATGCAATCAGGTAAACATTTACACTTGTGAAGGTGATTATTTTGGTCATCAGGCCATAGGAATGTTTGATTTTTCACAGTTGATTGACATATGCCATGCTGAGCTGAGGTGATTTGACAAGATTCTAAATATTGCCATGCTGAGCTGAGGTGATTTGACAGGATTCTAAATATTGCCATGCTGATCTGAGGTGATTTGACAAGATTCTAAATATTGCCATGCTGATCTGAGGTGATTTGACAGGATTCTAAATATTGCCATGCTGATCTGAGCTGATTTTACAGGATTCTAAATATTGCCATGCTGAGCTGAGGTGATTTGATAGGATTCTAAATATTGCCATGCTCAGCTAAAGTGATTTGACAGGATTCTAAATATTGAGCATTAGTAGATAGGCTGGACCTATATGCAGATTTTTCATGACCTACTTAATGTTTCATTGCATTTTGTAGTCATCTTGGGAAGATTATCCATTACTGCATCAAGAACAAGGTGCGAGATGGTAAAATGCTGTACTACATCTTTGAGGACAGGATCTACGAGGATGTACGTGACCTAATTAAAACCTACGAGGCCAATGGGCTGCTCCCTCAAGCTGATCAAACCCAGGATGGTGGCAGTTTCATCACATGTCAAAACATGCGATACAGCCGCAGGCTAGCAAGACTGACTCATGTGAGACTGAAGTGTCCAGTTAAAGTGGACTATGGTCCATGTAAGGCTGTCATTGTTTAAACAGTGATTATTTTTGAAGTGATTACTAAACTTTGAAATTTTATAAAAATTGCCCAAATACATTGTTGTCTAATTTTTTTGCATGTTTTTAAAAAAAAGAATTATGGCATGTGAAAAATTATGCATAAAAGATATTTATTATATGGTGATTACGTAGTAAACATATTTTCAAATCTTTCTAAGAACAGTTTCCTGAATATACTGAATGAATTATCATTTGATGGAATACAAATTAGAAAAGTAGAGTGTATGGAAATCATAGATAATCTAGTTATCAGTAAAAGATATGTTATATTTTTCTCAGTACATAGAAATATCAAGCAAGTACCAACAATGTAAGTCCCAGAAATATTTATTATTTCTTAAATATTTTTGAAAATAAGAATGAAATAATTAATTTCAATTGATTTTAACATGTATTTGTCAGTCAATTAATATTACAGAGTTAATAAGCATTGATCTTAAAATTGTAAACATTTCAATGAGATTAACAAATTTGTGATGGATACATAGTAAATAATAGAAGAAAAAATTTATATGCACACAATTTAAGTTTTTTAGTGCCACTCAGTTGGAACATTTCATTATAATACAATTACCATTGAGACCAGCTGCAAACTGCACAAACCCATATCTGCCATCACATAATGTAACCAGTACAACAAAAAACATAGACCTTAATCAGCTTGCACATTATGCTATGGCAGATCTGGAGTTTTGTTGTTTGCTGTTTAACTCGACTTATAAGTGAATATATACAGTACTAGCCTTGGATTCTTATTTTCATTCAATATTTTAGTTTCAAGAATGATTGCCTGCCAGCCTTCTAAGATGGCAATGGTTTTGTATCAAGTCTTCTTATAATATATCTTACTTTAAAATATAGACCTCAGACCACAGTTATCTTCCTTCAGGGTCATGTATAACCATTCATTATTGCTCATTTGTTTCTATGGCTGATAGAACTTTTCTTAGTTTCTGTACACTCTAACTCAGCTTTGTGGATAAAACCCTGAAAGTTTCATCAAGAGTTCACTGGCTCATTATTGTATATTGATATGGTAAACAGACTGGGAAAGGGAAGTAACCAAAAAGTGCTTCAGAGACATGCAGTTAGGTGACATTTCACATGACTTAGGTTTTTTGAAAGAATGCTATTTAAAAAAAAATCAATACAGTTTTGCAGGCTTTGAAGTCTAACCTTTTGTTATCAACATAGCTTGCAGCATTTGGAATAAATCAGCTCTGAAACACAGAATTGAGCTTAGTAGTATTTTATAGAATCTCTTCCTGATTTTGGTCATCCTCAAGGGGAGCTAATTGTGGTCTGAGACCAGTTCAGAATGTCCAACAAGTGATGATGTAATGTCTGGGCAGTCATGTAGTAGAACTTTTCCAAAGAATTGAGGCATTATCAGTCAGGGAAGGACTGAGTAAACTTAAAATTTGAAAAAGAAATTCACCAAGAAAGTGTTATGCAAAGGGTCAGTCTCTTGGTATGGTATTGGAGCAGTTAAAAAGAAAACATGGATTCCTGAGACCACAAGTCCCTTAAAGAGACTTGTGTTCTGACTTAGGGTGCTTTAGGGTACGGATGCTTTGTGTGTTTGTACCAATATAATTTTAGGCCCAGAATGGCCAAGCGGTCTAGAGTACTCACTGTTGTGGATCACTGCCATCTCACATCTGTCTGAATGTGTTTGAGGCTCATACTCAATGTGAGTATGTGAGAAAGCTTTCCAGCAGTTTCCCATGGGTCATTCGTTCTTCCTAGGGTTTTCCTGTGTTCTTCCTCCACCAGATATACTGGCCACCATGCATCATGCTGAAAATTGGTGTTAAACTCCATAACAACAACAAACAATATAATTTTTTGTATTTGTTGTGGAATAATAATTTACTAAATTCAGAAAAAGTTGTTGATAAAAATAAATTTTGTAATGCAGTTGTGTCTTGTTGAGGATAGGGCAGTTTAGTTTCCTAAGATGTAGGTTAATGTTGTTGATTGTGTTATTTTGTACATTGTTAATTGTACATTGTTATTTTGTACATTGTACATTGTTATTTTGTACATTGTTAATTGTACATTGTTAATATCTTCAGCACATACAGATTGTTTCAGGTATACCTCAGATTTTTTTGTTAGCTTGATTTTTAAACCTGCAATTAGACAGAAGAGCTTATGGGATGTACTGTTGTCCATCAGTCATCATCTGTCCATTAGTGATCACTACCCATCCTAAAGTGCTTGTCAGATTGTTATGAAACTTTACAGTCAGATTGGTCCTATTGGTGTTAAACCCAGCAGCCAGTTTAAAATTTGTGTTCTTTTCAGCCAATAGAGTAGCAGTCCCTTTGATGGACTCTTGTTAGGTTTTCATAGTTAGGGTGTCATTGATATCAGTGTTTATCATTATGTGTGCATGTATTAAATGAAATATCAATATCTTTAAGGTATCTAAGCTGTCTAAGTTTTGTTTAGTGTAACTTGTTCATTTCCTTTTCTATGTCTTTACCTATGAATTGGAGTAATATTATAATGGAGTAATATCTATTTTGATGAGGGACTAATATTTATTCTGCTTCCTTAAGTCATTTGGATTTGGAAGGATTTCAACTACCCCTACAAACATATAACACTATATCCATTTTCTTGTATAAATCTAGTTCATATTACTAATAAATGTAACAAATTGTATGACCTTGCTCAAATTTTAGTATCAAGAAAATGATCCAGTGGCCTTATCAGGTGGAGTTTGTCATGGGAGACAACTCAAATCTAGGTAAAGGATTAGACCTGATAGTTTTTATTTCCCTGTATATCGTTCACTGATGGTAGTAATCGAAACAATGGTAGAAGTTGCTTTTAAAAAGGTAGTCACTACAGTAAAACAGTAATTCCTGAAATGTGTCAGCTTATAATATTAAATAGTAATATAAATCATTTTGTGACATCTAAGGAAGAGAAAATTTGAAATTATTACAACAGTATGTTTATTACAGCGATAAGGACTATGAATAACAGTGTCTCAGAAGTTATTTTCTTCCATCTGATGCTAGGTCATTTAGTATCACTTTCATTCTCCAAGCTGTCAGTGTTTTCAGTACTTTGTATTTCTTACCTATACATACAATTGATTGTATTTCTTACCTATACATGCAGTTGATAGTATTTTTTATCTTTACATACAATTATTTTTGTTTACAATTTGTATAATTTTTAGCATGATTACAGTGTGGTATTTACATCATTTGTTGATTATTGAAAAAATCTATCTTTAATATGTTTAATATTCACCATGTATTTGTTCAGTTTTATTGCCATTACATGCTTATATTGTCTTTCAGAAGCATTCAGCACCACCTGTGGTTGCCTATATTTAATTCAAATGCTTTGCAGCTTTTAAAAATTGCAACAAGAATGTTTTTTTTCTCAAGATCATGTTGGCAGAATGTCTAGATGAGATATCAAGCCTCATTTTTATAAACCCCCATAACCTGAGCACATACTCAAACTCAATGATATTTTTATATAGTTGCACAACACAGGCACAGGCATCTGTAATTCTCTCTCTCTCTCTCTCTCTCTCTCTCTCTCTCTCTCTCTCTATATATATATATATATATATATATATATATATATATATATATATATAAGGCCCAGCATTATCACACAGTACCTGTTATAAGACAAGTATTGTCAAGACTCCCATTTCATTGTGTACTATTAGAATTATACGTACAGTTTACTTTATTATCAACATTTTGACTAAGGCAGTAGACTATATGGTTACCATGGGAATTGTTTTAATGAGGAAGTACTGTACCATGATAATGTAAGTTGTTGCAGATGCTTTTTTGTGAAATTGCATTTCTGGCAAGCTTATTGTCATTTAGTGATATATTTAAGATCCAGGTAAGTTAACTTCATTTTATCATTGTTATTGTCTGAACAAAAGGACATCATGAAGATTAAGAGTTCAAAAAACACTAACTACATCATGCCTATTTTTGCAACATGGGCTTGCACAAATATTTATCATAGTTTTAAAAAAAAATAAATGTGTTGCTTTTAATGGCACTTTTAATACATTATTGGTTATATGATGCAGAGAAAGTGGAAGCTAAGTGCCTTTCCCAAAGACATACCATAGCAGCAGGCTGTCCTGGTAATGAACCAGCTATCCTTGGATTACAAGTCCTTAGTCCTAGAAATTTCTTAGCGTAAAATATTATCTCTCAAACTCTTGTTCTTTGTGTTGTGAAGCTTGACATGCATTGGAAATACATATTGCCTACAATTTTGCCTCTGCAGAAAGGATACTTGTCACAGATGTGTCATCTTCAGGTCCAGATGGTTTATTTGCCTGGTGTGACCTAGGTAACATTTCTGGCTGGCATTGGCATCCATAATGTTAAGGTGCTAATTGTATGTTAAAGATTTTGATGTTTCATTTTTGACAGTACAGAAACATATATTGTTTATTTAGTGGATAGAAGTTGGAGTACAGTACTTTGCCCAAAGGTATTCAGTTGCTGCCCAGCTAAACTGATCCAATGATTGGATTCAAACCCAAATTAACTAATGAGCCACCAAGACTCCTCAAAGTTTTTGAAAGTCTTATTTGCTTTGCAAGGTCAGTAGCTGTATTCAAGTGCAAATTTGGTAGAACATCATACAAGCCCTTCATCATTACATTAGGGCAATCAGGGTCCACAATTGCCCACCACATTATCTACTGAACTTCATTATATTGAGAAGCATGATATTATCAAGCATGCTTTGTATTGAGAACAGCATAATATACCATTCAGTGGTATAGTGCGCACTTGCAAAATTTGTTAAATAATAGTTTTTTAAAATGGAATTGAAGTTTCACCTTGTTTTCTTTCAACCCATGTTGTTATACATTGGTAAAACCTGGTCCATTATATCTGGAATTATGCTATAACTGTATACTTTTTACTGTAAAACTGTAAGAATTGTCATTTAAAACAAAAACTACACCCCATCTCATAATTAAAAACCCGAATAAAGAATCTCAGATCCACCTATTTTATTCTCGATGGTTGAAGTTTGTCCCCTGATGTACTAGCACTGATTGTTTTGCCTGCTTATGTAGAATCACAGTGCCATTTATAGATAAGGAACTACATACGATGCTTGCTCAAGATCCTTAGCTTTCTGGATCCTCTTATCCTGATGAAGAAAAATATTTTTATATATCGAGATCAGACCAGTTTTGTTGTCCTGTAATGGCTACATTTTATTATATTTGTTGCGTGCTGGCAAACTGTTTGTTTTATGACAACTCCCTTACTTGCATTGAATCTCAAAAATGTTGACTCTACAAATATTTTGTCATCATGGTTTCATCGCATTGTAAAGCATGTCCTGTATTATATTCATCTGTGTAGAATCTTAAGCTTGAATGTAATTAAAATATCTGTACAAATACTCGTATATATTTTACTTGTAAAAATGTGTAGTAATTTCATACATGACAAGAAGAGACAAAGGTCCAATTTATAAAATATAATCAGTTGATGATGTATTTTGTATTTTATTATGTACACTCTGATTAATTATATATTTTAAAATTAGGCATATATTACAAAAATGCATTAGCCTATGATGATTAGGGGTTGATATACATTGTTTATTTTGATATGATTTTCTAAAGTGCTCAAAATATTTGTATATGTAGATGGTACTTCACAATATTTTAGTGATAAAGATATTAGCATTGTTAATAGTATCTGGATCTTTTTATTAAGTTCATGAAGTACATTAGCACAGGAGTACATTGTAGCATGAAAACAATGATTTATATGTACAAAATATTCAAGTATTTTAAGAAATCTTTTGCTTATGCAGGTAAGATTTTATAAAATGGTTTGCAGTATCATATTAAAACAAGCACTTAATGTTTCAGATTTTAAGAAATTAATGAATATTTTAATGATTTTATAATTGCATGATATTTGTAAGTGGTAGCTGTGATATCTATCGCGACACAATTTGTTAACCTTTACTAACGTATATTAATGTATGTTATATTTGTTTTCTTTTATGCAGTAGATTTTAACATTGTAGATTTCTTGCTAACTACAGTACTCATTATAATTTTGTCCACTGGAGCCATAGGGTAGACCAACGTATAGTCAGACCACCTCATGGTGTTGTACATCACTGATTTAATTTTACAATAAAAATGAAATGGGATTCAGGCCTATATTCAGATTATATCAGGATTGGTGCTACATTGAAGGGCCCCATAGTGAAGATTACGTATATGTTTTGTTGTACATTTGCTTTAAGTACAGGGTCATAATATAACCTAGCTTTTAATTAATTATATCAACATGAATGAAGAACTGATATTATTATTGTTATCACATAGTCGGTATATGTTACATATGGTATGAGCAGTTTAATATTTTTGATACAGCATGTTCAGATATCACTTTATGTGATTCTGATTGGTCTAAATAAGTCATACAGCATGTTCAAATATCACTTTATGTGATTCTGATTGGTCTAAATAAGTCAATGAAATTCTTGTGCTGTATTCTATTTACTGATTGGCTGCATTTGTGGGAAAATTTTCCTTACCCTGCCTTCTGGAACGTTTTGTTTTTACTATTACTTTAAACTTTTTGGTGGCCAGTTTTCAGAAAGATTGCCAAAAAGGAATCGGGGTAAAAGGTCACATCTGTTTGAATATGGCCAGTTTACCCAAGAAGGACTCTTTACGCTGTGTATAGCCTATCATGTGCTGAAAAATGGTGTTAAACCCCAAATATAAACAACAATAACAAATAAAACTTAGGGAATTGGTCATTTGATAGTAGGCATGGAGGGAATGTCGGGTGATATACCTTTAACATGGAATTCACCCTATATGCAAGAGTTTTTTTTAAATATTAACATGTAAGAGCAAATACTGTGGGCATAAACAAATCTTCCAAATGAGAGAACATTATCAACCCACAGTATATTTACATGGTAAAAAAGCTCAAATGATCTAATGTTGCTTTTTATGGGATACAGTTCTGACTCAAAATAAAACTTGTCTGTGTCTACTGTAGTCTACTGTTCCAAACTGAATAATGCAAGTATCTGGCCACAGATACATTCTTGTAAATCTGGAATTTCTGCATCTGTAATCATCCCTTCACATGAACATCCAAGAACTTAAATGCTTTATAGTGAAAGAGACAAACTTTTGCTGTTACTGAAAATTTTGAATTTCTGCATCTATAATCATCTTTTAACATGAATGTCCAAGAACTTGAATGCTTAGTAGTGAAATAGACACACTTTTGCTGTTCCCTAACTGAACTCTATATAGTCAACTATGTGACATCATACTGTACTTGCATATACATTCTGTGTCGAAAAATTCTATTGTCTGGGTCAGTTATTCTGTTTTTAATATTTGGAAGAACATTTCTTCTTTGAATTATAATGGTTAAAAAATATGTAATAGGTGTTACGGATTATAGAACTGTGTAAAATGTTCAAAAATTGCCAGAGACTATTTTTAACGTGCAACAGATGAACTTCCAACATCTGAATGAGAATAAACAAAATTATTTGTTCTCCTTTCTCTTCCATTTTCATTAAAATAAAATTATAGGATAAACAGAATCTCAAATGAATAGTGATTTAATATTGAATTTATGAAACTTGTTGAATAATATCCGGCTTCTAATCTCCAGGACCCAGGAAATCTGAACATTTATCAGCTCATTTCATAAATTCAATATTATTACCTGTTTGAGATCCTCTTTTTATTATTATTATTATTATTATTCATTATGCACATAATTGTTTTGTTTAAATGACATTCACTGAAGCTTGTTATAAATTAATATTTGGCCTTAATGTTCAATATATTTTACTGACAGTTTGTATTAATACAGAGTGACCCCGCTATAACACGGTAGTTGGGAGCCATAGAACCATTTTATAAGCAACCATGTCGTTTTGCTGAAGAAAATGTACCAAAAAATTGTGTGGGGTGTAGGTAATAAATGTATATAGAGTATCAACACCATGTAGTCACCTGTGAACCTCATCGTATACATTGAATCTACAATACAAGTGATTCCATCAAAAATATGCACACACACAGCTTTAAAATATTCAGTAATTTTGTAACAGGTCATATTGGTCTGAATTCATTGAAAAAACATACCACAATCATGTAATGAATGACAAAGCACATTTGCTTTTCAGTACATTCCTAGTTGGTTAAAGTTAGTTTGCATTTTAAGCTGCCGTTGTTAGCGTTCGTAAGCATAAACTTTTTCCCTACAAAAAGGAAACTTTCACAGCACAGTTAACATGTTCCAGTCACATTGGAAAATGCAAAAATCCATCAGATTCCATCACTTTCATTTAAGTTTGGTACTGACTTCCTTTAAACAAAAGTTCTTTGCTGTTACTGAAAGATTGTAGTCAGCTTTCTTTGATGAAGGGTGATTGCGCTATTGAAGTCACCTCTAAAAGACAGCTTTGGAGAACCAAACAAATGCCCATTTCTTATTGTGGTGGCAACATCAAATAATTGTATTGTATGATTGAGACTGGTATTTTTTCCATTTGCTGAGTACGTTTTCATAACAGTCAGTGCTTCAACGATAATCTGTTTACTTTGAAATTTCAGCAATCTATTTTATCTGGGTACATTTTTAAAAAGGAATTGGCCGTTGTTTGGACTATTCTAGTTACTGTCCCACCATGCTTATTAAATAAACCAATAAGTAAGATTTTTTTTTTTAACATTTGTGGTAGCAGCGTGATGCTGCCTTCCAGGCATGTGTCTGAAAATTAACAAAGGGTCAATGGACGATAGAGATGCAGGTGTTCTGATGACAGGGATTATTACAGAAAATGTGAGTGTTCTGAAGGATTTAATTCTGAGTGAAAAGAAGAGGAATTTTACTTACCATCCACATACAAATGTCAGTCTTTGTAAATATATTAATTATTAGCGAGTGGCCGAAAATTAAATGAACAATAGATTATGAGACAGTGTCTCGTCCAGTTGATCGCCGTTACCAGAAATATCAACAAAAAATGCAGATATTTTACAACATACAGAACTCATGCTAGATGTCAAGATTAGTGGATTATGATATAACAATGCACTGTTTGGATGGTTTGTTAATACAGACAAAGAATTTGTTTATGTAACAATAGATAAATTTCAAGGCATTTTATATCCAGTTTGAGGCTTCCTTTCATGGGGCATCTGAATTTCTGCTCTCCCAACCAATGGTTGTATATAAAAGTTTAAACAGCCAGCAATGTCGCCAATACAAATAAAAAGCCACATGGTATGTTTTGCAGCCAATAAGGAAAAACAATCCAAGTTTGTGACTTTGGCAAAGACCTATGTGATCCCAGAATAAACTTTTTATATGGTTTTTTTCTTAGTACTTTTAAGAACAAAAAAATACTTTTTCATGTATAAGAAAAATACATATAAAATTTCAGGAGCCAATCTACAATCGTCTGTATTATTCATACGTGATCTCTTCCCCAAAATGATAACAAACTTTTTACGTTTATTCGTACTTTTTAAGAAAGAATTTTTTGTCATAAGAAAAATACATGTATATGAAATTTCTGGAGCCATGCCACGACCGTGTTATATCCGAATTTGTGTTATAACGAAGCGCGCTACAGCAGGGTCACACTGTATTTATATTTTTGTGCCATTCTTACAGTAAGGTTCAGTAGTGTCTTTGTAATCATAATCTTCCCATAACTGTTAATTGATTTATCAAATACTGTATTTTGCATAAAATCTGTGCATGACATAACAATCACACATCCTCTTTTCTTTGAAAACCTGCATAGAATAGCTACTTAGAAGCAAACATGCTTCTGTCCTGTGTTACAACTCAAGTTATTAAAATGTTTAACAAAAAGAAAGTGAAACCAGCAATTTAAGTAATATCAACAGGCAGTTTAATTCCCTACAATACAAAAATGATAATTCATTCGATACAATATTGTGCTTAAATTCCCAATAATCCTAAAGTCTAAAAAATTGTATGTTCAGAATGAATTCCAGTAGTCTTGAATGTCATGATACATGTATAGCACATTGATGCAATCCAGAATGTCTTTGAATGAATTCACGAAAATCCAAGGTAATGTATTGATCCAAAAGTCAATGAGCACTTTAGTAATTTGAATGAATATTTTAAAAATCCTCTCCAGTTATATCTGATTTCAACAACACACTGTAAACTGATAACTGGATTCCCACAAACTGATCTAAACAGGAATGAATTTATCAAGTCACTATTTGAAGACATTTTTATTTGACCTACATTATAATAGGATTTGATGCATCCAAGTGGAAAAAAAACAGTATAATTGTTGATAAGACTAGCCTTGAACTCGAATACCATGTAAACATTCTGTTAACAGGTGACCATAATCTAAAGTTGAATTTAGAGTCAGGGACAAAAGTTAAGTATATGATATAGATTAAATATACACAACACCTACTCTCATAGCAAAAAAAAAAGATCTATGCAATAAATGTTTATTTTACATATTTGTTAAATATGCATATGATAGTACTTATATACAAATGAGATGCTTCTGCACTCACATTGTCTTTTACCATGATGTGTTTAACTGCATTGTTGTATTTTTCCCAGATTAAACTCTACCTCAACAGTCTTTAAGTTTTTTTAGTTTTCATTTTGTTCATGAAAGTAAGGGGATTGTCATCAATGCATACATCAACTGAAGAAAGAGCTGAATTAATATACACTGCAAAATATTGCAAAGGCAGTATTGAAGCCAAACATTCCTTCTAAACTATGGAGTAAGTTTTCTTATGCTTGTTTAGATTTCTAGAAAAATAGCACACAGGATGATCCACACCATTTTTATCAT
The DNA here is from genome assembly GCA_028554795.2 of Sinohyriopsis cumingii. Lineage (NCBI taxonomy): Eukaryota > Metazoa > Mollusca > Bivalvia > Unionida > Unionidae > Sinohyriopsis > Sinohyriopsis cumingii. The sequence goes on from CM068834.1 coordinate 48,038,443, forward strand.
CTTGAATCAATACTCCACCAACCCCTACATCACTTACATTAACAGACATTTTATAAAAAAAAAATGAAATTTGATGCTAAATAAACTGACACACTTTATGGCCGTTGTCAAAAGATTACTGCTACTTGGCAGACCAACGAAACATGGATTTCTTACTTGACAAACTTGTCAGGGGCTCAGCAATTATGGAAATTTTGTGCAAAATTTCTAATACTATCCAGCTATACCTAAAAATTGCATCAGTTGCTTACCACTAATAGGTACTGGGAATTCAGTGATTGCCTTGATTTTAACTTCTATGGGTTTAACTTGACCATGTTCCACAAATATGTCCTAAACATTTTGACACAATCATGGCAAAACTCACTTTACATAAAGAAGCCAACATATTTGTATCACTGAGTAGACTGAATAATTTCCAAATGGTTTCCAAGGTATCTTTGTAGATGATGATGTCATCGAATTAAGTATCACAGTTTTCAAGACCAGATGTTAACATGTTCAGTAGACATTAGAATATTGCCAGAGAATTTTTATTCCAAAATGGCATCATCATCATCATCATTGGCGACTCGGTCTCGAAAGACCATGCGAATAACGCCCTTGGGGTGTTGCCTGTCTCTGTTGGCAACGTCTGCTGTGGCTGTGCAGGCCTATACGTGAGTGACAGTCCCTACTGCAGTTGGTGCAGACATACTGGGAAGTCTGCATTACTGTAGTTGCTGTTGCATTCTTCTTTCTCTTACGTTTCTCTGCCACCAACTGGCCTCTCCTCGCATCAGCGACTGATATGCCATTGTTTACCATCAGTCTCCAGGTGCCTCGGTCCTCAGCCAGCTCTTCCCAGCCATCGGGTGAAATGTTGCATGCCTTCATGTCCCTCTTGCAAACATCTTTGAAACGGAGTGAGGGGCGTCCGACTCTTCTCATGCCAGTGGCCAGCTGTCCATATAAGATGTCCTTTGGCAGCCTTCCATCCTCCATGCGTCGGACGTGACCCAGCCATCGAAGGCGGCGTTTAATTAGCAGGGAGTACATGCTGGGGGTACTTGCACGCTGCAGGATCTCGCTGTGTGGAACACGGTCTTGCCAGCTGATTTTCAGGATGCGTTTTAGGCACCGTGTATGGAAGGAGTTGAGCCGGCGTTCTTGCCTCATGTAGGTACTCCACGTCTCACTTCCATATAGAAGGGTGCTGAGAACGCAGGCCTGGTAGACTCGGACCTTGGTGTGCTCTGTCAGCGCGTTGTTTTCCCAAACCCTCTTTGTTAATCGAGCCATGATGGTGTTTGCCTTTCCAAGCCTTCTGTCCAGCTCCATATCAATAGAGAGAGTGTTGCTGATGGTTGACCCTAGGTAGGTAAAGTTGTTGACTGCTTCCAGGGTGACACCGTTGATTTTGATTGAAGGGGCAATGGTGGTATCTTGCACGCTGACATTTGTTTTTTCCAAGCTGATTGTGAGACCAAAGTGCGTGCAGGCAACAGCAAAACGGTCTCCCAGTCTCTGGAGGGCTTCCTCGGTGTGGGCCACAAGAGCTGCATCATCTGCAAAAAGCATCTCCCTGATGAGCACAGCTCTCACTTTGGTCTTTGAGCGCAGTCGTGCCAGGTTGAACAGGCTCCCATCAGACCTGGTGTGTAGATATATGCTATCCGTGGACGTGTCGAAGGCGTAGGACAGGAGCAGGGAGAAGAAGATCCCAAAAAGTGTTGGTGCCAGCACGCAGCCCTGCTTCACACCACTGTTAATTGGGAAGGAAGTTGAGGATGATCCATCATACAGGACTGTTCCCTTCATATCTGCATGGAAAGAGATTATCATACTGAGGAGTTTTGGGGGGCAACCGATCTTACTCAGAAGTTCAAAAAGGCCCTTCCTGCTGACCAAGTCAAAGGCCTTGGTGAGGTCGATGAACATCATGTAGAGTGGTTGACCTTGCTCTCTGCTCTTCTCTTGGAGTTGTCGTAGGGAGAAGATCATGTCTGTCGTCGACCTGCCTGCTCTGAAGCCGCACTGTGATTCCGGGTACACACGGTCTGCCAGCAACTGCAGCCTGTTGAGTATTATGCGGGCGTACACTTTACCAACAATACTCAAGAGCGAGATCCCTCTGTAATTATTACAGTCACTGCGGTCGCCCTTGTTTTTGTAAAGGGTCACAATTGTGGCATCACGCATGTCTTGGGGGACTACTCCTTCCTCCCAGCAGCGGCAAAGTAGCTCGTGCAGTGGTTTAATCAATGCTGGTTTTCCACGTTTGATAGCTTCGGGCGGGATGCTGTCACTACCTGGTGCTTTGTCGTTTGGAAGGCAGTCGATTGCTTTGCTGAGCTCCACTAAGGTTGGCACTTTGTCGAGCTCTTCCATGGTGGGCAGATTCTTTATGCTGCTGAGGGCTGCATCAGTGACTGACGTTTCTCTGGAGTATAGTTCTGAGTAGTGCTCCACCCATCTGGCCATCTGTTGCCCACGGTCTGTGATCTTCTCTCCCGTCAGAGATTTCAGGGGAGCGACCCCTTTCACTGTAGGGCCTAGAGCCTTCTTGATGCCACTGTACATGCCTTGGATGTGTCCGGACTCGGCACTGCGCTGGATCCCTTCACACAGTTGTTGCCAGTACTCATTCGCACACTGTCTAGCAATGCGTTGGGTGTTACTTCGGGCACTTCTGAGAGCAGCAAGCGTCCGTTCATTAGGGCATTTTTTGTAAGCTATTAAGGTTTTTCGTTTCTCCTCGATTTGTGGTTCCATCCTTGATAGGTGTGCATTGAACCAGTCCTGGCTGGGTCGTTCCTTCTTGCCAAACGTTGACATAGCTGTACTGTAGATGGCACCCTTCATGGCGTTCCACTTGGCTGTAGCGTCGTACTCAGGCAGGTCCTGGAGAGCCTTGTTCAGGGCAGACACATACTCCTCCACCTTGGCAGGGACTGACATCTGTCCAGTGTTTATGCGAGGACATCCTTTTGGTTTTGTGCGGTGTAGCACGTGTGGCTGTAGTCGCACTCTGCTGCTCACAAGGGCATGGTCGGAGTCACAGTCTGCACTGTGGTAGGTTCTGGTGGAGAGGACGCTGTTAAGGGCAGATCGCCTGGTGATGACCAAGTCGAGTTGGTGCCAGTGATGAGATCTGGGGTGTTTCCATGACACTTTGTGTTGTGGCTTACACTTGAAGAAGGTGTTTGTGATGCACAGGCCATGGTAGGTGCATAGCTCCAGCAGTCTCTGGCCGTTTTCGTTGGTCTTTCCAGTGCCATGATATCCGAGGCAGGTAGGCCAGGACTCGTGGTCCGCACCTACTCTGGCATTAAAGTCGCCGAGGAGGAATAGTGGTTCATTTTTGGGGCATCCTTTGATCTGTTCGTCCAGCTGCCCATAGAACTGATCCTTCACGTCTTCTGATGACGTGAGGGTTGGGGCGTAGACACTGATGATGTTGACAGGACCTGAAGTAGTGGTGAGGCGGATGGACAAGAGACGCTCAGTGCCCCCTGTTGGAGGTTCAACCGAGGCCAGGAGATTGTTTTTGATGGCAAAGCCCACTCCGTGCTGACGGGGCTCCTCAGGTTCTCGACCCTTCCAGAAGAAGGTGTAGTTTTCCTATCTGAGGGAGCCACTAGAGGCAAGCCTGGTTTCCTGGAGGGCAGCTATGCTGATATTTAGTCTGGTGAGTTCTCTATCGATGATGGCCGTCTTTCTGGTGTCATCCACTTCTCTGAGGTCGTCGGAGATGCCTGTACACATGGTGCGCACATTCCAGCTTGCAAATCGAAGAGCTGGAGTCTTCTTTATTGGTTTCTTGTTTCTTTTGTCTGGTGTGGAATTACCGTCTGCTTGTCATGCTGAACAACACATTGAGCTCCAGACACCCACTGGAGCAGGCAGACGATGGCGGGTCAACACCTTATTGACCGGGGGCTGCCCGGCTTGAGGCGGGCGATAGTTGGCCAGTGGGACACGATGATCCCTCCCACCGTCAAAGCTGACCCGTGGCGTCCCTTCCCTACGCCAATCGGGTGCGACTTATAACCCGTAAACTGTCAGCTTCCGTGTTGTTTCCTCACTCAGTAGCGAGACTGGAGTGTCCTCTCCAGGGCGCAAGCCTGGGCGTGGAATATGGAGATCTTGGGCTGCCCAGACGTCAGGATCCCCCTCTCGTCCTTGCTGGTGGGGTCCAAAGGAATGCTGAGCATGACATTTGGCACCAGTCTGGATGCAGGAGCTGCCGGAAGGAGGTCGTAGTCGACCCCCAGCCGCCTTAGGGGCTCCACTCCTGATTTTCTGTCTGGGTTTACTCCCGTAGCCTTTCCTTCTCCCGAAGATATCTACAAGGCAGTGGAGCCATAATCCAATGGATGGAACTTGGTTGGTTTTGAATCAGAGTTTCCTTCTCCTAGATGAACTTTCTGACAAGGTTAACGAGCTTCATCTGCCCGGGTTTGGGGTCAGAGTTTCCCTTCTCTTAGACTGGTTGCCTGCCAAGGCTAATGAGCCCAGTCTGCCCACCCAGTTATACCGCCGGGTACTCTGTCGCGCCACACAGCAGGCTCTGTTAAAACAGGGGCACCGCGTGAAGGTGCTGCTGTGGACACAATAGTGTAGGAGAGGCCATATGCAAGTAACCTCCTGCCCCGCAGAGCGAGACAGTGGTCCTGCGGCGATCACTACACCTGGGAAGGAGAGGCTATGAGAGACGCTTCACTTTCCTTTGGCAAGCGGGACGTCAGGCCCAGGCCACGCACCCCCAAAATGGCATCACTTTATACAAATAAAGCCTATCTGTAGCTGCAAATGCTGACATTTCGTTTGCTCTTTCTGTGAGTGGAATTTGTCAGAATCCTTTTTAGAGGTCAAGCTTGGTGGTATTTCACATTTCAATTCTCTTGATGCAATCATCTGTTCCAAGCATTAGAAATGAATCCATTTTGGTGACTTTAAATTCAGTAGTCAGTGCACATGCAGAATGTATTGTCTGGTCTAGGCACAAAAACACATGGTGAACTACAGTTACATTTTCTTCATAAATTCTCCAGTAAGTATTTAATTTCTTTTTTTCAAATATTCCTGCTTGGGGATGTTTTTTTCACAGGTGTAGAATCTACAATCTTATTGTCATGATAGATTTTATTTAGTCATGTTGGAGCATTAGGAAACAAGTGCTCATATTCACGTAATAACTATCATAAGTCACTCTTTTCTTGCAGTTGAAGATGTGAAGTTTCCAGTCCAGATCGGTTAATATTTCTGAATTCAGAAGATTGGTTAAACCAAAGTCACCACAGATTGCATTCCATTGTTTACATCCTCACTGTGTGGGACAGGTACAACTTGACTGAATAATTAAATGTGTTATCTGTACCAAAATACTCCTTTAACATCTTTTTATGACAAAGTAGTTTCTGTTTCTGCCTACCATGAATGCTAATGATCTAAGTTATTTACTTTTTCAATTACATACAATTTAGCCTGAAGAGGAATGTGAGGTATGGGCAAGAGAGACAAAACTTTGTCGCCAGGCTGAAAATTTGACTGAGTAGATCAAAGACTAGTTCTTGCTAAATCACAATCCTTTGACAACTTATATTTGAAATAAGAGACAAACAAGAAGTTTAATCTTGGAAACTTCATTTGAAAGAAGTTTCTCTTGCAATAAGTTAATGGTCCACTGACAGTATGTCCACAACCTAGTTCAAAAGAATTTGAACCCAATTATTCTTGAACCGTTATCCTAACTGCAAACAGAAACAAATGTACACCCTCATCCAAATCTTTTCGTGTAGCAATATGATTAAATCATATTCAATGTTTCCTTCCAAACCCCTTGACTTTCAGTGTGGTAGGTAGAAGATATAAATTGTTGGATGCCTATTCCATACATAACTTACTGGAAAATTCCAAATATACAATTTGTTCCTTGATCAAACTGGACAGATTTGAGAAGGCCAACAAGTGTAAAAGAAAATTTCAACGAGGCTCACCTATGGTTTTAGTTTTAATATTACTCAAAGTCATAGCCTCTGGAAATCTTGTGGACACTCATTATGGTCAACAAGTATTGGTTGCCAAACTTGGTCGTAGAGAAGGGACCAACAGAGTCTACCATTATTCTGCAAATGGTTCTTCAAATGCAGGAATAGGTTGCATTTGAGCCTTAGGTATCTCTGACAAGGTCTACAGTGTTTAGAAAGATGACTTTTAACATGCAGACAATAAAAAAATGATTCAGGATTATGTGATAAGTCTTATTGACTCCTACATGACCAGCCAAAGGAATTTCAAGGACTGCACTAAGAATTTTCTCTTGATATGATCTTGGAAGGACAATATGTTAGGTCTCAAAAGAGAATCTGACTGGGATTTGTGTGACCCAACCAATGTATTGCTTTCAATACAAGACTGTGACTGTGATTGTGATCTCTTTGAAAAAAGAGCATCTGGAATAGCTCTGTCCTGATTCTGTTGCTTTCTTTTCAACTTTTGGTAATGAAAAATGACGTTCCCTTTCTTTTCACAAGAAGTGCATGTAGGAAGTGATAAGGATTTCTGATCAGTCTTATCAGACAATTGATTTCTAAAAGTTTTGCCAGATTGAGATTTTGAAGTGCATGTATGAGACTGAGATGGTTTGTTACCAAACAACGGCTGAGAGGAGGACTTACAGAGAAATGAAAGAATTTTGGGAGTTAAGGAAAAAATTATTGCAGTGTGAGCAGCATCTTACGAAGTTGCACCTTTGCTCATCAAGACAAGTTTTGACTTCAGTTTGGATGCATTTCTTGAACTTTTCAATTAGTATGAGCTGTCTAAGATTGTGACAATCTTTATCAACCTTCTTGGCTGAGTGCCATCTATCAGATAGTTTTTCGTTCCCTTCCAAATTCAACGTTACCAATTCTTGTAATCTATATCACATTTTCCCTTTCTTCTCTCTGCATCTGTATTTCCTTGTCTTTTTCTCTCTGTCTCTCTTTGAATTTACATTTCTATTATCTCGGTACCAGAATACATGGTGAACTCCAGTCGCTTTTACTTGGTTCTATGAAATCGTTCTCGAACCAATATTGAATGTTTCTTTTTCTTCAAACATTCCTGTTTAAGGTGGTTAATCTTGTACGGATTTTGTCTCACAGGTGTGTAACATACAATCTCAACCTCATGGTAGATTTTATTTGTTCATGCAAGAACATCTAGAAACAAGTGGTTTTATTCGAGTGATAGCTGTTTTATTTAATTCGTTTTTGGTCGCTGCAGAGGTGGAAGTTTCTGGTCCAGATTATTCACAATTTCTGAATTCCGAAGACTAATTACACCAAAGTCAATAAAGCCCTATTGCATTCCATCCCTTAAATCTTCACTATGGGACAGGTACAATTAAACTGACTGTATTATTAGTGTGGCTATCTCTATCAACACACTCATTTAACATATGTATATGGCAAAGTTGTTTTTGTTTTCGTCTCCCAGACGTATTAATGTTATAATTTACATCACTTGCATTCTTTTCAGCTGTGCAAGTACTGTACTTAGCATGAAGAGGATTTTGCGGTAAGGACAAGAAAGCCGGAACTCGATCACCAGGCTGAAATCTCATTTCCTTTGTATTGTTGTCATACCTTCATTTCATATTTGTGTGGGTATAGTGAAGATTAGTTCTTGCAACTTCAAAAGCCTTTGGCAACTTATATTTAAAATTAGAAACATGGTCGACAATAATTTTTTTTAAAGAATCTTCTCTTTTAAGGAATTGAATGGTCCACTGACAGTATATCCAAAACCTAAATCAAAGGGACTAAATCCTAGAGATTCTTGAACTTATTCCCTAGCAGCAAACAACAGTGAATGAACACATTCATCCCAATATTTTCCATTGTCAAAACAATATGACCGAGTCATATTTTCCAAAATTTGATGAAATCTGTCTGAAGACCCTTGTCGATCAGAATGATAGGCAGAAGACTTAAATTGCTGAATGCCGAATTCATGCATAAACTGTTACAAAATTTCCGATATAAAATTTGACCTTTGATCACATTGGATTGGTTTGGGAAGGCCAAATTGATATTTTTTTAAAAAAGAACTTGATCACAGCTTTTACTATGCCTTTAGTTTTAATATTCTTCAAAGGAAGTGCATCTGGAAATCTTGTGGATGCACAGATTTCAATAGGATCGACTTTCTGGTCCAAAGAAGGCTTGTCACTTATAAGTGGATTGACCACAATATTTTCTCCAGCTAAGGCGGTACCTAGTAATAAATGATAACTCTCGATTAATAAAGAAACACTCATTATTCCGCCTGTCACGGTCCCGAGACTAAGTTTGACAAATTTAAACAGTGGAGAGGAAAATTAACGAAGCCGCAATCTACACACTGAATAAGAACACTTTCATCAGAAAAAGACTTTTCAGAAAAAGGCAAAGTACACGTATCCTTTAAAATGTTGATAGGATTGGCAGAATTACTAATGAGTAATATGGAACCTTTCAACATGAATGGTTCAATATTCTTTAAAATAAATTGCTTCACCCTACAAATGTATTGCTTTCAATACATGATAGTGACCTTGACCTTTTTGAACTAAAAGTATTTGGAATATCTCTTTCTTGATTATGTTGCTTATCTTTCAATATATAGTAGCGTACCCTTTCTTCTTGCAATAAATTGTTTGTAAGTTTAAAAAAAAAAAAAACTATTTAAATTTCATTACATGTCAAAGGTCAAAGTAATGTAATTTTGTTTACTAGGAATTTGATATTTTCCAGGAATTAGTTTGACCTGACTGTTCAGTCGAAAACATCTAAAAATAGAACTTTGTATATTTTGCTGACCTAGTTGCTTTCCTGACTTTGAATGAGAATCAAGTAGACGACTTCGTTTTCGCTAATTCATTCTTAATGTGTGAATGTTAATAGTGAAATCGGGGCTCACTGGGATTACGTAACTTTAGACATAAATACTTCTACGCTGTTCGGGGGCCCCGAGTGGTCGAGTGGTCTAAAGCGCTCTTCGTTACGGATCACTGCCATCTCACCTCTGTCTGCGGCGGTTCGAGTCTCGGATTCAGCCAATGTGGGTATGTGAGAAAGCTTGCCAGTAGCTTCTCGTGGGTCGGTGGTTCTTTCCGGGGTTTTCCCGGGTTCTTCCTCCACCATTAATATTGACCGCCATGTATAGCCTATCGTGTGCTGAAAAATGGCGTTAAACCCCACAACAGCAACAATTCTACGCTGTTCTCGAAATTCTGGAGGGTTGACCCTCATCCAGGAATCTGTTTTTGCGTCTCAAGTTACTGTATAACCTGTGTCTATAGAGATATTAGTCGGGTTTCTAAACACTGGGACGTAAGTGTTTTGTTTTTCCTGTTGTGACCAGTTGAGATATATTTTAAAATTTCTTCATACTTTTTGGATTCTAAAAGATTAATTCGTTTCTCTGGGAATAGTTAAGTGCTCATACAGAATTCTTGGACAAATACATTTTTTAAATTCAGAAATTCAAACTCCGCAATATTTTTTATGGTCCAACAAAGAACTGTAGACAAGTTAATAATATAAAGGCTACAGCATACGTCATCGCCTTCCATTTTGGGTTTTCGTCGGGACTGGAACTCAAATTTCATTAGAACATTTATTGTTATGACTTCTAATTTAATAATACTTGGATTATTCTTGGACTATTTTTGGATTTGATTCTTTGACTAGAGTTTTTTTTTTCCTTTTTACATTTGTTCTCCCAGGGAAATAAATTATTTGTTAAATTTTTAAAAGCTTGTTGTTTTCACTCTCTCTTTGTTACTGTTTATTAGAGCCTAAACATGTAACATAAAAATAGATATACACTTCTGATCAGTCTCACCAGAAACTTGATTCCAAAACGCTGCACTAGATTGAGATTTAGAAGTTCTCATTTTGAACTGAATGTATTTTCGTTTTTTTTGGTGGGGGGTGTTCTTTTTTATTTTATTTTTTTGCCAGAAGATTGCTCAGTGGAAGACTTAGTGACAAAAAAAACAACTTTATAAGCTACTCGTCGTCTGTACGAACAGCATTTTCTGGAGTTTTGACGTTGTTCTCATCAAGATAAGTTTTAACGTCACTATGGACGCAATTTTTGAATTATTCAACTAATATACGTTGTCTGAGATTTTCGTAATTTTGACCAACTTTCTTGACTAAGCACCACCTATCAAATAATTGTTCTTTTTTCTCTGATAAATTTTACATGGGTTTGTCCAGTTTCTTTTTTATAGTTCCTAACCTTTGTTGATATGCCAGATACCAAGTCGTAACCCTTCAAGACATATTTAATAACCAGATCAAAATCAGTACTTTTCTGTCCTGACAGGGAATTGAAGATGTCACGATCTTTGCCAATTGTAGCAATAGCGTCTAATGCTCTCCTGGCCATTTCAAATTTTCAGGATTTTGTATTTAAATGAGGAATATATGTATGTACTTTTTTCTCTTTAAAAGGGGTAGTAGCCTCATTTTTTCTAAAATCAAAATATGCTTTTGTATGTAAAGTGGGGATGTACATTTGACTTGCCAGGCTAGCTCTAATTCCTTTAATCTAAATTGAAATTCTCCTCCGTCCTTTAATATTTCTCTCTACATCTACATTCATCTCTCTCTATTTGATTGCATTTGATCTTTCAAGCTTTCTTAACACTATTTCATTCTTGTATTCTAATTTCAATTCCATAATTGTCAAACCTGTTAAGTTATAGCCAGATGGAGACTTACTAATCAAATCCAAAGCACATTTATCCAAAACATTTTTTCCATCAAAATATTAGACTACAATATTTTGTTATTTCTTGATTCGTTGAAGAAGCCTTCATCTCAGAAAGATCATATTGTCTGGCAAGCAGCAGCAATTCATTCTTTTTGTAGGAGTATAACCGTTCTTGTGTAGGATTTAAAATAAAGTTCTCTCCTTTAGATGACATCGTAAAAGACTCATGGTTTCACTAAAGATTTATAAAATGTGAAATTATATCTAGGATTTAGGAAATTCCAAAACAAGTTGAATTCAAACTTCGCAAAGTTTTCTGAAGTACTTTAGACAACGTCGTATCCCATGGACGAGCGCCCAGTTTTCTATTACGAGTCTATTGTCTTAAACAAAGTAACAGAAAAGCGAAAACCACGGCGTTTTGTAAAATTAAAATAATAATTTATTCCCCTAAAATACAAAGTGAAACAAAATTAATATAAAAAACTTACGATAATGCGAATTAGATCCCAAATAATCCTAGATTAGTGACATAAGTCTGAATGAATAAATATATCAGGAATCATTAGTGGTATTTCAACAAATTTCTAGCGCTGAACGTATTGATGTGCCTGTAGTGGCCTATAGTCTCTAATGTACCAATGGCCTGAATGGAAGTGATGTGCCAACAGTCTTTAGTTGAATCACAGTTGTATAAACCAAGCTTTCCTTGTTAGAATTGAATTTACTATTATTCTCAGTAATGTATGTTACAGATGAGCACTTTGTATTTCCAGAGAAGAAGAATTTTGAATTAAATAATTTCAGTCCAAACCAAACACTGAACACAGCAATGATTCTGCCTCAAGCTCTCATAGCATGAATGAATAATGTCTAGATAAACAATATTATTTAGCCTGTACTTGACCTAGGTCACAATTAACATTTTTATATGAAAAACAATTACTTAGCTAAATATTTCGTTCTTGAATATTCCAAAAGTTTACAAGATAAAATATGTTACTAAAACCATAATATTGAATGTGGTAAATATCCGGTAGACCCGGTATTACATTTAACGGAAATTTCAAATGTTCTGAATTCAGATTGAGATAAACATGTTATTTACAAAACCAAAATCAATGATTCTGGTCAGGTAGAAAATGAACTTGATTTTGGAAAAGGTCAAGTCCAAATTACAATTATCCATAGCATATAATAAATTTAAAAAAGAAACCCAGCAAACAATGCAAATCAAATGAACATAATATGGGATTATTTATTATTTTATATGCTATAATATTTTACTATTTATTTTTCTGAATTATTTTTAAGTATTTGATTGCCATTCACTATCTAATTAAGTATGCATGTGCTTTCAGCTGTCATTCTTATAAATTAAAGTTGAAATCTACAATCAACTGAACGAACGAAAAGACGTGGAACGAGCGATTGTGTACGGTTAATAATGAACGAAGGAACGAATAAAATAATGTACAAGAAAGGAGACAAACAGGAGGAATACGAGATATATTACTGAATAAATAAATAAATAAATAAATAAATAAATAAATAAAATAAACAATAGTGAAATACAGTAGTTCTGTGTAAATTACATGAATGACGGATGTTACTTTTGAATAAGCGTTGGATGTTGTCATTAGTTGGAGCAATAAAGCAATACTTTTATCTAGTCGTCATAAGGCGTACATTATAAAATTTGGACATAGCTAACATGCAACCATCCCTACCCTCCGATTAGAGGATTTGAGACAAAAAAAAAAAATCTTCGTTTTATTTCATATGCAACATCCAGCAATTTATTTATTCTGCCACATAATGATAATATTAATAATAATAATAATAATAATGAGGACTTTGTATAGCGCCTGATCTTTAGAAGCTCTAAACGCTTTACAACATTAGACAATACCTGTAAGATAAAAAAACATACTAATATTATTACAAAAACAAACACCATAAAATTAGAAAAACATTAAAAACAAAAAAAAAAACAAAAAAAAAACATGCTGAGAATATTTCAGGTAGGAAACATTATTAGGTCTTTAAGTTTGTTCTTGCAATCGAAATAAGTGAGTTTTGAGAACCCTCTTGAATGTGATCACTGTGTCTTTGTGTCTAAGTTCAAATCTAGGGCTTATCTTAGTCTCTATTTTGCATATATTACAGTTTTAATAAAAGTGAAATTATATCTTAAGTTCTGATAATCTCCAACTAGAATTAGTCTTAGAGTACTACACAGGCATAAACTCGTACTACGCATTACTAGAGTTCAGTTCAAATTGGTACCTACAAAGACACGCTAAGAACAGTAACTCTACTGGTCTTTACTGAAACTCAGCCGTGTTTATCTTGCAGGGTAGACGATAGCTAATTAGAATCGTATTTAAACAACTATCTTGTTTTTACTAAACTAAATAATCATTTGGATATGTTTAATATGATATTATTGTTGAGGTTTTACAGAAAACTTTACTTTCTCAAATGTACACAAACTTGGCTTAATATTGATTGCGCAGTATCTTGTTTTAGCGTAGCCGCTCGATCTTTGGTGTTTGAAGATTCATTTAGTGACAAATGTTTTGACCTATTGACCCTGCATGTGAAATTATATTGACAGGTGCCTAGTAGCAGCGTCACACAGGTGAAATGGCTGAACGTGAACGGTAGCTCCATTCAAAAGACCGTCAGGAGAAAACAGTTTTGTTCAAGGCCGGAATTAAAATCTCAAACTGTACTATAGCATGCAGACTAGGAACAGTAAACTTGATAGTTTTCTCAAACGAAAGCTTGAAGAAGAGCGATATGAAAGAATTCGCGCTTATGAATCTTGCATTGTGGTCTCGGAGAAAGAAAACAAAACTTTCAAATATGTGGTTTTGGGTGACGAATGGATATACCTGACAGAGAATCCACCAAAAACAATTCAGGAGGTGGTTTGCCTAGAGGACCTTGTCTCCGTAGAATTGGTATGTCTATATATAATGGCACTCGTTTTATTCAGATCACTAACTTTGATATTTAAACCCGTGTACATGTATTGTAACCTATTATAATCCGCTGTGATCTCGCACATTTAAGGCTTATGCTTATTTATCCTGCGACACCCGCTTTCAAGTAATATGTACACGTGTGCATCAATGGTCAATGTAAAAGGATGAAGAATATACCGTATTGATTGGATGCTGTTAAATGAAAATAAATGGCTTTATAGATACACACTGTTGGATGGTCTAAACAAAATTCAAATCTACAAACCTTTAGAATCGGGTCAACAGTTATGTAGGAAGTCTGTTCAACTGCACAAAGCTCAAAGAAAGAAAAAGTTATAGTAACTGATATCTGTAAGTATTTGGCAAATAGAAATAGGGTGCACATATCTTGTTTGTCTTGTATGTGTTTGGTAAATGGAAAGAGAGTACTCATATCTTGTTTGGCAGATAGAATAATGGTGTATGTGTTGGGAGCCGATTGTCCTGTGTGTGTTTGGCAGATAGAAAGAGGGTTTACATGTTGGGTATTCCTTGTTTGAGATATGATAAATGTGTACTGAAACTAAATCATGATAAATTTTGTATTATATTAATATTGCTTTAGCTGGATATTACTGATAACTATTTATATCCATCAGTCCTGTAATTTCTATCTGGAATTAGTCCCACAGTTGCTACATGAAATTAATATTAAATTAGATTTCTCAGAGTGGCTAGAAAGACTCAAAATGCAGTTTGGATGTTTACAAAACAGCAATGGGGACATTAGTTCCATGAAATTTAATTGTGTACTGAGCCATTATGCAATTTCAGTCCATTTTTACAGAACCAACACATTCCTTTAGTTTCATATTTTGGAAACTTTTGGATTTGTATAGTGACTCAAATCTTATCATGAAAAATTTCAGTGAATCAGGTATAATCAGGGTATCATATCTGATTTTAGGGTTTTGAACAGATCGTGTAATATTATCATACATTAATTTTGGTCATGTCTGCATTATTTATAAATGCAATAAAACATCAGCAAAATGCATAAAGACCAATTCTCTTCAATGACCATGCATTTGTGAGAAATATGCTGCATTTTGACCATCAACTATTTTACAGAAAATTATAGCTGATGATTAAAAATTATCATCATTATAATTGATAATGATGTATAGTAATGTGTGACTGCTATTTATGTGTCTTCGGAGTATGAACTTGATTACTGGTCACTGTACCTTTTTTCATGGTAATGCAGCGAATATTGTAGGCAAAGAAGCAGAAGGGGAATAAATCTAGAAGGCAATCTTTCACACTGAATAACAACTCGGATATTCTATATAAATTACCAACAATGCATTTATCCATGATAAAGACATTCCAATTGACAGAATTTAGCTTCTTATACATTACCATCATAATTAACTAAAGATTCAGAAAATTTAAAACATGACACATGAGAATTTACGCCACTTTTGTAGAATGAAAACTTGTACTTTAGTCCTTTAAGAACACACACACTGAGTTTTATATGTCTCAGTATTCATAGATTTCACATTAACAGTAGCAACTGTCACTTAATTAATCTTGATTTTGGGGATGGATATAGAATTGAACAAGTCCCTAAAATCATTAGTTGTTTGACATGGCTTTCCATTGACCCTAAGTTTTGATGAACGAATTTCACATCTGACCTGAAACTAATGCATGTACATTGTGCCCTAGGTGTCGGTTTGACTTTTGGGGAATTTTGCCTGAAGCATCTAGCACTATAATGGGTATCATCTAATAACCTTTGACAATCTTTCTGTTTGAATGACCATAGATATGCACTTGAATTACCCACTAATTAATAGGCATTGTTATCATGATAAATTGCAGGTCATGTGGGATTGTCCAATAATTGATACTGATGTCAGCTCTAATCTTTTGTTTCAAGACAATAAAGATTGTTTGAATGATAATGATTGAAATAATTGGAATTTAACACCTTTATAAAGTGACATTGCAAATTGGCCTTGAAGACTAGAAATTAAAAATGGCAGATGGAAATCAGAGAGAATTGATTGGGTAAGTATCATGTTTATTTTGAGTATGTCCTAAAACAGATTGGCTGTAATTAATGACTTCAGTCAATTCTCTGTTAATGGGTCTTACTCTTGGTATATGGGAATTATTTCTTGTTTAATCATTATTTTGTTACACCATTTACATCATTCTATTGTTGATTTTATGACATGATGTTATATCAGTTTTGATTTTCAAAATTTATGAATACCAGAGCTCAGAGGCATATTTCGACTTATTCCTCTGAGAAATAAAAATGTTGATACTGACAAGACTGAATATGAACTTGGGAATCTTTTCATTTAAGACAATGCAGTACCTGAGAATGAATTAATTCAGTGAACATTCAAGCTGTTAAACAGATCTTATGGTCATTTCATTTGTATAATTCAAACTGTTAGTCTCAGATTTTTCACATTTGTACACTTTTCTTACTGATGTTCAGATTAGTTTTGTTTGCCCCTCCTATGATGAACTCCAGTAAAACATGGGCATCTTTAACTTATTGAAAATTAATATTTTGGCATTCCTGAGTGTTAAAATAATGCTAGGATGAGGATAAAATCAGTCTGCTGTAAATTTAATTACACCGTAGGCCGCTAATACTAAACATGTTAGTCTGTTTAAGATAATGACCACTGCATAGAAATTAATGTATAGCATATAGTAATCTCTTGCATCTTCTCAAACTAAAAGCACGATGTTATAAACTGTCCTGGTTAATGAATACATTTTCTGTTTGGCAAGTACATTGAAAATGGTTTCGTGCCGATGTCCATGATATTGCAAAATGTTATTTACTGATGGAAATTGTTCACGATATCACTGATATAGTGTGCTTATGAAATGTGGGGATTATCATCGAATAATTACAGATGATATGGTAACTACCCCCTTTTAAAAATATTGGCGAGGAATTACGTAGGATACCTTCGATAACAAGCCCATCCCCACTTTTTGAGAAATCATTTAGTCTGGTCATCTGGGTGTCTCATGGGAGAAAAACTGTAATCAGTTTTTTTAAGTGCAATTAATAATCCCATTGTTACAATTTGTGCGATTTTGCTCTGGCTGTCAGTATCAGTAAAAGAGTTGGAATTAACCACTGAGCAATGTCTTTGGACATACCAATTTCTGATTAAAGTGGTTGTGGATTATACATGTATATAGCCATGAGAGACCAACCCTTTGTACCAACAAAAAGGGTTTTTCAAGACAAGCAGCCTCTCAGTAGAGGTCTTAACATTATATTACAGCAAATAGTAGATCTGTGCTTGAAAAATGTGTATGACAGGTTGTCTTCCAAAAGCAGCAGTCTCAGGAGAAGAATTTGGTTTATAATTTTATTTTCCTCTACACGGTGTTATATTATACTGCTTGTTATAAATAAATAAAGATGACAATTAGAGCTTTGTAAGAGGTCTTGTCCTGACAGAATCAGTCTATCAATTGTCTGCATTTGGCCTTGACATGAGTGTACCCAGATTATGGAAGCAAAGAAAACCTGAAATTGATGTTTGTGTTTCAAGAAACATCTTGATGCCTTTGATCAATAAACTTGACAGATGACATGAAAATATCAGTATTTGATTGAAGTTGTGTGAAAAAAGGAAAGGATGATTGTCTGGATACTACTCAGAGATGGGTTTCATTGGTTTCAAGCACACAATCTCTTTTCATTTATACTCAATAGTTTTTTTTTTTCTTTTAGTTTTGCTAGTTTCAAGTTCTGTTCTTATTAGAGGGTCATATTTTATTCCAGTTCAAAATTGTACCATCAAAATAACTATCCTCGAGTCGGGAGAAATATATAAATTGGCAAACTCTACTACAATGTTTGTATTTTTTTCACCAATAAGCAGCCATTATAAAAACATCATCTGTAACACTTTTCTTTTGGATGCAAATTACTCATTCACCGCTGTAGATTCTTTTGATTTTCGCCTGGGAAAAAAACAACAACAGAAAAACAAACACATTTTGGGGGTTATTTATGAATTGCATCCGAACACACCTGCTTCCAAGTGTTGTATGTTACTGGTTGTTCAGGTGTACAGTACACACTGCAGACAAGATGCTGTTTTCGATTTGACTGTTTCGCTCGCACATGTGCAAAAGGGTAAAACTTTTGACTATTTTCACTTATTGGGCCCACGGTTTTTGTGTCCTTGCCACTTTTTTTTTTTTAATATTCCAAATCTCACATTTATCCTACATTTTTCAAAGATTTACCTATCCGTGTGCAGTTCGGATAATTCAGCTTAGATTTCTGGCCATACATCCCGGAGACAAACTCCAGTTCCGAAACTGATCATTATTGGTCTAACAAATGGGATCTAAAAAATTATATATTAATGCGAGTAGAAAGCCTACATTATTTGATACAATTGAGCTAGGAAGTAGGGTACAACCGCATGACGCATAAACGTGGCCCGTTGGTTTAACGGGCTAATATGGCAGATCCCAAAATATTGGTAATATTTACTCATATAATTAATTTTGACCGCATGTTTTAAGTTTTACATGTGTTACCTTAACTTTTATTTTATATACATTTTGAGAATGTTATCATTTATTTTGGAAGGGTTTATCTTTCTAATGTTTTGGTGCAATTCTTCATTTTTACATTTTATGAAATTTTACTTTAATGTACACCTTACAGCCTCTATTGTGCTGATGTGCCAATAAAAGCCACTAAATAACGTGCCACGGGAAGAAAAAGTGTCCAGTCCACTGTCTAAAAAATGCGTCCAGTCCACTGTCTAAAAAAAGTGTCCAGTCCACTATGTCTAAAAAAGTGTTCATTCCACTGTCTAAAAAATGATTCGACCTTCAGGTTTTCAAAATAATGGAGTACAATGTGAATCTGATATTACCGATTTTCATTTCATAGAAACTTATGAAATACTTGTGTTTGAAAGTAACAGACTCCTGCAAAATTTTACCAGTCAGTGCCACTGTTGTTTTTTCTTCCTCTTTAAAATTTCATTAACCTTTTCTTTTTTGTGTGGCCAGATTTGTAATGCAATTAACGCTCCTTCATTTTAAGGTCTTCAGTATAACATTAGAACATTATTTCTTCTGTAAGGAGTGTTAGGTCATGGATACATATGAATCGTCCGACGTAAGAATTGTTTTTACGAATACAAGTTTAAAATAATTACAAATGGAATTTCGGTATCAGTTTAATGTCATATGCATAACGTAACTTCCGTGTCTGCTAAAAATAGCTTATTTAAAATCTTTGCATTTGAATTAAAATTGCATGAAATAGACATCATTTTAACCATGACAATAAAATTGAGAAGGACCTCACATAAACGGCAGCGTTAAGAGTAATATATGCAAGATGAGGTTGATTTATATATAGATCTATTTGCTATACATTTATACCATTATGTTATATACAGTATCCTGGTATTATATATATATATATATATATATATATATATATATATATATATATATATATATATATATATATATATATGTTACCCTCATCTAAAGTTAAATAATTTCAAGAGAATGAGGAACACTATTTATATATATAAACATTGTCACCACGGCCGCATGCTTATAATAGAAATCGTACTATGGTGTGATTCTATAGAAATAATGCATTGGTGGACAAATCTGGGGTAAGTCTTAGATCAACTGTGGAGCAAATCAATAAATATGGATAGTCATTGATGGGTATGCTCTGTATTGAATATTTTTTCTTCAGTGGCGTGATTCTACAAGTTTAGACATCACAAAACTCATTTATATTCAAACAGTCGATTGAGCCATTAATATCACCCGATCTCCACTCAGTTCCGGTATGCACCCATATAATTGTTGACTGTAAAAATGAGGATAACAATAGGTTTCTTGTTTGTATTAATAACACATCAACATTAGCACAAATAATGTGGTTTATGTTTATTTTTCAAATTGTAATGACAACATGGACAAGGCAGGTTGTTTCTTCGTAATCTTAGTACCGATTAATTTGCATACATGTAATCATGTAAAGCATGTAAAATGAGGAATTATTTTAAATGTAATTCAGTACACCAAAGGTTTAGTCAAGCATGCAATAAGTATCCAGAAATCTGAGTAAATCAACGAGGCTGTATTACATAGATTTTAATAAGTCATTATGTGGTCTAATCTGGCAGCATGGTATGACTGCATAGGCTACTCTAAAACTGAAAATGTTGGGAACAAATCCGCCCCCCCCCCACCCCCCGTAATAAAGGGAAACTTTTCCGAATATAGGAATGATTTAGTATGGAAATAAAGGTGTGTTGTTATAAAATATAGTGCACGATTTTCACAGTCAGTTGATATTTTTCAGAGTGAATTTATGAAATGAGCACAAGTAAAGCATTGTAAAATAGATCCGCTGTTGTAAAAGGCTTGGGGTGGCTGGGTTGTCTAAAGCGCCCGCGTTGACCGATCACTGCCATCTCACATGTCTGTGTCGGTTCGAGTCTCGGGCCAATGTGGGTATGTGAGAAAGCTCTTGCCAGTAGCGTCCCATGGATCTGGGGTTCTTTCTGTGGTTTTCCCGGGTTCTTCCTCCACCCGTTTTACAGGATACAATGTAGAGCGTATCTGGTGCTGACAATGGCGTTAAACCCACAATACCACCAATATATCATCACGGCAATCCATATTCGCGGAATCAACGTCAAAGGTGAATGAAGTTACACTTGGCCAGACATTATTTGCCAATTTCTGCATCAAATGTGGACACATTTCCAACTGTAAGATACTATTTGCCAACTTTAGCCGAACATAATCACTTTTTTTTTTTCTGGTAGGAGATCACTTTTCACATTTAGTCACAAATTAAAATTCCTAACCAAATTTTGGAAATCTCTTCGTCTGTCCTGACCTGACTCGTCCTTAATGTCACAAGTATGCTCTAATTTAGAAATAAAACTTCACAACCTGATACAACGTATAATGCTGGCTTTATTCGTGTCCAGTTTAAATTATACTTTATTTGATATGTCAGTGACATGTAGATTCTACGAAGTCAGGTCAATAAACATTGTTCATTTCACTGTCAAACCTTTGAATCGTTAATTTTTTGGTAGGTGCTAATCTCTGCTCAGTACATACTTAAGTAGCTTAAGTAGCACTAGTTTTCATGCAAGTGTTTTGGACACTTTCAAACACTGTTTACTCTTCGTTTACTGACGATACCTGTCTAGTTGATCAAGCTATCAACTACCGTATCTACTCATAACTACACACCCCTAGTTAAAACTTGTAAGAAAATACAAGTTTTTTAAGATTATTATTATTTTTTTCTGTATTTTTCTCAGTTTCCATGGCATGGATAAGACTGTATAAAATTGGCAGTCATTAGGACATGTATAGGAATGGGTACATATAGCAATCAAATTTGGGTAATGACAATGGACAGTTTTATCTTAGCTTCTGGAGTTAAATCATCAGTTATACACTGTGTCAACAGGAGCAAACCCAATGTTTTAATGCATACTTTCTTTACAAATTTAAATATTTGAATTAAAAGCATACACATTCAATTTTATTGTGTTCTTTGATCAGGTCTATAATTTACCTACAGTACATACTTGAATGAGTTTTATTTATGTTGACAAAATATGTTTACATTTGCTTTATTGGAAAGTATAAGATATTTTATGTGAATATTTACATGCTGCCAACCTTTGGCATTAGGATGTCTTTCAGCCTTGAAAATGCAAAAATTGGCCTTCAAAACCCCCAAAATCATTGATTTCTCTAACACCTCCCTGGATACCGGTACTAGAACAACACAGGGCTTTTTACATACATGAAGGAACAAAATCTGAGATACATCCTTCCATTTTCCATAACTTGCATAATAATCTTCTTTCCAAATTAAAGAACTACACAAAAATTGACAGCAATGGCTAAAAGAATGGTGAAAAGGCTGTTGCAGCCTTGATTAGTTGACATCACATATCACATGACATCACATGTCACAACTTGGCATGCCACATAGGGCATTAATAATTAAAGCAGAAGTCAGGGCAGTAGACCATGCCCAACACAACAGGAAGTTAGGGCAATAACCTTTGCCTTACACAGTAGGAAGTCAGGACAATAGACTTTGCCCAACACAATAGGAAGTTAGGGCAATGGACTTTGCCCAGAAATATGTAGAAAGCAGACGTTTTAAACTTTATCATCTTCTCTGATTCACTATCATACTTTAGTCACTGCTCAATAGGAATTTGGAAAACACATTATTGACCAATATTCTGTTCAAACCAAGTTGTGTACCTCTTGCAATATAGTATACTGTTGATTACTTATCCATGTTGGTAATAAAGGTAATGAAAGAGCAGACCATGCTTGTAAAATGGCCCTATCTTTACTCTCATCTGATTTTAAAATACTGTAAACTGATTTTAAACCTAGTTTTAAAAAATCGTGAAATGATGCTGTCAATAACAAGCTCTTTATGATTATACCTTCCTTAGGCAAATGGCCTCCTTCCTACCAAACTGGATGATGTAGTCATTGCACAAATTAGAATAGATCATGCTTATATAATCCACTCCCACATATTATAGGGTGAAGTCCCATATGAGTGTATTTCTTGCAATGAACACTTCACCGTGAAACACTTTATGATATATTGTTTCAAGCTCCTACCTACATGTGATCATTACTTCAATGTTCAGCACATGAAGGAACTTTATGACATAGTAAATACAGTTTTTATTTTAAAATTTTTGAAGAAAGTTAACATTTATTCTGAAATATAGCTTGTTTGTAATCATATTTCCTTTTGAGTACTTTTAACCATGTATAGTGTTAATCACCATAATTTATCTTTTATTATCTAATTACCATTTATACACACCAATTTACATCACCAATTGATTATCAACTATTATCTTCATCATCACATTGTTCTATTTTTGTACCTTTATTGTTCATTAGTACTAAACCTTTTTGATACATAACTCTTTATCATAGAACCTTTTTTGTGGTGCTGTATAACCTTACAGTGCTGGTGAACTGTAAAATCCACAATGAACCAACCAACCAACCAACCCCCCAACCAACCAACCAACCAAATAAAACAGTGATGCTATCCAGTATCATAATATAGATAATATTTTCAGTATCTTTTAAATTCTTGTCTGAAGAGAAGAAATCAAATTTTATAGTTGTGACCTTATGTAGACTTTGAATACAAAGTAGTCTGAGGAACTCAGGTATCTCAAATACCATGAAATCACCTATTGACGGCCCTCACAAATACCATGAAATCACCTATCGACGGCCCTCACAAATACCATGAAATCACCTATCGACGGCCCTCACAAATATCATGAAATTACCTATCGACGGCCCTCACAAATACCTTGAATGCAGATGGCTTTGCACAAAAACAACAAGCTTAGAAAAAACATATTTCTAATTATAAAACTTGAGGTAATAATAATAATACTTTAATAATAATAATAATAATAATAATAATAACTTGAAGTAATAATAATAATAATATTCAGCTGCAAAGTGCATAAGTTGTTATCAGTGGTTTTTCGTTTACTGTTCATTGATACAGTCATGACAATTGAATGGAAAATGTATATTTTATGATAAATTTGTTTTTTCTTGATTTTCTGGTGTTTATTGTTATAAAAAATTATAATTAGCTTTTATAATTAAAATAACAGTCTCGTCAAAATATGTGTGAGTAGCTGTTATATCATTAAGTTAAGATATATGTCAGTTTGTTTTGTGTTTCTCATATCTTTAGAAAGCTGTTTCATTCAGAGTGTACTTGCCAACCATAGATTTTTCTCTAAACATTGATTGTGTTTGAAATTGTTCATAAATATAATTAACAGTCATAATGTTTAAATAAGTAAACAAAAGTTAACAATGACTTTCTTCCACATGCATCTTTTAAAAAGGTGTTAATTGTCTTCCTGTCTGTCTGTCCCTCCATTAGCAATGTATCATATCTCATACACCATTTAGGACACAGACTGGAACCTTTGGGATATGAATTTGAGGGTAGTCTTCTTTGAATGTACACAGTGTTATAAAATTTTGATTATGACTACCAGTGTCTGCATATAGGTATGTTTAGGTTTTTTTAATAAAAAAAATTAAAGTTTTTTTCATGGACATCTGAGAGTTGTCTTGTGTCATATTAAAGTCAAGGGCTATGCATTGAGCTTTTGGGTTAAACTTTCAGGTCTTGCCCCAGTGATTATCCTTGTGGGTATGCTGCCCCTAGGTCTCAACTAAGATCCTCGTTCAATAACCATATACATATATAAGTTTAAAGCACATGAGATAAGACATACCAGTATATCCTATATAGATGATGGGTCATACCCCATTGGGTGTGGACTTGCTCCATGAAAAATAGCTTGGAAGCAATGGAGATTTCCACTTTGTACCATATTTTTGTTGAAGAACATGTAAAGAAATCAGACACATTTACAGTACAGACACTGAGGACAGAGACTTGCTTTGGGTCATCACTGAGAAACTGTTGAGATCCTCAGCCTATAACTATATATTCACTTAATGGACACAAGGAAATATAAGCCCTTTATCATCCAACCCATATCCTGGGTCATGCTCCTGGGGTATTGGACTTGTCTTTGGTAATTGAGCATCCATTGTTAGAGCTTCTCAAGATTATGCGCTATTCAAAGTCCTCATTATTATTATTATTATTATTATTATTGGACTTAACCATGGCACTTGATCATCCAATCCATATCCTGGGTCATGCCTCTGGAGTATTGGACTTGTCCTTGGCACTTGATGTATGAACCCATATCCTAAGTCATGCCCCTGGAGTATTAGACTTGCCCTTGGCACTTAGTCATCCAGCCCATATCCTGGGTCATGCCCCTGGAGTAATGGACTTGCAGTTGGTACTCGATCATCCAACCATATCCTGGTCCATGCTCCTGGAGTATTGGACTTAACCTTGGCACTTGATTATTGAACCATATCCTGGGACATGCCCCTGGATCATTGAGTGTGCCGTGTACCTACCTATGATGCACATTGTCCTGTAAAATCACAAGTTGAGTGTGTCATGTACTTACTTACCTATGATGTGCATCACCCTGTAAAATCATAAGTTGAGTGTGTCATGTACTTACCTATGATGTGTATCACCCTGTAAAATCATAAGTTGAGTGTGTCATGTACCTACCTATGATGTGTATTACCCTGTAAAATCATAAGTTGAGTGTGTCATGTACCTACCTATGATGTGTATTACCCTGTAAAATCGTAAGTTGAGTGTGTCATGTACTTACCTATGATGTGTATCACCCTGTAAAATCATAAGTTGAGTGTGTCATGTACCTACCTATGATGTGTATCACCCTGTAAAATCGTAAGTTGAGTGCATCATGTACCTACCTATGATGTGTATCACCCTGTAAAATCATAAGTTGAGTGTGTCATGTACTTACATATGATGTGTATCACCCTGTAAAATCATAAGTTGAGTGCATCATGTACCTACCTATGATGTGTATCACCCTGTAAAATCATAAGTTGAGTGTGTCATGTACCTACCTATGATGTGTATCACCCTGTAAAATCATAAGTTGAGTGTGTCATGTACCTACCTATGATGTGTATCACCCTGTAAAATTATAAGTTGAGTGTGTCCTGTACCTACCTATGATGTGTATCACCCTGTAAAATCATAAGTTGAGTGTGTCATGTACTTACCTATGACGTGTATTACCCTGTAAAATCATAAGTTGAGTGTGTCATGTACCTACCTATGATGTGTATTACCCTGTAAAATCATAAGTTGAGTGTGTCATGTACTTACCTATGATGTGTATCACCCTGTAAAATCATAAGTTGAGTGTGTCATGTACTTACCTATGATGTGTATCACCCTGTAAAATCATAAGTTGAGTGTGTCATGTACCTACCCATGATGTGTATCACCCTGTAAAATCATAAGTTGAGTGCATCATGTACCTACCTATGATGTGTATTACCCTGTAAAATCATAAGTTGAGTGTGTCATGTACCTACCTATGATGTGTATCACCCTGTAAAATCATAAGTTGAGTGCATCATGTACCTACCTATGATGTGTATTACCCTGTAAAATCACAAGTTGAGTGTGTTATGTACCTACCTATGATGTGTATTACCCTGTAAAATCATAAGTTGAGTGTGTCATGTACCTACCTATGATGTGTATCACCCTGTAAAATCGTAAGTTGAGTGCATCATGTACCTACCTATGATGTGTATCACCCTGTAAAATCATAAGTTGAGTGTGTCATGTACTTACATATGATGTGTATCACCCTGTAAAATCATAAGTTGAGTGCATCATGTACCTGCCCATGATGTGTATTAATAGCATGATCCCTATTTTTATAGCAGGACTGTAACTGTAGAATGTTTTGTTTTTCATCCATGTTTCTATTTTTTTTAACCCTTCTCTTCATTTTCAGTTATCTAAAAGAAGATTGTTAAAAATCCAAGATGTTCCTTCCACTACAGGAAGACCTGGCATCACTCACTTTACTCCATTAAACATCCAAGTTAATGGAGTGGGGTGTCTAACTTTTTTTATTGACTCCTACATTACTTTGACAATTGAAAAATCACATTTTTACTGAGCTTAAACATTTTCTCATATCTAAAAAATAGTTTTTGCAACACTACATGATGTTATTTTAAAATATACCTGGTTAATTTGGCAAGACAGCTGGACTTTTTTTTCTCAACAGATTAATCAATCATTAATTGATATTCAGTTATTGTCACCCAACAGACACTGATAATAATTATGAATTGTAACTAGATTTAATTGATAAGGCCACTGTTTCTTAAATAATTCCATAAATAAATCCTCATTAAATTTTTGTGGCTAGTGTTAAAATGGCCAAAATTAAATATAGAATCATTCTCATAATAAAATCATCATTTTATCATTCATTAATTGAGTCTTGTGATATTTATAGTAATTTGTTAAGACTGGAACATGTAAATAAAAGCTGTTGTTATCATATTTATTGTCACCTTCACCATAAGTTACAAAAAAAACTGGCTTGTAAGTTTTGGCTTTTTATGTAAATACATACTGTAATATGTTGGGGGCTTTTTCCTTTTTGAATTCTGAAATAATTTACAGGCAAAATTATAATTGTATAATTATCCAGTCTTTATGAAATCTAGACTTATAACTCTATCTTGATAATGATGTTTATATTTCGATACAGTTTGTTATAATCACGATCGGAATAAGAATATCAGTTTCAAGACAGATATTGGCCAAGTTTTGTTGAGTGACAATCATTGCTTTAAGGTTTAGTTGATATGGTTTTCTTTTTTGAAGACAAGCATGGCTTATCATATAAGAAGATAGAGTTTGGTTTATGTTTATAACTTTAGGCATATGTTATCTTTCAGTGTACGGTAGTACAAGATCTCTTCATTGTTTGAAGTTCAAGCCGTTGTATCTGTTTTTGTCCTTTAAAATAAACATCATGAAACCTCAAAGACTAAACTATTACTCTGAACAAATTGTAATTTTTAAGTTTTGCACTGTAATATAATTATTTTTTATTTTAATTAACAATTTTCTGTTTATTTCAATATTAGTCAGACATGATTTATAAGTTCAACTTTTATGCTATGATATAAGTATTATGTAACATAACAATAGTTTTCTATTTGTTTCAATATTAGTCAAGCATGTATCAATTGAGGGTTCAATACTGTCAGCATGACCTTGAGAAATATTGTGTAGTTGCTGCATTCAGGGGACATAATTACTAATAAGAGGTGACAGTCACTCTCTTTGACTGAAAACTGTATTTGAGAATAATGCTGATTACCCCACACATTGTAGAGAGAGACCTAGGTCTTGTGATGTCCATCTATCATACTAACTTGTAAGCAAGGTATCTTAGTAAGTATTTAACCAAACTAGGTGAATTTAAATATTTAGATCCCTTGAGAGAGTAACAGTATCTATTTAGGTTCTGGTGACTGTTAACCAGATCTTTCAAGTTTTACACCTTTTGAGATTTTTGGACAAAAGCATTGTAAACACAATGATGCAGAAATCACTTGAGGTTAAAAATAATATGCCTATGGTATTTGTAATAGTATTGTTATGTATCTTTAATATGTATTATTTGTAGGCTGTTCTTAATGATTATATGTTACATACAATATGTATTATGTACCTGACCTTGTTGAAAATCATGTTCTTTGTGTACCTGAGTAGGGACATTTATTTTATAAACTACAATTATCTTAACTTTTCTTTGTGAGTGTGGGTTCAATATTCAAAAATTATTGTAAAAATATTGATAGTTGTGATTCTGACCCTAGAAACTTCTAGAATGGTAGATTCCATTAAATGACATAGTATTTTCAGAAGGTTGTAATTGCAACCTAGGTCAAATAGAGGGGCTTATAATCATTTTTATCTAAGAATTACTCATTTTAGCCATAACATCTTGAAGCAGAATCAGTCTTATTATTGTGTTCAGATTTTCATTTTGGTGGAATTATTTATTCAAATTATTATTCACTGGAAATACAAAGTACTCATCAATAATATTCTTGGACAGTAACATTTATTTGGAATTATAGTGAATTCAGAAAGGACATTTTTGTATTATAATTTTGTGATACATCAAAAGACTTTTAGCACATTGCCACAATCCAGGCCATTGGCACATTACTACATTTGAGACTACAGGCACATCAACACATCCGATATTGGAGCTTATATGCAATACCACTGGATTTTATATGGAACCTCATACATTTGTACTTGTGATAGGTCTGTTTTGGATTTAATTCACAATACTGTATGTTTTTAAAACAATTTCACTTTGTATTCTTGGGAAATAAATTATTTGTTTAATTTTACAAAACTTGTAGGTTTTTGCCCTTTTCTGTTACTTAGTTTAAGATCATGGAGTCATAACAGTATGTAGATGAACAATTTTAGGTTTTTGAGCCATAAAACCAATTTTAAAATTTTGTATGCTTGGACTTTTTTGACAAAAACTTTGTTCACAGATTAACATGTAAGCAAGATATCTAAGAAACTGTTACACCAGGATGGATACAATTGAATATTTAAGTGCCTAGAGTGGATTTAAATGGATGAATACATGAAGGCTCTAGTTTATATGACATTATTTTTAATCTTTATTTACACAATTTTGAACTGTAAAAGACTTGTTTGACAAAAATATTGTAACCACAATGAAGTGAAAATTGCTTGAGGTAGACAAATGATATTGGGTAGGCTTATTTCTAATAGCATGCAGATGGCTTAATTGTATTTTCAAACCTCATTACATTTGTTCAATTACCATTTGTTTAATTGCCATTTGTTTAGTTACCATGTGGGTTTTGTTCCCATGTGAATGTGGGTATATGAGTTAGCTTTTCAGGACAGCTTTGATTAAATCTCAGTTCTTTCTCAGATAAAATATATAGGTCATTAGTACATGGATTATAATGGCTAGTATTTTGGCCAAGGTGTTTTCATTGCTTATACATTAAATCTTTACCAATTCTTTTGGATCATAACATCATCACATACTACCCTTCTGTCCATATCACTCCATTTGCTGAGTTCCACTAGGGGTGATGGGGCAAGGGTCACATGGGGTGACATATTACATTCGGTGGCTAATCTGGTTATAAGGTTTTTTGAATAACTTATATTTCTTTAATCCATTTTCTGATTCAGTTTATATTTGAAATATCAACTCATATTCCTTATCTCTCAGTGGTATCACTTTTAGACTCTGGATTCAGTCACAGGGTGTGGTCATGAAGTTGTGAATTACATTGGGAAAATATTTTGGTTCAAGACATTTTTTCCCCTCATATTTCCAAAAGCAGTTCACTTCATTGTTGTTAATATAATATCAATATAAACTGACTATATGGTTTTTACTTCTACTACCCCTGGATAAGTCCCTGGGTGGGACCATTATAAAGGGACCATCTGTAGGACACAGTTTATCCAGTTTACCACAAATTAGGAATATTATATGATCCTTAACTCCCCCTTGATCCCTTTATTGTCCCCTGGGTTATATCCTCAGATGGAGCCTTGCTCCTGATGTTATGTATATTTAATTTAATTATTTTTCTGTTAGTTGGAGAGAAAAAAAAGTTTGATTACATTGCAATAACTAACAGACACATAATTAAATTAAATATACATAACACTGGGTTATGATATCCATTTTTGATGTTGTTGTTGTATAGGGTTTAACGCCATTTTTCAGCACAAGATAGGCTATACATGGCGGCCAGTATTAATGGTGGAGGAAGAACCCGGGAAAACCCCGGAAAGAACCACCGAGCCACGAGAAGCTACCGGCAAGCTTTCTCACATATCCACATTGGCCGAGCCCGAGACTGGAACCCACGCAGACAGAGGTGAGATGGCAGTGATCCGTGATGGAGAGCGCTTTAGACCACTTGGCCACTCGGGGCCCCCATTTTTAATGTTGTAGGGTTTAACGCCATATTTCTGCACACGATATGCTATACATGGTGGTTAGTACAAATGGTGGAGGAAGAACCCGGGGAAAATCCTGGAAAGAACCACTGACCCATGAGAAACTACTGGATATCCATTTTTGACTTTGTCACCTTGCACAAAATAGATGGTGACCATGGAAATCAGTTTAAGGTCACCAGAACCAAAAGTACATGTGTAGGTCAAGTTTGATCAAATGTTACTGGAAATATTTTGTTACATGATAATTTCTGCTTCTTGGCACAAAATGTTGCAATTTGACCATACAAATTGGGGACATCCATTTGACAATACAAATTAGGGACATATATTTGACTATACAAATTAGGGACATCTATTTGGCCATGAAAATTAGGGACATCCAATTGACCATACAAATTAGGGACATCAAACTGACCATACAAATTAAAGACATCCAGTTCACCATGCAGTAGGGACATCCAGTTGACCATACAAATTAGGAAGATCCATTTGACCATAGATATTAAGGGCATCCAATATCCCATTCCTACCAAAATTTAGTTTTATCACTTTTCCTTCTGTCAAAAAATGACTATAATTGTCATGAGGGAGGTCAGAAACAAATCCATTCTGTTTTATCCTATCATTGTTCGTTTTATGTTTTCTGTTGCCTGATGACTGCTCCAGTGACCTAATGTTAGAGCTTCCACCTCAGATGCAGGAAGTTGTGGGTTCAAACCCCGGCTGAGTCATACCAAAGAGTTTTACTAACTCATTTGGCAGTCAGCATTAAGAGGGTAGTGTTATGACTTGTCACCTGTTGTCAGGGTAATGTGACTGGGTGGGACATCATGCAACATATTTGCGGCATAATGCCCCAGTGCTAGATATCAGTATTCACTGTCACACTGGACATCGTAGCGATATGACAGAAAAATTGTTAAAGCTACTTTAAAATTCCAAATTGCTCACTCCTGTTGCCCGATAATTGTGCTTTGTAAAACATAAATGAAGTCAATAAATAATATTTTTGTAACATTAAAATCATCATTATTATCTTAGAATTCCTAAATACATCAGACCTCTAGACCTGTTAAAACAGTTTTCACATGTTTGCAAACAAAAAGTGACTAACAACGCACAACACTGCATTAAAATGCTTTGGAATTTAGTTTTGAAATTTGATCCAAAGCAGTTGATGTATTGACAAGTCGATATTTTATTATGGTGCATTCTATCAATTTGAACTGTGCTAATTTGGGACAATTTCTGTACTTTTTTTGTCTCAAATGATAGTACTTGATGGTGAGAACACATCACTAAGGGCAGTAATCATATTACTCATGGGCGCCTAGTTATTTTACACATCTAAATGACAAAATTCATCTCATAATGATTATGACTCAGTCTGTTATCATATGTTTTTGTCCTACAGTTTCAGAAAAACAACCCATTAAATTTAGATGAAAATAGTTGCTTACAAACCAGGACATAAATTACCCAATTTGTTTAATTCTCATCTAGATCTCTGTACATGACAGTGAACCCTACTCTAAGAAACTTTTATTGAGATTTGGTTGAATATATGCACGTCATGTATGTATTTCCCCTTGACACTTTGTCACCCAGTCTCTTGATGTAATCATGGCAGCAATGTTGCTAATATTTTTATTTTGTACTGCATCATTATTGCAGCAGTGGTTTTATTTGACAAGTCATTGCATTGATTTTGCACTGGGATAATTTCGATTGTTTTTTTCATTTCAGGTAAATGACTTCCCTGATTTTCTTATGGGTCAAGAGAGGGAAAATACACAACATATTGCTGTTGTGTACATGAGTCTTGAACATGTTAGAAGAAGATTGTTACGAAAGTCTAAAAAATCCCCAAGGAATGGTTCTATCTCAGATCTTCATGGAGATCGATCCAATGCATCAACTCCACTAAGCCACGTTTCTTCACAGGATTTCTGGCCAGAAGATAATGGGTACATCACACAAAGTACAACAAGTCTTCAGGTCCCTGTGCGCTCTGATAGCAGGAGTTCAGTTGGTTCAACTCGCAATACTGGTTCAAAGAAGAAAAAGAAAACCAGTAAGGCAAGTGAAGGTGGTGATGAGAATTTACTCAAATCATTGAAAGAGGAACTGGAAGAAGATATAGAGGAACAGAGTCTTTATTCAAATTCTATGTCAAAGTCTCAGGATAGATATACTCCCAGGAATGATCATGGCATGGATACAGCTCGTAAAAAATCGGCAAGGCCATTACCTAAATCTCCTGGACATACTAATAGAGAAAATGGCAATATGGAAAGCTCACAAGCACCACCTCTTCCTACAAAAACAGATTTTAAAGATCTGGAGGTCATAGAAAGTACTTCACCTCGTGCCACAGGCTGCTGTTCATGTCTGAACAGTAAAACATCGAGTAAAGTGTCTCCTTTATCTTGTAGTGCAAATACAGCAGTGCAAACAACCAATAATAAAATGAGAGCATTTGATTCGTCCATTATGGACAGGATGTCAGAAGTAAGTGCTCCTGCCGGTAAAGATCAAAGAAGACATTGTGTGCAATCTGTCAGAAATCCAGTTGGGTCCAAGCAATCGGTTAATGACCCAGTTGGATCAAGACTTTCTGAAAATGACCCAGTAGGATCAAGACTTTCTGTTCAAGAATCAAGGCATTCTTCCATGAGTACTCTGCGAGGGACTTCTAGGGCAGGGACACCAGCTCAAGAACCAGATGATAGGAGAAGGTAATTATGATTAACTTATTGGTATTTGTTTCTGTGAAAAATAAGTTACATCTAACAATTGTATGGTAATTAATGTAAGAACCTGGATCAAATTCGAGACAAGCAAGGAATACTAGTTACTACTCTGATCGCTATAAAGAGTGAATTTTCTTGCTGGCATTATTTTGGAAGTATTAAATTGTAATGCAGACTAGGAAATATGCTAGTGGATATTGAAAATAGCCTGATTCCTGCTAGCTAAGACTATTGCTTTTATCCAAATACAGCTAGAAACCATTTTCTTCAAAATTGATGGCAGCTGCTGCTTAAAAGCATTTCTGAACTTCTAAAATAAGTTTGATGTCCTTTAATGTAACAGTAATTGAGTGGAAACCTTGTGGTTGCATATAATGGCTATTGCATACATCAGTATGTGCTATTGTAACAGTAATTGAGTGGAAACTTTGTGGTTGCATAGGATGGCTATTGCATACATCAGTATGTGCTATTGTAACAGTAATTGAGTGAAAACCTTGTGGTTGCATAGGATGACTATTGATTACATCAGTATGTGCTATTGTAACAGTAATTGAGTGAAACCCTTGTGGTTGCATAGGATGGCTATTGCATACATCAGTATGTGCTATTGTAACATTAATTGAGTGGAAACTGTGTGGCTGCATAGGATGGCTATTGCATACATCAGTATGTGCTATTGTAGCAGTAATTGAGTGGAAACTTTGTGGTTGCATATAATGGCTATTGCATACATCAGTATGTGCTATTGTAACTGTAATTGAGTGAAACCCTTGTGGTTGCAGAGGATGGCTATTGCATACATCAGTATGTGCTATTGTAGCAGTAATTGAGTGGAAACTTTGTGGTTGCATATAATGGCTATTGCATACATCAGTATGTGCTTTTGTAACAGTAATTGAGTGGAAACCTTGTGGTTGCATAGGAAGGCTATTGCATACATCAGTATGTGCTATTGTAACAGTAATTGAGTGGAAACCTTGTGGTTGCATAGGAAGGCTATTGCATACATCAGTATGTGCATGATCATATAGTACTTGCCTTGTCATGAAAACCATAGAGATAGCTAAATATGAAAATATTACAGCTAAAAGCTCAATCTTCATATCAAGGTTTACAAGCATTTTGATAAGGGGGCCATAAGATGGGGTGCATGCTGTTATGCTGTCATCTGTCTTTCTAACCATCCATGCATCTGTTACCAATTTCATTTTTGCATAAAACTTGAGTTGTCCACCAATTACAGTTACCAAAACTTTGCAGATAGCTCATACTTGCAGATGAGGAAGAAACCTATTGATTTCTTGGTCAAAAAGCTGAAAGGTCAAGGCCACTGTGACTGAAAGAAAGAAATATTGTTTCCTCACAATAACTCAATTTCTCCTTCATCTACAGTTATAAAATTTTGTGGATGGCTTTCAATTGGGATACAAAAGAGTCCTGATAATTTTGTGATAAAAATGTCAAAGTAATTTTGTGGGAAAGAAGATTTAATTATATCTGATTTAATTGTTTGTAAGTTTCAAAATCTTTTTATTTTTTAAATTTCTTATGTCAAAATAATGTAGTTCTCTTTGTTAGGAACTCATAGTTTTTCCAGAAAATAGTTTGACCTTGACTGTTTGTGTTAGTAAACACATAAGGCTGACCTGGTCTCCAACCTTAACTCAAAATTAGTAGCAGCCACATAAATAAGTTCTATTTTTATTTTTAAATGATTGGTTGTTGTCAAGGTCATGATGGGACTAAGTGATTTGAGAGTAAACAATTTTTTTATTTTGTTTCTTTGAGTAAAATAATTGGTATTTGTCAGGGTCATGTTAGGCATACATGTTATAAACACGATCATGTGCTCCCCCTTTTCGATTTTGCAACTTGGGTATTTTCAAAACCACGTTTTAGAATACGATATAACATTTGTTTTAGAGAAATATTGTCAGTTGGGCTCTTACACTGGATAGTGTCTGTTGTGACGTTTGGAGTTATTTCAAATTATTTAGATTTAAAAGGATTTTTTAAAAATTCCTGGAGATATACATGTGCTCATATGAAATTCTTGAACAAAGACATCTCTTATAAAAATTTATTTGGATTTTCAAAACCGAAGTGATATTTCTTGTTTCTACAAGGAACTGTTGACTTAAACACACTTCAGGTTACAGCATCCATCACTGTTTTCCTCCTTGGATTCTTCATCAGGACTTGATTCTTAAAACTGTAGATTCATATTTTTTCATTTTTACAGAATTTTTCCAGGGAAATAAATTATTATATTTTTTAAAGCTTGTTGTTTTCACTCTTTCTTGTGTTACTGTTTATTCGAGCCTAAAAATGTAACACGCTACTGTCTAAAGTGACCATAAACTTTGTGGATGGCTTGCACCTGGGGTAAGGAAGAAATCTTTATTTTGGTTTTGATAGGTCAAAGGCTAAGGTCACTGACTGAAAGAAGAAAAATGGTTTCTCCACAATGACATTAGTTCTACATCATAGACCTGGAGCAAATTTTGTGAATGGTTTTATACTTGAGGAAGGACAAATCCTATCAGTTATAGGGTCAAAAGGTCAAAGGTCAAAATTACTGACTGTAAGAAGACAGGTGTTTCCTGTGCATAAATCTGAGTTATCTGCATAAGAAATATATTACGCATAGGAATGGCATATAATATGCCTTTCATGTTATTTATGAAAGATACAGACATGTTCTTTGGGGGTTGGGATAATTTCACTCTTGGAGAAGTAACTCAAAATAATCCAGGGAAACCAGCACTTATTTTTTCAGAAGAATTTGTTGTCATAAAATATATCTGCATTCCCTTTTTGCTTAGTTTATTTAGAATTCAATTACAAACTTACCAACTAAACAGCAGTTGCTGTCACTTATCCATGTGTGATTCACACACTTTACATTGTTTTTAAAGTAAACCTTTGGGGTAAGACTAGTACTTTGTAATTAATTACATGTGTAGATTAAAACCAGGGTACAAGATTTACCATGTGTAATCATACATAAGACACATCCAACTGCATAATGTATCAGTATATCTGGGTCTGTTCAGTTTGTAAAGAGGATCAGAAGAACAAACATCACATACATTATGCTATGGCAGATCAGGATCTTTGTTATTTGCAGTTAGAAAGGACTTATTAGCGAGTATATATGGCATGTGAAATTAATGGTTTCATATGCAATAAAGATTAATCTGTATGCTATATAAATGTGAAAGTATTGGAAGGACATAACATTTTGATTCTTATACAAATAATCTGTATCCCTTATAAATATATCATGATATTGCAGCCTTTGGGGAGGGTTGGTGTTGGTTTAGAACTACTGAAAGAGAAACAAAAATTGATTTATTACTTAATTACAATCACCCAGGCTAACACCATCTACAGTCATAAACATCTCTGGATGGCTTGCACATAAGGGAAGGTAGAACCTTTTTTTTATCTGGGATCAAAAATCAAGGTCTAAGATTGAAAGGAAACATTTCTGCACATTAACTTGACATCTTCACTGTCCACAGTTACCAGACTTCATGGATTGCTTGTGCTTGGGGTAATGGAAGAATCCTGTCAGTTTTGGGGACAAAGGGTGGAAGGTCAATGTCACTGAAAAAGAGAAAAATTTGTTTATCCTCAATAACATTAGTTCTACATTGGATGCATGAACTTGCCTTTGTGGTTGGTTTGTCTATTTTGGGGTCAAAAGGTCAAAGGTCAGTGTCAGTATTATTGAGAGAAAAGAAAAATGGTTTGGGCACAATAGCTTTACTTTAATTCTCCATAATCTGTGGTTGCCAGGCTTTATGGCAACTTTGTATATTTGATATGAAGAAACCAATTGACTTTGGGGTCAAAAAGTAAATGGTCAATGTGACTGTGCATAGTAACATTAGTTCAGCATAACACACCTAGAACAAAGTTTGGCATTGAATTGCACATAGGGCCAGGAAGAATTCTATATAATTCAGGGTTAAATGGCAAATGGTCATGGTTACTGAGACTGAAGAAGGAAAATGGTTTCCATACAGTGACACTGGGTCTGTATTAGAGACCTGGACAGACTTTGTGAATAACTTACTTATTTTGAAAAAAGCAACCTATCTATTTTGGTGTCAAAGGTCAATATCACTTTGACTGAAAGAAGAATTAGTGCTTTTGTTTGATAACTTTTATTCTTTACCATGCACCTTTACCAAAATTTGTTGAGTATTTACACTTAAGGAATAGAAAAGGTCAGTTGCTTTATTGTGGTTAGAATGGAATTTTACTTTTGTTCAACAGTAAGTAGGTTTGTTTACCAAACCTTTTGGGTGGCTTGCATTTAGAGTAATAAAGAAACTTATATCTACTGGGGTGAAAATGCCAGAGGTCAAGGTAGTCTAATAGGAAAATACTGGTTTATCCACGTTAAGTTTAGTATTTTCCGCGCATACATAGGGAACTATTCAACACACTGGGTGAATAATGTGCATTTATGATACTTATTTCAGTTGCTATTCTTTCCTTAAACACTAGTTGGATTTTCTGCAGACTTGATATATGCCATTATGAAGCTGAGATAATTAATTCTTCAGAAACTCATCCCATGACCTTTTAGTCAAGGTCACAGTTCTAAAAAAATTTAATTATGGTTATAGTTGAAGTTTTTTCATTTACTTATTTTTCTGAAACCCCTTAATGGATTTTATTATGATGCAAAGACGACTCATTTGCTGAAATAAATGCTTGACCCTTAGACCCTGCAGTCAGGTTCAAAGTAATAGAAAGTTTATGTTAAGATTTTGGGTTGATGTGCTTTCATTATCTGATATTGTCTGATCCATCTGATGGATTTTCTTCATACTAGGGAGGCTTCGTTATGAACCTGAGATAATTCACTCTGTATCTGTACCTTCGCATCCTTGATCTCCAGGTCAAGGTCATAGTCATAGTAAATGTGCATTCAGATTTTGGTTAAAGTTTTATTTCATACTTTTTTCTAAAGCCCTTGATGGATTTAAGTTTTGTTTATGCCATACTTTGAATGAAGGCATATGAAACTAAGGCATATTATTTTGTGAAATACTCATTTAGCCTTTTTACCTTGAGATCAAAATTACATGTTTTATAGCAGTGTTTCAATTGTGGGCTTAATATGTTGTTCCCGGTCTTTTTGTTTTTGTACTTGCACAGTTTCCTGACTATGGCTTCAGTAAATCTTTTTTGGTTAGCAAAAAACTTCAGATGAGCCTATTGTTGGATGTGACATGTCTGGGTATTGTTTCGACCTTATATGCCCATTTCTCACCAGTAAGTCTATATCAGTATGTGTCAGAAATTAAGCTGTTAAAATACATGTCCAAGTTTGAAGTCAGGTTATGTTTTCTCAGCTTTTTAGTTGTATAAATTCAGCCTTCGATTATCAGGTGTCTTAATCACCTCATGTCTGCTAAGATCGAACCTATACAGCTTTACCTAATCCCATTAATATCACTTGAATTTTGTTGGATAGCTTGCACACTGAATCATTGATAGAACCGGGTCAAATATCACAGAAGTTTGCCAACAAAATCCTTTTGTACCAAGGACTTAGCTTTGAAATTTGTATGTCTAAAATTAAATAATTAATGTTTTGATTATAGATGATCATTAGAATTTACAGTCATAAACAGAAATTATACTTAATATAGACACAATCATGTACCAAGAGTTACAACAACAAAAATAGATATAAGTGACACTTCACTATCATAATAATTTGTGAATAAAATTTTATTGGAACTAATTCTTTAATTTCAGTTTGGGTGGTATTGCTTCTTCCTACTCAGATATGGGTGGTTCAGTCACTGGTCGGTCTCTGTTAGGGGTGGAAGGTTTACCAGAGAAGAAGAGGACTGTTCTAAACATATACTTGCTCAACAATGTGTCTCCAATGCTCATGCTGATCCGAAGTGCCTGGAGCAACTACCTTATTGTAAGTAACTACCTCATTTTAAGCACCTACCTCATTGTAAGCAAATACCTCATTGTAAGCAACAACCTCATAAGTAACTACCTCATTGTAAGTAACTACCTTACTGTAAGCAACTACCTCATTGTAAGCAACCTCATTGTAAGCAACTACCTCATTGTAAGCAACTACCCATGCCATACAAGTCTCTATACATATTTAGGAATGTGAAGTGCCAAGCAACTATCTTATTATAAGCAACTACCCATGCCATACAAGTCTCTATACGTATTTAGGAATGTTAAGTGCCAAGCAACTACCTCATTGTAAGGAACTACCCATGCCATACAAGTCTCTATATGTATTTAGGAATGTGAAGTGCCAAGCAACTGTGGCCTTATTTACAAGAGTACGCAGTAATTGCAAAATTATCATAGCAACAACAGCAATACATTAACCACATCATCACAAGCCATAAGTAACAATCTGTTATGCTCCTTTTTTACCCTTGATGGCCAGTATTGAGATTTCATTTTTGGATGAGTATATATAAAAATACATAATCAATGACATAATGTAACAGTCTCTGTTACAATAATGAAACTGTCCATTTTATTGATGTATAAGTTGATGTGGCTGGAAGAGAAATTTTCTTTTGGGCTTTAAAATGGCATGAAAAATCATGTTGGGTCACAATGATGAGAAGACTACTAACAGTGGGTAGGTGGTGGTTAAGTTGATTTATGCATATTTAGGAGCACTGAGGAAATCTCAGCACCATGAGTGATAAAGAAACATGGCAGATTGTTGCCTGTCGTTCACAACGATGCATATACCAGTGTTCCAGCTAGGTTGAAATAGATGGATGCTTCTCCCTCCATATCCTTATCATTTGGTGCCCTACCTTGTGCCTTCATTGCCCTTATAAAGTTATAGCCTCTTATCTACCCTGCTAGAGCTTCCCAGTCTGCTTCTCTCCAGCTGAAAAAAAAATGTGTTATGTTTATTTATTTTACTTTTGTTTTTGTTTTGATAGTGTGCATATTTGATAAACATGTGAAAGTGTTGTTGCCTGTTTCTGCTTCCAAAAAGATGAAATTCTAAATGTCATCATGGGCATAAAGTTCTTTTTTAATTGCCCAGAATTACCCTTTTTTCCCAAAGTGACCAACTTCAGCAAGTGTGTACCTATCAATAAAGGTGCCCCACTTACTCTCCTCTCTGTAACAAAATTACTAGCTGGAGCATTGTGTACCCACAACAATCTACTGCAAACTTAAGCGCAATGCACCTATCTATGGTTGTATTTAAACACACACACACACACACCCCATTAAATTAGCTTCATTGTGTACTGTACTCAAAATACCAGTTCCCTCTAAACCAGGATTGGGTTTCCTAAACAAGTTGCCTGTCGGCTTGTCCCACAAAACTTTCCTATTTGAATTGTCTACAAAATCTTCAGCATGCCAATGAAATGTGGCATTTTCAATTTTAAGTTTTTAAAAGATGCTGGTAAATTATTTATATTCTCTGATTCACTGGGACTCTATTTGTACGTCCATAACTGGGACTCTTTTTGTACGTCCATAACCCTTATGAAAGTAAGTTGTATCAAAAGTTATCAACTTCGAGTACAGTGCAAAGCACATAAGAACAGGAGCTATACCATTCCTGATCACCATATTTCATTGGTTCCCTCACTTATGGATTGGAGTCAATAACACTGATGCTGATCTTCAGGCACATAATGCACAATCACATCAGGATCTCTTAGCCCTAACATACATCATTTGTCAGTGCATTGTGAGACTCACAGCAGATTTGTTCCTGTGTTGTTTGCATTTGCACCCAGCCTGTACAGGAGAATAAATGATACATGCAAGAGACAAACTTGCACATGTGGATTTTGAAAGAATATATTGGTTATAAGACATATCAAAATGTATATGCAGATTGCTAACAGGTTTTTGAAGTTAGTTTCAGTAGTAATATTTAATGCTTTTCATGGAGAAAAATAATTTTAAGATGCATGTATAAGTGGAGTAATGGCATGGAAAGCTGTGATATGCTAAGTCATGGCTTTCACCAGCTGATCGGGGTTTAAATTAGCAACATTTTTTTGCCATTTGTGCAGAGAAATTATTGCTGGCCTACTTCAGTATGAAAACACATCCACACAGTAGATAGTCCAAATGATGAGTGTGGATTAATTTTGCATGTCTCCATGCCTGTCATACTCCTCTTTGTGAAATAAGCAATTTGCTGTGAAATGAACTAAGCATTTGACAGGCAGTGATGGTGTAGCTAGGCTGGTTACTCTATATTTATTCCAGCATCTTCATATTAACAGAGTGATCAATGATAACCAGTCAGACCAAGTTTTCATTCGGTAGGGGTCATTTAACGAGACCATTTTTTAACAAACTGAGAAGAAAAGCAGGCAAGAACAAAGATGGTTGAACATGCCAAGCGTGATGCACCATGCTTGTTGTTCATAGATTAATTCTGGGTTTTTAAGCAGTTAAAAAAAATGCACATCTGAGATTGTTTGAAGTAGCTTCTCTCTCATCTGAGTGGTAATATTGAGCAATGTGGGTATCATAACTTGCTACAATTAAACATTCCTGTTAAAGTCAAAATTTCAAAATTTATATCTGTGTTTTTTAAGGTAAATACAATGAAGTAGTCATAATTTGGAAATTATCACACTGCAGATAGATACACATGGAGTAATTTTCCCTGGCATGTTAGTATTTGTTTGATTACAAATGAAGTGATTTTCATTGGCATCTGAGTATATTTTGGATTACACATGTAGTGATTTTCATTGGCATGCCAATGTGTGTTCCATTACACAAGTAGTAAAATTTCATTGGCATGCCAGTGTATGTTTGATTACACATGTAGTAATTTTCATTAGCATGTCAGTGTGTGTTTGATTTAAACATGTAATTTTCATTGGCCTGTCAATGTGTATAATTTGTAGAACAATTCAGAAAGCTATTCAGAACATTTTGTCTTTGAAGAACATGAGCAGCGAGAAATGACCATAACATAACACCTTGTATTTGCTGGCACCAAAATAATCCTATGTAAACGTTTGACTTCTGTACATTAGACCTGACTATCTGTCGCAGGCAGCCCATCATAACTTCAAATTTTCATGTGAATTGAAATGGTGGTTCTCATATATGCTCACTTATAAGTAAAGTCAAACTGCAGATAACAAAAAACCTGATCTGCCATAGCATAATGTGTCTGCAGATCAGGGCCTGTGCTGTTTATTCTACTGATTACTCCTAACAAACTGCATATACACAGATCAGCTGGCATATTGTGTGACAGCAGATCTGGGTCTGTGCACTTTGCAGTTGGACTCATAAGTAAGTACATGTATATACACTGTTCATGTAGTTTCTGTCACCGAACGTAGAAAGCGTGCAGATGATGTCACACAAAGGATTTGTTGGTTTTAATGGCACTTTTAAGACATAAAGCCAAAGTAATGAAAATTAAGTGCCTTTCCTGAGACACAAATGGAGTTGTGGCTTACCTGGGCAGGTGTCAAACCAGCAACACTTGGATTATGAACATGATACTCTGCCAGCTAAACTAACATAACATCCTCTCAAATTAAGAAAGAATCTTTGAATAAATATAGTATATTTTTCTTTTTTAAAAACCCCCAAACAAACATAATTTGGTGCTATACAATCTAACCTTGCTTCTTTTAAAGGTATCAAGGGACTGATGGCACAACATCCTTGAATTGTAGGTTCAACTCCATAAAAGCATGGTACCACCACAATGCCAGAAAGTACATGCCTTTATATGCCATATTGATTTTTCCCCCAAGTCTTAATTACCTGTTACTATACCATCAACTTAACAAATCAATATGAACATTACAACAATTCATAGATTACATGAGCTACATGATTTTTTTTCTTCTCTTTAGTTATTCTAACAGTTTCCATATTTTGATTTATTGCAAGTCTGAGTGCAATTGTCCCTAATCTATTTGTGCACATTAGGCACATTTAGGCTCAGGTGTAATGATGTGGTCACCTGCAATAACTAAAACTAGCAAATTACACCAAGCTCACTCTTGCTCTTGGTTTCCATATTATGCATAGTTTTCAGTAATAGATTCTGAGTGTTGTAAATATAAAATTTGAGCATAATGAATTATTTGACTTTTTCTTTTTTCTTAATTCACTATACAAGAATTAATGTCTCACTGTCACCAGAACAGAATGAATGCCCTCAGACAAGTGTTTATTTGAAAAATTTCCATGCTCCTGAATTTGTTATTTGAATCTGTCTTACAGAGAGCTACTCTACAGTTCAGTCATGATTATCAGGCCACTGCAAGATCAGATATTGTCTTTCCTAAAAACTCACAAAATCAAAGGTAAGAACAAAACTACTTGTTACATTTATATGAATTACAAATCACCAATATGCATTAGATATCACCAGTATGAATTAGATATCACTGATATGCATTAGATATCACATATAAGTTAGAGATCACCAATATGCATTAGATATCACCAGTATGAATTAAATATTACTGATATGTGTTAAGTATCACTGATATAAGTTAGATATCACCAGTATGAATTAGATATCACTGATATACATTAGATATCACCAATATGAATTAGATATCACTGATATGCATTAGATATCACTGATATAAGTTAGATATCACCAATATGAATTAGATATCACTGATATACATTAGATATCACCAATATGAATTAGATATCACTGATATGCATTAGAAATCACTGATATGAGTTAGATATCACCAATATGCATTAGATATTACTGATATGAATTAGAGATCACCAATATGCTTTAGATGTCACTGATATGAATTAGATATCATGAATTAGATATCATCGATATCTCATTTACCTGTTTTAAAAGCTTGGCATTTCTTAATGTTTTTACCATGTCAAAATATTAATGGAAAATGGACTGATTTCCCAAACAACTCGCCTGTATTGTTTTCATTTGCTAAAATCATATAAGTTTAATGCATAATGTGATGAAGGTATTTTTCCCCATTTTTTGGACCTAAAAGGCAAGTAATATAATGTCCGGCCCATCTGTACTTCCATCTCACCATCTGTCAGTTAGTAATTTAGTTTATCTCCTCATTGACCACTGAAGAGTCTGGCTACAGCTTTGGGATATGATATATGGGGTGGTTTGTAGATGTGTACAACAGTTTTTAAATTTTGCTATGAACCCTTGGGGTGGGGCTAGGATGGAAGGGGATCTTTTTAACATATATGTAAACATTTTGGTAAATACATTTATAAGAGATGTAGATCTGAAAGTTGGCATGTATCATCATCAACACCAGGTCTGAAACACGTTTTAATTGGTTTTGATTTTACACTAGGATCTTGCCTCAGTGAAATGGAAATGTTGCCCTGCATCATAACTTGGAAAGTTTTGAGATCCCCACCATTACCGTAGATAGCTTTGAAGAACACAAGGAGATGGAATTGGACATGTATCCATTAGAGACCATGAGCCATGCTCATGGGAAAGATGGC
This sequence comes from Sinohyriopsis cumingii, assembly GCA_028554795.2. Lineage (NCBI taxonomy): Eukaryota > Metazoa > Mollusca > Bivalvia > Unionida > Unionidae > Sinohyriopsis > Sinohyriopsis cumingii. Next base: position 48,083,037 of record CM068834.1, read on the forward strand.
TTGGTCCTGGGTCATATTTTGGAAACTGTCAACAACTCACCTATAGCTATATATATGTTTGAAGAACATAAGAGACAGAATTAGATTATAAGTCAGTACAGATGATTGGTCATACTGGGGTAGGGTATTTGCCATTGGATCATAACTTCATATATGTGACAGAACCAGGATTTCAAACAAGTAGATTTACAAATACTAATCAGTAGATTGGATTCTAAGCCATTAGATTTTTTATCAGCATAAATTTCACATTTTCTGAGGGGATTGAATTTAAAAAAATCCATTTTTTTTTGCCATTTGTTCTCTTTGTACTACATGTTACAGAATTTTGCCCTGAATTGAACAACATATGTTAAGAGCTGCCTTTCAGTATTCCTCTTAAAATAACTAGAACAATACAATGATAATTAAACAGGACAAAAATAAAAATACTTTTTACTGCTGAGATCACTTTTTATGGTTGATCTCTTCTTATCTCCTCTCTGCCTAAGGTCATCTGATTTTCATCCAAGCCTTGGAAGACATCATGACCACTTTTTATTCCTTACAAAGCATTCATCTATTGGCATTTTACTCCCCAGATTCCAACAAAAAGTTAATCACATTTCAGTATTCCTTAGTGATTTCAAACCCATTTCTCTGCAATCATTGCACTGGTCAATGTACTGATGTAAACAATTTTGGTCCCTATTCGACCTATTCTGGTTGGTTTTGCTACTGTCTTGATAGAACATGTCAAAATATAGTGGTTTGTTTCGTTAAATAACAAAATTGTTTTAATTTTCAAAAGTGGTAGATTTAGACTAAAAAACGGCAACTGCAACATTTTTGTCCTACCACCAATAGAATCACAAGGATGTAACATGAAAATTCTGAGCTCATCACCCTTAGTAGTATATGTAGGTTTGATGGACATGAGACAAAATGAGACATGTTTCCATTACAGACCATGGGTTATGTCTCTGGGGTAGGGGTTTTGCCCTGGCATAATAACTTAAAATCTGTTAAGATCCCCACTGTATGACCATGTAGATCTTCAACAAGCATGATGATATAAATGCACTTGCATATTCAACACAGGCCCATGGCCAGTCATGCCACTGGAGTAGATTATTTGTCTAGGTTTATTACACTGAAACTATTAAGATCTACTTGTTGTAACCATATACACACTAACTGTACAGGAAGACACAAATTCAAAGTTTACAGGATTGCAACATTGACGGGCCATGCCACTAGTGGTGTAACATGGAAGTTCAGAGATATGTATTGGCCTACCATTGACCTAATTTTATGTTTTAGGGTACTTCTGTAATCAAGAACTATTTCTTCACTTGCTTTAAACATTTTACACTACTCTCATCCCAAGATAGAAATTGTTCAGTTGTTGTAAAAATAATTGTGGTATCGGCTAGCATGTGTGTTTGTGTGTGTATTGTACACTTGTTTTCTGTCATCAGTATTTGTGTGTTATTGATATGATTATGTAATTTCCATTAACTTAGACATTAACAGTGTGATTTCTAGGACCAAAGTATGAATGTTTGATATTGATTATATTCAGGCTAACAGAAAATAAATTGATACAGATATGGCCATTTGTTTGAGTTCACTACAGCATTATTGTTTTATTGAGCTGTGAAATACAAAATCAGTTGATGACAGGTTGTGGAGGATAATTTCAATATTAAACAATTCAATAAAACATTGTTCTGAGGACAACAAAAGCCATTTCAATTACAATAATAATTAATTAATATGAGTCAGTACATTGTCAATTAATACAACATGAAGATTTTTTTATCTTATAGTTCACTGTAGAGATTTTTTTAATAACGTCCATTAGCCATAGAGAAATTTCCTGACTTGGACATGTATATTCCCAAGTCTCACCTGCAAGGTCTTCTTTCTTTTCATGGTGCAGATCCAGAGCTCCATTGGCCACTGTAAATTTATAAGAAGAAAGATAGATTTGTGCTTTAAACAAAAAGTGAAAAAATGCATGAATAATGTATTTAAAATTAATTTTCTTGTAATATATTGTTAACTGATAAATTATTTCTTGTAATTGAACTTAATTGAAGCTCAGATGATTTTTAAATACTGCAGCTGACAGAAAAATGTCCACTTCTCACAAGATGTCAAATTGTTCAGACAACCATAACTTATGTTAACATCAGTAGTAGTTTGGCCATACAATTTTTATTTGAAGAAACAAAATAAGAACAGTTAGCTGACAAAATAATTTACAACTATATTTTGACATACTATTTCATATTGGGGGTTGGGGAGGTAAATTGAATTCAGTCTTTTTAATGTATTGTTTATATTATTAAAACTCACTTTTATTAAGACAACATTGGAAGGCAATGGTTCTTTCCATTTAATAGTAACATAAACAAAAATCACAAAGTTATAAATATGAAATCAAAATGTATTTCTAAGATCATAAATGGAAAATAATGAGTTTAAAGCTGAAATGTAATTGCAAACATAAATAGAATACAAATGGAAGATCAGTGATATGCAGAATTAATTCAAAACAAAATAAATTTAAAGAAAATGTAGATCAGGTAAAATTACTCGTTTCAGGGTCAGCACATGACCTCTGACCCTGGACTTAGAATGTGCTGTTCATTAAATGTCTAGCTGAACACATATATGTACCACTTCTTTTTTTCTGATTTTATTATGGGTATTTAAATTTATGCCTCTTTAGAAAACGTGATTTTCTCATAATTACATGTAGGTCTCTATATATGAAAAGGTAAATATTGTGTGTGTTCCTTAATTTAACAAGGCATACTTATTATTTTGTGATCAAGTCTTTTCATAATAATAATTTGATTTCTGTTTGATTGGGAAGCTTTTGTAGTCACTGTAAAAAAATAGTCATTGCAGTCACTAGATAGAAATATAGTAAATGTCATTACTAGAGAGAATTATTTGATGTAGTCAATGCAGTCATTGTACAGAAATAGTCAAAGTAGTCACTGTACAGAATTATTTGATGTAGTCAATGCAGTCATTGTACAGAAATAGTCAAAGTAGTCACTGTACAGAATTATTTGATGTCAATGCAGTCATTGTACAGAAATAGTCAAAGTAGTCACTGTACAGAATTATTTGATGTAGTCAATGCAGTCATTGTACAGAAATAGTCAATGTAGTCACTGTACAGAATTATTTGATGTAGTCAATGCAGTCATTGTACAGAAATAGTCAATGTAGTCACTGTACAGAATTATTTGATGTAGTCAATGCAGTCATTGTACAGAAATAGTCAATGTAGTCACTGTACAGAATTATTTGATGTAGTCAATGCAGTCATTGTACAGAAATATAGCCAATGTTGTCACTACAGAATTATTTGATCTAGTCAATGCAGTCACTGTACAGAATTATTGAAGTAAGAATCACTGCAGATCTTCAAAGTTTTTAAAGTCCAATGAAATTTGAATAATGTTGCAATAGTGTGGTGTATATTTTAACAGCATAGTTTTTCTTCTCTTTCAGATTTGTTCAAAGCAAATTGTGTGTGTGTGTGTGTGTGTGTGTGTGTTTAATGGCATGTCATCACAATCCTGGGTATACAGTAGATGGCAAAAACTGAAGTAGAAACATTGGTAAAAGCAAACCATTAGCCTGAGACCCCAGACTAACTTTCATATTGATGTGAACATCTGCAGTTTTGACTTTTATACTTCTCAGGAGAATGTTGTTCAAAATTATCTTCTTATTTGTAAAATTCAAGCCTTGTATGACTGGGAGCTCTCTTTTATTTTTTTACAGATTCTTGATAGCATAAAATTGTACAAGTTCACCAGGTAGCTAAACCATAAAACAGACAGCAAATTTACTCCTGTATGCAGTGTATTTCATATTTATCACTGAGCTTCCTTTAGTTAAGGACCCCAGTTGAGTGTGTTGTAGCATAGCTGACTTGTAGTTTTATGGCTTTTTGTAGCCCAATAAATAGAAACAGCCATTCCAAAATCTTTTAAAAATAAAACATTTTTTCTGATGATGAAGTTAAACTTATCTTTGTATATGTTTATGTCAACAATTTTTCTTATGCGTGGTACATTCTTCTGTATTGATGTATGGTACATTCTTCTGTATTGGTGTATGGTACATTCTTCTGTATTGGTGTATGGTACATTCTTATTTTTTGGCAATTCAGGTGAATCCTTTATCACTGTATTTTTCAATATCTTTTCAGGGAAAAGATGGAACTTTTATTCCAGCAATTGAAGAGAGAACTTTTAAATCCATCCAATACAATGGAGAAAACATTTGAATTGTTGAATGAACTTAGGACAGCAACAGAAAAGAATTTTGCCCTAAAGAAATTATTTTGGAAGGTATAATCTTTTTCTAAGATAATTCTTCAAAATTTCGTAACCAACACAATATTTTGGCAAAGTATGAATCTGTTTAGATTATTTTTTTATTGATTATGTCCTGTATCTAGAATCTTAAGAATAACACAAACTTTAGATTTTAGCGTAGAGTGGCAGTGTATCCATTTTCAGTATGACCTCATTTAAAAGTCAGGGCCCCACTGTAGAGGGGCGCAGGTTATCCTTTACCTCCAGCTTGAATTTAGTAGTTATGGAGGAAGTTTGCTTCTTATTGATATCTGATTGGCTGTTGGACATTGGAGACTACCTGACAGTGATTGATATCTGATTGACTATTGGACATTGGAAACTACCTGACAGTGATTGATATCTTATTGACTGTTGGACAGTAGATACTAGCCCACAGTCATTGATATCTGATTGTCTGTTGGACATTGGAAACTACCTTACAGTGATTGATATCTGACTGGCTGTTGAACATTGGAAACTACCTGACAGTGATTGCTATCTGATTGGCTGTTGGACATTGGAAACTACCTGACAGTGATTGATATCTGATTGGCTGTTGAACATTGGAAACTGCCTGACAGTGATTGATGTCTGAAGCATAATGCCTGATACTGACCATCAGCCACACCTAAATATATTGTCCGTAGAGGGAAGGTGTGTATTCTATTTATAATACCACGTGATTGACAAATAGATGTTATGCTATTTACACATTGTTGGAAATAAATGAAAAGGTTGCTTCCTTGCTCTGGGTAATTCATGATTATTAGAATTTTCCCTTACACATAGCACACATATCTTAGATATCTTAGAGTTTGACATTTTTGGCAATGTCACACTGACTTCCTCAGCAACTACTTTTGATCATGTGACCATTAAAAGTCTCTGAGTAAGGGAAAATTCTAATAATTGTGAATTATATTAGCAAGGAAGTAACCTTCATTTATTTTCAACAACTCTAAGATATCTAAGATATCATACCAACCCCTTCTCTAGCAGCCACCCAGTTTTGAACCTGAACCTTTCGCCAGCAACCAAAAGGGTGGATATATTTTGTCTGGTTAAGGAAGATGGAAATTGAGGAGGGGTTAAATACGTTGATGAAATGAAGAAAAGGGAAAATCTGACAATTGCTGGACATGAATGAATGCTTTTTTTAAACATGGTGACCAATACAGGAGGTTTTGCTGTGTGTGTTGTCCAGCATACCTTTTTAGTTTTAAATACTTGTCAATAGTTGCTGCACAGGAACCCGTAGAAATATCTTCATTATTGTTGTCATTCTTGACTTTGACAATGTCATTATCATTAATTATCAGCACATGTTTTTACTAATTCATAGAAAATAGCTCATATAACAGACCCTGTATCACTGTGAGTGATCTTTTTCTTTCTCATCATTAACCTAAAGGCAAGGCATTACAGTTATCATACCTTTGATCTGGCCACAAAGTAATAAGGAGTCCCATTAATTATAGTACAGTACATACCTGCTAATAACATTTGCATAAAGGATGCATTTCTCATATTAATATATGTGTGCGGCAGACCCAACAGGTGTTCAATCAGCTGTTTTAATGGCAGTCTCTTAGTTAATGGTTTAAGATTGACTATCTTAACTGCAGCTGTGTCTTCAAATGGTTTTTCCTTCATAAGGAATTTTACTTTGAATGGAGCCCTTGTAGTTATTACTGTGCTGAGGTGTGTTACATGGTAATAAATACATACATATATACTTTATAGCCATTTGAGATGAAGGGATGAAACATTGTTATAAGTATGTCATCACTAAAAAGGGGACCCAGTCTTTAGGGTCAAGGTCATAGGTCAATATTTTATGTTTCAGTCATGTTTGCCCTTCTACCTTCAAACTTAAATGTCGTTTAATATAAATAGCTAAAGCTTAATATTGTTATTAGAAGATGTTTTGTGTTGCATATTTTGAGGTCTTTTCCTCAAGGTCGGTGTCACAGATAACTATCTTAAGTTTTTGATTATTTCAGCTTTATATCATACAAGCTGTTGGAAGTACATCAGTGACCTATAGTACATTTCCTTTTCAGTTTCATGGCATCTCATGTATCACAGACAAGGTTTTATCTGCAAGGTCAAGGTCACTACATACAAATAAACTTTCTGTATTTTCCACTTCAATGAGAAACTTGCTTACTTTCCAAGATTGCTTCATAACTTTATGTTTTTTTTCTTAAAGATGATAGATTTCACTACATTAATTAATGCTGGTATCAGATTAAGGATTTATCTTACATGAACTGTTGCTTATATCACATTGAAGGATAAATAAATATATAAATAATGATATAGAAATTTCCTGTTTATAAATGTTTATATAAAGTATGTCAGTGGTAAGTCACTGCACTTGTTGTTACCTTGTCACTTTTTAAAGACATCAAATCTTAAAACAACTGATAATTGTTAATTTAATTTAGATTGATCTGTTTATTGTTATTTTTTTTAAAGTGTGTTATGTGTACAATTGTTGTATAATCAAGGGCAAACAGTAGCCCACCAATTCTTGAACAGTCAACTAGGGTGCACACTCATACACCAACCAATGCAGTGGTTGAAATAAGTTTATCATCTGAATTAATTTACCTACCTAAATATGTATTACATACTTGTAAATTTTGGGCACTGCTTCAAAAAAAAATGTCAAAATGAAAGTCATACATGGCTTGGCAGCAATCTCAGCCAATGATCCTGTCATCAGTTGACCCTGCACTGGAAATTGTTTGCTGTATATACTCTCTTATAAGATGAGTCGAACTGCAAATTGGACAGACCCAGATCTGCCAGCGCATTATGCAACTGCAGATCTGATTCTGTGCAGTTGATTAAGAATAATCAGTATAACAAAACAACATAGACTCTGATCTGCAGGCATATTATGCAATGGCAGATCAGGATCTTTGTTGTTTGCCATTTTACTCAACTCATAAGCGAGTATATACAGCAGTTCTTTGTGAAACAATAAACTCTATCACTGATACCTGTCCCTAAATAAGTGATATGATATATTTTGTGTATGTAATTTAGTGTTTCGTTAATTTAATTTAGTTTAGTTACAAGGAATTAAGAATTCAGATGAATAGAATCTCTGAGAGGTAATTCTATAGGTTTAAAATGTATAAGGACACTGCATTGTGGCCTCAACACTTGTACACATACATACTGAAATATAATTGCACTACAACTTTCCTGACATTATTCTTAGATGAATTGTTTTGCAGTGAATTCAGTCACTTCATGGTCTATGCTGAGATGTTTAAAGTTGATGCTTCTTTGTGCACATTTTCTATATAATTAGGATGGATTAATTGTGATGGCTGCGGTGAGATTGGCTGATCAGTAAGCATGTACCCAAACCATTTATGGTATTTGGCTGCCAGTTTTCTTTTCCATGTATATACAAATGCATCATTCTCTGCAGAAAATTAATTATGAAATATATAATCACTCTGGTTTCCTTATTTCTTGTTTAGTATGTATTAGTTTAGGTTAAATGAATTTTTGAAGCCTATAGTTTTGTGCCCACCTCATCTACTTTTTGTAGAACCTTTACACCATCATGTTCTTATGTTAACTTGATGTCATATTGCAATGATGCATAACATTTTGGCTCTCTATGGACCCTATCATTTTATGGCTGGTTCTTTATAGTAAGGATTGTGCTGATTTGCCATTAAATGCAATACCAACCTACCTACCTACCTACATGACATTATCCCAAGTAACTAGAAGTCAGAAAAATGGGTTAGACTACTATATTTTTTAATGTATATGTTTTCAAAACTCGATTAATTACAATTAATTTTACAACTTGATTAATTACATTTTAAACTCATGAAGATATTGCAAATAAAATGAGCTAAATAAAATGTTTTATCAATGTTGTTATTATATCTGTATTTAGGATTATTTAAAGATATGGAGAGACAAAGCTAGCCAACAGAACTTTGTAGGTGTCTCACTAAATTCAATTAACTAAGTATATAAAATCTATCTTTGTGGAAACCTTGCCCAGTTTAGTTGACAGTTGAAGCATGCAAATTTAGCACCAGTCTCAGAGCCTGTAATATTCTGTTAAGAAAGGCCAACATGAAAACTAGAAAATCAGTCCAGATTTTATCAACTCAACCCTGAGCAACACTATATCCAAGTCTACACTGTTCGCAGTTGAGTGCACATATTGCTTAGCGGAATATGCTGTAAACAGGACCAGTGGAGAGCCTGCACCACTTGCATCACAGAACCTATTGCTGCACAAGTGTTAGACTTAGAGTGTCTAATATTGTAGTTAAAATGGATGACATAAAAACTTGACAAATCTGCCAATAATTTACTGACGACCCTATACAACAGTGTTAACATACAGAGTCAACACTGGTCTCAGCTGAGTGCACATATTGCCCAGTGGAGAGTCGGTACCAATTGCTGCATAGACCCAACTGCTTAATGATCATTATTTATTCTTGATTCTCTGTAGTATATTTGTTGGAAGCAGACAAAAATAAACATTCAGATATAAGAAATATTTTTTACTAACAGCAGTGAAAGCACTGTGTAAGATCTATTATGCAACAATTGTTTGCTTGCAGCAGTTAGTTCAGACCCTCAGTGCATCTGCCATCTGACAGGAAGATACCTCTTTGATATTGATTTCAAATGAAATTATGCTGCAGATATTGAAGATCAAATATTCTTTATTCTTCTGTGCCCAGGGATTTAAGCAACACTGCTTTTGATTAAAAGATCCTTCATGTTACCATGGCAGCTGTGGAGTAAATGATAATGTTCTTGGTTCAGACCATGGCAAATACAGAAACAAAGAAGGCTAGGAAACAATTGATTAAATTTACCAGCTTTATTTCAAGTTTTTATGCAATGAAGAAAATAATCTTGTTTTCTTTGAGAATTATAATTAAACCTGTCTGTAAATGGACATCTTTAGGAACTCGACATATTGTCGCATGAGAATGGTATCCTTATTATGAAGGGATCCCCTTAGGGATAAAAGCTTTACATTTTTACTTCAGCATGTATTGATGTTGCAAATAATAACTGTTGACATTCAGATCAAAATCTAGGGTTACAATACCTCCTGTGGAACAAAGCCCCAACCCCCAGCTTTCCAACAGTCTTTATACAAGACAACAAGACTGGATTACTTTGTGCCACTTGCAGTAGATAAGATAGACAAGCTTGTTGTTATCACTTATCAGAGATTAGTTTGCCAAAATCCATTATGTGACAAGTGTTTGTTAATTATGCTGGGCTGAATCTCATTCCTCTTTACTAGATTTACAAAAATGACACTAATAGAAGCCTACATTTGTCATATTTGATTTACATTAGTTACTTGTCATCCTTTTATAAAGACCAGTCCTAAAACATAAATGTAAATACTGTCTAAAGACCAATCCTAAGACATCATTGTAAACGATGTCTACAACCAGTCCTAAACTATGAATGTAAAAACTGTCTAAAGACCAGTCCTAAATCATGAATGTAAAAACTGTCTAAAGACTTGTCCTAAACCATGAATGTAAAAACTGTCTAAAGACCAGTCCTTAAACATGAATGTAAACAATGTATAAAGACCAGTCCTCAGACATAAGTGAATCACAGTCTCAAGACCAGTCTTGAAACATGTGTAAGCACAGTCTCAAGACCAGTCTTAAAACATATAAACACTGTCTAAAGACAGGTCCTAAAAGATGTATAAACACTTTCTAAAAACAGGTCCTAAAAAGAAGTATAAACACAGTCTAAAGGCCAGTCCTAAAACATAAGTGTAAAGACTGTCTAAGGATAACTGGAGTGCTATATATTTACATGCTTATTGTTAACAGTTTGGTAGGTCCTTATGGAAATGTCCCATGAGAACATTTGATGTTATCTTTTGGGTCATTATCAAAAAATGTTTTTTATATGCAGTTATAATTGGAGCAAAGAAATATGAATTAACTTTCCAAGTTGGGCTTAATTTCCCAAAATTGTTTTGGGTTGTCATACTAAGGCTTATTACCTTAGGGTTGTTATATTAAGGCTTATTACCTTAGGATTGATATTAAAGCTTATTACCTTAGGGTTGACATATTAAGGCTTATTACCTTAGGGTTGTCATATTAAGGTTTATTACCTTAGGGTTGATATTAAGGCTTATTACCTTATCTTGGCATCCGTCCATCTACGGGAGACGATGGCGTAGCTCCAAAGTAAGCTTTTGTCTACCCTTCTTTCTAGCTCTCTTTTCAGCTTGTTTTATTCATCTCTCTTCCTCTGTGTTTTGAACTCCCTGCCTGACAGCTAGGCGCCAGCTGGAATGGTTGTTTGCACAGCTCTCCCAGTTGTTGACATTGATGTTTGCCATCTTCATATCCTTCTTGCAAACATCTTTGTAGCGCAGATGTGGTCGTCCAGTTGGTCGTGCACCTTCTGCAAACTCCCCATATAACAGGTCTTTGGGAATGCGACCTGGGTCCATTCTTTTGACATGGCCAAGCCAGCGAAGGCGCCTCTCACTGAGAATGGAGAACATGCTGTTCATGTTGGCACGTTCTAGAACCTCTGTATTGGGTACTTTGTCCTGCCACTGGATGTGCAGAATGCGCCGCAGACATCTCAGGTGGAAGCTGTTGAGTTTCCTCTCGTGTCTTGCATAGGTGGTCCATGTTTCGCTGCTGTAGAGAAGTGAGCTGAGTACGCAGGCTTGGTAGACATGCAGTTTGGTCTTCTCTGTGAGGTTGGGGTTGTTCCAGACTCTCTGGTTAAGTCTGGCCATCACTGCTGCTGCCTTGGCAATCCTGCTGTTCACCTCAGAATCAATGGAGAGTGAGCTGGAGATGTTAGACCCGAGGTATGTGAAGTTCTTGACAACTTCCAAGTTGTACCCATCGATGGTGACAGAGGGAGGGGAGTCTGCGTCCTGCGCCATGACGTTTGTTTTCCTCTTCGTTTTTGTTTATTACCTTAGGGTTGTCATATTAAGGCTTATTACCTTATGATTGTCATATTAAGGCTTATTACCTTAGGTTGACACATTAAGGCTTATTACCTTAGGGTTGTCATATTAAAGCTTATTACCTTAGGGTTGTTATATTTGGATTGCTAAGAATGTACTGCATGAACAAATATGTACATTGCAGAGGGTCCTGTAAGTAAAGTTTTTACCATAATCTTGGACTGTAGGTGTAGTTATGTCAGTGGTACAGTAAAAACCTCTCAGAGTGAAGAATTTTGTATTAAAGAAATATACCTATTCATTAAGGACGGCAGAAATGAATCGTGTTCCTTAATTTATTTTTATAGATATTTGACCATTCAGTAGGATGCACACATAAAGGGAGCCATGGTCATTCATTTGGCATAGTACATAGCTTCCATTTTCTTGGCGTGATAAGGCCAAATAAAGAGTTAAAAGTAACATTAAAAACTAATTATCAACCTGCAGCATAAAGTAAGTGTACTCATTAGACATGTTTCAATGCATTTTTTTTGTTGCCATAAAGTAAGTGTACTCAATAGATATGTTTCAATGCATGTTTTTGTTGGCCATAAAGTAAGTGTACTCAATAGACATGTTTCAATGCATTTTTTTTTTTGTTGCCATAAAGTAAGTGTACTCATTAGACATGTTTCAATGCATTTTTTTTGGTTGGCCATAAAGTAAGTATACTCAATAGATATATTTCAATGCATTTTTTTTTGTTGGCCATAAAGTAAGTGTACTCATTAGACATGTTTCAATGTACTTTTTTTGTTGGCCATAAAGTAAGTGTACTCAATAGATATGTTTCAATGCATTTTTTTTTTGTTGGCCATAAAGTAAGTGTACTCAATAGATATGTTTCAATGCATTTTTTTTATTATTTTTTGGCCATAAAGTAAGTGTACTCAATAGATATGTTTCAATGCATTTTTTTAATTATTTTTTGGTCATAAAGTAAGTGTATTCATTAGACATGTTTCAGTGCTTTTTTTTGTTGACCATAAAGTAAGTCTACTCAATAGATATGTTTCAATGCATTTTTTTATTATTTTTTGGCCATGAAGTAAGTGTACTCAATAGATATGTTTCAATGCATTTTTTTTGGCCATAAAGTAAGTGTACTCAATAGATATGTTTCAATGCATTTTTTTATTATTTTTTGGCCATAAAGTAAGTGTACTCAATAGATATGTTTTAATGCATTATGTTTTGTTGGTCATAAAGTAAGTGTACTCAATAGATATGTTTCAATGCATTTTTTTTGTTGGCTGTAAAGTAAGTGTACTCAATAGATATGTTTCAATGCATTTTTTTTTGTTGCCATAAATTAAGTGTACCCAATAGATATGTTTCAAAGCATTATTAATTTTTTTGCCATTAAGTAAGTGTACTCAATAGATATGTTTCAAAGAATTTTTTTTTTTGCCATTAAGTGTACTCAATAGATATCTTTCAAAGCATTTTTTAATTTCCTTGTTTCAGAGCCCTGATATATTCAACTTCTTTTTGAGGCAGCTACAGAAATACCTACCAAAGTCCAAAGTCAATGTGAACTCAGATTCTGGCAGAAAAGAGAGAGCAGATGAACTGGAGTAAGATATTTTATTTATTACATGGAGGTCTGTCTTGTAGTTTATACCATATATGATATTTTATTTATTACATGGAGGTCTGTCTAAGACTTGTAGTTTACGCCACATTCTGAAAAAATGCATGGAAAATTGGAAAATGTTTTAAATTACAATTTTGGACTAAATTTGTATGAAATGAGCAGCTTTTTTTTAAAAAAAATATAACATGTAATGAATCAGAATTTTGGGGATGTGATTAAAAGAGAGAACAAAAGGACAGGATATAAGATTATATCAGAGCAGTTTGTATTTGGACCTGGTTCACAGTGAAAACTTGAGTTAGTTGTTAAATCATGCTGCACCAAAGTTGGACTAACACAATGCTATAAGTTTGATTTTATCAATGTGTACACCATAATTTTTAATGGCCAATTCATTGTTATAATTTTTGCAGTCATTTGTCCAGCATATATTTCAAATGATGCAAAACATTCTTTTTAGCCATTTAGAATTTATTTAGCGATGCAACATTTTGTACAGGTAAGAAAACAAGCCTTTATTGACAGCTTTTTCAAACCTTGATTGACAGCCTTTTCTGACCTTGATTGACAGCCTTTACTCATTGCATTCAACGTAAATGAGATAACTTCAAAGACACAAATAGATATTCTGCAATTAAATATCCAGCATGTGAGCTATTAGCTATGTGGTAAGTAAGTAAACAGTTACTTGAGTGTATTGTGTACCTATAGGTTGTTTAATTAACCAGTAAAATATAGATCTTACTCAGATGTGTATGATCAAACTTTTAAATAGTAGACGGTCATATTCTTTAATTTGTTAATTTCTGAGGTTAATCACCATCTTTTGTGAACAATGATCATGTTTACTTCATTTCCTTGATTGAAAGTGATCATTAAGAGCTCCATAATATGTTTGAAATCAAAAACATATATTTAAACAGAAATGCTGAATTTTTTTTTAAAGTTCTGATACCATATGTTTGGATTGTTATGACTCTATGGTCATAAACTTAGTAACAGAAAGATGCGAAACCAAACAAGTTGTGTAAAACTTAACATATAATTTAATTGTCTATGTTACAAAATGAACATTTAGAAGAACTTACAGTGTTGTGAATTAAGTCCAAAATAATCCTAAAAGGTTCAATCGCAAGTCCAAAACTGTTCTGAATGAATTTAACAAATTAAAGAATATGACCTTCTGTCTGCTATGACATTTAGTCAATGACTGTAGATTGCAATGAGCTATAAATTGGTTGCTGACAAGTTTTAAAAACAATCTCAATAATAAACCTATTTACAAGTTTGGGGTAATTTCCCATTGGATGACTGTGTCTGGTGGGTTCTGTTGCAACATGGGGATATATTGTGAAATATGTAATGTGCAACATTAATCAAGTAGGGAATACATGTAATGTGATGTAGAGCTGTAGTATGGATATAAAGACGAAGAGGTAAACAATTCTTTCCAAATTTCCAATGTTCTTGTTTTAAAATCAGTCTGCAGATATATTTAATGCTGTGTTTAGATATAATTTACAAGGACTCCTCTGAATTATTCGCTGGAATTACAAACTGCTCATTGACTTTGGACTAAAGTATTATTCTGGGATTACTGTGAATTTATTCAAAGGAGTTCACGACAATGCCATTGCAATACATCAATACTGTTGGTATATTAGTAATCCATAACAGCGAGTGCTTTAGACCACTCGGCCACTTGGGGGCCCCTGTTAAAAAGGTGTATATGTGCATTTAAGGATGTTGAATTAAGATAAGCATTTTTTTACCAATTCCCCGTGACATGAGTTTTTTTTAAACCAATTCCCACCCCATAAAAGTTTAGTTTTACTACAAATTCCCTATGAAATGAAGTTGAGTTTTTTTTAACCAATTGCCCCAACATGAATGTTACGTTTTTACCAGTTCCCCAACATGAAAGTTGTGCTTTTTCACCAGTTCCCCAGACATGAAAGTTGATTTTGTATACCAATTCCCCCGACATGAAAGTTTTTTACCAGTTCCCCCAACATGAAAGTTGAGTTTCTTTTACCAGTTCCCCAGACATGAATGTTGAGTGTTTTACCAATAACCCCCATCACAAAAATTGAGTTATGAGCTACATAATCTTTTCATATGCTTTTGACCTTCATTTTTATTTTCTTTGCAGATTTGTGATACTTGTGATAGAGATTGTCTGTCTGATGTTCAGAGAGTCTGAAATCATTGTGGAGAGGAATACAGCTTTAAAGGCAGAACGGTAGAAATTTAAGTCATCGTAGTTTTATGCAGTTAGGAATTTATTAAAATCTGCTTAAGGAAGTTGGTAATGTGAAAGATTCACCCATTCCATGCACATGATCACTCTTTTCATGTATGTATTCTTACTGCCCATGCTGTAACTCTTATTCATATTTTGACATCAAACTTGAACTTTGTATTACTATCTGGAAGAACTTTTTTCTACAAAAAATGGCTGGGAATTACTTTTATGCATTTTATCCAACATTGCTTATAATCTAATTCCAATAACTGTTTGGAAATACCATCGGCATGTATACCTGGTGCCGATGTAAATGTCATAGGACATATCTATTTGGCAAAATATGTCATTACGACTCCTTCTGGTCACTGGTTAATCCTTGTTTATGCACTGTATTTTAACTAATTTAGTGTTTATTTAACACAAGTGTATCCACATTAATTACATAAAATCTATTGTATATTTTTTTAATTTACTTTTCTGTTTCATCTTCAGTGTTGGACTATGCAGACATGTTAAATTTGAAGATCCCATCAAATATGAAAGTTGAAATATAAGTTTATACTTAAACCACTTTCATGTGCACTTGTGTTTTACTCAGTGATATGCTGAAAATGAAAGTCTTCAAAATGGGGTAAATATTGCCCAGTTACAATACTGAATACAACATATGTGTGGTGTTTTCTTTGGTCTAGCTTGCTAATGATTGATGACAACAGGTAAGAAATGTATGTTGTCTACAATTGAAATCTTGAGTTTTTGTATTCAGAATAAATATAAATTATGGAGATTCTTAAATTGCAAACCACCCCATGAAAAGAAAAACAAACTTCAGTGGAAAAGAGGGCTTTGATTACCAGCATAATAAGCACATGCCTTGAAACTTTCAACAGTGATAGCAGGTTCAATTTAAAGACTTGCACTTATTTTGTAACTTTTATAGTGGTTCCTACTGCTCCCATAAAGGACCTGAAGTTTACACATGCTTTAGACCCTTTTGGCTCTTAGCATTTGAATGTTTAGAACACTATTTCCAATTCATTTTCACTTATTGCCACCTAGCTTACATGAAGGGTTCATCCAGGAAGGAAGTTGTGTGGCACACTAAAACTGAGTCCCTGTGACTTAAAATTTAAGGATTTTTTGAATATTGCTTAAATTTATATTTTGGTTCTAATTTAAATACCTTTTCACTCTTTTGCTACCAAACTTACAACTTTTAGCCCTTATCAATAATTAGTCCTCTAATTTTACTTTTATGTAGCACCATATAGAAACTACTGTGCTGTTAAATGCTACTGTACATGTATCTTGTGACCTACTTTCCAAGGGATTATTTTGCCTTGCTTGAAACTTGTATTTAAGGCTCTGATTCCAATACTGTTTTAGCTTTTTTTTGCCACCAAACTTGCATCTTAGGTTGAAGGTGTGTTGTACACCAAAATTGTGTTGCTGTGATGCTGACACAGAAAAGGGGATTCTTTTGTGAGTTCCCACATATGAGTAAGTGTAACATTTCTCCAGGTTTAAAAAACTGCGGAGCTGCAGTTGATCTCTTCCAAATGCAAAAGAGCAGTTTGATTAAGGTCAGTACACTGAAAACAGGTCAATTTTACAGTCTGATGTCATTTTTCAACCTAGTCTTGGTTAAATGTGTTATTTTAACAACAGACATTAGGCTTACATTATAATATGAAGTTGGTAAAATCTAGTGGCTGGAGAAGCTTGCAGGGTGTTGTGTGTTCTGAATGACATCACGTGACATCATGGAGATGTAAATATTGTGTCTA
Organism: Sinohyriopsis cumingii; assembly: GCA_028554795.2. NCBI lineage: Eukaryota > Metazoa > Mollusca > Bivalvia > Unionida > Unionidae > Sinohyriopsis > Sinohyriopsis cumingii. Next base: position 48,100,069 of record CM068834.1, read on the forward strand.
GAGAGCATTCTTTATTAGTGTAAAGTAATATTTTTGAGTTGGAAGATATATTTGAATTCATAGCCCAGAAGAATTTATGTGATTGTCTTTTGTCCAGTACTGTTACATACAACCCTATTTAGACTACTGTAACACAGTATGGGGTAATTCAAATGATAAAAACATAAGAAAGCTGGCACATCTTCAAAAAAGAGCATTTGGACTAATATTAACCCGGAAACAAACCAAGAAAACTTTAGCTGTAAGTTAAAATTATTACCTATTAAAGACCAAATCTGATTGAGAAAAGCCAAATTAATATAATGATATCCAAAAATAATGCTCCTGAATATTTACAACCGCTTTTCCAGTATAGGCTACCTGGCAATACTACCCCCACCTGCGATCTATGTCTACCAAACAGTATTAAATTCCCAAACCAAATAAGGAATTATTTTAAAAGGTTTCCAATACTATGGAACTTAATTTGCTCTGGAATAGTATTCCAGTTGAGATTAGAAATGCCCACTCTATTTCCTTCCAAACCCAATATATCCAGTGGCTTCAGAGATGCAGCTAAAATAAATAAATTCCTTTGTATGGATGCCTCAAGTTGGATTATTTCTTAGCTAATTGTGTTACCATCTTTAAATAAGGTCATTATTCTCCTTCTTCTTATTATTATTACTGTCTATTAGCCCTAGGAATGAAAAACAACACATAATGACATCAAAGTGCCACAAACAATAACAGTAATGGTGTAAAATATTTTCTCACAATCAAATTTGTCAACTCTGGTAAAATTTGAATCTTGGGGAGGATGGAATGACCTTGTCTTCAGGAAGGTCCTACATGTAAGTCCAACATTATATATATTTACCTATAGTAAGAAGCAGTTATAACCAATTAAAAAAATGGCAACATGACTAAGCATTGTTATGTACTGACTTAGTGACCAACTGTAGTCAGTCCCTCAGCCTACATAGTAAAAATTTGCAAATAGACTGTTGAACCTTTAATTTTGTTCCAGTAAATATGACTTTATGAAAACTCATTGGTCAACTTTCAGCTCCAGAATCGAGTATAAGGAGTGGAAAAACTTTGTTGCACATTCAGTCAGATTTATAGACAATTCCATTTAGAGTTTCCAGCTGTGTTCCAATATTTAGCTCAGTAGTATGCCAATTTCCAGTCAACTCCTCCCAGATTGTTTTGGTGAGATTCAAACAAGGAAAATATAGAAAATGTCAAAACTACACCTCTAGTAACATCATCAGTGGAATTGGATGAATGAAACTAGGCATTGCAAGACTTTGGTGATAAAGATTTATTCAAGTTTTAGAGAGAGAGAGAGAGAGAGAGAGAGAAGAGAGATAAAAGACATAGAATACCAGAAACATATGGAAGATAATCTCTTCCCACCCCACCTGCCATGAACTGTACCACAAGAGCAGTGCATTAGAATACTTAGCAATGTTAAAATTTGTTTATGATAGAGTTTCATTCTATGAAAGAAGTGTATACTATGATCTGATGGGAATGATGTTGCATCTTGTCAGTGTTGCACCAAATTTGAACTTAAAAACTAGTGTTGTGACTGGTGGGGTGAAAAGATCTTATCTTCCATATGCTTCTGTCATCATGTATTCTGATGTTGTTTATTTTCACTCATCTCTCACTGTCTCTAAAACTTGAATAAATCTTATTCATGAAAAAAGTTATAATTGACTCATCCAGTTCCATTCATGACATTATTTGGGACCTTGCAAGGACATTTCTGTATATTAATTGTTTGAATCTTTCTAGTAAAAGCTGCATGGGTGTGGCTAGAAATTGGCAAAACTTGATAGTCATTGAGAAACAGCGCTAACATTTAGAACACAGATAGAAACTTTAATTTTCTGCAACCAATTTTTTTTCCACTCCACTCCTAATAGTAGATTTCTGAGCTAGAAGTTGACCAGTGATTTTTCAGTTTTATTTACTGAAGCAAAATTATATGGTAAACATTCTATTTTGCCCATTTTGCTACATGATCTGATGTGCCCACTATAGTGGGTGTACATACGAATGCTTAGTCATGTTGCTTTTTTTAAATCTGGCTATGACATAGTTTCTTGCTATTAAAGAAATATATCAATGTTGAACTTTTTGAACTTGCTGGAGACAATGTCCTTTCACATTCCCCTAGTTAACAAATCTGAACCCACAGACTTTGGAAACAGTTATACACCATGGCTGTTATTATCAGTGATAATTATAAAATTGTTTATAGCATCATGTGTATGTATATATATATATATATATATATATATATATATATATATATATATATATATATTTATATATATATCTTTTTTTGTGCACACATTCAATTTGTATTACAGTGGCAGATCTGCTTTGGATTTGTTGATGGTACTGACATGTATACCTGAGATTCCTAAAAGATATGCTATATCAGCAGCAGGATCTACTGAAACAGATGAGCTCAGAGTAGAGTCTGATGCAGAGGTAAATCTATGACTTTAGAATCTGACAAAGTGGGTGGGGCAAACTTTTGTTCCTTAGTGTGATAGAGTTGTGGCATATTAATTTGGTCTTGTCTATATATACATCATGGCTTGGTGGTTGACACAATAATGAAGATAAAAACATGGTATATTTAAATAAATCTTAGTAGGCATGTTTCATCTACAGATACATCACCTGATTATAATATTTTTGATATATATGTATAAGGTTTGAAAGCACATCATATTAAGAAAAAATATAACATCTTGCAAATTACTGCCATTCTAAGTCCTCAAAAAAGATCTTGAACACATATTTTGTTGTTTTAGAAATAAACATGCCAGTCCTTCACACTGAACTCTCAGCCAGTAACAGAGATATTATATTGAAAGCATTCTCTATACCTGGCATGGGAAACTTCCTCCAGGGTGTAGGCCTGATAAATGATTCTAAAAGCCTCACCCTATGATTGTAAATAAATGGGTAAAACCAGGTCACCTGCTGGATCCGTCCCATGGGCATTGTATTGTACACTCTACTCTATACACATCCAACAACTGTTCACAGCATCATAGCTGTTGGCAAAATGTTTTATCTGGTCACATGGCTGTTTCTGCAGCAAACTGAGCAATCCTTACTGAGAGACTCATCTGGAAATCAGTCTCTCTCACACATGGCACTATGCAAAAAGAAAAAATATCAAAAAAGGATACCTGCACTCCATTTCTCTAGTGACTTTCACTTACCTTCAGCTGGCAGAGAGAGATGCATTTCTGTCCACTACCATGCTGCTCAGAGACCACCACAAGTACCAGAATGCTCAGAGACCACCACAAGCACCAGAATGCTCAGTGACCACCACAAGTATCAGAATGCTCAGAGACCACCACAAGTACCAGAATGCTCAGAGACCACCACAAGTACCAGAATGCTCAGAGACCACCACAAGTACCAGAATGCTCAGTGACCACCACAAGTACCAGAATGCTCAGAGACCACCTCAAGGCAGCTTTTTTCTGTCCAACCTCTTGTTTACAGTTACATAAAGTTCAGGAAATAGCCTGTCAATGTGTCAACCCTCTCAAGGACCCATCAAACCAGAGCCTGACTTCATTTTGCAAGAGGGATCAGAAAAAGAAAAATATTCAGCTAAATCAGTCCTGACAAAGAAATCCCCCTCCAAAACCTAACTTTTTGGCAGGGATCCAGTCACCCAGAGCAATAGAAAAAATTACATGGTGAAGAAAGGACTGATTTCAGCCTCACCATGCTACCAATGGGAAATGATACCACACTAATGCCAGCCTCACCATGCTACCCATGGGAAATGATATCACACTAATGCCAGCCTCACCATGGTACCCATGGGAAATGATACCACACTAATGCCAGCCTCACCATGCTACCCATGGGAAATGATACCACACTAATGCCAGCCTCACCATGCTACCCATGGGAAATGATATCACACTAATGCCAGCCTCACCATGGTACCCATGGGAAATGATACCACACTAATGCCAGCCTCACCATGCTACCCATGGGACATGATACCACACTAATGCCAGCCTCACCATGCTACCCATGGGAAATGATACCACACTAATGCCAGCCTTTTCAGATTCCTAATGGGAGGAAGACTTAAGCTACTCAGACACTTTCTGCCAGAAAAGGGTGATATTGTTCACACATTGGGATTCTAACTCATGATGCACACAGGCATCCAAGGTAAGGACAGGAACTCTAAAGTGAACCTTCAACTCCATCAGTGGGGCCACGGGTAGCCAGGTGGTCTAAAGTGCTTGCCATTGCCACAGACTGCCATCTCATCTCTGTCCATGTGGGTTTTAGTCTTGGGTTCAGCCTATGTGGGTATGTGAGATGACTTGCAAGCAGCTTCCTTTGGATTGGTGTTTTTCCTGTCTTTTTCTGCTTTCTTCCTGCACCAGTTATATTGGCTGCCATGTATAGCCTATCCTATGCTGAAAAATGGCTTTAAGACCACAACAACAACAACATTAACATCATCAGTCAGATTAGACCTCCTTCACATTCCCTTTCACAGGTTTTCACCAAAATTACAGAGATTTACAATAAAGGTTTCTGACATCAAATTGCCAGGACATACTCCAGCAAACAAGTTGAGCAACGTTTTTGCAGAGTCACTTAATCCCCTCATTCCTCACTAGTTTTGCATAGGATTCCTTGTCAATCTGGAGAAATCCATTGTTAGCATGTCCCAGGATTTTACTCATCTGAACATGTAATTTAACTAGCATTCTCAATTAATTTGCCTCTCTCATGATTGTCCTTTGATGTCTTCTACCTCCTGGAAAGTTTAGTATCAGCCTGGGAACTCCTCACGTGAGACCCTTGTTGTAATCCTTCTGTCACATTGGTGTCCAGAGCTGTACTAAATTGACCTGACAAAGTTTTCAGACTGCATGGTTATTCCATCATGTTAAATGGGAGGACCTGTTGTTGTTTACAGCAGGCATCCTGTTTCATCACCAGCCACTGGAGACTTGAATTAGCACAGACAACAGCATGACTGGAGTACCAATCTCCTCCTGTCATTTCTAGTGGGTAGCTTATAGTACCTTGAGGAGTAGTGTGTGGACACCAACTTCAGAAGACACAAGCCAAATCGAATGCCATTTGGTCAGTATTAGTAGACGCAGTCTTGTAAGGGTGTTCTGGTTCTTTTTGACATCCCTTCGGTAATAATTTTTCTCCAGAGGCATTCATATTCAGATTTCTGCCCACTTACTTAGAATTTCCCAAGTGATGTCATTCACTGTCTACAAATCCACATTTAAGTCTGCCATACTTCAGTCCTGGTCAACATCCTGGCATGTTTGATCTCCTGATGGAACCAACCATTTCATGTATGATGGTTCATGCACCCTCCTTCTGCAGTGAATCTGCATGTATCAGGATTGATCCATAATGTACTTTTTCTGGCAAGGTAAAATGTCAAGCTCCCAATTCAAATCTTCTTACACACAGTCCTTAAGGCCAGGTCAGCTGATCCATTGTCCTTACCTGGTTCAATACATATGCCTTTCCCCAACCCTCTGATTCCCAGGGTCATTCAAAAAACTCTGGAATCTTGAGTGCTGTCTAGCCATAATTGTCCCTATAAGTGGAAAAAGTAATTGATCAATGACCTACTCAATATAATGGTGGAGATTTCCAACAAAATTTTACCTTCTTCTTGCTTGCTGAAACAACATGCAGTTTTTTCCAACCCAGTCCAGAAATGCTCAACCTGGCTCATACTGAACAAGCCCACAGAAAGAAACATTTCTGGGAACAAGTGGTGGACACAATTGACCTTGGCAAGAAAGACCACCACTTTGAAAGTCTATAAGGGAACAAGGGAAGAGTCTTCTCCCTAAGGTGGTGGGAGAGAAGTATCTCTCCCTTAAAAGCCTTGGTATGAAATACTGTTAACTTCCTGCTCTGACTATTTAACAAAAAGTTGGCTCAGATCACAATGAAGGGCTGTCATTCCAAGATTTCTGACACATTTCACCATTAAGGATGGGACGTAGGGAAACATAAACTTCTCTACCTAGTTCTGATTTGTCTCAAACATGGGTTCTGACACAGATAAAACAAGACACCTATTGAACCACTGTCAAGAGCCTCTCCTATTTGTCTTTTATGTAAGACATTCATCTCTGTCACTCTAGTCCTGGCAGGCAGAATCAGTGAAATTCATGCCGTATCTGTCAGAGTATCTGCCATTATGATATGGTAGTTTGTTTTCTTTGGACCCTCGATCAATAAAGCATTTTTCACCATTAGGGTACTCAGGTGGTAACTAAGATGTACTGAGCAAATCAGAAGATTGTTCTTACCACTCACAGAAGGAAGGGACAGTATTTTTGCCTGAGCTTTTTCAATCCTGATCTATTTAGGGTATCAATTCTGCTTCCATTATGACATTTCCTGCTTCTTTCTCAAGACCATTCCATCCCAAAGAACTACAATTGTATGAATTAGGCCAGGAGTGCAACAGGGTACCTTCCTAGGTCATTCAGTTGCTTTGTAATGATTTGGGCTTCTTTACATTCACTGAATTTGCCAGAGCAAAACTGTTTTCTCAAGACATATTGCATTTATTGATCTGTTCTAACCCTAGTTCATATCTCACATGTGTCTTGTACCCTCGTTCATATCTTACATGTGACTCGTACCCTAGTCCATATCTCACATGTGACTCATACCCTAGTCCATATCTCACATGTGACTCATACCCTAGTCCATATCTCACATGTGACTTGTACCCTCGTCCATATCTCACATGTGACTCGTAGCTGTTGCACATACATTAGATAATCAGATCTAGGGTCAACACCAGGGAAAAGGAATGTAGATCCTTCCAGCTTTTACCAATTCTCCCACAGCATGGTGATTGGGTAAGCTATATGAAAAAAATAAATCTTTGGAGTAAGATCTTTTTGTTTCATAATACTTGTCAAATTATAATATGGACACACCCTTCCAAACCATCATCAGAATTATATCCATCTATTCAAATAAAACCACTAGTCTCACAAAATATGTATTATTGTTCATTTTTGGTGTATTTCTCTTAATCAGATGCATAATTCAATTCATTGGTATGCAGACCTTGCTTAGAAACATCTTGTACACATTTTCAAGGATAACCAACTCATGTCAGAAATGTACTTTACAATATTTAGGGTTTGTATGAAAAATCCAAGGTCAGCAGTCAGATTGGATAAGGCATGCAATGCCAAATTATATTGTATGCTGATGGTTGAATCTGTAATCTGCAAGCAAAATAATTTTGAAAATTCACAATTTAACAAAGTGTCTATAAAGTTAAGAAATCCTGACTCAGAAATTTAAAAGTTATTTTTTTTGTCAGTAATTTGGATCTGAAATTCTTTAGCAGCTGAGACTGCACCAACCTTGAAAAAGTGAAATTATGCAAAATAGACAGAGAAATGGCCATTACTATTAAAAAACCAATAAATGAAATTGTATAATACATGTGTCAAGCATAGCAAGAATAATGGATTCACAACAGGAATTATAAAATACTGAACTCATACATTTGAAAGTTGTCATGCTTGTAAAATAGTATATTACAGAGATGGGCATTGCTGATGAATTTTATACAACTTTATTAACCCAAAGTCATGAAACTATTTGTCACACTGGTTTAGCCATCTTTTAATGTTTCATTGGGAGAGCTGGGTCTCTTTGAAAAATTTGTGGCAGCAACAAACTATCCATGGGAGATAATGCAGTATCACTCCAGTAGCAACTAATGAATGGCAAGATATGGTACTCATCTGTCAAAGTGGAGGCAACTCTCTGACTTGTTGAGTAGGAATTATTTTATTGCTAAAACAAACTAGATGTGACTGATGGGGGTTGTGGGAGGATCTGCCAAGGCTGGATTTGTGATATTTTGTATTCTACTTCAAAAAATACTTTCTTATTATGTTTTGATGATATCATTAGATTTGTATCATTTGAATGATTATTGCATTTGTTTTTAAAGTTGTTTAGCCCTTTATGAATTTGAAGTTGTATTTTTTTCAGTAAATTTACTTTTGTCTTTTTTGTAATTTTTTATGCAAGGATAGATGTTTCAAAAGAGTTTAGTTTGTATTAAAAACTGACTTTGTATTTTAAGGATTCTACCCTTTCTTGCTTTGATTTTTTTTGTATGCCTTTTTTTGGGATGCCTTAACTTACCCAGCACTGTATAGCCAGAATTGTACCAATGTACCATTAAACAACATGCATACATACGTAAATACATACATACATAAATATGTAAAGACAGACAGGCAGGCACGCACGCATGCACACACACACACACACACACACACACATATTGGGCCCCGAGTGGCCAAGCTCACCGTTCCGGATCACTGCCATCTCACCTCTGTCTGCGTGGGTTCGAATCCAAGGCTCGGCTAGCGTGGGTACGTGGGAAAGCCTGCCAGTAGCTTCTTGTGGGTCGGTGGTTCTTCCCTGGGTTTTCAAGGGTTCTTCCTCCACCAGTTACACCCTAGAACATACATACATACATACATACATACATACATACCATCCTGTCATCATCATGTAACATTCAATCCATCATGAATTTCATTTTCCTCAAAATTTGCCTTAAGGACTTGTGAATTGAAATCGAAGTTTGACTCAGAAGTTTGGTTTTTCATCATGAATATTTTTCTGTTAATAACTTTTGAAGGACATCAGTGATTGAAACCAAATTTAGCTAAAGGCTTTATTTTATGTTGAGAAACTCAGCATCAAGTTTGATTTTGATCTTTGTTTGGCAAGATTAATGTTATGGTCCTTGTTTGACTTAGGACTTTGCCATTGCCTGAATTCTCATTTTGCTGTGTAACTTGGAAGGACTTAATGGATTGACAGTGTTTGGTTTAATGCATTATATCAGGAAAAACTAGGTCAACTTTGATTTTCCCTTTTATAACACATTGACAGAATTGTGGCCCCTGTTTGACTTTGCAGTTTGTCTTCTTGGCATTACTTTTGTTTGCCTTTAATAAATTTTTTACCAGCATTTAAATTACCACCATTATTAATTACCACTATCAGAAATTACTACCATTATAAATTACCACCATTATTATAACAAATTACCACCATTATAAATTGCCACCATTATATTATTACCATTACATGTATATGTTTGATCTGGACCTTTGTTCTGATAAGGTCAAGGCCATGTTTGATTTTCAACATTTTTCATAAACATTGCACAGATTTATTACCACATTTCAATTAGAGATTTCAGCTCCTTTTTCATTTTAGAATTCAGATTTTATTGGATACAATGTTAGGTTTAAAATAATTGCATTTCAGTGGTTCCTTACAAACAGGTGCATATATAAGTAAAACAACACATTACATCAGTTAAAAGAAACAGAACACAATTGAGATCTTGAACCAAAGTATTTTCAAATACACCATGCTTGCAAGGGACATATATGTCTGCTAGACACATTTCTAGTTCAGTGTATTATTTTCATGTGTTGTTGGAAAGAGTTTATTAAGACTTATTTCAGATGAATATTAATGAGTGAATCCATACATTTAAAAGACTTATTTATTTTTTCACATTACAGGTTTTTTTTTACTAATATTTTGTTTGATATTTTGTAATATTTTTAAATAGATTGAAGTTTTCACATAAGTTGCTGTATTATTTTTGGTATTTGCAATTTCAGATTGAAAAGTTGATGTTAGAATTTAGAAAGAATTCTATCCATGTTGTATCAGAGTTGTTTCTTATGGCAAAACAGGTAGGTCCATAGTGTCTTTATTTTTTTATTTTTAAAAAATTCTAATTGTGTAACAGCTCATAAAAAAATTAGTTTTATGTCACATTAGAGGACAAAAATGGGTTTGCATCATATATTTGCATCAAATATTTATTTGTTTATAGAATTAATAATCTGTAACTGGCCATCCAGCAGTAGCAGTTGTTTTTTTTTCACTTTAATATTGCAGATCCAATATTAATCGAGGGCACCATAGTCTTAAATCTTGAACTTTCACATTTTTGGTTTTGGAATCTTGAATATTTTTGCAAGGGTTAATGATGTTACAAAATTTCTAGGATTTCAGATCTCTTCAATTTGGAGGTTTCTTGATCTGATCATATCATTTTGAAATACACAATCAAGAAACTCCACAGCCAAGTTCTCCAATCATTTCTTAGCACATCTGAGATATGAAGGTGAGCATGGGCAGAGATCAATACCCTTGTAAAAATGTCAAAGCAGGATGTGCATAAGAAAACAGTCTAGCTTAATCACAATGCTCAATTCATCAGTTTATTTTGTTGCTGAAAGGTAAATTAATCCCAAAAAATCATAAGTATTTATATCTTAGTAATCATAAAATATGGTTGGGGAACACATCTGTAAAGTTTTGGTAGTACATCTCATTTAAATTGTTTCTGTCATATCAGAGGCATCCAGATCTGAGTCGTCTGGAATCTTGTAAAAATTTGTATTATAATGGAACTTGGTACTAATGTTAAGCATCTAGAAACAAAATTGCAAATGGCCAGCACTTACTGCTTCAGTATATCCCACTAATTCATTATTTACATATCTTGCTCATGCTGGCCTTAAGGTCAAATAAACTTATGGCCCATCATCTGTTGTCTGTCAACAGTGGATTGTTTTCATTCTGGATTCCATATTTCCCATCCAGCTTTTATCAAACTCAAGTCCTCAAACAAGATGGAGAATAAGTCTGATCCAGGTATATTCATTAGGTTATCTTGCATTTGATCGTTTGAGCTTGTTTCACTTTGGAGGCCATATCGCAAATGTAATTTTTATCAGACTTGAAATATATGTTTATCTCGTCAAGATTTCCGATTAGTTCATTAGCTGGCTGAGCTGTCAATACTTTGGTGGTAGTATGTCATGGATAAGATTTTTGTCATAAGTAGTCAATACAAATATATATCATGAAGACATCCAATTAATTTTCTGAGTTGCCAATATTTTAGTGGTAGTCTATGATGGATAAGATTTTTAAACCAAACATTTGAATTCAGGATGCATACGTTTCAGTAAAATATATTTTTTAATTAGTAAAATTATAGATTGTATGGATTATATTGAATAATTTGTAATTTATAGCTGAAGAATAAGTAAAAAGAGAAATATATCAAGTTATACACCAAGTGCTTGATGAAATAATGAGTATTAAGATTAGTTTGTGAATCATGCAATCTAGAGACACAATTATAATGACGTGTGTGGAGTGGACAAAGTGAAGTGAAAAAGGGTGGTTAAACATGCTGATAGGAGGGACAATGTACAATTGCAGCCTTTCCACAATTATAGATATTTGTTCACAAACAATTGTGTTTAGAACATATTTGCATGTAAGTTGTCTAAGATACACATATTTATGTTCTGAGTATTTCTAAAACTTTCCACATTTGAAATTCTTAAATATTTTGGTAGCAAGTTTGGTATGTTTTGCAAAATAGAGTTTTAAATTAGCAGTTGGTGGTGTTGCCGAATTAAACTGCATAAAACATTTCTTAGCGGTATGTTATGTGCATTATTTTATGACATCTCATATATTCAATACATAAATTATCACAAATTATTTGGAGTATTATTCTAAATTATTTCATTTTTGCATTTTACAATTAAAAATACCTCAGCTATCTTTCTCTTGAAACACTTTCAGATTTAATAAACAAGAAACACATGTCCTTAAATATTTGTAAAATCTGTAAGCTATAATTTCAATTTGGGTGAAAGCCATGAGTCAATAAAGGATAAAGTAAATCTTCATCAGTAAACATAACCTTTATAGATCTTGAAATAAGGTAGCACCTCGTAATTCTAAAATAAATATTTGAACGTAATTTAAACCTAACATCTTGATTATTTCAAAGAATGTTTAATGTCAGATAGTTTGCTGTTTATAGTTTTTTTTAACAGATCATTTCCTTCTAAACAAACTTTAGTTAGATTGGAAGAATGGTGAAATTTATGAAAAGTGGCAGCTTCGAGACTTTAATTTGTGTAGGATGGATGAGCAATATATGGCGCATGTGGGTCTCATTCTTTTTATTTTAAATAGACCATTATTTTATGAAAATATGTAAAGTTTGCTTACATTGTTTAAAGGTTTTCATTTGCATATATGATGTCTAATATACTTGATATAGTACAATGGTATGTTTGATTATCAAGCTAAGACAATTCATTATTCTACTTACTCACTCTTTTTCTTCTTCTGGGGAATCAAAGACCCAGTCTTAGGCAATTTATATTAAGTTTTGTTTCTTTCATTTGCTTGTATTTCCTACGCCCATTTTCTAAAATTTTTTAATTTTTTGGATGAATCGTTATATTGCTAAGATAAGTTATTCATTAAGATTTCGATTAGAGTTTGTTTTATTTGCTTATATTTTGTAAACCTCTTGATTTGTGTTTCTTTAAATACCATGGGATGAATTGTTATGAAACTGATATGATGGTTTTCTACAGCAGAAGCCCTCATCCATTTGATCTTGAGGTCATTAGGTACAAGACGTAGAATATTTTTACCATGTTTTGGGTTGCATTGTTTTCTTCATGAATTCTGTTCATATATTGGATGAATCATTACAAAGCTAAGGCAGTTCATGCTTCACTCCACATTTAACCTCAGGGTCAAGGTCACACATTTATTCCAATGTTTTGATCATGAGTTCGGCATGCAGGCACTGTCTGTCCTGTTTTACTTGTAACTATATTGTTTATTTGTGATTCTTCATTATATGGTTCCAGATCTGTTTGGTTAGAAAAGTCTTGAAAAATGCTCTGGTTTTTCACAATTTTAAGAAAGAGATTTACTATGTAATACAATGGAATATTAATCATAAACTGATATATTATAAGATGCTTTTTTCTTTTTGCAAACATCTTCATTTTTCTAGACAACACATTTACATTCTTTGAATTTCAGGCCAATTGGAGCAAAAGTGAGGACAGTTTCTTCAATCTAAGCTGGATGGTTACAACTATGGAGGAAATAAAATCCACAGTAAGAGTTTTGTAGAATAGTTGATATGGAAAAAATGATATCGGGAGTTTCCCTGCAAGGTTGCACATCTTCATAATACCCCTTACTGTACTAAATTGAACCGGATGATAATTGGCCTCTAAGATAAGCAGAGTAGCGGTCAGTCAACTAGAACATAACCAACAGTCCTTTGGCATTGGTATAAATGTTACGATAGACTCAAATCTTTAGAATTGTCAAGCTGTCCAAGAGGATTCCAGTACATCACACATGCAATTTGTACTATATAATATAAACAATTTTAAATCTGTATAATTTGCTCACTTTCTATGAAGTGTTTTCCATATAATTGACATTTTTATCTCTTGCTATAATACCTTATTGAATGAGATACAGATCTGTCATTTGCCATGTTATTTAATCAAAGAGATACTGACCTGTCACTTGCCATGATATTCTATTCAAATAAACACTGATCTGTCATTTGCCATGTTATTTTATTCAAGGAGACACTAATCTGTCATTTGCCATTATTTTTTTTTCAAAGAGAAACTGATCTGTCACTTGCCATATTTTATTCAAGGAGACACTGATCTGTCACTTGTCACATTTTATTAAGAGACTGATCTGTCACTTGACATGGTGTTCAAGGAGACACTGATCTGTTACTTTCTATGAGGTGTTTTCCTTATGATTAACTGATCTGTCACCTGACATGATATTTTATTCAAGGAGACACAGATCTGTCACTTGTCATATTTTATTCAGAGACACTGATCTGTCACTTGACATGGTATTCAAGGAGACACTGATCTGTTACTTTCTATGAGGTGTTTTCCTTATGATTAATTGATCTGTCACCTGACATGATATTTTATTCAAGGAGACACTGATGTGTCACCTGACATGATATTTAATCAAGGAGACACTGATGTGTCACTTGACATGATATTTTATTCAAGCACTCCAGGTTCAAAATCAACAACAATCCATCTGGTCAACTCAGTCAAATCCACATTGGCAGCAAACCTAGTAAGATTCATGTTATGTCATTGTGCTGTCGGATCCGTAAGTGTCAGCAGGCATTTCACATACTAGTATGTATAGTTTCTAAGTGACAATATAAAATCAACAGGTGTTAGTGATGTCGGTCTTCTTGCAAGTGCATGCCCACTTTTGGGGTCATCCATTTAAGTTTGAAATGGCAACACTGAATTAAACAGTGGTATAGAACAGGCACTAGCACATAGCTATGTGAACCAGTATGATTCAGTATACAATAGATGCTACAGTTACAATATATGTAACCCAGCTTTGGGCGAGGCATTTTAGTCAAATTGCCTTGGTGCTAATGGTTAATTTGTGTTGAAGTGCCTTAAATCATCAAATCACTCAAACCAAAAATGTATAGTTGTTTACCCATGTGAAGCAGGACAAATATTAGTGTTTGTATTATTTCAGTGTTTTGGTCTTACTTATTTTCTGGTATGACTTGATGATGACTTTTCAGGAGAGGTATGTGGATGAAATCATAAGGATGATGCTGAAGATGATTTCACCCAAGGCAGATTCAGTTCTTTCTCCCGAGGACACAGTTCTGCTGTATCAGCAATTTTTTGTCCTGCAAATTTTCTTCCAGCACAGCCCCAAGATTCGTTCATTCATCTGTGCAAATTATTTAGAGGAATTCAGGTAAGTTGCAGTGAAGAGAATTGGTGAATCAGTACTTTCTTCCAGTACAGTTCCAAAATTCATTTTACCATCTGCTCAAGCTATGTTGAGGAATTCCAGTGAATTTTAGTCTCCAGAATAAGTGATTCAGTACTTTTTCTTATCTACATCTTTAGATGGGTATGCAGTAGATAAAATTCCTGGTTTACTTAAAGATATTTGTAAAAGCCCAGCCTGAAATAAACCTAGGTGAAATTCAAATCCATTAAATGTTGATTTGCAGCGGGATTAGTATATTTTAAAAAAGGTAAAATTTAGATATTAACACATTTCATACTGAAGCCTAGTGAGACAGGCAGTTGTGTAGAACTGGAAATTTATTCAGTTGGTGCTGTATCAGCATGAGAGATCATGGTATCATTAGTCAATCTGATTTTATAGGACAAGTTTTTCACATTATTTTGTAGAGTTATTGCCATTTAAAAAAAGCATAAAAGTTTCTACATAGTCATATTTATTCATTGAATATTTTCTGATGTAAGATATTAAGTTAAAAAGTAAAGGAAATTAGAGAGATATTTACATTTTTTATAACCATTTTTTAATGCAGTTTAAAAAAAATCTGAAATATTAATTTTACCTCCAAGATGTAAGCATATGATATGTCCGGAATTTTATACAATTTAAAATTATGAAGATAAAAAAGGTCCATCAGCAATGTCAAAGGTTACTGCAATTGTATACAATTTACTAGCATGGCAAATGGAGAGCAATCAGAACAGATCCTTACTGAAAATGCATCAAAACTCTTCATTTTGTATCAGTATTTTCCTTCCATTATAAATTCTAATGCAAAAATAGAGTTTTCTTGGGTTTATTATGATCCATTTCGAGGAATGTAAAATTTTATTACATTATATAGATAATTATATTTTTAAAAATTGAATTGATTGAAAAATGTGAGTTACTTCTCTAGATCTGTTATCCAAAATTATGTAAGTAGTTCCGTGTTTGATTGAAATGTTCATGGGACATATTGCTGATGAAATTTGTCTTGCACATCCATTTCTTTTGTCCACAATAGTCATTCATGGATGAAATATATAATAAACCAATATAAAAACATTAACCTTTCAATGCCTTCATCGTCAGAATATTTATTGGCTTTTGTTTTGGTGCGGAGGTTGGGTGCTGCTGTTCTGTATAAAGGTTTGTTCTGTTGCCTAAAGACTAGATCCCTTATTAGATCAAAATAATGAAAAGGTAAAGTAGATCAGAGTGTTGAGTCACTGTCCCTCCAACCATGGGGAGTAGAGAAGTTCTCTAGTTGTTTAGTTGCCTTGAAAACCATTGAAGCCTTCATTGTCATCAGTATCCAGGTAAAACAAAAAACAAAGCAACTAGTTGTCATCCATTCAGTCCATTTCAATGTAGTCAATATCACAATCCCCACTGCCTAAAATTGCAATTTCCTCCACAGAATTGTCTGTTTTCATCACTGCCATCATTTTCTCTTCAGTATTGTCTGCATTTTGATCTCCATACATTAAAATTGAATTTTGAAATTTAATTTTCCACTAACAGTCATCATATGTTCAGTTCATTTTGTCAATGTCAAGGCCACAAGCCGCACTGTCTAAAATGTTAGATGTCAGAAATGCCTGTATTTTAATCAAAATTGGCATCTATATCGCTATCTTAACTTTCTGCTTCATTGCTGTCTGCCATGTTGATCCTCACATGTTAAAACTCATTTTAAATTAAATTTTCAAGTAACCATTTATCATCTACTTTCCCATGGCCTAAAATGTAGATTTTCCATCAAAATTTATTTATATTTCCAACAAGATCAGCATGCACATAACTACCATCACTTGTGTCTTCAGAACTGTCTAACATTTTAATCATCATAAGTTAAAACTCAATTTTTCAATAAATTTTTTGCCCGTTTTGGGTTATTTTTCTTTTAACTCATGATGTCACTTTCTATCTTTATTTACATCTTTTCAAATGAGTACACATAAAATAATAACATATTACACAGTTAAATGTACACATAAAATAATAACATATTACACAGTTAAATGTACACTTCCATGAGGGGGCCCCGAGTGGCCGAGTTGTCTAAAGCGCTTTCCGTTATGGATCACTGCCATCTCACCTCTGTCTGTGGTGGTTCAAGTCTTGAATTCAGCCAATGTGGATATCTGAGAAAGCTTGCCAGTAGCTTCTTGTGGGTCGGTGGTTCTTTCCGGGGTTTTCCCTTGTTCTTCCTCCACCATTAATACTGGCCGTCATGTATAGCCTATCATGTGCTGAAAAATGGCGTTAAACCCCACAATAACAACAACAACAACACAACACTTCCATGAAATGATACATTGTATGAACATATAAGTGGAATCATGTACTAATGATAACCTTAGGTAAAATTGGAAGTGTGTCCTGTATGAAATGGATTAAACATGTTTTTAGGAAACGGTACAAACAAATAAGCCTCCATTATACAAAATATTGCACAGTTAATGACCTTTATTCGCATTTTAATCTTGTGCTTCACATTTACGTCTTTGTATTTCTTGTTTAAAATTTGAGAAATTATTAACATGAATTTAAATCTTCCCAATTTTTACAACCTTTCAAAAGGTAGTTATAGAATTAAGTCTTTAGTCCAGATTACACAAATACAAGCATTTTTTAATTTTGTCAGACAACTTCATACATTTATTTCACTAAATTAATTTTCCCAGGCATTTTTCCATTTTTTAAACTTGTCAGACTTGCTGGACTTGTACTATCAGTCTTGTCAATGAAACTAAAACCATTTTACATAGATGAATTATGGTATACATGTTTGTATGTTGATGTAGATAACATTAGATTTTCAGACCACAGAAGCAATTTTCTGTTCTTTTTTTTTCTTCTTCATTTCTTTCTCTTCTGTAACTTGGATTTATTCAATGAAACCTTGTGAGTTGGCTTGGGGAATTCTTGACTTAGACATACAAACATTGGTGGACATGTTTGTAAATGTGTTTTTGAAACCATTAAAACATTTTTTTATAAAAATGTTAACACTTTTGTAGTGAAAACCTTGTTTAACAGGATTGAACAAACCATATTGAGACATAAATTTAATTTGATGAATACATTTGTACAAAGATGAACAGATTATACTTTCATGTTGGCAGAGCAATTGTTTCAGTTTGTTCAGAAAATGTTGAACTCATTCAGCTGCTTTCTTTAGGGGGATGGGTCTGCCGTGGGGACATATATGTTCGGCACAGAAAAAGCTAGATCTTTATTGTCAGTTTAACAACATTGTTGTCTTCAGTAGAACACAAAATCTGTCTGTACTTACATATTGCATGCCATTTCACCATGGTACACCCAAAATATTCATTAGATGAAATTTACTGTATAATGGGAAACTTGTACGCTTTGCAAATGTGTACTAATTTGTATGCATCTTTCCACAGAAATAAAAACATAAACATTTACATGCATTATAATTGCACTTTACTTTTTGATCCTTGCTGTAAAACTATATACAAGCAAAAATAAAGCATCCATATTTCAGCTATTTTGTAAATATTGACAGCAGTAAAAAATGATTTAAATGATATGACATAACATTTTTCTGATCTAATAGAGATCACTGTGATGAACATTAATTTATATTGATGATATTTCTCAATTCAGAATGTACGGAATTTAATTGATGTAGCAAAATCGGGCTTAAATTTTATTCAATCTAGCCTGGATTTGACCAGCAAGTCTAGAATCTGGCAGTGGGTAATTATTTAGCCATATTTAATATTGAGCAATCAGAGATATTCAAACTGATTCAAATTTCATATTTATGAAACTGAGGCCATATTGAGGTTGTATTCTGGACTTGTGTGTAAATTGAGACGTAGTGAAATTCAGACCAGCTCTTCTTTCTGTTATCTGATTTAAATACCACTCCAGTAGCCTAAGTGGTTAGAGTGTCCACCCAGATGTAGGAGGTCATAGGTTTGAACCCTAGCAGAGTCATACCAAAGACTTATAAAAATTGTACTTGCAGCTGCCTTGCTTGGCATTCAGCATTAAGAGGTTAGTGTTAAGATTGGTTGGCCCGGTGTCAGGACAATGTGACTGGGTGGGACATAATGCAAAATGTCTGTGGCATGATGCCCCATTGCTAGATATCACTATAAACTGCCACACTGCAGACATTGTAGTGATATGAATGAAAAATTGTTAAAGCTATATTAAGAATCCTTATCACACACACACACACACACACACACACACACTTTAAAATTCCCTCAGTCATTGTTGGAAATTAAAAGAATACAGATCATCTTCTCATGCAAATGTATATCTATTGAAACTGCTGTGAAAGACAAGCTGCATCAATCTGCAATAGTCTATTTAAACAGCCATGAAACACAAGCTACATCTATCTCAAATAGTCTATTTCAACTGCCTTGAAAGACAAGCTGCATTGATCTCTGATAAGTAGTCTGTTTCAGCTGCCATGAAAGTCAAGCTGCATCGATCTCTGATAAATAGTCTGTTTCAACTGCCATGAAAGTCAAGCTGCATTGTATCATCAGTGAAATATGATCAACCTTCAGAGAATATATATGTGAAATTGGTTAAAATATTAACACTTTATGTATATTTTGGATACCTTCTGTAAATAAAAATAAAACTTGATCCTTTAACAAGCCTGTTTTGTAAATTTTCCTGAATATCATGTGCTTGATAGATACAAGACCTTTAATTTACACCCAGTCGTTCAGTTGTTGTAACCTTTTTTGTTCAAAAGACATTTTTATATCTAACTCTGCCATAATGTCACAGTCTAGATTTAATGCCGTTCCAAGTTTCTTTCACATGTTTAGAGTGTTGATGAGTATCACCTGAATTTGTTTGTTTTTTAATGATGAATCTTGTTGCATACTTGCATACTTCAGATATTATGTGCGAGGTCCCGCAATAAGTCAGAGGATATCGCCTACTTATCCCATCTGTGCCACAACACTCACCATCATTGAGCAAGTCATGACAAAAATAATGGAATCAGCAAAATCACTGGGATCCAAGACTCTACGGCCATGATGGGTGATATGTCCATTGCTGAATTGCACAGAGAACAAAAAAATTTCACCTGCTGTCATCGATTTCAGTTTTTTAAGCCCATGTTACATATTGAATGTTCAAACGATTTTTGCATGCAAATCATGACATAATATATAATGATATAATTAGATTATATTTTGCCTACAAACCATGACATAAAAAATCCTATAATTAGATTATATTTTATATACAAAAATCATGACGTAGAGACATATTTAGAGCATGGATTCCTATTTACACATGAAAAAGTTCTCAAATTATAAACTTAAATATTTGTCTTAACATAAAAAGGATCTCTATTTTTTTTTTGTCTAAATTTTACTTCTGCTAGACTTCTTGAACTATTGTAGAGTCTGTTTCACAAACCTTACATATTGCAGACATTATTTTACATTTTTTAAAAGGAATTTTACTCAAATTGAGGACTTAATATAAAATCTTTAAGTAAGGATTTTTCTTGTAATTACTATTAATGTTACGATTATATTTAACTACCAGTTATTCTCACTTATAAGTCAAGTCAAACTACAAACATCAAAGATCCTGATCTGACATAGCATATTGCATGTGCAGATCAGGGTCTGTGTTATTTGTTCTACTGATTACCCTAACAAACTGCACAGACTCAGATCTTCTGGCGCATTATGTGATGGCAAATCTGTGTCTATGCAGTTTATAGATGGATTCTACTTACAAGCGAGTAGTATTTTCGATGTAATATCCAAACTATGCAGTTTGAAAACAGTTTATTTAGCATACACTATCAAAATCATGAACAAAATGTTGAGTTATGGTAGTTTAGTTAGTGGATCATCATAGAGATAATCCAAAGTTGACAGTTTGGATACCTGCCCAGGCTTACCAAGGTCGGTTACCTCTGTGTGTTAGGTTGGGCGCTTACTTCTCATTTCCTAAACATTATATGGCCAATATTGTTTTTGACCTAACAAAACCAAACAAGCCATTAACACTATCCCAGTTACATATATACTGGTAGAGTTTGCATCTCTTTTGTGTGCTCAGTTTCTCCACAGGAGGGTCATTTTCATTCCTGGTATAGTCACACCGAATACAATGTGTAAAATTTAACCACCAAAGTGAATTGGTAGTAAGACAGCTGCAGTATCATGGTGTTAACTTCCAAGAAAATCATGTTGTCAATTAGCAGTAATTTTCATTTCACAAGGCATCTTTTTTTTCATGCTGGAGACAAAGGAGTTTTCATCATCATCAGTATACTGAAATTCCTAAGTTTACCTATAAATTTGTATTACCTACCAAATTTCTACCTACAGTGCATATTATCATGTAAATCATGCATACTATTTACAGAACTTTTTATAGGGTTAATAAATTATATATAATGTAGATTTAAGTTATTTGAAAGTAAACTACCATGACATTATATAGAACACTGTATAATTTAAAAGTGGTATTAACTCACAAATTAGTGTTATATACACAAATCACAAATTTGCCTTTGAGGGACAAAATTTGCTAACGTTTTTCCAGGACACGCAACAGGTTTTGCCCCTATCTAAATCTAACTAAATAAAAGCACAATATTGCTATAAAATTGCATGAAAATTATTCAGGTAATTTAAATATACAAATTTGGAAACTAACCTTGCCTATCTCAGTGCTAATACATTGTATCCATTTCCACTCAAAGTGCTAGGATTTCATGATGTTAATCCTGCACCATTCTAGAGTTAGGGATTGCAACCCATTGCTCGGTGTCATATAGGCATGTATCGAGAGCTGGCACCAACTGATTCACTTGTCCACAAATAGAAGTGCATGAGGAATCAAATAAATACAAACACAGCTGGATTTAGATGGGGTACAAGCTGCAATGAATCTAGTGAAAAACGTATTAAAGCTTTTGTTGAATGATATATATTTTTATAAGCATAATACATTTGGACAGTACAAGCAACTGCTTTAATTATTTTGTTTACCTGACCAGAAAATTATGACATTTAAATCTATGCAGTTTTTTTTAGGACTAACGAGTAGAACAAATGACACAGACTCAGATCTGCTGATGCATTGTCCAATGGCAAATTGTGTTCTGTGTTATTTGCAGTTAATGCCAATTTAACCACAAGTTTCTAGAATGTTTGCCATCTTTTTTATACTTGGAATTCCTTTAATCAACCAAAGAGGACCAACCACTTTGACATAATATTAAACAATGACAGACATGTAGATTGTAAGAGATCGATATCCTTTTTCATATAAGATGATGCTATTTGTAAATTTTAAAAAATCGTTTATTTATTGCATTTTTTTCACAAGTCTACATGTAATGTCTGATTCCTACAGCCTTCAAGAAACACATGGGATTTTTTTCTGATGTAGATCATGGGCCATTTATGTTGCTCTTTTATACCTATTTTATAAATCTTTAAGCCCAGAGTGCTCAAACAAAACTTAACTTTTTAAAAAATTATCATCGTTTACATTCAAATCTAGATGTCCTTTTTCCTACAATGAATGCATATATGCTTTAAAATGTGTTATGTATATGTCATGACAAGAGTTATCCAATGTTTGTATCTTTTACCATAATAGTATGTGGATTAAACATGATGGATTATTGAAAGCCACCTGCCAGTACCATGGAGGAGTGATGGAGGGAGTTGGGCCTCAGAGGGATTTCAGTCCTCTTTAAATACGGCAGTGTTGATTCTCTTTTTCCAAATATAGTTTGCATTAATATTGATGGCATCAAATTTACTGAAATAAACAAGAAAGTATAGATCCACTGCCATCTCAATTCAACTGTTGTTATTTCAAGGGATGCAACTCAGATTTAGGTGAAGGATAAGACCTGACAGAAGTTATCTTTATTGGATATTGTGCCACAAATAGTAGAATAGTAGAACAATAGTATAAATGCTTTTGAAGAGAAATCACCACAATAATTCCTCAAAAAATGTCTCAGATGTTAATGTTAATTCTCAGTTGACATATTAATGAAGTACAGTTCAGATTAATGTCATAAGGATGATTAGTGTGCTTTGTAGAAAGGACTAAATGCAATAACTCGGGAGATATGTTATGCAAATTAGCATCACCTCCGCCTTCCAAGCCATCATTGTTTCGATACTTTGATTATTTAATGTAAAATACTCATTATCAAATTGCATTTGTAGAAGGTCAATGTCAGACATAATTTATCCCAATCCTGTTCTACTTCCTTTTTAGTATAATTTTTACTGAAATCATACAATGAAATGTATTAAATATGTGTAATTGTCAAGTGCACATTAGTGGAAAAGTGGACATACTGAAATCATACAATGAGATGTATTAAATATGTGTAATTGTCAAGTGCACATTAGTGGAAAAGTGGACATAGCAGTGACTTTTGTACTCTTACTGCAGCAACATCACTAGTTTTATTAAGTTTTGGTTTAGTTTGTGAATTGAATGCATTTCCTAAACTTATACTGGATTCTTACAATAGCTGGTATGAATCATTATGAGGCTAAAACAATTCATTATGTGACACATGTCTGCCTCTTTGACCTTGAGGGTTTGGTTAAATGTTTTTTAAGTTGCTTATATTTCCCAAATCATTCATGGATTGTATTCCTACTTGGATGAAAATTATGAAGGTAAGGGAAGTCATTCTCTGACATGGTGTCTTGACCCAGCCACAGTAGTGTCAAGGCTACTGTCATAGAAAATATGCATTGAAGTTTTGTTTCAGATTTGTATACTGCATGTCATTCTATGTTGTCCATCTGTCTGTCTTCTCATCTCATTTCCACGCAATATAACTTCACCACCATCTATCATTACCAAACTTTGTCAGTACACCACATTTATGGCCAGGAAGAAATATATTGATTTGGGCTAAAATGGTCAAAGATCAAGGTGGCAGGAACTAAAATAAGGAAAACTCTCTACACAGTAATGTGATTCAAATACCAGACACCCTGACCAGATTGGCTTGCATTTTATATAACAAAGACGCTTATTGAGAATTAGGGTCAAAAGGTAAAAAGTCAAGGTCAAAGAAACCAAGAATAAAAATTATTTCTGCACAGTATCTTGAGGTTTTCATTGCCTTCATTTACCAATTTCTAAGTTTGGTTGAACAGTTTTTAAGGGTGGCTTGCAGTATAGACCAAGAAGTCATTGGGGATAAAATGTCAAAAGTCAAGGTCACAAAGACTGAAAGAAGAAAAGATTAGTTCCAAGAAACTTCACAAGTTCTGTACCATGTACAATTATTAGACTTTATAGAATGCTTGCATTCAACACAAGGAAGATGCCAATTGATTTTGTTGTCAAAGCATCACAGGTCATTGTAGTATAACTCCAAGACAGAAAATGGTTTCAACAAAATAATTCCAAACTATGCTATAGACCATTACTATATTGTGGCTAGCCTGTGAGACAAGGAAGGCACTTATAAATTTAGGGGTCAGTATGTCAAAGGTCAAGGTCAACAAGAGATACAGAATAAAAGTGGTTTCCACAAAGTAACAAATTTTGTGTCTCCAACCATGACCATATTTTGGGGATGGCATGCATTTAAGACAAGGTAAACACATATTAGTTTTTATTTAAAAAGTCAAATACTGGATAAGTAAAAGAGGGTTTTATATAAATGAAGTTTTTTTAAAAAATGTTTACTAGATGGTTGGCACATAATGTATTGTCTAAGCAATTTAGTATGCAGGATGTAATAATGTATGCCATTATTGTGTAGCAGAATGGTACAAGTATTTAAATGTAGATCAGACTTTGCATCTCATGTAACCCTTCAGTTTATTCCTATTAGTATGTGATAGCTGATGGTAGTCCTGAATTTGTTTACTCTGTATCTGTCACGTTTTAGTATGACAGGGTATGTTCTTGACTAAACATAATTTTTAAACTATGAAATAAGTTAGGGCTCTCTTTGCTTTATATTAGCCCAATGATTCTTCCTGGTAGAAAATAAATGATATTATGGTTATGTATTGTTATCATTTCTGATTAATCTCTACTACATTTTCCTGTGCCAGTATCAACCCATGCATGTTATCTTATGTCACCTCTCTGTCCAGCCAGTAGCATTTTCTTGTTCAGCACTAACTTTGTAACATTTGGAGAGATTTTCATGAAACTTTGCCCAAATATATATCATGATAGGCAGTGTGTCACATGTCATGGCCATGTCCACTGCCTCAAGGTCAAGGTAAAGGTAAGGGAAGACGTAATTCTGTGACTTGTGTTCTTTCACAGGTTATATCTTTTAAACCACCGAAGATACTTCAGTGGAACTGTCCATAAGAATATATCGTGACTAGATGGTATGTCACATTTGAGAGCCATGCCCCATTGCCCCATGCCTAAAGGTCAAGGTAACGGCAACGGAGAATATAAATCAGTGATTTCTATTTAGGTATCGAAATAATGAAGATTTTTAAATGAAACTTTAACATTTTGTATGTTTTGATAGTTTGCATGTTAAGTCATACCACCTGCCTCAGGATCAAGGTGACGACAGATGATAAACTCAGTGGTCTGTATCTTTGTCCAGTCTGTCACTTCTTAACCCTATGGATATTGTGATGAAGCTTTATCGTGGTCCATAATTTTTACTTGAGTCAAGTCCCGTGATCAAAGGTCATGGTCATTAATAGGGATAAACATAAGAGAACGGGGTCTCATGTGCCATTTGTGGTAGTCTTCTTCAGTTAACAATTGCATCTTATCACTCCTTCATTTGGATAATACAATAGATGGCTCTGACATTGGAAACACGCATGTACATGCGTCCTGGGGTCTAGTTGATCTTAATTGGATAGCAAACTCTACTGACGGTAATTCGGTTTTAATGGTCATCACGAGAGCCATCTTTAAACCATTGATAGCTCTACTCCATTTCATATTTCTTTACAGTTTATAAGATATTTCAAATAAATATGATGCTCATTCTAGATTCAGAATGACTGCTCTAGTGGCCATGTTAAATGTTGCGATTTCTAAACAATTCAAATTGGTTTGGGATTATTCACCCAAACACTCCTCAAAGCATGCATTTAAAACTAAATAATTATACTGCACCTCTCTGGTTATTAACATGTTCGCCATGACTGGCATTTTGATAAAAAAAAATTTAAATAATTTATTCTCCTAAATAGCTCAGAATATTTAGTTTTTTCGCTTTTAGTTGGTCCGTAATGCAAATAGTGTCCCTTAGTCGTCGTCATGGCCATTTTCAGAAATCATTTTTGATCGATACATATCCTAAATTATTGGTTATACTGACTTAAATCTTCATGAAATTACTAATTTCAGTTTGTATGTTTCTAATTCAAAATTCTGCTCATTTGACATTCAAATATACTGGAATGGAGGGCTTTTCAAATATCACTTTTAAGAAGTTTCGGAACACAGTCCATGCAGTAACTTTAAAACTTCCTTGACCATTCGACAGATTTTTGTTGAAACGGTGTCCAATGTTCTTAGTTTAGCTTACTACAAGGAACCAAATGACGAAGTCAACAATATAGAGAAGGGAGAGCAGGAAATACCCCGACTGTTCTTCTCCTGTAACATCAACTACGGACCTCTACTTTTTGACAGAAATGAAAACTCACTTTTTGTCAAATGACTAGGGTAGCAGTTTGGATGGGTGGAATTTGAGAAAACACGATACAATACTCAATACTTCGCGACTTCGTCATTGTCAAAATACCATTGTGGAATAGTGTTTATACCCCCAATTTTGCGGCACGTTAGATGGTACTTCAACCCTTAACATACCACATATGCTCTCTTAAACGTCTAGTCAAACTGCGAACAACAAATATCCATAGTTGCCGTAACATAATGCGCCTGCAGATCAGATGCTATGTTGGTTGTTGTGCTGATTATTCCTAACAAACTGCACAGACCCAAAATCTGCAAGCGCATAGTGCGCTGGCATATCTGCGTCTGTGCAGTTTTAAGTTGGTCTCGCCTTATAAGTTAGTATATACGGTAGGTTATGTGCACTCGTATGAGTTCCATCCTTTTTATGGTAGTGCAAAATCAATCTGCGACTGTCGGTTCGATATTGTTGCTTATGGTATCATTAACGCGTTCTCCGCTTGACGGGCGTTTATCTAAAAAGAAGTGCTGCGACATTTGGAAAGATTTCGTTAAATCAAATCAAGAAATATATGAGCTGTTAAGAGTTGTAATTTTTCAAATGGGAGTATCAGAGGGCTCAACGTTACAAACGTCTCTAGGTATTGTTTTCTTCAGAACGAAACGTCTATATAACATAAACATGGATGGAAGACCGCAATGTCTGATCCGTACGGTAGAGTCTTCCCCATTCCTTCATATTTTTTGGGAATGGATCTGACGTGTATGCTTTCACTTTATTAGGTCGTGCATGTACTAAACATCGTCATAGGCTTTTGATACACCTGAGCACTGAGAAAGTGTGTGTGTTTGTGTGTGTGTGTGATTTAGATTATTAACGTAGTTTTAACACTTTCTTGGTCACACCGCTAAGATGTCCGCAATATGGCAGTTTATTGTGATGTCTAGCATCCCGCAGACACGTTGCATCATGTCCCACCCCGTCACATTATCCTGACACTAGTCCCAACACTAACCTCTCAGTGTTGAGCGCCAAGCGAGGTAGCTGCTAGAACCATTTTTATAAGTCTTTGGTATGACTCGGCCGTGGTTCGAACCAGCGACCTCCCGCATCCGAGGCAGACGCTCTAACCACTTAGGCCATCGGAGCAGTCACTGAGAAAGGGAAATAGACGTTTACAATATGTAAGTGCTTCATAGATTTCGGTCCACATTAGTCTAAAACTGTACCTAAAAATGGTAACTCGAAATTTACCATTTTGACCACTTTGAGCAGGGGATTATATTCAGAGCAAACAAGCCGTTTGCATAATATAACATTCTCCTTTTCTGTTCCCAGGTGTCGCATTTTTTTCCTGTTGTCATTTTGCAATAAAAGTTGATGTACTTGTTTAATATAGGGCACGAAAAGTGAAGTGTAAGCATTGCATTTATTTCCAGAAAAGTGGAAAAGCAACATAAACGGGAAAATTATGTACAGTTGGGAAGCAAAGATAGCGGCTGACTGTACATGTCTTTATTATATAGCACTCTATTATTAGAGTTATGGTTCATAATCCCCCCTCCCCGATGATAAGAAACTTTTGAGAGAACGATTAGGGTAGGATTCGTCAAAAAAATGCAGACACTACTTAACTTTAAACCCATGTGGTTAATAGTGATTTCCATGGAAATAGTGGTGTGATCCCGTGAGAAGCCTATTATCGCGTTAAGTACAACATTTGAGTGTTACTAGACGGTTGAAAATGTGTGGGTAATTTTCATAAATGTCTTAAATTTATTTGACACATTAATGGACATATTCTTTGTTGCTTTTATAATCTGAGTGGTCATATGGAAAATCACAAGAAAAAAAGGACTAATCATTTCGGGAAGCACTTTGATATTGAAATTATGTGAATTACAAATAGTTTGCCATGTGTAAACTGTTTCAGGACCACGAGGAAAGGTTTTGGACATGAGGTCGAATGTCTAGGATTCAAGGTCTCCATAAGAGCTGCGGCAAATGTTTTGCACTTTGCAAACTTTGCTAGATAATTACAGTACATAGACCAGTCCAAATGCAAACTGCACAGACCCAGATCTGTCGTTGCATAAGGGGCCATCCATTTAGTACGTACGCAAAAATCTGGCAACGCTTGACCCCACCCACACCCGTACACATGCGTACATTTTACACACACACCCCTGCGTACGTACGCTTGACGCCCCCTCTCCCCCCCCCCCCCCATTCTATAGAACGGCATATATTTAATCCACGCAGAAACCATACAGGATTAATAATATTAACGTGTTTCATAAAACAGTCCACCGACGTTGAATGTCTGGCTGCATCAAAGAAATAAGCTGCGTAACTTTAAACAGTTTATCTAGTGTCCGCTAAAATTCAAACGCCGACTGAACCTTGTCGAACAGGTTACGTATTAGACAAATTATTGTCCACCCACCCACCCCGTGTCCTATGCGCACGTACAATATCAGCAGACCACCCACCACCCATACTTAAGCGTATGCATTTAGGTCACCTCCCTCCATGCGTACGCAATAAATGGACGGCCCCTAATGCACCGGCAGATTTGCGTCTGTGCAATTTCATAGGAGTAATCAGTACAACAAAGAACATAGACCCTGATCTGCAGGCGCATTGTGCTATGGTGAATCATGATCTTTGTATTGTTGTCTCTACTTATAAGAGAGTATAAATGGTACTTTTACAGGTTCCACAATGAATTATTTACAAATTACCTCTGAAAATATTACATGTATTATTAGAACGGGAATAGATTGCATTCGCGCGGATTGTAACGTGATTGTGTAGAAAATCACTGTACATGTGTTCTTTAAAATCAACTAAGAACATTTTTCAATTTGCTGGAAAATATTTATAATCCTATAATTTATAAACAGAATATCGTTACTATAACGTGTCGGTTTTCCCGAAATCGGCACTGTCACCGTTATCACAACGAGGAATCAAAGACTTCAGCTGAACACGGGATCATCTAAATACGTGGAAATAGAGTAAGACGGTTGGTAAGAAATTGCAGGCGAAGGAAAGAAATTTGGCATGCAAACTGTTCCAGTCAGATCAGTCGTGCATATCGATATGCGAATTATTAGTTTAGTGGTTTTTGGACAACTTCGTTAGGCGTAATATTTCGTTTAATAATAATTCACGATATTTTATCAAGATAATTTTTATGCGAAAAACAAATTTCAATCAATAGAAATTTATCTTGTCCTCACAGATTATTCACATATCCATACTCCCAGTTTACACACACATTTAAAGGAACAGGAAAAAGTGATACAAAAATTGGATCTGCAGTATTAACGTAACAAACGTTTTTGTGGGTTTTGTTTTTCATCAACCGACTAGTGTTTTCAATCCATTTTAGGGGTAGGTCATCATTATTTAAAAAAAAAATGTCTGGGTTTCATTCTTAGATGTGCGATTTTGCAGAGAGACCTTTTATTGTTTGAAGTTTTAGTCTGCCCGGATACCAGAAGGTAGGACAGAGTTAGACGGATCAGGTAGGATCGATTTAGATCCATCGTGCCGTATTTTAGTTAAAAGTACAAATAATATTTCATCTGTAATGATAAGAAATACATTCGTTGTTAGAAAGGATCAATTCAAAACATAAAGCATTTACGATCACGCTAGGCTTCGAGCATTAACGCTCATAACCACGAGGAGTCACTGGTGGATGAGTGATCTTAGAAGCACGCCTTTACAGATCACAGACATCTCAGCTATATCTTGGCGGGTTCGAATCTCAGGCTCGGCCAACGTGAGTATGTGAGAAAGACAGCCAGTATCTTCCCGTGGGTCGGTGGTTTTGGCCGGAATTTTCGTGGGTTCCCTCCTTCAAACATTCTGGTCGCTATGTATAGCCTCCTCTTCAACAACGCAACCCAAAGAAAATATATTATGAGTTTAAGACGTCGTGATAAGCACGCTTTTCTTCTCAGTAGGTATGCTGTCGCTGTAAAAACGGTATATGTAGAATTTTGCAAAATTATGATGGACAGTAATATCTAGTCACCTTGATAAACACCAGGAAGTTATACAACAATAAAAACAACAACAATAATAATAATAATAATAATAACAATAATTATAATACTAATTTAAAATAATAATAATAACAACAACAACAACAAGAGCATCAATTCATTTAGGAATACAGTGCTTTTAAAGACGGCGTTATTGTTATGGGCCGTCCATTTAGTACGTACGCATGGAGGAGGGTAACTCAAATGCATGCGTTTGCATGGGGGGGGGGTCTACTGATAATGTACGTACGCATAGGAAATGGGGGAGGGGACCTCGATAATCATTTGTCTAATACGTCACCTGGGTTCAGTCGGCGTTTAAATTTTAGCGGACACTAGATAAACTGTTTAAAATTACGCAGATTATTTCTTTGATGCAGCCAGACATTCAACGTCGGTGGACTATCTGTCTTATCAAACACGTTAATATTGTTAATCCTTTATGGTTTCTGCGTGGATTAAATATAGGCCGTTCTATATAATTGGGGGTGGTTGGGGGTGCGTCAAGCGTACGCAGGTGGGGTGTGTGTAAAGTACGCATGTGTACGGGGCTGATGGTCAAGCTTTCCTAGATTAAATGGATGGCCCCTTACGGGATACAATGTGACCAAGCAAATTTTGTTGTAACACAATCTTATAATTTTTTAAAAAGTCTTTATCGTTATAGAGTGGAAATCTAAATGTAAATTTGCGTCACCTGTTGCAACTAATTTTAATACCGCAGCACATCGACTTTTGCCCCAGAAAAATGCACTAGTTTAACAGTCTGTCACGAAGTGCACGCTTTCGATATGAAATTTTGTTTAGCTTGAGATCAGCGTGTGTTGATAGACTATTTTACTTCCGATGAGGGATGGGATCTTAATCAGAAATCTTTCACACAGAGTCGTTCTTGTTCCCTTCCCGGTGGGTGAGGTAACGAGATACCAAGATCTCATTTTCAGGCATGCTGGTTTTCTGGGCGTTTGAAGATTGCGTCTGGTATATAAAAAAAAAGAGTAGAGATCAAAATTTCAGATAAGACATAAAAATGTAACTAATTTCTGGATTTGAGTAGAAGGGCTTTATGACCGATCCTTAATGCTATTTTTATGCCACAGTGTAAAGAGAATCGCATGTATGTAAGAGGAAATGGTTGTGAGAACTTGTGATATAAATTATTTTGCACTTGGATTTAGAACCATTAGTTTTAATATGTTTGGAGGATTTTTTTAAAAATAATTTTTTTTAGGCTTTGGATCTGCTTACTTGGCCTTCAGGCTTAACTCATAAACTTCTTAGCCTCATAATTTGTTCCCTTCGTAACAGTTTGTTAAGGTCATTTAAGTACAACACGAACTTGTTATCCCCCTGAATAGACCCGATTCGCCCTCCCGTATGTCTTAAAAAGAGGCAGGAGCTGCGATGGGACACTGGTTAGCAAGCCGCTCTCGTGAATGAAGGAGTGAGGGTTCCAATCCTACCACCAGATATCAGTCCAGGTCGTCGGCTACTGTAGTTTCACTGGGCAAGGCACTTTACCCCAATTGCCTCGACACTAAATACTTTATTTGTGTTGACTTGCCGTTAGTCGTCAGACCAAACCTTATTGACTTACGATGACTATTTCGTTGCAAAGCAGGTTTTATGCAACACACGTGAGTGTACATATATATCTATATATATATATATATATATATATATATATATATATATATATATATATATATATATATATATATATATATATAGAGAGAGAGAGAGAGAGAGAGAGAGAGAGAGAGAGAGAGAGAGAGAGTGTGATGGGTTGTGATATATGATACTACCCACCCCCCTTTAATGTGCTTTGGTTATTGTTAACTAGGAGATGCCCGGACCAAGCGTACAATAAAATAAAATATGAAATATATATATATATATATATATATATATATATATATATATATATATATATATATATATATATATATATATATATATATATATATATATATATATAGAGAGAGAGAGAGAGAGAGAGAGAGAGAGAGAGAGAGAGAACTATGTGAAATGACCCTATCCAAACCGTTATTGTGCTTTGGTTATCGTTAACAAGGAGATGATCGACCATTGTATTATTGCCTGGATGAAACGTACAATAACATAAAATATAAAATTAATGGACAGAGTAGGAGTAATCAATTATGTAAACAAAATACAATTAAACATGGCATTTGAATGATGAACTTTTTCTTAGAAGTAGTATTACGTAATGTGTTTGAAATGCAATAAGCCGTTCTGTTATACAGATAAAACAAATTTCATCACTGAATCGAGTGATTATTGATCGAGCTCAAAATGACGACATGTCAGTATAACCTAATTACTTTCGGAATCACTGCTAGTGACAGGTCAGAGCTGTCATATTTCTGTCCCTTCTCTCTCTCTCTCTCTCTCTCTCTCTGCCTCTCTGTCTCTCTCTCTCTCTGTCTCCAGCTTCTTTGGGTCCTCATGTCTCACTGGACGGTTTATCTGGTGAATTTTCATCCAACAATGATCAATTACAGAAAAATGAGAATAATTTTACACTGAAGATACAATAAAAACAAACTAATGATTTTTGTAGACAGCATACATGTGAGATTTTGACTGCAGTAATCAGGTTAATTCCTGATGCAACAGGTGGTTTTTAAACTGAACCAAAACTGCCACCTACCCCATAATTTTA
Source organism: Sinohyriopsis cumingii (assembly GCA_028554795.2). NCBI lineage: Eukaryota > Metazoa > Mollusca > Bivalvia > Unionida > Unionidae > Sinohyriopsis > Sinohyriopsis cumingii. The sequence continues at coordinate 48,133,277 of CM068834.1, forward strand.
CATTCATTTTTGACAAGAAATAGCTATTTTGAATATTTTTCTGTGACAAGGAAATTAAAAGAATCAGTATGTGCCTTATGCATGAATAAAGTTCACTAGTAATATAACAAATCAGCATACTTTCATCACCCCTCAACCATCTAGATGTTTAGATATTTACCTCTGTAGCAAACACAAATACATTCGTAAGCCAAGTCGGCAGCTCATTTGCAGCCCAAGTTACGCATTTGATCTTTCATGCTCATCAAATGTGACAGGCAGTCACCAACAAGCCAACCTATTTCCAAGCCTAATTCAAAGTAAATCTAAACCACATAACAGATTTAGCTTATGTGTGAATTTATAAATGCTAGGCTTGTGATAATTAGGTTCATGCCTTCTACCTTAAAATTTAGGGGTGTCAAAATACGAAACTATCCAGATAGAACTCAGTCATAACATGGCTACAGTTGGCACTCCCTTCTCACTGTGTAGCACAGGATTGGATCTATTTTTCCCCTTCAAAGAAATATACCTAAATATTTGTCAGGTTTTTTCTTCTCGTGAGATGGAACAGTATTCCCACTCCTAAAACGTCAGATATTTGTCTTACTGTAAATCAATTGAACTAAGCTAATGCAGCCGTTTCGCTACCTGATATTGATAAACAACATCGTATTAACATGAAATTGATGACTTTTCTTCCTTGATGCAATTCGCATTCCTGATTGGAACCATGACATAGCTAAGCCTCTCAGAAAAACTATTATATCCCACCGTGGGCTGTAAAGTACAAGCTGAAGGATGTCGGCCGGCATCCGCCGATTTTCTCGATTAAGAGAATTCACAACTTAATTACATAACTGAATTAATGGATTTCACTTCTTGTCTTAACTACATTACTTGCTAAATAGCGATTCATTGCCATAGGCATCGGAAAACCAATTCTTAGCATACATGCTACATATTACTCAAGACCGGTAAATTAGTTATCACAATTCGTATCATAGTAATACATGAAATTCCTACTGTACTTGATTTCTATTACATCTGAACGAGGTAATACGAACAAATTCATATCAACCCGAACAAATTCGTAAAATATGTAAGTCATATAACATTCGAGACAAATGCATGCAAACCCTTACCTTCTGAACTCGCAGAAAATTGATGTTTGAATTTAAAACGAATAAATGCAACAAAAAATTCCAGACTTACATAAATGAAAATATTGGGTGCGGTTGCAACGATACTTTGTGCTTTTCCGAGACTCGCTCTCTTTTTCATGAAGCCGAATATCTCTTCATGTGTTCCTTAACTTCTTCCAGACACTGGTACCTTGGACAATTTTAACAAGAAAATCACTTTTTACTGAGCTCAGAGCTAGCTTCCCCTTGCACAGAAAACTTGGACTGCCTACTTTCCCAAGGGAAATTATTTAAAATATTGAATTTCATCTTGGAACCCCTTCTCCCCCTTTTAGCTTAGCCAATAAGGATTAACTTTGTCTAACCGCCAAAAATTTTTAAATTCTGATCGAAGTCAGAATAATTCTCTCTAGTTCGCCTTTATTAATAACTATTCTGAAAAGTATCAATTTATGACTCTTACATTAAATGGCCCAAGATATCCCAAATTTGTCTCTTCTTTGTCATTTCCTCCACTTTAACCCACGTTAAGATATATATCGTACCGTTATTCTAGTTGGTCTTTATTAAAATCCATGCTTCCAAACAAAAGAGATTAACCATCGCAAGCTCCCAATGTATTGCGAACCTAGCCCATACGTCAATCTCAATGTGTGAGTGAATATGTTCTCTAAAGTTGAAACGTTGTATGCAAGACAGTCGTACTTGATGGGTGAAAAGTTTGGCAAGCGGAAATATCTGAGCGACAGTCTCATTAATTGATCTCTGGGCCTATGTGCTAACTGTTGATTCTGGCTAGGTTTCATGGTATTCCTTCCTTCTGAACTCTATCTGGACTGTAAATTAACCCGTCAGTATCTGAAGTCACTCTGCCGATGACGTTCTATCGTACGGCGTTGGTTCGGTGCATTATGTGGGGAAAAAACCCCACATAGATACAATAATTTCACAACGAAGGAGTATGCTAGTTATCTGCAGTCTCAAATGCCACCCCGTACGTAAGGCGGATTAATTTCCACTCGTACATCCCCATCTCACCCCACCGTCTGATGATCACATGTCATCGGCGGATCGACTTGGGCTATTAATCAGACAAAGAACTTGAACCGTCAATTTATTATTCTGATCGTACTAGCAATACTTGCGAGGTGCCCAAGGGGCAGGTGGTAAGTAGAGTTGTTTTGTTTTGTTTCTTTCCTCACTACGATAAGTACACTCCTTCAAGCTAGCATATGGTGGTACTTACAATAATTAATGGACATTTTGCTGATCTAGGGTGTGAGCACGTTTGTTTCCTTAATGACAGTACACTCTTTCACTATATTTTCATCAGAGAATACGGAAGGGAGTCGTATTATACCAACGCTCATTTATCCCATCTGTAACTTTTTCTTGCATGAAATTTTCATCATATGCACCGTTAATATCTTCATCTGGATCATTTTTTCCTCCAAAGGCGACCTATATGAACCACCGCCATAGAGATTGAAATGTTTAAAAATAATCCAACAGCACGGATGGGATTTGTTTTTCCATGCGAGGTCAGAAGGATTAAAAGTGGGTTTAGCATAAACTTAGATGTTAAGTACTAATCTTGCAGTCTAATTTGTAGGGAGGAGGTAGTCATAGCAAGAATCCGAATTGGTCATACTTATATCGCCCACACTCACATACTAAAAGGTGAAGACCCACCAGAGTGCATTTCTTGCAATGAACCATTCACTGTCAAGGACTTTATGATAGAGTGCTTCGACCTACAACCTACGCGCGATAGTTATTACATTGTGCATGACATGAAAGAACTTTTTGACACTATAAACATCACTCGTATTATAGAGTTCCTGAAAGCCGTAAATATTTACTCTAAACTCTGACTTTTATGCTATCACCTTGTGCAGTTTTATGCAATATATATATCGTCCCATTTTAATACATATTCATCTTTTTTACATCTCCCGTTGATCGGGAAGCTTTATTTTGCACCGTTACCATCTTACCGTTTTAATTTCAACCATTTGTTCTTTTATATCGCTGGTCGATATAGGACCTTTTATAAGTTTTAAAAGATTATACAAATAACACTTTGTTTGGCGCTAAATAGCCTAACAGTGCTGATGTGCCGTTAAAAAACAAACAATCAATCAATCAATCAAGCAGTCTAATTTGCACCAACTGGATAATTCTGTAAAAACTGTAAAAATACAGTTTCCTCAGATTCCACTCCTAACTTTGAATGAGTACTAATGCATTAATAACTTGTACTGTTTTACTTCAACCTCTTCATTTTGGCATAACTAAACCACATGCAGGCCACTACACTACTCCTTACTGTCGTTATTAAAATGCGATATCATCAAAAAATCTAAGTTTAGTCCATAAAGTTACAAAACCGCTTGACTGTTTTTCTACGTTTCATACCTTGACATATAAATGCGCACTATTCAACATAAAATATGCTTCTGAATCGTGTGGAAAGCGAAACGATTGAAGATTTTCCAAAATAACTTGGCTTAGAATGAAATACTATCTCTTTCGTAGCAGTAACCAAAAACTGTTAAAATTATCCGCTATGTGCTTTCCTCCTTTTTCTGAATTTCACTCTAGTGAATTTTCCATTGTTGATTGACTTGTCTCCATCGATATATGTTTCACTGACATGATTTGACAGGGACGAAGCATCTTTCTAACATCTTGTTTTTATTCTGTCGAGTCAAAAAAAAAAAATTCTAACCGTTGAGCGTACTGTATTTACGTGAGAGGCATGGCAGGTACTTCCTCAGTATTATGAAAACGCACAACGCTGTTTGCTGATTAAGGAACCTTGAAATGTAAAACAGACTAACAATGGGCCTTACGTTAGCCTCGGTAAGTATACTGCTAATGTCTGGTATCGTGTATCCATTGCGACTTCGGTACGATATTGCCTTTGTTAAAGTCCGATTGTGTATCCCATGAGAATACAGCAGGGTCTTACACGTTGTAAACATGTATTATATTGTAAAGTTCCATTTAAAGTTTTTACTTGCCCATAATGATGCATACATGTGCCATTTTGTTTTCTATTAAAGGCAACAAAAAAAAACTATCCTGCATGTTCCTTCGACGAGGTCTTGTGCCTTTGATAAAAGTGGTTTCTTTCAATAAGGCGGTATTTTACCATGTGCACGAAGGCTTCACCACGTTTTGCAATGGTTGTCATACTTGATAACAGTTCAACGATGAATGGCAAGACTGAATGACAGATGCTAAAGTAAAGTCGCATTTCGGTCACTTGACCAAGCGCGACAATGTAAAAGGTTGCTCGTACTAACTAACTGTGTTGTCGCAAAGTCTGTTTTAGACGGCGAGTCTAATCAAAAGGGGTTTTGAAAAACTAAATGAAAAGCCCCAAGTAATCAGGGTATTTTTCTGCAATCTCCGTATAACAGACTGTGGGTTTCAGCTTGATGGTGAGTTGTTGCAGGTGGTTTCACCTCCATCCGCTAGCTTTCATCCTCAGGCTTGCTGTATACCTTCCATCCGTTGCGTCCGGCTATGTTGTATTGGTTGACCGGTGGTTATCGTCACTAAAATCCCTTGATGATTTTCAACCACGGGTCATTTCTATTTGTAGTCCTGGACATCGATGAGACAGTAGGTTGATTATTTTATGCGCCGTATTGGCTCGTACACATATTTCCCCTGTAGTAGGATGATCTGATGCTGCAAAATCAAGCACGTGGAATCCGCAGGTGGTCCATTCCCTTCCTCATGAACAACAGCGACGCGATTCCGATGTTTCTTATGTAACTGCTGACAGCTGACTGGATTGATGGCAAGACGGACTGACTGTCCGATCTTGAATTAACGTCGCGTGCAGCTCTTCGGCCATGTGGGACAAGTTAAAATTGGTTGTGCGTACAGCGCACTTCTTAATTCGTTGCTAGGTTGTTTACTCATAGTGTTAGTACGAGGGCAAATTTGAGAATGGATATATCCAAAGGCACAAGGCGGCAGAGGAATATGAATTGAAACATCGGCTTGTCCTTAACGACCAAATATATATTTGCCACTTATTTGCAATTGTATTCAAGTTGTCAGCATTTCCAATTCATTTCAGTGTTGGAATTTAGTGTACATAGTGTACTCAGGATTTCCCAAAAATTAAATTAAATGGAATAGAAGTTATCTTTTAGTAATCTTATGATATTTCACGTATAATTATCAAGTAGGTTTGCTTATAATGTGAGTCTAATGCGTTAAATTTGAATTGGAGTGAATTGTGATAGAACCGAAATTTTGAAGACAAAGCGAAAGCCCTGAAGTATTATGATTTTCGTTAGCCCATATAATGAGTAGTTTGGGCTAGAGAGCGGGAAGAATCTCATATGGTGGTCGGGCGACTTGAACTTGCAGCTGATGCCATCACATGGTCCTTCCGGGTTATTCGGCCTTGACTCCTTTTCTTGGATTGGTGTTTATGACTGTCCGATAGTTTTCAACATGCTGATTTACCATTTCTCGATTTCGGAAGTGTTCGATAAAGTCCCATTTTCTCTGCGTCAAGCAGGATTGGCACGAGTCTGTGACCTCTTCCTCCGCAGGCTTGAGATTTGACTTGGCTGGTGATGGGGGTTCTTTTCACACTTATGCCCCTCGTTGTCTCTCTGATAGTTTCTCCTGTTGTTTAGTGATCTTCGCCTAACCTTCCTTTCTGGCACTGCCCCTGCTTTTGAGCTTCGATTTTCTGGAAGTTGTTTTGGAGGTGGTGTTGCTGCTCAGGGCAGGCAGGAGCGCTTTGCTCAGACTGGGTCTGCATTCGCTCCCTCAGTGCCTGGGATTACTTCTTTAGTAATTATATGTGTTTCATCTCCCATATTAGCTACACAGTTGTTCTCTTAGCCTGAGCACGAAGGTTTCATCATGAAGTAGCAAGATCGCCTAAACCTTTCATTGCATTCAGGGCTTGGTTGGAGATTATTTCTTCAATCTCTAGCTTACTGCTCCTTACGTTAGATGAAAATGAATGATGCCAAGATTGGCTTGAATTGAATTAAAGTCGTATGTCGTCCGTCCGATCATGTACATATGTACCCTGAATGAATGCAAACCACGCTATTTAGGGATTAAATTAATTGTGCGCACGGTACACTACCTAATTACTCAAGTAATTATTCGGCACATTAATGTATGAATGGCATATTACTTAATTGAAATGTATGGACGAGGCAAATAAATCTGGAGACCCCAAGCGGTAGCGGAATTCTTTTGAAACACCGTGGATATTCGGACTGTTCCTTACAACCATATGTGTACGCCACATATTATAATTAAGATCAAGCTAAAAAGTTGAAAGAATTTCATGCTTTGTACTATTTTAGAATTTAGTATATGTAATGTACGTTAATGTTTCCAGAAAGAAAATAAGAGATTACCAGGTCAGTATGATCTATTCACTTTTGTGGTCTTAATTAGTTAATTTCGAGTGATCTTTTTGAATGGAGGGAGAATGGATCAAATTTGCGTATTGTTATGTATATTTGATTTAATTTATATTTCATCTAATTTAATTGTTTGCTAAGTTTTAAAATCTTGTTATTTTTAATTTCATTACATGTCAAAGTAATGTGATTTCGTTCACTAGGAATTTGATATTTTTCAGAAATTAGTTTGACCTAACTGTTAGTTGAAAACACCTAAAAATAGAACTTTGTATCTTTTTGCTGACCTAGTTCCTGGCCTTGATTGAGAATCGAGTTAAGAACTTCTTTTTGTATTTATTTTTATTGTGGGATTCATAGAATGAGATCGTGACTGTACTGGAATACGTGACCCTAGACATGTAAATAGCTTCTAAACTGTTCTGGAATGTGATCATGTGACCCTCATACGGGTGTCAATATTGCGTTTATTTTAATACTTTAACCTTTTCTATTAAGAAATAAGCTAGTTGGGGCTTTTACACTGGAAGTGTTTGTGACCAGCGTGTAGTTACATTTTAATTCTCATTCAGATTATTTGGATTCTAAAAGATTAATTCTTTTTCCTGGGAATATTTGAGTGCTCATACGGAATTCTTGAACAAAGACATTTTTTCTAAATTGTATTCGGAAATTCAAACATCGGAATATTGTTTGCGAAACAACAAAGAACAGTAGACAAAACAGCACATTACTATCTACTACCCTACACTGGCTATCCATTTGATCCAGAATCAAACACAAAATTTGTTCCTTGTGTTACGTTTCACTGTCGGACTCTAGTCCAACATACCTATCTGATCTCACCCATGGGTACACACCAGCAAGATACTTACGCTCCTTTTCTGACAATCGTATACTCATTATTCCCACTATGAAAACAAAGTCATATGGACAGCGTTCTTTTGCATACTAGGGCCCAGCAACGTGGAATGAATTGCCCACTGAACTTAGACACACAGACACAGTGATCACATTCAAGAGGGCTCTCAAAACTCACTTATTTCGACTGCAAGAACAAACTTAAAGACCTAATAATGTTTCCTACCTGAAATATTCTCAGCATGTTTTTTACTTTTTAATGTTTTTTTTCTAATTTCATGGTGTTTGTTTATGTAATAATATTATTATATGTTTTTTTTTTATCTTATAGGTGTTGTCTAATGTTGTAAAGCGCTTAGAGCTTCTAAAGATTAGGCGCTATACAAAGTCCTCATTATTATTATTATTATTATTATTATTATTATTATCTACAGTATGCGTCTCCGCCTTCCATTTTGGAATTTTCGTCGGGACTCGAACTTGAATTCATTAGAACAATTCATACTAGGACTTCTAAAATTTAATTTGTGGATTATTCTTGGATTATTTCTGGATTTGATTTCTTAAAACCTTAAGTTCTTATTTTTTCATTTTTACTTTGTTTTCCAGGGAAATAAACTATTTGTTAAATTTTTCAAACACGTAACAGTATTAAAAGGGTTATTATCGAAACGGGGTCTCAAGCCGGAGTAACAAGATTAGACATCTAAGACATATGAGGTCATTCTTTTAGCACTTAGATGCGCTTTTGTGGTATCAAGTACCGCTTCATGAGCAAGGCGAATCAATCTTGCGTCTAATCCGCCCCTTGGAACTGTCTCGATCGATTAGGTCTGCAATAACTAAGTTGTTCATCTGATGTGAAGCTAAGTTTTCATGGTTCTCTTGAACTATTTTTGATGTTTTAGTCTTTTAAAGGCTGCTGACACCACCAGAAGTCTTTGGTATGGCGTTTTGCTGCTTCCCTATCTTCTATTAGCTCACCTACTTCCAAATCCACGGCTGGTCGTGAAGGTACATCGCTGTTCGTTGTTTGGGCGTGGGCTATTGCGGTTGCTTAAGTGATATATTCTATGCCACTGCTCTTGTCTCCGACTGTATTGTCGGTGTTTATATTTTTTATCGCCGGGTGTGGCGTTGCTGCTTCAAGTGGTAGATTGGCTTTTCTCCTTTCGGCCTCTTGTTTCCGGATTACCTCTTGGATAACTTATTTCTTTCTTTCTTCTCTTTTCCTCCAATATTCACTCCCCTACTTTGCCCCCTGTTGAGGTGAACTCGCTGTTGTTTGTATTGGATATTGCTTCCTGGCTAGAGAAATTGAAACTGGAAGTGCTGTTGATTTTGGAGAAGGAGTTATGGTTGGCTGGAGTTCAACGGAAGGGACGTTCGGCATCGGCTGGGTATGCATAGGTCACTCTGTTGTGCGTGCTTTCCTCCCCCCAAACCCAGTCATCTTGGGCAGAGATAGGGTGGACATTTCCCTCAAATCAACCTTCATGAAACACTAAGGACTAAGCCGATGATTGCCTTCGGGGCCTGTGTAGTTATCATGATTTCTATCTCTAGCTATATTCTTGATGGGCTTTTCTAGCAGCTGTGTTAGCTGATGACTCAAGATGGCGGACTGACTGTAATATTATTATAGTCGTGTTCGGTCCTTCGGCCATGATCGACATGTTATAAAAATATAATGTGTACTATTTACTTTTTAACCTTCATCACAGTATGTCCGACAAGGCAGTTGAAGCAAAGAGCTCAGCAAGGAATGCACCGTCATCCCTGGGGTCTCCGCCGGGTCCTGATTATATGCATTTTAATTGATGTACCGAATGGTGTAAACTTTGTAGCTTAAATTACACCAAAATAAATTTTGAATTATCATTGTACCGTTGGCTGATGTTGACTAAAATGGGTATTACAAAAACTGAGATTTTAAGGAGTGTCATTTGTTGGTATTGGGAGTTTCCTTATCATTTATGTCTAAGCAGTTAATCAATCGGTCACTGCATATTGCTTTGGGCCCGGATGCTCTGGGGTTAGGCCTGTTTCGTATTGGATAAGGCGTGGGGTGTATCTATAAGTTATGGAGTGTTCTCAACATGCAATTATTACCTCCTTTTTCAGCAGGTCCAGATAATATGTTCAGTATCATGTGAGTAAGTTATGGGTTTTCAGAATCAATATTGCTACCTTGTTCGGCAGACCCTGATGATCTAGGCTCAATAGCACCTTATACTTCCTAGTTTTAGGGGGTGCCGAATTAGGGGTTGCTTGCAGGATTCCGACTTGTTATGTCAATTGTATTGTTAGTAGATCTTCCCATCAGCAGAAGATATTATAGAGAGAATGTAGATATTTTTTAAGAGTGTTCCTACAGTAACATCAATTCACACGCATTCTTTGTTATTGACGTCATTCTGATCAGTGATGGTTTCCTTAAGTAATGTGGCGGTATGTGACATAAGTAAACATTTATTTTAAGGGTTGTCCTTTGTTGTCATATAGTGGGCAACGGATCCCTCCCACCCAGACATTCTGGATTAGCCGCACATACCGTAACCCAAGTCCACTAGCGGGAACGGAATCTCTATTTCTCGCCCCTGTTACGGAGCTCACCCACAACATGTCTGGGCGTGAAGGAAGTCCTATTTTCTATTGTCTGTAAACAGATTGTACAGGGAGGAGTAAGAGATTGGAAAGAGAATACATACATGGAGGGATAAGTAAACGTGCTCTAAGTTATATATTCTTGGGGTGGGAGAGCTATGTTGTTTATCAGTATATTTATATATTTGTAATATATCTTATTTTTACAATTCAATTTATGTTTTAAGTGGAGATTATTTTAAGTATACATTTGCCTGTCTCCTTGTGGGGTGGAATGTCACACGTCGTGTGGCAGAGATTGACTCTCATTTGCGAACCACATTCCCCGAGTGGGGCTCGTATATCCTATTTCTTCGCATCGTACAGAGTCCCTCTTCCAATGAATGAGCCTGGCATGGACTCCCAAATACCTTCTTACTTCAGTTTTATTGTATTGTTTGTTACAGTTTGATTTTTTTATACCGTATTTGTTTAGGTTTCTTTGATTTAGGTTTTAAGTCTGGGTTAGATGCATTTGTCTTGGTTGGTTTGAACCTTGGACCAGACATAATTGATTTCTCATTTTCCCAATATCTGAGAAGTACAACATGATATTCGAATACACATAATTGGTGTTGTTGCTTGGTGTCTTTAGGTATTTGCATGGGGCATTTAGAGTTGCCCGTCTATCCTGAAAGTCGGGCCTTTCAATGGTGTATTTAGGGCATTCGTTGAATATGTGGTCGAGTATTTCTTTGGTAGGGTAGTGTGGGCAATGTATCCCTAAATTTTATATATCTTGCAAAAATCTTCCAAAACTGCTGGCTAGTAATCATTTCCAGTTCTGATGCTCTTTATGATTTTGGAATCATGCTGGTCTACCAAGTTAAGGGCAAGGACGCTTCTGCTAACTTGTTTCTGCCGGTCGTATTGCCTGCGCCCTTTGTAGGAGTTGTCCCATCCTTCTACCTTTTTTGTAAATCAATGTTTATGCCTAATCATACTATACATTTCCTGTTCGCTGTAGTCCCATAGCTGAATTTCTGCTTTATTAAGCTTATTTTTAGCTTCCTTGTCTGCACTCAAGACTGGCAAGAACAACAACAATCATGAATTATAGTCGTGTGTGACCATCTGACCATGTACGACTAGTTAATTGTCGGATTAATTCCTACATAATTAATTGTCGAGCGGGATACAGGAGCCACCGCCCGGCTAGTTTTGTTTTATTTGTGTACGCTGTACTGTACACTGTATACAAACCAATTAAACCCGGGTTGCGTGTAAGGAGACCCCTCGGGGATTTATTTATGTGTGCCACACTAATTTGTTCGTCGAGTGGGAAACAGATGACATCACTCGACGCTTCACTGCACGCACCGCATGCTTCTTAACTGACATGTTTGGACGCGGAAAAGGAAGAGAAAACCGAATGAAGTCCACGAACGTCTGCGGTAACATTCTGAAACTCCATAAATGTACTTACGATCAAATTCTGCCCAGCTGTCTAATTTCGGGCAATTCCCTACGATCAATTATTTGTAAGCCACGCATTGTAATTAGGGTCACATTAATCAGTTATAAAGTTTTCTACTTTGTAATATTTTCACACTTAGTGTGCAAAGTGTACATATATTTTTCGAAAAAGCAAGCCGATACCAGTTCTAAGTGACGAGGTCAAATTTGTGCGATCTTAGTTATATAATATTCGAGTTTTCTTTTCGACTGGTGGACGAATGATCAAAGCTGCTTGTTGCTTGAGGTTTTATCGACAATGGCTATTCAAGCCAAAATTAAAACTCCTAGGTATAAGAGGCAGTTTTGCTTAATAGCCATTAAAAGGGATTTGGTCTGACCTTCCCTGGTGGAAGCAGGAATGGCCTCAAGTCTTGTGGAGGTTAAAACTTTCGTCTCGTCCGCCCTTTGGTGCTGTCAGGATCCAATAGGTCAGCTGCAACCATGTCATTCAAACTGTGACTGGTTGGGACGACATTTTCCAAGTCTGTCTCATCTCATTTGCAGTCAGCGTGGCTATGGGGATCGGACAGTAACCGTACTTCTATCCCAGAGCTCTGATGTCTGCCGCTGATTTCTGTAGTTGCTTGACGTGAGATGGTGAGACGGTTCAGTTGTTCCTCATACTTTAGACTCTTTGTCCCAGCTCTCTAACAGCTCACCCAGGCCTACTGCTTCTGTTTGGCTGTATATATAAGTCGATGCACGGGTAGCCTCTACACTATGTTGCAAACAGAGCTTTGATGCATTTAGTCTCCAGAAAGGCTAATAGAGGTAAGGGATAGTCACTCAAGTCTTTTTCCCCACTCTTTCAAAATATTCTCTTTTGAGTACATGAGTCATTCGGTTACTCATCGAACTTTTACTCTGAACAAATCACTTCACAGTTGGCATGTTGTTTCTGCCGATTTGACAACCATGACAGTGTTCTCCGCTCTTGATTGTGCTTATTCACCTAAATGACGAGCAAAACGGAAGCCTCAAAATGTTCTTGTTCTGGCCGTCTTGATATAATGACTATATTTTCTTCTTCACTACAGGTCAGTGACTGTAGTTGTTCGTTTATCTCCATAAATTAGCATTCGATCTTTCCTTTCTTTAATTTTCAAATGGTCTATGGTCACTTCTCTCGTCGGCTTCCTCGTACAAGACGATGTTCACTGTGTTCATTAGATCCTGTGCAAGCTGGAGGTCCACGCAGAGTTGGCCTAATGTAGTAGTGTCCTTAATCGCTGCCGTGGACTTTAGTGAAATCGAATTCCCACAAAGCATATTGTCTTGCATAATCGTCGCATTAAATGCGTTGCTACTGTTGGTTCGTAATTGTCCCTTGGCTTCGAGCAGAGTCAGGTATGATCTAAAGTATTTTTCTTGCCAATATTTGGTTCAAAAGGACTAGTTCAAAACGTCTAGCCATCTCAGGTAACTTCTATGTTCGACACGTTGAAATGTTGATACTCGAAAGCAGTTTGATCGATAGCTCTATTGACGATTGCATAACTGACGATGCCGACATGCAAACGTTTCTGTTGTTGACCTTGCAAAACATTATTTTCAGTCTTTGACCAAGGTTCAGCGGCCATAATAGTCTTCACTTCCACGGGTTATAGACAACACGGAACTATTTTTCTGCTCGGAGTTTGACTGACGTCGTTTTCAACTTTAGGAAAGACTTCCACAAGTCGCACGTAAAGAAGTTTATTTTCCATTGCGTTATGTTTTTTGTTTTTTTAAATTATTTTTATTATTAGAAAATGATATTGTGACCTAAGGTCAACTAGAGAACTATTGTCTTGTAATTGTGAGGACTTGGTCATGCGTGCTTTAACAAATAGCACTTTTATGTTGTATTATATGGTGTGACCTTGGTTTTTGGGATTGAATCTGTTTTTGTTCAAATTATTGAATTCAGGTGATTATTTTCTCAGGAAATATAAAAATGCTCTGACAAAATTCTTGGATTGAGACATTTACTGGGTTTTTATAGTATATTCAAACCTGGAATTATATTTCTGTGATTCAACAAAGGACTGTTGATACATCTACACTTCAATAGCTACCACAGATGCGTCATCGACTTCAGTTTTGGGATTTGTTCTGGACTTTTACTGAATTTTATTTAAGACTTTAAATTATTATAATTTGTGTCTGTAATTCTTGTGGGATTTAATTCGTAATACCGGAAGTTTTTTTTTTAATTCTCATTTTCACTTTGTATTCAAGTGAAATGAATATGTTTGATAATGTGTACAAAGGTTGTTGTATTTCACTTTTTTGGTTACTTATTTTAAGAACATAGACTCGTAACAGTTTCATGGCGACCTTTCATTTCGGAATTATAATATTTTGTCCAATATTTCTTTTAATGCGAATACTGATGCTGTAAAAATTCGATTTTCTGACAAGGTGATGATGAAGATGTACAAATATTCTGTCAAGATGATACGTTTCTCCTCCTATCATCGTAAGCATCTATGTCAGAATCCAGTTATAAAAGAATAACCCGTAACAACGCAGCAGCTGTTTTTTTAAATTCTTTTTTAAACATTGTACTCGGCGACATTGGAGTACATAAACATTCAGTCATCCACATTGTTGAGAAAATACTTACAACATCTATCGTTGTTGTTGATGTCTTTTTTAGGAATAAGATTATGTGTTTTTACCCAAAATAGATGGCCAACTCTAAGAAAGTGAAAAAGATATCATTTTGCCGTCGGAAACATTCAATTTGAGAAAAAAAGAAATTGGAATGTATTCGATCAGGACACTCCGGCCAGATTTATCCAATGCTGAGCCAAACACATCCGTTAAAGCGGTGAAATCGTTTAGACGAGATGTTAAGCACCACAACAATATCCTTTAGTAATTCTCATGGAACAGATATTCAGTTGGAGATTAGCTTTCGACGTTGTTTTTGATTCGTGATAATAACCAGGATTAGTTTTGCCCCAGGGTTCTTAATCGTTGATGATTTATACGGTTCAAGTGGTTTGAGTTCGATAAACATTCTTGGATTTGAGTAGAATCAATGACTTCTACGAAAAACTACTTACCAGTAAGCTTCATGATTCAGTTCTACGGACTTAGGTAATTCAGCAATGAAGCAACATAATGTGTTACTGGGATACACATTCACAGAACTGTCACTAGATAATGTGAAATCAATTTGAATATTCACAGTTCGATGGTGTCAGTCACTGAAGAACTGATCAATGTCAAAGCAGAATCAAAATGACTGTTGGTGAGACTTGACGAGTTGCATTGCTGGCGTTGACGAAGTTACCGTTGGTGTTGTTACAGTCGGCATATTTGAACATAGGACTGGGAAGAAAATAACCAATGCGACTGTTGCCTAAAATAGTCCACACTTGTTTGTCTCGTTGCTGAAAACTTAAGTCATATTTCCAGCCGTGCTCAAATGACACAATGCACTACAAAGTTATGGCAGACAAAGATGGATGGATTTTTTAGATATATGCTCTCAACATCATTCTCAGGTGCTTGTTTTTATAGCTTTTGAAAAGATGAAATCAGAGAAGGAGATGCAGTAGTGTTTAACGGTATGTTTGTAACTTCTACTTCTAGTTATAGTCAATGACTTCTGAAGCTTCAATCGAAGAATCAGAACTTGTGGAGATCCTTTCCAAAGGAATATGACTTTTTGGATTCGATGTTTTCACACCTTATTTGTTCTTCCCTGAACAATGGTTTCGATATCGATATCATAGCATCCTCCTCATTCTTGGTCACTTGTTGCTACTCAGGCAAGTAATGTTCCTTTTAACAATTTTTTGTTCATATCTTTCAATTTATAGCGTGGGTAAACATGTCCACGCACTTGTCATGTATCCTTTGTCAAAAGTGCGCTTCCATTCTCCAATTTAAACCCAATCTCATGTGTTTAACATTTATTTAATATGCTTGGGGGCTTTTTCCTCCAAACAATATATCTAGCACAATCACTTTGTTATTAGGGGTCACTTCTTCTTGCGCATCTGATACTACAATATTATCATTGATTTTAAGCTTTAACTAAGCGAGGTAACACGTCGGTGAATTTCAGAGTTCTTTGATTTGTACGATATTTCCACATAAATCCTTTCAAAGTTCTTTGTAATACGTTCACCAACACTAGCATTTGTTTCAGGATTTATCTTTTATCAGTTCCTTTTGAAAAGCTTAGTTGGTGCCTTTGTCTGTTTGTCATTGTAAAGGATGGCGAACACTTTGTTTAAAACAAGTATTTTATGCTCGCGCTATCTCTGTGAATTTGTTTTAAAAATCAAAGAGACTAAGAAAGAAGATTTTTAAAACACCAATGACACAAAACATATATTTGTAACCTTGATTGTACGACGCTACACGAAAAACAATCGGTTTGCCAAGGCTAATTGATTCCAGCTATTTTCGTTTAATATCTTGAAAAGTTTATTCGAACAGTTTTGTGCAAACGTGTACGTCAGTATTTGTTGTAACCACTGTCGTACATCTTGAAGACGTAATCTTTTGAGTTTGGGTTTAGCTGCGTGATACAATGCTTTAAATCTTCCTTAGCCAGCGGCATTAACAGGATTGTACTTAATGTTGGCTAGATGTGTATCTTTGCTTCCAATTAGGTTGTTTGTATATTATTTTGGATTGTAAAGCTTGACATGTCTAACGAGCAACAAAATAATGAGTCATTGGTTCTTTGGTAATATTTTCTTCGATTTTTTTGTCTGTTCTGTCTTACCGTCTGATTTTAAATACTATTAGTATTACAAACTGACTAAATCTTGTTAGGTCTTGATTGTATAAATCAAGTAAACTTTGTAACACATTTGTTCTGTTCTGTACTTTTATCTTATTAGAAGCCAGATTATGGATGCAGCAGCAGGATTAGAGCATAAGAAGAAGACGTTGACGGAGAATTAAAATTTTCTTCAAAAATGGATTTCCAGTTTTTCATCAGACTATTAATTACGGTCTTAAATCAGGTTTAAATTTCATAATCATTAAAGAAATTGAAGGACGGTAATAGATCGAGGGTTTCTCGGGTATGTGCGTGTTCTAGAGGCAGTGCCTGTTGTTTTTTTTTTTTCTTTCTAAGGAGGTTGTTGTTTTGGATTTATTCTCCTTTTACACTTCTTTCTTCCCTTTCTGTGTACATATTATACCTCACTTCGTTTCTGCCAGCTATCATTTATTTTGTTTAGCCATTTTTAGTTTCCGCTTTAACATCCAATTGTAAATGTGGACGAATAACGACAGCTCCGTGAGATCTAACGCAACTAAGTTTCAAGATCATTTGCTGTTTGGTTTGGATATAAATTCTTGGCTCGGTAGTGATGGTGTTGTCTCATGGTCCAAGTTGCTAGAGTGACTTCTGCCAACACTTTCTGAACGTGTTGGGTGACACAGAATACTTGACTTCTTGGGAATGCGTGTCTCTCTCCACATACATACATACATACATACACCCCTTAAAGTGCCTGAAAGCAAGTGTTGTGGATGGAGTAGTGATGATGAATTGTAGGTGATGGATAGTGGATGGCAAGTATGTTTGTCAAAGTACCTTTCTCGTTAGTTACCAATTGCTTAGTTGGGCACTCCAAACAGCCTGAAAGTTTTAATATTTCTTTGCATTTTCTCTGCATTTTATTCACACTTTGCTCACATTTGTTATTGCAATCAATTTTGAAGTTTTTATGGATATTTAATTTATATTATAGGTCTGAATGTTGCCCATGATTGGGCATATAGTTTTTGTGTGTACCTCCTTTTTGACATGGTTGTAAATTATAAATAAATTGTTTACTGATCCAATAGTTCAATGTCTAATTGCAAACTTCGAATGTTCTGGAAGAGATTTTTGACCCACATATTGGTCATTTTATTATGTCTTAGATTTATTTAAGTTGAACATTTCGGACAAAAACACAACGCAGGGATTATTCTGAATTCATTCAAAGACATTCTGGATTGTATCATTGTGATCCATCAAGACTGTCGGTACATCAACCTATTGAAAACTATTAGTAGATCACTACAATCTTTTCATTCATTCGGAACAATTTATAATTTTGGGGTGTGATAGAACGTTTAGGATTATTTGAGATTTAATTTTACCTACCTTGCTGTACAACGTTTTGAATAAGGTTTCCAATTACGTACAACTAACCTCCGATTATTTTTTAAAAATCTTGCATACGCTCATCGCAGCATCATAATTTTTTTTCTTCCATACTATGTTATCAATAGTATGGCGCGTTTACGGTATGTCTTATAGTGGGAATAAGGTTTTCCGTATTATATGTCATTTTCATTCTTATGTTACTATAAGCTTAGAATTGTTCTGTTTATGCCAAAAAAATGTGTTTTCCGCTCATTACCTTAAATCTTTTTCCCACCTGCGTAGTGGGGATAGATAACACTTCTGTTACGACTATATGGTCTTAAACTATAAAACAGAAAGAAAGCGAAACCAACAACTTTAGTAAAATCGAAAACAATTATTGGTTTCCCTAGAATACAAAGTGAAAATTTGAGACACTTACAGCATTGTGAATTAAATTCCAAATAATCCTAAACGTCCTATCACAAGTCGAAAAGTATAAAATAGTCCTAAAGAATTTCAATAGTACTGAATGTGTTGATGTGCCAATATTTTTGAATGTGTTGATATACTGTAGTTATAAAATCCAGTATGTCTTTCAATGCGTTCTCAATAATCTCAAAGTTGTGTTTTAGTCCAAAATGGCATTGAGAACTTTGTAACTTTAATACATATTGTCAGTACATGCTTCCTGTCAACTTATAACTGAACACACCTCAAAACGATTCCACAAACTAAACTTAGAGCAGGATTTTTAAAAAATACCAAACCTCATAGCTATAAACAAATTGTCACCTGGCCTATGACACAACATAATGCTCTGGAATAATGGAAAACTCCATTAAATTATCAATACGTTCGCCTCCAGAAGTTCGTAAACAAGGTTAAGCCTTGAACTCAAAGTTTAGTAACTATCATTTAAAAACAAAACATGACGTCTTTCATGTAAGTATTATAAAGCCAGGTACACAATACAAATTACCTATACCTAACATTTCTTACAATTTCTTAATGATTTTGGTATCATTAGAGAATGTTTTTGAAACACTCGTTTTATGTCTTTCTAGTTGAAAGCTCATTTTAATAAATGACTTTTAGCAGCACAATACAAGTCATAAGTACTTAGTAGCTAGATATTCTTCTACTTTGACGCAAGACTGTCTGCATTTAAAAATAGAACTTTAGACTGGTTTACTTGGCAATTGAATAATTACTTTAATGACACTGTCATGCAGTGCTGGATATAAGTACACACGTACCAACCTACAACGGCATAGAGGGTAAAAGTCAGATCAATATATATAAATAAATACTGTTTACTCCTTTGCGTCAAAATCCTCCATAATTTGTTAAAGCGATCACAAGATAACATGTATTCAAGATTACATCTTTGGAAATTTGTGTTGAAATGCTATACTCAACACAATTTGAACTGCTTGTTGAAATGCTCTATTCAGGACAATTGGAACTTTGTGATGAAATGCTCTATTCAGGACAAATGTAACTTTGTGCTGAAATGCTCTGTTCAGGACCACTGGAACTTTGTGTTGAATTGCTCTATTCAGGACAATTGGAACTTTGTGATGAAATGCTCTATTCATGACAAATGGAACTTTGTGCTGAAATGCTGTATTCAGGACCATTGAAACTTTGTGATGAAATGCTCTATGTAGGACAATCGGAACCATTTTGTTGAGATGCTCTATTCAGGATAATTGCAGCTTTGTGTTTAAATGCTCTATTCAGGACTATTGGAACTTAGTGTTGAAATGCTCAATTCAGGACTGTTGGAACTTTGTGTTGAACTGCTCTATTCAGGACAATGGCAGCGAAGTGGTTGTTCTGATTGAATAGCATATTCAGAAGTTGTTGAACGGTTGATCTGTAGCTGTTTACATGATATCGAATCACAATGTCTACAGATCAAATAAAATGATTTTTTTAGATAGTAAGGTTAGTTATTTAGACATATAAATGCATTAACCCAATGTTGGAATGGTTTCTCAGTTCATTTTATTTACTCTTCATCTAGGTTTTCTCCAGGTGAAGTTCGAAATGTGACAGGAAACGACGACAAAACCCGATTATATGTCAATCAAGAATTTGTAGGAAAACATCACGACTGATTCATAGCCACAGATAAGTATGGATCCTTCTCCGTACAGTTAGCGAAAGCCTCCGTTTTGCTCAGAAGTCTCTCTTGATAAGAACTGCTTATCTTTGAAACAGCGAATTACTTGATGAAAAAGAGCCGACAGAACAAACTTTATATTTTTTGTGTCATAATTATATTTTTGCTATGAAGGGTACAGCTCAATAAAATTATTTACAAAAAACAGAAATGAACAAAATCATGAAGTACAAAGCACTGGGCTATCCTAAGTCATAAGTCAGTCAGAAATTAATCTTGGATTAAGCGCATGTGCGCAAAGATCATTATTTGTACAAAAACGAAATACTGTCAGGATAATTAACTTTTATTTACATTTCACTTATTTTAAAGTGGGGGAACACTTTAAATAAGACTGACAATCGCGAAAAATTTCACCAGTGTCCCCAGAGTGAGATACTTCGTTTTACTCGGATAATCTTCATAAAATGTCAGCATTTTTAAAAATAAAATAGTTTTGGGTTATGAAATAAGAACAAATGATTTCGGAAGAAGAGGGAACTAAATAAACCCACAGAGGCGTGTTCTTCTTTGCTGATGGTTTTCACTGGTTAAGTCCATT
Source organism: Sinohyriopsis cumingii (assembly GCA_028554795.2). NCBI lineage: Eukaryota > Metazoa > Mollusca > Bivalvia > Unionida > Unionidae > Sinohyriopsis > Sinohyriopsis cumingii. Next base: position 48,153,615 of record CM068834.1, read on the forward strand.
TGCAAGCTAGAAGCTTGACTGAATTTATCAGTTTGCCAATCCCAGGAACGGTGCGTTCATCGAACAAATTTAAATCTCTTGGAAACCACTTCATGAAATCTTTCCTCTGATATGCAGATATAACTTTTAAGAATCTTGATGCTATGTTTGTATTATCAGTAAAATGCATTTTATTTTCGTCAAGCAAGCATGCTGCACAGGGCCGATAAATCCTCACCCAGTACGACAAGAATAAAATGTTCTTTGTAAGGAATCGCAAGCTAACATAATATGATAACCTTTCCCGAAAAAAAATGTTGATGTTTACAAACTTGCTTATGTCATTGGATATGGTGATGATAACAGTAGTAGTAGTAGTTGAGCCAATACATTAAGTAAAAGAGATAATATGACTAAAGTAGTCTATATCAAGCTACTAATTACTTATGACTTTTATTCCTTATGTCCTTGTTTCATCATCATCATCATCATCATCATCATCATCTTATTATTAATGTTATTATTATTATTATTATTATTATTATTATTATTATTATTATTGTAGTAGTAGTAGTAGTAGCGGCAGCAGTAATATTAGTGGTATTGGAAGTAGTAGCAGTAGTAATAATAATAGAAGCAGTTATGGTTGTTATAGTATTAGTAGAAGCTGTAGCTATTGATAGCGTTATAAGTAGTAGCATTAGTGACTGCAGCAGTAGTAATGCAAGTATGTTGAGGAAAATTATTTCACTATTGTGGGGGTGGGTGGCCATTGCATATTTTATATAACGTAACCAAGTCGATTTTTTGGACAACTTCAGCTAAGGAAACGCTTCGTATTAGGTTGCAGCAAACGTGACGATTGTCTTTTTAAGTTAAGTAGTACCGCTGCGTACGGAATGTCACATGTGAGGGTTAGGAAGTTTGCTGTTAGACCCCATGTGGCGTAATGAAGGCAATGGAATGACACGAGGTTTAATCAGCCAGTCTGCGTATTTCCTCGGAAATTCGAGAATTGCTTAGACCAGAAAGAGTCCTTGACGGTGAAATTTCTCAGTCAGTTGCAATAATGATATAAAATGAATAGTTTACCGGTATCATACCTGATCAAAGTTTTTTGTGTGTTGATGTCAAATATTTTAAATAAACAACAGATTAATCAAACGTAATTCTCATGGAATATTCACGAATACGACTCTAGAAAATAATGCTATTAGATCATATGGTTTTTATAAAAAATAATAAAATAAGGAAAACCTTTTCTTGCTTTGAAATCATAAGGAAGATTAATCTAATGCTGGCGAGTGTTTGTCGCTCTAATGATGACAGATAAAGAGTGTTCCCACTAGGCAACAATAAGACCATTGTTGCTCCGCGTGCGCAGCAAAGTACGTAATGGGCGCCAAGCTTTGCCATAAATGTCATGCGCGTGACCAATATAACCTACCACATATTTTCTCCAAAACCTAGTATCGGAGGGAAAAAAATATTCACAACTGTAGCTTGCGTAAAACTGCTCCAGCTAAGGGGCTTGATAAGGACCGACTGTTACATCTATCAGTTCTGTTTATGTCTGTTGAGAAACTCTGGCGATGACATTAAGTTAACGCACGGGTGTATCAGAAGATAAGGGTTAATGATTACGGCAAAAAAGGAAAAGTGCTAAAAGTCTGAAAATGAGGCATGTTCCCATGACAGGTTGTTTCCTTTGCTACATTCGTTGAATAAACTATTATTCACGCGTACTTAAATTTCATGAAGTTGGCGATTACGATCATTTGACAAGCGTCTGTTAAGCAAGCATCATAGAAAACCAAAGTGTCGTCTGCAACAAAGATGGACGAAACTAATGTCAGTTACAGCGAGGAGGACTACTTTTTGAATTATACATACGAGTATGAAGAGTCAATGGCACATCTGCCTTTGAATGAATTTGTACCTGTGGCCGTTGTATACGCTTGGATTGGTTTGACAGGAACTATTGGGAACATTCTGGTCATTTTCGCTATTTCGAAGGTGCAGCGGATGGGCAGCATCACAAATATATTTGTGCGAAGTTTAGCGTGTGCTGACCTATTGCTGCTCCTAATTTGTGTACCTGCCAAGGTAGGAGTTTATTATTTTCACGTCTTCACCTGCTTCTTTAATTTAGGATAGTGTTGGGAGATATTGTCTAATTATCTAATGAATATATACAGTCAAGAACTCTCTGGAATGTGACAATCTTTTATATCTTAGATATCTTAGTCATATCCTCTTTTCCAGTTTAATATGTTCAATTTCTTATGAAAAGTTTAAAAAATCAAACGGCCACAGATAACTCAGCGTGACAGATATTGTAAAACTATATATATGTCAGCTTCCAGCCGTCAACTCTTCACATTTTTAGATGACAGTCTTATTTAATTTTTTGTTTTAAATATTGAAATAGAATTGAGACAGTTCATAATATGCCAATTGTGCACAAAACTTGTTGGCAGGTATTCTAACACATATATCTATATTTGTACATCCTAATCAGTATTTACAATGCTAGGATATCATCCATCATCAGATTCCTGAACACCTTTGAAGTTGTTACTTGTCATTTACTTCCTATATGTAATATTTTGTGAAGATGTTTTTTGGTTGGTTTTTCTATAATAAAAACAACAAAAAAAAAAGCCCGCTTAGGAAGGCATGCTACAAAAATATACGGGCCTTCCGATGGCACAACTACTGACACTGCAGTACCCAGATTATAGCGTTATTGTAACTTCTTCAATTTGGGACACGAATCGAAAATGAAATCAAGACACTTTTCTCGAATTGTCTATGTTTTTTTTTAGTATGCCTTTTTGTTCTCTCAATACAGCAATCCATTATGCTTAAACACAACATTTATTATTTTATATTGCAGTGCATTGCATTTTACTCCTACACTTGGCGACTTGGCCTGTTCATGTGCAAGTTCGTGGGGTACGTGCAGAACGTGTCGATGATTTGTTCAGTGCTGACTTTGACAGCTATGAGTATCGAGCGGTAAGTTTCTTCTTGATCATTTTCATCTTTTATCCAAAGGAAAGAATGCATGAATGACTGATTAATCGTATTTTCTAATGTACTACCTGAATTGTCACATTATATTTTATCCGAATAATGCATTAGGAATGTTTTTCTCTCTGCCGTAACGAAGTAGTGTCACATGACTAATTCGTGTAAATTAACCTGAAAGTGTTGTCTGTTGTCCTTTCTGCTGTCTTTGATCTCGAATTGTTTTCAGTGCAGAGTAATAAAATTATCCCCTTTTGAAGATATGAAAACAATATTTCCTAGTTGATCTAGAAATGTTGTCTTTAAAACATAGTCTTAACGAAGTTACTTTCGTGGTGTTGTGAGAGATGAATGGTACAGATAGAATCATATCGGAGATGTGCTAACGGAACGTAATTGTCTTCAGTTTTACTCTTAATATATAAACAATGATTGCTTTTTTCTTAATGTGTTCAATCTCTAAATTATGACAAGTTTGAGATATGTAGGCCTATAAACTTAAACAATTTTTGAGACCATGATGTCTTTAAGAGACAACTTTTGAGGTCTCTATACCTTTAAAAGACAGCTTTGAGATCATTATGCTTTTAAAAGATCTGTTGATATCTTTACGCCTTTAAAAGACATATTTTGAGATCAGTATGCCTTTAAAAGACAGCTTTTGAGATCAGTATGCCTTTAAAAGACAGTTTTTGAGATCATTATGCTTTTAAAAGAGAGCTGTTGATATCTTTATGCCTTTAAAAGACAACTTTCTAGATCAGTATGCCTTTAAAAGACAGTTTTTCAGATCATTATGCTTTTAAAAGACATCTGTTGAGATCTGTATGCCTTTAAAAGACATATTGTGAGATCGGTATGCCTTTAAAAGACAGCTTTTGAAATCTTTATGCTTTTAAAAGACAGCTGTTTAGATCTATATACCTTTAAATACAACTTTTTATATTTTTAGGCCGATAAATTTAGATAGCTTATGAGATCGTTTCTCTATTAAATTCAGACTTGTGAGATCTTTAGATCTTTAAATGTAGGCGATTTTTGTGATCTTCATGCCTTTAAATTTAGACAACTTTTGAGTCTTTTGATCTGGTAGCTATTGAATTTTTGAGATCTTTTTGCCTTTTATTTTGGCCACCTTTGGATATTTTGCCAATAAATTTAGACAAAGTTATATTTTGCCTTTACATTTAAACAAACTTTGGATATTTTGCCTTTAAATTTAGACAGCATTTAGATATTTTGCCTATACATTTAGACAGCATTTAGATATTTGCCTTTAAATTTAGACAACATTTAGATATTTTGCCTATAAATTTGGACAGCATTTAGATATTTTGCCTTTAAATTTAGACAGCATTTAGATATTTTGCCTATAAATTTGGACAGCATTTAGATATTTTGCCTTTAAATTTAGACAGCATTTAGATATTTTGCCTATAAATTTGGACAGCATTTAGATATTTTGCCTATACATTTAGACAGCATTTAGATATTTTGCCTTTAAATTTAGACAGTATTTGGATATTTTGCCTATACATTTAGACAGCATTTAGATATTTTGCCTTTAAATTTAGACAGCATTTAGATATTTTGCCTATAAATTTGGACAGCATTTAGATATTTTGCCTATACATTTAGACAGCATTTAGATATTTTGTCTATACATTTAGACAACGTTTGAGATCTTTTTGTTTGTAAATTTGAAAATCAATATTTTGAAGGCCATGTCTGTTTTACTTATCTTCTCCGTTCTATTTTATCTACCTTGAAAAATGATTTCTACATTTACATCAATGCATACATATTATATTGTTTGTATTGTTACGCATTATTGTACATTTCACGTACATTTTCGGAATCTTACAATAATGTAGTAGTAGGGGCCCCGAGTGGCCGAGTGGTCTAAAGCGCTCACCGTTCCGGATCACTGCCATCTCACCTCTGTCTGCGTATGTTCGAGTCCAAGGCTCGGCTAGCGTGGGTACGTGGGAAAGCCTGCCAGTAGCTTCTCGTGGGTCGGTGGTTCTTTCCTGGGTTTTCCAGGGTTCTTCCTCCACCAGTTATACTGGCCGCCATATATGGCCTATCTTGTGCTGAAAAATGGCGTTAAACCCTAAAACAAAAAAACAACAATAATGTAGTATCGACACCTTGTGTAACGTAAAAATAAGCTTGCTTAAATTGAGTTTATTGGAAAACAGAGTCATTTTACCATTATCGTTACTTCTTTACTTACCTTGTATCAACTGATATTTTCCCCACAAATGTGAAAGTGTTATTGAATCATTAATATATACTTTCGTGACTTCTAATTGTATAATATTGCGTGTAAAAATGGTTGCAGCATTTTTAATATAGTCTGTTGGTGGTTTTGACTTTTTTCATACTGGTAACAATTAATCCTGAACAGCCTGACTTCTGGTATTATCGCGTAAGTTATATACCGTCTCAAGACAATACACCAAGACCGTTTTGAGACGTTGTCTGCATTCAAAACACATCAGCTATTTCTGAATGACAAACATATGCATCGGATGTATGTCGGTCTAGTAAATGACAGAAATAGCATACATTTTGTTAACCGGAAATGTCTGCTTAGAAAACAAACTGCAGTCTATTCGTACTATCTCGGTCATTTATATTATGGAATCCACAGATTAGCAGAGAACATGCGAATAAAAAGTAGAACGATGGATTCGCAACTTCTCGATCGATCAGTGCTCGGAAATAGCAAACGTGGGCCGAACGGCAGCCATCAGCATACACTCGAAGTTGCTAATGTATATATCTGGTCACAAAACGGCAAGGTGTCGTTGTGAAATCCATGTAATTTTCATCCTACTTTACTTGATTCCGTGATAGAACAGTGTCGTTTCTTGGCCTTATCTGCGACCGACAAGTTAGGAAATATTGCTACCTTCCCTATTTGAAATTTAGATGGATTCTATTTCTGGAATGCTGCCAACAAACTGGACTATGAAGCAATACTAATATGGTTCTGTAAGACGTGTGAATTAAATTCAATGCCCAAAGAACACGAAGTATACCGGTAATTACTAATTAAGACTGACCTATTGAATGTTACTACAGCTGTTATTTAGTCAGTAGAATGGTTCGAAGAAATGAAGCTGTTTTTATTATTCGTCTTGATTCCGTATCGTGACGTAATGTAAAACCAAATCACAACTATAACGGGCAATCTTATTTCATCATATATGCCTTGATGTGGTACATACATTACTTCACTTATTAACAGAACGTAATCTATTCGTGATATCGCGCAGAACTCATTTTCAAAGTTTATTTCTTTTGGTTATAGATTGCATGATTTTACCGATACTTTTTTGTGAAATCCATTCGCAAGATCTGAAGCAATCCACTAGTCATGCACCGAGTGTTTGAAATCCAAGATGATCCAATTACTAACTCTTTCACAAAAGTGAGATTAAATAACATAATCAGAAAGTATGTGAATACATTAGTATTAATCTTTCCGTTTTATAATGTCTATTATTTTCATTAAATGTGCATTTGAGGTATGGAATGCGTGAAAGGTGGGACTTGTACGGTTAATTTCAGTTTTCTTGAACGCATTGCCCGATGCATGAACGTTCAGATTGGTAAAAGTAAAGAAGATAACATGCAATTTTCGTCACACTGAAGGTCATTGGTTTATACACATTAATTTATAAGCAGTGTTTTCTGAACTTGTTTAAAAGTTGTAGGTTTTTTTCATTGGGACTTTTGTTGTGTGCTTCTTATTTTTCCTTAAATTATAGTAACGTAAGAGTCATAATGACTCATTTACACGAAGTATTCAAACATTCACATGTTAAAGGATTTGTTGTTGTTGTGGGGTTTAACGTCATTTTCAGCACACGTTAGGCTATGCATGGCGGCCAATATTAATGGTGGAGGAAGAACCCAGTAAACCTCCGGGAAGAACCACCGACCCAAGAGAAACTATCGGCAAGCTTTCTCACATACCCTACCCACATTAGCCGAATCCTAGACTCGAACCCACGCAGACAGAGGTGAGATGTCAGTAATCCGTAACGGAGAGCGCTTTAGACCACTCGGCCACTCGGGGCCCCCATGTTAAAGGAAGGGGCGATAATGAGTATCAGTGTGTGTGTGTGTGTGTGTGTGTGTGTGTGTGTGTGTGTGTGTGTGATTATTTTAACGTAGCTTTAGCAAGTTTTCAGTCATATGGCTACGATGTCGGCAGTGTGAAAGTTTATGGTGATGTCAAGCATTGGGGCATCATGCCAAAGACATGTTGCAAAATGCCACTCCCAGTCACCATGGCGACCAGTCATAACACTAATCTCTTAATGTTGAGCGCCAGGCGAGGCAGCTGCTAGTACCATTTTTATAAGTCTTTGGTATGACTCGGCTGGGGTCCGAACCCCCGACTTCCCACATCCACGGCGGACGCTCTAACCACTATGTCACGGGAGCGGTTGAGAATCAAAGAATATGCTAGATTCAGTAATTGCCGTTATTGTCACAATGTAAGGATTTTGAACCATTAAATTTCTTAGAGTATGGCGATAATTCAACTTGCATAGTGTATATTCACAAAATTCTAATGCTGTAATTCTGCAAAGAATAGGGGCCCCGAGTGGCCGAGTGGTCTAAAGCGCTCTTCGTTACGGATCACTGCCATCTCACCTCTGTCTGCAGCGGTTCGAGTCTAAGATTCAACCAATGTGGGCATGTGAGAAAGCTTGCCAGTAGCTTCTCGTGGGTCGGTGGTTCTTTCCGGGGTTTTCCGGGTTCTTCCTCCACCATTAATACTGGCCGCCATGTATAGCCTATCGTGCTGAAAAATGGCGTTAAACCCCACAACAACAACAACTGCAAAGAATACTGGAGACTGCATTTGTATTCTTATGTTTCATTCCCTTACCAACTGCTGTTCTTTCGAATAATGTTAAGCTGATACGAAGAGATGAAAGAGTTAGAGCAAATTATCAATTATTTCTAAAAACGAAAGAAGAAACAGCGACTCGACACTAAGTGGTGATCTTGATTATTGTAGTTTTATGCAGCACTAATTCTAGACAGTTTTGAAATTAGGATAGCAGGGTAATGTCAAATGTTTTATATTTTGTATCAGTATTTAATTCCACTCCCACGAACAATTTTTTCATTGACACGTCTAAAATTCTGTTCCTACTTAAGAATTGCACGTTTAAGTGCAGTTGTAATTTCTTGAGTCAACTAGTTAAGTTAGAAAAGTACATGATATCGGTGTAATTTCTTGAGTCAACTAGTTAAGTTAGAAAAGTACATGATATCGGTGTAATTTCTTGAGTCAACTAGTTAAGTTAGAAAAGTACATGATATCGGTGTAATTTCTTGAGTCAACTAGTTAAGTTAGAAAAGTACATGATATCAAACGCCAAGAAAGGAAACAACTTCTTTACATACCAAGATGTGCACAAATCATCTAACAATTAATTGACATATCTCACACTTCCTTTATATGTCTATCTATCTATCTATCTATCTATCTATCTATCTATTTGTGTTTAACTATTCAATATTCATATCTGAATTAGTTATTGTATCTCTAACCCACTAATCCCTATCTCATATTCCTCTCTTTCCTATCTTTTTGCAGCTTATCATGATTGTTTCAATGCAAGTTTGAAGTTACTTAAGTTACTAAATTTAAAACGCAATTATTATTATTATTATTATTATTATTATCTAGGTGTATCGCCATACAGTACCCACTGAAAGCAAAGTCGCTGTGCACAATCTTTCATGCCCGTGTGGTGGTTTTCATCGTGTGGTGTATTTCCCTGGTGGCGGCCGTGCCTATCATCTTTGCCCAAGTAAATAACACATCTTTGAACACACAATTTACCAGACAACCTAAATAACTTTATTGCAACAGAAAACTTTTTTTCTCAGTCCAATTCAATAAATGCTTTCTTTCTATTATGCTTACATGCTCAGCAAGAATAATTTACTGCAAATAGTGCATGTGAAAGATGTTTTTAACAGAGCAAGAACAGAAACTAAAACGCATTTGAATGTTATACATACATTATAATCACTTGTTAATATAAGAGATAATACACGAGTTAAAATACAAAACGTCGGACATGTTGAACTAGTTTGCATTCTCGGACTAAATGTCATTCAAGCATTTTTTTTTCCTAAATCCCAAATAGTTTAAGCTATTAAAGTATATTATGCTAAAGAAGAGTAGTGACTTCGTTTGATACAAATCATTGTGTGGTGAAGGGGAAGTACAAAAGGGAAGTTAACATTAGCAGTCATTTTCTCACATTAGTCCATATTTGATGTTTGCTGTTGTTGTTGTTGTTGTTTTGTTTTTGTGTTTTGTTTTTTAAATTTATTTTCTTTCTAAAGAGTTGATGGAAAGGAGACCGACTTCTTGAATTCTGACTATACTGCATCTGATCTGCGTGTAAACTTGTAATTTGTTTACATAACATGGTATACGGTACATATTTATCATTCCAATGAAAAACTGAACCAGTCAGCATATTCCTGGGCAATATCTAGATGCTCAGTTGTTTCTTATATAACATTGGAAAGAATGTATCGGAACATTTTTGTTGTTTTTGCATTCTTTAGACAGCTGTGACTTTGTTTAGGTGTCTTCTGGTGTTAACGTAGTATAGCTTTTGATTTACCTAAATAATAAAATAAGATTATTTTGTTTTCGTTATTGCATACTTTATAAATAATGCATATTTATGGATAATAGAAGATCTAAAATGTGTTCTTGCACAAGATTAAATGCGAAGGATAACCAGATATTGGGACCAGGTTTATGCCTTCACCTTTTGGGAAGATAACTCGCGACAATCGCTTGTTGGCAAAGACGCCTCCCTTGACGGATGGAAATCCATATGGATGGTTTAGTAACACGAGTATCACGAATGTGTGAATGACATACTGATCGTTTAATATCCACTTGATGACAAAGTTTCGTCAAATGGAATAAGCACAACAGAACTAGAAATGCGCCTATTCATTACCTTAAGTCCGATCCCAAAGAGTTGCTTGTTTTATACAGATTTGATACCCATTCCAGTGAGAGATGATCTGGTACAATGCCACGTGATATGCCATCTTTTGTCATGTCACATATTTATTCATCCGTTTTCTTGTGGCTTGTTCATGATGTTATTGTCTTTTACGTGATATGATAACGTAATGCAATTAAAATGTACTCGTTTTCAGTAAACTTTCAGTTCATGCGCATTAGTCACAAAAGAATCTGAGCACAAATTCAACTAATAAAATAAAAAAGTATATCTTAGTGAGGTTTGAAACACGAAACATACGGGTTTATCTTATTAGAAGTATCTATACATACAGGTGAAATTTCAAAGATCTTTTGTTACGATTCTTTGTCTTAAATGATGTGACAGAAAGATGTGAAGCCAACAAGTTACGTAAAATGAACAAGTTATCTATTTCTCTACAACACAAAGTGAAAATTTCAAGAGAAACATGCAGTATAGTGAAATAATTCGCAAATAATCCTAAATGTCCTACAATAATTCCGAAACTATAGAATGTTCCGAATGCATTTGAATAGCCTTTAATCTCCTGATGTAACAATGATGCAGTCCAGAATGTATTTGAATGAGTGCACACTAATCCCAATATCCCAATGTATTATATATAAATCTAAAGGTTAATGTATCCTTTAGTAATTCCAATAAATTAAAAAAAAATATTCCTCTTAAATTATATATGATGCTAACAACACAATCAAACTCTGATCACAGGCTGATTTAGAACAGGAATGAATTATTTGTTTATCACATTCCTTTTTATAAACATTTTCGCTTGACCTATACCGAAATAGAATGTGAAAATTTCCAACGGAAGACCTGGTCTAATTGTAAACAAGAATTATATTGAACTCTTGCTACATAAGCATGTTTACAACGTACAGCCATGGACAAAAGATGAGCACGCAATAGAAATTAAATATACAGAACACTTTAAAAACTATACGTATTTTCTTAATTTTGGAATTTTTAGTTTAATTTGTGTAATCGACTTTTTCTTTATTATGGGGCCATGTCCTGTTTCCTCTTTTTCACCATCCACCGTCACGGGTAATTGGCCGACTTACTATTGTTGCATTAGATTCAAATCTTAGTGGGTTGAAACATTTGGTCAAAAGTGTTTGAAAACATCTGTGTCGCAAAACATTTCTTAATGCAGACTTGCAAGTAAAACCATACAGTGAATCTGGCGGCTTTTTTCATCAACATGGCTACGTCCGATTCGAATATAATTTTTGCAGTTAATTTTATTAAAAGCAATGGTCAGCAAAAACGTCGTTGCGCATCAAGGACACCGAAGTAGTAGGTTATTAGTTCGTCTAGTTTTATTGTCTGAATGACTGTTTGGTCCTTAAACAATTCGACGTGTTGATATCATTAAGCATCCTACATGTGTTGCTGTATCTTTGAACACTAAACCTAAAAGCCTTGTAAAGTACAATTGTGTATAAATCTTATGACTACTTTATTATTAATTTTAAAATTATATTTGACATAAAAATGATTAGTTGCTACAACGATATTTGTATGATAATGACCTAATCAGATAGGTATGTTCACTATATCTTCTTTATGCATTCATGCTCAGTAAGGCTATTTATATCATTTATGCTCAGTAAGGCTATTTATATCATTTATGCTCAGTAAGGCTATTTATATCATTTATGCTCAGTAAGGCTATTTATATCATTTATGCTCAGTAAGGCTATTTATATCATCTATGCTAAGTTAGACTGTCTATATCTTTAAATTTCTCAATAAAGTTATTTATATCATTTATGCTCAGTAAGGCTATTTATATCATTTATGCTCAGTAAGGCTATTTATATCATTTATGCTCAGTAAGGCTATTTATATCATTTATGCTCAGTAAGGCTATTTATATCATTTATGCTCAGTAAGGCTATTTATATCATTTATGCTCAGTAAGGCTATTTATACTCAATAACCCAATTTATATTATGCGTGCTCAGTAAGACTTTTATGTCACTGATGCCAAAAGGGTTATATTTGTCTGAGAGAAATAGTCATCGAGAAACATTTGTTCTAATTTAAACGAATGACCCTATCTTGACTACATATCTTTTAAGGCTGCGTGGTAATGTAAATTTGTATTCATGAATTAAATTATATATGCATGTAAACTAAAAATGGATATAACATTAGGTATAAAGAATTGCTATTGCTCTATTCAAAAATGCCGAAAGAGCCTCTTTTAACAAATATTTTGAAAGTCTGGAATATAAAATGTGTCGTTGTGAATTTTTCATGGCAATTTGTGGACTTCTAAATCAAATAAAATTGCTTTTGTATGTCTGACTGACCTTTCTTTCGATGATATGAAGTTTGATTAACCAATAACCTTATCATATGATCTCGACATCGTGTTGGTTAATATTTGGTTTACGAGTTCATGTTCACCTGAGGAAATTTCTACAGTGGTATATTCTCTTATAGTTGTATCTCTAGGTGTAAAGTCTGTTGGGTTATATCGTGCACTCAATCATAACGTTGTGGAAAGCGGAAATAAAGCGAATAAAATTAGCCTCTAAATATTGCAAAATAAAATTCCCAAGTTAATTAAGAGTGTAGGGAGCAGTGGTAGAGCATTAGACTCGTAAGACAAGGATCGCAGTTTCGATATCCGATCCGGCCAGCTCAAAAAGGATGCTTCGGCGTATGATAAGCCAATAACATGTTTAAAGCACGATTAAAGCACGATTAAAGGAAAATAAAATAAAAACATGACTGACACTAGTTTTCTAAGACACAAAAAAGTTTAAATCATAATTTGACTGGACAATCTGAATCCCATCCAATGACAAGCGTTCAGATATTGGGGTACTCGATCTACAAGCATGAATCTACTGGGATCAGCAGTTTTAAATTAGGGTACAACGAATTATATGTGGGACTGGTGACGTAATAACATGGTGGAGAATGAAAACAAATAACAAGTTTCCAATTTAAAAAAACCCAGACATTTATTCATTACAAGCAATACTCCTCAAAATACATTGCTGTGAATGAGACGGTGCAAGAATCTAAAATGTTTAGCAAGCAAATGGAATTGATATTTAGAATTATATTTCAAATTAGGAAGCGCACATTTTCAGAACAAAATCGAGTATTTAAAGATCATTATGCAGACTTGTATTGATCTCAGGAGAAAAGAGTTCATCTTCATCTGCAGAACGCTAAATTAAGTGCAGCCGCAATCTCACATACAGAAATAAACTAGGCTGCGTTCAGTAAGGATGGCATTCTGCGCTGTTAGAGCGGAATGCAATTTATCACTTCTGAACCGCATGTCCTCTTGTTGGAAACTCAGCAACATCGTATTAAGTTGGCATAGCGTCGAATTTTCCATTTTTAACCAGGCTCTTCAGTTGAAAGCCATCGCCGCCAAAAATATGAAATTAAAATTAAATAAGTAACTTTCAGAGGAACCAAGAAAATCTAAAATAAAACAAGCATTCTTATAAAATAAAAAATATTAAAACTCAGATAATAAGATGAATGCTCAAATAAAACAAACGAGACACAAACGAATCATATATATACACACAGAAGTGGAAGAAAATATATAAATATGGAAGTCTTGGCACAAACTCGTCACTGACTCATAGGGTTATGTTCACTACTGTGATATCTTAATTTGTTGCAAAATGTAATTATCCCTCAGTCTAGTATGCGGAACAAAATGTAATTATCCCTCAGTCTAGTATGCGGTACAAAAATGTAATTATCCCTCAGTCTAGTATGCGGTACAAAATGTAATTATCCCTCAGTCTAGTATGCGGAACAAAATCAAGTCTCTCTCTGCTTAAAAAAGAGGTTCAGGATTTAATGAAACAACCCCTAAATACTTTCAAGTCCCTCTACACACTCGAGTTTAATAAGTTTCTAATGAATTGAACCTAACTGATTAGAAATGGAAATAAGCATTTCATAAACAAATTAAACCTATTTACATGGGAAATTCTTCGAAATAGCCGTGTTCGCTGATGATTTTCTGTTTGTGGCAGCCGATTTCGATGATGTTGCCCTAGTCAATTCGAGGGAACATCTTGATGCTGTCAATGGTGATTGGAGTGAGCGGCGTCGACCGCCTCTATTCGCTTGTAAAATCAGCTGCTTCGTTTGAGAATATTACGACGTTAGTTAAATCATTTTTCGGACCTGATGTGCTGTGCTCAGATGTTTTGCGCCCTGTGTTCAATAAATGTAATCTCCCCTTACAATGCATCGCCGCTCTCTGCTCTTGTCATAAAGTTGATCATCTGACTATCGTATTTTGTTCATTTGTCAAAGGTGTTTTCGCATGCGTTTTGGATAGATATGTGTCTCTTTGTATTTTCTGTTATTATATTGTTTCATTTTACTTTAGCGTAATTGTGTTTTGATAAACATCTAGGTTGTACAAACCGCTGGTTTACCCGTGTTAGATTCGTTTGCGACTGTTGTTTTGCGAGTTTGACGACTGTGGGGGCGCTCTTCAGATGTTATGAACTGTTGAGAAAGTGGTGGGTGTAAGGAGAAGTTCTTTTCATTTGCAACATGCACAGTGGAGATAATGTTGTGATACCTTTATGTTACTTTCGTGTACTACGGCTGAATTTTCTTTGGATATTGTATTTATTGGCGTTGTACATTATCAAAGCAAACAGCTGACTAAAATAACAGATTTCTTGTGCAAACAAATCAGCCCGAATTAGTCTTAAGTACACTGTCTTTAGCAGTTATTAAAATAGGGACAAGAATATTTCCCAGACTAGACAATACTAGTTCTGAAAGTGCAATGAATGAATTACAAGTATATAAATTGTATTAAAAAAAGTTAACGGCTCCTTTTTTACAATGTACCTCTTTAGTCCAGGAAGTGAAAATGACCAGCTAGAAGTTTTTTGAAAGGTGTTCATCTAAAGTAAGGCTAAGCTGCATATATATATATATATATATATATTACAAACATCAATCATACACCAAAGTAAAAGGAAAAGTTATTTGGAGAACATTTATACAAGGTCTTTTTAAATAGCCAGTATAACCAGTAAGGAAAACCGGCGGAATTCCTGTCTTTAAACATATATCCCTATGCAAATCTGAAACTGTAGAGCGCTATCAGTATCGGCAGATAGTTCTTAGTAGTTTGATTATCAGAAGATACTTACTCATATCCTTTATTTTCTTTACTTATACCCTTTATTGCCATTACTCACACCCAATATTGCCATAACTTATACGCTATATTGCCATAACTTATACGCTGTATTGCCATTACTCATACCACATATTGCCATTACCTATACCCTTTATTGCCATAATTCACATCTTATATTGCCATAACTCGTACCATATTTTGCCTTTACTCATGCCCTATATTACCACGGCTCGTATCCTTTATTTTCATTATTCATACCCTTTACTGCATTACTTAAACCCTGTAGTGCCATTATTCATACTTATATTACCATTTGGTCTGTGTTGTTTGATTTGGTAAAGTAAACTTTACATATTTACCTTTTGGTTGACTTAGCCCATGCGCTATAAATTGCAATCTCCAGTATTTGCAAAACCGATATTCCAGTCAGCCTCTAACGTATTATTCACAAAGTAAAGATTTACTAGACCAGCAAGACCTTGACGACTATTGGCGATGCTGCAGAACCAGTACTAATAAGAAATTGTTTTCATACAAAAAAGTGCGACAGAAAGCTGTATTGTATTGAATTGAATAGTTTTTAGGGGGATAATACAAAGACTTAACGACTTTAAAACAAAAGCAACACTGTCAGTATCTTGAGATAGTACCTATTTGTTTTAAAGTTTTCATGGTATAAACGTGTGGTCAGAGTTAGCTGTGATGAAGAATAAAATTAAGGACAATACAATTCTAATTTTGTTGGTTTATAAATTTGTTGATTTAAATATTAAAAAGGTATATTAAAGGCAGGAAACATCATATTTATAACCATATTTTTGTTACAAATGTGCCTTTATGAATGCTAATTTATTACTTGGTTGTATAGCTTTGAATTTATTTAACACTTTATTTGGATGTAAACAAAACTTGATTACATTGTTGTTAATGTAATGTATTTCTTCACTCTTGACTCGCTGATACAGTGTTAGCAGAGTGCATGCGGTTTGGTTGGGTTATTCGAATTTAAAGGTACGATATCATTTTGCAGGCACTGACACCATAACGTAAACAATGCTTTGTCTGTCTTGGCAAAATTATGAATCCAACTATTTCTTGACCATTTTCTATGGCCGAGAGTTTGATTTGTGACCTTTAAGATGACGTATTGTAAAATGACAAGGGAAACAACGAGGCTAATAATACCTTTACTTGTGAGGAATATACCAACTTTTGCTGAAGGCATCAACTTCCAAACTTCACCAACCTCTTCATTTTAAGGATTTTCTGACGATATGAAGTCAACATACAAATAAATTATAAACTCGTTTTATTGCAAAGTGTGCATTATAATGTTAGGGCCACAGATTTGTATTTCCAGACATGGTTCACGAATCTCAAACGTCTTATTATGCAAAGTAGGTACACACAAATACAATCTTCTGATGCATTATTGAGAAATAAGTTACAATTGATATCTTCTGAGGGTATGGTACTTCCAAAGTAACAAACTGGATGGAGATTTGGGCCGAAAATTGTGACATTTTGTGTCATTTTTAATAATGTAAAAATGAAAATAAGACACAAAAGTTTAATATAAGTGATCTTTAGAATTGGAAGAACGATTTGGAAAAATGTATCATACCTAGCTCAAGCATATGAAAGACGCTTTATTCTTTGATGAGTATTATAATTGAGTCTTTGCCTTTAGACCACAAATGTATAACTTGAGGAACGGTATGACGCTCGACTTAGACTGCTCTTTTGTAAGATAAATTGAACTCTGCAGATAATGTATCCAAAGTTATGATTAAGTGTTACGAAGAATGAATAAACTGGGTATTTGATGTGGATAACCATGTATATTAAATAGTACTGTACGAAGAAAGAATAAATTATAAATTTGATGTGGGTAAATACACAAGTTTGTATTCGGGTAAATTTACGGTAGAGCTTGAAGATCCTATCTAGTAATTGGTATAAGGGTAATTTACAATGCTTCGACAAAATCAGAGATATAATTTGTCGACAGTTATATTTAAAACATCATATAGTGACTTGGGTTATCAAGTTGCAGTTTTAGATTTGAGCACAACAATAACAACGTTTCATATTAATCTTAAATCAGTCAATTGTTTAAAGTGATTGAAGAAACATTCCAAGTTGCCTAAATAGAAGTACATATATCTGTTTTAAACGTCTGTTTTGTTGACTTGTTGATAACTCAAGAAAATGCATGAATCATAAAGTATTTTCTGGATGTTTTTATTTCGCTTTAAATGAATGACAAAGAACAGCACATGCAACATAATTACAACAATCCTACAAATCATATTGACCAATAAATTGTATGAACAAACTAAAGGGGACAAAAATAAATAAATTAAATTTACTTAATAAGACGAATGGTGCACTCAACAGTATACCAACAAATGTGAACAGAGATTTCCATACAGAAAAGTGAATGTCAGTCACGTGGATATCCAGTGATATGCAGACAATATTGACATGCAAGCATATGAAAAATACAACAATGGTTACAAATACATTTTCATGACAGAAAATTATTTGGATATGACATGACTCCGACTAAAGCAATAAACAAAGAAAATGGATCAAACGCACGGATCATTCTTTCTGGTCACCTGTCAGCAGACATATTTCGAACACCCACAATTTAGAATTGGTGAAACAGTTAAATATTCAAAATATAAAATATTTGTTTAAAAATACCTCATTTCTAACGTTATCAATGGCATATTTCAAATCAGGGAAGTTATTGTATGTGACCTATTCGTTTACAAACTGAAAGTAGATATTATAGAGGGTATGTTTCATTTACAAGAGTTATATCTATGTGACAGATAATACGACAATATGAAGTTGATAAGATTACGAACAACAATCGAATGAACAGCGAAAGATTTTAATTGCATTGTCTGTTTGTCAGCTTTAAAAAAATTTCTTTTAATTGTACATGCTATTATAATATAAACTTGTGATTTGGAAATGTTTTCAGAAAATAGTCTGACCATGACTGATTCATTTGTAAATATATAAGGATGACCTGGTTCCCGACCGTAACTCAAGATTAGTAACAGTCACGTGAATAAATTCATTATTTTGGTGGGAATAATAGGGATGAGATCGAGGCTGTACTGAATAAGTGACCCTAGTCTTGTAAACAGTTTTATTGCAGTAAACAACTTTTAAAAATGTTATTCTTAGAGTAAAATGATTGGTTTTCGTCAATACCATGGTTTTTTTTTGAGTACGTGATGTAAACATGATTAGGTGACCCTCATACGGGCATTAATTCTGCGCCTCACAATTACTGTATACCCATTGTTTTAGAGAAATAATTTCAGTCTGGGATTAAAATCACTTGATGTCAATTCGTTTCCTTCTGTTGTAGCCAGTTTTCTAGTTATATGTTAATTTGTCTTCAGATTATTTGGATTAAAAAAGAGCAATTCGTTATCCTGGAAATATTTTGAGTGCTCATGCAGAATTCTTCAACAAAGAAATTTCGTTAATTCAAACACAATATCATTTCTTGTGTTTCTACAAGGAACCGTGTTTCAACACTGTACAGGGTACAGCATATGTCATCGCCTCCCATCTTGGATTCTTCGTCGGGTCTCGAATTTGAAATCATTAGAACATTTGATTATTAGGACTTCTAAAATTGTAATCGTGGATTATTCTTGGATTACTTTTGGATTTGATTCTTAAAGCCGTAAGTTCTTTTTTTTTTCTTCATTTTTGCAGTATTTGTCCAGGGAAATAAATTATTTGTTAAATATTTCAAAGCTTGTTGTTTTCACTGTTTCTTGTGTTACTGTTTATTTGAGCCTAAACACGTAACAATTTACTCGCTAAACGGAAAGCATGTGTTGAATCCTCAAACATTATGAACCAGCAGAAAAGAGTACGCTTTTACAATTATCGAAGGAATTACAATAAATATAGAAGTTTTAAGTAGCAAGAATACAGAGTGTATGAAAGAGGTGTCTCTAGAATGTCAACGCTGAAAATAATGCGCAATCGAATATGAAGACGTTAAAACATGCATGATATATGAATGTCTGTTGATTACAAATTTAAACGGAGAAATAGAGGATTTATAGTTTGTGGGGTAGATGTAAGGAACTATTTCAAGAGAGAAGTGAAAACATTTAAATTGTCGCGAGTGGTGAAGACACGAGTAACAGTACAAAATGTTCCTACTTCACGAGTGAAACATTTGCATATATCTACCAGAAACGTAAACTTTTTATTTCTTCTATATTTTTAAGTCAAAAACCTTTGATTTACATGTACCTGTTTCCCCTTTCTGCGTCAGTGCGATTAATAACTGTATTACTGTATCCATCAAAGGAAGTTCCGATTTACCAAAATTGTGGCACTGTTCCTTTTTGCAAATCAGGATCTGTATATAGCATTTTAATTTTGTGTATTTTGTCAAATTAATGACTGTATTCTTACAAATATGAACAGGTGAACATGTTGTTTTTTTCGTGTACACATTTCTTGCGCGGATTTATACAGTGAACATTGTTGGGGAGGAGGATAGGTGTAGAAATATGACAGAATGGTCCAAGAAAGTACAGACCGTAACAGCAACAGACTTTAATGATTTTTGTTTACTAGTAATGACTTTGGTTTCAATTTTGCTTATATACGGATTCAGCGGTGAATGATTGCGTGTTGGCAGTCTATTTCGGTAACAGACGCTGCACCCAAAATTTCGTTTGTCTTAACTTTATATCGCAGTTGATACTTATCAATGCTTGATTTCTTCCTCGCTTTTAGACATGGTTATGATTCTGATGACAGTTAAAAGCGCTACTTAAACAATATTATTACCGTATGTAAGTCAAGGGTTTTTCTTTCATAGTTGTACCATTTTGTCGTTGAGTGTGAATTGTATACGATACTGCACAAATGATGGGGAGAATTAATTCTAAAAGGAAAATATCCGAAGCCCGCTTTTGGGCGTTTAAGGGTCACTTTTAGGCATTTTAGTATGGTATCCTCTCTTTGATTACATTAATTACACTTTGATTACATTAATTACACTTTCAAAATACTATATATTCAACAGTTTTGTCAATTTTCAAGATCTATTAATCTTTTTGGGGAGAGAGAGGAAGGGACGGAATGAGTGAAGGGGAATAGGAGAAGCAAAAACAAATGAATGACATAAACAAGGGCAGATATACTTCCTAAACTGAAAAAAGAAAGTAGTGATAACATTGGTCTCGCCACTGAGACAGTATATCTTGTTAAGAAGTATGTAATAAAAGAAAGTTCATCCAAAGCACATCTCCAGTAATAACAAAATAGTAACATGAAAAAAGTCATCGGTTGACAATAATGTACACCCTATCCATGTAGAGTACCAAATGTCAATATGGAAGAAATGAAACGAAACTGTGATTCCATCTATATATCTAAAACGCTGAAAACATTTATACTGTAAAATACTGCAGACTAGTTTACCAGAGTTTGAACAACATGCGAGGTAATGAAAATTTACACAAGATCAGTTTGTATGCCACAACGATGAGATAGAAATGACTATATCTCCAAACTCTGGAGATATTCAGTCTTTAAAGATACCATTTTTGTTTTTTAATTATCCATTTTGAACTTCGACACGACTTTCTTAGAGCTTTCATCTGAGATCAAGTTGGAATTGAAGTGAAACTATCAAAAATATGAAGTATCATGCCATATTTAGCTTGTGTTAGAAATACAATAATTTTGTATTTACAATATTACTAAAGCGGAGAAAAATGGTTGTAAGAAATGAAAAAAGCGAAATAAACAATAACTAGGAGGTGTGGAGAATCAAAGAGAGTATAATGCTGTTAAAATGACGAAAATTACAAGATTTAGATATCAACATAAATAAGGAATTACACATTAACGTGGAAATTATATGCATTTGTACAGTTAAAGCCAGTTTCTTATTGTATGATATACAATGCCTCATGTTGTAGAAAAACATTAAATAGATGTTTTGTTAGAACTGATGATGATTTGTACACAAAATTTAAGAAAAGAAAATACTTCTAAAGATGTTGCTCTTTTTTATACTGATGAAAGATATGACGATACTGTAAATGTTTGATAGGTTTCAGACCGGATGGCAAGAAACTTGTTTAGTATAACACATAAAACTTCTTGATATTCAAATATTATTTCCACTTCAGAGCCAGATTCTTCTCTGCAAATTGATTGTACTGTTGATATTAATATTGCCGCGACAATTGATAATGCAATAATTTTCATGAAGTGGAAATGAGTACAGCTTTCAAAGTGTACAGATGTAACAATATCAAACTCAAATTGTGTTTCAAGCTCGTCAGAAAACATAAATCAAATCAGCGAAAAGATTGGCACGGCAACGATTACTCTCTTTAAACTTACACTCACCCCAACGGTTGCAGATCCCTAGAACTCGAGGTGTTCAGTCCCATAAAGAGCCTACACTAAACAAAATCGAATATTTCATATTGAAGGCAGTGACAAATGCTTCTCAGATATTACATTTATGAATGGGAAAGTGGATAACTATTCTCCACAAAATCATTATGTAACATTTGGTAAATACATGAAAAACAGAGCTATCAGAAAATTGATAGCTGTTCATACGCACTGTTGTCCAGAACTTAATATCGAATGCGGCTGTATTTGTGCATGCTATATTAAATCGTATATTACTGGCACCATTGTAAATAATAAAGAAGAAAAATGGAGATTATGTATGTAATTTTCAACAGTCACTAATTATCCCCATAGCAAATCACGCAAAATTATTCAGTGTTGCCTTTGCTTTTGAAGCTTATATTTATTATAACTTGTATAGTAAATGATTGTTTATCGACAGGTCGATGCCTTACATTTTTAATTGTTACTAACATGTATTCGCAATTTATATATAAAACATATTCTATACCGCATATGTTGTACTAAAGTGCCATATAACCCTACCAAGGGAAGTAACTCGTAAGAGCAGAAACAGCTTAACTAAGATATTAACCTCCCCTAACCATTTAGCTCGCTGTGCTGTGGTTTTGTGTAACATATATTACAATTTCAATGTAGTCTTCCCTACGCTGTTTCTCTTAGCTAATTTTCTCCATTTCCTTGGTGTCCTGGCAGTTTATTTTTTCACTTGTGAAGTAAAATACTGAAGTCAGTTTGTTTCGGATGCGTTTCAGTAGTAGTACGCATTTAGGGACTAATATAATTTAACATTCATTCCCTGCATTCCTTTACTTGATTCTCCGCCCATGCGAAGAGAATTACGTTAGTTGTATTAAATTTTACTGTTCCCTAATAAATTTATCCCTACAGATATCACATAGATGGATTGATTTAATTATATATAAACACAATTATATTTCCCCCCATTTTATTTAGTTTTGAAACATAATTATTTAATAATCAGTTACAAAAATAAGTTTATAGTTTGTCCGATAGTTGTTGTTTAACACAAGTCATCTCCACCAGCATGTTTCGTTTAATCTTTTCCTTAAAATAAAGAAGCCAATTGACTTTAATAAAAAAAAATATAAACATGTATATGACCTTCAATACATTTATTTGAAACAAGATTGTCTGTTAGTGAAAATTAGAATGTATTAGGATTCTGATTTTACTTTGTTTTCTTCATGGGACTTTAACGTCATTTTATTCAGTCCACCAGCGATGAACTCGTGTTACCTACTTTTGTGGAAATGATTATATAGTGACTGGAGGAGGTCACATATTTCCTCTATCATTGATGTTCTGTATAAAATACTAATACTACAAACATTAGGATAGGACATATATGTGCCATTCAAAAGTCACTAAATTATAAATTTAGTCAACATTACCGTCCTGTTTCTGTTTTATTTTATTTTTATTTTTTTTAATTTTTATTTTTTTTAATAGTTTTGACATGGACATAGATTGATAGAATATGGTTTAAGTCATTTCCATATTATTGTATGGAAGCAAGTCACTAAGAGATGCGAGGAGAGACCAAACATATCACCTTGAGAACTGCTTATTTTTTGTTTACTGTCTATCTTTGTAGTCAAATACCTGTCTCATATGATCAAATGTATATAAAGGACCATTACCACTACAGAAGGCTACGTGACGAGTTAAAATATGGTGTGGTGGGATTCATTTTTAATCCAGAGCCATTTTCTTTGTCTGTATCACGTAATACAACTAAGGCCGATTATAATAGATTCAAAACATGTCTGTATTTTTTAAGGGACAGTACTACAGTTACGGTAGACATTACCTGTCAATTACACAACTTTGGATGAAATGTAGTTGATTGATCTTGAGTTAAATATGCTAACATTATTAATTTAACGTATTGCTTCGGCTAAGTCCTTGCAGGACCGCTTTGTATTCTTGGAGGTGGCTAAGAACATGTTTAAAACTAGATTACAGAAATTTAAGTCCAAGGACTTGTAGTATTTGGTTGGGGGTGGGGGTGGTTGAGAGGTGAGAGCAGACACGTAAAACAATCCTTTCTCTCAAAAAGAAGCGCAAAATCTTAACTATTATTCAAATTCAAATTCTACATTTTGCCTGTAGGATAAAACCTTCCAATCTAAGCTCTTCACAGATCATCAAATTTCCCATGCTGATGGTCAGTGCCGTCATTGCACAGATCATCAAATTTCCCATGCTGATGGTCAGTGCCGTCATTGCACAGATCATCACATTTCCCATGCTAATGGTCAGTGCCGTCAGTATAAATAGTACTTATTGCACATTTTCATACAGAAAGTACGATACCGTATACAATTGTTATTTATTTATTTGCTTATTCAATTGCAGTGGTTACTTTCTCGATAGTATTTGTAATCATCTATTTGTATTCCGTAAATAAAATGAAATCACCGTTGATTCGAATTCTATTATGCAGGACATAAATGAAAATGTTGAGTGTCGTATGTAAAACGTTATTGCCATGTTCAAGTACATTTATATATGTTATGTTTTATTATAAACTATTACACCTTTCTCGTGCCTGATAAAATGGACATTATTTCAGGAATACAAAGAAGTTTCTGGCGTACACCGAACAGCCATCTGGTGCCATAAGATTTGGACTGGTCGCGAGGACTTCGCCATTGCCTATGAATTGTACATGCTGGTCTTGCTATTCGTGATACCAGTCAGCGTCATGCTGGTGACTTATGCCAGCATCTCTGTAACAATATGGAGGGTAGCAACCAAAAGAGCAGATATGAGATCTGGCAGGTGGGCCATTTTACATGGACTAATTTCAGACAGTTACCCAAACACAATTTATTTATGCAGACGTTCTAAGCTATGAAAGAATTTCAAGTATTGCATATTCTTTTTACTTATCTTTTACCCTACCGTCAAATTGTTGTGAATATAAAGAGCGTCTGGTCAAGTTTCGATAAGCACGAGTAAGAGGTTATTTAATTAATTTATCGCTTCACCTCTCGCTGTGTCTGTCTCTCTTTGTCTTTGCGTCTGTGTCTCTATCTGTGTCTCTTCTCTGTTTCTGTCTGCCTATGTCTCTGTCTGCCAGTTTCTATCTGTATGTCTGTCTATATATATATATATATATATATATATATATATATATATATATATATATATATATATATATACGTACAGAGAGAGAGAGAGAGAGAGAGAGAGAGAGAAACAGACAGCGACAGAGAGAGAGAGAGAGAGCATTTCTTTTTTTGTTCTAAATTAGGAGTATATTTGAAACATTGTGGAGCACTACTTATAAAAACATTTAATTTTAGATAATTAGAGTAAGGGCATTACCGGTACATTAACTTAAAATATTTACAATAAAATATCAGACAAGATTTCTACACATAAAAAAAAATCATTGTGTGACTTCATATTCAAATTGTTAAAAATTTTCAGTTGTATTTCAAACGAGATTCGAATGGATCGGCCCTCTGTTGTTTCCATGGAAAGCCAGACGAAAATGACTCTACCCATTACAGTGTCCCCCGCATCCATCAGTACTTACTCGCCCCAGAAGACCAAAGCTCACGCTGAGGACGATAAGACTAGAAAGCAGGTAAGCAAAGTATACTAATGTTCACTCACTACCAGCCACTTCTTTTTATGTGTTTGAAGAAACTTATTGGGTACAAGTTTAAGATTTTTGTGGAATTTAAGAAAGAATAAACTGAGACAAATGCCGGACAGTTGGTTCAACAGGTATTTTAAAAATAAAGGAACAAATTCGATCCATGAATTTACAAGATGGATAAGTTTAAGAGAAAATGGGAATGTTCATCTGGAATAGTTGATTCTCTTCCGTGACTATTGGTTAAATGCTAATTATGGCACGTTTTCAGTAACTCAGGATGAAAGAGGATAAGAAACAATTTGCAGTACAAGTCATGAATAAGTCATATAACGACTTCGTTCATACTTGAAACGGGGAGGAACGAACAGGTTTAACAGGTCAGGGACTATACTTTATTAGTGTTTATGAGTAATAAACGAGTGGCGACCGCATGTTTGTAGACGAAAATTACATATTTTTAATACTCTTTATAATTTATAATGGATATTTTAAATTATGACCTCTTTTTTTAAATCCCGGAATTTATAGAATTTTCAAATTATTGAAATTAATCCCGTAAAGCTTTCTTTCAAAGTTTAACTTTATGGTGAGCTTACAAAAGTTTACTTGCCGAATTTGTTTTGTAATTCTTTGGTAAACATAACCTGCCTCACCCTTCGAAGACTATTGTGAATATATCATCTCAAACATATACATTTCAGGTGGTGCTGACCCTGATTGTAATTGTTGTTCTGTTCGCTCTCTGTTGGCTGCCCATTTTGATCAACAACGTTCTCGTGGCCTTTGAAGTCCTTGACTACTTGAGTTACGGTTATATGCGACACGTTCGTCTAGCTTTCCATATTTTATCTTACGCAAATAGTAGCATCAATCCCTTCGTATATGCCTTCATGTCCAAGAAGTTCCGAGAGGGCTTCAGGCAGGCTGTGTGCGCGTGCATTAGAGGAAATGCTTACATCCGGAAGCAGATGAGCGCCAGGTCAGTTACGTCAACTACGAGAGCTTCGACTTCGAATTCGAGTGGGAAAGACGCCAACGGTCATATGCAAGAAATTCTGAATAGAAAAGATTCGATGTCACCACGGAGACCGAGTGACATGGTCGAATTGGAGATGAGAAAACTTTAGATGATGATTAGATTTAACTACGAAAATCTGAGTAAATTCTGAATCAGTTGAACTGGTACATTTGTAATGAAACCTTTCCAATCATTTCACAGCTGTTATTGTGTCTTTAAAATACTGTTTCTTTCTAGTAGAGAATGCGGGTCATTCTTTGTGATATACCAGCACTTAAGCTTTGTATTTGATATTGGTTATTGACATTGTTCTTCAACGTTAAATATTTTGAGATCCTTTGTCAGACTAGGTTAGCTTGAGTATTTACTCATTCTTTCTTGATAAAAGAAAAATCCCTCGAATTTTCTGTCGGCATTCTTGTTTATCTTGTGCTGAACCCTGTGGCAACCATTATTGTATACCACAACTCAACACATATTTTGGTCAACATATATTATAACTTTGTGAAAATTGTCAAGCAAGTATTGCTTTCATTTTGATTTCTTGTAGAATGTTATAATAGTCACTGTATTCATTTAATTGTATGGAGTATATAAAATGGTAGTGATATTTGACTTTTATATTTTTTAGTGTAAATATTTTGACACATTATATTTTTTAATTTCTTTTTTCGTTGCATTTAAAGGTTATAGCATAGTATTGTGTCTATATTCAGATTTATATTTGAACTATGAATTATTTGTAATTAATGCACCTAATGGACGTTAATTCTATTTGATTCCTGATGAATTTGTTTTGTAGGTCACACAATGTTTTCAATGTCCAAGATATCTAAGCTTTACAGCATCTCCTATCTGAAAGATTGATTCATACAACAATAGTTTTTCTCTCCGTCAACAATTTTCCACTACTCAAAATCTTGCACAAAAATGTTCTAACTATTGTACAGGTCGCGTTTCTCAACTTGACTTAAAATTAACAAGCTTGGGAATAACATTTATTGTTATTTGGGGAGAATTTTTCAAAAGAGGAAACTGGTTGGCTGACATGAGTTGTTCATCTAACGACAAATGTTTCGATTGGACACGTATTTCGCATAAGAGCATACATTTCCGACTG
Source organism: Sinohyriopsis cumingii (assembly GCA_028554795.2). Lineage (NCBI taxonomy): Eukaryota > Metazoa > Mollusca > Bivalvia > Unionida > Unionidae > Sinohyriopsis > Sinohyriopsis cumingii. The sequence continues at coordinate 48,181,092 of CM068834.1, forward strand.
TACTCGATTCTTTTAAACTTTAAACCAAACTTATGCATATGTACCAGTGTACCTTACTTGTATGTTTAGCTAGATTATCATATACTGTCTTGCCCACAAGAGAAAAAGCTGACCGCATTTTTCAAAACTTTCAAATGTTATACTCCTCAACAAATTGAAATTGTAGTAGCAGCAAGACGTTTATACATAAACATACAAGAAAAGCTATATGACGATGGAAAGGTTGTTGTCGTCATGATAATTGTTTGAAACAGTGACGTTTAGAAAGGAAAATGTTGCTTTATTATCAAGTATGCATCCTTCCTTTGCAATTACTGATGGGATAAACTTTCAGCTCATCTTGTCATCGGGACGAGCGAGTTAATTGTATGACCTAGCGTTCTGGGTGCTTTTCAGGTTTGTACAATTGATGCAAATCCGTCATCAAATATGACCGCCTATGCAAAACAACAGAGAAACATTCAAAAAGCTTCTCTCAAAAGCAACTTAAGAGAATTCGATTCGATTTGACGGAAAGCATTCTTTCATGAAGACCGTTATTACTAAAATCAGAAGGAAAAACAAACTTATAAAGAATCCTTCTCAAACCAATACACATAATCTGACCATGTTTATGGCATGATCCTTGTGCGCCGGGGTACATTGTCCATCGCGTGTCGTTCGTCAACAAGCTATTTTAAACTTCACAACAACCAATGGGACATTTTTGACCAAACATGGTGGAGCTAATTTTCGTTGCGCTCTACAGATCTGTACATTGCATAGTGTTTGATTCTTGAAGGAAAATAATTTCCAGTGCTTTTCACGCTGGTTATCTTGGTTATTTAAAAGAAAAAACATAACATATAGCATATGTATTGTTAAAAGAACTTTCAATTACCTTTGTTGTAGTTTGTGATTGATGGTTGTAATATGGGTATAGAGTATAATGCTTGGCCATGCTTCAGATATAAAACAAAATTGATAGTTCGGCTGGGTTATTTTAACTTCCTGGAGTTCAGAGAAAAGTTGTAAAACAATTTGCCCATAACGTTTTCTACATTTTGTCTCTTTTGCAATTCATTCATCGCAATTTCAGAAGCTGGCATTGCATACTCTGGCAAGGTTCGATTGTCCTATTTTAAATTTACTGAAGTTAGTGCACTTTGAACTAGTTCAAGCCGATTTTGTTTAGCACATGGGTGCATCCATTTGATCCACCGTGTGCTTAGATCATGCACGCTTTCCAAAACTACAACATGTAACGAAACTTAAACTACATTACATGAAAGTTGTATAGAGATATGCAAGTATTCTTTCCTCTGTGCTTACTGCAGATGCAAACAACTTCATCTTACACGTGACCTCTGTCAGAAGTACGTAATATATGTAGCGTGCAAAGAAAGGCATTTCATATTTATATGAATGATACTAGTCAGCCATCAAATATAGCATCCATTACTTACTCATAAATATATAAACCTTTAAATTTCTTTCCAAAATCCACAGAACAGAAGTTGAACAATTTTGAAAGATTGCTTGCTACGATAAAGGGCTTTTAAATTTACATAACTGACGCAGATCCGACATAAAACATGCCGCCATGACAACTATAGTAAAACCTTTAAACGACTCCTTCTCAAAGCATACTTTGACTAAATTTGACAGAAATCATTCGGACGTAAAAGCATTTAAAATTAGGCTAATGATGCCGTTTTTCATATGACTACATTGACTAAAAATAAAACATATTTTCAAATGACTTCTCAAAAACACATGAACAAAATTTGATCAAATTTGTTAGAAAGCAGCGAATCATAATTCATTTCAAACGATACCAATCTGCTATTGATAATAAACATGGAAAAAAAACTATCAATGATGTCCTCTGAAAAGCTGCAAAAAAAACCAAAAAACAACCCCAAACAATTTTACCTCATTTAAACAAAGTTCTTGAAACCTTCTCCACCATATGTTTTGTTATTTTCTTTTCTTTCTCCCTCTCGTTTTCTCTTTCATGTAACATAGACAACATACGGTTGCATTTCATGCATTTTACACACGTATAAACTCACACTCAAACACATTTGGACACAAATGTGAATTATAATATTCTTTGTGGGCGTACGTTTAAAGATACAAAAAGAAAACAATATTGGCAAAGTTCTGACATAAAGTATAATCCTACTATTATTTTTGGCTTCGTTTGCTAAAACACCCACACCATCGAAACAACAAATATTGTAAACAAAACATCTTTTCAAACAATGTACCATAATTAACAAATTTAAGTGCATATTTTTAAACTCTTCTAAAAAGGTACAGACAGGACGTAAAGTCTGGCATATATTTGAGCGGTTGATACGATCCCACGATGACGTACTATTTTTGGACGAGAAATTTCAAACACACCGTTTCACTATAATCTATCGAATATGACCAAAATGGATTGTCATAGTTGATGCCTGTTAGTAATCTGCAATCTTTGTGGTTGTTGCAACCCAGCATATGGTTTAGTTTGGGTTATTGTTATACCCTTTCTGCAACTATGGTTATGAAAGAATGACGTCATTGTTCCTACCAAAGTGTAATCTGCAATTTATTCTCTTAAAGACCTTACAGCTCGTACAAAATAAACTAAATCAACTTTTATTAATATCACACATTAATCTTCGCCCACTTCCCATAAATAATCGGGAAATCTTTACACCATAAGGGATCATTACTAGTACAACAGAACTAAGATGCCGCCATATTAATTTTTAATTTCTGAAATCAAACAAGATGGATGACTGCAGTAGTTGATCATCTTTACTTCTAATTCACCGTTTCTTTTCGAGAACAGGTTCCTCTTGATTAAATCTTTGTCAAAACATACACCTTTAATTAGAGAGCCTAAGGGACATAACCAATGATAATATTTTACACTCAATTTAACTAGAGGACACAAAACACACAACCAATGACTATTTTTCAGTCGATTTAATTCTTTCGTTGTTAACGACGGAATTAAGAAAACATCTGTTAGCTGAAGCAATAAAAAACGTGCGACTGATTTGATGAAAAGTAAATTTATTTGTTTTCTTAATATGTTCCTTAGTTAGAACACATGTACATGCAATATGCATACGGCTTGTTATGAGTTATATTCAACATATAAACAAACATGATAACACATACGACATAGTTTAAGCACAAAAACTTCAGACACCATGTATAAAAATGCCTTTAGGTCAATCTATGCAAGCGTCTTGTGTACTGGATGCAATATTCCGAGTTCCCTAAACTCGTTCATGTTTTTGTTTTGTTTATTGTTGCAACACTGCTATGTAGTGTTTGTTTTAGGGATCTTTGTTTGACGAACATACAATCACCTCTGTACTTCGCAACTCGAAACGTTGTGATCACTACATTATAACGTCTTTGGTGTTATTCTGAACTCTGGGTGAGATTAGACGTAAGATGATGTTTTGAGACTTCTGTTCGTTAATATGTAATGGAAAAAAGAAGAAAAAAGTGTTTATACAATTAAAATAATCGCAATAACAGCCATGTAAAAGAAACTCCAGGAAATCAATTAGCCATTTACAGCCTCCTGCGGAAAACATACAATATCAGCTAGTGTTATAATGAGAAAAATTAATCTCATCCGCATGCACTTTTGTTTGTATATTTGAAAAGATGTGTTTGTGATCATCAACCTGCGCATATATAATACATTTTTAAATATTCACTCATCTATTATATTATAGACAACTTATAACAGTGTAAAAAATCCCATTATTTTCTGTGCAAATACCCGAAATTGGCGACATATATTCAACATAGAATTGCTGAATATTTGGTCACCAACCTATCATTTTAAGTGATTTGGAATCACTCGGATGTCTGGCTGCTGTATATAACCGATTATAACTGCAAACAACATCAATCCTGATCCGTCGTAACATAATGCACTTGCAGATTAGGGTCTAATTTGTTTATTCTACATATTAGTGCTTAAGCATAATGGATCGGTACAGTTTGCAGTTGGACTCCTCTTATAATCGAGTATATATGGTATGTAAAAGTATCAGTTTGTCATAAAGTTGAATACTCTTTATTTTTATACAGTTCTGAGCTAACACATAAATGAAGTTAGTATGGTTGCAATTACTGTGCTCTAAACTTTCCCCACGTATTGTTCATAAAGTGCTTGCAATAGCAGTTGTAAATAAGTTGTATATATCAGTCTGTTCATATATGTGTGCTGAGGCTGGCATTCTGGAGGCTTAAGTAAAATGAACATACATGCTTCATATTCTACACCAATAGATTATCATTAGGTCAGAATCTGCCTGACTACCCATTAAATGTGTTCAGTCTGGGGTGAAATGAATTTAATGTCCGTCTGTATGGTGTAATTTTCTATGAAAGTTTCTTGTACTCAGTCCATTGACAGTTAAATGTAGTGATCTCATAGACGAAGGGATTTGTTTCCTATTATTTACAGTTTGTTTATACTTAGCGAATTCGCACATGTATGGTGAAATACGATATGGACCAAACATACTGTTTGTTATATTTAATTGTTATAGAAATGAATTATTCTTTATGTAGTGGAATGTTGGCCATCATTTTATGGGTAAAACTGAAAGCGGATGGCATGTAAATATTTGTAGGAATGCAAATGCCTTTATATAAATATAAAACATTTGTACGACAAAAAAAAAGATACATTGTGTTCTTTTTTATGAATCATTAAGTCCCATGATTAATACAGTATTTACTCTCTTTTAGGTCCAGCCAAATTACAAATAAAAAACATCCTCATCTGCCATAGCATAAAGCACCTGCATATCAGGATATATTTGGTTTGTTCTACTAATCACTCCTAGCAAACTACCAAGACCAAAATCTAACTGTGCATTGTGTGACGGCAAATCTTGGTCTGTGCAGTTTTGCATATGGTCTCTACTTAAACGCGAGTACATAAGTTATTTATTTAATTGTACTAGTTACCATGAATACCATTTTTCTTTCAGTTTCAATCGGAGGGTTGGTAAATTATATTCAGTGTCTATCGTGGTGAAAACACGCTTGTACCACGTGGTTCCTGACGCTTTAGCAATTATGAATCTTACCAGTTTTGATAATTGTTCTTTTTCCATTGGCATCACACATTTAACCCGACAAACAAAATTATATATCTGTTGCTACTACTCACAGGTCGTAAATAGTACTACTGTGGTCAGATCCAGGTCTTTTTAATAACCGTCTATTGTTCAAAAGTACCTGCCTAAACAATAGGCAAAGAGATATGTAGTAATCTCTTATTTTAGAATGTATTGTTTCTCTTTCTAAAGGTTTAAAAAAAATTCCAGCGATAAGTACATATCCAAGATAAATGTTTGAGAAGGTTGTTTTCCCTTCTTGCGATAGGAACTTAACAAAACCCGTTCTAATGAAACGATTGTCTTACTATTCTCTTTTGTCCCTGGAATTTTCTCGTCTTTATCACAAATTTGATTTGTTTTATATTTGCAGTTTGGTATTAAAAATGTACATACATACATACATACATACATACATACGTCTGAGTTTAGTTGGTTCCATGCATTTCCGCAAAATATCAATATATACTTTTAGTAACGGCGTTTTGCTACAAGGAACGGACCACTGAAATATTTTACCAATAAGGCATGTATAATCGCAATAGAATGACTAAATATGTTGTACTTGTATCAGTATACATATATTACATGCATGTGAAACCATATATACGCGCACATAAGTTCATACCTACATAAGTTCAAGGATTGACGCTCTGATACAACCCAGTCATTTTATTCCCCTTCCGTTCCGTAAATTGGCATTTACCATTTCCATTTAATGACTTCTTCAGTACACATATCGAATGCAGAAGTCAAATTATTGATAGTACAATTTATATTTAGCAGAGGTTCTGGGATCATGATCTGTAAATATGCACGTGTACTTTGTATTTGGTATCGTTGTACAAGCAGATTATACTTCTTATTGCGCAGTATGTGTGCAAACGAGATTGAAGCCGTAACACCGAGAGATACACAAACTATAGTTTGAAGGATGATTGAGAAAACATGTGAGATGATTCCGATTATTTTATCCTAGGTGAGGAAATTACTGAATTTTGTTAAGCGAGAAAACTCCCAAACTATTGATCTTTATACAGTACATTGATCTTTCTCCCATCTTGTTTTCTTATGATTTTACTGTACTTTCCATTTACTGTAAGATCACATAAGTTTCACCTTTGATGTGAGAGAAGCAAGATGAGGGCGTTTTCCTTTCAAATAAGACAAGCACATTTCGATATAGACAGGGCGTTTTCGATTGTTGAAAATATCTCGATGTAGACCACAACAAAGCCATTTTCTATGTTGCAGTTATTGGCATCTGATGAATGGACGAGAGTACGAGATATGATAATTCTGTCGTTCAGGAGGAATGTCTTCTTCCATTTCAATGAATGATATGACTTAATTTGAAGAAACTCGTCATTCAGGCGAAGTTGGTTACCAAGGAATTTAGACATGGTGCATATTTCCGTCTATGCAGCACTTTTAAAATACCGATATATTTTAAGGAAAACTGTAGTAACGTTAAGTTTAATAACGTAAAGTGTAGCAACGTCAAGAATAGTAACGTCAAGTATAGTGAAGCGTTATTTGAACAAACGAATAAAACGATGTTTATAAGATGTGGATACAAGAAAACGCACTTTTAAAAAATAAATATTTTAATTAGTGATGATGGTGTATTGTCCCACAAAAAACACAGACTGTAACTATACATAAAGGGTCATCTGATAATCTAGGAATAATGCAAATTCACCAGGCACTATGACAGAAACTTGCAATATATAACATGCAACTGAAGCTAGCGAGGGGCTCATATACACATGCATACACGCACGCACACACACACACACACACTATTATTTTCTCTCAAAATATTTTGTAAAAAATAATGTTGTAATACATTATGTTCCTTCATTGACATAATACATTTTATAAACTCACTTTACATTAAATTTAGCAGCAAGAGTGAACTGGATTGATTTCCAGTATAATTTCATCAGGTAACAAACATGTAGATATCTGATAAGTCTAAAATAGCTTCCTTCTCCACGATTTCTGTTTCATGTGCTGGAATGTGATGAACATTTGTCTACAAAATGTAACATGATGTGGTCTCAAACAATCAACAAAATGGGACCATTCTATGATGCGTGTAAGAACTGGGACCATTCTATGATGCGTGTAAGAACTGGGACCATTATATGATGCTTTTAAGAACTGGGACCATTCTATGATGCGTGTAAGAACTGAGACCATTCTATGATGCGTGTAAGAACTGGGACCATTCTATGATGCCTGTAAGAATTATGAGCATGACTAATGCCTGATTTCTGAAATAAATACAAAGAGGGCAGCACTGACAAAAGAGAAGTTGAGCCACATGAAAAACTCAGATTCTAAACTGTAGTTGTATGTATGTATGTATGTATGTATGTATGTATGTATGTATGTATGTATGTATGTATGTATGTATGTATGTATATATATATGTATGTATGTATGCATCTATGTCTGTCTGTCTGTCTGTCTGTATGTATGTATATATGTATGTATGTATGTTTGTATGTATGTATGTATGTATATATGTATGTATGTTTGTGTATGTATGTATCTATGTATGTATGTATGTGTGTATGTTTGTGTATGTATGTATGTATGTGTGTGTATGTTTGTGTGTATATGTATGTATGTATGTCTGTATGTCTGTATGTATGTATGTTTTTGTGTATGTATGTATGTTTATGTATGTATGTATGTATGTATATATGTATGTATATATGTATGTATGTTTGTGTATGTATGTATGTACTTATATATGTATATATGTATGTATGTTTGTGCATGTATGTGTGTGTGTATGTATGTATATTTGTGTATGTATGTATGTATGTATATATGTATGTATGTATGTATGTGTATGTATGTATGTATGTTTGGGTGTATGTATGCATGTATGTATGTTTGTATATGTATGTGTGTATGTATATTAGTATGTATGTATGAATGTTTGTGTATGTATGTATGTATGTATGTATGTTTGTTTGTATGTATGTATGTATGTATGTATGTTTGTGTATGTATGTATTTATGTATGTATGTATGTATGTATGCATGTTTGTGTATGTATGTGTGTGTATGTATGTATGTATGTACGCGTGTCGATGCATCCATGGTAATATGTAGCACCCTTGATGTTTTTGTTGTACATCCACCATACTTATATCACTGTGACTTCGGCAATCCAAAAGAATTCTACAAAAAAAATTAAAATCTTTAGTTGAGTAATATAAATTTGAAAAATATAAGCATTTACTCTCTAATTTCACGATATTCATAGATTTCTTGTGTGATTGGGCTGACGTGCGATAACTATTGGCAAATTTTCTCATGCAGTCAAACCTATACTGACGGTCATCTTTACTCAGCGGTCATTCTTGTAGGAAACGATCACCTGCCTTTCACAATCAGCGACCACGTGTTTCCTAACCAAGCAATGGTTTCTGTCTTAAGCGGTCTCTAGAGAGAATGACATATACCTTTAGTTATGATTTTGTTGTGAAGTGCGCTTAAAATAATAATAATAATAATAATAATAATAATAATATTCGCTGCATGTTATTTGTTCAAAGCCCAATTTTAAAAGATGAAATTATGCTCATAGGTCACATGTGTTCAGTGCCCAGTTTTGCCTTTTCCCATTAGTCGCCGCTAATGATAGGTTTGACTGCTTATTGAGACGTTCTACTTATGCCACCAGATGTGTTGGCCTGATTGACAATAGCTTACAAACCTCAGAAAGACATCTAAACAATGTCAGAACTTTGGTACAGCAGAAGCAAAAAATGTGTTGATATGAAATACTATAAATATACATTCTGTACCAAAGTACCGAAGTACAAATTCTCATACCGTTGTACTTTTGAGCAGTAGCTTGCTTTATTCTTGATCACGAAAACTTAGAATGATTCAGATACGTCATCAATGTTCTAAACATGGTGGATACACAAAATTCAACATTCAGGATTGTAAGAGTTTGCTGCTTTGGTTAGATAATTGCAGCAGGTGGTTCCTTAGCTCTTCATTAATATTTTGTATAATAATGTTTGGTTCTTTATTTGCTCCGAAGTGCTTCAAAGTCGCCGTAATACCGTAGCAATATAGATGATTATTGAACAATACGGGGATTCCTTCAAAGAGACTGAAGTAGTGCTTTAAAGTGGTAGATAACACGCAAAACTTCATTAAGAAGAAACAAAACTTGGTGGAGCAGCAGAGGCTCAGTGGTTACACTGCCAGTCACAGGACTAGAAAGATGTCGGTTCGAATCCTATCTCTACCATACCTGATAGAGCTGTTTGGTGTGTCCATGGACAAAGCACTTACCACCAATTATCCAGATCGATATTTTCTTTGAGTGCCATTAAACACAACACAAAACGTCATAAAAGACGCAATGAAAGCGGTAAGTACTTGTTGAAATAATTTGTTTTTCTTCGAAAGGTGTTCGGCTTTATTAAGTTGCCAAATTCTCATCGGCGGGTTTCAATTCCAGCACAGACATTTATTTTCTTTCGACTTTCCATAACAACGGTAACAACGAATAAAGAGGTGAACCTAAGTGACTTTTGTTTCTGAGGACCCCTCCTGCATATGCCATCCTAAACATGGCTTGGATGTTGACGCAATAAACTCGCAGATATGCACGCTCCTCAAAAATTATAATATTTCAGAATATACCGCTGGCCATCTAAACCTTAGTGAAACGTCACAACTCATTATTACATTAACATACTGAAAGGATTATACCTTCCTTCTGTAACCACAAACTGAAGTGAAAAAAACAAATCGACGGATAAAAAACCAGACTATGGCGGCTTATATGTGCTTCATTGTGACGTTATTGGTAAATTGTTTTTTTTTTCTCTTTCTGACGCGTGCTTCCTTGTAACGCGTCGTCATGATTGAACCCCATACCTGCAAATAAAAGAACTACTGGCTTTTTCTCCTATGTATTCGGTAAAATTCGTCACATTCTGCACTAAAGGCATTGCAGAGAAAAGACCACACGAAGTGCAATATAAACTGAAGTGATGTAGATATCAAAGCGTACGTTTTTCTCATAGTAGCACTTTACCAGCGAATTTACAGCGCTTTGGCAGTGGGCTTTAATCCTTCCAAAGGGAGATAACCCATTGCGAGGAGTACGGCAGATTTTCTACACATTAAACTTCAGAGATTTGTAGAGCTGATCCTCTGCATATCCAGCAGAATACAATTACTCCATAATGACGTTCAATTCCATCATTTCTTCGCTCTCTTTCCGGTGCCGACCCTTTATGAGTGGTTTTTCTAATGCATTACACCGGTAGCATCCATTCGAGTTATTATACAGACGTCGGTCCGCTTTGCCTGTGCTGTCTACCATAGAAGCCTTAGTCGTGAATGTAGCGGATCTGTTTATATTTTGTAGCCTTTTTCGTTTCGACCAACAAAAACATAGAGCGTGCTGAAAACTTTTTCGGAAGTTTTTGGACATAAATCCATACACTATCGGGTTGACGCAACTGTTCGCGTACGCCATGAGCGAAAAGGCGATTCTAATTGGTTTGAGATGACCTTCACTCAGAAGGTTGACCATTTCAAAGGCAATTAGCACATTGTTGATCAATATAGGTCCCCAGCATATGATGAACAGTATCACGATCGTCACCAACATCAAAATAACCTGCGTAGAAAGTAAATAAGAGTACAAAATTAATCCTTAGCTTACAAAATCAAACTACTTATTAATTACTGATAAGATAATGTACACAGAGGGTAACAAGTTTAATTGAAATGCAGTCATTTGCACCGCACAATTAATAATACCACATCTACTAATTTATCTTTTACAGGGCTATCTAGCTACGTATCAAACAACATCACATCTTGCTAACTACCTACCCGGTTTCCCTCTAAAAAAGTAGGTATTCTATTTTCTTGTGGGGGAGGGTCAGAGAATGTTAAAAATCTAAATCTGGCAGCAAGGTACTTGTATCAACTGTCCATTTCTACGTTCATTTAACATTTTCTTACAGAGTGGAGGGTGCAAAAGAAAGGTCGTTACTGCATATCGACAAAGTGACAATTTAGGTGTTGTACGATGACATAATTACTGTGTTCATTGCCATGTTCTTTACTAAAATTTTAGCAATATACATGATCTTGTTGACAATTAAAATGTTCTGAAATAAACTTTTGATTCTCATCAATGTCTTCTTATTGTGCTACGACTTATAGTCATAAACTAAGTAACGGAACGAAGAAAAACCAACAAAATTTGTAAAACCTAACAAACAATGTAATAATTAGTGATATAAATGAACATGTAAGAGGATTAAATAGTATTATGAACTGAATCCAAAATAATCCCGAAAATGTCTGTTAAAGTTCCAAAACATGAAATGTTCCGTATAAATTTCAAATCCAAGAACTAGTCAGCCTGACGCGTCAAAATAGTCTTGTCCAGCACTTTTTAAAAAATAATTCACGACATTTTAAAAATAATATAGTGCGATGGGCACTTTCAATTTGCACTGAATAATCTAAACGAATGTCTCCTCCCAATTAACATCAGAATATAAGATAAAAATAGGTCTACAGACTTGATGTTACAACAAGAACACAGGAAATAACAATAGGAAAATTGTCCAGTCTTAGCTACTTATATTAAGGTGAAAGGCTAAAGCACGCATATTACCACTACTCTTACATGACAAATGGCACATTTCCAATATCGTAAAAGTACTCGAATGATTTAACCCAACCAATTGGAAATAACTTTATTCTTCTAAGATACCACCTGACAGAGCAGTCTAATGGGAAAAAGCCCGAAACTTATGAACATATTTACTAATAATTATTATTACCTATTATTATTAATAACTGTCAACACGTACGTGATTATTTATTTATGGATCCTGTGCAATTTTACGTTCTTAATATCTTTAAATAGAGCGTATGTACTTAATGAGATTTCAACTAAAGATAATCGTTACAATTTACAGCCATGAATGCAATTTAAAATGTATGATATACACAACAATTGCCATTTAGGTATTTATATCAGGGTTGTTTATATTTGAATTACTCATTTCTATATTAACATCTAAAGTGGAATCAGTATGTTAGCTGTGTTCAGCTTTAATTTGAGAGGATTTATTTATTTAAATACTTTACTGGAATGCAATAGTGCTAACAATATTTTCGGAATAAATCACGGTTTTGGGATTATTGTGAGTTCAGTTAGATCTATTTTGGATGATATAATTGTGATACATCAAGACTCTTAGCACATCAACATTATTCCAGGCTATTGGTACATTTGCACTTTCAAGATATTAATTCAGAGCACCACTGGAATTCTTTCGGAAGACTCTGTACCAGTGGACTTGTGAGAGAACGTTTAGGACTATCTGGGATTTAATTTACCTTATGGTAAGTTCTTTTCAAATTTTCACTTTGTATTGTAGCAAACTGAATTATCTTTTGAAAAGTTACTAGAATTGTTGGTTGTCACTCTTTGCTGTTACTTAGTTCATGGCCATATTGTCATAAGAATCTATACATTTACACAGATACACGCTTTCTAAATTCAAATTTGTCGAAGTCTAGTGGATTTTCGTGTATTTATGCGAACAATAATCCAAAGAACGACATAAAATATGAATCCAGAAAGCTCTAAAAACGACTCAAATGCAAGCATTTCTTAAATGATATGAAAACCTAATCGGGTCATCTTTATTTAGAACGAGAAAAAAAAAAAAACATTCATCGTTATGCGGGCTTATGCATGGCAGTGAAAGAGTTGTCACAGAAAAAGCCAAACAAAATACCAAGTTCCTCAAAAATGCAAAAACATTTATGTAAGATGCAAAACCTTATTTAATGGAATAAAAATCAGAACGATTAGTCTGTATAGGCAAAAGAACTAATCAAAATGCAATCACTAGGTTTGTTTGGGAAGTGTGCAAATAAATCGTAAACATTGCCTGCAACTGTGTATTAATAATAAAGGCAGTAATTCTGTATTTCTTATCACTTCAAGTTATTCCGAGTACGATTATCCTGAACTTTATACATCCAGTGAAGAATGCGACATACGTCTTTAACGTTATCTTTTAAGGAACAATACCGTAGAAAATTATTCCAATGGCTGGCTTTTATAAGGTCTGAAAAAGACAAAAGTGCATGTTACGTTGTTAAAGAAGCATCACCAATTATGTGGTTTGTATTATATAAACAGCAGTCAACTCGTAATATCATAATTTACAAAGAGCTACATTCGGATAGCAATATTTTGATTCACGCTCTACTGATGAAGCTGCTAACGCTTACCGGTTATCCATAATTGTATTGTCCACGTCGTAACCGTTTGTTAACCAGTCAGAAGTCTGTGTTCGTTCATTCGACTAAATGATTGGCTTGCCATTTGTCCTTACAGTTCCCTTAACTTGGACAGTATATAAAGACATTAAACTGCTCTGCTTTTGATTCTCAAAATATATTAATCATTTTATAGCACAACTTAATCTATCCTCCAAACGCACTTAGCGTTACTTTCATTAATAAGTAATTACTATTATTAAGAGCTTCAACATGAGACTGGAAACGATGACCGAGTAAATGGAATGTTTTCACCTAGGGAACACAAAATATTATTTAAAAAATTTAAAACTGATACCAGAGTAAGATAATGACGTTGCAAATAGTTTTATGGATTTACATAATCATGAAGGTGAGGAGACTATAAAGATATGTCACAGTGATTATCGTAAGTACACTGAAGACTCAAGTGCTCATAGTATTCTTGTCATAAGAAACAGATCACCGTACTTTCTATTAAAGTTGTCCACGTCTAATTGATTACAACTATGTACCAGAAGCAGAATTTGTTTAACTAAGTTGCACATTTGCAAAGTGGACTGAGATGAGTCAACTACGTGTGGAAAATACAATGTTATATGAAAGGAATATTACACACTTGGGGTGGGGGTGGGGGAATATAGCAGAGTATATAACAGAATATCCACGGGTCTTTAAGAAATGTCTGCCTTTGATACGTTTTATAGCTCGTCTAATAAGATTTATAGGTTACAGCATTTGTATGGGAAATTATGAACAAGTATTTTTTTCGGATGGATGCTGCACGACCTGTGGGAGTCCAGTATCCATCCGACAAAACAAGCTCATATTTTCCCATACAAATGCAGTAACTTCTTTATTTTATATTCATTTTATTATTCTATCTGAGGCTTCCTTTTATATACAAATACATTATAAGAAGCAAAATAATTGAATTTATGCTGTATTCCAAAATAAATATACAAGCTCCGATTAATCAATACACACCAACAATATTAATGCGCACATAACACCGCCTAGCGAAATTTGAACTTTGTCGCTCGCTTAAGATCACTTTCAAGAAGAATTGACGTTTTGGTCTACTTAAAATTTAAATTTAGAATCATATTGGGAATGAATGCGCATTGCAACAGCTTTTCCATTTGGTCTGCAATGAATTTTATTACTTTGTTTGTAGATTCTACTCCATTCCATTGATTATGGACCTGGATTTATTAGCTGTGTCAATTCCACACAAAATACACGTGTCTGTGATTTGAACATAGATGCAACAATGTAAGCATACTTTTTGTAATTCTTATTACCAGCTAAAGAAGACATGTTTATGCCTGGTCACTTGCATGCTCCACCAGCTATGTTAAGACCTGTATGGCGTTTATCACTATGGTAAATCTAAAAACATTCTATCAGCAAAGTTAATGCGGAAAATTGCAAAGCAGCTGGTTTTGAACAATCCATTCAGACAGCGGAAATAATTCGTCTTGGTTTATTGGCTCTTAAGCCTTTACTTTTCTACCAAACCTTCAGTTGCATTTTTTTATATACAAATTTGGTACTTTACCTATAAAATGGTATGTATCTGATATATGAACAATAGCCCTTGTCTTCAGTATGCTTTTCTATGCTATTTTATATACCCCATATAGCACTGGTTATATATTAATTGACTGATTAATTGATTGATTGATTGATTAATTGATTGATTGTAGTTTTACGGCGCACCAGCACTGTAAGGCTACTTAGAGACATAGAAAAGGTTATGGGCAGTATTATTCACAGCTGATAAAAGGTTTATTATCGACCAAGTACCAAACAAGTCGAAAATTGATCATACGTTCCATTGTTTTACACACATAACTCATCTGTGCTGTCACTTTATGGTTTGTAAATTGGCATTATGGTTCCTTCTTTCCAAAGTTTTGGTACATTATCAGTAATCCATAAATCATTGAAGATTTCCAAAAGAGCTATTAATGATGCTTCTGGTAGGGGTTTCAAAAGCGTACTGTATTTCGTCAGGCCCAGCGGATGTATCATAGACCTGGTTGAAAGCCTCTATAAGCTCCAATAGTGAAAACTGTTGATTAGAACTTTCTGAGTTATTGGATGTGAATTTCAACCATGTCCTTTTGGGGGTTGAATTTTTAATCTTTGGCATACTTCTGAATAATTAGAGAATGAGGAATTTTTAGAGAAACTAGCCACAAGTATATTTGCTATGTCATATCTGCAATTGAAAATGTTATTGTTTAGTTTTAGATGTCTGTAAGAATTGTGTTTTACATTTCCATTTATTTTGCGGATAGTGTCACATATAGAGGAACGAGAGTTTAAAGCAGAAAAATATTTTTTACATGATGCTCTTTTACTTTCGTTAATCGTGCCGCTAGCTTTATCTCGAAAATACGGTACTCACCAAAAACATTTCAGTGTTTCTCGGCGTTTTCTAATGTTTTCTTTACATTTTGTAATGAACCAATGTGTTCGGGTTCTTTTAGAGTACGACGATGATTTGGAAATGGATTTTTCTGCAATCGCGATTAAAATAGAAGTAAAATGTTGAATAGGGTCATCAATGTTTAAAACGGTATCGCTGTTAAGCCTAATTTTACAAAGCGTTTCGAACTCAGCCAAGTCAGCCTTCTTTAAATTCCATTGTGGAATTGTTTCATTGATCATCAGCGACCTTCCAATCATAATCCAAAAGCGGCGAAGTAGAACAAACTGTCAGATCGATACACGTGTATGTACCCTTCCCGCTTAAATTGGTCGGTGATTTGGTGTTATATAGACACAAACCGTGTCTAGAAATGAAATCTACCTTCTTGTCTCTGTCGTTTATGTAATTTGATTCAAATGAAATGGTATGGGCATTAAAATCCCTGAATAGAACAAATGTGACAAGCATTTGTTGAACAAGGTTGCTTAATTCGTTTGGTAGTAGCTGGTGTTAGGTAGTATATAAATGGAACAAAAGGAAATAACTCGATGCAGAGTGACGCTTACAGCAATGGATTGCAAGTTTGTATTTAAGGGAATGACGCTATGAAGGGTCAGTTGTTCACAACAACGCAAACTCTTCCCGAGGCCGTATCAACATGTTTAGAGTATGTGTTTAAAAGGGAATGGCTTTTAAGAGTGATGTCCGTATCTTTCAAAAATGTTTCATGCAGGCATATTACTGCAGGATCATATAGTCTGAACCATTCCATTAACGAAAGGTTACGAACATTTCTCCTAAATAACTGTTTAAATTTAGGAGAATGGCTTACCGCTTTTTACACCCTGGTTTTTAGGGAAAAGTGTATGCCGACTTTGTGGCGCCAGGCAAAGATTGCGATCCCAAAGCCTGGCAAAGATCCCTACAATGTGGCCGATCTCCTTGCTTTCAGCCTGCTTTAAGGTACTGGAGCGCCTGATTCTCCAAAGAATTGGTCCTGACTTGAAGAATTTCATACATCTTGAGCAGGCAGGATTCAGACATAGTCGGAGCACTTGCGGTCAAGTCTTTGCCCTGACTACATTTGTTGAAAACGGGTTTCAGAAGCACCTTAAACCTGGAGTTGTTTCTCTGGATCTAACAGCGGCATATGACACCGTCTGGCATGCAGGGCAGAGTATTGCCGCGCTGGATAGCTGAAACTAGTGAACTGGTCCTTTGCAACAGGCGCTTCGGAGTGCGCATCAGAGAAAGCTTCAGCTCGTGGAGGAGTCATACTAATGGAATCCAACAAGTGTCTGTTGTTTCGCCAAGTTTGTTCAATGTCTATATAAATGACTAACCTGTAAAACAGCAACGCAATTTCCTGTATGCAGATGAGATTGCTCTCGGGGCCCAAAGTTGTTCGTTTGCTGAGCTTGAGAGGGTACTGAACAAGGACCTGAACGATATGATGGACTTCTTCAAGAAATGGCGCCTACAGTCAAGCGCAACAAAGACAGTCTCCAGCGTTTTCCACCCTAACGATGCAAATGCGAACCGTGAGCTTTGCATCCTCCTCAAAGGGCAGCAAATAAAAATTGACCCCACAGCAACATACCTCGGTGTGACTCTGGACAGGTTACTGACATTCTACAACCACCTGAGAAAAACTTCAGCAAAACTTAGCACTCGAAACAACCTACTCCGCAAACTGGCTGGCTCAACCTGGGGCGCTTGTGCTCAGACATTCAAGATACAGCGCGGCCCTCTGTTATTCGACAGCCCAGTATTGCGCTCCTGTCTAGGCTCGATCATCTCACACTAAGTTAACTGATGTCCAGCTCAACACAACAATGTGCATAATCTCTGCAACATTTGTTCCTACTCTTTTACCATGGCTGCCGGTACTCAGTAACATTCCTCCTCCACAGCTGCATCGCCAGGAAGCAACCACAAACGTGTTGTATAAGGTATATGCCAGTGAGAAACTTCCATTGTACATTGACATCAACTCACATCAAGCAGTCCGCTTGACTGCGAGACGCCGAATCTGGTTAGGTCCGTAGCTGGAGAGTATAACAGCTATTTCGGAATGGAGTGTCGAGTGGTCTTCAACAGATATTGTAAACCGCTCCCTCGTAGCTGAACCATATGTCTACTCCCCTGGCTTCAACCTTCCACGTCATCTGTGGACCACACTGAACCGCTTTCGGACAGGACAGGGTCATTGTGCAGTCAGTCTTGTCCGATGGGGCCATGCCACTGACTATTCATGTTGCTGTGTAGCTCTTCAAACCATGTCCACTGACAAAGTTCCCCGGTGGACTGCAGACTATGCACCTTGCTGATGATGACGCTATTAAATGACTGAGCACGCACTGCACACGATACTACTGCTACTTCTACATCTGATATTAATAATAACCTAAATAACTTAAATTTTCGATAATGTGTCTCTCGCGTTTGGTGTGGATATTGCAAATATCACGTTCATTTATTCGCTTGTTTCCATGTTTCAATTGTGACTCAGTAAACTCGTCCACATTGTTCACTTTATCATCTCTACTTCCAAACAGAGAAAACAGATGTTTTAGTTCATCCACAATCAAATCTAATAAACTGAAACATAAAGTGTACATGGTTTGTTTACAAAGTAGTTCCTAATACACTATACTGTTTTAGCACAGGTGTGGTGCACGTATGTGCAATATCAAAATGTTCAGTATCGTAGAATACTGCACGATTCCGACAATGTAAAGTTAACGGAGAAAAAAGGAGTATATAATAAACGCTTGATACAAAATGCATATTCTTAATTTCCAGCAAACAAAAGAGTAGTTTGTTTAGATAAAGCAGTCTCTCGATGATGAGACTGCTCCGGTGGCTTAGTGGTTAGAGCGTCCGCCTCAGATGCGGAAGGTCGTGGGTTTGATCCCAGGCCTAGTCATACCAAAGACTTACAAAAATTGTAATAACAGCTGCCTCGCTTGGCGTTCAGCATTAAGAGATTAGTGTTAGGAGTGGTCGGCCTGGTGTCAGGATAATGTGACTGGGTGGGACATCATGCTACATGTCTGCTGCATGATGTCCCAGTGCTAGACATCACTATAAACTGCCACACTGCAGACATCGTAGTGATATGACTGAAACATTGTTAAAGCTACGTTAAAAATCCAAATCCAAACCAAGACACACTCTCGATAATGAAAACATTTAATATAGTTTGATTGTGAGCCAATGTTGAGCTTCTAAATATAAATGAGACGTTTTCATTGGCTTTTATTTGGAATACGTCGGCCCTATTTAATGAGATTTTCGCATGACTTTGATAGATCTTGGGCAAACGAGATGCACTTGTTATAACACTCTCTACCTCTCCTCTATCGGCTCATACCCATCCACCCCGGGGGCCACATCGCGCCGGCCGGGCTGTTTGTAGGACACAATTTGATTGCTTATTCAGTCTGAAGATAGGTATTGCCTTAGTTTGACCATGGATAAATGTTTAGAGCTTTGATTGCACCAATTAACGTTTGCCCCAAACAAAGTCAATAGCCAAACATCTGTAGATAACTGATTTAATTTATGAACACACCAACCTAAAATGGTAAACACGATTTGATTGGCTTATTTGCAACAATCTAGCAAATTAGAAAGATGTTTATATGTACAGTGTTTTGAATAAATAATTTTATTGTATGCTTGACCTTTGTCAGTGACTGAGTGTAGAGTCTTGGCCAACTTGGTTTTGGTAAAGATTTTTATGCGACCTAGGTATTTCCTAAGGAAATTATTTTTGTGTTTAATTAGATCAAGTGCATATAGTATATATTCGACTGAGGGAAAACAGTCTTAATTTTTGTTTCTTTTAAATCTTTGGTAATATATCATCTGAGTTTTTATTTTGTGTTCAGATATAATTTGAGAGGAATCATTTTTTATATTATTCATTAAAATTACAAAGTGCTCATTGACGTTTTGACTAAAACACTACTTTGGGATTATTGAAAATTTACTCAAAGGCATTATATATTATATCATTGTCATGCAATAAGACTAATGGTACATTAGCTCATTCAGAACTGTCGGTACATGGAATTCATTCGGAACATTTTAAACTTTTGGGCGTGTATTTGAATATTCAGAATTATCTGAGATTCACATCACATTATTGTTAGTTCCTCTTAAATTTTCAGTTTGAAGCTAAGCGAAATAAATTATTTGTTAATTTTACTAATCTTGTTGGTTTCGTTTCTTTCTTTTACTTACTTTAAGATCACAGAGTAGTAACAAAAGATAGTTAAAACGTTTAAGGATCTGATGCATCTGGCTTGACCATTTGAAACAAAAAACGGAGTTGAAAAAAGACAATGGAGATCATTAAAAGAAACATTTCGGGCGGCAAACATCAACATTTCGGTTTGTATTTACTCAGACCGATGTTATATACTGCAAGAACAATGATGAATGCCTTTCTCTTCTAAAATGAAGCATCTTCAGTCCACATTACACAATCTAGGTCTCTTCGAATGACCGAAATTAGAATTTGTGGATATTTCTGAAGTTATATCTTTGTTGTTAATTCACATATACCGAATAGAATAAGAACAATTAATCAAGCTAGCGGGTCTATTCGGTTTTGCTGCGCCCAAACACAAAATAGACTACCAGTATTCTGCGACAAACATGACTGAAAATTTTGGTTTCGCATTTCACGAATGTTGTGTAATATAGGATTAATATTTATTTATAATTTAAATAAGATAAAATGCTGATCTTTCCCACATCCTGATGTAACTCAGTCCATCTCCTGAGCTATAAAATGAGAGCCATTAAAGACTTTTACGCCTTTAAATAATTTCAAAATTTAATTAGAGCTTGTTTTCATTTTCATTTTTTCCACTTCTTTCGATAAAATAAAAACGTTTTATACAAAGCCGGAATAAATACAAAATTACGAACCAAATTTTAGAATTACACAAAAAGATGTCTTGATAGGAAATAACAACGTGATAAGCTTCCTAATCTTACTTGCAAAATGTATTATATACAGACCACATTGTCCTTCAAATTCCAAAATCTCACCTATTATACAGATTGTGTTTTTCATATTAAAAACCTGGCAAAACATGTAGTCAAAGTGAATAAAAGAAAGAATGAGTTGAAGACAACACGATCTTTTAAAGCATAGAAAACAAATTTACTTTAAAAAAAACAACAAAACAACAAAAAATAGGCACTTATATAAGACCTTGAGGTTTGTGTGTGAGTGGGTCTTTGTGTCATATAACTGAATGCGCGTGATTGTGTGTTATTAGATTGTGTGTGAGTTGGTCTTTATGTACTATAATTGAATGCATGTGTCTGTGTGTGTATTAGATTGTGTGTGAGTGGGTCTTTGTGTCATATAATTGAATGCATGTGATTATGTGTTTATTAGATTGTGTGTGAGTGGGTCTTTGTGTACTATAATTGAATGCATATGTCTGGATGTGTATTATATTGTATGTGAGTGGGTCTTTGTGTACTATAATTGAATGCATGTGTCTGTGTGTGTGTGTGTGTGTATTAGATTGTGTGTGAGTGGGCTTTTATGTACTATAACTGAATGCATGTGATTGTGTGTTTATTAGATTGTATGTGAGTGGTCTTTGTGTACTATAATTGAATGCATGTGTCTGTGTGTGTATTAGATTGTATATGAGTGGGTCTTTGTGTACTATAATTGAATGCATGTATCTGTGTGTGTGTATTAGATTGTGTGTGAGTGTGTCTTTATGTACTATAACTGAATGCATGTGATGGTATGTTTATTAGATTGTATGTGAGTGGTCTTTGTGTACTATAATTGAATGCATGTGTCTGTGTGTGCATAAGCGTGTGTGTTGTTTAAGTAAGCTAACATATGTAAAGATCATAATGCAAAACAATTGAACGTAATGCCTCGTTCACCAGATCAGGTGATGATGAAGTGGAATATGGAAAATGCTAACAACTTTTGTTCAATTATAAGCAAGAAGCAAGCAAGCAAACAAACATATATATATATATATATATATATATATATATATATATATATATATATATATATATATATATAATAAACAATAATTTGTTTCTTTATATTTTAAAATATGCTTTCCTTGAATTACTGCGACAGGGTGCTGCATTTTCTGTCCAATAAGAAATCCACCACTGATTTTGGTGTCTGAAACTCATTCGTTCCAATCAGCACATACCATAAACAACAGTTGAATAAAAATAGTTAATAATAAAAAGCATCAACCTGTCGTTTTGTTCTATCATCCTCTTTGTGAGTCAAAACTTTGCTTTGAAGACACTTCCTGCTGTTGATTCCGGTATGCACTTCCACGGACAATG
This sequence comes from Sinohyriopsis cumingii, assembly GCA_028554795.2. Classification (NCBI taxonomy): domain Eukaryota; kingdom Metazoa; phylum Mollusca; class Bivalvia; order Unionida; family Unionidae; genus Sinohyriopsis; species Sinohyriopsis cumingii. The sequence goes on from CM068834.1 coordinate 48,203,379, forward strand.
AGGTCTGCGAGAAATCGTGGATTTGCGTATGGCTGCCATCACTTGTACCAATTACACTGGAAAATTCGAAATAGGCTCAAACTAAACTCTAATTCGTGAATAAATTTTTTAATTTAGAAGATGTTATGATGGTTTTATATTTCGTTTACATACCAAACAATGTCGACAATTCAAGACTAATGGTGGCCACGTGGTTCAGGATACACTGACGATAGAGCTATTTAGTGATGAAGTAAGAGTGAAGCTTTTATCATGCTGCAATGAAGTTAAATGGTGTAGACAAATGAGATGTCTTAGCTTCAACACCAATAGCGATAAGCACGTGACTCCTGCAGATGAATGTATTTTTTATGATTGTCTAATTTGATTTGTGTGTGTATATGTGTGTACGTGTGTGTGTGTGTGTGTGTGTGTGTGTGTGTGTGAGAGAGAGAGAGAGAGAGAGAGAGAGAGAGAGAGAGAGAGTGTGTGTGTGTGTGTGTGTGTGTTGGACTTTTAACGTATAACCATTTTTCTCTTATCACTACGATGTCTGCAGTTTGACAGTTTATAGTGATTTCTAGAACTGGGGCATCATGCCGCAGACATGTCGCATGATGTCCCAACCCATCACATTATCCTGACACCAGGTCGACCAGTCCCAACACTAACATCTTAATGCTGAACGCCAAGCGAGGCAGTTGCAAGTACCACTTTTACAAGTCTTTGGTATGACTCGGCTGGGTTTCGAACCCGCAACCTCCCGCTTCAGAGGTGGACGCTATAACTACTAGGCCATTGGAGCGGTCCGTGTGTGTGTGTGTGTGCGTGCGTGTGTGTGTGTGTGCGTGCGTGCGTGTGTGTGTGTGTGCGCGTGTGTGTACCATTGTACTTTCAATTATGTAAGCTCGAACGTAGATATGTATTCACAATCACAGAACAGATTTCTAAGTGATACACTTAGTATTCGTTTGCCTGAAAATTTGGTCTTTCTCTTTTCTGTAAAGAATTTTTTCCTGTGGAAAATCCTTCAGATATAGGTTTCTCGCGTGATTATGAAAACTGCATACATTTCAACTCTCGTGAAAACTTCACACATTGGAGCTCCCATAAAGCTGCATACATGTCCTCTTCGGGAAATCATAGACCTAGGATAGGTGGGCAGTTGGTTTGATTATCGCTCAGGTTGACGATTTATTAGTTATAAAGTGATAATCCCAAGAAACTGACGCAGTTCAAGTAACTAGTCAAGTAGCATTGATTTGTTAGAAATAAAATACATATAATAATTGTAAGATAGGGAAGAAACAAGTAAATCTATCAAGTAAGATCTACACTACTGCCAAACTTACATTCCCGAGCGCATGTCTGCACGCTTGGTGACGACATTCCAAATCTCTATGGAGATGAGTGAGTACGTGACGACCATGACAGCTACTGGGATAATGAAGATGACGATAAGCATATACAGCTCGTAAAGAATGGAATATTCCCGGTGAGACCATATCTTCTGGCACCAATAGGCTGTCCTTCTTAAGCCAACTGTTCTTCTTTTCTAATAATAATAATAATAATAATAATAATAATAATAATAATAATAATAATAATAATAATAATAATAATAATAGTAATAATAATAATAATAATAGTAATAATAATAATAATAGTAATAATAATGATAGTAATACTACTACTACTACTACTAATAATAATAATAATAGTAATAATAATAATAATATCACACGTACAGACATATAAAATAGATTGTATCATAAAAATTGTATAAACTGTTGCATTTGTTTATCTGAGGTGTTCTTTTTGATAATATTGTCTAAAGAGTGATACGTTTACAAGAAAAGTTATGTGTCGCTACATCCCATTCAGTATATCTCAACACTAGAATAGAAACGTAGGTTGCGTCACATGCCATTCATTACATCTCAACACCCGAATAGAAGAGTATGTGTTCATTCAGCGCATGGATGCGACGTGGATCCGCGGTTCATACGGCCAAGATTAACTTTTTGTGTAAAGTAAACCACAACTAATGTAAGATTCAGTACGACAGAGCGACTTGTAATTTGTTCGCCTTGTAGTTTTAAAAAAAAATATTCTCTCAACTTGCCAGTTATTAATACTAACCTCGGTTCTATCTATTTTAGTTACGGATTGGCAGGAGTGTTCTCAATACGTTCAAATACCAGATTTTGCCAAATGTAAATAGTTCCAAGTATACAATTGTCTATTTTTTTAAAAACATATATTAGTATTATATTCTTTGATTTTGATTTTCTAGAAAAACAGTCTTGATAAATATATTTTGTTTCCTTTTTTGTGGTTGAAATTATTTGCATGAGTCGGTCTTGATACATGGTCCGGTACATCTCGAAAGCGCTTGGCCAGTTTCTTTGATTTACTGCGCAGTTCTTTGTCATATTTGCTTTCCTCTTTATAAACGTAAGGAACGACACTAGATACTACAAATGAAACCTCATGGGGAATTTAAATAAAAAACTCCAACCTTTCCAATGCAGCCTTATCAAAGTGCCAGTAAGGCATCAGTTTAAGACTCTTGCGCTAGTCTTGCAATAACATTTACACCCAAGTAAATATTATATAACTCTTAAAATGACAATTGTATTATTATTATTATTATTATTTAGTATCCCATTATAACATTCTCATGTCATAGTTTATTTACTACCTTCGCCGCGCATACATTTACCCGGATGTAATATCTTTATTATATATTCAAGTATCTGGTCCAATATGGCGTTGATTTTCGCCACGTTTGGTCTCCCTCATTTACCTCCAACCTGGAAGTATGTCAGACCAATCTGATGTTCTGTCCGATAAACACGATCATCCATCTTTGAGATTTGTTCTATAAAGCTACGTCAATCTGACAGCAACACAAACTAGGCACTTATTATACTAATTATAAGACCCTTTTCAATTATTCCATTATTTAACACTGACTTGTAGATTTAAAAATCATGCATACATTCAATAGTTCAGGTTTACTACTGACGTTAGAGATTGGTTAAGAATTTGATTAGTTCGAAAAGTAGAGAAGCTGTTTAATTGTACGGTTTCAATCATTTTTCAGTGAATTCTGATTGGTTAAGAATGAATATATGAATGAATCATTGCAAGAACGAATGTATGCTTTCCGTATGTAACAAATTTTATTTCTATCAATCATTCTTTGTTTGCTGATTGATTAATTGTTTGACTAAAGTGTATCCGAGTTTACCATTTTATACAAACAATGTCTAATAAGTTTCGATCTGATTTAATCGTGTTCTACATCCGTAAGCGCAAGGCATATGCCGAGTTATATCATCTTCCGAGTTATCACCCTTCCAAAGATATAAGTTTGCTGCTTTTTTAAAAAAGTGAACATGAACCACTTTTAGATTAAATATATAATGAATCAACTGATTGAAGTGTCAATCAATCAATCACCCATGCATTTGTAGACAACCTTCGTTCGATCAAATGATTGATAATTGTTAGAAACCCTTCATTAAACTGATAACCAACTAACCGAATAACATTAGATTTATTATTATATTGATTCACTGTAGATACAGGTAGTGATTATGATTATTTGCCAGGTAGACACACACACACACACACACACACACACACACATACATATATATATATATATATATATATATATATATATATATATATATATATATATATATATATATATATATATATATATATATATATATATATATATATATATTATTAAGACGAAGCATAACAGAGTAATGTAGTAAATCTGTTCGATATTTTAAATATACACTGGTATTTTAAAAGATGCTTTGATACACTGAAATCTGACTACCACTTAATGCAATGGAGACTATATCCTGCACACACGATGAATGTCCACGACGAAATAATATTTCATATAGTTCCGCACCATCACAACAAAAACACATTTTTTTTAAAAACTACTGATTCTATTAAAGTTCTCCTCAACGGATTTTAGCTCACCAGTGAGACTGACATTTGTTTTAATCAAGTAATTAAGTCTTCTTTATTCTTCACGTACAAAACATTGAAATGATAATTTAATTCATATGCAAATATAATTATATAGACCACACAAAAAATAACTAGCAGGTATTGTTACATCAGGGTTTTTGGGAGGCCGATCAGAGTACTTGGTCCCTTGTGTTAGAGAGAAAAAGCAAAAGTCAAGTGCCACAATTGAATGGAATTAATAAGTAATCATCAGCCAGCTTAGGTACCATGAGAAAGTTAGGAAAATATTGTTAACAATCTTTTTTTTAAATATGAGTAACAGGTGATTGCTTGATTTACCGATATGTATGTATGTATGTATGTATATATGTATGTATGTATGTATGTATGTATGTATGTGTGCGTGTGTGTGTATATATGTATGTATGTATACCTCTATGTAGTGTTTTACGGCTCCTTTATACAATAATGACCATATAGCGCCAACTAAAGTCATGGTTCGAAAAATGGGACAAGGAATTCCACGCAAGCTAAGGAGAATGCCTCTCTCTAATAGTGGGTTTGATGTTCTTAAGTTTTCTTAAGTTTGTGGAGTTTTCATTGTACACATTTTGTCAAGCTTTACCAACATGGTGATTTGTATTTTATATGAAGCCAATACATGCAATATTCTATTTGGAAATGGGTGACTGACTGCCCATTGAGTAATCGTAATGCTAGCTTGATTAAGCTGTCAACAGTACAAAATACTTTCCCTAGATTGTACGAGCAATTCACGATTCTGTGATATCTGGGATTTCAACTGATTGTCAGATCAAAACTTCTGCAGGGCTTTCAATGTGAAATAAGGAATCCGAAAAATGATAATTTTTGTATTGAGGTTTCAGTGAAATTCGAAGTTTTTTTTTTTTTTTAGCTGCAAGCTAATATCGCAGTGATAATCGAGGGTTTATACGGTAACCGCTCAAGATGGTTCATGAGGGGCGTTGAAATGGCAGATCCAACTTCGTGTCCATTGTTCGAGTCGCCTATATATCAGGACTATGGCTACGATAGGAGGCTCTAATATCATTGAATTTAGTATGAAAATGGAGATGATTTGTTTAAATCTTTTTGAATTGGCAAAAATCAGATATGCTTTTTGGGAGTCTTAATAACCAAAGTGGTAATTTGGGCATACAGAATTTGCAATATTTCTAACAGTTATTTTTGCTGCTTCTAAGTGAGAACAAATTCGTAAACCAAAAGTGGAATGAGGTTTCGATTTTGATCATACACTGTCTTATGTTTGGGCCCAAAGACTACATCATATCCCGGATTAGATGGATTAGAAGATAGTTGGGTAGTATTGGATCAAGAATCTGCTAGTAATATTAAGAAGTTGATCCGTACACAACCGAATCAAGTTTCAATCTTAGCCTCAGAAAAACCTTCTAGCCTGCTAGTAATATTAAGAAGTTGATCCGTACACAACCGAATCAAGTTTCAATCTTAGCCTCAGAAAAACCTTCTAGCCTGCTAGTAATATTAAGAAGTTGATCCGTACACAACCGAATCAAGTTTCAATCTTAGCCTCAGAAAAACCTTCTAGCCTGCTAGTAATATTAAGAAGTTGATCCGTACACAACCGAATCAAGTTTCAATCTTAGCCTCAGAAAAACCTTCTAGCCTGCTCCTCATTCTGGGTTTGTCATGATTTGTATTAAACCCAGGACTCTTGACATTTGCCCACGAGGTATCTAATATAAGGAAAGAAAAGTTAGTTTAGAAACGAAGGTAAGCCCTAAAAATGTGCTTCCCTATAAACCAAGAAGAAGACAACAATCAAGATGGAGGTTTAGGTCATTATGAGTATAACATAATTGACAGACGTGCATACAAACAATGCGAGATTCGGAACATTTTAATCCCGTTTCTTCTGCCCATTTATGAGGTATACTTAAGCTTATTTGTAGTTGAGGTTCTATAGCAGATAAAAAGTCGTCACTATTTAACGATTAAGGCTTTTCAGGGTGCTATTACTTTCGAAGTTCAATAGAGTTACTGATAAAGATGCTGCCATTGGGTACACCCACCTCCTGATGAAACTTTTCAAAAGGAAGCAACTTACCTTAAGTAAATATATTTTCTTTGAAAAGATTTTAGATAAAGTTAGCTAGGTGGCCTCTTATCCACGTTAAATCGGTCCTTCATAATGCCGTACTTCCATGTGATGTGATAACATATCTTCTATTAAAAAAAGATGGAATCAAGATGTTCTTCTTTGCGTCAATGCTTCTCTGGCATCTGAATCAACATTGAATGTCTGATAGTTTTTCTTTGATTGGACATATCAGAATAGTCACCCATTTTTCATCCGTTTCATGGTTTGCAAATACGGATTGTTAATGCTATTGGGCCTCCTTAGGAAGGGTCGCTTTGATTGTTTCCAGGTTTATGTACTGGTTTCACGGAAGATTCTCGCCAAGACTGCGGAGAGTCGGCAGTTGTTTTAAAAATATAACGAAAATGTTTAGCAGTACATTGAGAGTTTTGTCTGATAGGTGTTTAAAACACTGATAGTGACTATCATCTTGTCATGATGAAATGTCACGGGTTTGATCAAGAGTCCTGCTGGTCATGATGAAATGTCACGGGTTTGATCAGGAGTCCTGTAACTCTCTGACAGCGAAAGGTTTATTGTAATCGTTAACATTGGGAGGTATGAAATTTAGAGGAACTTTTCCTCCCAAGATTTTGGCATTGTGGAAGTTTTCATTATAATTCTATTCTGATCTTTTTTTCGAGACTTTTTGGGCTATTGTAATTGCGACTTCTGGTATTTATCTGCTGGCGATCTTTTCATCAGATATCGCCAAATAATTATTACAGATGCTTTTACCTTTTGCCAATGATTTTTCGTACCATATTTCATGCTAATTTCAGGGGGAGCCAGAATTCAAGATAGGGTCTCTAAGCTTACATCTTGCTCTTTCTAATAGTACGATGAGTGTTAGCTCTGTATATACGGTATTTATTCAGTTTTCCACTTGTTGGATTGACCTTGAATTGGTTAAAGGTCAGTTTTCGATCACATCTTTGCGTGCGTGCTCAAACTATTGCCTGATGACACCTTTAGGAATCGTACCAGCAGTGAGATATGGCACAGTCCTCAGATACATGGAAATGTTTACTAGCGACAAAAACGAAATATCAATTTTATTTTATTGAAAATATTCCTGTCATACGCAAATAGAATAAACCTTCCAGCTATTTGGTATTATTTCAATGTAGATAAGAAGTATATTGAATTGCGCAATCTGATTTATCCGTCTGATGTGCACACATGTAATGTCACAATTTTTAAAATTCGGACTAAGCTCTTGTCGTTATATGGTTACCCACTACTCAAGAAAACATTTGCATTTTTCTTCTCATATTTTTCTAAACTTACCCATAATCAAAATCCAGGACACTAAACAATATTCTGTCATGCTCACTTACAAATAATAATAATAATAATAATAATAATAATAATAATAATAATCAAGGTGTATGAAAAGTTGAGTGAACCAACTTTCTGTAAAAGCTGCTTCACAACGTCCTGGCATAGCATGCATACAGCAGTTGGGATCTAAGGAAGCAGTCATTTCACCCAGACGCGAAGTCCGAAACAAATTTAGTCTTGATGATTTGTGATTCAGAAAAATTAAAAGAAACTCTTCTCGATTAAAACTACAAATGATCCGCCCAACAAACTCACGAATTTCGGCGTAAAGAGTCACAAAAATGTAGCCATATGCAATTACTTCATACAGACGTCATCAAAAATAAAACATTTTTTTGACAAGGTTAGAATCCGAAGTTAAAAGATTCTTTACGGCGTAGGATTTGGCTTCATACAGGAATAGTTAAACATTTTTGCGAAATTAATAATAATAATAATAATAATAAAGTTTAAAATAATAATCATCATCATCACCATCATCATCATCATCATCATCATCATCATCATCATCATCATCATCTGCATTAAATCTGCTCTTCAGGTATATTCTTAGTCTTAATTTGCTAGCTGGCAACTGTCTCATTTGAATTGCTGTGTCAGCATTATGCTTATGTCCTCCAGATCATTAAAACAAATAAAGCTTCATAATCAGCTTGTAGTTCAGCTAGAATTCAGAAAGTGTTTTCTATATTTTCCAGGGTAGATGTAAGGACAACGTCTGATGACTAAATTATTTACAGTTTCTGTACATTACATACTAGATGTATACCTTCCATCAGTGTAATGAGTAACATTTAACTTGAACGAAATGATATCAATGATATCCATGCGCGAAACGAAATAGTGCATGATCAATACAGACGGAAATTGTCTGATCACTCAGATATCAGACATATTAGCATTATTTCCTTGGCAGTTTCATGTTTCAGTTAACCGCGAAAGTTAGAAAAAAGTTGTTTAATCATTTACGATGTAATGAAATCTCTTGTGTATTCTTGGGTCAAACGCAAGCGGATTGATACACGGGATTGTCATTACTTTAATCCAATTTCCTATCTATGATCAAGTGATTTCATAGGTCTATTGTCCAACTGTCGGAATATCAATCAAACATTAGATGTCTAGATTCGTGCTAAAATTTTCTAAAAAATTAATTGTAAAATTTTATATACACAAAAGCAGTGTGAAAAATAAGGGTTACACTTTGAATTGGCTGGAAGACGCTTTGTTTGTGACCCTTGGATTCTTCCAACGACCGCACTGTAAGGAGAAACACGGCAGAAAGAGTGGCGGTTTGAATCTCGTTGAACTCATATGTGCTCGGAAGTAGTGTTTCCTGTTTATTTCTTTTAATTTTATTGCACTGATATTGCCATGCACCCCTTAATTTTGCATAACTCGAATGATGTTTGCTCATTAAATGACTTGTTACTAAAGGAAGTTAATACATATTCCTTTTGTAGGAGTGGCATTTATTTGGCCTACTGATTGTGAGCGTTAGAGGTAGTAACCTTTAGGACTAGTGGGATGTCAAACTCCACAATTCATGTGTTCCCTCATCAGTACTAAGCAAATATCAAATGGAGCTAGAATGAACCTACCTTTAACCAGTTCATCAATACTTAGGAAAGGGACGTCAAAAGGAACAACAATGAACTTTCCTTTAACCGCCTCACCAGTACTTAGCAAAGGGACATCAAACGGAACAACAATGGACTTCTCATTAACCACCTCATCAGTACTTAGAAAAGGGACTTAAAACGGAAAAAACAATGGACTTCTCCTTAACCACCTCATCAGTACTTAGCAAAGGGACTTCAGACGGAAAAAACAATGGACTTTCCCTTAACCACCTCATGAGTACTTAACAAAGGGACACCAAACGGAAAAACAATGGACTCCCCTTAACCACCTCATCAGTACTTAGCAAAGGGACATCAAACGGAACAACAATGGACTTCTCCTTAACCACCTCATCAGTACTTAGCAAAGGGACTTCAAACGGAGAAACAATGGATTTCCCCTTAACCACCTCATCAGTACTTAGGAAAGGGACGTCAAAAGGAACAACAATGAACTTTCCTTTAACCGCCTCACCAGTACTTAGCAAAGGAACATCAAAATAAATAACAATGAACTTTCCCTTAACCACCTCATCAGTACTAAGCAAAGCACATAACATGGAACTAGAATGAACTTGCCCTAAAGCAGCTCATAAGTATTTAGAAGGGACATCAAACGGGACAAGAATGAACTTGTCTTTATGCTAGAAGCCTACAGGTGATAACCTAGGTTAGAGATCGATGGGGTCTGATGTTCGAAATTGATAATAAAAGACTGGTTCTTTACAAGTTGCATAAAAAAGAAGAAATAAAAACAAAGTAAATTTTAATTGCTTCTTTACGTTCTGATATGTTATTAAGTAATTTTGTAATGAAATGGATACAAAATACTTTCAATAAAGATACCGCTAGTATATATTCAGATATGAAATGCGAGTGTAGACTTCAAAATACAAAAGTTGAAAAAAAATTAATTTCTGAAGCGAAAACGCTAGAGATGCTCTTTGAACGTGTATGCATTTTTTCCATACACCACGCACACAAATCGTCGGCGACGTGCTCCTGAGAAACGGGGTCTGGGAGAAAAATGAACAGTGCAGGTTATTCTCGCAAAGTTTAAACGTCCATATCTTCGCATCAGATATCATATTTGATTGAAATGTATAGGTTTTGTCATTTTGAAAAACATGGTTTTGATATAAAACTATTTCAAACTGAATTAAAAGATTTCCGTAAACTTTTTCGAGGAGTCGAGCAGTTAGATATGGTTATTGACTATCATACCTTTTCTTTTTTTAAAATTATATCCTTGGGATTATTTTCTTTCCAATGCTAACGATATTTGATGGTGGATAGTAGATTAACGTGTAATCCACAAGAAAGCAAGAATTTCAATTGATGTTCATATTATTTTCAAAGGGTTGCATGATGTGATTCCTAGATATAAAAAATTGACGCTCTTTAGCGCGCATTGTTTTTGCATGTATTTACTCTTTCGGCTATAGGGGTTTCCTCTTGTATGCATAGTTATTCACTATAATCAGGGTTTGTATTTTATCTTTGGTAAAACGTAACAAATAATTTAATTATCAATGTTATAAATGAAAATATGAGAGGAACTTACTTAGTATTATGAAGCACACTACTACGTTCTTTCCTTATATACACATTCAATAATCTATTATAACTATATGTCGCAATGTACCACGCGTGACAGACCGTACTACTCAATTTAATGTTTCAAAATATACATTCATGTGACCAACTCATCATATAGGAATTAATCTAATTCTTCTAAGATACAAACTGACCGATCTGTCCAATGGGGAAAAGGACGAATCTCGTAAACATATTAACTAATAGGTGGATGTTAGCTTATGTTGAATGTATCCGATATACTTGTACCTAGAGTTTATTTAACAATATTATCTTAGCGATGTACCTAATCTATTTCTTAGGCTACATTATATGTGAAAATGGATGCCATGTTATGGTTGATTTATCTGATATTTCCAAGATGGATGTCAGATTATTCATGATCTATCGGATATTTCCAAGATGGATGTCAGATTATTCATGATCTATCAGATATTTCCAAGATGAATGCCAGATTATTCATGATCTATCGGATATTTCCAAGATGGATGTCAGATTATTCATGATCTATCGGATATTTCCAAGATGAATGCCAGATTATTCATGATCTATCGGATATTTCCAAGATGGATGTCAGATTATTCATGATCTATCAGATATTTCCAAGATGAATGCCAGATTATTCATGATCTATCGGATATTTTCAAGATGGATGCCATATTATGCATGATTTATTTATATTTCCAAGATGAATGTCAGATTATGCATGATCTATCCAAAATTTGAACAATTCTCCTCTCTTTATTAATAATACGTGACTATTTCATAAATTGTATTTTGTTTTAAATTCTTCATCAGTGTTTAATTAAAATGCAGTAAAAGAAAACTTTATGAATTCTCTCAGCTTGACAAATACAGGAAAATATTTTCATCAGTTTGTTACAACAGTTTATCATGTTTTTGTCGGTTCCTTTCGGTCAGCCTTGGGTCACGTGCCTCTAAATGCAAATACATAACATTCCTGTTACATAATATCCCTAAACTGCGGAGTGAGACTCGAAAGCTCCACGGCATTTGTCATCACGTGACTAATGCTTTGCCTGTATATTTAGTATTCATTGCTTTCTGCAGTAGAGACTTTTTTCAATTAGTGATTGAATTAAAAAGTTACTTTTAATAAATAGCTTTACACGCTTTTTTATTGTTGTATTTATCACTTTACTTTCAAGGAAGGTTGCATGAAGTAATTGTTTTGCATCTTTTGTCAATTTTCATTCCTGGTTTCATTACATGTTCGATCCTATAACTTCTTCTACGTGTCCATATGAAATATATGTGAGTCATATATTAGCCCTTTCTGGTGGTTGGTTTTCTTTTATTGCTATGCTTTTGTTGGGCAGATACGGTAATCCTGCATAAGCTGTTCGTCATCATGGTTGGTCGTTTTACGCTAATAAACGGACAATTGCACACTGATAATCAACCCCTTCTCGGTTGCTTGGTAATCACAGGGGATAATCAATTATATGTTATATGAATCATCATGCAAGGTATCGATCACGCTGACTAGTGGGTGTAGCCTAAATCGCTGGAAAATGTCAAAACATTGGCGGTACTGCACTAGTATCAGGCATGCAGTGACTATGTTAGATCTATATTGTTTTCACCTACAACTTTGAATTACATGACCTTATCTCAATATTACTCAGCCTTCCTCTGCTTCCTCATTTACGTGAATAATAAATTCTTTGTTACATTGCCAAGCAGAGATGCTGTAAACCTTCTTGATCAGAGATTTCACTTTTGTGTGCATACGTGCGACTTTTGACTTTGTTTCTTTTCTCTGATGTAATCAAACTGGAAAACTTTGTTATCTTTTGCATTACGTACACGGAAATCTTATATCCCCCACCTACTGTGTTGCGTACATGGTAACCATATATCACACCACCTACTGCGTTGTGTACATGGCAACTTTATATTCCACCACATACTGCATTGCGTACATGGTAACCTTATAATCCCCCCACCCACCCACCCACCCACACACACACACACACACACATACATATTGCATTGCGTACAAGGTAACTTTATATTCCCCACTGTAAGGATGCAAATTTATGTCGATCTATGAAGAACACATTAATTTGGCCAAAGAACAATTAATTAGATTTAAGGGGGACAGGTGCGTGTTAAATCGCTATAGTGCAATGATCTCTAATGTATGTGTCGGGAAATGAAGTGGTTCTTAAGTAAACGTTCGTTTACTTCACCGTTAGACGACTTGAAAAGGGAAGGGTACCGTCGATTTTATATCGGAACTGTCAGATTGGAAATTTTCCAGATCTCTTGTTTGGATTTATATAAGTCATGCTGACCGCAATTTTTGCGCCTGTTTATAAAAGGCGGTAAATATATTTAATCCTGATTGGTTACACTAGATAAGAGGCGTGGTTCCTACACGAAAATTTCTTTGGGTGAAATTGTCCTCATCTAAAGAAATCTAATCAGTCTGCGATTTTCCTGCAAGAATGAAAATATAAGGGAATCCGAGAGGTAATTTGGAAGAAATTATCGTAAAACATTGGTCAAAAGGACAGGATGCCTGGAAAGTCAACGGACACAATTTTGGCGGTAGAAGTGAACAAAGCTTGAAAGCCCAAGGTATGTGCGTCAATTTCATGTAGTTTGTTGATACCAATATAATGATTTGCTTGAATGTAATTGTTTATATCTGCATGAATATATTTGTTTAAATCCATAGACCGATATTCTCGATATGATTAGAACTGTGAGTTCACCTATCTGAATCCGTACAATGATCTTCTTTATATATGTTTGACGAATAGTTTGAATTTGTCGTCTTGATTGTTATAGGAATCTAAGAATTTTATGCTTTTTTTTAGTTGATATGAGCTACGAGAATCCGTGTAAATTCGCCGATATAAGATGATTTCACGTATGGTAAAGACTTGAATGTGTATATTCGCTGAAAATAACGTAGCTAAGCCATGAAATGAATTGCATTTATTCATTTGTGTAATTGAGAACGGAACTATTATGTCATGTGTAATGGTAATGGGAAATAGCCATTAGGAAGTACATTAATCTTGTGGAACTAGGTTTGTTTATGGTCCGTCAGGTTTAGCTTGACCAGATAGCCTTTGGCCTGTTTGAATTCCGATATAACGATATCTGACATAACGAGAGGGGAGTACTGATCTGTTCCTAGTAGGACAACTGACAGAATATTTAGGTTGCTTCTCTGTTTACTTTGAAAGGGGAAATAGCTCGACGGACGAATCCACGTACCTACTTATCCAAGTATCTACCTACTTACGTATCCACCTACTCACACAAAGTTTGAGGGCCGAAAGGAGGCGAGACAGTAGCGAGGTCGTAAAAGGGAAAAAGCGGAAGGACCTAGAGGAACCACCATAGTGAAGTTGGAGTGGATCGGAATATGCAGGTTATGAAGTTGCACAAGGCAATGACTTAGATCGTTCACTCGATTATATGAATTAATTCTATCATTTAAAACAGATCGGCTATTTATATAAATATATTTGTGTTTGAAATTCGGTGTAAGATTTATTTCAAAAGGACGCGTATCATCATTATGTAATATATCATCACAGTTGTTTATGTAATTAATTTTAAACAATATTGTTTTTCTTCATGTACGGGGCTCGTTATTCTGTTCTATATATCTGCTCCGATCTCTATTTATTCCATCTATAAGTTTCACAATTTATTTGAATATTTCTTTTCTCGATCCGGGCAGCAACAATACCTAGGGCGATCACCCTCTAGATAACAATAGCCAAATAAAGCGGACACCTTGAAAGAAGGTACAACCTCATAATACCACACCAGCAGTAGCAACCGCTTCACCCACTTTATGCCTTGCGTACATGATAACCTTATATCCGACCACCTAATGCATTACGTACATAGTAACCTTATATCCCACCATCTGTTTGTTTTTGTATTAATGGTAACCTTACATCCCACCCCCACCCCCATCCCATTGCATTGCGTACATGGTAACCTGATACCCCCCACCAATTTAGTCGGAGATTAAAGGTTTCTCATGTCATTTATTGTCATTTCCTTTTTATGTGATTGTAAATATAATATGCACTTTTACTGCTTTGGATTGTGTCCTGATTGTTCCCCGCCATCGTAGTGAGAACAGAAAGCTCATAATATCATCTTCTATCAAGTACATTTACCTGTAACTTCAGCATTCGTTGTTTTTTGTTATTATATTAACAATTTGAGTTATGTTTTAATTAAAAAATTATATTTGACAACTAATCTTAAAAAACACTAAACACTACCTAGCATACACGTTATAGTAAACAAGGCTAATGATGCTGGCGTAAAGCCTAAGGATATAGATCGAATGGTTCGTGGTTAGAAATTCTAAAGATGGAAAAATGTGTTGCTTTTTATAGATAAAAATCACAATATTGTACTATTTCCTGATTCAGTGTACCGTTAATAGATGTTAATGATTTCTGTTCATAAAACGATGCTGCAAATGTACATTAAAACCGTTCCGGTGGCCTAGTGGTTAGAGCGTCTGCCTCGGATGCGTGAGGTCGTGGGTTAGATTCCCGGCCGAGTCATATCAAAGACTTACAAAGGTGGTATTAACAGCTGACTCGCTTGGTGTATATTTATTA
Source organism: Sinohyriopsis cumingii (assembly GCA_028554795.2). Classification (NCBI taxonomy): domain Eukaryota; kingdom Metazoa; phylum Mollusca; class Bivalvia; order Unionida; family Unionidae; genus Sinohyriopsis; species Sinohyriopsis cumingii. Next base: position 48,218,702 of record CM068834.1, read on the forward strand.
AATCAATGATACAAAGTTGCAACTGCCAGATACAGTAAGGTAAATGTCTTAGTTACGGGGCACATATCTGTAATGTATTTAAAGCTTTGCTGATGTTATTGTTGTTTCTTAAACCTGATATAAGGTTCTAAAAATCGATTAAAATTATTAATTAAATATTAAAATATCCAAAGATACCCTCCCCCCCCCCTCTCTCTCTCTCTCTCTCTCTCTCTCTCTCGATCGACAATCGTATCAAGATAAGGGCGAAAATGAATAAAAAGACGAGAATACAGGACTTTCAATTTTGTAATACTACAACGTATCTGGACCGATGAAAAATGACGGTAAATGTTAAATTAAACCGACGAGAGAGAGAGAGAGAGAGAGAGAGAGAGAGAGAGAGAGAGAGAGAGAGAGAGAGAGAGAGAGAGAGAGAAAGAGAGAGAGAGAGAGATTATGGTCGGTAGTAATGTTATTTAAAGCAGGATAATGACCTAGATCAATTTTAAATATATTAAAATATTTTAATTACCTCTTGCTGGTTCGTCGTTTCGCTTAGATTCTCTTTCATGCTAATTTCCTTGTGCCTGTCCGTAATTGCATTGATGAGCGTTCAGGATTCAAGAATCAATGTGTCTGTAGGCCTAGTGCTCTACTTTCTTCATTAAAACCATCGTTCATGCATAAATTGCAAGTGTAACTTAACATTGATTTAATCACTCAAAAATGAAAACAGTCAACTTCTCAGTATGAAAAGGTGATTGTAAACAGACACAACAAGACATGGACATACCTTTATAATTTAGATACTGTCTTGATGATCATACTCTCCGTTTTCCCCAACATATCTCATGTACAGCGTTCTATACAGTAGGTGTTCGGTGTAGATGTTACGTGCATTGATGAGTACCAAAATTACCTTCTGTTTCATTTTTGTTATCTACATGACACCACCAATAGCGCTGTTGTCATCACCATATTACAGCAAGATAAAGAAAATAGTTTATTTGTTTTCTTTGGCGCTGAGTAGTAACACTAACTTGTACTCAGGATATATATATACTGAACAGCAAAATAAAGTAACGCAAAGACATTGCATGTAATATAGCATTAATGAGAGACATGCTGCTAATAATGATACAAAAGGCATTTAAATAGTATGTTTTTATTACTGATACTAAAGACTATTGAATAGTGTATTTTTATTACTGATACGAAAGACTATTGAATCGTGTGTTTTTAATAATGATACGAAAGACTATTGAATAGTGTTTTTAATTATGATACGAAAGACTATTGAATAGTGTGTTTTTAATTATGATACGAAAGACTATTGAATAGTGTGTTTTTAATTATGATACGAAAGACTATTCAACAGTGTGTTTTTAATTATGATACGAAAGACTATTGAATAGTGGGATTTTTATATGTTTGTAACATGGCAGTTAAAGATAGTTTAGTCTATCAGGACTGCCATAAATTGAGAATAGTAAGGAATCATTTGAAAGACGACTGATAGATTAGAATGATCTGGTGCTAGGAAAGGGCAGCAACAAGAACCTGTTCTCTGTTGAAGTTTTAATATGAAGACTGTCAAAGAGAAACCTGGAACTCCCACAACACAGTATTTATACTCTGCCCTGTTAGCGAGATTGCATTTTGTTTACAGTAACTGTCCAGAGTTTTAGTTGAAAGACACCAGCAACAACAATAGCATAAACGTATGAAGTTGAAGTTTGTGAAATACATTTGTCTTCACCATAATCGATTAAATTCGTCCCTTTTTTCAACTGATTGAAATGTCAATCAAATAATCACCCGTGGATTTGTAGACAACCTTCGTTCCATCGAATGATTGATAATTGTTAGAATCCCTTCATTAAACTGATAATCAACTAACCGACTAACATCAGACATATTATTAGATTGATTCATTCTAGCTACAGGTAGTGATTATGATTATTTGCCAGGTAGACATATATATATATATATATATATATATATATATATATATATATATATATATATATATATATATATATATATATATATATATATATATATATATATATATATATATATATATATATATATATATATTATTAAGACTAAGCACAACAGAGTAATATAATAACTATGTTCGATATTTCAAGGATACACTGGTATTTTAAAAGAATCTATGATACACTGTTATCTGACTACCACTTAAAGCAATGGAGACTATATCCTGCACAAACGATGAATTTCCACGACGAAATAATATTTCATACAATGCCGTACCATCACAGCAAAAACATATTTAATTTTTAAAAAAACCTGCTGATTCTATTCAAGTTCTCCTCAACGGATTTTAGCTCACCAGTGAGACTGGCATTTGTTTTAATCAAGTAATTAAGTCTTCTATATTCTTCACTTACAAAACATTGAAATGATAATTTCATTCATATGCAAACATAATTATATAGACCACACAAAAAATAACTAGCAGGCATTGTTACATCAGGGTGTTTGGGTGGCCGATCAGAGTACTTTGTCCCTTGTGTTAGAGAGAAAAAAAAGCAAAAGTCAAGTGCCACAATTAAATGGAATTAATAAGTAATCATCAGCCAGCTTAGGTACCATGAGAAAGTTAGGAAAATATTGTTAACAATATTTTTTTTTAAACATACGAGTAATAGGTGATTGTTTGATTTACCTAAGCTATATATATAATGCTTTGGGTTATATATATCACGTTATAAGTAAGGAACAATAGCCAGATTGCAACATGTATATGGTAGACCCTGAGGCCAATTATTCGCTTCGTAAATGTTGCGAGTGTCAGCCTTGCGAACAATGAGTGTCAAAACAATGTGTACACAGCTGACCGGTCGGCTTATGTTACGATAGTGTAAGCCGACATCAAAAGGACGGGTGGAAAGCCAGTTGTATATGACATGGCCATAGAAACTTGTTACTGGCGCCTTATTTGGCTGCGTGCGATTCACAGGTAAGTGGCATGAATTGCTGGTGTTGGGCTCAAAGGAACATCAAGTGGGGGTCGTAATTCCACCCTTGACAGACTGCCGGGGAGGGGGCAATGTATGCTAATTATGTAGACCATGGGTGAATCGACATCCCCTCGAAATTAAGCAAGGTGTGGCCACCATTGGAATCGCAAGTTTAAATATAGTGTCTTGAAACTAAACGCCAGTAGTCACTAAACCATCTTGCGGGAATTACATATGGAGGTTATAAGCTACTCCGACGGCATTCGAAATTGGCGGGAAACATTGCTATTCTGAGAATTACAAAGGAGCTTCGGAAATGTCAGTGACTTATTTGCTCGATTGTCGCAATATATTACGGCAGGATAATTGTACTTTAATTATGTGCATTATGTATAATTCATTACTAGAATCGTTAGTACGTAGAATTACCATTTGTAGAGTTTGATTCATTTGTAGTGTTTGATCTACATGCATATTTTGAGATATGAGCAATGTTTATGTAAAGAATTAATATTGTAATTCGCTATTTGGTTAATTCGCAGTAACATCGTACATTTATTCATGTGATACTTTAGATTTGCAAATGTTGAATTGAATTATAACTTTGTATAATGGTTGCAGTGTGCAACATTAGTTAATAGGGGTATTTGATTATTTGTGTATACTTTGTAGGAGTATAATGTGTAAGGATATATCAGCGCATGGATATGTGGATATGTGTGTACACTTTGTAGAAGTGTATTGTACAGAAATGCGTCTGATTATGTGATATTGTTCCGTATAATAAGATTGAGAATCTATATATACCGATTTGATGAAATCTATTTATATATGCATGATAAGCAGTTGATACTGTGTATACCATACCAGAAAGTATGGGTATTTCGATGTGTACGAATGCATGACCAAAGAAGGTAATGACTTATCTGATAATAGATTGTTTTTTGTTTCGTTTTTGTTGTAGGGTTTAACGCCATTTTTTCAGCACACGATAGGCTATACATGGCGGCCAGTATTAATGGTGGAGGAATAACCCGGGAAAACCCTGGAAAGAACCACCGACCCACGAGAATGATTGTTGTTTAGTGTGAGACTAGATAGATAGAGGAATATACTAATGTCCTTGTGTGTGTTCGGACAGGAAGCTTTTAGGGACCTTAGGAGCAGTAGGACACAGAAAATGGAAATACCCTGGTACAGTTTTTCCCGAGTCTCTGGGAGACAAGAAAAGGAGAAAACAGAAGTGGTGGAAGTGGAAGGGCGAAGGACGTGGTTGTTGGACTGAAGGTGTACTGTGTACCAGTCAAGAAATACTACAGATGAGTAGAAACACAGGACAGAAGGAAAATCTTTGGTATGCAGAGAACTCGCCCTTGGAGAACTCGCCCCTTGGAGAACTCGCCCCAACGCATCTGGACAAGTCGCCCCAGAGTGGTTGGAGAAGTCGCCCACTTCGTCTGGAGAAGTCGCCCCAAAACACAGATAACCTTTTTATAACAGAATTAAAACATCTTTTACGTGATTCATATTTAGATTTTTATTTATACGCGTTCACAAAAGAGATATTAACTGGTAATCATAAAAAGCAATAACACAGTAATATGTTTAAGACGAAATGAAGTCTGTATATAATCTAATGAATGACGACAGTATAGTGATTAAAAAGGATTATAATTCAAACACTATTATTAACACTATTATTATTAAGAATCAAGAAGATTATGTTAAAGAAGTTGAACGTCAATTAAATGATGAAAACTACTACAAAAATATTGTCGAAGATCCGTCAATAGAAATTAAATCAAAAATTTCAACATGCATTAATGAGGTGGCTAAAAAAATAATTCCGTATATGAGGAATTTGATTCTTTCCCTCTTAACATGCGTACACCTCAATTCTACATATTACCCAAAACTCATAATTAAATCATACATTAAAGATACAACAACTTTCATTAAAAAGTTGAAGTCTATTCCACAGCTATATGTTAATTTCAATCCTGGTATTATGAAATGTAACATCACTATATACCAACTTTCAGCATGCAGTTGGTATTGAAGCAGGTAAATATTTTCTTGATAACAATCCTAATAATAGCACTCTGTCTTGTGAAGATATTCGTATAATAATAAAACTTATCTTGGAAAATAATTATTTTCAATTTAATAATACGAATTACATACAAATAATGGGTACGGCAATGGGTATTAATATGGCTCCTTCATACTCTTTCCTTTCATGGGTAAATTTGAAAAGGGTTTTCTTCAAAACGTAAAGTTTAATCCATCTCTTTGGTTCAGATTTTTCGATGACATATTTATATCTGGAAGCAGTCAACCGAAGAACTGAAAAAATTTATTGATCGCCTAAATCATTTTCATCCGACAATTAAATTTACTTATACTGCATCTAGTACGCATGTTTCATTTTTAGATGTAAATGTGATATAAAATATTGATAACACTATCTCTACAAATATTCATATCAAGGAAACTAATATCCACAAATATGTGGAATATTATTCATGTCACTCCATGTCATGTAAAAACGGTATACCATATAGCCAGTCCAAAATATACCGACGCATTATTTCAGATGATTGTCAATTACAAAATTTGTTGAATAAATTACAAACATATTTACAAAATAGAAATTATCCTACACATATAATTGATTCTGCGCTGAACAAAGCCCGTATTATTACTCAACATCAGGCTTTAAACACAGCAGAATGTAAAACAGAGATGTAATTCCTTTCACAATACAATCGAATCCTTCATTATCTAATCTACGTTGTATAATTAATAAATGTTATAGTCTCCTAAATTTATCAAATAAAACCAGCGTAAAAGCACTTTACAAAAATAATTCAATTATTTTTCGTTAAGTACAGAAGCAGAATTGATCAATGGAAAACTTGAATATTTTTTACATTTTATAGATTTAATAAGTGATTAAGTTGAAGAAAAACAACAATAAATAAAGCCTTAACAGCCATGTGGCGACATCTCAGAAATACTATACATTATACTTGGAGCGACTTCTCCAGGCGAAGTGGGGCAATTTCTGTAGACTAAGTGGGGCGAATTCTCCGACCACCATGGGACGACTTCTCCTGACACCTGGGATGAGTTCTCCCAGGGCGAGTTCTCCATGGGGCGAGTTCTCCAAGGGCGAGTTTTCTGCTATTCAAAATTTATCACACTAAGTCAGATGATGAAATAGGCCGTCACTTGGTCGAGCGAAAGACGAGTGATAGGGTTTTGGATATTGAATATCATTTGAGGAAGGACTATCTGTAATTGAATGGCATTACATTTGTTGTTTATTTGAATTTCACCTTTTGTGTATTCAGTAATTTAACTGTCGGCATCGCTGACTGGGGGTTCGTAGCTTTAGATCTATATCACTACTTCAATTTCTCACAAAAACTAGCCAAGGTGTGTCTTCTGTAATAATTAAAGATAATACTGGGAGCACCCCACCCCAACCTAAGGTAGTCTACGAGACCTTTACAATGTATGTATGTATGTATGTATGTATGTATGTATGTATGTATGTATGTATGCATGTATGTTTGCATGTGCTTGTGTATGTATGTATGTGTGTGTAAGTGTATGTATGTATGTATGTATGTATGTATGCATGCATGCATGCATGCATGCATGCATGCATGTATGTATGACTGACTGACTGACTGACTGACCTTTACAATGTATGTATGTATGTATGTATGTATGTATGTATGTATGCATGCATGTATGTATCTCTCCGCTTAATGGCATAAGATACATCATAAACACATGATCTTTAATTTAAGATTTATGGAAGGCTACTTACCTGTCCAAAAATTATAGGAAGAGCCATGATGAAGGACATTACCCAGACTATGATGATTACTGCGCGTGCGTGGCGCACTGTGCACACAGTACGTGCTCTGAGAGGGTAATAAACGGCTACAAACCTGTAATGAAATTAATAAATTGAACATTTTGCAAACTTAACATCTAGTTATGTTCCACGTTAAGGATGTCATTTGATTTAGCAGTGACTATTATTATTATTATTGCTGACTTATTTCCAATTTAAATTAACTTGTTTTCCACTTTCTTAGTCAAGTGGATATTTGCTTATATTTAAGGAAGACTCATTATAGTGCGGAAACGACCCATGTTTAATAACGTAGACGAGGTGTAAGTAATTAAGTTTAATTATTTTAGGATATTATATAAATCAATTGCTTGACGGCGGGCTAGTATTTAGTGTGTCTTGAGACCGGCATGACGTCGGCTACTCTAGAAGTTCGGTTTCGATTTGGGTTTTTTTCTTCAAACAAACAAAAAATATTGAATAGCGCCAACAATATTACTATTCGAAATTTTTAAATAAGTCCAACTGATATAAATAGTTGTTTTCTTTTCTTTTTCAGCAAGCTTGCAGTGTTTGCAAACACATCTGTGACTATAACGGCAGAATTATGGTGCACCAAAAGAGCCAAACTACAGGCACAATTGTAACGGTACTTTGTATCGTCACAACGCTAGGCACAATTGTAACGGTACTTTGTATCGTCACAACACTAAAATTACTTTTGCAACGATAAAATACACCCTTGCAACAAAATAAAATGAAAAGTACTGTCGTATAGGTATTTGAATATCATTCCAGTGGTAGGTGAATATCGTTGCAAATGAATATCACTTTAACAAATACTAATACTGTTGCAACGAGACCAGTCGTAAAAGTACTGTTGAAGAGATAAAATGATACCGTTGCAAAGGCCAAAATTACCTACTCATTCACACATTTTAGCATTGTCATGATAATTGGATACCACAGAATCGGTACTGGCAGTTTGACCCTTTTGATACTCTGCATAGAATAATCACGTCGACACCAAGAAATTGTCTTTTATGTAGGTGGCTAGTTATAAATTTACAAGACGCTGTTTCATGTACGCATATTATGGAAATCCAAATATACGACGGATATCTTTCCTGAGTACCGCATTATCAACTGATCCCACGCATTACCTTTCTATGCTCATGACGGTTAACGTCATGACGGAGCAAATCATGGAGACGTTCTGCATGAAGTGAACAAACCGGCACAGAAACTCTCCCAGCCGCCAGGTGTACGAGAAGAATGAAATGCCCTGAAAGAAAATATGATAAGTATATAGCGGTGAGATATTGAAATATATCAGTGGGAGAAAAATGATATTTCCAGAGTGGCAATATCACTCTTGGAACTACTTCCATTCTGCTTTTAGGGAGTTTATCAGCCCTTATGGATGAATACGGACCTGTATATCAATATTTAGAACTATTTTATTCGTCTTCTTTTGTTATTTCTCTGTCTCCCACCTACTCTACCATCCTCTCTGTCTCTCCATTAGGATGAATAGATCTTAAAATGTTTCAAGACTGTTGACCTTCTAGAGTACATTTATGTAATCACTGAGAAAGACACATCAGCCAAAAATTAACTCCAAACAACCAAAATTAGACTTAAAGTATTAACATTTTATAATTAGTTTTCCACATGAACTGTGCACATTTTCAGTGACTGAACTTATATGACCTGTTGCCATTCAGTATTCTCCATCAACCCTCCTTGCTTCTCCCTCAGCTTCATGTTCGACCTCCTTTACGACCATGCATTTGTGATAGAATCCTGTTACACTCAGCGACAAACGGTATACATTATTAAGAAAATCTCTTGATTACACATAATGATAAATTTATTTAAGTAGCGATCCGAACTGTCATCGTAGTTCTAATTATGTCTGAAAATGACGGAGAAATCAGACATTGATTATCGTTGAATCCAAACCGAATTTAACTGTCAGTCAATATTTTGGTTGCAAAGTCTGTTGACGAAATAGTCTGCACATTTGCAAACACACAAAATGCACGTTTGAATACAAAACTAATTAGAAATAGAAACTAAAAAGCCATACAACTAAAATTACAGTTATTACACTTCGTTGTTTAATGATGCCACGGTCTAAAGTCTGCTGGATCGTTATATCTTATTTATTCCATACTCTCACATAATTCGCTGTATCAATCCGCGTAAGAAATGTGTTAAGGAAATTAAAGTCTCTTACGGTAAAATTTCTTGAACTTTTTATCGATGCAGTAATACAGCCGTTAACCACATCAACACAGAATAGAGAAACAATTTGCACATCGATGATTTTCGCTATCATAAATATATAATAAAAAGAAAACCAACCTTGTTTGAGTAGATAAAAGGAAGAATGTTACGAGTGTTGTGGAGGCATTTAGTATAGCCAGCTATTCATGATTTCAGTACAAGGTTTCCATACCACTCGTTAAATATTGCCTTCTATATTCACAAAAGTCGTAGCTATTAGATAGATAGATAGATAGATAGATAGATAGATAGATAGATAGATAGATAGACAGATAGATAGGATGTCTGCAGTATTAGCATACTTAAATCAATATTTCACAATACTGCCCCAAGTTAGGATAAACCACGACTGACGCAATACGTTTCCACTTCACGAATGAAATATTGACTTATATCAACAAAGATACGACTGCAGATTCTCTAATATATCTCTTTCGCACGCTACTCACAGGTAATACATTTTTCGGAATATATGGGAATGCCATTTGGCTGTTTTGATCTCTGTGCCATCTAAGCCTTAGTCCATAGTCTTTGCGTATTTAGTACAGGAACATACTGACTGGATCCTACCTGACTTCTCTTGACAAAAATCCAATTAAAACGTGCCATAAACAACACAAGACAATGCATAACAGTTCAGACACGCTTTATTGTGACATGTGCCGCGTGCTATATAGTACAACGGCCTAATCCCTGTGCTCCATCACTGCAAGTATTCCTTACCTTTTCTTCTACGTATTAAGAAAACACTTCACATAATGCACTAAAGCCAGCGTGGAGAAACGTTTGCAGAAACTGCTTGCAAAATTGAGAGTGATGCAGTTAACAATGCTTACGGTGGAATTTTTTTAGCCCGTTGTGAGTAGGATGCAGTTTTCTAATTGTCTACTAGTACTTATGTGTGTGCCATTATGTGTCCATGAACGGCTGTCTTACTATGTCGGCAAAGAGAAGATTAAACAAATTTCAGTAATGTTCGACTGTGAATTGTCACAATTTTATCTTCTACATAGCATACGTCAAACCGAGTATCTTATCAAATTAAGGGAGCCAGGGTAGATGGTACAGCGTCTGACTTGTAATCTAAGGGTCACATGTTCGGTGCCTGCTCTGGCACGGGTTGGCTTCTTAGGCGTGTCCTTGGGAATGACACTTAGCTTTACTTTTTACGGCATGATATTTACAATAATGTGTTAAAAGCGCTATTACCCCCCCCCCCAACAAACATCGATGGTATTTATTACTATTTTCATAGTGTTATGCTTATTTGATTTAATTTATATTTGATTTAGTTTGTTTGTTTGTTAGTTTTAATTTTTTTAAAATTCCTTTACATGCTAGTGTAATGTAACTTTATTTACTGGATTTGACATTGTCTAGAAATTAAGTTCATTTCAGTTTGACTTGACTGTTTTTCGTAAACAACTAATAATATAAACTTTGTATCTAATGCTGACCTAGTTCCAGACCATGATTCAGAACCAGTAACAGTTGAAACAAACAACTTGTTTTTTAATATTTTTTTATTTCTTTCTCAGATTAAGACTCATAAGTGAAATCGAGGCCATACTTGGAGCACGTGAAAATAACATGTATCAATTAGGTTTTCCCAGAGGATTGACCCACATCCGGGCATCTGTTTTGCGCCGTAGCGTGGTTCATTATTGATGTTTTGAGAAAGAATAGTCATTACTTGACTTAACACTGGAGACGTCCAGGTGTTTTATGCTGTGACCAGTTGTTTTTTTTTGTGCTAATTATTTTGTTTTCTTTAAAAAAATTTGGATTCAAAGAGATGAATTTTTCCTGGAAATACTTGTGCTCTAAATTAATTCTTGGACAAGGACAGTTATCGAAATTTACACAGAATTCAAACACTGGAATATTATTTTCTGTGATTCAACAAAGAACTGTTGACACATCAGTATGACGCTGACCACAGCATACGTCATCACCTTCCATTTTGGATTTTATCAGGATTCGAACTGTTTCATTAGGACTTTGTATTACTAGGACTTCTACTTTTTAATTCTTCGAGTATTCTTGAATTGATTTTGGATTTTGATTGTAAAACCGTGAGTTCTTTTTCTCATTTTCACCTTGTTTCTCTAGGAAAATAAATTATTTGTTAAATTTTACAAAGCTTGTTGTCTTCACTCTTTTCTTGTTACGTTTTGTAAGAGTCTAAACGTAACAATACAAAGAACAAATTTTTGTTTCGTGAACACAGTTGTTGCGCGGAACGATACAGGAAACATTGTTGGATGCAGGGGTAGCGTAGGTATGATCCGACAGACCTAAGAGCGTAAAGTGGTATGTAAATCTATTTGTCTCCAAAATTGTAGTTTTCCTTTGGGCTAATGTTCATTTGTGGGTAAGATATTTAGGCAGCTAACTTTTGTTCATGATCGAAAATGTTAAGTAAGATGTTGTCATTGCTTGATGAGTTCAGAATGCTCTAGAAACAATCTGATGGAAGTTTCCAAGTTTAGAAAGGACTCACATCTAGGGAATTCCAGAACATTTTACTCTACCTGTATGAACAGACTTTCTAAACAAATATTTATTTCTATTTCATTCCTTTTTTATGATCAGTCTCTGGAATAATTTTTAGTTGTGTTCAGACATAATTCGGGAGGTAATATCGAAATCTTTCAATAGAATTTCTAAAGTGCTCAGGAGAGGAATTATTTAAATTATTCATTGGATTTACTAAAGTACTCATTAACTTCTGGACTAACATAGTATTTTTGGAACTACGGAGGACTCAATAAAAGACATTCTTAATTACACCATTGTGGCACATCAGTCGTATTTTACAAAGGTGTATTGGTCTTGACGGAGTAACATAAAGGCAGGGAGGGGGAAGAAGTGAAGAAGAGCAAGAAGTGGAATGAATTAATCCTAGATATAGAAACGTAACATTCATAAACCAGATATAGTTCATAGACGGAAAGTAGTTCTAGAGGCGATATCGTCATGGTGGCTATACCAATTTGATGATTACCGTGAGTGATGAGATAAAATGAACACTTCGATAAAATACTAACAATTATCATATAATCCTTACAGTTCGTATATTCGTCCTTCTGTTGAAAATCAAACTTTCCCCTCAAAACGTCGCATCAATATGTTGTGAGATACGCTGCACATACTTATATGACCATGACCCTAAAACAAATAATTGAAGACACGATTTCGAAGCAAAAATAGAGTAATTTATGAAGGTACGCTTGCTTTGAAGTCTGCCTTATGTATTGTTTGGCAACAACAGTGAGTGTTTGGGTACAAGAAAGAGTCTGCCTTATGTATTGTTTGGCAACAACAATGAGTGTTTGGGTACAAGAAAGACTTGCGATTGCACTGTTTTAAGTTCCAATAGGAGATTTTGTACATAATTTATGCTATCACTACTTCACATAATTTATTCCATCACTACTTCACATAATTTATTCCATCACTACTTCACATAATTTACGCCATCACTACTTCACATAATTTATTCCATCACTACTTCACATAATTTACTTCATCACTACTTCACATAATTTACGCCATCACTACTTCACATAATTTATTCCATCACTACTTCACATAATTTACTCTATCACTACTTCACATAATTTACTCCATCACTACTTCACATAATTTATTCCATCACTACTTCACATAATTTACTTCATCACTACTTCACATAATTTACTCCATCACTACTTCACATAATTTACTCCATCACTACTTCACATAATTTACTTCATCACTACTTCACATAATTTACTCCATCACTACTTCACATAGTTTATTCCATCACTACTTCACATAATTTACTTCATCACTACTTCACATAATTTATTCCATCACTACTTCACATAATTTATTCCATCACTACTTCACATAATTTACTTCATCACTACTTCACATAATTTATTCCATCACTACTTCACATAATTTATTCCATTACTGCTTCACATAATTTACTCCATCACTACTTCACATAATTCACTCCATCACTGCTTCACATAATTTACTCCATCACTACTTCACATAGTTTACGCCATCGTTACTTCACATAATTTACGCCATCATTACTTCATATAATTTACGCCGGGATAAGCTGTTGTAGTGATTAAACCAGAGGTAAACAAGGCATGCCAAGGTTTAGATTCAAGCTCAAGATGTTTGCAAGGTAATGTAATCATACTGTTGACTGAAACGGGATTGGTTCCGTTTTTGCTATTTTTATGGTTTGTGTTGTTAATGATGATTTTCAATGCGCAGTTGATACTGCCAGTTGAAAACAGATAAAACCAAAGCAACAGCTGAGAAACGTAGACGTTCTTGACAAGTGATGTCTTTGGACAATAGGAGACTTGATTATAAGCATTTTAAATTAGTTTTCAGTAGTGAAGTGAGAATTTGGTAACTGAAAACATCTACCTGCCTTGTTATATTTTCAAATGTTAATGCACACATATTTGCTTAAATGACTGCTTTTCCAGTGGACTGCCATTACTTGAAGGACTCATGTACATTATTTCGAACTTAGTAAACATCATCTAAAATGACACAGGAGTTCCTTTCATTTCAGAAATCATCCATCCATAGACTCTTTGGTTATCTCGTTTGCTATAAATAGACAAAATTGCTCATGTATTGCGTCATATATGTAATTTTTCATGTAAAAAAGCGCAGTTGGTCCAGGAAGCAGGAAGCGTAGCAGTCGTTGCTCTATTTCCAGAAAATTAGTATCCTTAGTCTAGTTTACAAGATTTATATATCGAAAATAATGTAATAGTTACATAAAATCGAATTCTCATTGTCAAAATAGAACAAATTGTTTACAAGGCATTACATTACTATGGATTTCCTATCCACAAAGTGATATGCCCGTTGCTACGGATTTCCTATGCACAAAGTGCTATGCCCGTTGCTACGGATTTCATATCCACAAAGTGTTTTGCCAGCTACTACGAATTTCCTATCACAAAGTTGTATGCCCGTTGCTACGGATTTCCTATCCATGCAGTATTATGCTTGTTGCTTCGCTATATAAATGGCCACTTGTGAAATATATACTTGCTTACAAACAGTTGACCTTCAACCATTGTTTAGCAAGTATGAGCTACTTAAAATAAAATAAAATTTTGTTTTGGAAATAGCTGTTCTAAGCGCATTCCAGTAGATAGATGAGCAAACACACACGTTATCTTTCCTTGTTAATTGTTTCTGACCTGAGACTGTGTGGATATACGTTGTATTTAAGAACTAGCAAGTTAGATTTCTTGAGTGGAATTTGACATTGCTTGCTTCCGGAGTATGGTATATGGCAGACGTTTATCTTTAGGAAATGGGATCATTTCAGATCTGCCTGGTGAATTATTTTTCGAACGCTATATTCAGTCCTATTATCACCGTTGAGTAGCTCAAAATGAAGACTTTCAAAGTGGTTCTGTAGATCAGTCAAATTTCCTGAAGAGCAAATCTCTCCTAGCTAGTCAGTCGCGTTAATGTTATTCATTATAATGAATGGTGCACTGGATATGACAGATACTGAAACCGATATCTCAACGACCATATGTGATCAATATTCCATGATGAAGTAAACTATAAGGAGCGTTATCCTTTCCCCCATAACAGTTTCTGGTCGTTATGCTTTCGCGGAGAACGTTTTGAAATTCTTGAAGGATATTAATCTATTATCTCTTGGTGATCGCTAAATGACTTTCACCAGACAAGATTAATCAATCCTTACTCCGTGAATATCACAAGCATTGCGTGCAAATTTTCATACAAATCGACAACTTAGCGGTAACAGTGGTTATAACGCTGCCTTTTCTTTCTTTGGATTCGGTAGTTATTTTGTTTTATTCCCTTCAATTTAAGAACTGTTTAGATTTCTTAAATAAGACTGGTGAATGTTAACCGGATGTGTAATAGGGTAGGAGTTTCCCTAAGGGCGGAAGTATGCGTACAAATTTGCCTTCAGCCTTTATTATGTTATCCAAATATTTTACTACCACTAAAACAAAGTAAAGTTGTTCTACAACGATACTAGACATGGCATTTTAGGGATTATCATAGATGTTTAAAATGCCATTTTCTTTCATAATTTGCACTTATTACATACAATAACAATAGGCGCAATGTAATATTTAATCTTTGTCTTCGACATTCCGGTAGGTATTTTAGAGCGATATGAAAAATACAACGTCTAACATAACATTTTCGAATCAAGGTTTAAAAGTGTTTACCTAACTAAATTTAAAATCACAACTACTTTTGTGTATGTAGATTAGGAACCTATAAAATGTTAACTGATGAGACCTCTTGGACACAAAATAGGAACTGTCTAGCGAAAACGACCTGCCGTGCATTTGAACTGAGAATCCAGACTGAAACCAGAGATATACAAGAATGGATATTTATCCATAACGTGAAATTCAGAATTATTATTTTAAAAATCGAATCTGTTAATAAAATGTGTTGGTGCAAAAAAAATAAAAAAAATAATGACTGTCAAGAAATTAAAGACCTAAAACTCGGTCAGTAAATTTTAACTTGAGAAAGCTACTTCTAGGGCATATCAATGATACATTTCTACGTGTTATCAAAGCTTACCTGAAATGTCTCTGGCATAAAAAGTTACATGAAATGCCCCTGTTATCAATCGGTACTATACATGCCTTGGTACCAAAAGTGACATGAAATGTCCCTGTTATCAAAAATGTCCTTGAAATGCCCATGTCTTCAAAAGGTACTTTAAATGATCCAGTTATCAAAAGTGATATGAAATGTGCCTTTTATCAAACGGTACATTAAAAGATCCAGTTATCAAAAATGACATGAAATGTGCCTCTTGTCAAACGGTACTTTAAATGATCCAGTTATCAAACGTGACATGAAATGTCCATCTTATCAAACGGTACTTTAAATGATCCAGTTATCAAACGTGACATGAAATGTCCCTCTTATCAAACGGTACTTTAAATGATCCATTTATTCAAAGGTATTTACAATGTCTCAAATATTGAATCGCGCTTGAAATGTTCATGTTATCAAAAGTGACATGATTTCCACCTGTTATCAAAAGATACTTGAAATGTTCCTGTTATCAAAACGTACTTGAAGTACCCTTGTTATCAAAAGGGACTTAAAATATTCCTGTTATAAAAAGTGACATGAATATGCCCCTGTTACCTAAAGGTACTTGAAATGTTCCTGTTACGAAAAAGTACTTCAAAGGCTCTTGTTATAAAAAAATTACATGAAATGCCCTTATTAGGAAAAGGTACGTAAAATGTCTATGTTATCAAAAGGTCCTTGAAATGTTCCTGTTATAAAAGGTCTCTGAAATGTGGACCAACAGCGAAACGAGAAGGTGCACACATGAATGCATTCCAGACCAAATGAGGAAGGTATACACGCGAACGCAATGCCACCACAAAGCAGAATATAGCATGTGGAGCAATCTCATAACAGAACAACAATTATCTTCAAGATTTCTGCTTGATTTATAATGGACCCATTCAAGAATCTCAGTTATGTCTAATATGACTGCCTGTGGCTAAAGCGTCCGCAAATTAAGCGCAAATTGCCACTGAAGTAGTTTAGAAGACTTTGGAGTCATAAAGTTCCTTTTAGTGACTGGTTAATTGCCCATCTGTACAAATTAGGCTGCGGGAAATAAAACGGTGCCAGCATTAAACTGAAATAGATAATTGAAGATGACAATACAGAATGAACCGTTGACTGCACGAGATCTTTAGGTCGGTATGCACATCACGACACTTGTACGAATTATCATATTTATTGATTACTTTGCTTTTCAGCAATACCAAAAGTCACTTTTGAATTTTAGGATTCAGCTTATAGTGACCGATAGAGCTGTCATCTACTTTGAGGAGAAAATGTTGCCAGCGTTATAGCTTATATGAATCTAAGCATCATACTTTATTTGATCATTGCTTAATAGCTGATTTGCATACTCTATAGTTTATGTCATTTTTAAGAAGAAGAAGAACAACAACGTTTTATCGCTTCGTATAAGTCACCCATATACTGATCAACTATGCTTGTAAATTAAAGAATGCTAAAGTTATAAAAATAAGTATGTGATATAAATTGTCCCTGAAATGAATTTGAAACATGGATGATATTTTATTAAGATACGAAATTAAAAATTCAACTTACTGTTACGAATCTATGGTCTTAAACTAAGTAGCAGAAAAGAGTGAAAACCAACAAGTTTTGTAAAATTCAACAAATAGTTAATTTCCCTGGAATATAAAGTTAAAATATTAAAAGAACTTAACAAATTTACAATATTGTGAATTAAATACGAAATAGTCGTAAAGGTTTAAATCACAAGACCAAACGCATGAATTTCCGAATGAATTCCAGTGTTATTCCAAATAAGTTTCATCATTGAATATGTTGATGTGCCTGTAGTCTGGAATATGCTAATGTATCAGTGGCCTGGAGTGTTGTGATGTGCTAAGAGACTTTTGATTCATCACAGTAATATAATCCAAAAAAGTTCCTGTATGAACTCACTATAGTTCTATATTAATGTTTCTCTCCATGAATATTATTGACGAGCACTTTGTATTTCCAGTGAATAATATTTTGAATAAATAATGCCACGGAATGAAAATCTGAACACAATAATAAAACTGAATCTATTGCAAGATGTGAAGGAAGAACGTGTAATTTTTTTTAAGTAAACAACATTCTATAAAAATAACTAAGACACAATGATAGAACCAGGGTGAAGGTCAAAAGTTCATTTCTATAAAATTCTAAGTTGCCAACAAGATAAAGTTTATTACTAAAATTATAATACAGAACATGGCAAACATCAGGTACACCAGTTTTTTCTCTCCATGGGGAATGTAACTGTCCTAGACTCGGATTAAGATAAACATGTTTACCTCCATTGATAATGATCCTAATATTTAATATATACTCACAGAGAATTGTTACCTATGTATTATATTGTATATTAAATCAATGCCCTTAATCAGGTACACAACGAACTTAATTTTTTTTACAAAGGTTACAAAATACAATTACGCATAACAGATAATCATGGAGTCAAAAGACAAAAAACAACACAAATTAAATGTACATAACACTACATTTTGTTATATGTGCAAAATCCTGGCGGTAGGAAATGATTTTCTTCTTTGCCTCTAAAGCAGAATTTACCGGAAACTGATTGGATTTCAAATGAACAGCAGCTATAAATAAGACTTGTATATTATAATGGCGATGTCCATTTCCTCCAGTGAGAAATGACCAGTGACGGTCATATCATACAGTCCTTTATTTTTCAATTCAGTAGTTTAATATCATAACCATTTACATGCTTACAGAGTACATATGATACGTATTGTGTAAATAGTACTGGGTGGGAAAATATTCCAGATACACTTTCATGACCCTTCAATTACTTTTGTTAGTTCTCATAAAAATTACATTACTCATTTGAGCTGTACAAATATATTTTCTTTTAAAATATTACATCATATTTTTCACGAAAAACTATAAAAAGAAGAGCGTTAACTATTCTTGACTCCGTAGCGACTTCTTGCATCCGCCGTATGGTATATGTATTTAGATGCTCAGCGCATGAGGAGTAACAGAAATGAAGTTATTTCAAACCCTCAGTGCTTAAAAATAAAAATGACTTGTCATTTAGCTTTGTTTTAAGAACTTTTTGTCCCGGTGTGTCTAGTTATCTATGCAACAGAGGGTGTACAATTCCCATTTTAGTTATTTGAGATATACATGCAAAACCATGCAGGTGACACCAAAAGACGATGCTCTCGTCAACACCTTTCACACAAAGTATATGCAGCATCACACAGGCGGACTAAACCCGTCCTTGGACGGATATTGTGGTGATTTGAATAAGGAAGCAAAATAAATTCTTTGAATTGTACACATGATGCAGCTATTTCGTACTTCTTACAATTTTTTAATCTTGCGCGATGTCTATTGCGTCAAGTCGCATAAACTTCAAAAGAATCTCACTGCCGTTTACTTTTTGAATTCTATTGTTAATTTTAAAAGGAGCGGTAACCCCTTTTTTCACAACTGTAGTTCGTATGAAATCATCATTATTTAATGCTCTGATTTTATGATGATCTTCTTAAACATGCTGTCATATTTTCAGATGTTGTGCTGCTACGTTATATAGCTTTTCCGCCAGATGTCGCTGTTTTACCTGATTTCTTCTTTTGTAACACGTAGGTGTGTGGTTGCTATATTGGTTCTGATATGAATATTACCATATTTCTGAAGCAATGTAAAGGATATCATTCAAAAGTAAGGTTTTTATTAAAGATATAACCTTGGAGCCAGTGACATTTCTACGAGTTAAGTGACATTTAACAGTGCTATATGCCAAACGTAACAGCTTTATTATCTTTTGAGATGATACAATAATTAAAATAGAAGGAAACTGTACATAAATGTCTATGGTCTAAACTGCTTAACGTAGGGCTGTCATTTATACTCAATTACCTAACGACTATAAACAGGAATGAATGCTATGCCGTTTGTTGTTCTTTCAACTATTTATCGCTTAATTTCAAAAGATCAGAAAATAGGAACTGATTGATTTATTTGGGATTCAGATACAAAACTTCAATAGATGTTTAGTTCACCTGACGATAAGGTCGAGTGAGATTCGTAGTAGGGCACTGCGTGTGGCATTCGCAGTCTGTACATAGTCAACATTTGTTATTTCAATCTTTTTCATATTGAACACTTGAAACATTTCAACCAAATTTAACGGACAGTAAATTGTCCTGAAGCGTTTTCAAGTTTGTACAAATGATGCCAAACGACCAATATATATGGCCTCCGTTTTTAAAAATAGAAACTTCTTTGAACGATTTCTTTTCAAACACCACTCAGCAGAATTTAACAAACCTCGACTTAAAGCATCCATGTATTAAATGATTTCAATCTGCACAACTGATGCCGATACGCCAACAAATATAGCAGCTGTTACAAAATAAATGAACAATGAAACAAGAGAAAATATTCTTCTTATAAAGTTTTGAGCATTTTACAGAAATCATATTTGTCTAAAGGGCCTCCAAGTTGTAAAGTTACGCCGACTCGCCATCAAATGTGGCTGTCGTTAGTAAAATGAGAAATGTCGCAAAAATACCTTTTATAAGAAAAACGATCAACGTAATAGGAACAAATCTGACGCAAATCACGCAAGCCCAATACTACTCCCGCTTTCCTAAAGTTGTATAATGATGCCTTTCCGCCATCAAATATTCATTCCCGTCATTAACAACATAGAAAATACTTGTTCAATAGTTTCCAAAATATCGATGAAACCCAAAACAAACCGTTTATTAAATCTTACTAAAACTGACATACATTCTTGCATAATGGCCTTTTAACTCTATATAAAAGATGCCTGTCAACGATCTGGCATAATGGCCTTTCAACTCTATACAAAAGATGTCTGTCAACCATCTGGCATAATGGCCTTTCAAATGTTTACAAAAGATGCCTGTCAGCCATCTGGCATAATGGCATTTCAACTCTATAAGAAGATACCTGTCAACCATCTGGCATAATGACTTTTCAACTCTATTTAAAAGATGCCTATCAGCCATCTGTGATAATGGTCTTTCAACTCTATACAAAAGATGCCTGTCAACCATATGGCATCATGGCCTTGAACTCTATACAAAAGATGCCTATCAGCCATCTGTCATAATGGTCTTTCAACTCTATACAATAGATGCCAGTCAACCATCTGACATTTTGGCCTTTTAACTCCATACAAAAGATGCCTGTCAACCATCTGGTATAATGGTCTTTCAACTCTATACAAAAGATGCCTGTCAACCATCTGGCATAAAGGCCAACCATCTGGCATAATGGCCTTTTAACTTTATACAAAAGACGCCTGTCAACCATCGGGCATAATGGCCTTTCAACTCTATCCAAAATATGCCTGTCAACTATCTGACATAATGGCCTTCTCTATTTAAAAGATGCCTATCAGCCATGTGTGATAATGGTCTTTCAACTCTATACAAAAGATGCCTGTCAACCATCTGGCATAATGGCCTGTCAACTCTATACAAAAGATGCATGTCAACCATCTGGCATCATGGCTTTTCAACTCTATACAAAAAATGCATATCAACCATATGT
This sequence comes from Sinohyriopsis cumingii, assembly GCA_028554795.2. Taxonomy (NCBI): domain Eukaryota; kingdom Metazoa; phylum Mollusca; class Bivalvia; order Unionida; family Unionidae; genus Sinohyriopsis; species Sinohyriopsis cumingii. Next base: position 48,240,029 of record CM068834.1, read on the forward strand.
CGTAATCGCCTTTCAACTCTATACAAAAGATGCCTATTAGCCATCTGTCTTAATGACCTTTCAACTCTATACAAAAGATGCCCGTTAACCATCTGTCATAATGGTCTTTGAACACCATACAAAAGATGCCTATCGGCCGTCCGTCAAGATGGCCTTTCAACCCTGTCTAAAAGATGCCTATCAGCCATCTGTCTTAATGGCCTTTCAACTCTAAACAAAAGATGCCTATCAGCCGTCCGTCGTGATGGCCTTTCAGCCCTATGCAAAAGATGCCTATCAGCCATTTGTCTTAATGGCCTTTCAACTCTATACAAAAGATGTCTATCAGCCGTCCGTCGTGATGGCCTTTCAACCCTATACAAACGATGCCTATCAACCTTCAAACATGAAGGTTACTGAATAAGAGAAAGCTTTATCCCAGAAACCGCTCTGCACAACTGAACCAAATCTGAAACAAAACATTCTGATATTAAGGGCATGCAAACATTTGCAAATTGTGGCAATTTCCATCAAATATGGCTGCGCGTGCTAAAAACAGCAAACTCTTTAATAACTTTTCAAAAAGCGGCTACAAGAATGTAACCAAATTTAACAGAATTAGTCCTAGCCTGAACGTCGTTCTAATTTATATGACTAATGCCGAACCGAGATCACATAAGATCACCGTAACAACAAAGAAAAGCAACCATTCAACAACTCTATATAAAAATCAATAACTGTGGCATATAAGCATTTAAAAATAAACAGAGACATCTATAAACAACTGTTTTCACAGCATATGCCATCAACAGAATTGGAACAAAGTTCTTCGGAAAAACATTCAAATGACACAGATTTATTAACCAATAGCTGCTCTTCCATACGGGTATTAGGCCAATCAGGTGAATGATCTCATCCCACATTATGGATATTAGGCTAATCAGGCGAATGATCTCATTCCACATTATGAGCATTAGGCCAATCAGGTGAATGATCTCGTCTCACATTATGGATATTAGGATAATCAGGTGAATGATCTCATCCCACATTATCAGCACTAGGCCAGTCAGGTGAATGATCTCATCCCACATTATGGGTATTAGGCCAATCAGGTGAATGATCTCATCCCACATTATGAGCATTAGGCCAATCACCGTGAATGATCTCATCCCACATTATGAGCATTAGGCCAATCAGGTGAATGATCTCATCCCACATAATGGGTATGAGACCAATCAGGTGAATGATCTCTACCCACATTATGGTTATTGGGCTATTTAGGTGAATCATCTCATCCCACAGTATGGGTATTATTAGACCAATCAGGTGCATGATCTCATCCCACATTATGGGTATTGGGCCAATCAGGTGAATGATATCATCCCAAATAATGGGTATTAGACCAATCAGGTGAAAGATCTCATCTCACATTATGAGCATTAGGTAAATCAGGTGAATGATTTCATCCCACATTCTGAGGTTTAGGTCAATCAGGTGGATGATCGCATCCCACATTATAGGTATTAAACCAATCAGATGAATCATCTCATCCAACATCATGGGTTTTAGACCAATCAGGTGAATGATCTCATCCCACATAATGGGTATTAGACCAATCAGGTGAATGATCTCATCCCACATTATGAGCATTAGGCCAATCAGGTGATTGATGTCATCCCACATTTGGATCTTATTCATAATTAAGAACAATATTATATTCAAATGTTTTAAAATAGGGTCAAAAGAAAACATTTAGGTGATTACAGGAGGCCAATATATCCCGATATTATTATGCTTCTAGTCGTATGTTTAATGCATGTTGAATCGAATATGAATATTGTAATAAATAAAGAACAAGCTGATAATTTCAAACTGAGCACACTTGGTACAATGTTCATCCATACTTTTGACCGACCTGACCAAACAGCGATTCTGAAAAGGTCGATATGAATCATGAATTATTATGAATAGTCATTATTGAAAAATCTAAAGAGCAAACGAACGATGTAAACTATAACAATATAAACATCAGCACAAAAAAATCAAGTCTAATTAAGTTACAAATGTTAGAGAAACATTCAGATCTAACTTCCTATACTACCATCTCTCATTCCCATAAAAGTTTTCTTTTTCACTGTAACAATAAGACATGTATGTTGTCTAATCACGCGTAAAGGATTTATTTAAGTAAGCCTGTTCACTTGACTGAAAACAAAGGGTGGCCACCGGCTAATTATCTATGCCACTTGCTTTCCAGAAAGGACTAAATTTCATAAGGTAAATTCCTTTTACCTGCATGGAATAGCAGAAAGAACTCTTCGTTACTGTAACTCACACCAGCGAGGAAAACTTGAGATGATGAAGGAAAAGAAAACCAGGGGACATGAATGTACATAAACACAAGACAAATCCTCTTCAAGTTTTAATCGTGACACTAAACAACACACATAGAAAGAAGCTGAGCAAAGTAATCGTGTCTTTTATATTTATCTAAAATAATTGTACCAAATACTGACTGAAGACGGTATGACGACAGTTCTATTTGAACTTTATTTAAATGAATGTCATTTCTTGTGGATAGCTTAAACCTCGTGTGAATCATCTATTTCTCCTCTAGTCTGAATTTTTCTAGAATCTATGCCGAGTGAAAAATATAAAGCTTAACTATCATAGAAATATTACAAAGTAATACTAGCAGTATCATTATACGTATTTAACAGAGAATAGAGAGGTAACTTCGAATGAATTTCTTCTGAGATTCTTAGTGTATGGTTTTCAGAAGATACAAAACCGCTTTTCAGGCATGTATGTAGGTGTGTGGTAGGATTACGATTTTATTTTGGGTCTAAAATCTATGTGTTATGTAGATATGTTGATAAATTTTGTGGATGTAACTCGGATCACATCTCTGTAATATTATTAGTATCTTTTACAAGTAATTTTAAAGATCTCGTAAATTCAAGAAATAAATCAAATTAAAGCAATGAACAAGTACATGTAACCAGGCAAAAAACCATAACAAATGGCGTAAAGTAAAAATTTTTCTAAAACTTGAAATATTTCTCTCTCTCTCTCTCTCTCTCTCTCTCTCTCTCACACACACACACACACACACACACACACATAAGAAGTCTAAAATGTTAATCACTATCCGCATAAAATATATGGCTAGAAATCCTAATAGGGAGCAACAACTGTTTCAGACATTTCCAATTTATTCGCAATCGACCGATGCAAAAATCTACATGGTTTTCTGCTTCAGTTAGTAGGCATTATTTCAGGAAGAAAGCGCAGATTTTGCCGTCTGTGATAAGTAACATTTATTTTGACTTGAGCTCTGTGAAGAAACCTATTATGAACAGTTGTTTCTTAACTTGGGAGTAAAATAAACAAAGCAATACAACTCAAATTAATACCAATTGTTTTATACCTCTCTGTTACAATAGGCTGCAAGGAGGCAAGTGGATAAGTTAATACGGTTAACGAGAAAAAGATGCTGTTCAAGACAAAGTCATCATTAAATAAAATGAAAGCCTTCTAGCTGGTGAACTGCCAGGGACAATTATAAACCAGATACGGACAATGATGATAGATACAGCAAAGAGATGTTTTTATTGTTTCACTGTCAAGTAAGTTACACTTCCGATACCTCGGAGACCATACGTAACAATTACCTGCCATCTTTGATACATGTAAAACAAAATTGCATTTTGCATCCATTATGCATCGTGCCGATTTGAAGCTGCGAAAAAAATTGCAATAGTTTGCGATGGAACTTTAAAATTAGCCGTAATAGGAATAATGTCACTGTGTACAAACGATGTCATTATTACATTTGGTGGATATCCCAAGTAACACAATCAATACTTTTCCAAGGAGTAACGAGTCGGAAGGCAAGGACAAGGTATCTCCCAAGCATTCGAATATTGGACTCTTCCATACAAATAGATTGAATGAAGGCAAAAGATCATCACCTTTTCCGAAGTAATCGTCAAAGTTTCTCAAATTGTCAAACAGTTGTTTCAGGTTTACTTGGATTCATCGATATTTGAAATAATTTTTATTTGCAGTGCTTAGATTTAACTGATGGTTTACACGCACTTTTATCGTGAAAGTCTTCGTCCATCGAATTGATACTATAAAAAGAATTATGAAACTAACATTCTAAGTTTTAATCGGTTTTGACGTGGGTCAGCAATAAAAAGAGGGAAACATCACAAAAATAGTGTCCATGATAATATCAAATAATAATATCAAATAATAATAATAATAATAATAATAATAATAATAATAATAATGACTTTGTATAGCGCCCAATCTTTAGAAGCTCTAAGCGTTTTACAACATTAGACAATACCTATAACATGAAAAACATATATAATGGTATTATTACACAAAAAACAGTATGAAATTAAATATTTAAGGTAGGAAACATTATTTGATCCTTAAGTTTGTTCTTGCAGTCGAAATAAGTGCGTTTGAAGAGCACTTTTGAATGTGATCACTGTGTCTTGGTGTCTAAGTTCAGTGGGCAATTCATTCCACGTTGCTGGGCCCTGGTATGCAAAAGAACGTTGTCAATATGACTTCGTTTTCGTAATGGGAAAAATGAGCATACGATTGTCAGAAGAAGAGAGTAAGTACTTTGCTGGTGTGTACACATGGGTGTGGTCGGATAGGTATGTTGGGCTGGAGTCCGTAAATAAAACGTAGTACAGAGAACGAATTTTGTGTTTGATTGTTCATCGAATGGATAGCCAGTGTATGGTACAGAGCAGCGGGGAGGTGTGCTCTGATCGTGGTACTCGAATTATAATCTGAGCAGCTGTGTTTTGAACTTTTTGAAGTTTCTGAAGTAGATATTGAGATGAACCAGGCAGAATTGAGTTACAATAGTCCAGTACAGTCTTGAAAGTACTAATGAATATACAAGTGTTTTAGTGGCATCAACTGAAAGATATTTGCGAATGGAGCTGATGCGTCTCAGCTAAAAAGATATGCAGCCTTGCATAATTTCATGACGTGTTGGTGCAACGTGAGAGCGACACTTAGACGCAACTGCCTTATAACAATTTAAACATGTCCACATAAATCCAATGATCTTTCGTGTCAAAAGTTATCCATTTCCCAAATTTAAAACATTTCAATTATGCAACATAAAATGCATAAGAAATTTTTTAATATTTCAATATTCACTCCCTGATCTATGCGAAATTTAAAACTGAAAACTTTCCTACACAGTCTTCATACATTGCTCTCAGATTCAGGGTGCTACACACTACATGGAAAATGGTGATTATATATATATATATATATATATATATATATATATATATATATATATATATATATATATATATATATATGCAATAGACTGACAACGAACAGTGCAAAAAACTAGTATCTAGCTAGCCTAAGCGCTTTCGATTCTGAATGAGTCTTTTTCAAAGGCAAATACAAAAAAGACAAAACAAACAAATAAAACACAAAAACCGTCGTGTTTGCAAACTTTACATGGATGTTTCTACAGGAATTAAAGCTTTAAATTTATTATGTTTCAACTAGTTTATTTATCTTGTTGCGGATGCTGAAAATATGTTTATACAATAAAGCTAAAAATGCTGTAGTTGGATAAATCTGTCATTTGGGAGACCAGTTTATGCCCACTTTCTTCTGTGAACAGAGGTGGGTATATTTACTCCTATAAGTTAACATTTAAAGCAATCTCTTATGTTGGGTGAATCCCATGTTATAGGTATAATGTCCACTGCTCTCACGCCAGCTATCAATGGAACAATTTTCATAGTTTTATTCGCTGTTTTTCGTCTTGTTTGGGGTTTAACACCATTTTCCATCTCATGATATGCTGCTATACAAGTGGGGTAAATAGGCCATATTTAGACAGACATGATCTTTTTTTTCTATAACTCTCTTGTGTCAATCAAATAAAAAAATTCTATATCAATAGTAACAAAAAGTTCCAGAAGACGGAGTAAGGACAAATTTGCACGATCGAAGCCAATCAGTAAAGAGAATACTGTGCACAAAAATTCATGGGCTTGTTTGGACCAATCAGAATCGCATAAAGTGATATTTTAACATGTTGTTATATACAAAATATGAAACTGCACACACAATATGTAGAGTGTATCTTCTATGTGGAAAGTGTAAATATTAGACTTCGCATTAACTGTCAACCAAGCACACACACACACACGCACACGCACACACGTTTATATTTCAAGAAACATCATATCCTAATCCCTTTTAAATATTGTGGTTTGATTCTTCATATATCTCTTTCTCAGTGTTACATATGAATAAAATGTATGTTCATTATCTCAGACTTCCAATGAATATCACAAGCCCATGTGTACCGTTTTGTTTATCTTTCTCTTTTACGTCATTTGATTGGTTTATTGTTTTGTTATTTAATTTCTTAACTCGATTTTTTATTTTCATATTTTGTAACTTATTTTCATGATCCGGATAAATGCCGGCAAGTAATTGATAATACTCTAAAGAGTTGTAATTGAGCGGTACAAGGGTATAGGAAGGAATGAAAGAAATCAGAAAATGATACCTTTATTAAACATTGACATTTGTTATGTATCACACCAGAACAAAAGAAATATTTGAAGCATGAATTGTCGCTCTATGTAAAGTGGGTCATTCTTAATATGTATCAAATTAGTCGAAATTTTCTACTGTAAGTACCAAGTAAGTCTGTTTTAGAAGGAACTCAAATGATGCTGCGTTTCCACTCTAGCCATGAAGAATGCAGAGCAGTAAAACTTCAATTATTTAGCTGGTTAATCGTCTATCTGTAATAGCTATGTTACAGGAATGTAGTAGATGACGGAGGCAGTTAAATGTGTTAAAGGAAAGATTATAGTTTATTTAATAGTGCGAGTAAGCTAAAATGGTAATATGGCAGTAAATCAAGAAGATTTCAATCCCAAATAAGGCGGCTAATTGTTGACAATTATTAGAGCTATAAAATGCCACACCTATTTGCCACTGAACTAAATTTACCAAGCACAGCCATTGCCTGAAATGAGTACGTCTGTTGTTTGAAGAAGGTGGCAGAAAAAAGACAAATCTTTGGTTTATCAATCATCAATTCTCATATATGGTGAATATATTTTGCTAATAAGAAATATTCATTATTTTCAATTGAATTGTTTTGTCCTTTTCATATTTCTGTCTCTTATTATTCGTGGTTTGCAATAATTATTTTGTTACAAATATAAAACCGGAAAACCACGTAAGGAAGACAAAACAATTACTTGTCTATTGTATGTTTATATATCACATCACGTGTCCATTGTATGTTTATATATCACATCACGTGTCTACTTTATGTCTATATAGGATATCACTTTTATACTGTATGTCTATATTACATATCACTTGTTTAATGTATGTCTATATATCATATCATTTTTCTACTGTATGTATGTATATATATATATATATATATATATATATATATATATATATATATATATATATATATATATATATATATATATATATATATCATATCATATCGCTTTTCTACTTAATCCAGGTATCTTTTCATCGCTTGAAGGAGCAAGGGTGGTTCAGTGGTTAGCGTGCCATACTCACGACCGAAAAGGTACGGGTTCTAATCTTACCATCGGACCAGCCTGGGACCAGCCTGAGTCCTCTTCCAAGGGGCTTTACCCAAGTTGCCTCAGCACTATATAACCTACTTGTGTTGCTGTGCCTCAAAGCACTAATCCTCATTTGTAGGTTGAGTATGTCATTTTCGTATTATACATCAACTTATTTGCCTCAAATTAATTACGAAGATCGTCCAAGTCGGTACAAATTTATTTAAATATTAAATTGTATTCATAGTCATATTAACATAAATCTGGGTAAGTATCATATACGTAGCATTTATCATAAAGTATGACATCATGGATATGACATCATCATGGATATGAAATCAATGCAACCTCTATTATATTGTAGATTGATTTTTGATAATCATATTTATTGTTGAAGAATATAACTTTATTTTAAAACTGTTGTTAATAATGACTTATTGAATGTAAAATTAAAACCAAAAGCATCTTACAATGACTATTCTCTCCCTACTGAATAAGAGAGAGAGAGAGAGAGAGAGAGGGAGGGAGAGAGAGAGATAGAGAGAGGCTCCTTCCAAATATATATATATATATATATATATATATATATATATATATATATATATATATATATATATATATATATATATATATATATATATATATATATATATATATATATATATATATATATATATATATAATGCGTATTATATATCTAACATGGTTTATTGACCTTATATGACAGATGCAGTTTGTTTAATTATCGTTATTAATCAAAGGTGGGACTATATTCAAAGTAAACTGGTGCCAACACATTACACCATATTATAGGCGTCACAAGTTCAGTCGAGCATATGTCTAAAATACTGGAACGATTTGTAACATTCTACGTTGGTGTAATTGTAATACTGACATTGGCAACTTTTGCATTCTTTTCTCATCACTTCCACGTCAAGAAATAAATTAGATTCAGTAAAAATAAATTCCAAAAAATTAACACGTCTTGTGAGCTATCACTCAGTATGTTATTCAAAATGAGAAGGCACGCCAAACGAAATTGAGTTCTGCACATTGGGAAGTAGTACTACCTTGTCTTGGCAGATATTGTTCCAGCACAGATGCACATCAATACCTGAAGCACACAAGACAAGAAAAGGAAACCCTCTCAGACGGTGACTGCAGGTCTGTGAATTCCGAATAATTCATTCGATACAGATCTTAAATTTTCTCTTACTGGCAAAGAATGAAATACTTGCAGTGTTTGATTCATTACAAATAAAAGTTCTGGTTATCCGCACGTTTGTACTAGAAGCTTGCAAGAGCAAAATCCTCGTGAACGAAGGTTGAATAAAGTGTTTCATATAAGAGGTTTTGCCCAACGTTTTGCGTGCTTCTTAAAGGCCGATATCTAGACCCGATTTTAATCAAATTCAGTTATGCAAATGTTTGAAACATAAATTGCAAAACGTTTGAAATTGATAAAACTATATTCATCTCAAAATGCAAAGAATTAGCGTCATTAGAAACAAAGAATATAGTCAGTCTGTCTGTTAACACAACAATTTTACCTGTCCGTCTGTCCTTCTTTCTTTCTTTTTTTGCTTTCTTTCATTTTATACCGTGCTTTTTATACTCTAAACTTGTGGTTTGAAATTTCTCCAAAGATAAAGACCGAGACATTGCATTATCAACCGCTCAAGTCAGTTTAGAATAGGACCTAAATTTTCAACCAGTCGTGTGTCGTGATTTGTCTGCTTCAGTACCATACTTAATAGCAATAGTTAAAACTCTCCAGTAATCTAGCAGCGTAGAGGTAATGTTGAGTCCTGAAATTAGCGTAACGCGATATGACTGAAAGCTAGGTCAGTGGTTACCAGACTAATATACAGTTGTCAGCGAGAGAGAGAGAGAGAGGAGATGCTGAATTAACAAAGAAAATTGATTTAAGCCTGTTTATGCACTGTGTTCTCAAAATTATAAATGAAAACAGCGATTATTATTTCACTTTTAACATGAATAGTTTTCTGTGCACAGTAGATAAATCCTTTTGAATTGAAATTCCACCTTCAAGAATTGTTGTGACGTAGAATTCCTTTGTTTAGCCGATTTTTTCCGCAGACAAAACACATTGGATCATTTGTCGCGTTTTCTTGGGAATTTCTTTCTTATGGTGCACTTTTTATCGTTTGAGCATAAGGGCTTTGCTTTTGATATTGTATCATTTGCAGATAAGGGGCGAAGCAAGGCGACTTTTGATTTTGTCCACCACCTAATATTCACAGTCCATGTCAAACTCAGAACGTTTTGCAAACCAAAATCATTGCTGAGAAAACATTGTTGAGGTCGGATGAACCAGACAAACCTAAGTCGTCTGCAATGTTGTCATATTCGTCAAGACTACGTGGTAAAAATTGAAAAATAATAATGCTCTCGCACCTAGTCTAAAGAGGGCATGAAATGATCAGCAACAACCTTGTCATCAGCCAATGAAAAATCAAGTTATCTTCTAACTCAGTTAGTTCATATATAGAGAAACTTTAGTGACCAAGAATGGGTTCGCTAGCTCCCTCTTAACCCTCCAAACAAAATATAACTTCACTTAATATGAATTAACTTAAACAGCTTAATTTAAAATGGGATATGACTGCAGTGGGTTTTGTAAATTTATATATATATATATATATATATATATATATATATATATATATATATATATATATATATATATATATATATATGTTGTTTTTTGTGTGTTTTTTTTTGTTGCTTTTGCAACAGACGTCTGGTTACTGTGACTTTGCGTTCGGAAATAGTGTTACTTAAATGTTTTTTACTTTTGAACCCATCTCATTGGCAACGTGAGATTTTGTTTTCCTTCTGACCTACTGAAACTTGCTCTAAGTGAAAAAGAAAACCTAAATCTGATACCGGTAATCAAGAGAATGGTTGAGTCTGTTATCGCGTTTATCCTCACTCAGAAACATTGACCTTAATGAGATTTATGCCTAACGTGTTCCAACATCTAAGAAGTAATAGGTGAAATTAATTTAAAGCGAAACTGACGAGAGGAAGAGATGAAAGAGATTTTTAGATTATTAGACATGTCAACATGTTTTATCTAACAAGCGGTAGATTCAATCGTTTAAAGTCGATGTCAATTATTTAAGCCTTGTGTTTTTAAGAGAGAGATTTTCATTAAAATATCACGCAAACACTCATGCATTTAATGTACACATTTAGTGCCCAAAAATTGCCTGTGCTGTCAGAATGCCAATCCTTCCGCCATCCAGCTGAAATACCACTAATGAAACTACTATATCCTTCAGGTAAAGAACTCTAATTTTCATTACTCACCCTCCCCCCCCCCGGATTTAGTCAAAGGCACTATGTATGCTGTAAACAAATTTATCGGTTCAAATGCTCAGTGAGAGAGATAATTATAATTTGCAAGTCTGTTCATAAACACACACACACACACACACACACACACACACCTGGAAATCATATAATTGCTTTTCTAACATGCTCATTATGCAATTAATCGGAAAGGTCATTCTTTGGAGGTTATTCTTAACGTTGCATAATTTTGTAAACTTTACGGGCGTATATAATTCCAGCAAACATGGTCGATACATAAATTAACCTGATTCATGAAGATTTGTTTTTACCTTTAGCTTTTCGTACAAAAGATGTTGATTATTTAAAGCTTAACAAAGACAGTTTTAGTTCGAATTCTGATAAGTTTTCTGGAGTCGATGCGTTTAGTTGTGCTTTAAAACTGCCGGTGTTTTAAAAGTATGTTCTACCCATTATACATCTGTATACTTCGACATTCTGCGTTCGGTTTGATTTTCAATTCTAGAAGCTCTTCACATATTTTGTATTTCTCCAAAACATCAAAATTATCGACAAAAAATATTTTTTTTACGAATCGACTTTCTTTCTCTCGGTTGCCAATTCAATTTTGAAAGCTGTATCTCAGTGCATGAGACACCAAACTGATTAATTCTGGATCCACTTAGTGACAAAACATAGCAGACGACACAATGGAGAATGCCCCAATTCGACCTCTCCCATTTCACCAATGAAATGTATTGCAAAGAGCGAGTAAGACATGACAGAAAGCGTTCTTCTATGAGACGCCATAGCGGACAAAAGCTGGTCCAGTGAGAAAGTTGCAGTTGAAATTTCGATGTAGTATGTCGAGAAATCCAATATCACGTGTTGGATCAAATTGCATGTCCTTAAAGTTCCATTTTCGAGATCGAGATTGTAGATTTTATATGTTTTTATACAGTGGTGGTTTAAAGTTATATTTCCTATATCGATGTTTTACAGTGTATATTTTGAATTACACAGTGGTGGTTGAAATTTTAATATCATACGTCGAGAATCCCTAATTCACACGTTGAACGTAACTGTTTGTGATGAAAGTTCCATTTCTTATGGCGAGTATTTAAATCTCATTAGCTGAATTTCACAGCAACGAGAGCAGCCTCCTTGTTTAAAAACAACGCGGTCCGTTCACGAGAGAGACCTATAGCGAATAGATTCATAGTAATTCTCGAAATGTGAATTGTAACTTTCAAACTCTATATGCATGAAATGCAATGGTGCCTCATAATTGAATACACGAATGACGTATCTTAATATATTCGATATTATGTTGAATTGTTAAAGTGAACATTGTGTAATGTTAATTTTAACACCAACACATCATTTCACCATATAAAACAGCAATTCTGACAATCACGGTAAAATGTCCAATCACCGCTGTGTAATTCAACAGACACAATCTAAAAACTCATCATACGAAATGGAACTTTCAGCACAATCAATGTGATTCAACATAAACTGAAACTCTCGTCATATGACATTACAATGTCAACAACCGCCTTGTAATTCAACAGATATAATCTAAATACTCAACATAATTAGTGTAACTTTCAAAAACAACTCTTTGAACCAATACGTAAATTAGGAATTCTCGACGTATGACATTGAAAGTTCAACCACCGCCGTGTAATTCAAACGATACAATATAAAACATCGACATAGAAAATAAAACTTTCAACCACTACCGTTTAATTCAACACATACAATTTAAAATCTCGACCTAGAAAATGGCACTTTAAGGACAAGCATTTTTTAAAAATACAACACGTGAAATTGGAATTCTGGACATATGACAATAAAATTTCAATGGCAACGTTCTCATTAGACTAGCTTTCTTCCGGCAGGAAAAGTCGACCGATGGACAGCCGTGTGGAAGAATGTTCATTTTATTCCGTGCTAACAGGCCTAGCAATCACTAATCGAATATGCAGCAGGTCTATATACATATATTATGTGTGTGTACATGTACAAATCGAATTTTGCAGTTTTGTATTCATGATTACCGTCCATATTGTTTTTTTTTAAATATAAATAATGATAAGGTTTAATTGTACATAACTATAAATCTAAGAAGCGTAACAAATACAGCTTCTCTTATTTAAAAACGAACAATGGGTAACAATGACACATTTATCCAACAAAGTTATGTAAGGAGTGAAATTTCAGGTACAATGATGTATGATATCGTCCAAACCACAGTCAAATTTCAGAATAGTTCTTGAAATAAATAGATATGGAATAAATCTTACGTTGGAAAAGAAGACAGTTAACAACAAAGTTGCCAGTTCATTTATACAACGAAACCATCAGACTAGTTAAAATGCAAAAGGAATACTGTTCAAAATTAAAGGTATTCTACTTCTTCAAACGCTATAGCTAGTGATCATTTCATACAATAAGACGACGGTGTATTGATTAGGTCGGTGATCATTTAATATCTTAGAAGATTAACGCAAATTAATTGTAATGGAATAGGCATGGAAATTAGAAACTTTTTAAGTATAATATTCTGGTTTTGGTTTAACTAAAATGTTTTGTAATAGAGATAGATGTAATAGTGCCAAATCCCTTCATAGTTTTCAATTGTGACAAACGGAAACCTTTTTTCTTTGCATGCTTATTAGATCATGGCAGTTTTTATATAGCTAATGTAGATTTGTTTTGACTGAGATTTAAAATGCTTGAAACTGATACACGTTATTACAGCCGTTATTGCCGTCGACCTCATCCCAGAAATGCGCGATGGTTTTACGATTACTCGATAATTTCATTAAATTTAGATATATGCATGGTAGAAATACAAAAAATAATTCATGTAACATCTCAAATATAACTAATATTAATACAAGTTTTAAACGATGATGCAATATTTGACGCCACAGACATATAGCTAGAAGTCGACAATTATGCAATAACCTTATCTAGTGACACTAACCAGTTTGGTATAAAGACAATACCTTTCATTGCTACATCTCATAAATTTCATACAAAGAGAATAATTTGATTTATTTACAGCTCACCAGTTTGATACAAAGACAATAACTTTATCTTGGTACAGTTAACCAGCTAAACTTTCCAATTAAATAACTTGATCAAGCATAGCTCATTAATTTGATTTAGAAGCTTTTTTTTTAAATACAGGAATTGTTAAATCATTATGCTAAAAATCGCATTAAACGTATTATGTACAAGGGATCCAGTAAAGAAATAGGATAGTTAGGATAATTATGATCATATATACAAGTTAAAACCCTATTTCATGAGATGTGACTCAGAAAGAATGAATGAAATGGTTTGAAATGACTCACCCCGAAAAAGCATATGATTTAGTTTTGTAAGTCCTAACAATTAAAATTCGTATGTAAGTCATTATTAATTTAAGATTCTTAATGTTTAATTACCTGTTATTCTTTTTAGTATATACTAGCTCGAGGCGCATTAGATTTTATTTATTCACCTCCCACTACCACCATAACTACAAAGTATCATTTAACACTCAAGAAGTCAACACAGATGCATATAATGTACAATCAGGAGCGTGCAATTGAATTAGCAAATCATATATGACAAAAGGCAACGAATCACTTGCCGAAATCTAAAACGTCACTTGAAGACAACGAGAGAAACTTTCGGTAGTCCGCTTTGTAAAATTAACCAATCAAAATTCTTATCACTATATTACTCTTAATATTCGTTAAATTGTAAGCTAATGCGCAGGGCAGCGTCACATTGGCGTTATCAAAGAAAGCTGAACAGTTGGAACATCCTCAACCTTTTCCGCCAAGTCAAGAACGAACTAAACCATATATAATTCGCAACCATTGTTAACCATATACGAAAATATGTGTTCAAATGCAAATATGGTGGCAGAAGGAGAAAAAAATAAGTTGAAAATATGAGATGTTTTCTGTCAAAATATGTGGTTACTTCCGCTGCAGGCGATTTTACCAGATCCATACAATGTATGTATATTCCTACAGCCACATCCGAGGTAATTTCTCCACTTGACGCAGTGGCTGAATGACTCACGGTACTAATGATTCGGAAAAATTGGAACTAGTCTAGAAATGGTTGAAGATACAATATATATCTATATGGGTTCGGCTGGCCAGGCTTGGTTGATAATGAAAGTGAGATTTAAGTTTTTTTTTTTAATCTTATGAGAGCTTATACTATGTGTAACTGAACATACCCCTCCCTCCGATATATTGTTTTATTTATGGAATTCGTTCCTTTTACAGACTTGAATTTCGAAAACTCATTAGTGAAATCAGCGATATTGAAAGTATATGCTGCAGACAAATATGGATTGAGAAGCTGTCATCAAGGGTGTATCTGTACTGATAAATATAAGTTTGATCATGAACATTCAGAAATGTAACGTTATTGAACTTTTAATATAATGGTATTTGAATAGGTTTACTATGGGAACTGTATTGTATCGTGGGTCATGAACGGTGTTCCGACTGACCCTGAAAAGAACTGAATTAACTCCCTTTCTTTCCGATGACTTCGCACCGACAAATCTCGCTGGTAATAATGGACGAAATGTATGGATTGTGTGTGAATGTGTGCGCGTTTACATTACTCACTGTTGTTGTATTTAGTAAATGTTAGCGCACTGCATTTCTTAAGATTAATATTAATTAGATAAATATGTATGCATATGAAATCTGCTTTGGTTAGCACATATGAATTTTTTCTTCCGGCATAATTTATACAAAATCTATAAATGACCCTACTTTGCTCAATCGAATCCCATAGATTGTAATAAAACAAAAACAAAAAATTCATTTGTAAAAGAAAAATATATAAGTACTAACTATGCTTTGGTTCTTTTATTGTTTGGTCAGTTCGTGTGAGCAGACCAACGTTCCACAATGCCGCAGTCCATTTAAATAAACCTGGAGAACAGAATTATATTCTATTTTTAATGAACATAGACTTCAAGATGCTAATTCTTTGCATTAGTAAACCACACATCTGATAATTGGTGACGGGATGGATGCAAACTCATATACAAGTACGTTTCTCTCTCTCTCTCTTTCTCTCTCTCTCTCTCTCTCTCTCTCACACACACACACACACATTCACACGCACACGCAATGTGTTCATTAGACCTGCCAGAACTAAGATGGCAAGAATAGAAAATGCCGTTACAAAGTTACAAATGCACGTTCCTTACAAAAGGTAACAAACCTATTGCCTCGAGGAAATTGACAAATTAAGGGCTTATTTCTCCTAAACTGGTAGGTCAAATCTGCTTCGAGTTTACAGATGCAACAAAAAGTAAAACTCCATTGACTGAGTAAATATAATATGTTGCATAGATTTTGCTTTTTAATTATATGTTCAGAAAGGCCTAAGGACACAATGGAGCTTGTATTTGGCAACGTTAATAACGCTGATTTATATTTAGTTTGATCGGAACAGTAACTAAATTGGATGCCTACTGACCGGAAAATTTAATATGTTTTCTCTCATATCCTGTTGAATACGTTTAAGTATTTGAAATTCGGTTTTCTTCTCTCTTTTTTCTGCACTGAAAATGACAGCGTTAGACCCTATAAGTAGATACCAAGCTGCATTAGGGTAGTTTGATCAAGTGTCTGCATCTGGAAAGTTTTGTTGAGAGAGAGAGAGAGAGAGAGAGAGAGAGAGCAAATTGATAAAGGACACACATATGTCTGAAATTGTATTCAGATGAATAACAACATGACCTCTATGTGTCAAGTGTTTTGTTTATAGTTTGCTCCAATCAAAACGTTTCTAGAGTATGTAATTTCAAGAATGTGCTTTTGCTCACAATTCCAATGTTTCTGAGTTTCCAGATGCGTTCGGAATCGAGATGTGAAAGACTTTATGATCTCTCTCACACACACATATGTACGCACGCGCACACACACATTATATATATATGGATAGATAATTACTTGTCAGCACAAGGCTATTTATTGATTATACCATTATGCCATTTGTATTGTATATAGGAAATAATGGGTAATCAGTGGTTAATAAATCTTTTCATTTTTTTGGTTTTCTTTTTACAGTGGTAAATGATAGTGGCAAGGACGACATTTTTGGGCCATAAACTGTAAATGAGGTCTATTATTAATGCCTAAACTTGACAGTAAGAAACCGGCCTGTTTCCTAATTAATCAGCTGAATGCAGAAAGTAATGTCTATACTTTTCGTTATTATGAAATATCACATATCAATTAGAAAACGATATTAATGATAGAGGAAGACAGTAAACGCCAAAACACAAAGTGATGAACCTTTCGCGTTTTTTATATTTCTTTTAATCTGTATTTTGTGTTATTTCCAAAGAGGAAACTTACCATAGACACGCGTTCTGGAGCTATTGTATTCAGGATCGCATCCAGAAGATAACATCTGAGAGGGCGTTCATCTGATCTGTTTGCAGAATTTGATTTTGTAGAAACATGCCAATTATAAACGTCTTAAACGTCATGTCAAAGTTCCGACAAGGCATACATGAACGTTTTGATCAAATGCCAACTGCATTCAATAGGACATTGATACAATGGCACGTGCTACCAAACTAACAGATCTCCTGCATTAAAGCAAAATAAAATTAATTTCAAAACTCAGCAGTTCCTGTCTGACAAGAAAATAAGATGTGCTGATAGGGAAGATTGGGGAATTTCCTAAAAGTAATTGTTTTGGCATCCAACATTGCGTACAGCCGATCACCGTGAAAACCAATACGCACAGATGAATCGTAGATTAAGAAATGTTATGCTGTTGAAGAAAATATTATTTGTTATTCTGTAGTTGAATCGTAAACAAAGAGTTACCTTCATGCATTACTGCATGCTTTTTAAATTAAGCAAAGCAATCAATGCTATTTACTCAGTCCAGATAATTTCTCTTTCTTTTTACATGTTTAAAACGTTTGCACTCTTTTAAGATTTCATGAAAGAAACAAGACTATTTGAAAAATCGAACGTATCGTGGAGGTAAGACACTAAACTCGCAGTAACATAAGCAGGAGCAAAAAGATTGTGTCAAAACCTATAAACGTTATTAATTATTAATCCTAACATAGAAGAGCTGATATAAAATGTATTTGCACCTCTTAATTTCGAAACTGTTTTCACATTTCTTTAAGTCCGAAAGATACGATCTGTTGGTGATCCCTCTGCTCTGAGTTGCTGCCAAAAAACAACAATTCTTTGGCACTACTATCAAATCACGTCCTATCATTTTATAAGTGAACATTGCTATTAGGATAAATGTACTTCAAATTTAGTCATTTACCAATAACACGATATGAAACCGATGAATGTTTTATTGTGTGAAATTTAACTGTATCACATGAAAGTCAGTTCCAGCGAGAGCAGTATGTAGTTGGCATGTATTTTGTAAATTATAAGTTTTTCTTTTCCTCTTTATACTAAATGATCTATATAGAATATTAAATAATTGGTCACCATACATAATATGTAATATCTAGCAGCATTCAGATATGAATATGATATGATTATAGTTAAAAGCTGTGTGGCTGCCAAATTTGCTTGAATATTTTACAGTTTATTTTGCGATATATCAAGCTTACAGCACTGACATAATTTATTAATATTTTATATTATCCTCGTGGCTGACTGCATCGAAATTGAAAATGTCAGCTAGAAGCATTTTTTTAAATATCGATTGGTACCATTTCTCGCGGCACACAAGTTCATACATTTACTACAACACAACAAGCACGTATGGATAGATATTACATAAATAATTTGAGACAAATATTAGACACAGCAATAACATATATGTTATATATTTAAACATAGCTAGAAACAAACAATTAAACAACAACAACAACATGAGATGAGCAGCAGCTTGTTTTAACTCTCAAAAGATGCATTCAAGTTGTGGATTCGAAAAATATGTCATCTGTGATTTAAATGTAAATAGTCTCTGTCCTTCACAGAGATACGAAAGCAACAACATTCTTCCTTTTGTATTTCTATTATTTTCCCAAGTTACATTTTGACAGAGACCCTTACGTTGGTACGATAAGTGGTATCTCTGTATAACAGTAATAGAACATAATTTCCATAAAACTAGAGCCTGATAAAAGGAAATATTTAGGAATTGTGTCGGATACATTGTTATTTTCTAGAATGTGAGAATCTTACTGGGAATCCATGTCCCCATCTTCGTAAGCTGACATTTTCTAAGCTGTGAAGCCTGGTAAAATGGCACTGTATGATCTGCTTGATTACCTACAAGGATGGCACCAAAAGGCATAAGTACATATCAATTACGGATCAGGAGGTGCCTTTCGGCCGCGTGTAAAGGACTCACGGTACTAATTCAGTTCCCATAGTAAACCTATGCAAACATCATGATATTAAAAATTCAATAACTGCTCATGATCAAACCTATATTAATCAGTATAGATGAAACCTGGATGTCAGCTTCTGTGTTGAGAAAAGGATATGAGCTGAGGCAATTGATTGACGTGCATGTGTTTGAAACAATTCCACACCAAAGAGTCATGTGCTAATTTTATTAATGATTGTTCCAAACTCAAGACTGTTAAAGTACTGAAATTCCATCCATAAAACAGTGTCTCTATTTACTTCATTTACAACTAGGATAAGCTCTCAAAAGATTCTTTTTCCTAAAACATAACTTACATTATTAACCAATCCTGGTCAGCCTAACCCTTATATACTCTATTTTGTTTTCACCCATTTCCAGACTGGTTCCCATCTTTCTACACCATTAATACCGTGTGTCCTATATTCACCATCGATTTTCTTGACAGCCCTAGCAATAGTAGTTCAATACATAAGTAAGCAATGTGCATAGTCCTGTTTGTCAAAGATTACATTTGTGAATATAACATTTAAATATTTGAACTTTATTTAAGAAAATAAGAAAAAATATTAAAATAAATCTGTCTAACAAGAATCATCATTTTTAATATCACCATTTATCGCTCTTCAATTTATATATTACCAGCTTTGTCAAATTATGTAATTAATGAGTAAAAGGTCAAGGTGACCATCTATATGTACATGTATTATTACATAAAAAGAGATTTAAATGACAAAACATACCTAAAATTCACCCAGAAGACATATAATTTAAAACTAAAGTAGACATATGTCCGTCCATTAAAATGCAAAATATGAACTTTCAAAAAATTCACTGAAAGAAATTAGAGGAATGCAAAGTTATGGGAGGTCTTCTCCATTAAGCATGGTGGAAAGAGCTCAGTGATCATGTCTGAATCATTATGTTTCAAAACACAACCAGGAAATATCATATTGCTTACTGTAATTACTCTGTAAATTGTAAATTGTATAAATTGTATATACGCATCACTTAGATATAAATGAAAGTGCTAAACACTCCACCTAACAGTCAAATCTACACACTGTTCCTCCTCCCCCATTCTTGGCCACAGTTGATATATCTGAATACTCATTTAATATCCTACCTAAAGTCACTCTGTGGTTTACAAAATGTATTAATGTTCCTTGTTATCAATAAACATAACAATGTGATTGCATTTATAGTAACGTAAATTGCACTTGCATATGTGGAGACACTGTGTATTGCTGTGTCAGTCTTTAGGACGCACGGTACTAACTCAGTTCCCATAGTAAAAATATGCAAACACTATGATATTAAAAATTCAATAATAACTTTAAATTTCTGAGTGCTCATTATCGACCTTATATTTATCAGTATAGATGACACCTGGATGTCAGCTTCTGTGTTGAGGAAAGGACATGACCTGCATGTATTTCAAACATGTTCTTTCAATTCTGCAATGAAGAGTCAGGTGCTAATTTTAGTAACGAGTATTCCAAACTCAAGGCTGTTAGAGAACTGAAATTCCATCAATAAAACAATGTCTCTAAAACAATTTCACTTACAATTAGGATAAGCCCTCAAATGAATCTTTTTCCTAAAATATAACTTACATTATTAACCAATCCTGGTCAGCCAAACACATATATACTCTATTTTAGGTTCACCCATTTCCAGGCTGATTCCTATTTTTCCATACCATTAGTACCGTGTGTCCTAAAGCATTGCAATGCTAAAAGTCAATGATTAATACTAGACTATCAGTTTAAATACCTAAACGGTAGACTACTCTCATCAAATTCCTAAATAGTTAACTACTCACATCAAAATCTATGTCTTGATATTTAGAACGACCACTACAATAACTTTACAAAGCTAAAGATCTAAATTACTTGAAACCTATTGAACAAATTGGGGTGCTGACTATTCAATATGAACATTGATAACCCTGCGTTACTCCATCTAAAGTTGTGTATATAAATCTATGGTAAACATTCTTTGATACATTGGTGTTCGAAGGATATGTTAGAGGATCTGATATGTCTAAAACAACCACTTTCATGAGCATGCAAAAAACCAGTGAAAATGAGTTTTCCGTTTACCACCACTAATGGAAAATAAAAATAATTGCTGATAACAAAAGTAGACATCGTTAATGACTTATCATTCAAACATTATGAATGTTACCATTTCAGACGATTGGAAATGGTTTGGAAAAATATTTAGAACACACGAAGCACTTTCCAAAATATTGTCTTGCTTAACAATTTGCTGTGAATTGTAAAGTAAGAAAGAGACAGTTGGAAAGTGCCTATGATGATCTACAGAAATCGGGACTTAGAAAGCCAAAGTATCTTTTTCAGCACTGAAGTGATAAGCATCGCTGCAACAGGAACTCGTGGTGTGTTATGTATATTTAATTTATACTATGTGCTTAACGTTATCCGTGATTCATGGTATAGTTTGGGTCTACACGACTATTGTTGAGGTTGAGATTACCTGACTTTTTTCATTTTTTATACAAGATGTTCACTTGAATTTAAGTTCATGATCTGGCCTTGTTTACGAATCAGTGAACTTTTTCCATTTGAAATTACCCATATCCCTTGCATTCTATTGTCTCTTAAGTCAAGTGATATTAGTATATATTGGATGAGGTAAACGCTTTCATTCCTCTTTTAAGTTCAATCTGTGGAAACATTTACTGTTGTGTTCAAATATAATTTATGATAAATCTTTTCATGGTATTCACTGTAATTACAAAGTACTAACTTACTTATTGGACTACAACACTACCTCCTGATTATTGTGAATTCATTTGAAGACATTCTGGATTATATCATTATGATAAATGAAGACTACTGGTACTTCAGAACATTAAACATTATAGGAATTCATTCGGAATATTATATACTTTTGGACTTTTGATAGTACATTGACAATTATTTGGAATTTAATTCATAATATTATAAGTACCCCATGATCATTTTGTAATTTAGAGGAATTACAGTACAATTTCGAAATAAATATAATCAAGAATGGAAACCCATGACATGGCTCATGTCATTCGGATCTGCAGTACATTTTGAGGAAATTTAGAATGTAAAACTGTAAGTATATTTTTTGCCATTCTTATTACCAGCTAAAGGAGTTAGTTTATGCCATTTAACTTGCATGTTATTTGTAGGTACCCATCAGTTTTATGAAATATGGCATCTATCGCCAGAATCCGAAACATTGTAATGCAGCAAATTAGCTGGTATGTGGCAGTCCACGCAACATCTGATTTAGTTCATTCAGAAACAAATTTAACCAACCAAAACGTAAAGCGTCTGCTACACGAGCGTACATGATTTGTTTACAAAGTAGTTCCTAATACACTATTGTCATTACCGGACAGAGATGTTTGTCCTAACTGATCACGTGTCCTGCACGTGAGTGCAATATGAAGGTGTGCTATAGGATAAAATACTTAACGATTCCTTAATAATAATAAAAAATATCGATTTCGGAAGAGATAATACAGCAGATGTTTCAGAAAATTTATAAATCAAGGACAATTATACAGTCTTTATCCTGGTACCAAAAAACATCCAAAGCCTCCAGATCAAGATACGCAGAAACATTAATGAAATGTATCAATAAGTCACTGTTATCTCTCTTTTCGCTTGCTAATCTTCCTTTTTAAGATTGGCCATGTCCTAAACACTGATTTTAAAAATCTCTAGAACAGGAACTTCCTTAGTCAAACGAATTACTAAAGTTGAAATATCACACATACACACACACACACACACAAACACACATATCTATCTATCTATCTATCTATCTATCTATCTATATATATATATATATATATATATATATATATATATATATATATATATATATATATATATATATATACTTACCGGTCACAATTGTCCATATAAACCATGTAACAGGGGCGAGTTACAAACAGTAAGAAAACGTAGCGCTAGTATAATACGACCGCATTTTGTTGTTTTCTTAAACATTCACGAGAAACACAACGTTTCAAAGAAAAGTTGCTCTATCTCCAGTACCAGTACAACTTACTAATACGACAAGGAAAAGAAAGCAATACAAATAATATAAAACAACTAACTTTCAGAAAATGTTTCATCGGTACAATCTTATGTCATTGCACATATCTTGGATACCAAGTGAAAGGTATTTGATAAAAAGTACTTTACGTTTGTTATTGGGCGCTTTGGGGGTCAAATCCTATACCTGCTCACTCTTTCTACGGGTGTTGTTACTTAACATCTGCGTTTTGCTAAGGAACGATCAGTTAGGACAAACATCTCTGTCCGGTAATGATGTGGCTTACAAATTATGTATTATGTACCATTGTATATTAGTATAGACTGATATATGGAAGAACATTAATAAATAAATTAAAAATACCTACAGCAATTCTCTCAGGAATATATTTGTCCCATACAAACATAATTTGGTATTAAGAGTTTTCGCACGATTACTACTATAGTTTTCAAAGAATGAGAAACATTTGAAGCAGAAATGTTGCATTCTTGTGACTATATATATTTAGCGCATGTGGTTCTTCTAACTGTCCCTTATCCGATCATGCCACCCAAACCCAAAGCATCTGAAGGTGTTAAGCGAGCAGTAAAGGGGGTTGCCGTTGGTCAGTTTACGGATCCGGTTAGTTGGCCATCAGCAACAGCAGCATGGCTGGGTCACGTTATACCCCAATAACTGTGAACTAAAGTACCACTGACAACATAACACAGAAGGTGGTTCAAAAAAATACGTGTGTAGTGTACAGCAAGTTGGACCAAATATTGGAGACGCTACAACAGATCCCCCTTAATCAACAACCAGCCATATTGTCTGATTAACCGTGGCAGGGGCAATCTACATCTTCCATCACTCAGGCTGAAATCAACATTCAAAATCCAGTCCAGGGGCAACAAGCAGTATCGGCAGCATAGCTAACTCACCTTAACAGGATCCTGTGATATAGTTATAAGTACTCTGAGGGATTTGTTAGCATAGACAGCGCGGCCTTAGTGTCTGAAGAAAGTAAGTAACAGATTTGGGCTGGATCTTGTTGATATCTTCATCTCTTTTCCATGCCGTCAGAGGCATGCAAATATTCTCGCTGACGTCCTTTCTCGCATGCAGCTTCACAAATTCCTGTTTTTGGCTCCATACGCTTACACAGAACTAATGTCAATACCGAACGTTCCAAACTGAATTCAGTAAAATTACTTTATTTGATTGCATATTGACACTAATGACGAAAGCTTCATAAATACGCAGCTGGAACCTTTAGCAAGCTTTCACTGTAGAAAATACCATTGAAAGCTCAATATTAGTCTCTCAGGCTAATTTGACATTTTTCATTTCTCATCGAAAAAACAACTAATATTCTCAGGCTGCAATTGATTCATTTATATCTGCCATTGGTTTCATGCACAAAATTGATAAATCACGCAGACCCCACTAACTCGTTTCTAATACAGAACTGCTGCACTTATGCCAAAGGAATATGGCTTCTTGTGATGCTAGGTTGACAAGTGCATTTTAGATAAAAGTGTCAATGCTAAAACTTGCACTATACCTTCCTGGTGGAAACAGTTCGTGTTTCAAGCCATGTTTATCCTGTCAGACTGTCTTCTTGAGAATTGGGGAAATCACAATGTAGTTCTTAGCCGTCATAACCGTAATCTTTTGCTTATCGATCAGGTGGTTCTTGAAATACGTTCCATTACTTAAACTTTTCAATACCGTCAGATATATCCAGGGCCAGCAATTCAGTTTAAAAATGAATACGAACACTAATGATGTAATCTGTCCTGACTCAAATCTCCATTGTTTGATCCAAATTCGATGGACTAGTTTAGGCCCTATTTTATGTCTTCCAAACGCACATATACCTCGCTAAATTCAATACACAGCCAAACTTTGATCTGCTTTTGTTTTGCAATTTAGATTCCAAACACTTCATGAGTCAGTTGTAGAATCAACGAATCGTTTTCAGAGTCATTCCTTATGCTGGGATTGTTTGTTTTTTCCTTCTTGTTCTCCTCAAACTATTGTTTTCTTCAAATTTTAATTTTATAACCTTACTGCTCGCACGCATCTACCTGGATTTCTTGCCATACTTTCTTACACACTTTATCATAAACTAATAGCGCTAGCCCTGGGATATTTATCATAAACTAATAGCGCTAGCCCTGGGATATTTATCATAAACTAATAGCACTAGCCCTGGGACATTTATCATAAACTAATAGCGCTAGCCAATGGATATTTATCATAAACTAATAGCGTTAGCCCTGGGATATTTATCATAAACTAATAGCGATAGCGCAAGGATATTTGTCATAAACTAATAGCGATAGCCGTGGGATATTTATGACTAGGTGTTAATATGTCTTGCTGGTTGCCGTATACGAAATCGTTTTAAGGTCACGCGACTTTTTCAGCAAATGCGATATAGAGTTTAGGTGTCAAAATATATTGGTCATCATTCTTCGCGTCACTTACAAAAGAATCCTTAGAAATACGTGTTGTATATTAAGCACTGGTAACTTTTAGATTTTCTTCCGCCAACCAGCCAACTACCCTTGTGCATAGCTTGCCACCATTAATCAGGTGCGTGGTTTCTTTATAGATATAATTATTAGGTCTTGTTCTATTGGTTACTATCCTGCCTGTTAATTTGTCACCCCTGTAATTTTATGTTGAATGTATTGACATATACTGTGCACAAGTCAATTTTAGAATTAGTTTTGGTTGAATTCAAATGAAACTTTTCTGTCTATTTTATGTTCTTTGTATAGTATGCCAGTCTCAGCTATCCGATGGATTGTTATAGTTTTCATTCAGGTCTGGATATGTGGACAAAATCTAGTCAGCAACCTATTTGAATGAGGTAGAATTTCTTATATATTTTCAAATAAGTAAATTTATCACATTCTCAATAGGAGTCGATATGTAAGGAATTTTAAGCATTTACTGTCATATTAACGTAATATTGTTTTAAATATAATTGTCACCCGTGCAGCCTGCAATCAACAAATTATTTTCCAACCTTATTCTTTATGATGAGATTCTTTATTTCCTCCTTACTGTCATCAACCAAAATTTGGCAAAATATTGATTTCATAGTTTTAATGCTCACATGCATTCTATCTAGATATTTTGCTATCGTGTCTTAGTCACTTAATCGTAAATGATATATATATATATATATATATATATATATATATATATATATATATATATATATATATATATATATATATATATATATAGTCTGTCGCTATTCTCAGTAGTTGGTTAGGTTCTGTTCTCACCATGAGCTCCTTGTACATGGTATATTCAGAAAGACAGCTAGCGAACTGGATTTAGAATGATACACAGAGATATGTACGCCAGTTCGTCTGAGGTCAACTCAGGTGAGAACTAGGATCCCACAGCACTAGACTGTGTTTTCTAACTGTGCAATATATATATATATATATATATATATATATATATATATATATATATATATAACTCTGGAATATAATTCGTAATATCTTTATATTTTTCAGACTATACAGTTCAGATTTTGGTAGAAACCAATTATTCATAGCTATGCATTTTGTGAAGTTATATGTAATAAATACATTTCTATATTTTTCTTATTGGAATATGGTGCAAAGCTGTCATTTACAATAACGAATATTGATGCACTTATCTGTTGTAATAGGACTCAACGTGACACGTACTGAAAATGGTCGTGTTTTGCCTACAGCATTCGTCAACAGTACTGTCAGTTTCAGTAATCACGCTAAAGAAATATTGTGATCCTTAATCAGTGTTGAGCTTTGAATTATCATACGTTTGGATAAAGAAGATATAATATCTTGGATTTATTGAATTCAAATCAATTTTCCCAGTGCTTCTGGGGTTTTATCAACGTTCATTGTATTGATTAGTAGCAAGAACAATTTCCTTCATTCACGTGCATTGATATGGTGCAAATTAATCTTTGTCCTTTCGCCCAAGTAATTGTAATACAGTAAACAACAAAAGTGGCATCTTCGTGACTGGAACTTGTTCAGATTAGTGTATTGATCCTAATTACAACGGCCATTTCTTGCTGGTAAGGAACAGGCCTATTGTGCCCTCTTGCAGGCTGTAAGAAGCGTACTGTGCGTCCATGTTCTAAACTGACATATAAGAACATGTTTGGTTGTTGTTGTTGTATTTGTTTTTGTAGGGTTTAACGCCATTTTTCAGCACACGATAGGAAAAACATACATAAACGCATACATAAAAATACACACATACACACTATACATGGTGGCCAGTATTAATGGTGGAGGAACAACCCGGGAACATCCCGGAAAGAACCTCCGCCCCACGAGAAGCTACTGGCAAGCTTTCTCACATACCCACATTGGCTGAATCCGAGACTCGAACCCACGGAGACAGAGGTGAGATGGCAGTGATCCGTAACGGAGAGCGCTTTAGACCACTCGGGCATGTTAATGTAGCTCGTTCTAAGGGGGAAACACAATAGTCAATTACCATGACTAGTTTCGCCCTCTTTGTTTTGGGCGACAACACGAGAGTCATGTGACACAAACGTGGTCACTTACGGACCAGATAAATAACCAGTGCAATGCAAGTTATCAGATGTTACAACAGGCACTGGCGATCAATATTAACATTTCATCAAAATGGCAACTTCAATACACCTGGTACTGTCTCCGCTTTAATATGTAAACAGTTGTCAATATTACATACAAATTTATTCATAGTTGAAACATATTCGACGGTAATACACGTATAAAACGAGCGTATCTTATCAAAACCAAATTTTAAAATGTCAATATACTAATTTTGATTCATATCATTTCTATATATGTCCCAAAACACTAATGAATATGCACTATTGGTTTTAAGAGCAATATGTAATTTCACATTGTGTATGAATCATGAATATTATGTTTCATAACAAAATATTAGTGAAGGGTGGAGGGGCTTGCTATAAAGCCACATATAGGCTTCAGTGGTACAGGGTGGTTGTGGAGGGGTTTGCTATAAAGCCACAGATAGGCTTCAGTGGTACAGATGGGTGGAGGGGCTTGTTATAAAGCCACATATAGGCTTCAGTGGTACAGAGGGTTGGAGGGGCTTGCTATAAAGCCACAGACAGGCTTTAGTGGTACAGAGAGTGTGGACGGGATTGCTAAAGAGCCACAGATAGGCTTCAGTGGTACATGGAGCATAGATACAAGCTATTTATTATTAAAATTACATGTTCACAAAGCAATGCTCCATCACCATATTTAAGAAATATGCCAATTTCTGATTGAAATAACATGAGGTTAATTAAAAAAGCCTGATCAAACACGACTATCAAAACTGATGGAATATGTACGTGTTTGAATGCTTCAATTGAATTTCATTTTAAACGACATCATAAAGATGAGTTCAATATTAAAAACACATCCGATTGTAGTTTCTAGAAAAGTTATGTAACACTTCAAAGCCAAATGTTGGCTGCATCATCTCAAACACGCTGAGTTGATGATAGTGACAGGGGATTTACTCTAGACAATGATGATGACTCACTTACTCGGACACCACCGGGAAACGAATTAGAAGGCTTCTTTTTGGAAAGCATCGCAAATGAAACTGCTTGAGATTCTTCAATGCATCTTGTGGCAGAGTTATCACAGTTCTGTCAACTCCGGAATCATACAGGACCGATTTTTTATCGCGCAAATAAAACAATGATTCTGAATGCAGGTTGAGGCCTTCAATTTTTCAGCATATAGAACACAATTTGGTAAATATGATATTGAAGCTTTAGCCTCAAGACTAAATTGTCAGTTGCTAAGATATATTCGATACAAAACAAGATGCTTAAGGTTCACTTCCTGATGCCCTTGCTGTATCCTGAAGTATTTTCACTCTACCATATGTTATTATCATTTTTCAGCGTAACTCTAAATTGGAAGAGTGGGAGTGGAGGTGGTGATGGTGGCAATAATATTGAGTACTCAGCCATGGTTCCCCAACTTACTGTCTTTTGTGTCAGATCAGTCGTACATGCTGCCCAGAACTTCATAGGCTATCTTTCTTCCACGGAACCTCACCATAATGCATGCATTTAGAATGCTCGGTTTGGAAGTGATTCACTGTTCAGGCAGGTTATATAAATAAGTCATACCATAGGCAGTTTCTCATAGTTTATGCTGCACATGGAGACAATTAACACAGTTACAATATCAGAGTGGAGACAATTAGCACAGTTACAATATCAGAGTGGAGACAATTAACACAGTTACAGTATTGGAATATCTCCAGAGATTTCGCTGTTTTTATGACCAAAACAAGGTTTATCCATTCTGCTAATTTGTGCATTTGCAATCATAATCGATGCTCTTTCATAATGAACAGGGATAACGTACTATCAATACAGCCATCTAAGTTATTGGCACGTCTAGTTTTGTTGGACGGCTTAGATTATTCGCAACATCCTTTGCTTGAATATGTTTGGATACGAGTATTTAACAAGAGTCCTGGTTCACATAAGAGTGTAGTCACACGGGACGCTGATTTTTCACCAGAATATAGTCACATGGGACGCTGATATGTCACAAAGATAGTTGGCTTTCACGGGGTTTGTAAGCTATTTTGTTTTTGTAGAAATTTTCCCCATATACATTAGTTTTGTTTCTGACATTGCTTTCTGGCCAAAGAGGATAAACCATTGATATGTTAGATCTTGGAAATTAACATGTGAATAAGAAAGATTTATCTTTATAATGGGTGATCTGAAGAAAACATGTACAGGAAATCATTGGAGTGAAATTCGCACAGCAGCTTATGCACCAGACAGATCTTTTTGTATAGTCACTCTTGTGGATATTTCGATAGGACAAACAGTATTAGGAATAATAACAGCAAAACTGTCTGTAAGTTTCCACCCCCGTTTTTGGGCAGTGAACAGGGACATTATTTCAAGATAGTTAAATTCCACCTCGCAAGCTTCTGCCATCAATACTGTTCATTTATACTACATAGTACATAAACGACATTCACTATCACTGTTTTGTCATACAAGAGGACAACATTAAAACAGCTGGTTGGAGCACATACTTTGTCTTCCTGAAATATTATCAGAAATCAAGGCACACCCGACCTTACATTCAGTGAAAACCAGTTTGAATCAGCTTCAACCCATTGTTATTAAATTTAGTACATGTTCATGTTCAGTTGAATTTTCTATCATAAATTCTCACGATTAACCATGCACAGTGATTAGCCTTTTTCACCCTACCATGCTTCCATCACATGATAGACTCTAAGCATATATTGGCGTCCAATAAAATTGAAAATTGAAATGATACTTACTACTCTGAAGTTGTATGATTATTTCATTGAACCTGTAGTTACCCTTAGAGATCACATGTCCACCCACCGTCCCTGCTTCTTATATTGTATCATGTGACATATCTAAAGACTAACCAGTCAAGTGAGCTATGATTAATCTCGTTATCAATCCACATGCGTTTTTAACAAACCCTTCTGCCTCTTGAGGATGCGATTTGGTCGTGCCCAATTGTTAGCTTTGTTAAGGATTATGGATTGTGTTAAATTGTATACAAACATATAAAATATTTGGTAAAACCGATTCAGTAACTTGGGTTCCCTTAATTTATGTCACACGCATACTGCTTAAATTCGCATATAACAAAATGAACTTTTGCTGAAAAATATAGATCAATCGACGAACTAACAATGTAATTATCTGACTATCGTCATGTTTCAGGTCTGTTCATATTTTCTTTCTCGTTCATCCATTGGCTACATCACTGTATGCAAATTACGACCTTATTGCTATCGTAACTGAATCATTCGTGCAATTCAATATATCTAAAAATGTGACCTGACTAATGTAACAATGGTATTAATTGTCCCTTAGGTCACTTTGCAGTTCAGGACAATTCTTTCACTTGTCTGAAATACTATTGTGTACATGTTTTTTCCTGGAAGAAATAAAGCACATATTTAAGGACATAGTTATGTGTCTCTCGTGTGCTCGGAATTTTAAGTCTATTTATAACGGTGAAGTTCTTCTAAGCTGTCAATTCATTAGGCCATATATTTCAAACGATCTTTTTCCCAAACGATGACGAATTTGCCTCTCTGCAAGCATTAGTTTCTCGTTAGTGATTTGATAATGCTATTATGTTCACACACACACACACACACACACCAATAACACCCACACACCAGCACACGCACCCCACCCAACACACACACACTAAAGAGTAATAATTGTACTATATCAGGAATTAGATATACAAATATGCAGAGAATGTGCAAAGGTACTTTGTTTTGAAGTATAAGTTATCAACAAAACTAATTCACCTAAATCGACCAAATACATTTTACAATAAAGAAGACTGTTTTAAGGAGCTGGAACAGTAATTATCTGAATGTTATTTATTAATTTTATCATGTCCATACAGACATTTGAATTTATCATGTCCATGTAGGTGTTGGAATTTATCATGTCTTTACAGGTGTTGGGATTGATCGTGTCTATACAGGTGTAGGATTGTATCATGTCTATACAAGTACATGGTTTTATCATGTCTATACAGGTGTAAGATTTTATTATATCAATACAAGTGTAGGATAATAATTTGTTATTCATATTCAAATGCACACGAAATAAACGTACAGAGATAATACATTCATTTACAAACTGTATGATATTTACGGTGAATTTCAGATTTGCATGAAGCTAAAGGCACCATAAAAAGAATGTGCGTGTTATCATCGGTTAATTTTTTTTTAAACAATACATAATATAAATGATAGAAATAAGTAAAGATTCTTCAAAAACACACAGTAATACCAGATTACAGTGGAGTTTGTCAATATTCTCAACAATTTCAAAGTTCTGATAAGCTTGACCCTTTAATCGAATATTTTGGTTAAAAGCACAGCAACTTAAAATTCATTATTTCATCGCAGCATACACTATGATAACATCTTTCATAGAGTGAAATACAATTATGTAATTTAGCATTGATATATATCCGATCTGGTCAGAAATACTCCCACTCATACTGGATGGAGAAGCATTAGCGCAAATGATAAAATATTGCAAGGGAATTATGCTAATCTTGGACAAGGGCCCACCAAGTGCCGTATAATTATCCATCATATACACCTGAAGATGGCTGAATCGGACTTTGGTGCATAATAAAAACTAAATCTAAGACGTGTTTTGTACTACTGGGACGTACAGAGATGTACAATTAGTTCAAGGCCACTAATGGAGACAAGAGTCGCATTGGCTCAGAGGTTAGCACTTGAATCAAACTGTCTCATCAATATATATATGATTGTTCCATAAAACACTATTCCAAACCAAACCGGTACTAAATAGTTCAGTTAATCCACTGGATAAGGGGATACATGCTTTTCTAAGAATGGAACGGAAAACGGAGATGGATACCCGCAACAAGACGCAAATAAAAAAGCTTTTTTCAACATATCTAGATTTCCATTCTGTAGTGATTGCAGCTCTTACTTAAGTCGTTTAAATGGCATGTTAATCAACACTTCATTCCTGCTCATCGATAGCCGGATTGCGGATTAAAGCTGAATTGAGTTCTAGAACTTTATTGAAAAGTAAAATCTCCAAGCGAAAGATATTAGGTGGGTTGCATTTTGCATACATATTTACTGGAGTCTCGAGTCTTAAACCAAGGATAATTAGCATGGGGAAGAAACTTTCGGATTAAGTGTCGTTGTCAATGTCGATTTTATTCCCATTCGTTACATGCATCGTCTGGTATTGATTGAAACTAATACTGAATGAAATAGCATTCGTTATTTAGAATTCTAGGCTTTCTCGTATGTAAGGCAATCCTAAACCGGTCACTTCTGGCACCAAATATTTTGGCCGTATATTATGCCATTCTATAGCCAAAGCCGAGTTACAGAGGCGACGATTTAGGAAAGGTTGACTATAGTAAATATTGGGCGTAAGTCTGTTTTCTTGCAACATTGCATAAAATTTCTAATTTTATCCCAGCATCAGATTTAATTGACAAAATCTGCTTCTGTCCTACTGTCTTTGATTACTCTCTTCTACCTAAGATACATTCAAACTGACAAGACTCAATAACGTATATTCAATGACATGTAAAGCTCGATTGCTTGTAAAACCCATTGACATATAAGACTCTATAGCATGTAATATGCAATAGCATATAAGACTCATTAGCATATTCTACTCACTAACATGCTGTTAAACTCATTAGGACTCAATAACATGTATGACTTAGAACATGTAAGACTCAATAACATGTAAAACTAGATAACATGGTTAGAATGAACGTCAAAATTCAAATGTAACTGTTTCTGTCTTGCTGTCTTTGGTTACTATCTTCTAGTTAAGATACATTCAAATTAACAAGATTTAGTAGTATGTATGATTCAACAACATGTAAAACTCGATAGCATGTAAGACTCCATAACATTTAAGACTCAATACCAGATTGAAAAGTACCAACATTCTCCAACACAAACATTGTAAAATACTGGTACCTAAATAGCATATATAGCACACACACGCTTGTGAAGAAGTATTTCAAAGACAATTTTAAAACATGTATATGGAGTATCATTGATTTTATGTCGTCACGTTTTGATGATTTACATAATATGATGAGACTGTGGAAAATATCTCATTGGTGAATATTCCTTGAAAGTGACCACTTACCGTATAGTTTATAAAGTTAGCTTTTCAGTAGGACATCGCATTCTTGTCAGTATCCCAATATACCAACATGTCTAGTAAAGTAACACCCATTATGCAGTTTCGGTTAGACGTGAATTTACTTTTAAAGCATCGTTTCATTTGAGCTGTGTTTATTAGAGGGTTTTCTTTGTATAAAAAAAAAACAAACACCAAAGCCACAGATACATCGTTAATACACGATGCATCATGTCAGAGCTTCCTGAAATAGTATTTAGTCGAGGTGACGTAGTATCAGTTTCAAAAGTAGGATTTAACGTTTGTCAATAATCTTGTATGTGTAAAATCACACTGTTGACATGATACTATTAAATAAACATGACATTTCGAGATAATAAATGTCCAATATTGCTTTTCGTTGAATTAAAGAATCTATACTTGCACAGAATATCATTCGTTAAAGCAAATCCCACTGGTAAACAACGGAAATAGATTGTACATGTCAGAAACATATAACTTCATAGGCCTCAAATTAATCTCTAGTTCGCATCTAGGCATTAGCGTTGAGCTCAATGGAAAAAGCTTGTTCGACTGATCTCGTGTGCTGACCGACATCAAAGATAATTTTTAAAAATGACGTTAAGACTGAAAATTCATTTAGGTTGTTGCATATACACTCAGCTGAACTAATGGATCCGATGAGATTAGTAATAATAATAATAATAATCGTTATTTAGACATATTTGATTATAAATTACCCATCTGCCACAAGTGATCATCATCATATAGAATGGTTATTTTATTTTAAAATTACTTGCAACTCGCTCTCTGTGTCCGTCTGACTGTATGTCTGTCTATATATCGCAAACCATAGTCTAACACTGTTTAAATGCAGTTATAATAAAAGTTTGCGGGCAAACACGTTTAAGAATAGCATAGTAAAAGTACTGGAATAACCTCTTTAGAATCTGTAGTCAAGTCACCTTGAGGAAATGGTTTTATAAGCAGGTGTAATAAACACTGGAATCATTTTTCCTGGAAAGTCTAACTAACATACTATGGATAACCCAACCACATAACAGACTGGGGAAACTTTAACATATAGATATATATATAAGCTAAACAGCTTATAGGTTTAACTGCAAAGGCAAGAATAAAATCTAAGCTGGAGACGGAAACCCGACAGATTATCCTAAGATCACATCGTTATGGGCGAGATTTTTTACACTATCTTTCTCAGCACGTTATCAGCTTCGAAGAACATTTCTTCTCATTTGTGTCCATTTGTACATTTCTTCTCATTTGTATATATTTGTACATTTCTTCTCATTTGTATCAATTTGTACATTTCTTCTCATTTGTATCCATTTGTACAGTTTTAATAACTACTGCATTACATAGCTGATTAAACTAGAAACATGACAGTAAAACTGTATAATGAAAGTAGTGAGATATTCCTGCTGTTCTAATATTGACTATTTTGCAATAAAATATAAACATAATGTACTATCGTGTGAAAAGCAATATTTATAGTAGCGTGGGTTTAGTGCTATTGCCACGTGCTCATTACCAGAGCCACGGGCTGGATTTGTGGGCTCAAGGAAAACTTTTTCAGCAGGCCCATATGAATTACAAATGATGACGGCGGTGGGTCCCCTGGCCGTTGTTGGGTCCCTGGGATTTTGTCCTAGTCGTCCTAACATGCCCGCTTCCCTACTCATTATCATTATATATTAGAAAATTGAATGCATAGCAGACGTCTTAGTTAAATTATTCCATTAGTGAAGTCATTCCCAAGGGTAAGTAATTTAGTTCAGGTTTGTTCCTTGTTATAGAAGAGTGTATTATTTATATTGATCTGCAGCAGAATGTATTTGCAGTAAATATGCATATGCGAAATAAAGATGAATGTGATTAATATTGATGAATCATGCAGTACTGTTGTGATGAAATAGGATATGCCGTCGATGAATCAAGAGATACTGTTGTGATGAAATAGGATATGTTGTTGATGAATCAAGTGGTACTATTGTGGTGAAATAGAACATGTTGTTGATGAATCAAGAGGTACTATTGTGATGAAATAGGATATGCTGTCGATGAATCAAGAGGTACTGTTGTGATGAAATAGGACATGTTGTTGATGAATCATACGGTACTATTGTGATATGAAGGGTGTGCGATGCCTGTGCCTGACGTCCTGCTCGTCAAAGGAAAGTGAAGTGTATTTCACAGCCTCTCCTTTCCAGGTGTAGTTATCATCGCTGGACTACTGTCTGGCTCTGCTGGGAAGGAGGTTACTTGTATATGGCCTCTCCTACACTATTGTCTCCACAGCAGCACCTTCACGCGGGCGCCTTGTTTTCTCCCGGGGCCTGCTGTGTGGCGCGACCAAGTGACTAGTGGTACAATTGGTTGAGCAGACTGGGCTCGTTAGCCTTGGCAAGCAGCCAATCTAAGAGAAGGAAACCTCTGACTCCAAACCCGGGAAGATGAAGCTCGTTAGCCTTGTCAGGGAGTTCGTCTTGGAGAAGGAAACTCTGATTCCAAACCCACCAAGTCCCGGCCATTGGATGGTGGCTCCGCTGCCTTGTGGATATCGTCGGGAGAAGGAAAGAGTAAACCCATACAGAAAATCCGGAATGCAGATCCTAAGACGGCTGGGAGTCAACTACGACTTTATTCCGAACTGCTACCAATGGTCAAGCTCGGCATTCAATTGGACCCCACCAGCAAGGACTAGAAGGGGTCTTGACGTCTGGGCATCCCAGGATCTCCATACTCCACGCCGCCGCGGTTTGCGTAAAGGAGAGGCCACTCTTGACTCGCTACTGAGTGAGGAAACAACAAGGAAGCTGACAGTTTACGGGTTATAAGCCCCACCCGATTGGTGTAGGAAGGGGGCGCCACGGGTCAGCTTAGACGGTGGGAGGGTTCATCGTGTCTCACTGGCCGACTACCGCATACCTCAAGCCGAGCAGCTACCGGTCAGTAAAGTGTTGACCCGCCATCCTCGACCAGTGGGAGTCTGGAGCTCAGTGTGTTGCTCAGCATAACAAGCAGACGATAACTCCACACCAGACAAAAGAAACAAGAAACCAATAAAGAAGACTTCATCTCTTTGATTCGCAAGCTGCAAAATGCGCACCATGTGCACAATCATCTCTGACGGCCTCAGGGCGGTGCACGACACCAGGATGACGGCCATCATGGGTAGAGAACTCACCAGATTAAATATCAGCATAGCTGCCCTCCAGCGGCTCCCTCATAGAAGAAAACTACACTTTCTGCTGAAAGGGTCAATAACCTGAGGATCCTCGCCAGCATGGAGTGGGCTTTTCATTATAAACAACCTCCTGGCCTCGGCTGAGTCTCTCACAGGGGGAAATGAGCGTTTCTTGTCCATCCGCCTAACCACAGCTGCAGGTCCTGTCAACATCCTCAGTGTCTACGCCCCCACCCACACGTATTCAGAAGACACAAATGATCAGTTATATGGGCAAACTGGACGAACAGATCAAAGGATTCCCCAAAGACGAACCACCATTCCTCCTAGGCGATTTTAATGCCAGAGTAAGTGCAGACCACAAGTCACGGTCTATCAGTCTCTAACATCATGGCACTGGAAGGACCAACGAAAACGGTCAGAGACTGCTGAAGCGGTGCACCTACCATGACCTGTGCGTCACACACACCTTTTTCAAGTGAAAGCCACAACACAAAGTGTCATGGAAACACCACAGGTCTAATCGCCACCAGAACCTACCACAGTGCAGACTGCGACCCTTTACAAAACCAAGGGTGACCGCATTGACTGTAATTATTACAGAGGGATCTCGATCCTGAGCATCGTTGGCAAAGTGTATTCACGCATCATGCTCAACTGGCTTGAGCTGCTAAGGACCGTGTGTATCCGGAATCTCAACAAGTCATGTATATTCCACGTCACCATGCTTTTATTTGGATTTATGTATGCTCCACGTCATAGTGCTTCTATTTGGAACTATGTATAATCGATTTTTCCGGTAAGATGAAAGCATGTTTGAAAGCTCGAATTTAGTAGCACATTATGTTCGTTTCCGCATTTTTATTGGGTACGTTTAACGGACACCAAAGAGTCTCCCGACGCGAGAGATCCTGGGTCTTAACAAGCTGATAAGCAACCTTGCGAAGCTTACAGAGATTGATATAGAAAATGAAAAGCTGGACCAAGCTGAAGATAAAAAGTTCCGCAAGAAGATAAAAGCTCGCATTCAATGAGTCTAGGCTGAAAGAAAACCGCGGCTTATGACTGTCAGCGACAGCCTAGAAAGAATATGCAGCCCAATGTCTCGCATTTCGGAGTGTATCAAGGTAATTTTTCTGAGAAAAACCCTTCTACGAGCGATTATGAACACTCTTTCGTCAGCAGGGTATCACCATTGCCTTGAGTCCCACGGCTCTGAGGATTATTATATGCAAGTTTATGCATATAAAAGAATATGTACAAAAGCAGCTACAACAGCTGGCGAGATGCTGAAGACTCTTACAGAAAAGGCGTTATTGATACACTTTCTACATTAACATAGCCGATCTATTCCGCTTTTCTGCACTCAAAATAATACACACATATAGTAGCATGAGTGTGAGACCCGTGGGAGACAGGCTTTTTTGTTTTCGTGTTAGAGCGGAAGAAACCAGTTGGCTGCGACCCGGACTCAATACCTACCTCGAGTAGTGTTGGTTTTCTGGCATAGCGGTCACTGGCTTCACTTTTCATGGTGCTGGTCCGCAATTGTGCGTTAGCGCTTGACCAGATTTGAATCGCAGCATCCGACAAAATGTCCTTGCTCTAATCCACAAGTGCCTATGTAAAGACCCATG
Source organism: Sinohyriopsis cumingii (assembly GCA_028554795.2). Taxonomy (NCBI): domain Eukaryota; kingdom Metazoa; phylum Mollusca; class Bivalvia; order Unionida; family Unionidae; genus Sinohyriopsis; species Sinohyriopsis cumingii. Next base: position 48,279,017 of record CM068834.1, read on the forward strand.
TCGCTTGGAAAAATGTAAACTTCTGGTCTTCCCAGAAGTAATCTATATTACTCATGGCACATTGCAGCGTGGCTTGGTAATTTTGAATCATCTTTGAGAGGTCTATTCCAATTATTTAAGTTTTTGAATGTATGTCCACGTAAACATTAAAGCGCTGGTGCCAGACCATTTGAAACCTTGCGACTTGTGCGAAAATCGTTTTAGGGACCCACACTGAACTGGCAAGTGGTATGTAGCGCAAATAGCTATTATAGATTGTGTCCAAACAGTTAATGTTGATGTGCTTCTGCTGAAAGTCCAGCTATTTTGTTGCCAAAGCATTTGTGTGGGCCCCAACCATGCACCGAATATCTCATGAAAGATCTTTCTCACTTGGTAATAGCCGGTAATGGCTACGAACCATTTAGCTGCTGTTTAGATGACCACAGATACTTCCGTCAAAACCAGTGGTCTTTCACCAGATTCCAAAGCTCAGCAGAGCTGGCCAAAACTGCATCTCGTCGATTACTCCTTGGTTGAAGATAAGCATGTGGTTCGTAGGCTCTTTCGAGGCGATGGAATATATACTTTGGACCTTTCCTGTAACCAGACGTAGGTCCTTTATAACTTTAATCCTGCTCTGTATTGGCTGATTTTCTACATAGGAAATTGGCTCTTGAGCAGGTAATACGCACTTATCCTGACACCCATGCATTTTTCCGAGAGATGTCGTTTAGACCAGATGGTACAATGTATCGGCTGCGTTGGGTATTGGCATTGCAGCATGGATACTGTCGATAAAACAACATTAACGCAGGCTGCCATTCCTATAATGACAGTAGACTACAATACGGCAAATAGGGAAGGTGGGGAGGGAGACAGCATACTGCTCAAAGGTCATGCTGCCGGTCGATCCGGAAATTAACGAGAATGACAGCACTAATGCAGGTGGCACAATACAATGCATTGCTGAGAGAGTATCTGCGTCTCCTTGGAGTTGGAATGTACCGGTTTAGATTGGGGCGGAACAAAGATGCCAAGCAGACTGACGTCACAGGCCTTGATTAGGAAGGGTTAATTAATCTTTCTATATAATTACAACAGAAACGTACTTCTCTCATGATGACTCCGGTGCGACTGCTACTGCAGTAAGAAATGGTGTTTGGTAGAAAAACGTTATCATTAACAACGGGGCGCAGAGAGCTCTACTATTCTTTGACAATCTCTAATAATCAGAAGTTCCACTCACCGTTCAAAATTTGATGCATTCAGGGATAATTTGTGTTAACAAAATATGATTTCTTTTTACACTATTTACAGCGATCACTTCTTACTTTGTCTTGCAAGAGTCAAGAAGACTAAATAGGATTATTCTCGATATTATGCAAGGTTAGAAAAAAATAAATTGCTTGTCAATCATGCTAAAATATCTATTACTAAATGTGTCATTTAAAAAGGTCGTGCATGAAACAAAATGTTTCATGTGTGTAATTGATTAAGCATTAACTTGAATTTCATCCATCACTGCCATGCCGAATATATTGTCAATGGAAGAACCACTGCCAAATCACCCACTCACGTTCAGTAATATCAACAATTACAATATCTCACTCATATTCAGTAGAAGCACTACTACTATATCTCATCCACATTTAAAGGAACCATTACTATATCAAACCCACCTTCTGCAGAAACACCACCACTATATCACACCAACCTCCAGTAGAACCGTAACTAGCAAATCACATACACCTTCAGCTGAAGCACCACTGCTATAACACACCCAACTTCAACAGAAACGTCACCAATATAGTACACCAAACTACAGTAGAAGCGCAACTTCTATATCACACCCACCTTCAGTAGAACCACCACTACTATATCACACCCTGCTTCAGTAGAAGAACTACTGCTATTCCAAGGACTATTTTAACATTTAGCATTTGTTAACATTTTAACATAGTCGTGATGGTAATTATATACTCTAAAAGCAAAGCAGTGTGTTGTATCATTAGAAACAGCTCAGTAAAACTGAGTAAAGAGGCTTCGTGTCGAATGTTTCGTGTCGAATGTTTCGTGTCGAATGTTCAAGCGAAACAAAGGGAGATCAAATTAGTACAACGAAATTAATTACTCATCAATATGATCAAAACACTTAGATGTTAAGAAAGTGAAAAATATTTTTAAAAATCACATTCCACTATTATATTCAAACGCATTTTTTCCCCTCAGATATTTCTTTCCTAGCATCATCCAGGGTGAGGATTTGGATTAATCATCACCAGGCGATGACAATATATTTCTAATATAACCAAGAGACATAGACACATCTACATAGCTGAATTACATGAAGTAGATACCTTTTCCTATGTAATGCAACTTACTGTAATTAGCAATCAATATTAGAATGAAAACATGTCATTCTTTTTTACATGCATGATTGACCTCAGTCCTAAAACTTTTAGACATTCTTAAAGAAATGGCTTGTATCCCGATCTGTATTGCCTAAGAAGAACAGCCTCGTGAAAGGCACCGTCTGCACATAAACAGAAAACCAGACTCTCCATAGTATTTACTCCAGAACCCATTATGAATTTCTGACAGCAATGTCTGCACTTAGCTTAATTTTCAATCCAGATATATTGCATATTCCAGCCAAATTAGAAATAGCTGTAGTTATATTGATAGGATATCAAATGTATCATCGAATAGCTCTTATTGGCAAACGTAATGTTGGTTTTATTTGCAGAATCCCCCCCCCCTTCATTAATGCACGCAAATAATAGATTAATAAGAACAGTCTTGAAAAGATTAGACATATTTTCACTTTCAAAGCCGGTACTAAGCCTCTCCTTAACCTCTTTATAAAAATTATCTTTACAAAAATTGTGCGACCAGAAAAAAAAGTGTCTTGTGTCTTGAAACGAGAGATAAAATTGGATACGAATGCACCGTAACAATAATTAATAGCAAAGAAAAATTAAAACGTAAAACCTTAGCAAAACCTATTTCATAAATAATTTCTTACAATTTCATCTCTTATGATCAGTAAGTGGGGTATTTTTCATTTCGTTTCCATTTATCCTTTACTTCTTTAAATATTTACTTTTAAATAATAACTCATTTTGTTATTTACGTACGTGAAAAGAAACATCGAAATTTCAAAGAAGTCGATCTTATTGCAAAGACAGATACTTAAAGAAAATTAACCCTTGTCGCATTTAATGAAATTTAAAAATATTAGAAAGGGATACGGACACTTCAATTATAATATTAGAAAGGGATACGGACATTTCAATCATAATATTAGAAAGGGATACGGACATTTCAATCATATCGTAACAAGGAGGAATGTGTTGAATTATCTCAACCTGCAAGAGATGGACACCAGTTTTAACTTTGCTAAGAAGGACTATAGATAAAATATTAATTCAAGAATTCCAAATCAAGCTCCAACAATAATGTTAACTGGATTACAACGAAATTTCTAAAATCCATATTAGTCGTTTTGGCCTAAATAATGTGTATTCATGAACGATTACTTTAATTCAAAGATGTTTCAAAATAATATCAGTCAAATCAGATCTTCGTCTGTTTTGTCAAAATCGAAAAAGAGCTTTTCAGTCCCCTCGCCTAATTTATATTTAAGATGGCGTTTGTCTTCCCCGATTAGCTGGTTAATTCTAACAAATGCCCTAGTTTCAACAGTTTTCGTATTGATTTATTATTAATATTAATTATTTTAGGTCTCCCTTTTATCTGCGGCTACGCAAGTCAATGAGAAACAAGAGGTGTTGTTTTGTTCTCTTTAGGTACTAACCCACACATTCAATAAGTCATACAAATACAGTACTGCCATATGCGCTGAAGCCGCGACAGCCGATTTCAATGATCTTCTCTCAATTCAAATCCGCCATCGTAGTAGGAACTTGTCGTACATCTCGGAAAGCACAAACAAAAATAAAATCAAACTCGGTATTAATAACGTAGCTGCAGGTGATGCAATGAGTCTGTACATTTTACACTCACATCGCTTCACCTGAAACGAGGTTAACTGTTTGGCGATAAGTCTAATTTCTTTATGTTTTCATTTTGTATGCTTTTTATAATGCCTTCTTCACCATTTTTATTTGACCGTATGTAAACAGAGTATAAGCAAATTCACACCGCAGAAGGTATAGAAGACTCAAGAAAATGCATCTTAAAAATATTCATTTTAACTGCATAGGACATCATTTTTATGAAATTGAGGCTGTAGAGGGGTATAAAGTATTCATAAAGGTTTAAGTCAAAATTATGCGTGGCGACCTGAGTCAAGGTTCTCGTCTTGTTCTCAAAACACAAGATATCCACAGTAAGGATTCAGAAACCATTCTGCGCATTTTTAAATCTTTTTCCGAAATATTTAAGTATGTAAATAATATTCTGAGATAATAAATTTAAATGTCGATAAGGAATAATGAGCTGGATAAGACAATGCTCAAATTAAACAAATATATGCCCTACAAGTTCTAGCAAATTTATAGCATTATCAAATTTTAGCAATAATTTGTTTGATTAGAGAGAGTCAGTGCTGGAAATATTTCTCAAAACCGAATAATCAGTCAATTTCTGGCCGAAAATGTCACACTGTATAGTATCCAGCAGACTTTATTGCAGCATGGCTTAGTTTCGTAAAATAGATCATTCCTAATTGTTTAATGTAAGTTATCATCTTGATACTTTTACGAATCAGTGTTGTGTCATTTGAGTTTGGTATAATTTTGTGTATTAGGTGTATGTGTGTTTGTGTGTGTATGTGTCATTCGGATTTTTAACGTCATATCGCTACGATGTCTGCAGTGTGGCAGATTATAGTGATGTCTAGCACTGGGGCGTCATGCCACAGACATGTAGCACTATGTCCCACTCAGTCATATTATCATAACACCAGGCCGACCAGTCCTAACACTAATCTCTTAATGCTGAGCACCTTGCGAGGGAGCTGTTAGTACCATTTTAAAAGTCTTTGGTATGACTCGGCAGGGCTTCGAACCCACGACCTCTCGCAACCGAGGCGGACGCCCTAAAGACTATTCCGCCGGAGCGGTCTTGTGTTTTATGTGTTTTGGGTCACATTAGTAGCACCTGGCATGAAATTCAGATATACGTCTTAGAAACACGTACCGAAAAATCATGCGAACGGGAAGCCAGAGAAAACCATGCAAGTGTGAAATTAAGCGTCTCATAAATGTGTTTTCATTGGCTGATTAGGGGAAAATGTATTTGTGATAGTAGAGCATTGAAGAACCCTTCAGATGACAGCGACTGTGGTCATGAGGTTCATGGATATAGGGGAAATAAGTACCGCCACTAGTCTATCGCAGGTGTTGCTTGATTTACTCGGTGGTGGTTTGTTGGAAGACTCCCTGGTTAGATTGTCTTGAAGTAGCGGTACGATATTGGATATCTTTGTAGCATTTTTTGTTTTGTTAGATTGTTGTTTGTGTTCTAACTAAAGTGCTGCTATTTGATAATGTTTTTGCAAAATAAATTCCTTTCCAGTCAGAATTACAAAATTTATAGTGTTGTGCGTATGATTGACAAAAGAATAACCTTCTGAATGATTGTTTCAACTATTCCAAGTCTACTGCTCGCCACACACGCACACATAAAAACGCTCAAGTGATCATGATACGTAATCAACAGCTGGCTAAATAACACAATTTTAAAATGAATGTATGGGTGGACAGCCGCTATGTCCCCCTGGTAATTGAATGGATTGGCTAAGGACGTCCCAATGCCGTCATACTGGTTGAATCGAAAACTCGAAAACATTAAACTGTTGGCCAAATAGGTCCGTTCGCTACCGGTGATAAATAGTTTTTAAATATTATATTTCCTTCTGAGTCTTGATTGTGAAAGTATATGTCACTATTAATCTGACTAACCATGTGCAATAGTGACTTCCAGAAACATTGGTTAGAAGATGATTGTTTCTGCCTTATGCAAGATTTATACAAATTATGCATGGTTTGTGTGCTCTGTGAGAAGTCTTAAATCTCATTGTGTGCTTTGGTGTAAGATTTCCTCTTGAGCTAATAGTAAGAGATAAATGGGAAATTATGATCATGTTAATGATAGTAAGCGGTATTATGTCATCGTAACATTTGTATATTAGTATTGATGCAGTTCTGAGGTTGCAGTGTCCGAAGATATGGCATTTTTAGGTATGCGTGTTCTTATAGGAATCGTCATCTTTCTACCTAAGGTTTCGTCATAGTAAGCAGGGTGAGCATGCGCGTTTGAAGTGTTTTAGGCGCTGCTGAGTGTAGAAGCGACATGTTTCTTTGTCGCCATGTTGGTCAATTCATGACTAGTAGAGAGGATGCGATATAGAAGGCAGGTCAACATTTTATGTAGAAAACTAATATGCAGGCAATGAGAAGCGATTTTGCTCCATCTGCGATTTTTTCGTCGTGGTTGCTGCAGAGGTATTCGTCTTTAAACAGTTGTTGGTGGCTTGTTCGTTGTACGGGAGAGAGTTGATGTACAGAAATTGTAGCAGCAGGGAGAAGCTGTTGGTTTTGTGTGTTGTTACTTTGGCAGACTGTCAAGCAACTAGAAGAGACTGGCGTTACTCTAACGCCTTTCTAAAATGAACTTGTTTGAGAAGATCCTGAAATGATTGGAATAGACTTTTGCAGCTTGCAAATATTTCACGATACTTTGCAGTCTTGAAAGTTCAATCTATGCGCTGGCATGTTTGACTGGACTTTACAAATTTTATATTATTTTTATATTTTATCTTTTATTTAGACGATGATTTTACTTTGTCGCTTATTTGTTTAGAGTGGCGAATTAAGGATATCAGTTCCACGGATTTCTAGTCAAATCTGTAATTATTGGGAATCGCGAAGCCGGTTAGTTGCTGATTATGAGGGAGTAATCAGTTGTTATTCATGGCCACAGTTATGATTCTTTTGGGTACATTTACGTCTCCGTTGATAGCTTTGATTATGGAGAGTCTGTGTTTGGAAGATATTTCTCGAAACGAGAACAATTGCTTGGAGCGTACGTCATAGCGCACAGTATTTACGAAACTTTATAGTAGCATGGGATTAGTTTCATAAAATGGACTTTTCCTAATTTATGTTGTCTTGTGACCTATGGAAATTGGGGTAAAATCAATCTCAATCCAACATAATGTATGTATTGTTTGATTCAATCTGTAATGATGTGCTGTATGACATGTGACGTGTTGCAATACGTTTCAGAATAATTCATCATTACGTCTCTGTCCAGCCACTCACCCGTAGAGGCCATTACTGGCATGGGGTGTAAGATGATAATGGCATTGAACAACTGACATAAACTTTTCTATTTACTTTTAGAAAGCCAGTAAGCCCGAAAACATTAAATCATGTAATTTAACATTCAATGCGACTAAAGTGCCAGCTAAATTGAATACTTAGAGTTTTATTCCCCAAAGTTATCTGACACATAGATTAGTTTTGGTCAGCTGTTTTCAATGATTCCGTCAGGGATTTCATTATTCAAACCATCGCAGTATTAGCTTTGGTAAGTGGCTGACACCCTGAGTATCTGAGCTGATGCCCATTCCATTTATCAACCTCTAATACATTGTCTGAAGTTGACACTGTGGAAATAATTGGTAATGCCATTTCAGTTAAATTGACAACGAGCTTACCAAGACGTGACTGGATATAATACTAGTTTATAATGTTTAATAATCAGGTCTATGTCTGATTTACAAAGTTCGAGTCTTCCTAATTCCATTGTAGGTGTACTATTATATAACAGGTACGTGTAAAATTAAAATAAATTTTATGATTGTTTTAATTTACAGAAAAACATGTGTCAGTTTTATTTTAATTAGAAAGGTAATAATAATACAGAGTTTTTATATGTAGTGGTTAATTATTAATAACTTTACAAAGAATTAAAGTTTATGTTCATCCATTGTTTCTGTACAGATATGATTTAACTCCCTTTAAGGTAACAGTTTTCTTCCAAAGACGAGTGCAATTCAGTTCCAGCATAAAGTGTCGTTACTGAATTTGTGTAAGTGGTGATCGTGGTGCTCATAACATTACATTATGTCTTGTGGGACAATTTAATATTACCGATGCTACACTGCAGTTAAGGATGGAGGTGCCCGAAAATTGCCTTCACCTTTAGCATGTGGAGAATTTTTCTAACAAGATGGATATTTACAGTCACCACTGGAACAAGACAGGTTACCCTCTTTGTCATTGGATAAATCTCGAAGACAGGATACCCTCTTTTGTCATTGGATAGATATCAAAGACAGGTTACCCTCTTTTGCCATTGGATAAATCTCGAAGACAGGTTACCCTCTTTTGTCATTGGATAAATCTCGAAGACAGGTTACCCTTTTTTGTCACTGGAAGAACCATATATTTTCAATATAGAAAGCAGAGCCTCTACATACGCATTACTGCTTGCTGAACAATCTTTGTTTTGTGGGATGTACTGTCGATAAATTAACCAACGATAATATTCAATAAATAGTGTATAACCAAAGAAATAAGCAGTATCAATAAGTTATTCACATATGACACTTTTATTCAAAGCTGATCCCATCATAATGCATTTTATGAAGCCCTTTGGGACGTGAGCATATTTTTAAATAATGCAGTTTTTACACACACACACACACACACACACACACACACACACACATATATATATATATATATATATATATATATATATATATATATATATATATATATATATATATATATATATATATATATATATTACATTTACAAACACCAATGATTTCATAAACTGTATTGTTTGGGATTTTAGAAAGATAAAGAACTTAATTACTTTCTTTTGCCAGTCGGATGGAAATAAAACACCAACGGAAATAACATAATCAAATTCCATGACAATTTGGAGAGGTTTATAATGAATTTGGAAGAAGTTCCGTCAAATTTTATTTCTGACCCACTGATTTTTTTAAAAGCAAATTAAATAACGGACTGCCGATTCGCTTATTCAGATATGAGTGACGTAATCGCTCTGAAATGCAGTAAATTCATCATTGTGTACAGTCTTTACTTTAATATGAATGTTTTGTTTACAATTTACTTTATTTTATATATGTCTTATTGCTATGATAAATAAACACTTAGGTTTAGTAAAGTCGTTCTCCAGATGAAGTACAGGCCTCCACCTTTACAAGACATAGTTGATTCTACACGAGAGAGAGATTAGACTTTTAAAGTCACAAAAAGTTTTGCTGACTTTACTGTCATTAAAACGTGTGTGTTTAATAGGCTCAATTTTCACACAAAAGCCTTCTGACCAATGCCCCTAAGAACAAACTAAATATAATGGACAAGAAAGAAGTACCAAAGAGGTAATTCATGCCCAGTCTTTCCTCTTATCTTCTAATAAAATATATATCTTCCTTCTGTTGTTTTCTATTAATAAAAAAGTATTTAATATCCAGTAAAACATAAACTGTACACAAATATAATTTGCCATTTAAAATAAAAAAATTAACGATAAATAAGTACTTGAGGAAGAGTAGTAAATGTTTATCATAAGCTCTATAAAACAATGGCCCGACCTGGAAGAACATTAACCCAAAACTACGGCCCGGTCTCGAGGAACAGTAGCTTAAATTCATTGCAAGTGCACAGGTCTCTTAGACCACACAATATTGACTGCAAATGTGTATAAACACCTGAGTGAAGTATTAAATTATTTATTTAATTCAGAAACATATAAAGTGTATTAGAAGTAGACAAAATTATTTTTGGTATTTATGTTCAGAAACCTAAAACGGAATATTTGTCAAGGATGTTTTGAAATAGACCTTGTAAGTAATCCGTCATTTTTCCCGTATCCTAATTGTCTGGACATATTTAAAAAAAATATCTTCATCAGAAAAGTAAGTATGCAATTTGTATGAAAATTTCAATTGTGTAATCGTGCTTGACTTTAACAAAATCAATGTACTCGTAATACATTTGTATTCTGTCATCATGCATTACAAAATAACACCATTAGAATGCTAATCTTGTTAAACACACAAATTGTTAATCTTGTCGTGGATGTTGGCATTCTTTCTTTATTTTGCATTAGTTTGAGTCAAAAAATGAAAGACTGAAATATTTCTGTTGTCGACAAAAGCAGTTGTAAGAACTATCTGAGTATGATTTATATAATCCTATAAATAGTTACAATTTTTTCAGGTATGTAAAAGCCCTTTTGTCGAATCTCTTGGACGATAAATGACGTATCCGTTGATGGGTTATTGTCAATTTTTTGTATTGTTGCTAAGCTAAAAGCACAATTGCAGTTTTTTATGAAATGTTGATGCTATTGTTGTTTTGGGTATAACGCCATTTTTCAGCAAATTATTGACAATACATGGCGGCCAGTATAACTGGTGAAGGATCAACACGAGAAAACCCCAGAAAGAACTACGGCCCTACGGGAAGCTAGTGACAAGATTTCTCGCATACCCAAAACTGGTCGAACCTGAGACTCGAACCTACGTGGACAGACGTGAAATAGTACTGATCGGTAAAGGCGATCGGTTAGACCACTCGGCTACCAAGTTCTCTGCATAAAATGTAATAAAATCTCTATTTTTTAGGCTGGATCTAACATAAATAATAACGAGACATGCGCTAAAAAGTAATAATGCATGCCGTTAATTGGCATTAAACAATTTTATCAGCTAATTGTGAACAATGTCTTAATTAATAATGTTATTTCGCAATCTCAGAAGAACAAATAAAAGACCCGCAAAATCTAGACAGTTTGAAAGCTACAGATTTTAATATATAGTTTGCTCTTATGTTTACGCAAGGCATTCTGTGATAAATTATCGTTCAGACAAAGCATAAATTAAAATATACAAATGCATAAACAAACTCACAATTTTTCTACAATTATTACCTCGTTTTGATTATTCTTCCAGTATCTGGTTCATTGTTCATTTTATCTTTAAAAAGCATGTTACGCCTGTAAAAGATGTTGATATAACTCTCTTACATTTAACATATTCAAAGCCAACTGAAGCTATTTTGAAAACCTATAAATGGCAACAAATTAAAAATTGAGTAGCATATGAACCAGTCCTTGTTTATAAAGTTGAAAACAACTTGACATCAGGCTATCTGAATACTTTTACCCCAATCTTCGAAGCACATAGCCAAAACACTCGATCTTTTACTAAAAATAAACAAAGCATTTCAAAAGACAAGACTGAAACGATTAAAATGACGTGTACATACACTTGTATTATAATAGGACTGCATCACCTAATGATATTAAATCACATACAACCCATGCTGCTTTTAAACAAAAATGTAAATCATTTTTTTATACCAGTCTGCAAAATATAGGTAGAAGTCCATCGAGAACAAATGAAGACTGTTCTTCTTCTTCTTCTTCTTAGTAATAGTAGTATTAATAGGTATGGACGTGGTACACCTGTATATTTGTTCGTGAGCGAGGTCAGAGAATAAATTTTAAGTATATTTCAATATCAGCTAATTATACCAAAATAAGTATGTTTTTAGGACACGCTGTTTTAATGAAATCTTATGTATTTAGTTATTTATCATCTCGATTTTAGTGACCTGAACTGTATAAGTAACACACTGTAGCTGTCTAGTGGAATACTGATAATCCGTGCAATTCTGGTAGACGGTGTGATCTGAGGATCAATTTAACCTTATTGGATATAAAGTTGGAAATGTACAATGAATTATCGCCCTCATGCAGGGCAATGTTAGAGAGTGGACAAGTTGGAAGACCGTAATTACGTTACGACCTAATTTGTATGCATGCAGCACAGTTTCATATGTGTGAAGGGATTTATATTCTTTAGTCAATTTAATATTTTATATTTCATTTGTTGCCGTTAATCCTATTATGTTAAGGCCCCAGTCTTCCACGGTTTCTAAAGAGTATTAGTTCAGACAATCGGATTAAAGTGAATGATGCTTTCTTGTCAGAATCACTGTTATTGCACACTTTCGAAAATTCTTTGAATAAAGAATAGCACGAATTTTCTACCAGTCTGGTCAGCTTGTCGTCTTTTCTTGTGAATGTTAAGTCAACTACACGTATCTGGCTCACGAGCTCTCAGCAAAGCAGACCAATATGTATATGTTTCTACATTCAGGACAGCAGAAGAAAAACACATATATTCACTTTGTTGAATAAACATATAACTAATTTAAAAAATTTTGTGTTTATTTAACTATCAAAATTATGGTCTACTTGACCTTAGTGCTATCTTTAAGAAACTTCAATTACAAAATTAAATAATTTTAGATAACCTGTGATTATACACACTAGCCACGGGATATAGGCAGGAAAAGAAACTGTTATGATTTAAAAAAAATGCCAAACGGATTCTTCAATCGCAGCATACTCAGTCTTTTCTAAATTATAAGTAAATGATCTGACGTTGTTTACAACTTAGAATTTTTTAGAAATGAACGTTTGACCCTCATCCTGGTCCTCCTTTTGTGTAGAAGGTTTTTATATAAAGGTAGATTACATCAGAATTATTCATTACTTTCTTAATATATGTAGTGGAATAAGTTTTTAGTTGTGTTCATTTAAAATTTGAGAGGATGTATTTATTTAAATAATTTAAATTATTAATTTCATTATCAAAGTACTAATTGACACTTTTGGACTAAATCACTATTTTTGGATCATTGTGAATTCATCCAAGAACATTCTGGATTATATCGTTGTGAGTCATCATCAATTTTCTTAGCACATTGAAAACAAATCCAGCCTTTTTGTGCATCAGCACGTTAATAATTTGAATTCGTTCGAAAATACCGTTGGAATTTATTCAGATTACCCTATATATTTGGACTTATGAAATAATTGTTAAGATTATTGGGTATTTAAATATTTACTTTGTATTCTTGGTAAATAAATTATTTGTTGAATTTTACTAAACGTTCGCTTTTTATGTTAAATAGTTTAAGATCATTTAATCGTAACAGCAGGAACATTAAACAACTATTGTTTATCAGGAAAATACAAAATGTCCATATTTGATGCAAATTACTTTTTTCTTGTTGAAGGCATAATTTATGTAGGCACACACATTCAAGTGTAACACGACATGATGGGAATTCACATGTGAAAATATAATCATGTATTTTTCGCATGGAAAAATATAGGAATGGAGAAAAATGTTCAACAATAATGTTATGTATTTCACGCTGAAGTATATAATAAATTGTTATTTGGGATATCATCTAAGACTACGTCATATTATATTAATAAATTGATGGCGCATTTATTCCTCGTTCTGTAGGTCAACGCTTACTAGATAGCCATTATTTCATCTCAGTTCAAGCTAATAAGCCTAATCAACAATTTGAAGAATACAAACATTATGAGATTCATAACCATGTAAAGTCGTCTAAAGGCAACGTTTTCATTTGTGTATATTGCTTATATCTGTTCTGTAATTATCCTTGACAAAGACTCAGTAAAAGTAGAGAGTGCTTAGTCTAGTTTCAAATAGATTTGAAGTGTTCGTTGCCAGTTTGTTAAGGGAGAAAAAGCCTGGCCTTTGACTGAAAAATAATACTGTGTTTCTCATTTTAATGTAATAAAAAGTACACTTTGACATTCCCCGGTGAACGTAGCAATAAAGACCAGTATCAAAGTTTTGACTCATTTGATATCTAAAGAGAAGTCAGAAACTTCGAGTTAATATATGTGTTTTACAAAAGTACTTGTTAGGCTTCTAAGACAGTCGTATTCTTTCATCGACGCTTTGAAGGATCACCGGTGTATGTTTCTTCCCTTAAATGCAATATAACAATATATCGTATATACCTGATTGACAATTATTAGCTGGTGTTGTTCAGCAACAAAACTGACCTCTTTGCTATCCATTCAGTCCCTCCTTTATCCAGTTTGATTTAATTTTCGTCTCACGTGTTTGCGAAAATATGTGATGGGCAAGCTTTATCTGTTAACTATCATATTGTTTCTTATTCATTCAGCAAAATGCCCTTTGAACTGTCAGCAATAATTGTTTGTTTTCTCAACAATTGTTCAACCATTGCTCACTGAGAACTCAATAATGATAGAGAGCAGACACTGGTTTTGTGATTAGGATTTAAAAAGTAATCGGCCTCAGTTCCCATGGAGTTACAGCTTTTGTTAAAGCTACGAAAGCGTTACATCTATATATCAAGTATGAAGTGACAAGGAACATATTATTTTATTTTATTTTGATTAATTGGGCCTGTTATAATCCAATTAGCACACATTTGTTAATGTTGTAGCTCAAATCATTCCATCCTGGTTTATGTCGTTTACTATTAGACACTAATGCTACATGTATATTTTCTAGCTGGATTTATAATTCTATAACATAAATAGACCAGTTCAAATACTACGGATTTCAGACTTAAAATAAAACAATTCAAATGCCATTGACATCATGACATCTTTCAATTTGAACCATTCCGGATTCTATCGATTTCAGACATAAAACTATTCAAATTCTATAGATTTCAGACTTAAACTATAAAATTGTATACATATAAGACTCAAAACATGTAATTTAAACTAATTTAGGCTTCATGCTTACAATAAAACAATTTAAATTCTAAAGATTTCAGACTTAAAACGAACCATTCCGAATTCTATAGATTTCAGATTTAATTAAATTTTATAGATTGCAGGCTGAAAATATCAAACTCTAAAGATATAAGACTTATCACGAACAACTTCATGCAATGTATATGCCAGACTTAATATAAACCATTGTAAATAATATAGACTTCAAACATAAAAAACTAATTCAAATACTATAGATTTCAGACTAAAACTAATTCAAATACTATAGATTTCAGACCTAAAACAAACTAATACGAATACTATAGATTTCAGACCTAAAGCAAACTAATCCAAATACTATAGATTTCAGACTAAAACTAATTCAAATACTACAGACTTCAGACCTAAAACAAATTCAAATACTATAGACTTCAGACCTAAAACAAACTAATTCAAATACTACAGACTTCAGACCTAAAGCAAACTAATTCAAATACTACAGACTTCAGACCTAAAACAAACTAATTCAAATACTATATATTTCAGACTAAAACTAATTCAAATACTACAGACTTCAGACCTAAAACAAACTAATTCAAATACTACAGACTTCAGACCTAAAACAAACTAATTCAAATTTTACAGACTTCAGACCTAAAACAAACTAATTCAAATACTACAGACATCAGACCTAAAACAAGCTAATTCAAATACTACAGACTTCAGACCTAAAACAAACTAATTCAAATACTATAGACTTCAGACCTAAAACAAACTAATTCAAATACTACAGACTTCAGACTAAAACTAATTCAAATGCTATAGACTTCAGACATAAAACAAACTCATTCAAATACTATAGACTTCAGACATAAAAGAAACTAATTCAAATACTATAAATTTCAGACTAAAACTAATTCAAATGCTATAGACTTCAGACCTAAAACAAACTAATTCAAATACTATAGACTTCAGACATAAAACAAACTCATTCAAATACTATAGATTTCAGACTTAAAACAAACTAATTCAAATGCTATAGATTTCCGACCTAAAGCAAACTAATTCAAATACTACAGATTTCAGACTTTAAAAAAAACCAAAAAAACAATTCCAACACTAGATTTCAAAGTAGCAATATCTTAAGTTACAGAGGCGTGTTAACATAGGCCATTTTGTAGCAAATTAAGAAATATAAGACGTAAGACAAAAGTAATTTTTAAATTTGAAAACACACTAAATTTCAGGTGTTTTGTTTATACAGGGACATACTGTGTTATGTGGGGACCAACAGCAGCTAGACTATATAATCTGGCTTTTCTCGTTTTATTTATTTCGATTTTTTAAATTTTATTTCTAAATTATATTTTCTGCCATATATAGTTGATACATTATAATTCCAGCACGGTGTTTTTGCACTTTATGTCAGTTCATATTATTATTATTGTTATTATTATTATTGCTACATGCATTTCTGTGTGCTTATGTTTATATAATCTGTGTATGTATTTTACCTACAGTCTCTCATAACTATGAATGGATTGGTTGATGTTTTTACTTTTGAAATTTCTTAGATACCTTTATCCTGTTGAATGTACATGATGTGTGACGTTATTAGGCTATAGACACATATGTCTACTGTGTAAGAAAGTCTTCCTCACAAATGATCTATTCTTCGTTTTAGGAATCACAATGTTAAGTTGAAAATCTTAAGTGTTGGGTGTCATCCGCTACAAGAACAATTGATAAATTACAGTTGAATTATTTTTTCCTACTTATAAATACACCAATAAATTATCAAGTACTAAATACTGATGTGTGCAGTAGTTCGTCACGTATTCTTAACAGTGATGGGGACATGCAAAGCTGTTTTATTTTATTCTTGGAATGGAGTTCTTGAATCTACTGATTCTGAAACAATCCTACTGTCTGTGGTTTTGAATGTGTGCTGGTGTGTGTGTATGTTGGTGTGTAAATGTGTAAATCCTATAATTACCTCAAATGCAAAACACTTTATGCAGTTTTCCGCGACAAGACAATGCAGCGTGTCTGGATATATATATATATATATATATATATATATATATATATATATATATATATATATATATATATATATATATATATATATATATATATATATAATAGTGACTGTAAATAACTTAAGCTGCAACATATTTTGTAATTGTGTTTGATAATAAAATTAAAAGTATTTTATCGACGTTTAGCTTCTTTTGCTTGCAACTGATTGCCTTTTGTCTTAGTTTTCATTTTAGATCCGCGGTAACTCAGTTTTGTAGAGCGTCGGATTCGTAATCTAAATGTCACAGTTCAAATCCCACCCAGGTCGGCTGTGACAGTGTGTTTTTGGAAAATGCATTTAGCTCTTATTTCTTCGGGATGATATAGCCAGTAACAATGTGTCAAAGTGCACTAAAAACCAACCAACTCATCCTTCATGTTTTCGTCTGCGAAATGCTGCCGCAAATTCAATGTCGTTTATCGTGTTTCTAGTATTTGCTCTCCGAGACAAATTTGCATAAATATGTCTGATTGCAGTGGTGTTTAGCCCTAGTGATTCATTAGAAACAGTTTTGTCTGGTCTAATATTGTTACGTTTGGCCATTTAGCCAATGAAGTATCATTCGCACCATCCCAAAAGGAGACCATAAATGTTGATCTAATGAGATAAAAATACGAAAAGCATAACTTAGGTTCTAGAGTGTACTGGAATGTTATCACATTTCTGAAATATCAGTAGCTCATTTTCAAGGAATACTATAGTGGTAATGTTTTGCATCTTTAACGTACACAGGTTAGCGCTGGTACTGCGTCGAACATATATGAAATGTAAATCTAAAACGTCAAGAAACCAAAATATAATTGCATTGATGCAATATTTTGTAGAATAATTTCTCTGTAGTATTATGTCAAAGTGCTTTCTTAAAATTGATGTAATAGCTAGTCCCGAAATACATTTTTGACTGCGAGGGATAGAATATGTTCTGCTTGGGACTTGAATTTAACTTTAATATGGAATCACTCGTTAACAGTATTAACAGGGAAGTGTGCAATATTAATGCACGGTCATAGTCGTAAAATGTCCAGAATTGATGAAAACCAAGAGTGAACTGTACGGGGTTGTGGTCCTTTTGAAGCAGGAGATATAAGGTGATATTTTCCAGAATAGTTATTAATAAACGTGGGTTTAAAATAATTTTCTTACTTCTATGAGATTGATACGAATTCTGGCGGGTAAAAGAGTAATCCTGATTAACTAAGCTAAACTGGGGGGGGGGGCTGCAAGACGGAATTCAGGGATTTTAAAATATTTTCCCTCGTACAACTATTCATCCAAAAAGTTTTTCTGCCGTAGTTAAAGTTTTGACTCCTGATAATAATAAGTATTTCTCGTGAGAAAGTCCTAAAGAACGAGTGTCGAAAGTTTAGGACACGGAAGAAGAGTGAGATTCAGCTTTATAGGAATCTCGACAAAGCATAAGGTTAGTCTGCATTGCATTTAATGTATATTCATTGATGTAAGTATGTAATTAATTACCGAATTGATTCATTTTTAAATTCATAATTAAATTTTGTTCTTGAGTCCAGAAATAATAGTTCATGTTTTGTAAATGATGTTGCAAGTAATCCATGCAATATTTCCTTATATGAATGAGTTTGGATTTAGTTGTTTGCCTGTAAAAGAAATCATGTAGTAAGATCTCGTGTCTTTCTCGGACGCAAACTGAGAGGATATGCAAATTATCTGTCTTAAATTATTTGTATCATTTATCCTGAGGATTAATTTTCATATGGCTGAAAACATATGTCAAGAAATCGCTAATCAACAAAGTATGGCAGTTTGGACAAGGAGTGAAGTCCATTAATTCGTGTGTAAGTGAGTTGTGAATTCTTTCCAAATGAATCGGTGATGTAGATTGTGTGCCGACTGATAGGCCAGCTGGTAAATTTATATACCAGGGCAACACGATAGTGTCAGAGAGGATTATTTATGTTACGGTACTCAGTTAAGAATGTGGTATGTGGTAACCCGCTAACAAGGCACTAATTTATGATAGTAGGTTGGTTGTATATTAAGCGATTGATATTAGCTCGTTCTGTTGATTTTCGATAGACGATATCTGGAAAAAAGAGTGGGAATATTTGTTGATCTCAGAAGATGGAAATCCTGACATGTATTTAGGTTGGATAAAATATTTTTATTACAAGGAATTAACGAAATAGTTCCACAGCTGATTATATAGTGGAAATGACAGCGCAGTCCGCAACTAATATTTGATGAACCGAAGAGGCAAGAGAGAGAGAGAGAGAGAGAGAGAGAGAGAGAGAGAGAGAGAGAGAGATTTTTAATGTAGCATTAACAATATTTCAGTTAACCCGCTACGATGTCTGTATTGTGGCAGTTTAAAGTGATGTCTAGCACTGGGGCATCATGCCGCAGACATGTGGCATGATGTCCGACACACTCACATTATCCTGACACCAGGCCGACCAGTCCTAACACTAACCTCTTAATGCTGAGCGCCTAGCGAGGCAGCTGTTAGTACCATTTTTATAAGTCTTTGGTATGACTCGGTCGGGGTTCAAACCCACCACCTCTCGCATCCGAGGCGGATGCTTTAATCACTAGGCCACTGGAATGGGAGAGAGAGAGAGAGAGAGAGAGAGAGAGAGAGAGAGAGAGAGAGAGAGTGGGCGGGGTTGAAACGTCGACAGATCACCAGCATTGACTAAGAAAAGACTGGAAGCACCAGGTGATGTTGTCATGCCTGTCATGCCGATAGTTCTTAGTTCGATCAGTCGCTCAATTAGATTATGAAATTTGTTCTATCAGTAATATAATGGCTAAATCAATTTCGCACAATTTTGTAACTCATTTTCTGAGCGAAAGCGGGTCATTCACGTGTCATCTTTATTTATATAATTGATTAAATTGTTATATTTTACCTACTGGCATCGTGCCATTCTATTCTATATCTCTGCTCAATTCTCGGCTATTTCATCCCTTAATTTAATATTTTGTGTTACTAGATCCTGGCAGTAATATCATGGTCTATCATTTCCTAGATAACGATAACCAAAACCTTAAGGACTTTGGAAGATCTCACATATCATCCTCGACCAAACCATCACAACCATGCTATTTGACTCTATTAAGGTCGATAGTAAAACATTTCATTAGAATAATGTAAAGGTAATTTAGGTTAGCAGATGAGGCATTCGAATGAAGTCCAAAAACAAGATTTTACATTAAAAATGCAATAAAGAGATTGGCGAAGCATGTTATATCATACTTTCCATTTATGTATTCAAAATTACGTGTCCCATGGACACAAAATGGTGTGTGTAGGCAGGGAAAATGAAAACATACTTGTATATATCGGTATATGCCCTCATTAACCCACTGACCATTATAATTTACATTTTTACACATGTTTGAATCTTTATTCTTGTTAGAAGAATACATTAGATTTTTATGCAAATTTAGCAAGATATTTCATATTTGTCTATTTTTTATTTAAAGAAATTTTGGACTATGATATTTTGATCTGCAATTGAGTCATACACATTTTGTAAGACAAAACTCAGTCTGTTTATGTGCTTTTTTTGTCTATATTTAGTCTAAAATGTTTCCTCTCGTTCCACCTCTCCCCGTAACTCAGTAAATTTGTACGTCCTCTTGGTCCAATGCAAAAATAAATCTCTGCATAATCTTTTGGGGTTTTACGGCGATTTATTGTTTTCTTGTCAGGGCGAAGCATTCATACGTTAGAATACTGCGCAGACCTGCACATTCTCGTCTACATATATCAGCCCATATCTGAGCTCGTCAGTGGTGAACCCTACGTTGCCACTATGTATCAGTTTTAAAATGCCCCCTTTTTAAACGTCGGCAGAAGCATGCACACTATTAAGTATGTTTATTTCTCTTTTTGCACACTCTGAAATCTTGCAAACACAGATGAACACTTATTAGGTATGGAAACAACAAACGGTGTTAAACATTTAAAGTAATGTTGGACAAAATATAAAAATTCTTTGATAGGAAGGAAACTACGTGAAGATAAAAATCGAGATGCATAACTTTAAGCAGTTTCCATATGAAGAAAGATATCGTGATCTCGGAGGGAAAATTCAATTAATTGCAGTGGGTTTTTTTTTATTATTTTAATATCTCACTAGCAAACGAAATTTACGTCGAGTAATCTTAGAGATAAGCTTTAAAACAAAGACTTCTGCAAAAGTGATAAAAAATTAAATGAAACATAATGACCAAGTCGCATTTTAAAATGTAATCTTTTCTCAGTCTTGGAACTAACGTGTCCAGATCTACTAACTCTTTGCTTGTTTGCCTAACTAGGTGCTGCATATTTAATAAAAAAAAACAACGAATTATTGTATATGTTAGCCTTTTAAAAGTTTTATTTTTCAATTAATTTCTAGTTTGGCATGTAGCTGATTTTCAGCTGATGCAATTTGCATATATTTTTCAGGTTGTTATATTGAGTAATTAAATCTGGCTCCCATTTTTCATGGATTGTTTTATCGTTTTAAGTTTAGCTTAGGTCCTGCCCGTATAGCACGGCAAATATGGGTTGCTAACAGTAATCTGCGTGCATCATTTGTGAACCACTCCGTATAGTATAGCACGTATATTTGTTTACATAGACTACACATCCCCGTTTGTTTGTACCCTCCGATTTCAATAACGAAAACGTTTAATGGGATAAAAGTGCACAGAACTTTGTCAACTGACTCTGGCCAGAGTGGCACAAATACTGGCGTCCACTGCGCCGTTCATACTTAACGAACTTTCCATACTAACACGGCGCCATATTGCGTACACTATGGGCTAGTTTATTTCCATCAGACATCATAATGACGTAGTTCATCCTGTTCTGTAACTGCCGGATAATTCCGTAAATTACATAACGTTAAGAGTTTGGAATTATATCTTTTAGCACACATGAACAAGGAAATTTGTTCTTGTCATTCTTTTCCTTTTCTTGATTCGACATTGTAAATATCGGAAGCAGACGACGTACGTTTGTACATTTGTAATTGTGCGCACACCCCTTTGCTGAAAATGGACTTGTCCAGGAACTGACAATGGATCTCCAGCATGTCCGTCTGTTATACTGAAAACTTCCGTTAAGCATGAAACAGTTACAATTACATTAGAAATTTTAAATCAATGAATGAATTGACTAAGTTCCTTGCAGTTTTTATCACATTAATGGTTACCATTATTGAAACCGGTGGCGGGGGGTACAAACAAACGGGTTGGTATAGTCAGACTATAGTAACCTGCATACATAATTTGTAAACCAGCCCTTATAGAATAGTGCACGTGTTTCCTATAGTAACCAACATACCGTATTCATAAACGTGTATCGATAGTATAACAAATACGTATTTCTTTTAGTAACCTGCATACAATATGGATCAACTTCATGACGAATGTCATTAGGATAATCATGGTATATTGTGTCAATCTTGACCGTCTGGCAAAAGGTTTTGAGTTTAGATGCTGTTGTGTAACAACAGTGTTCGGTGAACATATTTCTAGTCAATGTAGTGTTCGAATTTATTGTTGTCTGTTAATACACAAAAGGCTGCATATTTTTAATGATATTATCCTTGTGTTATTCCATTTGGACGTATTAGATAGGTTTTAATTTCTTCTGCTTGTCAAGTATGTATAAAGATTGGTCTTACTGGAATCACTATAAATAAGTTATCTCCTATGAAATAAACCATCTTACAGTGTCTACATATACGGAATACACAATATATAATACGACTGTGTATAGTGCACTTCTGTCATACACTTTGTACGTGAATATACATAGGAAGAGGGCAATATCTACAACTGTGTTTAGTTACATTTATTCATTATATTTGTCAAATACTTGTGGAAAAAATTGAGAAAATTTAGTATCCTACTATATGAATGGTTTGACGTCCACGAATATGTTTCCGAACTTTTTCTATGCTTCATTTATTATTTATGCGCGGTATGTATATGGACTGTATAGGCTGAATGCCAGATTCGATGAGTAAATATCTGACGTAGACAAGTGAAGCGTATTATGCGAGATAAAAAGCATTTCACTGCCACAAATTCATAGAATATGTTTCCAACGTGGAATAATGCACACAATGAAGAAACCATTGCTAATAAGAAATGAAAAATACAGGAGCTGTTGTGCAGACATTGCCTAGTGATAAGCATTGGTGAATGACTAATAGTGTTGACAAATGCATTGAACTACGCAGCAAATTCCAGTATATTCACAGCTTTTGATAAAGAATGCCAGGAAATGGAATATATTATTGTCTAAATTGAATCTTTCACATATTTGTTCCCAAGACAATCACTTTTGGAGCAATATGCATTGACGGACTCAAGTTGAAAAGTATGGCATAGAAAAAACCATAACACGGAGATTCTACTGAAATGTATTTTTGAAATCTTTAACATTGCAATATACTTTTCGAAGTAGGTGAGTCGTTTTATGCCTTAAATGCATTATTTATATAATGATGAGATACATCCATTATTGAATGAAGCAGCTTAATATTGTCCACGACTGAGAGATGATGTCGCATCAAAAATATTATGGTTTTACACATGAGTGCTCTATTACGGTAACATATATTGCGCTTTTCAGTTAATATGTACGGCTGAGAAGGGGACCGGTATAAAGTGATATTACTTTCACTAGCAACATGCGCAATGGAGAGAATCTGGGCAAACTTCTAAGCTACTTCAAATAACGTTTTATAATCTAAATTGCCAGTTTTTATATTCTTTATATCATCTTTCTGATTTCCAATTTTGTGCTTGGAAGACGCTAGATCACTTTTGTTATTTCATACTAAGCCTCGATAAGCAGTCTTTATAAGAAAGCTAATTTTGAAGTTCAGATAATCCGGCCCATATTTAGTTCTAAAGAACAGATTGCTCTGAGCTTTTGACAATGATCTAAAATTAAGTTTGATTAAATTTGTTTAGATCATCAATCGATGCGGCTTAGAAGAGCGATAAAAGAAAATGGCAAATCTGAATAACGGGTACGCGTGGGGTGGGCGTGCAAGTAGGATGACATATAAAATAACTTGATACTGGATCTCAATCTATCGATCAAGCCGTCCTTGTCTATCATATCATATAAAACTTCTCGCAAGTCTTGTTTAATGTTTAGGATTCGACTACATTGATCACTGAATAGATTTATCACAACTTTACATTTTCTACCATTTACAAATATATCACCATTTTATTCATCAATATTATTCCGACTCTATGTTCTTAAACTAAGTAGCAGAAAAGAGCGAAAACCAACACGTTTTGTAAGATCAACAAATACTTTCTTTCCCTAGAATAAAAAGTGAAAATATAAAAATATAAAATGAACTTACAGTATGGTGAATTAAATCCCAAATAGTCGTAAATGTTACCTCACGCGTTCAAAAGCATTGAATATTCCTAACGAATTCCAGTGGTGTGCCGAATGAATTTCAATTTTGAATGTGCTGTTTTGCATGTAATCTTGAATGTGCTAATGTACCAACAGTCTTGATGTATCAGTAATATAATCCGAAATGTCCTTGAATGTTCTAAGAAAATCAAAGAGCTTTGTAATTACGATGAAAAATTTACATAAATAAATCCACTCAAGTATTAACTGAAACACAACTAAACTTGATTCCTTTAAATACTGATGATAAGATAAAAATAATTCTGAAGTAAATAACACTTATTTAAATGCAAAGACACAAAAACAAAAGCAGGATGAGTGTCATTTTTCCAACAAACTTTTAAACAACTTGCTTCATGAACATTCTTAATTTCTAAATCAAACTAGACCTTGAACTCAACATATGCAAACATGTTTACCTCCAAAAAATAAAGATCTTTAAAAAAAAACCACCACTAAAATCACAGATAAGTAATCGCTATATAATATGTTCTTTAGCAAATAAAACTAAAAAAGTGTGATTCATCAGGTAGGATTCTACCCTCCAATTGCTAACCAGGGTCAACCACACAATACCGCTAAATATACATCTCATTTAACCATGGAAGAATGCCAACACACAATACAGACAAAATATACACAACAATAAGTTGGTTCAAAACTTATGCCACATCATCCACATTCCGTAGTCATTAAATATGAACCTTGTCATCATGAGAAACAACATTTTACGAGGATAATAATATATGTATTGCGAACAATTACTGGTAAAGTCGGCTTTTGTACCACATTAGTGGGAAAATGTACTGGACTTATTGTCCATTCTAGAGTCCGTTTCTTTTAAACAGCAGATGTGAATATTAGAATATCTTTCTTTTCCTCTGGCTCATTAACCGTTATACATGTAAAGAGCAAATTTAGATACTGCTTAGGGACATGCGACATTGTACCATTCCCTACTTGCCGAATCTTCATTAAAAATCCGTTTACAATAAAGAACCTGAGATGGTAACAACAAAAGTGGTGCCCTACATTCGTAGTAAGCAAGCCATCATACTGCGCAGCGATGATACAGATTGGTGACCTAGCTAATGCTATCGTGGTGAAGCCAGCTGAAAATGACACGCACAGTGACAGGGGTTGATGTCTGTATGGCCCGTGAATCACTTGGCATCAGTGTTTCGCAATATTTGCCATTTTGAAAGCAAACTTTATTTGTGCTGTTACTGTTGGAATAGTGCGTGCAATTGTGTTATGAGACTAATTTCTCTTTAGTATAAATTCTTCTGCTTTTTTTCTTTGGTAAATGTGAACATGAGTTCAGTACTAATCTCGTTGAATCTGAAGCCCAGCATAGCGTGAGTAACTTTGTAAATTATCGTTAATGACCACTAGAAGAAATTTCAGACGTTGATGTTAAGTGAAGATGACATTCGGCTCTTTTTGTAGTGATCGATAATAATACGCAATGCCGTGTGTCCTGTAATGCCTTTTCGTGATGCATTCATCATAAACCTTTTTGTGTGTTATGATTCAAACTCTATTAATAACAATCTTCGTTAATCTCTGGTAGAGATATTAATTGAGAGATAACTTATAATGACTTTAAAAAGATAAAAAGCACATAATGGACGTTAATTTGTTTGTGATTTGAAAAGTTTGGAAAGATGTAATAAACCTTTGCTTTCGATATATGCCAATTGCTTAAATAATACACATACTTTTCTTGAACATAAATGTCTTAATATTCATATATTGTGATAGTTGTATTCTCTTTTTTTATACAGATGTTTACCTTAGTTTGATGAGAGTTCTCACCTACGAATAAAAACAGTGTTTGAAAATAATGTGATGTATTGTGTCTTGAATAATAGAAAGCTCGAGAGTTATGTTAGCTATAATTCCTCCCGAGGAAAGACAGTACACAATTTTAACGCCAAAATGTATACCATCACGGGCTGATATAAATGTGAAAAACACGGACAATCACTGTTGTAGTTAGGTGTGAGTGTGTGTGGTTTGGATTTTTAACATAGCTTTAACAATTTTTCAGTCACATCGCTACGATGTCTGCAGCGTGGCAGTTTATAGTGATGCCTAGCATTGGGGCATCATGCCGCAGACATGTAGCATGATGACCCACCCAGTCACATTATCCTGACACCAGCCAACCAGTCCTGACACTAACCTCTTAATGCTGAGCGCCAAGCGAGACATCTGTTAGTGCCATTTTGGTAAGTCTTTGGTATGACTCAGCAGGGATCGAACCCACAACCTCCCGCATCCGAGGCGGACGCTCTAACCACTAGGTTACCACAGCGGTCTGTTGTGGTTAGGTGTTTTGGCCAGTTTTATTCACAACAGAAAACAATGTTGACAAGTCAGATAAGTACCAAGTACCGTCAGCATCTGGATGAACTTGACGTTACAATCACTGAATTTCGTTTCAATGTTAGTGATATTGCAAGTCTTAGTGTCGCAAAAAAGCTATGGCCATTAATGTTACTAGCTATAATAATTGCTTCCTCCCGTTATGTATTAGCGAGTAAGTCAGATCATACTTTCGATAACTTGTTGATGGCAGGCACTGCATTCGCCGGTGAAGCTGGAAGGACCACTACTCCTGAATGAAGAACCTAACCAGACAGGCTGAGAAGCAAAACAAAAAACGTGAAAATAAGAAGCATGTCTGACTGACCTATTGGAATCCAACACTAAAGCACTCAAGACTGCTGCGGTATAAGTGAAAATCCACAATGAGTGTCATTTCAGATGGTAGCAGCTCCATAGCGGAATTACTATGGCGTTTCCTCAATTACTACAGCTCTCCTGAAACGAGCTGTGATGTCCTCCTAGAAATGACGGATGTGAAGCTTCAGCTGCTGATGGACATTGCCACGCATCTATTTAATTAGAAGTCTTTTTTGTAAATGTACAGAGATTTACACCACTTCTTGTATGTGTTCACAGTTCTGCAACACCTACTGTTTTGTGAATATCTGTATTATATATTAATTAAATCGATAGTTGTATTTATATCGGTAGAACTAATGACATTTAAGTTTTTATTCTTTAATTTAGTTGCTCTCTTGTGTTATAGTAAATGTGCATGTACAACACATGTAGAATTCATTCATAAACCAAGGTAGATTAACTACGTCAAGTCAATGTCGCACATTAATCTGAATAGCGGTCACGTAAACTAGAAGTGCATTTAACTGGCAGAGATATCATGAATCACCTAGTTGTTGATCAACTCAATAATTTGAAAAGCTCAGAACTAGACTGTGAGATTGTTTCACGATCTAATAATATAAATGTTCTAGAATCTTTTCAGTGATTACCTTGGAGAAAACCATTCGGATTTAAATCTGTGATTCTTCAGTGGTGCAAGCACACTAGCACATAAACACATTATAACCTTCATTCGTAATACCTTTGGGTAGTTTCCGGATTAATATTTAACAGATTCACACAAAGTAAGTTACTTTTAATGCTTTCACCTTTTTGAATTGGTATTTTAGGGAAATAAATATATATTTTAGAAACATGAATGGTTAATGGGTTTTGACTTGTTTCTTAATTTAAGCCATTACACAGAAACACTGTAAATTTTATGAACTTCATAGATCCGCAACACGTCTCATCTATTTCTGAGTGTTTACAGGTCTGCAGCAGTTCCGGTATAATGTTTGACTATTCATGGATCTACAACAATTCCGGTCTATTTTTTGAGTGTTCTCTGAGTACAAAAGAAATGATAGGTATTTAGCTAACATTAGACTCAATCCATGTTAATACAGAAAAATTACGACCTGAGTTCCGTTACCTTTTTTTGCCAAAACTAATTCAAAATTAAGTAAAGGATTAAACTTTCAAATTTCAAGTTGGGAATAAAAGTTTCAGACTTGCATTTTAAAAAATGCACGCATTTGTCTGCAGCAAATCATAAGCTACTCTTGCTTTATATTTTTTTTTAATTTAATTGTCTGAATGTTCGAAGTATTCTTTTAAAAAACACCATGTAGCAACTTTTTTGTTCCTGGGTAGTGCATGCTTTTTCCTAATTGATTATGCCTCAAAAGTATAGAAAATGGCTATTATTTCCCACAAACTTTGCTTGTGTGACCAGGACAGTACTATTTTCAAATTTACATATGTTCCAGATCATTCCAGATAGATTCAGTGCTGAGTAATCTTTAGAACTTTCCATTAATATAAATAGTAGTTTAAACACAAAGGCCTTAAGCCAACCAGTTAAGTTTAGTCCTAGTTGCCTAAGTGGATACATACCTACATTTTTCTGCGATGGCAACCAGGACACTGAAATCATCTAGCTGACGCATTTTGCTATGTCTGCGGCCAATTTATCAAGAAAAGAGCGAAAAAGTATCCCGTGGAAACAACTGCAAAGATGTGTAAGGCCTACAAGGCATATTTCGGCACGCCTGTCGGGGACAAAGACAAACCCTGGCCACCTCATTTCACCTGCGAGCACTGTAAAAAAATAAACCCTGTAAGGTAAGATGGACAATTGTTGCTCGGAATTTTATGCTATAAAAGTTTTTCAAATTTTTTAAAATTGTAAACGTTTTCAATTTGAAAATGTTTTACAATTTTCAAACTTATTGAAAAAATATACCATATATGAAAATGTTGCGAGAATCTCTTACACATTAGTCAATGGTGGAATAAATGTATTTTCTAGGATGGTACAGAGGAGAAAAGAGAGCCATGAAGTTCGCTATCCCAAGAATGTGGTGGGAACCCACAGACCACTCAGGCAACTGCTACTTCTGCATGGTGGACCGTTCCAAACGCTAGGCTGCCAAGAATGCTCCTGCTGTCACGTACCCTGACCTTCCTTCATCCCGGTGCCACACTGAGCTCCCCTTACGCACTCCTCCAGAGATAGCAGCTGTCTTTAGAAGAGAGCAGCAAGTGGTGGACCTCCGGAAGGTGCTGATGCCACCTATGCACATCAAACTGGCCTTTATGAAACAATTTTTCAGCTCTAGATAAGGAGTCGGCGGCCTTCAAGTACCTTCAAGACTTCTTCCTTAAGGTCAAAGTCGGTGTCTTCGTCCGACCACAGCTAAAGAAGATGCTGGAGTGCATTGCATTCCCAAGAAGCTCACTAGTAAGGAGAAAGCGGCTTAGAACAGCTTTGTCGCAGTGGTTTGGGACTTCCTGTGCAATCACAAGGCCGAAATCTATGTGGAGTTGGTTGAGACTCTGGTGAAAAACTATGGCACAATGGGGTGGAGGATGTCCCTCAAAGTCCATAATCTTGATGCTCATCGTCATAAATTCAAGGAGAACATGGGAACGTACTCGGAGGAGCAAGGCGAGCGCTTCCACCAGGATATACTGGACTTTGAACGCCGCTACCATAGACAGTATAACTAGAACATGATTGGATACAACATTTTGGGGATGATTGTCAAAGTGATTTACAATGTAATCATACATCTCGTAAAACTACTCAGTTCTAAATCTTTTGTGGTCATTTTTGTATTACTGTAGTATAAATACGTGCTAATTTTTATTCATGTGTTGTTTTTTTCTTCTGACTTTATGTGAACGAAAAGATACAAATTTGCCCTTTTTCTAATTGGGAATAGGTACAATTCAAAAGATCACTGTCCTGGTCACAGCAGCAAAGCCATTTTCTATACCTTTTTGGCATAAACTATTACGAAATATAATACAAACTGCACGAGTTAAATTTCGCTATCCGCGACATTATTATTAGAATGTCAGTAGCATGCAGTACGGCTTATACGAGTGAAACATTATGTTCATAATTCGAGGTTTGTGAATGTGGATTCTATCAGTTAAAAATAAACATTAATTAAAAATGTTTCATCTTTTTATGCCTTGATCCCTAACGTTTTCTAACCCTCCAAAATATAAACTTGTATTCGGAAAGACTAACCTTATTTTCTATACATATCATGAATATCTGTGATCTCTAAGTTCTATCCACAGAGTCCTTATGATTGCAATGTTCTGTAAAACACTTATTTCACAACTGTTATTAGATCATTGTTCATTCAGAATGTTGAAAGGGTGAAGCTGGGTCAAATAGGAAAACATGGAAGGGTTTATTATAAAGTCTGACTTTACCTCCCCGTTCGTTTGTAAAAAAAAAAAACAAATAACGGCAATCTTTAATGTGATAAAAAATGCACACAACATAGAACATTCATTCATTAATTTATAATTTCTAACCAGACTATGACTAGAGTGGCCATAACACTGGTCCTTATGATTGCAATGTTCTGTAAAACACTTATTTCACAACTGTTATTAGATCATTGTTCATTCAGAATGTTGAAAGGGTGAAGCTGGGTCAAATAGGAAAACATGGAAGGGTTTATTATAAAGTCTGACTTTACCTCCCCGTTCGTTTGTAAAAAAAAAACAAAAAAAACCACCGATTTCAATAACGGCAATCTTTAATGTGATAAAAAATGCACACAACATAGAACATTCATTCATTAATTTATAATTTCTAACCAGACTATGACTAGAGTGGCCATAACACTGGTATCATCTGCGTCTTTCATGATTAACGACTTTCCATACTAACACGGCGCCATATTGTGTACACTATGGGCTAGTATGTTTCCTCAGATAACATAGTGACGTAATTCATCCTATTCGGTAACTGTCGAATTATTCCGTAAATTACGATAAGGTTTAGATTTTATAGTTAATTCCCTTTGCCACATGAACGTAGAAAGTACACTGCTTGTTAAATCCACATGAAATGCAATTTGTTTTAGTTGTCATTCGTTTCCTTTGCTTGATTCAACATTGTAAATATCGGAAGGAGACAACACAGTATTTCTTTCTATGTCCGTACATTGGTCATGCACACACCCCTTCGCTGAAAATGGACATGTCAAGGAACTAAAAGTGGATCTCGAGCATGGCCGTCGTTTATTTTTGAAACTTCCGTTAAACATTAAACGTGCAGACGATGACAGTGTTTGCGACTCCCTAGACACAGTCAAGTTTGAAATTATAAATCAATGAATGAACCGAATAAAGTCTGTGTATTTCGAATCAAATTTATACTTTTTGTATTTGAAATCGGCAGGGGGTACAAGCAAATGTGGATTTATAGTCAGACTATAGTATCCTCTCAAACCATCCAATTTGTTATTACCCATCCCACGAATTTTAAAAAATAATGCATCAAGGGTATACAAAATGCACAACTTAGTTAATTAATTCATTGATTAATACGTTCTAACCTGATTGTCGTCAGCGGGTCCCAAACACTGTCAACGTTTTGGCGTCTCCATTCAAACGGGAATTTCTTTATCAACACGGTCTCCATATTTGCTTGGGCCAGTCTATGTTTACAAACAATATATGTGAAGTAATTCGCAATCTTTGAATATCTCAGTAATTCCATAAATTTTGGATTTACAGATATTTGAACACATATACAAGAGTTCGTCCTATTTATTTGTTCAAATTCTTTGAGAAATATTAAATCTAGACATTCCAAATATTTGACGCAGACGAGACAGTTGTCACTAAAATAGACTATTCTAGAAACTAGAAATGAACATCGAGCAGTCTCTTTGCATGTTTACATCGGGAGCTTCCGTCTACGTTGAAACATCAAAAACTCGACAATGTTAGGGAACCTTTGACGATAGTCAGGTTATTAATTATAAATCAATGAGTCAAATGACTTTTCGCGAGTTTTTCATATTTTGATGCTTAGCGTTTTTAAAATCAGTGGGCATTATAAACAAACGGGAGGGTATGCAAATACAGTTCTTGGGATTTTTAAGTTCAATTTTTCTAGATATAACTGGTTAAGTTTTTATGCTTATATTTGTAAATGGTGACATTTTAAAGTCTCAGGTGGCTTTATAATGACTATATCTGATTTCATAATTCACTCTTATTACATCTGACCTCTGACCCTATGTTTTCAAACCTTTTTGGCCACAAGCTAAAAACTCCAAGATAAGATATGATAATTGCCGTGAACCTTGTCACAAACATTGTTCAGTCCATCTGAGGGACCGAAATTTTTAAAATAATGTGTAAATTTTGTGATTGTATCTTTATTCTTGTCAAAGTTATATAAACTGAAAGGTTTGAGACGTTGAGCCTGAGCTGGAATCACTTGTTCAGTATTGTTCTTAAATACGGACCTGGTCCAATTTTCTCTACACATTTCAAAGTTTCTTTCTTGACTGATATGTGCGAATATCTTTCTCAATAATTACTTTTATAATATCAATGACTGTTTGAAGGACATACAGCTGGCATCGGGTGTTAGACTACGTTCATTATATATTTAACTCCTCTGATGAGAGTATTGTGTTATCTCTGATGAATTTTTAATTCTTTTCTCAAAATGGAAAATTTCTGTACTTATTTTCCAAGGATACAAATGATTGCGCTTTATAACGTTGAAAACAAAATGTGTGTTTGCAGCCTCTCCAATAAGGAATCCCCAATATGTAATGATTCTAGCTCTCTCTGAGCTTGCCTTATTCCTCGCTGAGACACCAATGCACCAGACGTTGTTCATATTCTTCTTCAAATGAAATTCATGTACTCTACTTTACCCTTTGTATTTCCATGGTGTCTCTGCTTGTCAGCAATTCAAAGATCTGCATATCTTATGGCTAGCTTCGTTAAAATTTTATTTTATTTAAATAATAATATATTATCAGTTCATAGCTTGTAAGATGATAGCTTCCTAAATTATATCTTTCTTAAATGGTGTTATAAGGAAACTAGACTTATGCTGATAGGACAATAAAAGCCTTGTATTTAGCGCTATTGTCAGAAATTATGCTTAGATTTGGAAATGTGAAAAATCTACTGAACTTTCCATTAGTCAATACGTCAGTCGAAGTCAGTAAAGTTTGACTGGTATGGAGGATAGTTCTGCAAAATATATAAAGGATATTGGAGGAAGAAAAGACATCTGCATGATTTAAATTGATACGTTTCAACACTTTGCACAGTATTTTACCTTCTCAAAGTAAGTTAAATACTCAATTGGGCGTATTCCAGATAATTAGTTGACGTGTCGACGTAATCGTCATCATCTGCACCCCTTAAAGACGATCTACAAGAAACATGCAAGACATATGTTCTTCAATTGGAAGAGTTTAGTTTTGGTTCAGAGCTTTACAGCACAGCAACACGTAAAGGTTATTAGTGTTGAAGCCATTGGATTGCCTTGCTCAGAGATATATCACTGTAGCCGATACGGGATAATCAAGTGATAAGACTCGAACCTGAACAAGAATTTGTTTTCTCAGTTACACCCTAAAATGCGTAAGATTAATGCAAGTACTTTCGATAATAAGTCTTTTTAATTTGTGTTCTTGTCATCAACTCGGTACATATATTTGATTTTATGAATATCTTTATGAGATAGCGGCTTTAGGCAAATAGCTTAGTCCTGTTTTCTGAAATTAACACTATTCATTAAACTTGGAAGGAATGTCAATAAGTCAATATTTATTTTTAGTTTCAGAAAAAAGATAAAAGGCAATCACAAAATCAGTAAGTGCATTTGATAATCCTCCTAACGAGTTGAACAGATTACCTTTATCAGTGATAAGCGTGCCTTTCAAGGTTTCAGCTGAGTGCAGACGACATTTCTGCATCCTATTGTGAGCAGTAGTAAGAAAAATTACGGGACTTAGCCGACTTTAAATGGAAAACTAAGCTAGACATAAATTCAGCTGTCTAAGTTAGACCGCATTTGTACCAGAACTTTCGAATTATGCAATGGTTTTTGGAAAAGATAGTTTGTGGTAAGTCGTACAAAATTGAATTATGCGATAGTTTACACTTTTTTTAAGGGTTTTTCTTCCTTTGGTTTTTATATATAAATGTTGTTTTCCTTTGGGACATTACACATCTTGTTGTTTTACACCGTTTGTTGAACGTCTGTAAAATATTTTTATTCGCTATGTCATCCAGTTGAAAGTTTTTGGAAATTAAAATCACATGAGCAATGTATCTATTTAAATTTGTGTCTTTTTCTTCTTCTTTTTCGATTGTTTAACTTATTATTATTATTATTATTATTATTAGTAGTAGTAGTAGTAGTAGTAGTAGTAGTAGAAGTAGTAGTAGTAGTAGTAGCAGTAGCAATAGTAGTAATAGTCGTAGTAGTCGTAGTAGTAGTAGTAGTAGTATTGATGTTGTTTTAGTAACGTTACGTTTGCCCGTTATTTTTACACTTTTTTCTTGGAAAGGTTATGAGTTAAGCATTATTTGTCATGACGATAAAACCTTTCCTGTACACTTTATTAACAAAGTTAATGATAGCAAATATCTAATGTGTTTTATTTATTTATGGTTGCATTTACTTTTTATTTATGACTATTTTATATTGAAAAGAGTAAAACTCATTCTCTGGTATATCCGGACAGTCGTCAGCCTGTGTTCTTTTGCACTTTTCTCTTATTTTCAATGGTACAAATTTCGATACCAAAAATTATTTCTTCACTTAGTCATGAAGGCTTGGTTCTGAGATTTTAGACAGACTCAGCCTAATATTTCGTTTCAGTACTAACGTTTCTTCTTACTTATGCAAACGATTAGTTCAGAATTAGAAACCAAATTCCAACAATTCTATTGCCAAGTCCGCATTTCTGCAAAAACCGAGTTAATCACTTCCATGTGTAGTAAGAAAGTAAATTTAAGCTCAAAGTGCGTGTATCATGCTTTAATTTTCAAGGCCACATAATCTGAAAAATAGAGCACGGGTTAAGATCATACCATTTTATTTCTTTCATGTTTCTTCTTCAAACATAAATACATTTCTAAAAGACTAAACGTCTTTCAAGAATGATCGCGTTGCTACATGCAGATGGTACATTACCACCAAGCAAGAATGATTTTATATATGATAATGTTGTTTATTCATCATTTCATATTATCGCGCATCCTCTGTTATGATAAAGGGACGACACATTCCGCTCAGCATGGTGTATATTTGTAAATCTCTATCATAACCTCTGTACACCCTGATTTCTGTTGAAATAAACCGGAGTGACTGTGTCCTTTGGTGACATTTAATTACTGTGTCGATAAACGGATGTCTGCTACGCACGATGTCAGCACTTTTATTCATCATTTTTATGACGATATTTACTTGGGTGCCGAAACTATAGAACTTGAGTTCACACCTCAGTAGAGTATAAGTTAAATATGCTCAGACCTGTAAGATATTATTCCTTCTCCATTGCAGTCTTGTAAAAATTACAGCCAGTCATCAGTTTTATACGATAATATTTACTCAAGTAGTTACACTATTATTATTATTATTATTATTATTGGTGTTGTTGATTATACCGCTACACAATTCTCTTGACAGCTTTTCTTTAGCACCTCCATGCATAACTTTACTCGGATATAGTTTCTTTAGCAAAAAAAAAATATTCTTGCAAGTGGCATTGCCTTCTCGTCATTTGGTTAGAACCAGTTGCTTCTGTGATGGGCACAGTAACATATATATATATATATATATATATATATATATATATATATATATATATATATATATATATAGATAGATAGATAGATAGATAGATAGATATATTGTTTCAAATTCCCCAACCACAGTAACACGCTCATTGATTTCATTTATCATTGGTAAACAACTTATATATATATATATATATATATATATATATATATATATATATATATATATATATATATATAGATATAGATATATTGTTTCAAATTCCCCAACCATTCTAATATGTAAGAGTCCAGGTGTTGTCTTTAATTTTGTTTTGTTTAATGTTTGTTTTGTACATGTAAGTTGTTTATTTTCCACAAGAAGAGCTTAAACGTTTGGAATCTGTTTAAAATTTACCCTGCTATCAATCTTCTTGTCAAGAAACGTATAAAACAAATAAAGAATAGATTTATTTGCTTATTAAAATCAATACCAAGTCAAGGAGTCAGGCTGCATTATTTGCGTTCTAAGAACAGCTTCCTTTACATTGTTTTTAGTTTTTGCTTCTTTTTTTTTACATTTAGTGTGGAACTGACAAGAAACGCTTTCCATAGTTAATTGCTGACAGGAAATATTACTCGTCCATTCCATCGTCTTTTATCGACTCTTCCCTTGATTGACAGATACCATACTCATAGCAAGCAATCAAACTACTCTTGACGATAGTAAACTTTGAACATACGCTTCTTGACTGATCGATCAATCCAACTGCGCGAAAAGAATCACCACATTTCCGGTTTATGATGCTAGGCAGTGATGTGGTCAGGGAAAATGTTTAGCGTGCAAAATCTGCGACAGAATGAAATGTAAATTACCTTAATTGTTATTAAATAAAGGAGGTAAAGACCTAGTGAATTAAGGAGGTAAAGATCTAGTGAATTAAGGAGGTGAAAATCTAGTGAATTAAGGAGGTAAAAGTCTAGTGAATTAAGAAGGTAAAGACCTAGTGAATTAAGGCGGTAAAAACCTATTGCATTAAGGAGGTAAAGACCTAGTGAATTGTTTGGCTACTTGCTCTGGTTTAACAATAGTTATTGGTTATCATCAACATTCTAGGATACAGCAAAAACAGCAATCGTAGAAGTCAGCAATATACCAATGACACGGCTACAAGTACAATATATAGCTTTTTTCAAGCTTCATCTGTTATGTCTTTGAAGAAACACATTATTTTAAAACTTGTCAATGCCAGTTCTATTAACACGAGGGACCGCTCCGGTGGCCTAAATGATTAAAGTGTATGCCTCGTATGCGGGAGATTGCGGGTTCGAACCCCGGCCGCGTCATACCAAAGAAATAATAATGGTACTAACAGCCTTAGGACTGGTCGTGCTGCTGTCCGTATAATGTGAATGGGTGGGGCATGATGCTAAATGTCTGCGGCATGATGGCCCAGTGCTATACGTCAATATAAACTGCTACACTGCAGCTTTCGTAGCGATATGACTGAAGATTATTTTTGAATCTCCGTTAAAAATGTAAACCACACAAACACACATACACACATACACACACAAACACACACACACATACACACATACACAAACACACACACACACACACAAACACACAAACACACATACACAAACACACACACATACACACATACACACACAAACACATACACACACAAACACACATACACACATACACACACAAACACACATACACACACAAACACACATACACACATACATGCACACATACACACACATACACACACACAAACACACATACACACACAAACACACACAACAGGAGGATAAAACTTGCTCTTAATAAATAAGCTCATCATTCAGTAGAAAAAATATAAAGATGATATACTTAAATGCATGATCTAAGTCGGAACACTTTGCTTTCTTTACAGGTAAAAGTTATTGGTTTTTAAGAAAAAATTTAGTTAAATCGTCTCCTCTGAAAATAAAATTCTTGAAATATTTCGACAGACACAAAACATCGTGCTCATATACATATGATCAAAAGTAATGTTCTCATTAAATAGTTTTGACTAGAATTCGTGTGCTGGAACAAATTAAAATGAGTACCGTAAAAGTTTTGTAAACTATAGAGTAAAATACAGCCATTTAATATATAGAAAGTATTTGATCTGAGATCACGACATATACATTGAGAGAGCTTTTTCTGAAAGTTCGTGTGTTTCGTGGCAAAAGTAATTTCGATCACTGACGACATAGATATTAATTTGTTCAATGGTTGTATTAATAATTAAGACAGACGCATGATACATGACTTTTCTCACCGGTGTTTTCCTATGTGTTGCATAATTTCATTTAAGTTTAAGAATTTTCCAACGAATTCCTCGCTTTGAGGGTGAGATTTATGTAAGCACTTTCGTCAACGTTGAGTCCGTCCAGCTGACGTTAGTAGTGACGTTAATATTTAATGGCGTACGCAGCAAAAATACCGTCGTAATTCAGATCATTACAAAATGTTAATGATCACATGAAAACACAATCGGCTGTGTTCTTGTTTTACCGCTCTGTATACATTTAGTAATATTGCGTTGTAATGGCTAACCCTTACCAAATTTTAAATAGCAAGCTGTTAAAAGATTCCTAACGCTTTCAATAGCAACGATTGTACATTGAATGTATATCTTGGCAAACATCAATTCCAGGTCTGTGAATCCACAATGATTATTTCAGTTTCTTTAATGAGTAAAACAGACTTTAGTTAGTTAGACATGTTTTTGCTTCGCTGTGTTTCCTACGCAGATATTATGGTTTACGAAATATGTATCAGTTTATCCTTTACAAAATCATGTTTTGTTACCGACGAAATTCACAACAAAATATATGAGATAAATAGGCTGCCAAAATATGGTAGATGGATAGACCTTTTTGTTGTAAATGATATTTGTAGATAAATCACGTGGTGAATTATCATTCTACATTCTACTGAACATTGTCAATTTCATTATACCTCGATCAAAAGCTAACGGTATCCTATGCAAGGTTCAAAACATGGAGTTATCAGTGAATTAACAGTTAGTATACTGATCTCCGTGCATATTTTGACTCTATACTCTTTCATTTCTTATGTGTTTTCGATGCAGTTTGTAGTCATATATTACATGTGGCCTCCTTTTGTGTTCCTTCAAGTCAAATTCGATACGTTAAATGAAATTTTACTCTTCAATTTACATTCTTTACCTTGATTCTTCCTGCACTCTTTGAAGAAACATATTCATTTGTGACTCTTTAAACTTGGATTTCCCTGAATCGTCATGCACAACCTGAAGAACTATATTAAATTGTTACTCCTGAAGCTTGGATTTCCCTAATCCTCCTTTACATTTTGAGGAACTAAATTAAAAGGTTACTTGTTAAGCTTGGATTTCCCTAATGCCCCTGTACATTTTAAAGAACTCAGTTAAATTGCTACTCGTTAAGCCGTTAACCTGGGATTTCCCTGAAACTTCCCTTTACTGTTTAAAAATTATATGAAATTACGACTCTTTAAGCTGCGATTTCCTTTACGGTTTGACTATTATATTAAATTACGACTCTTTAAGCTACGATTTCATGGCTGAAATTTACTGATATGTGACGCGCCAAAAGAAAAAGAGCATTCGGCGTTATATCTATTTTGCAATTGTCACACATTTAGATATGATTTTCGGTTTAAAACACGTCTTGTTTAAATCGAGAAGGAAATATGTTCTTCTCGAAACACTGAGATAAACGTGATGTCAATCGCAATTTAAGACATACAGAACATGAAGACTGCTATACTAGGATGTCCAGTTCAGGCGGCTCATCAAAATGGTTCGAACTGTGATGTTTTTGCAGTTTCTTGTCTTTTAGACTTGTTTGTTGCATTTCGATAAAATATGTAATGCTTATGACAAGAACACAAAATGCATTTATTTCACAGGAAGTCGAGCAGCGGATATGAATATCTGACTAAAAGTCATGATACTCTGAACATACACTTTATAATATTTGCATACACATTACATCTTTTATTACATTTTAAGTCTTTTATTAACACTAACTTTAAGTCTTTTATTAACCTACACTTTAAGGCATTTATTAACCTACACTTTAAGGCATTTATTAACATACACTGTAAGTCATTTATTAACATACACTTTAAATCTTTTATTAACACTAACTTTGAGACTTTTATTAACATACAATTTAAGACATTTATTAACACACATTTTAAGTCTTTCATTAACATACACTTATAAGACGTTTATCAACATACACTATAAGACTTTTATTAATACACACTTTAAGCCTTTATTAACACACATTTTAAGATTTTTATTAACATACACTTTACGTCCTTTATTTACACACACTTTAAATCTTGTATTAACATACACATTAAGACTTTTATTAACACACACTTTACGTCCTTTATTTACATACACTTTAAATCTTATATTAACATACACACTAAGATTTTTATTAACACACATTGTAAGACTTTTATTAACACATATTGTAAGACTTTTATTAACAAACAGTTTAAGTCTTATGTTAACGTACAATTTAAGCCTTTTATTAACATACATTTTAAGTCTTTTTTAACATACACTTTGAATCTTGTATTAACACATATTTTAAGACTTTACTAACATCCTCTTTAAGTCTTTTATTAACGCACATTTTAAGACTTTCATTAACACACACTTTATGTCTTTCATTAACATACACGTTGAACCCTTTCTTAACATACTATTTATGCCTCTTATTAACATACACTTTAAGACTATTATTAACACACACGTTAGGACTTTTATTTACACACATTTTAAGACTTTTATTAACACACACTTTAAGCTTTTTTTAACATACACTTTAAGACTTTTATTAACACACACTTCAAGGCTTTTATTAACACAGTTGTTAAGATTGTATTACCATTCACAATAAGTCTTTTTATTAACATACACCTTAAGTCTTTTATTAACATACACAAT
The DNA here is from genome assembly GCA_028554795.2 of Sinohyriopsis cumingii. Lineage (NCBI taxonomy): Eukaryota > Metazoa > Mollusca > Bivalvia > Unionida > Unionidae > Sinohyriopsis > Sinohyriopsis cumingii. The sequence continues at coordinate 48,319,593 of CM068834.1, forward strand.
AAGACTTTTATTAACATAATTTGTAAGCCTTTTATTAACATAGACTTTAAATTTTGTATTAACATACACTTTAAGACTTTAATTGACACGCCTGAATATAATAAATACTGCGATATTCATTGAATACAATGAGTAATTTCAAATCCATAGAATATATTACCCTCAAGAGTACAACAAAAAGTACAGGGGTTGAATTGGATTGGATAGTCAGAAGATGTATGGCTCTGTTGTTATCTTGTGCAAACGAGTTCGTCTTTGTTACACTTTTCATTCCTTCAAGTTTTGTACCTAAGTTATATTTTAGTAAACATACCTCGATAACATTAATCATTGCGATTGTAATTCTTCTCTCTCTCTCTCTCAATTTGAACTGCTGAAATATATATATATATATATATATATATATATATATATATATATATATATATATATATATATATATATATATATAGTTATTTATTCATCTAAAATCTTTATCAAAACTTTTAGAAACGATTCTGTCTTTATCTTTCTCAATCACACACGCGCGTGCAAACACACTTGAACACAATCTGACAAACATTTATACCAACATAAATACAAATTAAAGCGTTTTGACTTTCTTTAACACGGTCATGCTTTTCCTTATACAATTGACTCTGCACCAGTTAATAACAAAATACATGCAATAACTCTCTCTGTCTCAATGTGTCTATCCTTCTGTATCGAATGTTACGTTTCTTATTCATAACGACACAGTGAGACAGCCGACCCTGGCAAGCCTGGAAGGTACTGAACCGTCAACCTCTGGTTTACGAACTTTACCAAAATGAACTACCTCGTCTTTTGTAAACTCAGATTTAGTACCATCGACATTACTATGATCACATGCGCAGCTAAGCTGGTTCTGTTATTAATTTTCTTTCAAACATAGCTGTAAAATCATCTGTGAAGGTTCGTGCTAAACGATCTTAAGTTTCAGGTCCGCAAAAGTAATCACTGTGAATAAACATAATCAAGCAAGTGTCGCACTAATTAATCATACGTTTTTATAGCTGTGCCATAAAATTAAGGAAACAATATATGCAACCTGAAGCGTTCAACTCTCTGAAACGAAAGCCGCTGCCGTATAATAAATCAGTTAGACAATTTTCTTTTGTGCAGTACTGGGCTTATGGTTGCGTTGGGACTCAAATTTAGTAGTTATGAGAAAATTCAGGCGCAGACGAATCCCCAATATCACTACCGATACGCTTGTAATTGTTTCAATACATCCGGCAAGCCTCTCAAACATATAATCTAACATATAAAGAAAGGATGATGCTAGCCGTAGCCGGAGGACGCGGTAACCATGAATGAACTTTAGACCTAAAGCATAAATTTTCCCAAACAACAGGTAGCCATGAAGGAGCCTCCAGAGACGAGAAGTATTGTGAACACTGTTGTTTGTTTCTTGTATGAGAACTCTAGCTGTCATTGAAGATTGATATTATATGTAAAAATTTAAACGTATATAGATTTAATATTCAACATTTTCGTATGAATCATTACATCTTTGTTGTTGAGCGAAACTACTTTATCAGCAGTTTAATATACTTTCCTCTACCATTTTTCTTTGTCATTTAGATCTCAAATTAACATCTCGCTTTCTTTTTCTCTTTTCTTCAAACATTACTGTTTCTTGTAAAATACATTGTAAACGACAATATGTATGTTGGAACTAAGGCTTACATACTTCGAACAAAGAACTTTTAAATTTTCGAAGTGCTATTATGCTTCATACAGATTTGCTCTTAATCCAAACCAAGAAAGAAAAGGAAATGATTGAAGATGAGCATCCAAGCATCACTTATTCAAACATCGCAAGATCTGCCTTCCTAATAAAATATTCCAGAGATTTCACATATGTGCCATTCTTCATTATAATCAACGTGTGATGTATCAAACTCTGCCAGGATTCCATCTTACTGCAGCCATATCAAACTTCCATGCTCTAGCGAAACACAGATATTGTCAAAATCTTTGATATAAATGTTGCTAATGGATATGTACGTGTAGTTAGGTAGATTTTCATTTAGGATTCTGAACGGTGAAATGAAAGATAAAGTCTTCTCGATGCTAAGTGCATCAGTGTGTCAGATTGGATTCCTATAGCCAGATTTCTTTAAGCAAAACATATTGAAAGACTTCACGTTTTTTATTGTTTCCAGTGTGTTACACTATCCACATATGATATTATTATTTCTAGTGTATTACACTATACACATCTAATACTATTATTTCCAGTGTATTTCCCTATACATATCTGATATTATTTCTAGTGTATTTCCCTATATATATATGTTATTATTATTTCCAGTGTATTACACTATACATATATGATATTAGTATGTCCAGTGTAGTACATTATACATATCTGATATTATTATTTCGAGTCACACCAGGATTACGTCCCTTGATGTTAATTTCATTCTTTCCTTCAAGCGCCTCGTTCTAAGTAAATCTAAAGAAGGACAAAATATACACAGAAGCAGTTTGTCAGTGTAGTCTAATTAAAACGAGAAAGTATGCTACAGCAAGAAATTATCTGTCATTAAGAATTTACTGAGCGTTATCATTACGTGTCCAGTCGTTTCCAGTAGGTTTGTACAGGGTACTATCGAAGTTATTGTGCAAGTAAATTTGATTGGATGATTGTGCCTGTTTACGTAGGAAAATAAATTTGTGTTGCCATATTGCAAACTTGTCCTCACTTTTTTATGTTCAAAGATTTCAGTCATGTAGCAAATAGAAAAGCCAATTTAAAACATGAAATACTAATTTGGCAATTTGGAAAGGTAACAATCAAGTGCTCGAAAGATTTTCCTTCGCAGACTTAACATTTTTTTAACGATAGGCGCTACAACACATATCAAGGCGATCGCTTCTCAGCTACTTGTTCGATATCATGTTCAATTATTAGTATGCGTTCAGAGACTGTTTAGAACGCATACAGATGATAGTTCCTGTCGAAATGACTTGTTGTTACCTCCAAGAATCTGATTCGTTATTCTTTAAATGCTTTGGGATGTTTCTGATCATATAAATGTTGATAAAGCTTTCATAGGAACAATTGTCCAAAAAGTCCAGCAATCAGCCATTGCTATCTTGGAATGGAGGTGACAAATCAAGTCTTCAACATATATTTCCAACACTATTACGTTATTCAAATACCATTCAGCATAGTGACGATGAATGTGCGTATCTCGCTTTACGGTGTGTGTGTGTGTGTGTGTGTGTGTGTAAAAGGCGCGAAACGGGGACATCAGTGTGAATACACACCAACAGACCAGGGACACACCTTGAAACAGGGACGTCCCCGTATTGTAATATCGGCTTAAATGGAATGTCAAGGCCTTATTTAATTATAAAATCTTAAAATAAGCGTATCTGAGCATGTCACCATTTTGTTGGTATCTTTTTAGATCATTATATACACAACAATAAACATTCAAACCCTCGTGTGTATCAGTCGGAAAATTGCGTCCCCGTTTACTGGGTAAAAATGCACTTTTATGCTGTTTGATTGCGCATTTTGCTTCCAAATTACTGACCCAAGATGGCATCAAGTAGAGCCAACGGGATTTAAATCATTTATACAAACAGAGACAAATATATATGATATATTTTCTATTTTAACACAGAGAGCAATATCTACATACATGTTTATTAATGGGTAGTCCAACGTTCATAACACATTTCGCCAAATTAGATCGGGAACCAAGAAAACTGAATAAAAGGTTTCATGCAGATATTATGCACGGTTTTTACGATGGACAAGAGATTCTAGCATTTCATCTGTGCTTGTATATTTTATCTCCTTTTCAACTCTGAGCCATGCACATTTGGATACGAAATACACTGGAAAATATCAACATTGATTTTAGTTCATTCAAATGTGGTTAGAAGCATAATAACGAACAGTCTACATGGTAACCAAAACATAATACCACTTCTTTCCTCCAATTAACCGCATTAGAGGTAAATCCGACAAGTTAAGATTGAGCCAATAGGAAATAAACATAACTTTTGTAAGTGCTTGTACATGGCACCAGTCACGATGCTGAAAATACAAGTTTTTATACTCAAATTTAGTGTATCTCGATGTATCATAAATATGCATGCTGGCTGAAATATGAGTAATGTGAAAGAAAACAATCAGATAAATTTTGTTTGACTCAGATGTAAATTATTAAATATTTCACATTCTGTTCTCGTTTAGTCAATACGTTTTTATTCTCTCTCTCTCTCTCTCTCTCTCTCTCTCTCTCTGTGCATCGTTGCTTCTGTCTGTCGTTCTTCCATCTTGCTAGGTTCATTTCTTTCTGGCCGTAAGTCTCTTGTTTTCCCCTTTTCCTAAGGACCCGATGATAACAGTCGTGAATTTTTCTCAAATCAATCAATGGCTACAAATACGCAACATTAAATTTACAAATGACTTCACTGAGCGAAAGGCAGAACATTAATAATGTTACATACAAGAGATCTCTTTAGCGAACGAATGAAACAAACTATAATTTTCCTCAGATTAATGCATGACCACCAATATCACCACTACACATTTTGCATCACAACTTCACAACTGCCTGCCTATCTAACAAAAACCGGGAGCTATTTTTCCTACGCTACCTTAAGTCAGTCAAATCAGGATTTAAAGCCTCATTTCACCTGTTACTCTACACCATATCTACCATCATAGTAAGAATAAAAGGTGTCTCCAGATAACGGGACAGTCCCTTCTCGATCCTTCAATTGTACGATTTACAAGTCTCTATCATGAATACTGTACATGGCGTCACACAATCGATCCACACATTTAGATTTTAATAGGGACTATTTGGCTTCAAGGTCACTTATTCGACTCTGACCTGAGCTCACTAAAACTAAACCATGCCATCATACAAAATAAACTTTTCGTTTGTTTCATATTGAAGAGATTTTATCATGCACTGTCTTATTAATGAAGGGGATTGCACTAAAGTGGCAATTTTTTGTACACCAAAGTTAAAAATGTGTTATTGTGTGAGAAATTTTAAATTCTAAACCGTAGTCTTGCCAATAAAATTTTTTAAACTAAAGATTGGCATGCAGATCTTTGATTATTTCATTTTAGAAAAAGGGAAACATTCTCTGTATTTTCACACAATTCCGACAATTCATCTTCTTCAACATTATATAAAGATTCACCATGATAATTTTAATTTAATTTATTAATATGGATGGGAACTATGTGTATCAGGTGAGATTACTGCAGTATTTAGATTGAACTGATTTCTATTTAGAATCAACATACATCCTTTTTGAATGTATAATTTCTAGTACTGTGTATATGTGCGTGTCCTTGTTCTGATGGTAAATATTTTCATACGGTGTTTCTTGGAAATCAACCACAAATCAGTTAGAAATGACATGTATGTATCAAATGAATATTAAAATAGATCTTTATCACTCATAATTTGTTAAAATGAAAATGTCCCCATTTTGATGGTAAAAGTCATATGTCCCTGTTTTGTAAGTTTTACAAGAGTGTGTGTGTGTGTGTGTGTGTGTGTGTGTGTGTGTGTTTAAAGAAATATTGGATGCCTTTATTAATTTGGGAAAATTTTTCTAAATAATAGTCAAAGTTGATACAGCAAACTGTGGCTGGTCGAATATATATATATATGAATTTACAGGAAACTTTATCACAAAATGCACTAAATAGTAGAATAAAAACGTTGACTACTGTCTAAAACGTTATTTTATGTATGCGTTTCGTGATATCTTCGCTTGTAAAAAGAATAGCGAAATAAATTCAAACGATATTGTTGCATGCAAATGTGTATTATGTGATAGCTTGGAATATTAGTTAAAAAATTTTGTGATATACAAGATATTTATCTCCATCAGACCATTTTTGACATCAGTTTTGCCATTCCTTCGTTTCCGTTTCAAGAGAATCTATTCTTACAGTATACTTGATCTTTTTTTTAAAGACTTTACACACCTTGCTGTGTACTGATCTTTTTTAAAGACTTTACACACCTTGCTGTGTACTGATCTTTTTAGAAACACTTTACACACCTTGCTGTGTACTGATCTTTTTGGAAACACTTTGCACGCCTTGCTGTGTACCTGATCTTTTTGGAAACACTTTGCACGCCTTGCTGTGTACCTGATCTTTTTGGAAACACTTTGCACGCCTTGCTGTGTACCTGATCTTTTTGGAAACACTTTGCACGCCTTGCTGTGTACCTGATCTTTTTGGAAACACTTTGCACACCTTGCTGTGTACCTGATCCTTTTGGAAACACTTTGCACACCTTGCTGTGTACCTGATCCTTTTGGAAACACTTTGCACACCTTGCTGTGTACCTGATCCTTTTGGAAACACTTTGCACACCTTGCTGTTTACTGATCTTTTTAGAAACACTTTTGCACGCCTTGCTGTGTACCTGATCCTTTTAGAAACACTTTGCACGCCTTGCTGTGTACCTGATCTTTTTGGAAACACTTTGCACGCCTTGCTGTGTACCTGATATTTTTAGAAACACTTTGCACACCTTGCTCTACAAAGTGCTGTCAATGTAGTTTTTCAAGTTTTCTTGATCAACACTTTTGTCTAAAATGCTACTATCGTGCATTTTTCTTTCTTTCATGTGCGACGGTTTTATGACAACCTTTTATTAAATCAAGTAAACCACATGAACAGCTGTACTGTTTCAACATTCAACATATAATTATCATCATCATCGTCGTCGTCGTCGCTAGTAGTAGTAGCAGAGGTAAATATCATATATAATGGTCAATACTGGTTCCATACAAATTTAAATATTTGTGTAAACGAAACATTGACTGGACCAGAGAAAGGATAGTCAGCTGGACATATTTGCTAAGCCTACAACGACACCACGTTCTAAACTGCACGAGTACACGTTTCACAGATCAATTCAGTTTTTACTACCAAGTTCAACTTAGTCATAACACTGCGTTGCTAGGTTGTGAGTGAAAACTTCTGATTACATTTTTTTACCATGTCCAAAGTATATAAATACTTGGACTCTACCAAGTTTTATGCGGTTTGTCATTAGATATGCATTACAGTGGTCAAAATACTAGATTTTGTGTTGTTGTTTTCATGTTGTTGCTATTGTTATTGATGTTGTTGTCGAAGTTGTAGCAGACGCGATAATCTCTGTTTATTCGTTGCTTGTTTCATTGCAAATTACTTAATAACGAATCTCAAAGTTACTCAGTAACGAACATTCTTTTAAATTCATATAAATATTTTCGTTTCTCGCTGATTCTAAATTGCCTTTCCGATGCATCCAACAGAGGCCAGCTTATGTATTCTTCTCTTAATATTTTAATAGCCGCTCTGGTTTAGTGGCTAGTGTGACAGATTCGAAAGGTTGCGGGTTCGAAGTCTACTATCGAATCAGCTCCATGGGTACAGTGGTGTGCCCTCGGAGAAGACACTTTGCTTTAAAATACATCGGCACTCAATAACTTTCCCATGTCGCTGTGCCGTAAAACATCAAACCAAATGAAACAAAATATTTTATGTCACAAAAATCACCCATGGCTGTAAAACAACAATCATGGGTGTCATTTGGGTCTGATAATATTTGCGAACAAAACATTTTCTGTCGTCATGGTGGTTATAGATCTTTCCAGTCCGACAATAAAAAATAACCTAAAGTAACTGTTCACATTGGCAAAACAGCTTTTATTGTGAAGATATATAATATTATTATCAAATACTGGTATAAGTTTCTGAATTTTCAAGATGAAAAGTACATAATATAGATATATATATATAACTAAATGAAGTATTATTTATACTAGTTACCATATGAGCTAAACTTTACTTCTTTAACTAGATTGGGATTCTATGAAGTTCAGAAAAAATAAGGAGTCTGTAACATGAAGATATTTCTGGATACTTTCAAACAAACATCGACTGATATTTTTATCCAAAAGTGTATGCAAATGTTTCCTAATTCTAAAAGAGTTTCCTCTTTCACGTCAATGTTTCTTCATTTTAGCCTGAAATGTAACTTGGAATGCTATATTTCAAACTTTAAAAGTGCTACAACTCGATCGCGAGTGTCATATCATACATCATGCACTGGAAATTTATGGCAAATATGCGGACAGGACAATAAAAATAAACAGAAGACTATGCCGATGTTATTATTATTATTATTATTATTATTATTTTGCGTCATGGATATTAGAAAATGAATAAATCAAATGTCTTGGCTGCCAGATGAACCTTTCTCCCAAATTTTATTCGATTGAAGATCGCTTGCGTCCATGTATGTGTATGTGTGAGACGGAGTAAAGTGTGTGTGTGTGTGTGTGCGTGAATGAACGTGTTGTTTTTTGATGATTTTTCACTCTTTCATAATGTTATGTTTGTTGCTGCTGAGTCATTCAAGAAATTCCACAGGTTTGTTTTCTCTGCTCACTTCTTTAGCTTGTTGTTACTCCGAGCGCCCAAACCTTTCAACAAAATGAATGTTCTGCAGTTCATTGTCGAAAAGATGCACACTTTTCTTTTTGTCATTCTATTTGACATATCTAAAAATGGTACATCAGAAGTTGAAACCGCTCTGACTCCTCCGCCTACTACAAGTAATATGCCCTTTTTAAATTATTAATATTTGAACTAAACTTGCAAATTACCAATTAGCTTTTAAAGATCACGTCGTTATAAAATCGATATCGATGACATGTACCTGATTACAAACTTGCAAAGTGTTCGGATCTATAACAATCATAAATTCTTTCGCATTTACTAGCTCAATTCGTGGCAAGGGTGACAGCTGCTTTTTGTAACAGTTCCGAAACTAGTCTTTTAAGTCTACGAGTCCGTCTGTCCGTCCATCTGTCTGTCGGTATATATGTCTGTCTGTCTGTCTGTCTGTATGTATGTATGTATGTATGTATGTATGTATGTATGTATGTATGTATGTATGTATGTATGTATGTGTGCGTGCGTGCGTGCGTGCGTGCGTGTGTGCGTGCATGCATGCATGAATGCATGCATGTAATGTATGTACACACGCATGTCCGCCCTCGTTGTGTCAAGAAATACACTTGGTCGCATTTTCAAAGCGAACGGTATATTAAAATAGAACAGGGTGTCAAACATGAAAAGAGTTTGGGTCAATGGCTGATACCCAACCATTTCATTTTTCTAAAAAGGCTTTAAAGATGCTCTGCCAGATTTGTTCGGGTCAAATACTTCAAGACGTTTATACATGTAACAACAATGGTTTAATAAAATTAAAAATTATCAACAGAGATTAAAGTCATTTTTCCCTCGTTTTTTACACCAGGCTAAATTTATGTAATACCTTGATATATTAAATAATAAATGGTACGGATAAATGAAGAGCAGAAATATGAGTGTTATATATCTTTAATGTATATGTATGTCTGCTTAGAAGACTGAAAGTCGACCACAAATATATTAGGTTCAGAGACGTGTTTGTCATGCTCAATTTTTTTTTCTATGAGAAAATGATATGATTAAAACATACTAAACCGATGTTTGCGCTAATCTAGAATACATTTGGCTGGAAAGAAGAAAGTGAATTCTGTTAATTAATGAGAGCTCTGTATTACTTTATCGATGTTTGAAGCCAAATTAATATTTCCTTCACAAAATTATTCCACTTTCTTACTCCAGGGGGGTTACATCGTGACAATGCCCGTTGAAGAATCATACAGGTAGATGGGTTAAATAAAAGCAAGAGCAACACTAGCAACAAAAACAACATTCTAATTAACAGGATAAATGAATCTTAAACTTAGATTAGCTTCAGACTTGGGAAATACCATGTTTTAAATATTGAAGCGTTGTTAGGCATGCGTTCAAGCGTCAATGATTAGGGCGTGTCTGGGAACATAAAACTGCGATAGCAAGTTTGATCTTCGATTTAGCTGAGTTCTTAATATAAGTTCATGATAATGCCATTTCAGAGAGTTCAACAAAGTGGGTAAATACATGTGTGTCTGCTATCGGGAACGATGTGGAATATCAATTAGCGTTTTCAGCGCCAGAGACTGACGGAATGGAAAGTTTTGGCAATTCTGATTTAGACGGAGGGATTTATTTGAATTCAAAACTAAACGAAACATTAGCACTCCACAAACGTAACAATTAAGAGCAAATAATGAGGTTAAATCGTAAATGAAATATATTAATTATGTGAGTTTTGTTTTTTAAGATGCTTTTAAATGAGCAGTTTATAATTTGTGCAACATTTTCATGTAGAATCAATATAATATATAATTTTAACTGAATAACTAAATATGGCATTTGGTAATTACGCGTTTGGTTTATTTATACCTTTGGCATAGATGTCTTTTGTTAAATCTTGACAAAGATTATTCTTTACTTCATAATATTGTCCACACTATCGCTAGGGAAAATCCGTACATCAAGCCTTAATAAAATATTCATTGAAAAAAAGTTTATACATTTCAGGATAATGAGAAGGAAGCTTAATGAAAACGTCGTAATACATAACATATTCCATTTTGTAGCCAGCTTCTTAAGCCTAACAAATAAATAATACGATTACAAACGTATTTATGAGAGTGAGAAAGCCTCGCACGAGGGCTTCAGTGTCAGTGATTAGTCCGAGAAATTCCATCCCTTTGACAATTAATCAATCAATCAAAACGCAGATAAACACCTTTATCACTCGATATGTAAAAGTCAAACAATTAATTTATATTGACACGAAGAAGGTTTTCTGACAGGCCTGCATCGTGCATTGTTTCTAGGTATACTGAAGAATCAACAAAGAGAATGCAAAGCAAAATAAGTTACATAATTTTAGAAAGGAAGGATAAACCTTACCTTAATTGGTACGCAAATAAGGACTAGCATCAAATCAGCTGATGCAAGGCTGAGCAGGAAGAGATTTGTGACATTTCTCATTCTCCGGAATCTGGCTACTGAATAGATGACTAAGGTGTTCCCAACGACTCCGAGCAAGAGGGTCAAGCCATAAAATATGGACACAGGAACAACCTCGTCTAGGGGTAAATAATTTCGGGATTCGTCGTAGTCATAAAAGTATTCAGTGGTATTTTCCATTGCAGATGCTTGATCTAATAACTTCGTCATATTGTCCAGTATTGTTGGAAATTTCCACCAAGTCCAGCAGTATCAATATTTTCCGAAGGATTTATTGTTTATGTTATTGACGAATTTTAAATTAAACTTCATTTCAAGCTTTAGTCAACGTTAAAATGATAATATATAGTAAAGTCAATAATATTTCACAGTGATTTATCCTTTTCATATATCGTTCAAAGAAAAAAATCACGGGAAAGCAAAGATGAAGTTTTGTCCGTCGCTTGCAGAGCAAGACTGTTCAGCTGCTCTCAATAGAAATGAAAAGAATACACCACAATGCGATGCCTCTGTATTACAGTATTAACAGAGAAATCCCTCCGCTGTTATTGGTCGCCTACTATTCGCAGTAAGATCCAAGACAAATTAAACTTTCGCTATCGGACCACACCGCCGCTATCGACATCGAATTTCTTTTTGTGTTGCTTGCTGAGACTATGTTACAAGGGCCGTAATATTTTATTAGGTACTTGACAAATAATGGTAAAATCGTCCTATTTACTGGTAGAATACCATAATATAAAACTGACTGTTCCGTTAAGTTCTCAAATATTTTGCAAGTAAAATATTTGATCCTACCAGTCGTACATCCATCCCCAAAATAAAACAAACATCGCTTATTTGGTTTAACGAGCAAACACAAGGTGCTGAGTTTGACGAAAAACCGTATAATAACTGGCTACATTTCCTCAAAAAATTTTCAACCGGAAATTGCAGCTCGGGCAAAAAATGTATAAAAAAGTATTAAAAAACACATACACCTGGATATGAAACGTAGAGTGCATCTATGTCTTGTAATTTAGCACTTTACTTTTTAAAAAAATATTGAAAATGTCATTGCTAAAGTTTGTGATGAAAATGTTTGTCAAAATCTTAAATGTTTTACCTTGTGCTTGAATTTTGAGATGTCAATGTTTCACCATGCGGGACCTAGTTTTTCACGTAAACAAGGTGATATGTCCCAATTAAACTTTGCAACTAAAGTGAAATAACCAGTATTCATAGACTGAACAGAATATATCTAAAAACGAATTATACTTTGAAATACAACGATGCATTGCTGTCTTAATACAATTCGACACCATGCTCATTATTACAGACTGGGCATCGTTACATTGATCGCAAAAATCTAAAAAATTATTGTTTCGAAAGAGTTGCCAAAAGACTCCAAAGAACTTCAGAGTCTCATCTTAATCCTTAATTTATTTGTTCAATGTTGAATCCGACCATTTTATTCGAAACAATTGTTTAGTTTTGTTTCAGTATTGTGCAATTTTAACGCCAGTTTTGTCTGCAAATGATCGACGACAAATAGCGTCCAATATATCTAATGGAGAAAGACCTCGTGAAGAACTATCGACCCACGGAAGCTATTAAGAAGCTCTCTCACATACCCACATTGATCGAGCCGAGATTCAAACTCACGTGGACAGTATGAGATGAGTGAGTGATATGTATACCCGAGCGCCTTAGACCATCAGTCACCAGGGACCCAAAAATATAATAATATAATAATATTAATAGTATACGTAATATACTATTAATATTATATTATATTAATATATATAATATAATATGAATATGATACATGTAATCGTAGAAAAAGAAACAAATAGTAAAACAATATTTGAAATTATGAGTTTTGTATAAATGTATCTGAGGTGAGGTTATGAAGAAATAACACTGTAATGGTGCAAACTGTTGTAGAGATAGTTTTGCATTTCATTATGTCGTGGTCAGCGTGACACGTAACCATTAAGATTGACGTATGTGCAGAGCTCACAACAAATTTCTCCCCGCAAAGGATGAGATAAACTCTGTATAGAGCCATACGTACGTTTTACTTTAAGTTCGTTCGGATAATGGTCATACAGATGGAAGAGATTAATGTTAACGTAATTTCATAGAGCTGGAAATTACTTGTGAATTCTTTTGAACCGAGAATCAATGGTATTAGCATTAGGAACTTTTGTTGACTGACATAGACAGCTAGTAATTTACATCCCACAGCGGGGTGTAATCGGTTATCTAAGAGGTCTAATTATGTCATGGCTTCAGTAGGAATGCGAGTAACCGCTAGAAAAGTAATACATTCTCGTTAATAGCCTGTTTGCATATCAGATCAAGTTGAGTACTGAGCACAGTTTAGTTATGTTGACTGCCAATAAAATAATATCTGACGTAAAAAGAGCGGAAATATTGTTTGATCAAAGAAAGGGAAATCATGTCACGTATTTTGGTTGGATATTGTGTTTAATTTGAAGGGGAACAGCCTCATGCTGCACAGTGGAAAAGAATGCAGCATGCAACATGATGGTTGATGGGGTTTATGAGAGAGAGAGAGAGAGAGAGAGAGAGAGAGAGAGAGAGAGAGAGAGAGAGAAAGAAAGAAAGAATACGGAAACGCTGACCTTACACCAATAGTGATGTCGAAAAGACCGGAAGTAACTAGGTTATGCTGAATTGCATACAATTAAAATTCGACCAGACACTCAGTTACATGACGAAATTTGTTTAATCGGCGCAACACAACGGCAAATTGAATTTCGCATATATTTTGCATCTCTGTATCTAAGAGAAATGAATCGTTCAAAAGTCATGTTTAATTTCATTTTGTTTCTGTATTTCATTAAATTGCTATATCTTACATAAGGGGGGGGGAGACTCTTGTTCTATTATATATCTCTGCTAATATCTTTATTATTCCATCCATTAATTTCATATTATATTTTGTTGTTAACCCGATCCGGGTAATAGCACCGTGGTCGATCATATCCTAGCTAATGATAAAACCAAAACATTATAAGGAGTGGGAGATCTCACATCATTCCACCTCTGATAAACCAATACATACATTCACTTTCTGTTCATTTAAATGGGCTACTTAAGGAAACGCAAATACGTCTGAGTCTCATAAATATTATCTGATATAGCCAATAATGGTTCAAGCAAGATGAAAAGTTTTGTTTTTCTCCATTTCTGTTACAGAATCCGGTTTCACCACATCCCTGCAGATTTCAAATCAAGACTCTATAGTTGGCATTAGTCTGGACTTTTATATTTGTTAAATACAACACGCAAATTTCTTTGATCATGCGACATATTCAAATAAAAATTCTGTCTAGGTACCGCTGTATCGGATGATAATTATATTGGGAATAAGGGCTAATAGATGCACAGAGCAAGGGATCAAATCTATTAAGATCGAGAGGATGGAAACCGTCCATTTATCGTGTATCAAATAGCAGGCTAAACAGTCCTTTTTCTTAATTGGGCGCAAAACGTGGTTGAATTGAGGGGGGAATCATAAAGATCATATCAATCGAAATACAATGCGGTTTTCTCCCCCCTGTTTTAGTTGACTCTCCAGAAGGACACGTTTCAAAAGGTTTATAAATAATCAAATTTAACTGGTTATCAACTTCTTATATGCACCTCAAGTGGTTATTTTTGATACATTTTTGCTGTCAATCAGTGGGGTAACCTCCTTAGATCTGGTATCGAATCCAGTTAGGAATGATTAGTTTTCTTTTTCAGATACCGCAAATCAGATGATGTACGTTTGAAAACGTAATTAGTTAAAATGGCACTTGGTTTCAAAAAACTTAAAAAATATCTAAACCCGGATTGTGAAGCACGAGGTTACCTCACGTCACTATGTTGTTCAATTGACACTCCTTTAATTTAATTAAAATAACAAATCTATAATTAAATATTCACTAGGCGGCAGAACTTTAGTTCATTCATTAATATTCGCTCAGTAAGATGCTTCTCGCAAACCGGCTTATTGGCCGGATTTTTGGAGTCTTCACCAGTTTACTGTGCGATCTTCGAAAAATGTATATAAAATTATAACCGCGGAATAAAGCTGAAATAACTATAGTTCTCAACCTTTTTACTTTTAATTCGTGTAGGTTTCGAATGGTTCGCTGAAATGTTGGTTTTGATCACGGCACTCGGTAACTGACTTAAATTTAAAAAGAACAATAAAATAATTAAGCAATAAATATCCGTAGAAAGTTCAGATATGTGGTATATAAAATGACCTTGTTTAAGCCAATATTCACATTGCTGTACAGAAAGAGTTTTCCGACCTTTCCAATAAAATCTTTCTCGCAGAACACGGTTCAAAGAATAACCAATATAATCTTAATTCTATGAGTATCCTATCGATTAGGAAAAGAAAAGATATTAAGGCATGACATTGCATGCAGTCGAGCAGTTAGCACGTGTGGCCTAAATATGTCGGCGACAGCGGTTTCGTTAGTTAGGAGCCTACCCAGGGTTATTATCTGTTTAACTTCACTTTTCAATGCCTCAAGTTCATGAATGTGCGAATTATTTTAAAATTCAGAAGAGCTATAATTTATCATAAATAAGCGCACACTAGTACTGCAGGCTCCAAAACAGACATTTTTATGCACGCAAGCTCGACCGTGACAATAAATTCTCCCTGCCATTTTATTTATATCAATGCTCTATGTCAATAACACATTTCGGCAAAGTGCCATATCGCCAAGTAATGCGATTTTTTGGGTTGTCCATTCATTTCAGCAAGAGACTGCGCTCCAGAATCTATTTTCCGATTCTTTCTCTAGCCGGGAAAAAGAATTCTGATAAACCATTCTCAAACCAATTTTATTGGTTTAACATCATGTCCATTCATTGCCACTAACAATGTTGCACAGAAAATTACTTGACCTCTGCCCAGCTCGATTTAGTGACGTCATTTCCGATGGAATGCAAGTGTTACAGATGGCTTACTCGTTCAGTCTTATGGGCTGTTTGTGATGAGAGTAAATTCGATTCGTTCATACGTTCTCTGGCCATGAGATGCATTACATTACCTTTGTGTCAACTATGGGTATCATCCGTCTTCTCTTGATTGAAATTATTAACAAGACATGACTGATGCAGAGGGAACAAACAGCTAACGACTGAAATTATCAATAGCCTTAAGTTAAACAGCTGCTGCTGCTGATATCGACGATGATGATGAGAGTGATGAGACAAGGAAACGACATCATAATTACGAATATATGTATACAGGGCCGGCGCTATCATATAGGCAAACTAGGCAGCCGCCTAGGGCGCTGATTTCAGGGGGCGCATATTTATTTATTTTTTATTGTTTATAAATTTGGAAATTGATATTTTCCGGGGGGGGGGGGCCAGAATCTAACCTTGCCTAGGGCGCCAGATAATCTGGCCGGGTCTGGCGCCGGATACACACACACACACACACACACACACACACACACACACACACACACATATATAATCCATATAATCATCTACCCTATTTTATGAACTTTATCAGTTCCACTGTTTGTACGTTTCTTTGTTAAAATCGTGTATCCTTATTTACAATCTGAGATCTTAACTTAAGAAAGTACTTACCGTTTGATGCCAAATCGTGACTTTAATCCATATGCATTTCTAAATAGAAATTAAGCGGCTTCGTGAATTTACCTAATGGTTAGCTAATGTTTTCCCCGTCGCATACCGCATATATATTCTTCACGCTCTGTCTGTCTGTCTGTCTGTTTTTAATGATGATATAACTAGTATATCACAACAACCAAGCTGGAGAATCTGCATCTTGAACGGAATAGAAACTTGCTACAATTCCCCCACCCCCCTAACTCTCAGACAGGAAGGATTAAGTGGAAATCAAAAATGCGAGAAACCTGTGTGCGAGCACTTGCATGCATGTGTGTGCGTGTCGTGAGGTGGGGTGGGTGGGTAAAAACGTATGAGTTCCTGTGGCCTCATTATCCTTCCGATCCTGGCAGCATCTCCTCGTCAACGTATTGTTTGCTTGCCGCATCTTGCGATTCCACAGATTTCACCTCGGATTGGATTAATGTTTAAAGAACCTCTAATCAGCTCTTACGCACGAGGCACCCACTTGGTCATCATATCGTTTATTTGCTGCTCCTGAGGGGTATATATATAATTCGCCACGAATAATATTGTTTAAAATCATACTCAGTTTGCCATACATCATGTCGCCTTTATACTTTCTTAAAAGTGGGCATCCACAAATGATTTGTTTTTCGCATCTTGCAGAACGACATGATCAATCAAACAGCTACCACTCTGATCCCCAGATCCCTAGTCATATCGCAAGTATTATTGAGCCTAATTGTGACACATCTTTGAAAATCTTAATTGATGTCCTCTCTCAGAGAATCGGGACACACGGTCAATATCAGAACCTTCTCCGAATCTGGTTAATGTACTCGCTGTTCAAGTGCAAGCAACGCTTTTCGAGCTCCTCGTGGTTTGGCTGTGGATGTTGATGGCCCCATATTAATCTGGACGGCACCCTAGCCTTGCAATATTCTTGCATCAGAAACCAACACATGTTTGGTCCGCCTTGAGCTTCGATGTAGCTCACCACAGTGGAATCAGTGTTTGTCGAGAGGCTCAGGCTTCTGGCTATATGGCTTCTACACTGAGCGCCTTCTGCATCTCTTTGCGCATGACAGAGAGAACGCGATAAAAAATGACAGGATGGGTACCAACGGATTGCTAACAGGGGTGGTTGCTTTTGTAATCAAAAAAGAAAACGATAGTGCTAATAATTCATGACAACGACACTCCCTCCAGTTGGACTGAGTCTTCAGCAACTCGGACAGTCGCATCAGATGATACCCATCTCATTTGCTCCTCCCTGCTTAAGTGCAGACATGGTACTGTAGGCGGCTTAAGCTCCGCTCCTATCGCTAGCACAACTGATCGCAATGGTTGTCTCTGGCGGTATTAGTAGCTAGCACAAATTTTCGGATTTTCAGGGACCAGTTGAAGCTTAATGCCTCCCACTGCGCCTTCTCTGTATCCACGTACCTTGTCTAGTGAGGTTATAGAGTAGGTAACAAGTTTCCCGTTGATATCGTAGGCCAGGTTTGTGTTCTGTATCCAGAGCATCAGTTTTCGTCCAGGATAGAGTAGTCGATATAAAATGGCCCTTTACACCAGGCTCCAATAATGTATCAAAATGTATGTCTCAACACTGAAACAAGAACAATCCTTGCCACACTGTGTCACTTGGCCGTTGGATGTTAAGTCGGGGTGGAGCATGATGGTGGTCACCAACAGCCGGACTACCATCAACCAAGACCAGATGATCGTTGTAAGGTACCCCAACCCGAAGACTGATTAGAAGATAGCCCCAGTCTTTCGTTTTTGTTGGCGCTCACCTTTGGAACCGTAACTCTGGTCGACTCCAACTGTAGTATTTTAAAATACCGCGGTCGGGGCATAATCAATAAGTTTTGCGATGAAGGGGGTGTAGGTGGCATCTTTTGGATGAACCGATATCTGGGGCGTGTGCAATGATCTTTGGCTTACCGCCATGGAGCGTTTCAACACCAACTACTAGGGTATGCAAAATGCTAATTACTCCACAATAAGCGTGGTGGCCTGTAATACCTTCGCTGTCACCCAGCCTAAAGTCCCTATATGGGCCACCTATGTAGTCGATTTTTCATAATACTCGACTTAAGGTGTTGGACGACCGAGTGCTTTATTACAAGGCAAAGCCTTATGACCGCCTTTAATTCAGGATCCGTTTGAACATGATCATTCAACGCATGAACGGAGAGGCAAGAAAGCCATCATCAGCCTCTAACTGGAACTTGACAATGTGACCAACGCCGAACTTATCTACTATATCAAAAACCAGTAGGGGGACGAGTGGTATTCTTGTATATTCGGGTGGTCGGGTACCGCAAAGTCGTGGACAACAAAACGACACCAAATTGAGCATCGGCCGTAAAAGGCCCGCCCTGAACCTGAAGACCACAGTCATTCTCTTCATACCCTGGTTTTCTCTGAGTAAAATCCAACGTTTGAGGTTGCATGCATTGTGTGCCGCGCCACGGTACATTCCTATTGTGTGGTAGTGGATAATTTAACGGTTTACCCCCGATGAGTAGTATGCAGACATAGCATTTCTTGACAAATTGGCGGTGTTTTAACTCCTTGGGCTACTATCCTTTGGTTAGGGGACACCGGATGAAGAAGGTAACTGCCTCTTTGCCGCGATACAGAACCCGGTCTTTGTTAAACTCGTCGTAGAGGACGACTATATAGCAGAAGACGCAGCGAACCCGTTCCGCCCATTTTCTGCGAATATCTATCTTCCAGTTCTGTTGGCGCCTATCATGGCACGTTTTACACATCGACATTCACGTAGATTACCTACAGGACTTGTATCAGTCAATCGTGCTTTGTTTTTTCCAGGGTTCGGCCTTAAGGTTCGCAGCGGCTTTACACTTTCTTGTGGGTCTCAGTAATTCATCCCAGCTGTAAACGTTCAGGCAGCGGTGGAGGAAGTGCATGTTATGCTTCTGTGTTATTGTTTATCCAGACATTGTGTCTTCAGGCGACTTGTCACCGTCGAGGACCTTAAACGGAAGGTCTATCCCCTCAAAGTTTAGAAAGTTTGCGTCTGCCTTGTATATGGCTGATAGAAGACCCACTCTAAACAGTGGTTATCGGAGTTTTTACATTGATGATGGAGCTGGGTTCAATGGGATTTGAAATGTATCCTTGCCCTTGGCATGGGCGTTGCTTTGAACAGTTGAAGTCATGCGATATGCTTTTGATTCACAACATTGTCTTTGGAAATCTCCTCTCCTGCCTATTTGACCTCTCGGAGGTCGTGAAGCGGCTCTGCGCGCGCGCGCGTGTGTGTGTGTGTGATCTGGATTTGTAACATAGCTTTAACAATATTTTAGTCATATCGCTCTTTATAGTGATGCCTAGCACTGGGGCATAATGCCGTAGACATGTAGCATGATGTCCCACCCAGTCAAATTCTCCTTTCACCAGTCTGACCAGTCCTAACACTAACCTCTTAATGCTGAGCGCCTAGCGAGGCAGCTGTTAGTACCATTTTTTTAAGTCTTTGGTATGACTTGGCCTCGGATCGATCCCACGACCTCTCGTATCCGATGCAGACAATCTAACTAATACGCTACCAGAGCAGTCGTGAAGCGGCTGAAAAAGTAGGCCATGACATAGATAACTTTACGCTAGTCTGTCGCGGCATTTTCAAGCTACACTGATAGCACGGGGCCTAAATTGGTGCGGCCTGATGCTGGTTTTTGTTGATTGTAAGGAGCTCTTGGCTACTTTTGTTCCTTAATTATACGAGTATTCATTCAAGATAATCCCTGTAATAGAAAGTAGTATTCTAATCCAAAAGCATTCAGTCAAGATGTAAAAGTGTATTAGTAGTTGTCTGGGTCACCTGAGACTCCTATGATCTCATAGAGACATTTTGGCCTGAACATTTATCGCCCTAAAACAGTGGTAAACCTCACTTGGGGGAATAGAGGCTGCTGTGACATAGTACCAGTGTTCGAGTTGACCTCCATATGTGCCACTACAGGTGCGTATTGGAAATCTTATGTTAAAATGGACCTATATGTTCAACATGGGAATGTGTTTAGAGTAAAAACGAGAAAGAACATACACTCGCAGGTATATATAAAACCTAGACAAACACATAAACACAAAATTGCGCTATGATTGAGAAGCATATAACTTTTTTAGAAATGTGTGATACCCTGAAAAGGACCGTTTGTTTTCTTCTACACTATTTATTCCAATATTTATTTATTAAGATTTTGTTGTGTTGCTGTCTTCCCAGTAGGGATTCGATCTGAATGGCCCAATTTTCTATTTTATTTTTCGTTTAACTTTATCCATTTGGTTTTGAGACGCTGAAAGTTACTTTCTTCTTATGCTCCTCCTTTTCTTTTCTCTCCAGCTGGCATTAAATCTTCTCTACTTCCTCCGCTATTATTTTTTTGAAAGACGTTTTGTGTTTGAAATGCAGACATCAACCAGCGAACACAACTTAGTATATACCATTAAGCCTCTATTCTTCTTGGTTGACAATCAAAGATACTGAAGCACGCGTCGCTTTTTATGTATAAAGCCTGAATGTGGTAGAAAACATCCCTTACTCAAAATTATAATTCACACCAAACGGAAGATCAAAGTTTCTGAAAGTAATATTGCGTGAAACAAAAAGTAACTCTGTATTTTTACATAGATCTTTTCGTTGTTCGGCTCTGTCTGATTGTCTCTGATTGTCGACTGCCTTTCCAGGCTCTTTTCCAGTCTACTGTTTCGTTTTTGTCGGCATATGTTTAACCCACGAAGATGGCTGAGTGCAAAACTCGTCTGGTCTTTGGAGTTGTTAATTTCGACGATTCTGCTTTTGGTACTGAAAAGTCGTCCACCAATAACACTTTTCTGCGTCCTCTCCTTTTCGAAGGTGAAACACAGGTCATGTGAAGTGTGGCTTTTTCATTGGTGATTTGAAAATTTTAGTTGGATTGTTTGACTTGTTGAATTCTGTTGATGGCTTTTGATAGTATCAATTTTGCCTCGGGTGTAAACTTGATCCAGATGGGAATTTCAAACTGTTGTGATGAATGGAGATCGTCTTATTTGGACTGGCATTGTTGTTTCAGTGTCTCTAACAAGGAATCCCACAAATCGGTGATGAAACCTTCTACTTAATGGAGCAGCACTTCGGACTTGAACTCTTTAAGTTTGTCGCAGAATTGTAACCGAGTGGGTTTTTGGACGAAATGAACAAGCCAAACACAATGTTGGAAAGATGGAAATTTATGAATGAGTTAATAATGATAAATATATGATGTAAAAATACAATTGAAAATAAACAAAACAAATATTGAATAAAATGAAGTGCAGATCAAGAACCCTCATGGGCTGCACTTACCCCTTAAACAGTATGTTGTTCAACAAGAACAAAATTATAAAGATTCAAAATAGTCCTGGAAACAACTTAAGATTCAAAATAATCTTTGACACACCTAGAGATTCAAAACAATCTTTGAAACAACTAAAGATTCACAATAATCTTTTGACACAACTAAAGATTCAAAACAATCTTATCATGACTAAGATTCACAATAATGCTATCACAACAGATAGCGTTGTTTTGGAAGCTCCAGATGACTCCATGAAACTTTAGACTGCTTCGTACAGCTTCGGACCGCTCTAGTTATATTCACTATAACATTTCATATACATTCACGGCTACAGACATGGTCAGCTACCATAATAGACAGCTACTATAACAGTCAGCTACGAACACAGTCAGAATCATCTTCCAATACAGAAACAGCTTCCAACACAGACACAGCTACTGCCAACACAGACACAACTGCCAACACAGACACACAGACGCACAGACGCAGCTACAGATTCACATATGCAGCTATAATAAAACCAAATGGGACATAATAGTTTATGCATAATTTGCATATATATGATATTACTTTTAAAAATCTGCGTTGTAATAAACATTATTACGTGATAACACAGTACAAACCGAATAAGCTTTGCCTATCAAATAAATAGAATGTAAATTTAACACTTACCCCTATGGCTGGAGAATAAAGGAGAGTGTATACTCCTTGACGTGATCCAAAAAATGACCAGTGTGGTTTTTCGGGAATCGTCTTACTTAAATCCATAGGAGAGTGAGTACAAGTCGGGGTAGAATACCCGTGCACCTCATGTTAGTCATGATACCCGACACAAGTAATCTGTGGCTAGGTACATGATATACAGTCGCTTACCTGGAAAAACACATTCACCCTATATAACGTTGTACGTATGTACAACGAGAAATAGTCTAATTGTTTTCAGACAAAACCAAGTTATTTCTTTGCCTAATTCTGTGACAAAGTTTGACCGTGTAGGTGTAAGCTGTGGTTCTAAATTTTCTGGAAGTGCGTTTTTGCGTCTCTCGAATTTGGCAATACTTTTCGGGTGTTGCAGAAAGACCATTTTGTGGTAGACTCTCTTTCTCTAGGAGTAGAAGTGCAGGGCGTTGATTTCGGGCTCACTCGTGTAGTTTTCGATGTGAGCCTTATACATGAGGCCAAGCGACATATCATTGCCTATTGATTTCGTTTGTTTTTTCAATGGAATTAAATGATCGTTTTATCTTATTGGGAAGAAGGTAAGTGCTTGCCTAATTCCCTCGAGATTTAGAATAAAGACTCATTAATAATCGTTCATATTTCCTATACATGTAATGAAAAACACGGTCATCCCAATAATACACCAATACGAAACTATATTAAAGATTTTACAGATGTCAGAAGATAATTCCTCGTGAATTCAGCTGCAAACTGAGGGACAAAATACATAATAAATCTATCAATAGCGACAAGATTCTTTCTGCCAGTGCATCAGAAAATCAAACATCAGAAGGAACGTGATTGATTTTAAACTGTAAAGGAGTTTACATTGTGTATACCATGTGTTCATTTCTTTCTAATGCATTTTTCCGTCTGCATCGATATATTCATTTCCCCCAATGGATTAAATGTTAAATTTTCACACCAGAAATCGAAAACTGCTTGACGCTACACTAGGCTTAATTTATATGTCGATCAAATACATTGAATTGTTTCAGAGTATCCTTTTTGAGCATCGGAATCTCTACAAATATCACTATATCTAGTACGTGGTATCGTTTTTTACTGAATAAAATTCAAGACCGAATCGTAAAACAATCTTATTATTTTTTAATACACGTCTTTCATGTGTAGTTTGGCACGTATAAACAAAGAAAGAATCATGTATAAATCTATACCAAGTCTTGGAAATAAATAATTCTCTCTCTCTCTCTCTCGTGTGTGTTTGTATGAGAGAGTTTGTGGATATTTGGGTTAAGGTTTTCGTCTTTCAAGACCTATACTTACACGTCTTAAAGTATTGCTTGCTTCGTATCATCTCTAAACAAAACGTATCAACAGTTAAACCAAATGATACAACTAACATATTTTTGTCAATTAGATTTTGTAAGGAAAGAGAGTATATGCAATATTTTTTCATTTACACATGGCATATATATTTGGACTAAAATGATGCAGTTTTTATTATTTTTAAACAAAGAACAACACATAAAACTACATGAACAATATATTTTATGAATGGGTATTTACATTATAAATGGGTAATAATGACTTGGCTGAATTGGTAAATATCTTATGAATGGGTAAATACTCTATGAATGCATAAATACTCTATGAATATATAAATACTTTATTGAATGGGTAAATATTGGATGATACGCAGATACATTATTGAATGGGTAAATATTGGATGATACGCAGATACTTTATTAAATGGGTAAATATTGGATGATACGCAGATACATTATTGAATGGGTAAATATTGGATGATACGCAGATACTTTATTGAATGGGTAAATATTGGATGACACGCAGATACTTTATTGAATGGGTAAATACGTCATGAATAGGTAAATATTTTATAAATAGGTAAATACACAGTTTTTATTTACTGCTATTTATGGATATATCAATGCAAGATTTTGATGTAAATCTAATGTACTCTGTGCTGTGTTGTATATTATTTTATTAGTATCATATATGTCGATGTTATTTTTGATTTGCAGTTT
The DNA here is from genome assembly GCA_028554795.2 of Sinohyriopsis cumingii. Lineage (NCBI taxonomy): Eukaryota > Metazoa > Mollusca > Bivalvia > Unionida > Unionidae > Sinohyriopsis > Sinohyriopsis cumingii. The sequence goes on from CM068834.1 coordinate 48,344,237, forward strand.
CATTGAACAAATAAATAAATATGAGTAGGTGTGTGTGTGTGGTAGCAAAAGACTCACAGATGCGATGCCCCATATTTATGTCAGGTACTCATCCTGTAGGTAGAAAATGACCAATATCGTAGCCATTGATAGTAACCAAAAATTTTAGCTATTGAAACACAGCATTGAAACATGAGGTTACTCTTTCTGATTATCTTCGTGAATTTGGTCGAGGACTGTTAAATGTGGTCTGAATATCTTCCTGTATTTGGTCGAGGACTGTTAAATGTGGTCTGAATATCTTCCTGCATTTGGTCGAAGACTGTTAAATATGGTCTGAATATCTTCCTGGATTTGGTCGAGGACTGTTAAATATGGTTTGAATATCTTCCTGGATTTGGTCGAGGACTGTTAAATGTGGTCTGAATATCTTCCTGTATTTGGTCGAGGACTGTTAAATGTAGTCTGAATATCTTCCTGTATTTGGTCCACCTCAAGGGGAGATAACTCTGTTCGCGAAACTGTGAACTGTATGGCGTCAAGCTTGCGCAGTTCAAACTTATTAATGGCGTATTATAGAAAAGACTCAACCCAGCAAATCAGAAACTTCACATCTCTCTCTCTCTCTCTCTCTCTCTCTCTCAATAAAACCAATACATATTGACATCAACTGCTGTGTCGCTTTCCACCATGCTAATCATCACTCTCTAAACCATTTTCAAACCATTTTAAATGTGTCATCACGGTGCCAACTACCTATCACATACAATAATGTTGAGGAAATTAATTGATCCCCTTACTTATGGCATAATTTGGTGTACACCATCTCAGATGGTAATTTAAATACACTCGTAGAAAATTGACACTTAAATTGCTAAGAGCCTTCTTTTTTCTTCCAAATGTTAAGAAAACTTCAGAAATCATAATATTCCAAGAATTAGGATGTGTTACACTGGGTTTTGTCCATAAGTATAATACAATTGTGGTTTTGAAGGATATACATTGTGAATAAAATTTAATAGTTTACAAAAAAGAGAACATTTGTTCTCAGTTAAGTCGGCCAAAGTGTACACTTGAAGAACACAAATGTATGAGGTTGCTATGGAAAAATAAACTGATTCAACATATGAGTCGCTTACCTTTGCTCTATGGGGCCCGGATGACTGAGTGGTCTAAGGCATTTGCCTTTTCATATGGACATAGAATACAATTAATGTTACAATATGTTCTCTACATTTGTTTCTCAGTACTGACCTTTCCACTGTGTGACAACCAATACAAATCATTTGTTAATCTAAAGTACCTTCAAAGATGACTTAAAGGTGAAGTTATTGTCCAAATTTGACCTGCTCGTTTTTTAGATGATGGACTGTCAACATAGCATCATGTAAACAGAATACAGATTTCATTTCCATGTCATCACCAAGGCCTTATTACTCACTGTGCACTGTCGCCGAATTATACACGGACAACCACACCCTGAGCTCATATTCTCAAGAATAAACAATTACCTTTAAATCCCTACCAAAAATGCATAAATAAAACTATATATCACCGTCAGAATGAGAGAGGAAAGATGAGAGAGGAAAAATGTTCTAAAAATAGACTAGAACTACATTCGTGGGTACTGAACTGGAAGTATTAATTGTGACCCGATTCCATATCACACACATCACAGCCCTGCGCGCGTGAAATCGAGTCTCGGCTCGACCAAAGTGGACGTGTAAGAAAGGTTGCCAGTAGCTTCCCGTAGATCAGTGGCTCATCCTGGGGTCTTCTTGAATTCTTCCTCTACCACATAAATACCCCCACATAAACCTTTGATTCTTTTTGTTTTTGGACGTGTACATGTGTTACCCCCCCCCCACTACCGCAACCACTTTGTTTCAGGTCAAATTGGATTGTCTTGTGTGTCCTGCTCATTGATATTTTTAACAAAACATGGCGGGTACAGAAAAGAGATCGATGACTTCAAAATGTTTATAAATAAATCTAATTTAAATTAATACTAATGGTGTAGAGAAGGGGATAATAATAATAATAATAATAATAATAATAATAATAATAATAATATGATGATGATGACGACGACGATGATGTATAAAGAAAGAAAAGATAAAAAAGAAGGAAAGCATAATTTACAGTGGCATGTATAAAATTAACATATTTTTTAACTAACTTGTTGTTTTTATTATTATATATGAATACTTGCCTAACTTGTTTAATTGAGTATATCGTTTTCACTCTATGTGCATTTCTTTCATACAGTCGTGTAACGCTACACACAATGTGGCGTATAGGACAAAGCGGTTTATTCTGTTTGGTATCAACCCGTAACTCTAATTCATAAGCATTTCTTAAAAGAAATCCAGGAATTTGTGCACATAGCTATGTGCTTATTTCAGCTTGCCTCGGGAATTGGTCCCCATCGAATTCGAACAGAGCCATTTACTTCCAGTTTTCTCATTCTTTTTGCACTTGTTAAGGATGGTGTTATGTTATGAACTAATCGCTACGTGACTGTATTAGTGTAATTCTAACTAGATTATTTTGTATAATACTGTGTTTGTACATGTCACATGGAATCCAGAGGAAGTCTCCTCCAGAATAAAACTTAAACAATCACAAATCCAACAGCTGATAGGTCCTCTGAACAGTGTGGGGACAAGTGATAATTTACATGTAACAGTAGCGTCTTCTCCACCACAGTTAAATACGAAATTGCTTTTTACATTTTTTACAGGTTATCAAATAAATCACATCAGTTGATACGCATTTAGTGTTTTAACGTAGAGAAAATACTTCTTTTGTACTGGCGCTACTAAAAGAAGTACTTCCTCTTCTATTTGCACCTTGAGAGCACCGATGTCTGTTACATTTAAATGATAAAAAATATCTTCTTTTATTCTCTGTCTTGCAAATTCTTGAGTCTTCTATAAACAAGAATTGGTTTACTTTTGTAAAGAGTTTTTATTTGATAAATTTAGGAGACTCCAATATTTATTAATTGTAAGGCCTATATTAGGTAATGAAGGATTATATTGTAAAATAATATTTTTATCCTTTATAAAAAATATAATTGTATGTATGACTGTTTGTCTCTATTTTATTATTATTATTATTATTATAATATATATATATATATATATATATATATATATATATATATATATATATATATATATATATATATATAGAGAGAGAGAGAGAGAGAGAGAGAGAGAGAGAGAGAGAGAGAGAGAGAGATATTTTTATATTCTATTTACTAATCACAGTAATATATTTCTATTGTAAAGTCAGAGTGGATTCATTTTTTAATTCACAACGCACGAAGACATCATTCTAGTTGATATTGGACCTGTTTATTACGAATACAAACAGTTGATTTACATGCTTACGATAGTGCAATATGCATGTAATAGATCTTGTTCTGTATAGCTTACAAACATTTTCCCACAAAATTTGGATATATGTAGTATGGAACGTCGCCTCTGTCAACTAAACATTATAAACTGTCAGAGAATGAGGTTTGTAAAGACAAACATACGTAAATGCATACTCTCAATCTTCTACATGCCATGTTAACACACGTATTGAAAAACATAAAATGGGATATGTCTAGCATACATGTATTCTTTTCTTTTTTTTAAATTTTGGTTAAGGTCTTGATTGCCAGATCATGCAGAGGCTGAAATGGCAGTATCACGAACCATTTTACTTAATAATTGTTGATTTCTTTCTTAAACATACACTTGTACAAAAGCATCAGCTGAACCTAACCTTGTGCAATAAATCTTAAAAAGTACATTGTGACATGTCTCTTGTAAAATATATTTATTCTTGTTTAGAACATTGCTATTTGTTTGTGGAACTAAATGCCTCTGAATACGCTAATTCCACTTTAAACATCCTGAAAGGTTACTTCCATATTATTGTATGGTGCCAGCCAACTTACTTGTATAACACCACTATTGTGTTAAATACTGTACGTATCAGTATATCTTACCCCTCCAAGCTGTCAGCGATCAAGATACAGTAGCTTATGTTCTTGTAGAATTCTTAAATACTTTGTGGGTCGAAGATCAGTTTACTGCATTTTCGCTACTTCACAATGCTATGTGTAACGTTTGATGTTCTATGCGTACTTGCGCACTAAATATAATTTTGAAATCCCCGAGTCTATACTATGTTTGCTTCATTTCACTGCAGCATAGTTGTATGATATTAAATAAACGTATACTATCTTTCTTCAGGTCTGACCTGATATCAGAACCAGGTGGAAATGTTGGATTACCTCAGATGCCCCATCAGTCACGTGCGATTCAAAGTTCAGCACAATGTTTCATATTACCACAACGGGACAGATATTACAAATTTTTGGTTGCTGATCTCGGCAAGCTTATTGAATTATTCCATGAAAAATTACGGAGGTCTCTCATCACTTTGAGTGGTTTCAGTATGCTAATATATATCATAACAACAGGCTGAGTACCTGACACGATAAAGTTGGCATACAGCACTTGCCAGTCTTTCTTTAGTGAATACCTATCAAAATGTTAAAAAAAGCATACCGTACTATGCCTTGAAATTCACCAAGAACGATTTGCTTTAACTGTTCATGGCTCAAGCAATGTAATTTGTTCAATTTCAAATTACCAGTTGTTTTAAATTGTGTTGACTTGCTAAGTTTGCTCCCTAAATTTAAGGTGTTGATTTTTTTTTTGTTTCTTCTGTAAATTGAATTAATATGTTCCAAACGTTTTGTATAAATGGTAAACTTTTATATAAAATTCTACAAAAGATACAATTATCTTTTTGCCATTTCTGACCATTATTCGGACATAACTTATCATATATTGCAACTCTTTGTTTACGGCTTTGAAACATTCCTAAAATTATGGAATAAGGATGGAAACATGATGGAATCATGATGGACTATCAAAAAGTAATTTGGAATTTTCAAAGCATTTGGTACATAAATTGCATCTTACTGAATGCAAACATTAAACTATGTTTAAAAGCTCTCAAACTTGAAAATTAAGCAAATTTGATGAATCAGGTTGGACATTGTGCATCATGCAAAATTAAATGCTTTAACTAAAGTTTGTCACAACGTGACAGTCTGATTTGACACACCTGATTATTTACCAGCAAAGGGTGACAAAGTTATGTTATGTATAGTTGATTTAATTTATTTTTTATTTAATTTATTGGTTTGTTTGTTATATATGCACGCTGCATCATTGATATACCACGAGATGTATACATTTTTCATTGAAAGGAAACGAGGCTTGCCCGGGTTTCCTTTTAATGAAAAATGTATACAACGAGTTGTATATCATTGATACATCGTACATGCTATACATATATTTTATTTATACCACATCAAAGTTTTCATTTTATATGGGAGATAAAACTGACGGCCACAAACAGCGCACTTTAGGGGAGTGAACTCTTCACAACCCCTCGCATGTATGTACGCTCACAAAAGAAGTTCTGTAGTTATTCATAATTTCCTGTATACTTCACTCATATTAATTCCTATATGTTTCCTTTAGCAATATTAATGAAATGAAAACACAAGGTTGATAGTTAACATTCAAAATATTTTTAATAATGTGCATGCAAACATTGAATTTGCAGCGTTCGTTGTCATGAACAGTAACAGGGCGGCCATTTGCATCTATATCAACAGTACGGCATAGCCAGAAACATCAAAATAATGAAGGAACAATAGGTAATTAAACAATTTAACCTTAACCATATTTCATTGATATGGTTTATGTCCATATTTCGCTATTCCTACTGACTGTCAGTGTCACTTTCAATAATTCTCCTACATTTCCGCTGTGTGGGCCCTGTTTGAGAATTCGCCTGTTGAAAGAAGTTGACCCAGTTAGGGATCTCGTTTGTTTTCCGTTAGGTTCATAACAAACATATTTTGTACGGTGATGTTTGATCCGTAGAATGGATTGCTGATAATCTTATTCTGCTGAATATTACACGTTTGGGAACTTGAAATACTGCAGTCTGCTGCTGTGCAGTTGGAAATTTATTTCTTGTGGGGGTGGGGGTTGACATCATTATTACTTGGGTGGCCGGTGTTGCTCAGGTAATTGGAGTACGTCTCTTGTTGTTTGTCACTAATGTTTGAGTAGCTGTTTATAGACTGCACGTTTTTGTGGCCAGAAATTTGCATGATATCACTTGGGGGAATGTTTTTGTCTCTTAACTTCTGAATTAAGTACTTTTAAGTATTTTTTGACTGCAAGAATTCTGTCACTAGCCTTACATCAAAAAGTGTCTTTTTTAAAGTGTTTGCATTCTGCTTACTTTCTATAAATTTCAGTATATCATCAGGCTCATGGTGTACAAATCTGTCTTCCCTAACACAATGATCATTTTCATTTACAAATGTCTCAGCCATGTCTCTATCAATCTCTCCAATTAACTCACAGTTTAGTAGATTAAATGTTGCTTCATCATCTTGCTCCTTATCTTATGTCATTGTTTTCTTTTTTCCACAGAGTTCCAGTGTTTGATTTTTGCCAGAGGGAGAGACTGGAAATAGCAGTGTTGACAGAGATGACAGCAGACGACACAGGGTGGAGTTCAATAATATTTATTTCCTAGATTGAGTATTGTTGGTTTGTTTTATATAAAAATGTTAGTTTCTATAAAAAAATATTTTACATGAAAATCATTTTCTTGTTATTTTTTTTTTCCTTTTTAAATGTAATATTACAAGAAATTCATATCCATGTTTAGAGAGTATAATAGCTATAAAAACATCTTCATTATGCGTATTCATACGCCATGGGCAAATCACAATTTGATATACCAGTACTATTGGTATATCAAGTTGCTTTATACCAACACTTCAAAGGCCATGTTATTTTTAACGGATGTGGTATATATATATATATATATATATATATATATATATATATATATATATATATATATATATATATATATATACCATTACACGCTGTTGTAATGTAATTTTATTTACTGGAATTTGACATTTTCCAGAAATTAGTTTGATCTGACTGTTCTTCGTGAACATCTATTTTTAGAACTTTGTATCGTAATGCTGACCTACTTCCTGGCCTTGATAAAGAACCAGCCAGAGTTGAAGTAAACAACTTCTTTTTTCATTCATTCTTAATATGGGATTTATAGAGTGAAATCGAGGTTGTACTGGATGTACGTGACTTTAGACATGTAAATAGCCTCTATTTCGACATTGTGGATTTACCGGAATTGCGCAGTAGTCAGATTTTACAGTGATATTTTGAGAGATAAACTCAGTCAGGCTTTTAAACACGTGAACGTCAAGTTGTTAATTCTGTTTGTGACCAGTTTGAGTTAAACTTCTATTTTATGGAATTATTATTTCTTTTTCCTCGGAATATTTAAGAGCTGATACAGAATTCTCGGACAAAGACATTTATTGAAATTTTATTCGGAATTCAAACACCGGGATATTATTTTATGTGGTTCAACAAAGAACTGTAGATACATCAGTACTATACTGGTTATAGTATACGCCATCGCCTTCCATTTCGGATTTCGTCAGGACTCGTACTCAAATTCATTAGAACACTTTATTAATAGGACTTCTAATTTGTAATTCTTGGATTATTTTTGGATTAGATTCTTAAAACCGTAAGTTCTTTTCCTCATTTTTACCATGTTTTTCAAGGGAAATAAATTATTTGTTAAATTTTACAAAGCTTGTTGTCTTCACTTTTTTCTTGTTACTGTGTATGACAGCCTAAATACGTAACAGTCCCAGGTTATGCCTTTATCGACCAGAACACAAAACTCCATAGATGTTGATCAGCTGTGAAATGTACATATGTTGGGCGAGTGATATCAGCTTTTTTGATGTGTATAACGGGTTGGACAAAACCCCTGCATTGCTAATAAGTACTGACAGCTAGGAAGTGACTAATGAAACTGAGTAATGAAAATTAATGTCGACAGTGGTAAAAACGTTAACAAGAAAATTACTTATTGATCGACTTGTTTCTTGTAGAATATTCAGAGCCATGAAAACAATTTCGAGACCCATCAAATTCTTTTGAAACAAATAAAGTAAACCGATAAGCCACGAGTATTTGTTTCCTATTGTATATAAACTAATGTATAATAAATCGAGACTGATAGTTTCAATGTGAATACTCTTCCCACACATATACTAATTTGAAATGGATTTAAAGTTCAGGCTCGATGTTTGAATATGTAGAAAGAGTTGCTATTTTATTAAATGATGTTGCAATGCTTCGCTACGAACATTACCGAAAGCACTCTTGGGACCACATTATACATTACCAAGTAAAAACCAGTATTAGAAAGTCAAGCAGTTGTAAAAGATATTTACACTTTTTCATGAATAATTTAAATTTACAACTATATTCGAATATCTTTTAATGATTATATTATTTCTTTTTCATGAAGTAAGTGTAATTTGTTAAAAGGTTTGTCAGTTACATTTTATTGCTATGATTCACATGTACAGACCATATATCAAACATATTAATGGAGCGTATGTGTGTGCAATGAACGCTAGCGCCTCTAATTGATTTCCGGTGTAATATTTCGACCACCACTCAAGAAGACATCAAATGGTACTGTCAATACTTTTTGACGTATGATTTCTGATTTGTTTGTCCACCCAATAAGCAGTAGTCCCCATCTCCTGTATCATATTAATGGTTATTGCCAGTGTTAGCCAATATTAGATGTTATTATTTAATATCCTGTGTAATTTACGCCCAAAGAATGTGGCGGACGCTAAATCTATAGCCATGACCTCTGAATTATCACCCATGTAAACATTTTGAAATAAAATCTATTCATATAGATCCAATGGACACGAACACTGACAATGAATGCTTATTTTACAGAACTCTTCCCGGCGTGGTAGTTCCGCCAAGAAAAATATTTCATCAGCGGTCATTTTTTCCCCAAATGGCTATTTTTTCCGACATATCGATTGCATATGTCTGTGATCAGATGCGTCTTACAATAACGCCTCGAAATTTTGCAATAACTTGTCAAGCAAATCTGCCAGACTGCCTAGTTATATAAATGCATAAACGAAATGTTCCCAACGATTATGCAGGAATATTGCGCTGCCGCAAGATGTGGAGCTTGTAAATTAGTGATTCAAGCAGAGTAGACTTGAGTAGACGATAAAGCATGAGTTGTCATAGAATATGTGGCATGATATGATCTTATTTTCTCCTAGTTTCTCCTCACTGTTTTTTTTTTTTCTTCTTTTTGTTCAACGCAATATTTTCTTCCCCGTTCACTCTCAACTAAACCTAACAGGTAAAGTACCTAAGAATTTCTTTGTCGTTATTTCTTTTTGCTTTTTCCCTTCAACATCATTGACGCCATTATTTTAAATGAATACGTTATGATTGAGAACGTATGCAATTATTCTTCGAATACTTATTTACCTCTTTCTTTCTTTCTTTCTTTCTTTATGTCTTTCTTTCTTATGTTTTAATGAACCATTACATTTTTAAAGAGAGGTGAGAGCAAGAACTTGCAAATAAAGAGCGAGAATCAACAAGTTTAGTAAAATTAAAGAAATAATTTATTTCACTAGAATGCAAAGTGAAAAGTTGGAGAAAAAAAGAACTTACGTCATTAACATTAACAGAGCCACACTCAACTCCCTGAATAAGAACACCAAGACTTCTCAGATATAGGAAAAGTACATGATAATAAATGACTGACAAACTCCTGTGTCCCTTAAAATTTTAACAGAGACGGGATTAGCAGAATCGTCCATAATTAACATAGACACTTTCAACACGAATGGTTTATAATTCTCCATAATAAAATCAAGCCGAGGTTTGTTTCACCCAACAAACGTATTGCTTTCAATACATGACCATGACCTTGAAATCTTAGAAATAAGAATCTTATGATTAGCTCTGTCTTTATTCTGATATTTACTTTTAATCTATAGAAACCACACATAAGGTGCCCATTTTTCTTAATATAAGTGCACGTACGAAGAGGTGTCTTATCAAAAGACTGATTTCTAAATGTTGTGCCAGACTGAGATTTGGAAGTAAACGTATGAGACTGAGATGGCTTGTTACCAAACAACACAAGCTGAGATGAAAATTTATTGACGATTGAATCTTTAAAAAGTAAGCACAATATGAACCAATAATCACACTATGAACCAATAATCACACTTTGTACTAACAAGCACACCTTGTACCAATAAGCACACTATGAACCAATAATCACACTTTGTACTAACAAGCACACTTTGTACCAATAAGCACACTATGAACCAATAATCACACTTTGTACTAACAAGCACACCTTGTACCAATAAGCACACTATGAACCAATAATCACACTTTGTACTAACAAGCACACTTTGTACCAATAAGCACACTATGAACCAATAATCACACTTTGTACTAACAAGCACACCTCGTACCAATAATCACACTATGAACCAATTATCACATTTTGTAATAACAATCACACTTTGTACTAACAAGCACACCTTGTACCAATAATCACACTGTGAACCAATAATCACACTTTGTACTAACAAGCACACTTTGTATCAATAAGCACACTATGTACCAATAATCACACTTTGTACTAACAAGCACACTTTGTACTAACAAGCACACCTCGTACCAATAATCACACTATGAACCAATTATCACATTTTGTAATAACAATCACACTTTGTACTAACAAGCACACCTTGTACCAATAATCACACTATGTACCAATAATCACACTTTGTACTAACAAGCACACTTTGTACCAAAAAGCATACTATGAACCAATAAACACACTTTGTACCAACAAGCACACTTTGTATCAATAAGTACACTTTGTAGCAATATGTACACTTTGCACCAAAATCACATTCTGTACCAATAAGTACAGTTTGTAGCAATTCGCACACATTTTACATAAATAATCAAACTTTGTACCAATAAGAAAACTTTGGACCAATACGTACATTTTTTACCATTAGGTACACTTCGCATCAATAAGTAAATTTTGCACTAACAAGCACACTTTGTACCAATAAGTACACTTTGTACCAATAAGTACACTTTGCACTAATAAGCACACTTTGTACCAATAAGTACACTTCGTACCAATAAGTACACTTTGCACTAACAAGCACACTTTGTACCAATAAGTACACTTCGTACCAATAAGTACACCTTACACCTAACCTCCATTGTTGCGTTTTCCTTGTTCAAGCTCGCCATAAACGTTTTTCTTGAAAGCTGTTGGTTTGGCATGCAAACTACAAGGCCTGTCCATCGCAACCGTGATTGCATCAAAATGGTGCAGATACTGGTAACGCTTGCTTGGGCAAGGACCCAGTATCCGGGATCCTGTCATGCCTCTTGATGTTTAGGAGTCTTCTGAGGCAAGTAGTGGGGAAGTGGTTCATCTTCTTGGGATGGCGCCAGTACACTGTCCAGGTTTCGCAGAAGCATGATAACACGGGGAGTACTATCGTTCTGTACACCTTCAACTTTGTCTGAAGACTAACACCTATTCTGTTCCAGGCCTTGGCGTGTAGTCTGCCGAATGCGGTGCTGACCTTTGTAATCCTGGCATTAACTTCGTCATCTATTACGACATTCTGGGACAGAGTGCTGCCATGACTGGTGAACCTGTTCACTGCACTGTTTTTAGCCGTTGTCTGTGAATTTTGGCTTAGCTTAAGTTTTCTTGGGGCCGGCTGATAAAATATTTCAGTCTTCTTTGTGTTGATCGTAAGGCCCTACTTTGTGCAAGCATCAGACAACTTGTCGACGCTGCTTTTTATGTCTGTTTTTACCTTAGGTTTGCTTGGAGCCTCCTGAGGTTGAACATTTTGCCATCAATTCAGTATATGTGGCGATCTTGTCGACCAGCTCGCTAAGGGTTGCCCATGATGTTTCCACATTATGGGTCTCCAGAGGGGTGAACTGAAGATGGTTTTCTAGCGTGCTGACAAAGATCGATTTGGAGTACGCGTTTTTCAGCTTGGGAATGTTCTGCCGTTTTGGAATCTTCTTGCCTTGCTTGCGACTTTTAGGTTGGATTCAGATGTTTAGCTTGGAGACTACAAGGTAGTGGTCAGTCCAACATTCTTCACCACACATGGACTTGTTCACCCGTACATTCTGCCTGTCCCTCTTTCTGACTATCACGTAGTCATTGAGATGGCAGTGTCTAGATTGGGAATGCATCCATGTCGTCCTATGGAGGAGGAAAACTGTCTTAGTGATGAGCATCAATAGAAGACCATTGCTGTTTCAGCGGCCGGCGCAATACTTTCAAATGACCCCTTCCTAGGAGATGTTGTCAGAGCGAGCCGACTTTTTCACTGAAGTTACCAAGGATGAAGAACTTGTCAGATTTGGGAACAGATGTATGATAGAGTGGAGTTCTTCATAAAATGTTTCCATTGTTTCATCTGGATTGGCCATGGTTGGAGCGTAGGCACTGAAGATCGTGACATGCCTTCGTCCATTCGACAATGGGAGTTTTATGGTCATAAGCCTGTCATTCACACACTTTGGAGGTAGCTTGTTAACAAACTCTGTCTTCACTTCAAAACCTACTACAGCCTCACTTCGCGCCTCACTTCCACTTCCGCATCAGAAGGAGCTGAAGCCAGCGCCTCTTTTACAAAGTTCTCCCTCTCCTGCAAGGCGGCTTTCGCTCAATGCTGCAATATCGATGTTGTATCTGGCTAGCTCCCCGCAAATCAGGTAGTTCTCCTCTGATGTATGTCAGCTTCACATCTGTCCAAAAGTGTGCGCCCGTTCCATGCGCTGTTGGGTGAAAGGAAGGATTTTCATCTTTTTCTTTGTAGTGTTTCAACCGTTCATGTAGGGTCTCTTCCAGTCGCGGTTCGCTGGCTAGGGAAGGATGGAGCAGACAATTTTAGGGCATCTTTACTAACCCCATCCTCATGCCATGGAGGTGAACAGTGCGAACCCTAAAAATGGCTGCCTAGTCGCTCAGGGGGCCGCCGAACTCCACTGCTGCTCTGTGTCAGTGAAGAATAACCGTATGGTCCCTGCCACCTGTGTGCAGATCTGAGGCTACGGCTGCTAGTGTACCCACACCTGCCGCTTCGTCGCTTGTCAGTCGCCACAATACTTTGGGGAGAAGGATGACCAAGTGAATTGCGCGTTGACTTGGTTTAAAGTGAGGAAGACATGTGCGTTATCGATTTCACTCACTTGTCCAAGATCATCTGGATCCAGGGGCAAGACAAGGTCAAGACGGCTGAAGATGGAATCAGATGCAGTTTATGACCAGTGCTACCTATATGTCCTTTCCTGCTCTTTGTGCTCCACAGCACTTTACTGGGCATCGCCTTTCAGCCCGTTGAGCCAGCTATTGGTTTCTTTCGCGCAGTCTGCCGAATTCAATCTTCACATGCATGGGTAGGCAAGCCCTGACTTATCGAAGGTTTGAAACCTGTATAGTACCCTCACCTTGTTTACCCCGCCAGTTGAAGCGGTTTACCGGGGTGTGGCTGCTGCCCTTGTTATATCTTCTTGGCGCCTCATTGAGAAATGTGTGCATGTTGGAATCAAAGCTGGGCGAGGTACCCCAAATAAGGCACGACTGTTCCCCACCAGAGGTGTTATCCCTCCAATACACTCTCTCACACCCCTACCAATAAGTACACTTTGTACCAATAAGTACATTTTGTAATAATAAGTAAACTTTGTACCTATAAACACATTTGGTTCTAATAACTACACTTTGTACAAATAAGCAAATTTTATACCAATAAGTACACTTTTTACCAATAAGTAAGTTCGTACCAATAAGTACACTTTGTACCAATACAGCCATACTGTACCAATGAGCTCATTTGGAAATAATTAGCTGACTTTTATGTATTCATTGCACCAATAAGTACACTATGTACTAGTAAGTACACTGTGTACTAACAAGCAATTCATCATCATCATCATCATCAGTCTCATGACCTAGTGTGGTCGTCGAGGCACTGTTCTGCTGAACATCTGACCAGTTCCCTCCACTTGTCTCGATCGTGTGCCAATGCCTGTGTCTCCGCAAAACTTTTGCTGGCCCATTTTGTTATGTTGTCAGTCCACTTTTTTCTCTGTCTATCTCTCCTTCTGCCACCCTGGACGCTGCCCTGCAGGACTGTTGTGGATATACTGTTGGCTCTAGTGACATGGCCATACCATGTCAGCTTTCTCTTTTTGACGGTGGTGAGGAGGTCCTCATATTGGCCTACTCTGAGCCTGATGTTGTTACGTACTTCTTCATTTGTGATGTGGTCCATGGAAGAGATGCCAAGGATGGTTCTGTAGCATGTCATTTCAAGTGACTGGATTCTTCGTTGTAATTCTGGTTTTCCATGGCTTCGCTCATGAAGCGCTCTAAGTAGATGTTGAAAAGCGTGGGTGACAATCTTGACGCACTCCCACTATTGTCCGGAACCAGTCCCCCACAGAACCTTGGGCAATCACTGCACTCGTAGCCTTGGCGTACAGCTGCTTGATGGTATTGGTGAACGTTTGACCCATGTTATACTTCTTCATTGTGGCCCACAATGCCTCAAGCCACACTCTGTCAAAGGCCTTTTTGAAATCTATGAACTCATGCTAGATGTCTTGTTGGTGTTGCGAGTACTTTTCACACAGAACCTTGAGATTGAATATTTGTTCTGTTGTGCTTCTTCCACTCCGGAACCCGGCCTGTTCTTCAGCAATTATTTCTTCTGCTTGTGGTTTCAGTCTGTTCAAGATGATCTTCAGCATTACCTTACTAGCATGGTTGATCAAACTGATAGTTCTGTAATTTTGGCACAGCTGGAGATTGACTTTTTTGGGGAGTGTTATAATCAGTGACTGGGTCCATTGTGTTGGCCATTCACCTGTCTGCCAGATCTTCTTGCAGATTTTTGTTAGTAGCTCTTTCACTGATCCCCCCCCCCATTCTTGATAAGTTCAGCTGGGATGTTGTCTACTCCAGCTGCCTTCCCATTCTTCAGTGCTCTTATTGCTGATTCCACCTCTTCTTTGAGAATGGGGAAGTCATCATCATTTGAGGAGTCTGTAATTTCAAGTACCTCTGCGTCTCCTGTGGACTGATGGTTGTAGAGTTCTTTGCAATGCTCAGTCCATCTATCTGGAATGTCACTCGCTTCTGTGAGGCATTCTCCATTTTTGTCTTGAATGGTACTGACGCTTGGTTGTTTCTGTCTGGTGAGGTCTTTCACAATTTGGAATGCCTTTTTGCTGTTATTCTTTATCGGACTGCTTTCTATTTCTGTGCGCATTTGTCCAATCCAATCTTATTTTGCTTTCTTCAAGTTTTTTTCTGATATTCTTGTTTATTTCTCGGTACTCCATTGCCCCTGTTGTGTATCTGGTGTTTCTGAGTTCTCTTCGGGCATCACACAACTTCAGAACCTCTTCTGCAATCCATGGTTTTTTCTTCGGGCGATGGAGGCCAATGATCTTCTTGGCAGCTGCTGTCATGGTTGTGTTGAAGGTGTAAGTCATCCTTTTGACATCACCATCCATCAAAAGGAGTAGAGCAAATTTTCCTCCAATTGTGGCTTGGAATGACTTGCAAATGTTAGGGTCCTTCAGTTGTTCAAGGTTGAATTTAAGCCTGATGTTCTTTGGCTTGTTAATTTTCTTCAGCCTCACTCGGAAGTTCATAATCACGAGGTCGTGATCACTGCCAACATCAGCACCTGGGAACGTCCTTGCTTTTGCTCTGTTGATGCCAGATCGGTAACGGTTTTGAACCAGTATGTAGTCGATCTGGTTGTGATGGGTTCCATTTGGTGCGTGCCATGTCCAGCATCGTGAATCTTTATGTTGTCCCAGGGTGTTGGTTAGTACCAAGTTGTTGTAGCTTGCGAATTCGAGCAGCCGTCTCCCTCTTTCATTGGTAAACTCATTGCATGAAGGTCCACAATGATCTTCCCAGTCTTTTAGAGCATCTTTGCCAACTTTGGCATTCCAGTCTCCTTGGATGACGAGGATGTCTTTTTTACTGACCATGTTTACAATACCCTGTAGTTTGTTGTAAAACTCCTATTTCTTCATCACCATGATCGGTAGTTGGAGCATAGACTTGGATAATTGTGATGTTAAATGTAGATGCTTTCAGACGAATGGAAATGATTCTGCTAGATATGGGGCATCATTCAAGCACAGATCCTTTGATGGTTTTGTTGACAAGGAAGCCTACTCCATTTATGGACTTGTCACACTCTCCACTATAGTATAATATATGCCCATATTCAGTTTGGTGTTCTCCTAGGGCATTCCATCCACCTTAACAGAGTCCCAGAATGTGCCATGGGTAGTGTTCCAGCTCATGTGTCAACTCTTGGAGTTTTCCAATTTGAGCCAGAGTTCTAATGTTCCAGATGGCGATGGCAATGCTGTCTCTCGGTCTGATTTTATGCAGAGTACCAGTAGCACACCTGTCACCTCCGTCCTGGTGGATAACGGCAGGCGCGGTCCTTGTTGACCCGGGCGAACGACCGATCCGGTATGGTAAGTTCAGATTTGTCCAGCATTATCAGTGTGTCTTGGACAAAAGTCGTCTGGCGGAGCCCATCCCTCTCCAGACCAGTGAGTTGTCAGAAGGGGTGTAGTACATCGTCCAGCTGCCTTAGGGTCTCCTCTCCGGATTTTCTTATAAGGTTTACTCCCTTAGCCTTTGGCTAACCAAAGCCGACCTGAAAGTCAGCAGGAGATTCGTGGATTGGCGGGTGAGTCCATTTCCCGAGCAGATAAAGCATCTGCCGCTGCCTATGCATCTGCCACTGCACAAGTACACTTTGTACCGATAAGTACACTTGGCCCAACAATTACACTATACACTAATAAGCACACTTTGTACCAATAAGCACACTTTGTACCGATAAGTACACTTGGCCCAACAAGTACACTATATACCAGTAAGTACACTTTGTACTAATAAGCACACTTTGTACCAAGAAGCACACTTTGTACTGACAAGTACACTTGGCACCAATAAGTACACTTTGTAATAACAATAGTCGTATGCCATTTTGGTCATCTCAGAACGAAGAAGATATTAATCTGATTCGTTTTTTTTAAAAAAAGAAATAACGGGTACTATAGCAATTATTTCTGGTAGTATCAAAACTTGAACTTGTGCCTGTCATTTCTAATTCTTGTAATCTAAACTGCATTTCCATCTTGTCCTTTTGTCTGTGCATTTCTCTTTCTTCTTTTTGTCTCTGCATCTGTGGTTTTTTTTCTTCTTGTTTTTCTCTCTGCCTCTCGACTTCCTCTCTCTGAATTTGGATTACTCTTTTTTTTACATTGTGTATTTTCATTTGCCTCTCTTTCTCTTTCTCTCTCGCCTCTTTCTGATTTGGATTTCTATCATTCTTTCTGAAACACGATCATTCTTAACTCTAGTTCCATCTGTTGCTTTTACATAAGTTCTTTACATTTGCTATTAAAACCATATACAGGATAACTAATGGAACCCAAAAACATTGATATAAATATTTCCTTTTCACCAAATACTGAACAAAAATATGTTTTGTTTTTTTTTTGGCTTCTTTCGCTTCAGAATATTTTGTATTCAAACTCAAGGAACTCGTCCTTTTTCAACGTCCTCAATATTTGATGGCAATGTGAAATCTTCTTCGTTTCTAATATGCAAAATACAAATACGTTGGTCCAAAATTATTCCAAAATAAAGTGAATTTATATTTCAAAAGCATTTTTAATTTACGACTCTATGGTCTTCAAGTAACAGAAGTTTAGTACAATTCAACAAATACTTTATTTACCTTAAAATACGAAGTGAAAATGTTTTTTTACGGTATTGTGAATCAAATCGCAAATAGTCCAAGTATTCCAAATTAATTCCAGTGGTGATCCGAATGGATTACAATCTTGAATGTTTTTATGTACTAACAGCCATTAATAGTGTTGGTGTGCTTACAGTCTTGATGTATCACAATGATATAATTAAAAATGTATCTAAAGTAATTCACAATAATCCCAAAATAGTGATTTAGTCCAAAACTTTAATGTGCGCTTTGTCATTCCAATGGCTAATTGAAATAAATAAACACATCAAATATTAACGGTAACACAACTCAAGGAGTGCTTCTTCTCTAGATTTTAATATAGGTTTAAATAATTCTGATGTAAGAAATCCTAATATAAAAAAACAAACATTATTCACAATATGAGAACCAAGAGGAGGGGGTCAAGAAATCATTTCTATATTATATATAGTTGTAACGCAGATCAGGTCTTGAAGGGAAAACTAATGTCCTGAATTCAAATCCAAGTTAGCATGTTTACCTTCAGCTAATATTTATCTTAAAATGTAATCTACTATCATAGACAATACTTAGCAATGTCATATGTTGCTTGCAAAACGACCCTTACGACCTATCATCAAAGCCACTAACAATAAAAATTCAATATAATTGATATTATATAGGACGGAATACGGCTTTGGGAGGCTCGGTGCTCTTAGGATTGGGGGCTTCTTGATCTACAAATGCAAAATGAAAGCAGTCCTTATACTATCATATATACGTGTATAATTAAATTAGCAATATTATGTTAAGTATTATACGGTTTAAGGCTGATATATGGTTTATTTAAATACACGTGTGTTATGTAAGTATTTGTATATACTGAATTTCACATAATAATATAAATTTCATTCAAGTTTGACAAAGAAATGTCAGACTGTACCTTGAATTTGTGACTTCTTGCTCTTCCAGTTATTTAATAATAGGTTCAGCATTACAAAGAAACGAAAACTATTTGAGGCAGCCATTTTTTTAACACTTTGTATAAACTTTATATGTTAGAAAATGAGAGCTCAAGGTTAATCACTTATACTTTTATTTGATAAAACACAAATAATGAGTTAAATCTTTCAGCTGGTTTTGCTTAAGTGCAAATGACAAAAATCGCACTTTACACTGGTCATTCAGAATATAAAAAAGATGGACACTTAAAACTGGAAAACATAATGACCTAATATGAGTGAATGGGTACAGAAAATTTTGATTCGTTGCTGAAACAGAAAATCGAAGATAAAAGTAAAATAGTGAAGACGCAAAATGGGACTACATCAATGGATTTTCTGGTGAATGAGGAGCCTGCTTTTTCTGTGAGAGAGAGAGACAGACAGACAGAGAGAGTGAGAATCATGACGATTATCAAATTATGTTGCTATAATTTTCATTTGTTTCCTGATGCATAATCACCTCTGTTTTTTTTCTCATTTCACCAATGAAATTAATATTTCCGATTTGACAATGTCGTTCAGAAAAAATCTAACATTTTCTGAAAACTGCTAGGTATTTGTTTTAGCTTGTTTAACCTTTTTTGTAGCGATATTTACAGCGCATGGAATCAGGCTGCAAGTTCTCATATCGTAGCAGCATCTCTACGACAAACACTCAAGCGGATACACAAAAAGTCTCTAGGATTAACAGTACGCGTACATAAATATGCGTGGACCAGAAAGACAGTGTATAAAAGGTATACTCGAAAATGATCATACAAGTTTAAGGAACGAGTAAAAAGAAAGTAAATAAAAGTTAATACAAAATAGATGTAATGAAATTAATTGAAAGAAGAGAAATGGGAAAGGAGAAAGGATAAAGGGATTCGGTGGCAGATATTGGAGGGAGATCGTGGCAATAAGTAATTTGTCCTGTAAGATTATTTACATCTTTTAATATCTTTAGCCTGGAGGATTTCGAATATGCGTGTGTCGAGGTAATTTGATCATAAAAGTCAGATGTTAATACTAACTGTGATGACTAATAGTTTTAAGCGATGCATTAGTCTCACTCCTGGCACTTTTTATATCTTGGTGCTTTACGGTACATGTCATTTCATCGCACAACCAGTTCGTCCCGGGACCATTCGGTCGGAATGTTTCGGTCCACTATGAAAGTCGTCACCGTTCGTCTCCATTAGTTGGAGGTATTGGCCCACTCTACTTAAATATAGACATTATGTAAATGTGTGCGTAATTTGTATGGTATTTATGTATTGAATGTATATCTTTAAGCAGAAGAAGAAGAATACAAATGTGTATTTTTTAAATATGTAAATGTATGTATTGCACAATGGCGATACAATAATCAATACAGTCTTCATCAAAAATGACTTGTATTCGTAATGTTAACAAACATTACATTAAAATTCTAATAATTCTGCATTTTATTGCTTTTTAACACATGGTTAAGTAGATGCTTGTTAACATTTTTCTTATTATCAGCTTTATTATCGGACTGATTTCTTTATGTAACAGATTGCAAGACAGTGATATTGTTATTCTGTAAATTATTGTTATATGGGTCCGTCTTACAACTGAGTCTTAGATAAAAGAAGTTCATAAAATCCTTCTTCCACTTGATATTATTAGTTGCCGAATGCGTGTGTGTGTGTGTGTGTGTGTGTGTGTGTGTCTTATAATTACAATAGGGGTCTTTTGGGTACTCTTTCATGTTTATTGTTGTTCATATTTAAGAAATAAATAATTATTATTTAAAATAAATTTATGTTAGTTCATTTGATTTTTATGAGACCAAAAATTATGTTTATTTGTTAAAGTGTAATTGCGACACGTTCATAATAAAGGACTTTCTCATTGTTAATGAGTAAGGCAAATAGAGGAATCATGTTAAAACCGTACTCTTAGATCAACAACAATCAGACATCCAATGGACGAAATTTTCAAATTTATAAAACAGCTATAAAAAAAGAATACTATTTAATAACAAGTTTACCAGTCTTGATATTTAGGACGTCAATCTATAAATTTTGTTTTGAAACTAGTCGACTGAGTAAATATTAAACATACAGCAAGACAATCTCTCTTTCTCCCTCTCTCTGATCTTTCTGTCTCTTCTCTTTAGTTCACCATCATGGTCTCTAATATAATACAAGTTTTATTGGTACTTGATTCATATGCCTATATATATGACGATTTAGGCGGCAGATGCCAGATTTTATAAAATTACTGGGTACCTACCAAAAAAAAATGCAAGTGACAAGGCATAAACTGTCTTCTTTAGCTGGTAATAAGAATGGCAAACTATATACTTACAATTTTACATCCATAATTTCCTTTCTTTGTTCTGCAAATCCGAATTACGTGACCCATGTCATTGAATTATCAAGATTGACTACACATTTCGAAATTGTACTGTAATTTCGGCTATACCCTAAGTGCAATTACATCATCCTTACTGCACTCAAAATGCAATAAAGATTAAATTCGATAGCGTGTTTTTGATAATTTCAATAGAAAGACTTCATTTTGTCTCCAACATTACGATTTCAAATATTCAATGACAGAACAGAAACACATTTGCAGATGTATTTCATGTAGAATTTGCACAGATGAATCCAGTCCATATCACGAAATTTCGCAGAATCGACAAAAACACCAAAATCTATTTATTCCAGATCAAATGGAAAAGTTGTTGTAATCCGCATCCATTCACAATATGAATCTAAATTTCAATTTTAAATAGACCAAAGCGTCATTTTCGTTCAAAAGTTATGTTTAGCGTGCGACTAAGTTCAAATTTATCCGGGTGGAGTTATGTGCGCATTAATAATGTTGTTGTTGTGTAATGATGACTCTGGGCTTGTGCATTTAGTTTGGAATACGGCATGCATTCAGTTACTTTGTTTCTTGTGGTGTGTTTTGCTTATATAATTAAGCCTTAGGTATAATAAGAAAAATGAGGATATAATGAAAAGGTTAGTGCATTTGTATGGGAAAATATCAATTCGTTTTGTCGGATCAATATACTGTACTCCCAAGGTCGTGAAGTATTCCATCCGAAATACTCGTTCATATTTTCCCATACAAATGCACTAACCTATGACTATTACATGCGCAATCATTTGCATTCTTGTGCAGTTTATATCGAAGGGGTTAGGGCCATTGTAGGTCGACATAGATCAAAGTCTTAAACATGGCTAAAGAAGACAATGCCATTTATATGGCTTGTAACACAGACTGCAGGCAGCCCGTGTGTAATGCTAATACTTATCAATCAAATTTAAAACAAAAAATAACGTCGGTGATCCATAATTGGGACGCTCATGGGAAATCAGAATGTCATCAAGCCAGAAAACATCAAGAGATTCATCAGTCGGTACAGAAATGGTATCCTACCGATGGAGCCGTCTCTAACAGATGCAATGTTTGAGGTAAATGATGCAAGTGTTGTGGAATAATTGAGATCGCTTGTAAATGAAAATAATATCCTTTTTACAGGTAGTCCAATGTTAGTTTCCATTGAAAGAACATGTATGTTCAGTGTTAGGAGTCAATGCTCTTAAAATAATTAGCAGAAAAGAGTCCAAAAAAAGCGTTGTAAAATAGAACAAATAATTTATTTCACGAGAATATGAAGTGAAAATGAAAACAAATATTACGGTATTGCGAAGAATTACAGACATCAGTCCTAATAATTTAAACTCCTGAATAAAACTCAGAAGTCCTGAAGAAATCCAAAACTGAAGACGAAGGTGGGTCTGTTATAGTTTATGGAATGCGGACGTGTCAGCAGTCATTTGTTGAATGACCATAATATAATTCCAAGTTTGAATTTAGCATAGATTCCAGTGAACGTCTTCATCCAAGAATATTCTCAGAGCACTTTTGTATTTCCAGAGAACAAAATCAGTAAAATTCAATAATTTGAAAAAATTAAAATTCAGCCCGACTGGTCACAACATAATATAACTTGAACGTGCAAGATCTTAAAGCAGGAATGACAAAGTCAATACAATCACAATTTTCCAGATGCTCATACAAGAATACACAAAATCCATTATGCCGTTGAAATTGTAAATTCTACAGTTATGGAACGACAACCTTACAGGATCAACCCTCTCAAACAGGAATGTTTGAAAAGAGAAACTCGGTATTTGCTGGAGAATAATCTCATAGAACAGAATAAAAGTGACTGGAGTTCACCATGTATACTTGTTCCGAAGAAACCAGATACTACTTTCCGCCTTTGCAATAATTATCGAAAGGTGAGCAGTGTAACTAAACAGATTCATTTCCATTACCAAGAATCGATGACTGCATTGACAAAACTGGAAATGTAATGCATGTCATCAAATGTGACCGTCTGAAAGGATCTTGGCAAAATTCCGCACACTGAAAAGACAAAGTAAATTTCGGCATTCATGACTCCAGATGTACTTTTTCAATATAAAGTGTTGCCGTTTGGGAAGAAATGGTCGCCTAGTACTTTTTAACGTTTAATGAACACAATTACATCTGATCAAGATAATCGTGATGCTTACGTCGATGATGTCATCATCTACAACGACACTTGGAAAGATCAATTAGCGATAATTCGGACAAATTTTGACGGACTCACTGATGCAAAAAATTTGACAATTAATTTATCTAAAAGTGAGTTTTGCCATGCTTGTATAACGTGTTTTTGGACATATCGTGGGACATTGACAAGAAATATTTGTAGATGCTAAGGTCAAGGGTATCTCTGAATTCCCTGATCCTATACGTAATAATCAACTGATGCGAGTTTTGGGTATGGTTGGGTAATATCGGAAATTTTGTTCCAAAGTTTTCACATGTGCTGATTCTCTTATAAAGTTGTTGAGCAAGAAAACCAGTTTCATTTGTATAAAAATGTGACGATGATTTTGATAACTTAAATGCCATTCTTCAGAGTGCACCAGTTCTTACAGCTCCCAATTTCAATAATTTAAACTGTCTATTAATGCAAGTGATGTCGCGTAGGAAGCGGTAATGATTCGTAAATGGTGTAGATCATCCAGTGTGCTATTTTTCTAAGAAATTAAATAAACACCAGACAAATTATTCCACAATTGAGAAGGAGTGGTTGGCTTTGATATTGTCATAACAGCACTTTGAAGTCTACATTAGTTCACCTCCTTCTCTGGTTATTGGGTTTAGCGATCATTACCCCTTCACTGTCATCGGCAAGATGAAAAACAAAACTCTGAGATTATTAAGGTGATTGTGATGTTGCAAGATTATACTATTGACATCAGGCACGTTAAGTGAACAGACAATTTCATAACAGATACACTTGTGCGTCTATATAAATATATTGTTTCATGTATTTTTTGTATCAATCATAAGATTTCGTTTAATGTAAAAATAAATTATCACATGTATATTTGACTTAGAGTATAAAGAAAGATGTAATGCGTATATCTGTCTTTTTATGAGAGGAAGTGTTAGGTATATTTAATTTAGCTCTTAGTTTTTTAATTTTTATATAGTTTTTAATATTTCATTCCATGTTACTATTATGTACGATTGTATACTGGATCTGACCGTGTCCAAATTCGAGTTAATTTCTGCTGAACCTGACTGACTTTTATTTAATTTCATTGTGTGTATAAAAAAAAATAAGTAGCTAAATTATTATGCATGTGAATGAGTGTAATATCAGGATCTTTATTAAAAGAAGCAGTAAATATATTTATTTGGGAAAGTGTTTTGGAATTTCCTAAATGAATTTTACAGGTTATGGTTTTGGTTTGGATACATCAGGAATAAACTAGAAGGTTATTTTCGATTAGGTAATGGATTTTGTTTTTAGAAAGTTGTCTTTCACTCTTTTATGTTACTTATTTTAAGAGCATAGCCTCGTAACAGAAAAATTGGGGGCTCGTTCCTGATACGAAATTTGCTAAAATATTTCAAAAAACTTAGTCCTTGAAATTTACATCCCACAAGATTCCACAAGTTTCGGTATGTTTAAAGTCGCAAGTATTATTTCACATTTTAGAAATCTTTAGCGACATCAACAAGCTTTTTAAAATATCGTCAATAGTAGAGAACTTTGTTTTGAATGCTACCCAGGAGTGGTTAGAAATTTTGAAAATGGAATAATAGCTAAAAAGAAAAGAAATTAGAGTTAAAAATTAAGTGATGTTTGTAAAGACTGTCGATCTTGTCACACTTGTCATATGGTAGGAATACACAATCGGAAGATTTATAAGGCTCATCTGCATTCTGTTCCTGCATTTGACGTACCATTTATCAGAATAATGGTAGATTGTGTCGGTTTCTTACCTAAGACCAATTCAGCCAATCAATATTTTCTTACCATAATGTGTGCGTCAACACGTTTGCCGGAGGCAATTCCTTTGAGTAATATTAAAACTGAAACAATATTAAAAGCTTTGACAATTTGTTTTACACAATTTGGCCTTCCCAATTCTGTCCAGTCTGATCAAGGGTAATATTTTATGTCTAGAATTTTCCAGCCAGGTATGCTTGAATTTTTCATTCAGCAATTCAACTCAAAATTGAAACTAATGTATGACACAGCTACAATGGAGAGACTATTTGAGTCTTGTAATTGAGTTATGTCGCTCTTGCTCGATCTTCAAGATTTTCTTCAGATTAGATATTAAGGCTCTTAAAAGTTAAGAAGAAAATGAATGAGTTATATTGAAATAATAGTACTAGTACTCCTGGGATTTAAATAAATTAAATTATTACCAATATGTAGATAGAGATAAAAATATTAACCACGTAATTAATTTAGTTGTACCTGTCCCACTCACTGAAAATGTAAGCCATGAGATGCAATTGGACTATATTGACTGTCACGAAATTGTGTAGGAGTTATATAAATATGTATATGTTGTCAAAAATGTACTCGGGTTTCGTTGCCGCGTACAGCGTCACCAGAGGGTGGTATATTTTTTCGGCTCTAGTGATTTCGAAATCCTGAGCGAAACTCTGACCCCTGCACGTGCAATTTACCTACAGCAGGAGACCTAAGTACTTAGCTGCGCATATCTGTCACAGCTAGTGTACATATAGAGCAAATTCTCCATAACCAAATCACATTACGCCGAGTCTTGTCAGGAAGCTTACCCCTTTACGGAAGCAAATCTCCAGCTGTGGAGCTGCCTTATGCCATGCCTTGTATATGGTTTGATGTGGACTCACCAGCTGTAGAGCTGCTTTATACATGCCTGCCATGCCTTATACATCGTTTGATGTGGAGTCACAGGACTCTGTGGGGTTTCGTGTGACGTAGACACTGTGTTTTGGTGACGTTGGATCGGAAGTGTGGACTGGTTTTCTCGATGCGAGGGACCAGGGCTTCGCGACCATCGGGTCTGTGATGTGAGGGCTCTCTATGGATCCTTCAACAGACTGAGAGGAGCGGACCATGCGTGGGTGCTTCTCTCGCCATTGACTAGAGCGCGTGGAACTAGAGTTAACATCTTGGTCGTCAAATGGGCGCCACGATAGTTATTAGTGTTCCATGTTATTTCCACAATTGCATTTCATAATTACATTCACTCATATTGTTATATCGTTATATGAACGATCGATAGGTTCGTAATTTCATTCATTCCTATTGCTATATCGTTATGTGAACAATCGATAGGTTCATAATTTCATTCATTCCTATTGCTATATCGTTATGTGAACGATCGATAGGTTCGTAATTTCATTCATTCCTATTGCTATATCGTTATGTGAACGATCGATAGGTTTGTAATTTACACTGCTTTTCAATATCGTTTTATAAAAGATACGTTCAAATTTGCATTCTTTTCTAAATCGTTATTTGAACGATACATTCATAATTACATTCTTTCTAAATCGTTATTTGAACGATACATTCAAGAGTCTTTATTTTGGGGTGTAGATCACTTTTATTTTGTTGATCGGTGATAGGAATTCACGTTTGTTTTGAAATTCCATTTGTTAAATTCATGTTTTGAGTTTTTTCTCGTTGAGTTAATTGTTGATAGTTCCATGTTAGGAACTTTTGTAAGTTTCCTTATCTTTTTGTTTATAATGGTGTCAGATTTGTTAATATTTAAACTGCGTTTATAAATAAACATCTTGTAAACGCAGCTGCTTTTGGTGTCTTCTGTAATCCAGTCCCAACCCGGCTTCATCCTGTGACAAATGGTGTCAGAAGTGGGATTATTGGATTAGGAGGAGCATTATTGAATTAGGAGAGCATTATTAGATTAGGTGGAGTAGGGACGTTAATTTGCGTAGGTCTTGACTCCGTTAAGATTTTCCAGGTATGTTTCAGACTGTGACCTTCCTGACAAGAGATAATTCAGGCGGGTGAGTGAATACCACACTCGTATTCCCTTTTTTTTCTTTTATGCCATTTGTTTATTATATATACATATTGCACATATTTGAAGGAATATACGGTCTGTTCGTGTAATCCTAAAATTTTAGGTGTTATGTTAGTGCACTTAGGATTGGTGTTCTTATCAACAGTATTTATTATGTCGTCACTCAAAGACCTAGCAGAGTTGGGCAAACGGTTTGGGTATGAGGGGGAGGCCCTTAGATTATTCGTTAAGGAGGATCAGTTGATGCTGTCTGTCTTTGTGTCTGAACTTTACTGTATGTGATGTGATGGTGGTGATGAGTAAGCCAGTGACTGTCCGTGTTTGTTGGACCACTGTAGAGCTGTTGGTGTTTGTGTTGTCAGCTGTGAAACTGTGTTAGAGGGTAGGTTTAAGCCATGGTGCTGGTTCGGGTGTTGAGTGGTAGTTCTTTGTGACTTGATATGTACCTGGTGTGCTGCTGTCGGTGGTGACGTTTGGTTCATAGGGAGATTGCGGTTATCTCGTGTAGAGAAACCAGGGCTCCGGAACCAACGGGCTTGCAGGGTCCAAGGGATCCATGGGTAGGCTGGGAGTTGCGGTCCATGCGTGGTGGCTCCTTTACCATTCGACAGTGGTGGGACTGAAGGTACCCTGTGAGTGTCATTTTGGACACCAGGTTATCTCCCACCGTTTGGGTTACATATCATGATCACTACTCGATCATAAAAAACCCCACCATCATTGCTATGAAACCAGAAATCCCATCATTATAGCCATCTGAGCTGACGTCACTATCGCTATTTGAGCGAACGTTTTTTCTTATTGTTAAACGTCATTATCGCTATTTGAGCGAATGTTTTTTCTTTGTTATTGTTAACGTCATTATCAACGTTTGAGCGAAAGTCTGTTACCTATGTGCGAAAACTGTTGAAAGGCACGAATAACGTAGTTTCGTCGACGATATCTTTGTATATACGCATACCTGGGGAAGAGCATAATAATTTATTAGTTGATCTATTCGACAGGCTCCGCAAGGCAAATCTCACAGCGAGACCCTCCAAGTATGGTATAGCATATTCTAACTTTGAATGCTTGGGCCATGTAGTAAGTGGGTCAGGGCAAGTAAAACCACACCCTGGCAAAATTGAAGCGATCAAAGACGCTCCTAGGCCAGAAACCAACAAACAGATACGATCGTTTCTTGGGTTGATAGGATTTTATGGGAAGTTCGTTCCAAATTTCTCCGCTATAGCTAGACCATTGACGGATTTAACTAGGAAGGGGCAGCCCAATAAAGTTTCTTGGGGTTCATGTCAGGAAAGAGCTTTTAACGCTCTTAAGGTAAGATTGATTAGTGCACCGATCCTAAAGTTTCCAGAATTATATAAATCGTTCATATTGAGAATGGATGCTTCCGACACGGAATTGGGAGCAATTTTGCTACAAGAGTAAGAGGGGGTAACATTACCCATAGCTTATGCTAGTAGGAAATTGCTGCCTAGGGAGCAAAATTGCTCCGTGATCGAAAAGGAGTGTTTTGAACTGGTGTGGGGTATAGGGAAATTCCACACGTACCTTTTCGGAAGGGAATTTGTCCTTGAAACGGACTATCAGCCTCTCATATATTTGAACAAGGCAAAAGTTGCCAACGCAAGATTGATGCGTTGGTCATTAACTCTTCAGCCATATCGTTTCCGGATCAAAGCAATCAAAGGGTCGGAAAACGTAGGGGCCGATTACTTAAGCAGAGTGTGATTTGCATTTTTTTCTTCTTCAAATGTAAGTAACGTTTCAATTTATATTTTTGACACAGTTTCTTGTTTTTCTAAAAGTGTTTACACTATTTTTAAGGTGGGAGGTATTGTCACGAAATTGTGTAAGAGTTATATCAATATGTATATGTTGTCAAAAATGTACTCGGGTTTCTTTGCCGCGTACAGCGTCACCAGAGGGTGGTATCTTTTTCGGCTCTAGTGATTTCGAAATCCAAAGCGAATCTCTGACCCCTGCACATGCAAATTGCCTACAGCGGGAAACCTAAGTACTTAGCTGCACATATCTGTCACAGCTAGTGTACATATAGAACAAATTCTCCATAACCAAATCACATTACGCCGAGTCTTGTCAGGAAGCTTACCCCTTTACGGAAGCAAATCTCCAGCTGTAGAGCTGCCTTATGCTATGCCTTGTATATGGTTTGATGTGGACTCACCAGCTGTAGAGCTGCTTTATGCATGCCTGCCATGCCTTATACATCGTTTGATGTGGAGTCACAGAACTCTGTGGGGTTTCGTGTGACGTAGACACTGTGTTTTGGTGATGTTGGATCGGAAGTGTGGACTGGTTTTCTCAATGCGAGGGACCAGGGCTTCGCGACCATCGGGTCTGTGATGTGAGGGCTCTCTATGGATCCTTCAACAGACTGAGAGGAGCGGACCATGTGTGGGTGCTTCTCTCGCCATTGACTAGAGCGCGTGGAACTAGAGTTAACATCTTGGTCGTCAAATGGGCGCCACAATAGTCATAGTGTTCCATGTTATTTCCACAATTGCATTTCATAATTTCATTCATTCCTATTGCTATATCGTTATGTGAACGATCGATAGGTTTGTAATTTACACTGCTTTTCAATATCGTTTTATGAAAGATACGTTTAAATTTGCATTCTTTTCTAAATCGTTATTTGAACGATACATTCATAATTACGTTCTTTTCTAAATCGTTATTTGAACGATACATTCAAGACTCTTTATATTGGGGTGTAGGTCACTTTTATTTTGTTGATCGGTGATAGGAATTCACGTTTGTTTTGAAATTCCATTTGTTAAATTCATGTTTTGAGTTTTGTCTCGTTGAGTTAATTGTTGATAGTTCCATGTTAGGAACTTTATAATTTTCCTTATCTTTTTGTTTATAATGGTGTCAGATTAGTAGTGAAGGGGATTAGATTAGCGACAATGGGAATTAGCATTAAAACACCCTTGGGTCAGATTAGCGACAAGAGAAATTTAACATGGAGAAAAATCGTGGGTCAGATTAGCGACAAGGGAAATTAACATGGAGAAAAAAAATCGTGGGTCTGTCTAGCGACAAAAAAAGGAAATTAAACAGGGTGGGTCTTTATAGCGTCAAGGGAAATTAAACATGGGATTTTGTTTTTAAAAAAAAAATAAAAAAGGGGTAGGCAATGGAAAGGCTATCTCTTTTCGAGAAATATGGCTGGCCCTGAAAAGGGCCTTTGGGTTTTTCTTCTTTTATCTTCTTAACTTTTTCCAACATCTTCTTAATTTGTCCATCATTCCTTTCTTCTTCTTCTTTTCTGTTTCCGGCAGCCAGTCCGGGTGGCCCATGGCCCGGAACTTCTCTTGGATTTTCATCCAGTTTGTGTTCAGTTTTTCTAGTTCATCCTTTTTTCTTCTATTTTCTTCGTCTTTTCTTTCATTGGACCACTTTTCTTTGATCTTCTTGACCTCTTTGGTCAGCACATTCCTCATTAGTTCTTCAGCTTTCTTAAGTTTTTCTAACCCCCACTTCGCGAAACACCAATCTGTCCATTCTACAATGTCTTCTAGAAAGCACCTTGCACTCCTCACATGGTCTATTGCTTCTTTTAACTTACCCACTTTGACATACGGTGGGTTAATTAAACCTCTGATTCTCTTCTCCTCATCCTCTATCATTTCTTTCACGATGTTTACGGCTAAGTGCAGGCTGTTTACTTGTCTTGAGACGAAGTCTTTTGTCACTGCATACCTCCATTCCTGTTCAACCCTTTCTGCTACACTCAATCCATCTACCATCCAATACCAACTTCCCATAAGATCGTTGTATAAAGCTGAAGCTGCTGGCATCTTCTTGTTTGCTTATTCCGTAGAATGAGCTCCAATGGCCAACACTGTTAGTTTTATACTGAAAGCGCGGACGTGATGGAAAATATCCCCCTAAAAACATAAAATTGATCTTACCTAGATCATGACCCAACAACGCGCGGACGCGAAGGAAAACATCCCCCACTTTCTCATTTCATATAATATAACCCTAACTATACTCTTCACATACGCTAAGAAACCCGTAATCTACTATTCACACAAACATACCTGAGCTCTTACAAACACAAACACACAAACACACACAAACACATACCCTCACATTTTTTAAAAAGAGTTAGTGTTTATATTCACACTACTCTACCTACACACATTGGCAAATTAATAGTTATTTCTTTTCTAGAGCATTGGGTAGCCCTTAAAAGGGCTGGTTTTTTTTGAACTCCAGATGCAACTATCTAATGATTGCACCTTCCTGGCCTGGCGCCGCACACGCATCTTCTTCCCCAGTCTCCTTTCACCTTTCTTCTGGGGAGCGAAGAGGGAGGATGATTCGCTTCAGCACCCCAATCCTCTGTCTCGGGAATATTGAACGACATCATCTCTTCTCTTTTCTTTTCCTCCTCTTCCTTCTGTCTTCTCTCCTCCTCTTCCTTCTTTATTCTTTCTTCTTCTATTATAGCCTCCGCAGCCAGTTCATTTACCAGGCGCCTGACATATTCCAGATGTATCTGGAGTTCAAGAAGTTTGCTTATTCTGCTACTATTCATTCTTGTGTTGATCAATCAACAAGGGTAGCTAGACTGCCGAGCGAGTTTCAATTTATACTGAAAGCGCGGACGTGATGGAAAACATCCCCCTAAAAACATAAAATTGATCTTACATAGATCATAACCAAAAACAACGCGCGGACCTAAAAGAAACACTCACTCACTTTTTATACTACCCATTACTATTGTAAAAATTTTTTATAAATCACTTCAATAGACTATCCACATACGCAAAGCAATCCAGTCTAACCCCAAATCTACACCTCAAACACCAAAAAACATGATTTTAATCTACTATCCACACCAACTTACTTGAGCGCTTACAAACTCACAAACACATACCCTCACATTTTTTTTTAAAGAAAGAGCTAGTGTTTATATTTACACTACTCTACTTACACACATTGGCAAATCGATCGTTATTTCTTTTCTAGAGTATTGGGTAGCCCTGAAAAGGGCTGTTTTTTTTGTTTGCTATAGCATTCTTTTTTAGTTTCTAAGAATGCGATGTCCTCTGAGGATAGACTTTCTGGCGATAGGTCTGCTTCTTCGGAAAGAGAAGAAGAACTCTTTGGTGTCGATACGGCAATCGACAAAGCCTCTGTCAGGTTCAGGTTGCTGTTGCTGATGTTGTTGTTGTTGTTGTTGCTGCTGCTGCTGCTGCTGTCTCTGAAGTCTGTACTTCTCTGTCCATTCTTCTTTCTCCCTGTTCATTTCTTCTCTGAAGAGCTTTTCTATCAGGTCTTCAGTGACTTTTAGCATTCTCACGTTCTCTATTTCTTCTGGCTTCGGTATCAGACTGTGTCTGACCCTATGCAAATTTACGTAGGCTTCGTTGAGCTTAGCTAGTTTGGAGCACATCTTCGTAGGAGGATGAGTCGACAATGGATGGTTTGACTGGAAACAATCCCGGTTCTTAAAGTCAAAGCGCGGACGTGAAGGAAAACATCCCCCACACGGTTTTCGAGTCGCAACGTTCAGTGAGTGTCATGAGAGGGATAGTAAGAAATCAAAGAGCATCAATCCAACATTCTTATAGCTAAACAAACCACAAAGGCATTTTTTTTCAAAACACAACATTTTTTATTCAGTAATCACTTAACACTAAACAACAACTCTAACAATAATAATAACATCAAACAATTTTCTTCAAAACATCAAACATTTTTTCTTCAAATACAATCTACCTTGAACAGGGCTGACAACGTTGTGAATGAAATTGTGATTTCCACTTTTGGAAATCATTAGGCCATTGATGGACACTACGTTTCCTAGCTTGAGACAAAAGATAAGCATAATGGTCACAAAACCATCGATCTACTTTCACATCGTTTCTAGAAGAAGAACGAGGATCAAAATGAGTCACTAAATGTTCTAAGGAATAGCCCAGGCTGCGATGATGCAGAAAATACACACAGTACTGTCCACACACCAAGGAATCTGTGCCTTGTAATTTCACATTATTGAATCGGGTGGTTTGAGCATTTCTTCTCATAAAGTCGATGATATCGTCTTCCAAAGGGGGCAATCCGTACGAATCGAAATATTCCACACAGCCTTCTTGAGGAAAGTAGACGGCTACCCAGTGGGATCCTGGGAGATGACTGTCGTCCGTGTTGATCACGTAAGCTTGATGGTCTTGAGGTTTGCGATGAGGGAGTTCATCTTTAGCACAGACGACAGGATTCCAAGAAGACGTATACGAACTGTGGTTCAAAAGGTAATAAAGTTCCCAGGTATCCATTGATTTGTGTGTGCTTTTTTCTTCTTCTTCTTCACAGGTAATAATAAGTCGTCAATTCGATCCTGACTTTTTGCTTGAAAATGTCTGACGAATAAACGGTTATTCGTTCTGTTTCCTCACTCTGATTCAGGAGAGCTTCGATACGATGGATCTCTTGAGTGGTTAATGGTGGACAAGAATGTTCACGCAAGTCTTTATACCACTGGTGCAACACGTCTTTGTTCGAGATGAGACTCCAAGCTTCGTCCAGATACTCGTCCAATTTTTCTTCTTGACTCAGCATCAGGCATTTATCGTGTTGAATTTGACTGGGATGATCGTTTTGACATCCATAACAATTTTTCTTGTTCAATTCCGTCATTTTGTCGACCAAGTGTTTGGCAAAACAGGAGACTAAATGGGCTTCTTGTTCTGGCCATCTCGACTTCATCATGATCACTTCTTCTTCTTTTTCCACGGTCTCCTCACATTCCATCTCCAAAGTTTCTCCACTAGGTAAAGAGGGATAACAGTCTTCCATGGTTTCTAGTAATCTAGAATGACTTCTCTCAAACTGTTGATGTCTATGGTATTATCGAATTCTGCATACAGGATGACGTTCACCGTTTCATCAGGGTCTCGCTTTGCAAACTGAATTTCCACACGAATTTGGCCGGATTTTATAGGGTGGAAATGTCCCTCGTCGCTGCCTTGGTCTGGAGTGAAATCGAAAGCCCACAAAGCATAGCCTCCTGCGTAATCCTCGTACGTAATGCCGTGACTGGTGTTGGTTCCTAACTGGCCCGTGGCTTCGTACAGGGACAAGTACGATCTCAAGTAATTCTTCTTCTCAAAGTCAGGTTCGAAAGGTCGGGTACACAAGGTCTTGCCATCGCGACTGACTTCGATCTTGGACACGCCAAAGTGTCGAAAGTTGAAAGGATTTTTACCCAAATCTCCGTTGAAGGCTGAATTCAAGACCATACCAAGGATCAAACGTTTGGGTAACTGTCCTTGGAACAGATGATCTTGGATCATGGATCGCTGTCCAGCAGGAATGGTGAAGGTTTTCACTTCCACGCGTCATATGGGATACTTGGCGGTCGTTCTGCTCAACGTCTGACTGATGTCGTTTCCCACTTTAGGTAACACTTCCACGCGTCGAACGTAGAGCCTGGCTTCCTCGATGACAGTTTTGCAAGCGGCACTACCTATCAAATGGAAAGCGACACTGCTACGATTCAGTCTCAGGCGGACATCCACCCCGTTCAGCAAATATTTCTCTTGCAACCACATGTCCAAATGCAAACGATCCATCAGTTCTAAACTACGACTTTCAGCAATTTTTTTTCTTCGTTCTGTAAATCCCTCATTGTATAATTTATTTTTATCAGTTGTAATAATTTCGAATGTTTCAAACTCGCCTGCATCGTCAGCTTCCCATACCACACAGGCATCGAGATGAGTGTTCTTGGCGTCTATTCCGTACGTCAAGAGATTTTCCAGGTAGGCACGATAAGGGTAAGTATCCATGCTGCTACTGACCAGTTTGTTATTCAAGTACAAGTCCACTCCACTGAACAAGGAATGCATGAAATTGTTGACTGGAGCTATTATCTCATCACTTTCTATGATTGTGTTGTCATCTTCGATAACTTTGACTTTCAGGTACAAGTAACTGCTATTCAGATCGATGTAATCTTCGGGCTGTCCTTTGATTTCAAACTCGATGGGAGCTGAGGCTGTCAAAGAGGAGACGGGGTGAAATTCCACCCACTGGGATTCTTGCATCGTCATCATGGTGGGGGGCATGGCAAACAGATCCAGTTCCGTCTTGGAACAGGCGCAAGACTCTCGGTGCATCATTTTTTTCTGTGTTTCAATAATCGAAAACGTCTAAGTCTCGAACGGTTCTTCTTTTCTTGGCCTTTCTAGCTTGAAGTCTAGTGAAAGGGTGTTTTCTTCGTCGTCTCTTTCTGCCTTGTCCTTGCTGAATGCCTGACTCGGTCGCGTGCAGGGCATTTATAGGTGTGTCTCGTCGGCCCAAAATGTCTTTGCCCGTTTGCAGCAAGACATTTTTGCCAGCCCTCATGAAGGCTTCTTTAGGGTTTTGTTTGTCGATGATGACATTTTGGAGAAATTCTTTGCCTTGCGTCAGTGCCGCATCTTTCAAGGCGTGCAATCCGCGTGTCACCATCGGTTTCAACACCGGGGCCACCGAACGAAAGGCCGATTTTAACATGTCTCCTAAACCGTGTCCTCGCTGTCGAGCAACCCCTCGGTACACTGGATACATAATTTACTTACGAGTCGTGAGAGAACCGTTTTCGAAAATGGAGTTTCACGTGACTTTTCCTTTGGTGAATGGAATATTTTGTCCCAAATCTCCTTTTATAGCAATGTTGACCGTGTCCAAATACGACTTGCTCACGGGCAAATAGTGAGGATGTACAAATTCCCGGTGGACGTGGTAAGTGTTTCCACCTTCCTGGTCACTGGTCGTGGTACTATCCACTTTGAAAGGAATGACACGCAGTAATGGCACAGAGGTGTGTCCCACCACGTTGTACTCCACCACATCGGAGTATATAAACATCAAATTCAGTCCTTGGTTCAGTTCTACCGGTTTTCCAAAAGCTGTGTAAAAATCCATATTACTGTTGATCTTGGGGCTCCAATTGTTTGCGACCATTGTTGGATGTCCACCCAAAATTTCAAACAAACTACCATTGAACCTGAAGGACAACAGTTGAGTATCCTGAAATTTCATCAGTAAGCGACGAGCCACTTTATGGTACTCCAGGGTGACACTTTTTTGACTCTGTTCAGGGCTTTGCCAAAGGCTAACTCGAACCTGTCCGCAATAGTGTCCACCAAATGCTGGCCACTAAAATAAAACCCTGCCGGAATTTTGAAGGTGTAGATTTTGAAGGCTGGATTGATGGCTTGTGTTGTGATCCCTGAAAACCCGCCGATTTCATTCATGTAGTTTTGTAATTGTTCGTTCAGGATTTCCACCTCAAAAGTGTTTTGCTTTTCGGTGATGTTTTTGATTTGTGTAGGGTAAATCATTTCTACTAAAGCCACTTCCCAATGGGCTTCGTGATCTAATGGGATGGCCTGAGGTAATTTGGCCGTGTAACAGCACAACGTGTTGTGGGGAAACACCTCCATGGAACTGTCACTGGGTAAGGTTAAGTAAAATTCGTTTTGGTGACTCATAATTCTAGAGTTCTGTGGCTGTCTGAGGTGTTAGTGGACGTCAGAGGCGTGTCTCCGCCCTAAATGGGGTTCTGATTGTGGTTGTTATTGGAGTGGTGACTGACACTGGCACTGGACACAAGGTTTCCGTTCGAGGAGAATTTCATGGAGGGATTGGGAAGCAGGTAACCGATGCAACTGCTCAATAAAATGGTCCACAATTGTTTGTCTCCTTGTTGCAAACTCAAATTGGCAATGGCTGCCCCGATGACACAATACACCACGAAGATTTGGCAGAAAAAGACGATTTGCATTTTAGGCACACGTTCTCCACACCACACCCACAAGGGTTGTTTTTGTAAATCTTGCACAGAAGAACTAGGGGAAAGAGGAGTGGTCGACGTAGCTGCGTCTGCTGTGTGAAAGGGCATGACGGTCACTTCTTTTTATAGTCGATGACTTGCGAAGCGTCGATCCAAGAATCGAAACTGGGCGGATATCCTTTCCAACGTACTTTGACTTCTTTGACACGTCGTTTGCCCACTTTACGGGTTCTGCGTTCGAGAATGCTTTCGATGTCGTACACGTCGTCTTCTTTTTTGGTGACACGTTGTAACTCGGGCAAATAAAACGTTCCTTTGAGCACTTCTCCGTTCATGTCTTCCAATTTATAGACGGCAGGATGACGGCCATGCACTCGTCCAGTGACGCGAAACAATTCGGTCGTTCAGTTAGGTAAGTAACCTTTGTCGAAAGTGCGTTTGGTTTTGCCAATGCGCACCCAATCTCCTACGGCCAAGTCTCCACTTTTCTTGGGGACAGCCCTCGTCGGGGACGTACCAAACAGAGCTCAAATACCAACACTTCGTTCTCGGGAGTCACTTCTTGCGGGGCACGTCCGATGCTTCGATGGTAAGATTGGTTGTACGCTTGCACCAGGTGTGTTAAGATGTCGATGTACTTCAGAGTGTGGTGATGCGTAAATATTTCCACATGCGTTCTTTCAAAGTACGTTGAAAACGTTCTCCGATGCTGGCTTTGGTTTCAGGATTCTCGGTGGTAAATAAATGAATGTCACGTTTCTTTAATTCTTTTTGGAAAGCTTGGTTCAGAAATTCGGTGCCTTTGTCCGTTTGCCATCGAAGAGGGTGACGACCGCTTTGTTTCAACACCCGTTGTAGGGCTCGCACTAACTCGCTGCTGGATTTGGAAGTCAAAGGCACGACCCAGGCAAATTTGGAAAAGACGGCGATGACACAAAACAAATATTTGTAGCCACGATTGTAGCTGGCCAAATGAGAGACATCGGCTAAATCGGCTTGCCATTGATGATCGATGCCTTCCACTCAGATGCGACTTCTGGCAAACTTGCGTCGAATGGGTTTGTGTAAAGTGTAGGTAGCTTGTTCTTGTAACCATCGTTGCACTTGAGGTAAACGGAGACTTTTCAGTCGAGTTTTGGCAGCACGATACAATTTTTGAACTCCTGCGTAACCTGCAGGATGGGAGGGATCGTAGTAAATGCTGGCTAAGACTTTTTCCGTTTTTTTTTTGGTGTGTTAATAAGTCACCCACTCTTCGGTGATGCTACTTTGGGTGGGACGAAAGGGTGGTTTGGAAACGGATTTACGTGTCCGATGGGCTACGGGAGTAGAAGTCGAAGGTAGTGGTGGAGGTGGAGGTGGTAATTGAATGGCTTTGGTCTTCTTTTCTTTTTTCACTTCTGGTTTCCCTTCTTTCTTTTTCACTTCTGTCGAAGGAGGCGTGGACATCATCTTTTTAACCCAAGCTTTCATTTCTTCTCGTTGGGGTGTAGGGGACGGGGTCAACAAGGATGCTGCAATCTTACTCGAAATGGGAGCTGCTGACGGTGTTTGAAACACTTCTCTCATCTCTTCTTCCTCAGGTCTTCGTGGGGTAGCATCTCTGGTGACCCCTGGGGATGGTAGTAGTGGTGGTGGTGGTGGTGGTAGTGATGATGGAGCTGGAGTTTTCATCAAGGTCTTAAAATCTTTCAGAGTGGGTAGAACTGTTTCGTCTAAAGCTTTCTGGTGAAAGAGTTGCAGTCGTTGCAAGAGTTGACCGTACTTTTGCGATTTTTCTGTTTCGGACAAATCTTGGCGATCCATCAAGGACTGCAATTCGTGTTGTAACTGGGACATCTCGCTCAAATTGGGATTGGGAGGTAAATGCGGGGTGCGTTGTTCTTGCCACCGATGGTATTCCATCCATCGTTTGTAAGGCACTAAAGCTAGTTTTCGTCCTTCCATGGGGTTGTCAGGGGTCGATTCTGAGATCTTGGGACTTTCGAAGGCCTTTTTATCTTGCTCCCACTAGTCCTCCCAACATGGTTCCCAAGACTCCTTTCAGTATTGGGCCTAACAAGAGAGGCAAAATGCCTCCACGTTGGACCAACATCTTCTTTTTTTGACGAATGGGAATTTTCTTTTGAACCATTTTCCGAAGAACGTGACGATGTTTGCCTAAGCATTGTTTCTGGTGTTTGGACAAAGGGATCGTGCCTTTCAAAACGTTCAAACAACATTCGCACACGGTATCGATGACCTCTTTGGAGGCCGTTTGAATGAGTTTTTTTCGTAGGGGTGGAGAAGCTTTGGACAGGACAGAT
The DNA here is from genome assembly GCA_028554795.2 of Sinohyriopsis cumingii. Lineage (NCBI taxonomy): Eukaryota > Metazoa > Mollusca > Bivalvia > Unionida > Unionidae > Sinohyriopsis > Sinohyriopsis cumingii. The sequence continues at coordinate 48,383,554 of CM068834.1, forward strand.
AACAGGTCCCCATGTTTGGCTAAACGTGGTGGCAGTCCTTTCCTTTTCTTTCCTTGGGGTTTTCTGGAGGGTGACATCTTTGAGTCTTTAGGAGCACCAAAAAACACTGATACCCTACTCGGTCACAAGCCTTTTTTATACTGGAACGCGTCGCCACTGATTGTCTTTACGGCGTATCAGTTTGAGGACAGGCATGACACGTCGTGCAGGGGTACGCAACGGACTAAATCGAGCCAGTTCTTGCTTGGACAAATCCAGTAAACTTTGTAACATGCCCGATCTTTCATGGACTTTGATTTCGGGAGAATATACTTTGTGAGCAGCAGCCACTGCCGCTAAATTGGAGGGTCCTGCTACTGGGGAAGTTCTTTTGGGGGTCATCAACGGAGAAGTTCTTGGTGTGATTAACGTCTCCAAGTACTCTTCAGTTCCTGGTGTCATCAACGGAGAAGTGGACAAACGTGAGGATGCCGGAGACGCAGTCACTGCCGTGGAAGGTCGTGGTTTGCGAGTGTAAGGTTGCGTCCTGGCCGAAGTGCCTCTCTTGCGACTAGTTTTCTTCTGTGGACTTTTCTTTTTCTGGGGACTTATTCTCTGTTTCTTTTTCTGGGGGCTTCTTTTCTTTTTTCGGGGTGGTGTCTGGTCAGAGGAGGGTCCTGCCACTGGAGAAGTTCTCCTTGGGGACCTGGTCTTTTTCTTTTTCGTCTTGGGGCTTCGTTGGACTTTTGTCTTGGGGATAACTTTGGGGGCATTAGGATCCCATCTTAAGAGTGAGCGAATGATGACCCCTCCTAGAGTACCGCTCCCTCCAGGTTTCAAAATGATTTGTTTTTTGGTTTGAGTGACGATGCGGGGATCGGCCAGTTGGACCCAAGCGACTTTGTTTCGATCGAAAAAGCGTTTGGTTTGATGAGGAATCTGAATGATTCCTTGGAGTAGTTGACGTGCCGTCACCGTGAACCATCGTAAGACTTCTTTGAGACTAGCTTCTAAGACACGAGCTCGTGTTTGTGGATTTTTTTCTCGACTGATGCCATACAAGGCACGAATCAATTTGACGGGAAGATGCGACTGAAGGGACGTCATGTTCACACTGTGTGTGTGACAGACGAAAAGGGTTTGAGGTTTTTATAGATTTTTTGATGGGGAGTGAAATGAAGTCGAGGACGGAGACGTGTACAGGACAGGCCCTCCGTCTTGGCACCAGTGGTGAAACAAGTGGGTACGAAATCGCAAATCCTCGCGGGTCGTAGGTTTCAAATCGATGAGTAAATAGGCGTGTAGCGTTTGAGTGGCATCGTCGTACGCCTGAGTCAGCCAAGGCGTCCCTAACTGTTTGGCTAAGACTTGCACTTGCGATTTATTTCGAGGGCTTTTAAACAAGACCACGTAATGCGCATTGAGACTGATGGTGCGATGGGCTTTACTTTGTTGAAACAAATTTTGGGTGATGTAAACGACACTGGCATTACGGAGATGCCCTTTGCGCGTGAACCACAATTTAATTTCTTCTTCGTCTTCTCCTAACATGTCGTCGAAAATGACCAAATGGGTTTGACGGGAGTCAGAGACGATGCCATCGTCTTCTTTAGGAATGCCTTCCACAAACACGATGGAATCGCCTTGACTTTCTCGCAAGAGGTTGTACGCCGATTGCCACTCTTTGTAACACCACACGATCCGTTGAGGTGGCCGATCGATCAAATGATGTTTATGTTCGATCAAACGTTTGACGAATTCGGTTTTGCCTGAACCGCTAGGTCCAGCAATGAGCATGTTAAAGGGATGGCGAAGATACAAAGCCTCCCAACTGGCACGATCTAAGTGTTCGTCGATGACTTTGACAGTAGAGGAAGAGGGAGCAGAGACAGCAGAGGTAGCCATGGTGTGAGAAATGTCACTTGTGACACGAAAAAAACAAACAAGACAAGAGTTCATATACTTTTTCAGAACACGTTTATTGAATGTTTTTTTCAAACATGAATACGAAAGACAAAAATACATAAAAGCCAAAGGCTTAAGTACAAGGATGAAAGGCACATGATAACTATGAACGTGGAATAAACACAAGTGTCTGTACAACATGTTTTGGGTAATGTTCTAACCAGTTCTATAGTAGGGGGTAAGGTCACACAAGTGTCCTCCTGAAAGGGTTTTTCAGGCCTGTCCACGACAGTCCTGTCCTGGGTGACGGGTTCTTCTGGCACCGTCACTAACACGGGTTGAAAAGTAACTTTTTTCCTTGAACAACTCTCGTGCATACTGGGCCACTTCTTGGGTCCAAGCCTCAAAACCCCATTCTTTCCAGGCACGGACATCTGTCCAATGGGGATGTAAGTCACAAGCTACACACACATCGTCATACACGTCTTGGGTCGCTAAAAGTTGACGAATCTTTTTTTCCTGTTGAGGTCAAGAAGTATCCAGATAAAAACGCAAGGCTTTGAGCAAAAGGAGTTTTTCGTGACCATTTAAGGCCATTGAGGTGGTAAGTACTGATCGTAAAGAGTCCACAAAGAATCGGCTGGTAAACGAAATCCCAGAAAACAAGACACTAAGACACACACCACTTGTCGTCCCAAATTGAATGGATAAAGTTCTTGCAATAATTGATGGTAATGATCCACGGTTTGAATATGGTCATTGAGTTCCTTCCACGGAATCTGTTGAATGATATGTGACATAATCCGTGGCATGGCAACTTGATTTTATAGTGTCTTTGTTTCGGAAGCAATACAGCTCTCGGTAAATCCTTTCTCTCAACTCCTCAGGCAAGCCCGAAATGTTCTCTTGTAAAGTATCCATAAGTATATATAAGTTTTTGGAATCGTTGGGTGGTGGCCAATAGCCTCGTTTAACTTTGTGCCTAATGTAATATCCACTCATAATCAGTCTTCTTGTACTTTGGAACATAGCATAATTTAAAAACGGACGAATCACTTTGAGTTTGCGTTTCACTTGTATTTTGATCAGTTCTCGGTAAATGCGTTCTCTCAACTCCACAGGCAAAGCACGAATGTTCTCTAGCAAAGTATCCATGAATAGGTCATACTAAATCCTCTTTGGTCTGACACAAGAAATGTACTGTTTGCACAAACATGGTTTTACTTCAGTGTCGAATTTAAATCGTTCAGTCACTAATTTGCACATTACAATTCGTTCAGAAGTTTCCTCTTTCACCAAGTTGACATTGTGTTCAAGATGTTGGTAATTCGTTAACTCTTCCTCTGGAATTCGATGCAGTACGTTTACAATGATGTAGGTAGAATCGTCCATACCAAACCAATCCTTTTTAAAACTAGAAGATCGTTCATCAATGTCTGTCCGATGGAACACTTTCAATTGAATCAATCCTTGTATAGCCTTCAGGTACCAGTGGTTCAAACACCGGTGACGTAACGGATGCAATTGTTCTTTACGTTTCACTTGTATTTTGACCAGCTCTCGGTAAATGCGTTCTCTCAACTCCACAGGCAAAGCACGAATGTTCTCTTGTAAAGTATCCATGAACAGATTATTATGGTAAGAAGTTACTTCAATGTCTCGGTCCCACTAAGGGTAAGTAATGACAATTCGGTGACCATCGAGCATGTTCTACGTAGGCCGAATCTTGCGGTTCCCAGTGGTGAAGTGACACACCGCAACTGAAGCACTTGACTTTATCTCCTTCGCCCAAGTAGAAAAATCCGGCTCTGGCTAATTCTTCGGGGGTCGGTCCTCCCAGATACTTAGGCCATTTTCCTTTGAACGATTGAAGACGATTTTCAAAGTCGCAGTATTCCGACAAACGCACAGGAAACGAATATTCGTCTTTCACAGGTTCGTTTCGATGAGGGTTGAGTGACATGGGTAGGAGTTTGCTCAGGGCTGGATGACATACGTAGGGGGGTAGACGTGAAGGTGAACATTCCCCTTTAAAACGAAACCCAGTAAAATGTCCAAGAGGACGAGCGGCATCACTTTCGCATCCCACAGGTTTGACACGCACAGCATCACTTTCCATGATAGGGGTAGGGACACTAAAGTTCCCATGATGCTTTACGCCATCGCTCAGGTCACAAGGTACAGCATCGTACCCATCGCAAGGCTCACAATCGCATTCCACTTCCGAAGCCTCACACTTGAATTGTGCCTTTCTAAACAACTTGTTCTGTGTTTCTCTGAAAGTATTCATCTTGTTCGCTCGGTCTTGGTAGTCCCAATGAACTATCGATCTTGCCTAGGGTTCCTTTTTTATATACAGACCAATACCGACGTGACCGTACGGTAAGGTGAAATGATTGGGAAGTCGCACTCGCTTCTGGTACACGATTTGATAGACTTTTTCCAAGGGTCGACTGACGATGTGGTGAGTGGGTAAACGTACAATCTTGTTCGGTTGATAGGTGGTCACTTTAAAGTTTCCATCCTCTCCCGATTGCAAGGCTTCTTTCAATACCCCAAAGTTGACCACTCGACTGGTATGATAATTCAGAGTCAGTCCTTTCACTTTCCACGTCGTGTGCACTTCTCCTTGTTTGTCCCGGTATTCGTAGCCGTAATTTTTGGGACCGCCACTGACGAAACTTAGAATCTTGTCGTCGGGATGCTCGTCTGTCCAGGCTCCTGAACGGTCTCCTTCGATGTCAGGGTGATGTTGAATCGGGTGATGGATGTAAATGCAACTGTCCGTGTCAAAGTACAGGACGCGTTCTCCTAACAGTTCTAAAGCTTCGTACAATTTTAAGCGAGCATGGGCTGTCACGTAAGCCGCAATGATGACATTTCCAAAAGGGTCGTCTTGTACAAAGTCCAGATCTTCTTCGTAATTGACCAAGATCAAATTCTCTCGAATGACGTCCACGTGTTTCATGTATTTGGTTTTGTCGTGAATCATCTGGAAGTAGCGGGAAGGTTCTGTCAAATATTCCGTCTTGGGTAAACACGGTCGTTGTGCCATTTTACCCCACCAGCAATTTAACATCACTTTGGCAAACGATCGCCTGCCTTCGTTTTTCTCGATGTGGTCTAAAGAGATGCCTTCTTGTTCGTAGTATTTCTCTTTGAATTTTATTTGGTCTTCGGGAGTGTGACACCAGGAAGGATAGCCGCTGGCTTCTTGCTTCAGTTTCAAAAAGGCATCCACGTAGTCGTCGAAAATGCCTTTCTGAGTAGGGTCACCCTTGCGGTATTGTTGTGTCTTGGGAAAGTGGCAAATTTCGTACACTTCTAACAGTTGGTATCCCATGTCCAGAGCTTTGAACAATTCTACGCTGACCCAGGTTCCCGTCAAGGCCCGTTCTTCCTGGCTGTGCTGACAAGGTTGGTCTTGGTTGCACGTTTCGGCACAAGTACGGCACAAGGGAAACATCAGTTTGCCTTGACAATGGTGAGGTAAGACGGGATGGTATAGGTTCGTGGGAGGCAAAACTTTGCACTTAATCAAGCCTTCGTATTGTCGAATGTTGACCAGGTCGATGTGTTCCGTCAGCAATTGCGGGTGCCCTACAGGAAAGCGACAATATTTGCTCACGTAGGGATACAGCGAACACACGTCCAAGTATTTGATTTCTTCTCCTTTCTCTTCGTCGGCTTGGTACAGCAAACAGGTGGCATTGGTCCTTCCTCCGTACAAACTATCCCTCGGGTTCAGCGGGTCCATGAACTGGTAACTTTCCACGAGGCGTTTAAACTCGGGATTGGTTTTCATACGGTGATCGTAGACGTGTTCCCACATTTCCACCACTTGGTATCCTTGCTGTTCTAACTTTAGGCGCCGCTGACAAGTGTCCTGGTACAAGTCTTCCATGGTTCGTTGCAAAAACTGATTTTTAGTGCCACGGCCAGGGTAACAGACGGGACATCCGTGAAATAAGCAACCGTTAAACTCGCACACGATCTTGGGGTTTTCTAAGTACCAGCCATCGACCGAATACGTTCCGATGGTCTTTTCGCCCCCTCCGTTGCGGGTATGCTGAATCCACTTGTCTTCCTTGTCGCACAAGTAATGTAACCAACGTAGGGCTTTGACCGAGTATTGACGTTTGACATAGTGGGTCGTTTGAGGGCTGATGACAGCCACGGTGTTTTCAGGCATGAATCGTTGTCGATACACTAAGGAACACGCTTTGGCAATGGTGCAAGCTTCTTTCAAAGGATCGACCCCTCCGTGTTCCATGAACAGTTCTCGAAATTTTCCACAGCAACGCCGTAAAATGTCCACGTCGGAACGACAATACTTTAGCATTTCTTCCTGAAAGTCGAAAGGGTCGGAGGCGTGAGCCTGGTACCAAGCGTAGAAAGCTTCTCGTTGTTCGGTACGCATGTTGTCGGGGTCGTAATAGTGAGCCTCGGGTAAATGGGGTAGAACGGCGTGTTGATTGGCTTCCGAATTGAAAAAGTGTGGAAAGTACCCTTTAGCCATTTCTGTCATTCCAAACGTTTTAGGCATTCGACTCAAAGGCATGGCCAAATAGCTCATCGAATCTTTAAACTACACTTGTCCCACTTGCATGAAAATGATTTTGGCTCCGTTCAAAGTCACTTTAGGACGCTCGGTGCCTTGTTCCGTATAGTACCTCAAAAGAAACTGTCCATCGTATCCGGAGAAATTGTGAGCCATCACCGTGGCATGACGATGACAATCTCCGTAACGTTCGATGTCCTCTTGGCTCCATGTCTTGTGGACGGGGTCTAAGACCCATTGGGAAAAATCGGCTAACGTGTTCGGTCCTCGAAAGATTTTTTCACGCCCTCCAGGAATTTTGCTGCAGTGAGGGCAATAACTGAAGATAGGTTCTTGAATACACTTTTCGCACGCTCGATGAGCCACGCAGAAATTAGGAATGTGAATGCCAGTCTCTTGCATGCATTCGAAATCGAAAAAGATGAAATTGCCTTTCTTCTTGTGACCGTCCTCTTTCTCTGGTGGGGGCTGGTATTTTTGCACGTAACATTGGTGTTCCAAGTCCACGATGTGGTGACAAATGTGACATTTTTTCTTTCCTGAACATACGTGTGCCTTGGTATTATTGGTACGTATGACTTGTTCACACGCGGGGCACAATCTCAGCAGTTGACAAGCGCATTTCTTCTGTGAACCTTGCGTCTTCAGATGTTGTTGGTAACAGGTAGGGCTGACAAACGTGCGCAGACAAGTGGAACAAGGCACTGGTTCTTCGCTCAGACAGGGTGAAGAGGCCAAACATCCTGAGCATTTCAATCCACAATGCTTGTGTTGCTCTCGATTGTTATAACCATGGTCACATTTCTCACAATAATAAACATATCCCAGGAATCCGGTGATACTGGTAATGGTATCGAAATGTTCATCGTGATGATACAGGTGAATGTATTTTCCGTCCTTGAAATCATGGCCTCGAAACAACAGAGGCCCGCGCATTTCTTGAGGGTGCACTTTCAAGGTGTAGCGTGGAGCTAGGACATCTTGCAATTTTTGCATTTCAGGAATGCCACAGGGTGTGTCTTTGGACAGGCCAGCTTGTTGTAACAGGAGTTCTGCTTCGTTTCGTTGTTTGGCTCGATCGCATCGTTGAATAGTTTTCCAGGTTCTTTTCCATTCTACCGTGTCGTTCTTGTTGGCATAGGTTCGTCCCACCACGATGGCACGGGCTAAACACATCTGGTCCTGAGGGTTGTTAATTTGGACGAGACTCTTTTTGGTGCTGCGAAGGTCGTTCACCAATAACATCTTTTTGCATCCAGTCCCTTGAGGAGGAGAGACGTGGGTCATGTCCAGTGTGGCTTTACCATCGGTGATGTCAAACTGGTCGTTGGATTGTTGTACGTGTTGAATCTTGTCCATGACTTTGGAAGCGGTCAATTCTGCAGGGGTGCGAAACTCGATCCAAACAGGGGATTTCAAACCGTCGTGTTGTATGGAAAGTCTCAAGCGATCGTCTTCTTTGGGTTGACATTGTCGCTTGAGTGCAGTGAGCAAAGAATCCCACACCCCAGTGATAAACACTTCTGCTTTCTCTAACGGCACTTCAGCCTTGAAATCTTTAAACTTCACCGTGTATTTGTAAGCCGTGGTTCTAAATTTTCTAGAGGAGCGCTTTTCCGTCTCTCGAATGGAATAGTATTTTTCAGGGTTGACTAAGGGTGGTGAACTTGGTTTAGAGGGTTCGGATTCTGGTTCACTCATGTCCTCTTCAAAATCACTGGCATGAATTTGTGCCAAGATTTCAGCCCTGGTACGAGGCGATAGATCACTTTTCTGCCTCTTACTTTCTTCTTCTTCTTTCTTCTCGAATGAATAGGATCGTTTCATCTTGAGTGAAAAACGTCAAATGACTCAAGTTCAAACACCATAGACTAATTTATAGTCATGGCAGACTAGCGTATATAAAAGGGTGTGTGTCTTGTTCTTTCACTATTCATTTCACTCTCAAGCCGAGCACAACGATGGAAGAGACTAACCAAATCGAACGTTTCGTCAGAGCTTTGCGAGGGGTCATTAGAAAATTCTCTTCAGACCAGCCTACGGACTACTCTCCTTCCTTTAGAGATAAAAGTCAGGATACTTGCTATATCTGTCAGAAGAAAGGGCATTGGTCTTCAGAATGTCCAGACCGTCAAAAAAGAAAAAAAAAACAGGGGATAAAAAAGACAAAAGTCAAGATACCTGTTATTATTGTAAAGAAAAAGGACATTGGTCTCCAGATTGCCCAAAAAAGAAACAAGAGGAGTCAGAAGAAAAGAGGAATTCTTCAGAAGAAGAGAGGGATTCTTCAGAGAAAGAAAGCAGCCAGGTAAAGAAAAAGAAACAGGAGAAGAAAAGAAGAAGGGAAGAAAGTGAGGAGGAAGAAGAGAAAAAGAGTGTGACGGTGAAAAAATTCAAAAAACAGAGAGACTAAACAAGGAGACAGAAGAAGTCAATGAACTTTTCATTAAAGTGTTGTGTTGTGAATTGTGAATTGGATTGTAAAAAAAAATGGAGAAAAGAATAAATGAATGATAAAAGGTAAGTGTCTTTGAGTTTTGATTTTAAAATAAGAAGCTACACTCACGCACTCATACACAGACACGTACTATAAGGGTAAAATGGGCTGTTAAATATTTTCTTTGAGTTATTGGCAAATTGAAAGGCTATCTCTTTTCGAGAAATGTGGGTGGCCCTGAAAAGGGCCTTTTTTCTTTATGGTGTAGGAGTGAGTTTAAGCAATCAACTTTAACTGTCTTAAGCCTTTGCCACGGCCAAGGCCTACTTCTGGACTGCGTACTGTTGATGATGATGATGATTTGGTTGAAATCACTAAGGGTGGTACGGTAGGCTTAGTCACAGGGTTGACGTGTTTAACTCGGGAAGGTCGTATTCTCTTCGGTCGTAATAAAGAAGTCTGATACATTTGTTTCAGACTTCTTAACTCCGCTAAAATGTCCAACAGTACCGTGACCGTTTGATTTTCACCCTCTTGTTTCTTTGCTGCTACTTCTTCTTGCTGTTGTTGCTGTTGTTTTTTTCTTACCTCTTCTTCTTCTTGCTGCTGTAGGAGAAAAACTTGTTCGGCTTCCTTTTGTCGTTGTATAAATTTCTCCAATTCTTCTTTCTGTCTCTGTCTAAAATTCTCCACTTGCGGTAATGATGAAGGTAACGAAGGTTCCGGAACAAATTCTTGCGAGGAGAGAAAATCCACAAAATTCCAATGTACCTCTTCTGAAAGTAAGTCCGGGTTCCCTTGGGCGGTCTCCCCTACTGGTGCACCCCATTGGATCGTTTTCTGAGTTTCCGTCATGTTGAATCACTGTCGCATAGATTGACTGCACACAAGCGCTAGCGAATCTATATTGACTAAGTGACGTCACAGACTGCTCTCTTCGGATTGGATGCGGGCTGACTGAATTTCGTAACGCGTGTTCGGATTGGTGAATGAACTCAATCCGTTTCAATCCTACCTCTGCCTATAAATAAGCGCAGTTCACTGAATTGATTTACCTGTTCTCGTCGCTTCAAGATGTGGACCACAGTTGAGTCATCCACCCTTGTGTCTTCCATGATGTTTCGGACAGACTTGCTCATGTATGTCCGATCCAAGTGGACCGTTGTCCACAGGACAAACACCAGCCTGTGGATACGTAGGATCTACGTTGAAAGACAAGGATGCCTGAAAAGAGTGCTGATTTACGGACCAACAGTGAGACGCAGCCTAAGGACAAGAAGAAGACCAATGCGGTGCCCTTTATGTTAATGAATACATTAACATACACCCAAAGGCCCTTTTCAGGGGTAGCCATATTTCTCGAAAAGAGATAGCCTTTCCATTGCCTACCCCTTTTTTTATTTTTTTTTTTAAAAAAAAAATCCCATGTTCAATTTCCCTTGACGCTATAAAGACCCACCCTGTTTAATTTGCTTTTTTTGTCGCTAGACAGACCCACGATTTTTTTTTCTCCATGTTAATTTCCCTTGTCGCTAATCTGACCCACGATTTTTCTCCATGTTAAATTTCCCTTGTCGCTAATCTGACCCAAGGGTGTTTTTAATGCTAATTCCCAATGTCGCTAATCTAACCCCTTTCACTACTCAGATTTGTTAATACTGAAGTTGCGTTTATAAATAAACATCTTGTAAACGCAGTTGCTTTTGGTGTCTTCCCTAATCCAGTCCCAACCCGGATACATCCTGTGACATTGACATTGGAGTAAGAAATCTTCGAACTTCAGAAATTATAAACAATCTGGACCAGAAACTTGACATTTGCAGCAACAATAAAAGAATCAACTAAAACATTTATTACTTATTCAAGACTTGTATCAGAGCACGTTTGTATTTCCAGAGAAAATGATCATTTGAAGTCAATAATTTGAAGAAAATAAAATTCAGCTAAACTGGTCGCAATATAATGCAACTTTTAAATGCTAGATGCCAAAGCACAAATTACCAAGTCCTCACAAGCACAAGATTATATATTTCTCTTCTTGACATAATGTTACTATTAACGTTTTCTATAGCAACCATTACCTGATGGAAAATAACCTTGTAGAAATTTACTGAAGAAAGTCCAAAAACCCTGAACCAACTAATCATTCACTTCTTCTGTTAATACAGATACTGATATTAAGCCCACTCACATAGAGAATAATTTAGCTATGTATTGGTTGTGTACATAACATGAAAAAAAAAGTCAATCAGATCATGCAGAAATGAACTCAGGTTTGGACAAGGTCAACTTACGCATACAATGTTACATTACAAGAGCATGTAATGAAAAATGTTTAAACAATGCTTAAAAAAAACTAACAAACAAACAATTAAATTAAACATACAGAACATCAGCTACATAGATATGCATATAAAGTACACGTATATTATTCCACAGATAAACAGAGGACTTATAGGTTGTCGCAGAATTGCAACCGAGTGGGTTTTTGGACTAAATGAACAAGACAAACACAATGTGGGAAAGATGGAAATTTATGAATGAATTAATAATGATAAATATATGATGTAAAAATACAATGATTCTCTCGCGCTCTCAACATACGATTCACTCAAATCACTCTACACAACATTCACACATCGAAAATAAACAAAACAGATATTAAATCAAAATGAAGTACGGATCCAAGAACCCTCATGGACTGCATATACACCTCAAACAGTATTTTACACAATAAGAGATTCACATAATCTCGAACAAAAATTCTATTAAGATTCAAAATAATCTTAACACAACTAAGATTTAAAATAATCTTGACACAACTAAGATTCACAATAATCTTACCACAACTAAGATTCACAATAATCTTACCACAACTAAGATTCACAATAATCTTACCACAACTAAGATTCACAATAATCTTACAACAACTAAGATTCACGATAATCTTATGAATATAAACAACAACAAAAAGGCAATGGAACAACAGTTGATCCAATCGTATGCTGCTAGACCCCTTGTACAGTCGCACGATTCCTTGGGTTGGTCCACACTCTTATCGACCGCTCGCACCCTTATGAATCCACCACGAGTACAGTCATGCGTTACACGTACAGACAGCATACAGCACTTTTTCAATTTTGCTACGTCTATGTCCGTGGCATAGACATACGTACATACGTATCGACAGCACGTAGCATTAATTGTTCTGGAAACTCCAGATAGCTCCAGGCGACTTTAGACGGCTTCGGACAGCTTCAGACCGCTCTAGTCATATTCACAATCACATTTCATAGACAATCACAGCTACAAACAGGGTCAGCTACCATAACAGTCAGCTACAAACACAGTCAGCTACGAACACAAGTCAGAATCAGCTACAATAACACCAAATTGGACATAATAGTTTCTGTATAATCTCTAGATATATGATAATACTTTAAATCTGCGTTGTAATAAACACATTATTACGTGATAAGACATTACAAACCGAATAAGCTTCGCAAATCAAATAAAAATGTAAATTTAACACTTACCCCTATGGCTGGAGAACAATGGAGAGTGTATACTCCTTGACGTGATCCAAAAACGACCAGTGTGGTTTTTAGAAATTGGTCTTACTTAAATCCATAGGAGATTGAGTACAAGTCAGGGTAGAATACCCGTGCATATCATGTTAGTCATGATACTTGTCACAAGTAATCTGTGGCTAGGTACATGTTAATACAGTCGCTTACCTGGAAAAACACATTCACCCTAGATAACGTTATACGCATGTACAACGATAAATAGTCGAATTGTTTTAAGACAAAACCAAGTTATTTCTTTGCCTAATTCTGTGACATAGGTACAGGCCATTTTAAGGCAAAGGTAGTGATCTGACTCCATGTGGCATGTCATCCTGGTCACAAACACTGAAGTACAGTTACTGAAGAACTCCCATCGGTCGATTATGGATGGAACCTTCAAAGTAGTTCGAATTCTCTTTCAACAACTACAGGTGATCGTCCACAAAGGAGAAGTAATTAAGCTAGGCCCAATGATGTTTGTTATTACGTATAACAAATCCACTTTAGAGTATTCGTCTGTGTAAATGGAACTGATGATGTTTCTTTTTTAAAACAAACAACAACATAACATTGAATTGTATTGCACACATTAGCTATAGGACATGTTGGCGTCATCGTTGATTTCCACGTACGGCAGAAGGCCAAGGAGCTGATATTAGTTATTATAGACGCAGCTGGAACCGGCCGGAACCGTGCATTTTGAAGTAGGTTGACTGTGATACCATGACATTTCTTAAAGTAAAACATACCGACTGAATAAAACTAATTTGCATGCCTCCAGTCTTAGACCGTGGAGCATACTGTAATCGAATTGTTTGTTCGTCAATGTGCTCATCCACCTGTATCTGTATATTCCATGGGTCGCACCACAGGTCTTACACCATTATCCCCATTTGTTTCTCTAGGTGAAGACCATTAGCCTAAGACCAGGCTCATTATCCTCCTTTCACCTTTCTCCTTCTCATCCTCCCTGGCATTCGATGGCACAGTTGGCGGAAGTTTTCCTGGATCTTCATCCACTTGTCACTGATTCACTCTAGCTCTCCCTTTATTTCCTTTCCTGATCACTGGGTCTCAATTCCTGTACAATCTGAATTAAATAAAGTGTCTTACTGTACTTGTTACTTCTGACAGCTGCTTCGCAATGTATCGAGTTGCATCGAGCTTTGCCTCCAGAAATGATGGGCCCAGATCATGTATTTCCCAAACAGTTGCTCCTCAACTTCGTCTAGGCTTAAAATGGAGTGATTCTGGATTGCGTCCTGATAATAGATACTCGGGATGCGAATTTAAATATGCCATTGGACAAATTAGATATTGGACTTCTCAGCAACTGCCAGGCTATATACCTCAAAACATTGACAAAGTGGCTGGCTTTCTTCTATTCTTCCAAAGCTGTTTCTAGCACCATATCCAGTAGCCTCTCTTGGTCAGGATAACCTTCCTCCTTTTCAACCTTTTCTATCTCTGTTTCTCATTTTATTTCTTGTTGCAGAACATACTCGCTGTTGTCGTCTATGCCTGGTTCGGTGCTAGGTTATTTGTCCTCTGTCTGTGTCTTATGGTCGACGGTCATAGTAAGCGTGCTGATGGGAGTGGGAGTTTTACTCGTCAAATCGTGATGCATTTGGTTGGATGCGGGTCTCTACGTTTTAACTGGAATTTCTCGACTAAGCCAATAATCCTCAAGGCCCGTCGCCCAGCCTCTTGTCACCTGCTCGTTCTGTTGTATTCTTAGTTCTGTCTGCTTCCCATGTCCTCATCAATTCTTGTCCGGCGTCTGATAAATAATAAAGCTGTTAGATTTCCACCTGTCATGTGGCTTCATCTGGTTGCGTGAGACCTGCCTGGTGCCTGGTGCGATGTAGGTGCTATTATCAAAGCGGTAGATTGTAACCTTCAAGGTTCCACGTCTCCTGACGATCTCTAGTGCGTTCTGTTCTCTGGATTTATTGAGATCGGTTGAGAATTGCAGATCCAATAATGATTATACATGCGTATAACCATAAGGCCTTGCGCGAGTGGTTCATTCCAGCTATGCTGTATTCTTAATTAGTCACACGGGAGGTTCCTCCAGTTTGCGTTTATGCATAAACAGCATGCTAGTTAATTAATAGGTTTGTGCTTTGCACACTAATTAATTCCCAGAAAAGTAGACGTCTAGGCCAATCAACAAGCTACCCCTACTCGGCACGCACTGCGTGCTCTTTCGGGGATAAAATAATTCATTAAAATTCTTTGCCGCGTTTGATGAATGGCCAATCACCAGACGACACAATGTCAAACGTGCTTTAATGCACTGTCATGTTCTTTTCCTTTTGCGTGTCTCACACTGCAAGAATACATCATGAATGGGCGAAGCCAATATAAAATGGAACGGCCAGAGACCCAAAATTGCGTGATTGAACTTTCCTGAAACGCCTGGAAGAAAATCTTATATCAGATTGTACCTAGTTGTTCATAATCCTGGAGTTTCTAACAACCAATGATGTCGCAAATACGTTTTCAATTCAGTACGTTACAAATTTCATTTAATTCAACTCATTCAAGTTTGAATTCTGTGTACAAAGTGTACATCAATTTCTAAACTTAAATAAATTCCTGAGTAATGTTACTAACGTAAATTTAGTATCATGCTAGATATACAATTGCTAGTTTTAATATTTAATGTTGCTTTGAATAGATCATATATGTACATTGATAGAGTTTTATCAAATTGGGTTTTCGTATAATCCGAAAAGAAAATCGTATACAGTCAGGTAACCTTGATCAGTCCGCTTTTGGAAATAATTGGACAGGCCGATTTTTTCCAGACGTCTATATGATGCAATTCCTTAAATGGCTGCATGCACAGGAATCGTATTCTTTCCTAATAAGCTGCTCGCCATTGGTCACAGTTCGTAGATCCAGAAAAATACTGTAACATCAACTTTTCCCATGTATCATTTGTTTTTTTTTATTATATCTTTTTCTCTTTTATGTCTTTTAGTTTTTTTATATGCTGGTTTCCCAGATATTTACGGTTCCTCTTTTCACAGGTAGTAAGTCATGAATTCACCCCTGCAAATGTTTGTCAGGAATGTATATGAACAACAACTACTCTCCGTATTCTAATGCATTTTTTATCAAGAGAAATAAATGGAGGCAATTCACGCTATTCTTCGTACCACTGACTTAAAATGTTCTCCTCAGACTGCAGAGTTTATACCAATTCCAGATATTCTTCCAACTTTTCTTATGAACTCATCGTCAAACCATTGTCTTGTTGTGTATTAACAGGATGATCGATTTGACATCCGTTCCAATGTTTTCTGGTCAAGTTGATGATTCTTTGCAGCTATGTCACGAGCAGAAAGTTGACTAAATCTTGTTCTTGTTCCGACCATCTTGCTATAATGAATGTTTTTGTTATCTTGTTCTGGATCAGTTTATTTATATGAGTTCTTTGTGTTCCATCTATCTTCCACATGGCTATGATCCATTTTCTCAAACTGTTGATTTCCAGAGTATTGTCAAATCCTGCATACAAGTTGACGCTCACCTTGTTCACCAGAACTGTCTTTTTTAACACGATGTTGGCCTGATTTATAGAATTGAAAAGTCTGGAGTGAAGTCAAATCCCCACAAAGCATACCCTCCTGTATAATCGACGTACCTATCTATTGTGTGGCTTCAAGCAGTGTAAAGTAAGATCTCAAGCAAATTTTAATGGCAAACTTAGATTCAATAGGTCTGATACACAATGCTTGGCTATGATGGCTCCTTTGTGGGCTGCATTATTGATGATGCCAGTGAGCAAGCATTTGGGTAGTTGTCCTCAAAGAAGATAATCTCTTATCTTGGATTGTAGTCTAGAGGCATTGGTGAACGTTTTCGCTTCAAATGTTTGTAGAGTTTACTCGATTGTCGTTCTTCTCAGATAATGCATATGGCTTCTTCCATGATGGTTTTGCACTTGTTAGCATTAGCAAATGGAACACGGTACTACTTCGATTTCGTCTGAAGTGTACATAGACCCTATCTAACAAATATTTATACTGTATATCTAAGATGCGATATCGTTTGATTTTCTTTTGGCTGTCGTTAAATCAAAGATTTTTGTTCATATCAACTTATGTAATCAGCTCTTTCCTAATTCGTATGATTGTATATTACATAAACATCCAGATGTGTGTTATTGGTTTCTTTTCCGTACATCAAGAGAATTTCCAAGGATGTTCGGTAAGGATAGATATCCATGCTACTGCTGACTTGGTTGATTATACTATCCAAGTTCACTTAAACAATAAACGCATACAATTGTTGACTGTATCTAATCTGTCATGGCGCCTGGATTGATGTAGTACAATTTGAGAACTTTGAATTTTATGAACAGGTAATCTTTAGTGTTTCCTTTGATTTCAAATTTGGGAGGGGATGATGTAATCAAAACGACACATGATGACATTCTCTACATCGGGATTCACGTATTGAATTAAAGAGGCAACTTTAAAAGCATGCAACCTCAGGCTTAATATAGGTTATACTGTACAAAAAGCCGACTTGAACATTATCTTCTGAACCATATCCTCATTATCGAGCGATTCCTTGGTACATAGGATACATATATGGTTTCAATTCACCGAAGAATCTTTATCGAAAATGTAGTTTCACTTGGCTCTTCCTTTCCTGGATACAATATATTATCTAAGATCTCTGTTTATGCTATTATTGACATTCCAAATCTGCGTTATTGACAGGAACATAATGAGGAGGTGCCAATTGATGATGAACATGATACGTGTTTTCACCTTCCACGTATGCAGCTGTGTCAGATTCAATTTTTAAAGAACTGACTCTTACCAATTGTGTTTCTTCGTCTCCCATCACGTTATATAAGATTATATTGGAGTACAAAAAACAGCACATTTAGACCTTTACTCAATTCGACACGGTAGCGAACTTATAGAATCGTTAGTTGTCGCAAGCGTCTTAAGAACGAGAGCAGTTTATCAACTCTGAAATAGAAAATAATGGGAACCAAAAGTAATCAACATTATTATACCGTTAAAAAATACATTTAAGACTATAAACAATTTTGGTACTCGGTTAACACATTATCTGAACTTTTTCTAGGGATTTGCCAAATCGGTCGTGTTAAATGGCTGCAATCGTTTCGAACAGTTCCTGAGCATTACATTAATGCCTACAGGAGAGCTCATGATATGATGGTCAATAGAGAATTGACTAGTGATGCTCTTTTGGATTCGTAATGGCCAGGATTACGTTTGGTCAAACTGTTCCCGAACATGTTCGGTGGGATGTCGTCGATTAAATTGTTTTGACCTCCTCTGAGAGTGAGGGCATGAGTAGGATAAACTGTTTCTACAAACGCTGCTTCCCACAATATTACTTGAAGTCATTCGATCTTGAAACAAACTAAGGTGTTACTGGAAAAAAACAAAAAGAACTGTCACTCGGTGACGTTAAACAAACATTTGACATTCATATTTCTATGGTTCTGATTTCCATTGAGTCATTCGATGTCAAAGGAGAATCATTTAATAAACGTTCCAAATGAGGGTTGCTGTTGTGACCGAAGGAGTAGCTGTATAATTGGCACTGGCGGCAAGGCTGCCGTTTTTGGTGCTTTTATTTGTTTTTGTAGTAGTTTTCAAGGAAGGACTGGGAAGAAGATAATGAATACAACTGATGAGAGAAACTGTTCAAATCTGTTCTTTGCATTGCTGTTTGACAGAAAAAGACGATCTGATTTTTATGAAAACGTTCTGCACACACCACCCACATATATTGATTTTATAGATTTTGAAACAAGGAACTTTGAAAAGGATTGTTATTTTTTTATAGTCAATGATTTATAAAGCCGCAGTCCAAAATTCAAAACAAGGTGGATAATATTTATAATGCATTTTCACCCTTTCTGTCGACGCTTGATCACTGGTGAATGCTTCACATATCAAGGCCGTCATCTTCTGTGGTCACTAGTCGTGATTTAGTCAAGATACATTTTCGTTTTCACTCTTGTTAGTCCATGTCTTCCAAAAGAGGACCTTGTTCACTCGCATGTCCTTGTAAGTAACCTTTGCAAATAGCTTTTGATTTTTCCAGTGCGAACTGTCTCCGGTATTAACACCCCTTCTTTCTTTCTGCTGTTCGGTGACGTTCCAAAACATTGATCAAACACCTACACTTCGTTTCCATTGTCACTTCTTCTGTTGCATATCGAATGCTTCCAATTTTATGATTGAGTGTAAACCTTGACAAGACGTGGTAAGACGTCGATGCTTTTAAGTGTTTTGGATTGTTCTAGGTCTTCAAATAAGTAACGGAAAGTAAGTGAACTCAAAAATTTATATAAATCACAGGTACAAAATATTGACTGTTTGGAATGCATTCTTGAATGTCCTGATGCTACACAATAATATAACCCAGAATGTTTATGAATAGATTCCCAATAATAACGTCAATGGTCACTTTTAATCCAAATAAATATAAATACAGTATTCTTCTATAATTATATCTGAACAAAACTATACAGGTATCGCACGACTGATAAAAACGGAATGAATAATTGTTTATCAAATCCTCATTTTAATGCAACCCACTTTGACGTACGACTAATGGAAAATTCCACTAATTCTTCAATTCAACACCATTCTTACTACTTACGAACATCCCTCATCTACAATCAAGTAAATAGTTATGTATGCAAAACATTCTACCCTCATTCACGAATAAAAGTTAAGCACACAATGTGAATAAAATAATATTGATGTGTGTACTATTTTCACATATATTCATTCGAATTTCTTGTTATAGGATTTCCAGTGGAGAAAAAGTAAATCTGTTTATTTTTAAATTCTGTTTATAAAACTGGTCCAGAAATCGGGTGGCATTTTACTGCGTGACATCGTAGAGGGCGTCGACCAATTTGTTACAAAACTAGTTTTAAAGCTCGCTCAAACCCTAAACTTGTTTTCAAGGCAAAAGAACCACCCCAGCTGATGTTCAAAACACGTCAACTGCGTTACCAAATGACTAAGCTTACATCATGACTAAGCTTGCATCACTCTGCTGAACAAATCGCCCTATATCAGTTATATAAATAATACAAAGTCGTGCTCACGTATTACTCAGTGTGTGATTTTGCAAAGGGACGCATTTCTGTTTAGCCAAAGTATGCAGAGCTCCCTTGTATTTGTGTGAACAATGCAGACACCTTTTGCTATGTTTGTGGTGAAGTGACTTTTGCATTACTACTATTTTTAGAGAGCATGTCACCATTATTTTGGCTGCAAAATGTGTTGATCAGGACAAGGGGTGGGCCCCACACATATGCTGCAACACTTGTGCAACACATCTTCGCCAGTGGTTGAACATGACAAGGACATATATGCCTTTTGTATTGCCAATGATTTGAAAAGAGCACCTTCTGCATGGTGCCTCCTGTTGTAAAAGGTGTGTCAGCGAAGAAAGGTGGACCGTGCATTATCCTAACATTCCGTCAGCTATACGCCCATTACCCCATAGAGAAGGACTGCTGGTTCATGGTGCACCAGAATCATTCTCATTTGAGTCAGGAGAGGCAGAGGAAGGGGATGATATATCTAGTCCTGAACCATCAATGTCATATGGCCCATATTTTCTCCAATCCTCCTCGTCTGAACCACGCCTCATAACACAAAATGAACTGAATGGTCTTGTCAGGGATATGAAACTATCCAAGTGTAACGCAGAGCTGTTGGGTTCCAAACTACAACAGTGGAATGGCTTGGCAGGTGATGTTAGGGTTTCCATCTTCCATAACCATCTAAAGGATCATGTCCCATTCTTCTTCATGGGAGGCGATCTTGTAGCCTGCAACAATATCGATGGAGTGATGGCAGCCCTCGACATCCTTCATGATCCAGATAAGTAGAAACTGTTTATTGATTCATCGAAGACGAGTCTTAAAACTTCTTTGCTGCATAATGGCACTGTTTTGCCATCAATTCAAGTTGATCATGCAGTCCATATGACGAAACAACTTTTAAGGTGCATAAACTATGACCAAAATAAGTGGCAGATTCGTGGTAATTTGAAGGTTCTTGCTCTATTGCTTAGTCTGCAGACTGGATACACAAATTGCTGCTGTTTTCTCTGCGAATGGGATAGTCTTACGAGAGATTCCCACTACATCAAGAGAGTTTGGCCACTCTGACAGTCATTGGAGCTTGGGAGGATAGGTGTTCAGCATTCACGACTTGTTGAATTAAAGGAAATTACGTTACCACCCTTGCACATCAAGCTGGGTATGTAAAGGCCATGGACAAAACACAAGCAGCGTTCAAGAAACTCCGGATTAAGTGAAGCTAAGATAAAGGAATGTTTCATCGTTGGTTCTCAGATTTGTGCTCTTCGAGATGATGCATTTGATCGTGCACTGAGTGGCACGAAATGACGACATGGAAATCCTTCCAGTTAGTGACAACAAATTTTCTCATAAACAACAAGACAGACAACTACAGGGAGTTGGTGTAAAATCTCCTGAAAGAATACTAAAACCGCGGGTGCAACATGTCACTAAATATACATTTATTTTATTGCATCCTCATCTTGACTTTTTTTTCTCCACTGAACTACGGTACAGTCAGTGACGAGCATGGCGAGCGATTTCACCGGGACGTTTCAACGATAGAGAAACGCTGTCAGTGTAAATGGAGCCCATTAATGCTTGCAGACTATTGCTGGACAGTGACAAGAGATGCTCCATT
The DNA here is from genome assembly GCA_028554795.2 of Sinohyriopsis cumingii. Lineage (NCBI taxonomy): Eukaryota > Metazoa > Mollusca > Bivalvia > Unionida > Unionidae > Sinohyriopsis > Sinohyriopsis cumingii. The sequence goes on from CM068834.1 coordinate 48,404,758, forward strand.
TAACGAATACAAGGGACAAGTCAAGAAGAAAAAGTAGACACGTAAGTAGTGAAGGGGGGCACTTTACGGACAATGGGAATTAGCATTACAAGACCCCTTGGGGCACTTTACGGACAATGGAAAATTAACATGGAGAAAAATCGTGGGGCACTTTACGGACAAGGGGAATTAACATGGCAATAAATCGTGGGGCACTTTACGGACAAGGGGAATTTAACATGGCAATAAATCGTGGGTCACTCTACGGACAAGGGGAATTTAACATGGGATTTTTTAAAAAAAATTTTTTTGAAAAAAGGGGTAGGCAATGGAAAGGCTATCTCTTTTCGAGAAATATGGCTGGCCCTGAAAAGGGCCTTTGGGTTTTCTTCTTCTAATTTCTTCTTTTCCTCCACCAAGTTCTTATCTTATCTCCTACACTCTTCTTCTCTTTCTTTTTTTTCTTCTCCTCCTCTTCTTTCTTTTTCTCTTCCTCTTCTTCTTTCTTCTTCTTTTCATTTTCCTCTTCTTTTTCAATTTTTTCGTTCCATGTTCTTATTCTTATCTTTTCCTCTTCATCCTCCTTCTCCTCCTTTATTTCCTTCATCACACCACTAATCTTGTCCTTTGCTTTTCTTAAATTGTTAATTTCCATCTTTACACGATGGGGACTATAGGAATAATGGTCTTCAACGAGTCTTATTAGCATCTGTTCCATTATTCCTAAGTTGTCTAAAACGTCTTGCAAGGTTTGTATTTTGTCCATTTGGTTTGACGCCATCTTCTTTTTATTCTTTGCAGAATGGTTTGAACAACTAATACTGTGGGTTCTTATACGAAAAGCGCGAACGTGAAGGAAAACATCCCCCTAAAACATAAAATGGATCTTACCTAGATCATGACCCAACAACGCGCGGACGTGAAGGAAAACATCCCCCTACTTTTTTCATATAATATAACCCTAACTATACTCTTCACATACGCTAAGAAACCCATAATCTACTATTCACACAAACTTACTTCACCATTTACAAACACAAACACACAAACACACACTTCCACTATTAATAAAGAGTTAGTGTTTATATTCACACTACTCTACCTACACACATTGGCAAATTAATAGTTATTTCTTTTCTAGAGTATTGGTTAGCCCTGAAAAGGGCTGTTTTGTTTGGAACTTCATTGACACCTGGTTAATGGTGGCACCTTCCAGGCCTGGCGCCACATACACATCTTATCCCCCAGTTACTTTTGACCTTTTGGGGGGAGAGAGCAGAGGCAGGATATGTCGCTTCAGAATCCCAATTTTCACTCTCTGGGATTCTGAAATTTTTTCTTCTCTCCTTTTCCTCCTCCTCTTCTTTATATCTTCTCTCCTCCTCTTCTTTTTTTCTTCTTTCCTCCTCTCTTATCCTTCCCTCCTCGACAATGGCTTCAGCGGCCAGTTCATTTAATATGCGCCTGGCATATTCCAGATGCACATGAAGTTCCAACAATTTCTCCAGTCTCGTGTTCATTTTTGGTGTTGATCAATCAACAAGGGTAGCTGGACTGCCGAACGAGTTTCAATTTATACTGAAAGCGCGGACGTGAAGGAAAACATCCCCTAATAACATAAAATTCATCTTACCTAGATCATGAACCAAACAACAACAACAACGCGCAGACCTAAAAGAAACACTCACTCACTTTTTTATGCTACCCATCACTATTGTAAAATTTTTATAAATCCCTTCAATAGACTATCCACATACGCAAAGCAATTCAATCTAACCCAAAATATATACCTCTAACAGCCAAAAAAACTAACATCATTTTAATCTACTATCCACACCAACCTATTTTACCACTTACAAACACAATCACACAAACGCACAAACACATACACTTCCACTATTAATAAAGAGTTAGTGTTTATATTCACACTACTCCACCTACACACATTGGCAAATCGATCGTTATTTCTTTTCTAGAGTATTGGGTAGCCCTGAAAAGGGCTGTTTTTTTGTTTTTGCTATGGCATTCTTTTTTAGTTTCTAAGAATGCGATGTCCTCTGAGGATAGACTTTCTGGCGATAGGTCTGCTTCTTCGGAAAGAGAAGAAGAACTCTTTGGTGTCGATACGGCAATCGACAAAGCCTCTGTCAGCTTCAGGTTGCTGTTGCTGTTGCTGTTGTTGCTGCTGTTGCTGCTGTTTCTGAAGTCTGTACTTCTCTGTCCATTCTTCTTTCTCCCTGTTCATTTCTTCTCTGAAGAGCTCTTCTATCAGGTCTTCAGTGATTTTTAACATTCTCACATTCTCTATTTCTTCTGGCTTCGGTATCAGACTGTGTCTGACCCTATGCAAATTCACGTAGGCTTCGTTGAGCTTAGCTAGTTTGGAGCACATCTTCTTAGGAGGATGAGTCGACAATGGATGGCTAGACTGGGAACAACCCGGTTCTTAAAGTTAAAGCGCGGACGTGAAGGAAAACATCCCCCACACGGTTTTCGAGCCGCAACGTTCATGAGAGGGATAGTAAGAAATGAAAGAGCATCAATCCAACATTCTTATAGCTAAACAAAAGACAAAGGCATTTTTTTCTAAACACAACATTTTTATTCAAAAATCACTTAACACTAAACAACAACATTTTTAACAATAATCCAACATGATAACATGAAACAATTTTTTTCTAATCACAAACATTTTTTTCTTCAAATACAATCTACTTTAAACAAGGCTGACAACGTTGTGAATGAAATTGTGATTTCCACTGTTGGAAATCATTAGGCCATTGATGGACACTACGTTTCCTAGCTTGAGACAAAAGATAAGCATAATGGTCACAAAACCATCGATCTACTTTCACATCGTTTCTAGCAGAAGAACGAGGATCAAAATGAGTCACTAAATGTTCTAAGGAATAGCCCAGGCTGCGATGATGCAGAAAATACACACAGTACTGTCCACACACCAAGGAATCTGTGCCTTGTAATTTCACGTTATTGAATCGGGTGGTTTGAGCATTTCTTCTCATAAAGTCGATGATATCGTCTTCCAAAGGGGGCAATCCGTACGAATCGAAATATTCCACACAGCCTTCTTGAGGAAAGTAGACGGCTACCCAGTGGGTTCCTGGGAGATGACTTTCGTCCGTGTTGATCACGTAAGCTTGATGGTCTTTAGGTTTGCGATGAGGGAGTTCATCTTTAGCACAGACGACGGGATTCCAAGAAGACGTATACGAACTGTGGTTCAAAAGGTAATAAAGTTCCCAGGTATCCATTGATTTGTGTTTGTTTTCTTCACAGGTAATAATAAGTCGTCAATTCGATCCTGACTTTTTGCTTGAAAATGTCTGACGAATAAACGGTTATTCGTTCTGTTTCCTCACTCTGATTCAGGAGAGCTTCGATACGATGGATCTCTTGAGTGGTTAATGGTGGACAAGAATGTTCACGCAAGTCTTTATACCACTGGTGCAACACGTCTTTGTTCGAGATGAGACTCCAAGCTTCGTCCAGATACTCGTCCAATTTTTCTTCTTGACTCAACATCAGGCATTTATCGTGTTGAATTTGACTGGGATGATCGTTTTGACATCCATAACAATTTTTCTTGATCAATTCCGTCATTTTGTCGACCAAGTGTTTGGCAAAACAGCAGACTAAATGGGCTTCTTGTTCTGGCCATCTCGACTTCATTATGATATCTTCTTCGTCTTTGTCTTGAGATTCTTCTCCTTCCACGGTCTCCTCACATTCCATCTCCAAAGTTTCTCCACTAGGTAAAGAGGGATAACAGTCTTCCATGGCTTTCTAATAATCTAGAATGACTTCTCTCAAACTGTTGATTTCTATGGTATTATCGAATTCTGCATACAGGATGACGTTCACTGTCTGTTTCAGTTGTTCTGCAAACTGAAGTTCCACACGAATCTGGCCAGATTTTATAGGGTGGAAATGTCCCTCGTCGCTGCCTTGGTCTGGAGTAAAATCGAAAGCCCACAAAGTATAGCCTTCTGCATATTCTTTGTAATCAATGCCGTGACTGGTGTTGGTTCCTAACTGGCCGGTGGCTTCGTACAGGGACAAGTACGATCTCAAGTAATTCATCTTTGTGGGATCAAAGTCAGTTTCGAAAGGTCGGGTACACAAAGTCTTGCCATCGCGACTGACTTCGACTTTCTTCACTAAAAAGTGTTGAAAGTTGAAAGGATTTTCAGTGAAGGCTCCGTTGAAGGCTGCATTCGAGACCATACCAAGGATCAAACGTTTGGGTAACTGTCCTTGGAACAGATGATCTTCGATTATGGATTGAAGTCCAGCAGAAATAGTGAACGTTTTCACTTCCACACGTCGTGTGGGATACTTGGCGGTCGTTCTGCTCAACGTCTGACTGATGTCGTTTCCCACTTTAGGTAACACTTCTACGCGCCGTACGTAGAGTCTGGCCACTTCGATTTGGCTTTTAGGATTGCCACTTTTAGTAGCAGTTTCATCAGCCAACAAATGGAAAGCGGCACTGCTACGATTCAGTCTCAGGCGAACATTGACACCGTTCAGCAAATATTTCTCTTGCAACCACATGTCCAAATGCAAACGATCCATCAGTTCTAAACTCTTTTTGCCTGTGATTCTGTCTCGTCTTGCCACAAAGCCGTCATTGTCATCTGCGTCAGTTATCTTAAACTTGCCCGCTTCGTCATCTACCCACAGCACACAGGCATTGAGATGACTTGTCTTGGCATCTGGTCCGTACGTCAAGAGATTTTCCAGGTAGGCACGGTAAGGGTAAGTATCCATGCTGCTGCTAACCAGTTTGTTGTTCAAGTACAAGTCCACTGAGCTGAACAAGGAATGCATGAAATTGTTGACGGGAGCTATAATCTCAGTGGCATCTACTCCACCATCATCCTTATCTAGAACTTGGACTTTCAAGTACAAGTAACTGCTATTCAGATCGATGTAATCTTCGGGCTGTCCTTTGATTTCAAACTCGATGGGAGCTGAGGCTGCCAATGAGGAGACGGGATGAAATTCCACCCATTGGGATTCTTGCATCGTCATCATGGTGGGGGGCATGGCAAACAGATCCAGTTCCGTCTTGGAACAGGCGCAAGACTCTCGGTGCATCATTTTTTGTTGTTGCTGTGTCTCAATAATCGAAAACGTCTAAGTCTCGAACGGTTCTTCTTTTTTTGGCCTTTCTCGCTTGAAGTCTGGTGAAAGGGTGTTTTCTTCTTCGTCGTCTCTTTCTGCCTTGTCCTTGCTGAATTCTTGACTCGGTAGCGTGCAGGGCATTTATAGGTGTGTCTCGTCGGCCTAAAATGTCTTTGCCCGTTTGCAGCAAGACATTTTTGCCTGCCCTCATGAAGGCTTCTTTAGGGTTTTGTTTGTCGATGATGACATTTTGGAGAAATTCTTTGCCTTGTGTCAGTGCCGCATCTTTCAAGGCGTGCAATCCTCGTGTCACCATCGGTTTCAAGACTGGAGCCACCGAACGAAAGGCCGATTTTAACATGTCTCCTAAACCGTGTCCTCGCTGTCGAGCAACCCCTCGGTACACTGGATACATGACTTACGAGTCGTGAGAGAACCGTTTTCGAAAATGGAGTTTCACCGTGACTTTTCCTTTGGTGAATGGAATATCTTGTCCCAAATCTCCTTTTATAGTAATGTTGACCGTGTCCAAATACGACTTGCTGACCGGCAAATAGTGAGGATGGACAAATTCGCGGTGGACGTGGTAAGTGTTTCCACCTTCCTCGTCAGCGATTGTGGCAGAATCCACTTTGAAAGGAATGACACGCAGTAACGGTACGGAGGTGTGTCCCACCACGTTATACTCCACCACATCGGAGTACACAAAGATCAAATTCAGTCCTTGGTTCAGTTCTACTGGGGTATGAAAATACTGGCCAAAAGACTCGTTGCTGTAAATGATGGTTTTTTCTTTTAGTGTTTGTTCTACTTTCTTCCTCATCTTTACGTTACCATGTCAAACAATTCATCACAGAAATAGAAACCCAAGATTTTTTCCCCCTCAGGAAATTTCATCAGGAAGCGACGAGCTGTTTTGTGGTATTCGAGGGTGACAGCTTTGGACTTGAAAGTTTTAAAAGCTTCCCCAAACACGCCATTAAACTTGGAGGCTATGGCGCTGACCAAATGTTGACCACTAAAATAATGGCCTGAGGGAATGAACAACTCATAGTCGGTCCAGTTTGGATTGACTTTGTTTTTTGTTTTATGGGGATATTTGTTATTGTCATTCATCCACTTTTGCAATGGTTCGTCATAAACTTCCACCGTAAATTTACTTTGATTGTCAATGACATTGAGGACTTGGGTTGGGTGAATTATTTCTACCAAAGCCACTTCCCAATGGGCTTCGTGATCTAAGGGGATGGCTTGAGGTAATTTGGCCGTGTAACAGCACAACGTGTTGTTGGGAAACACCTCCATGGAACTGTCACTGGGTAAGGTTAAGTAAAATTGGTTTTGGTGACTCATAATTCTAGAGTTCTGTGGCTGTCCGAGGGGATATTATTGGATGTCAGAGGCGTGTCTCCGCCCAAAATGGGGTTCTGGTTGTGGTTGTTGGAGTGGTGACTGGCACTGGCACTGGACACAACGTTCCCGTTCGAGGAGAATTTCAGGGAGGGATTGGGAAGCAGGTAACCGATGCAACTGCTCAATAAAATGGTCCACAATTGTTTGTCTCCTTGTTGCAAACTCAAATTGGCGATGGCTGCCCCGATGACACAATACACCACGAAGATTTGGCAGAAAAAGACGATTTGTGTTTTAGGCACACGTTCTCCACACCACACCCACAAAGGTTGTTTTTGTAAATCTTGCACAGAAGAACTAGGGGAAGAAGGACTGGTTGACGTAGCTGCGTCTGATGTGTGAAAGGGCATGATGGTCACTTCTTCTTTTTATAGTCGATGACTTGCGAAGCGTCGATTCAAGAATCGAAACTGGGTGGATATCCTTTCCAACGTACTTTCACTTCTTTGACACGTCGTTTGCCCACTTTACGGGTTCTGCGTTCGAGAATGCTTTCGATGTCGTACACGTCGTCTTCTTTTTTGGTGACACGTTGTAACTCGGGCAAATAAAACGTTCCTTTGAGTACTTCTCCGTTCATGTCTTCCAATTTATAGACGGCAGGATGACGGCCATGTACTCGTCCAGTGACGCGAAACAATTCGGTCGTCCAGTTAGGTAAGTAACCTTTGTCGAAAGTGCGTTTGGTTTTGCCAATGCGCACCCAATCTCCTACGGTCAACTCTCCACTTTTCTTGGGGACAGCCCTCGTCGGGGACGTACCGAACAGGCGCTCAAACACCAGCACTTCGTTGTCGGGAGTCACGTCTTGCGGGGCACGTCCGATGCTTTGATGGTAAGATTGGTTGTACGCTTGCACCAGGTGCGGTAAGATGTCGATGTACTTCAGAGTGTGGTGATGCGTAAAATATTTCCACATGCGTTCTTTCAAAGTGCGTTGAAAACGTTCCACGATGCTGGCTTTGGTTTCGGGATTCTCGGTGGTAAAAAAATGAATGTCACGTTTCTTTAATTCTTTTTGGAAAGCTTGGTTCAGAAATTCGGTGCCTTTGTCCGTTTGCCATCGAAGAGGGCGACGACCGCTTTGTTTCAACACCCGTTGCAGGGCTCGCACTAACTCGCTGCTGGATTTGGAAGTCAAAGGCACGACCCAGGCAAATTTGGAAAAGACGTCGATGACACAAAACAAATATTTGTAGCCACGATTGTAGCTGGCCAAATGAGAGACATCGGCTAAATCGGCTTGCCATTGATGATCGATGCCTTCCACTCGTGTGCGACTTCTGGCAAACTTGCGGCGAATGGGTTTGTGCAAAGTGTAGGTAGCTTGTTCTTGTAACCATCGTTGCACTTGAGGTAAACGGAGACTTTTCAGTCGCGTTTTGGCAGCACGATACAATTTTTGAACTCCTGCGTAACCTGCAGGATGCGAGGGATCGTAGTAAATGCTAGCTAAGACTTTTTCCATTTTTTGTGTTTGTGTGTTAATAAGGTACCCACTCTTGGAAGAGGCTACTCTTTTTCTCTTGGGGTATTTTCTTGGATTGCAAGGCTTTGCGTGTGCGGCCAGCAATAGGTGTCGAAGAGGAGGAGGATGTCTGAGCGGGGGATATCGGTTCTTGTTTCACTTCTGTCTTCACTTCTGTCTTCACTTTCTTTTTCTCTTGTGATGAAGAAGGGGTGGCCATCATCTTTTTAATCCATCCAATTCTGGAGGTAGGTGGTGTTGTTAACTTGCGTACTTTTTCTGGTGGAGTTTGAAACCCTTCTTCTTCTTCTTCTTTTCCTTTTTCTGTCTTGGTCACGGGTACTGGTGGTACTGGTACTGGTACTGGTGATGGTGCTGGACTTTTCATCAAGGTCTTAAAATCTTTCAAAGTGGGTAGAGCTGTTTCGTCTAAAGCTTTCTGGTGAAAGAGTTGCAGTCGTTGCAAGAGTTGACCGTACTTTTGCGATTTTTCTGTTTCGGACAAATCTTGGCGATCCAGCAAGGATTGCAATTCGTGTTGTAACTGGGACATCTCGCTCAAATTGGGATTGGGAGGTAAATGCGGGGTGCGTTGTTCTTGCCACCGATGGTATTCCATCCATCGTTTGTAAGGCACTAAAGCCAGTTTTCGTCCTTCCATGGGGTTGTCAGGGGTCGATTCTGAGATCTTGGGACTTCCGAAGGCCTTTTTATCTTGCTCCCACCAGTCCTCCCAACATGGTTCCCAAGACTCCTTTCAGTATGGGGCCTAACAAGAGAGGTAAAATGCCTCCACGTTGGACCAACATCTTCTTTTTTTGACGAATGGGAATTTTCTTTTGAACCATTTTCCGAAGAACGTGACGATGTTTGCCTAAGCATTGTTTCTGGTGTTTGGACAAAGGGATCGTGCCTTTCAAAACGTTCAAACAACATTCGCACACGGTATCGATGACCTCTTTGGAGGCCGTTTGAATGAGTTTTTTTCGTAGGGGTGGAGAAGCTTTGGACAGGACAGATAACAGGTCCCCATGTTTGGCTAAACGTGGTGGTAGTCCTTTCCTTTTCTTTCCTTGGGGTTTTCTGGAGGGTGACATCTTTGAGTCTTTAGAAGCACCTAAAAACACTGATACCCTACTCGGTCACAGGCCTTTTTTATACTGGAACGCGTCGCCACTGATTGTCTTTACGTTTTATCAGTTTGAGGACAGGCATGACACGTCGTGCAGGGGTACGTAACGGACTAAATCGAGCCAGTTCTTGCTTGGACAAATCCAGTAAACTTTGTAACATGCCCGATCTTTCATGGACTTTGATTTTGGGAGAAGGTACTTTGTGAGCAGCAGCCACTGCCGCTAAATTGGAAGGTCCTGCCACTGGGGAAGTTCTTTTGGGGGTCATCAACGGAGAAGTTCTTGGTGTGATCAACGTCTCCAAGTACTCTTCAGTTCCTGGTGACATCAATGGAGAAGTGGACAAACGTGAGGCTGCCGGAGACGCTGTGACAGGTCGTGGTATGCGAGTGTAAGGTTGCGTCCTGGCCGAAGTGCCTCTCTTGCGACTAGTTTTCTTCTTCTGTGGACTTTTCTTTTTCTGGGGACTTTTTCTCTGTTTCTTTTTATGGGGGCTTCTTTTCTTTTTCCGGGGTGATGGTGGTGGTGTCTGGTAAGAGGAGGGTCCTGCCACTGGAGAAGTTATTCTTCTTGGGGACTTGGTCTTTTTCTTTTTCTTCTTGGGGCTTCGTTGGACTTTTGTTTTGGGGATAACTTTGGGGGCATTAGGATCCCATCTTAAGAGTGAGCGAATGATGACCCCTCCTAAAGTACCGCTCCCTCCAGGTTTCAAAATGATTTGTTTTTTGGTTTGAGTGTCGATGCGGGGATCGGCCAGTTGGACCAAAGCGACTTTGTTTCGATCGAAAAAGCGTTGGGTTTGATGAGGAATCTGAATGATTCCTTGGAGTAATTGACGTGCCGTCACCGTGAACCATCGTAAGACTTCTTTGAGACTAGCTTCTAAGACACGGGCTCGTGTTTGTGGATCTTTTTCTCGACTGATGCCATACAAGGCACGAATCAATTTGACGGGAAGATGCGACTGAAGGGACGTCATGTTCACACTGTGTGAGACAGACGAAAAAGGGTCTGAGGTTTTTATAGATTTTTTTCATGGGGAGTGAAATGAAGTCGAGGACGGAGACGTGTACAGGACAGGCCCTCCGTCTTGGCACCAGTGGTGAAACAAGTGGGTACGAAATCGCAAATCCTCGGGGGTCGTAGGTTTCAAATCGACGAGTAAATAGGCGTGTGGCGTTTGAGTGGCATCGTCGTACGCCTGAGTCAGCCAAGGCGTTCCTAACTGTTTGGCTAAGACTTGCACTTGCGATTTATCTCGAGGGCTTTTAAACAAGACCACGTAATGCGCATTGAGACTGATGGTGCGATGGGCTTTACTTTGTTGAAACAAATTTTGGGTGATGTAAACGACACTGGCATTACGGTGATGCCCTTTGCGCGTGAACCACAATTTAATTTCTTCTTCGTCTTCTCCTAACATGTCGTCGAAAATGACCAAATGGGTTTGACGGGAGTCAGAGACGATGCCGTCGTCTTCTTTAGGAATGCCTTCCACAAACACGATGGAATCGCCTTGACTTTCTCGCAAGAGGCTGTACGCCGATTGCCACTCTTTGTAACACCACACGATTCGTTGAGGGGGCCGATCGATCAAATGATGTTTATGTTCGATCAAACGTTTGACGAATTCGGTTTTGCCTGAACCGCTAGGTCCAGCAATGAGCATGTTAAAGGGATGGCGAAGATACAAAGCCTCCCAACTGGCACGATCTAAGTGTTCGTCGATGACTTTGACAGTAGAGGAAGAGGGAGCAGAGACAGTAGAGGTAGCCATGGTGTGAGAAATGTCACTTGTGACACGAAAAACAAACAAGACAAGAGTTTATATACTTTTTCAGAACACGTTTATTGAATGTTTCAAATATGAACACGAAAGACAAAAATACATACAACCCAAATAGTGATGTACAGGAATATAAAACACAGCAAAGCGATCAAAGTGGAATATAAACAAGTGTCTGTACAACATGTTTTGGTTAACCAAGATGTCCTAGGGACAGTGTGTAATGTTCTTACAGTCTCTACATGAGGTATTGTCACACAAGTGTCCTCCCGGAATGACCTTTCAGGAATGTCCATGACAGTCCTGTCCTGAAGCGAGTGGTTGTTCTCGGTGACGGGTTCTTCTGGCACCGTCACTAACACAGGTTGAAAAGTAACTTTTTTCCTTGAACAACTCTTGTGCATACTGGGCCACTTCTTGGGTCCAAGCCTCAAAACCCCCTTTTTTCCAGTCACGAACATCTGTCCAATGAGGGTGTAAGTCACAAGCTACACACACATCGTCATACACGTCTTGGGTAGCTAAAAGTTGACGAATCTTTTTTTCCTGTTGAGGTCGAGAAGTATCCAGATGAAACCGCAAGGCTTTGAGCAAAAGGAGTTTTTCGTGACCATTTAAGGCCATGGAGGTGGTAAGTACTGATCGTAAAGAGTCCACAAAGAATCGGCTGGTAAACGAAATCCCAGAAAACAAGTCACTAAGACACACACCACTTGTCGTCCCAAATTGAATGGATACAGTTCTTGCAATAATCGATGGTAATGATCCACGGTTTGAATATGGTCATTGAGTTCCTTCCACGGAATCTGTTGGATTACATACGACATAAGTCGTGGCATAGCTGCCTGTTTTTATAGTCTCGTTGTTTCGAAAAGAATACACGTACTTTCTAGCCAGTGATGTTCGTTTTCCAGTGGGTAATGTAAATCTTGCATACTGTAACCGAAACGTCAGAGTTCGATTAGAAGTTTCCTCTTCCGCTAAGTAGATTCCACGTAAAATATGTTGGTAATCCTTTACCTCGTCTTCCTCAATGGGTTGCTCTAGGTGAATCTCGAAGTAACCAAAATGATCAACACGTGAATCATCGGGGGTCTGGAAGTATTGAACAAGGTCTGACCACTGAAACAATTTCTGACGAATCAGTTCTCTTATACCCTTCAGGTACCAGTGGTTAAAGATCTGGTGACGTAACGGATGCAATTGTTCTTTACGTTTCACTTGTATTTTGACCAGCTCTCGGTAAATGCGTTCTCTCAACTCCACAGGCAAAGCACGAATGTTCTCTTGTAAAGTATCCATGAATAGGTCATACTAAATTCTCTTTGGTCTGACACAAGAAATGTACTCTTTGCACAAACATGGTTTCACTTCAGTGTCGAATTTAAATCGTTGAGTCACTAATCTACACATTACAATTCGTTCAGAAGTTTCCTCTTTCACCAAGTTGACATTGCGTTCAAGATGTTGGTAATTCGTTAACTCTTCCTCTGGAATTCGATGCAGTACGTTTACAATGATGTAACTACAATCGTCCATAACAAACCAATCCTTTTGAAAACTAGAGGATCGTTGATCAATGTCTGTTCGATGGAACACTTTCAATTGAATCAATCCTTGTATAGCCTTCAGGTACCAGTGGTTCAAACACCGGTGACGTAACGGATGCAATTGTTCTTTACGTTTCACTTGTATTTTGACCAGCTCTCGATAAATGCGTTCTCTCAACTCCACGGGCAAAGCACAAATGTTCTCTTGTAAAGTATCCATGAACAGATTATTATGGTAAGAAGTTACTTCAATGTCTCGGTCCCACTAAGGGTAAGTAATGACAATTCGGTGACCATCGAGCATGTTCTACGTAGGCCGAATCTTGCGGTTCCCAGTGGTGAAGTGACACACCGCAACTGAAGCACTTGACTTTATCTCCTTCGCCCAAGTAGAAAAATCCGGCTCTGGCTAATTCTTCAGGGGTCGGTCCTCCCAGATACTTTGGCCATTTTCCTTTGAACGATTGAAGACGATTTTCAAAGTCGCAGTATTCCGACAAACGCACAGGGAACGAATATTCGTCTTTCACAGGTTCGTTTCGATGAGGGTTGAGTGACATGGGTAGGAGTTTGCTCAGGGCTGGATGACATCCGTAGGGGGGTAGACGTGAAGGTGAACATTCCCCTTTAAAACGAAACCCAGTAAAATGTCCAAGAGGACGAGCGGCATCACTTTCACATCCCACAGGTTTGACACGCACAGCATCACTTTCCATGATAGGGGTAGGGGCACTAAAGTTCCCATGATGCTTTACGGCATCGCTCAGGTCACAAGGTACAGCATCGTACCCATCGCAAGGCTCACAATCGCATTCCACTTCCGAAGCCTCACACTTGAATTGTGCCCTTCTAAACAACTTGTTCTGTGTTTCTCTGAAAGTATTCATCTTGTTCGCTCGGTCTTGGTAGTCACAATGAACTATCGATTTTGCCTAGGGTTCCTTTTTATATACAGACCAATACCGACGTGACCGTACGGTAAGGTGAAATGATTGGGAAGTCGAACTCGCTTCTGGTACACGATTTGATAGACTTTTTCCAAGGGCCGACTGACGATGTGGTGAGTGGGTAAACGTACAATCTTGTTCGGTTGGTGAGTGGTCACTTTAAAGTTTCCATCCTCTCCCGATTGCAAGGCTTCTTTCAATACTCCAAAGTTGACCACTCGACTGGTACGATAATTCAGAGTCAGTCCTTTCACTTTGCACGTCGTGTGCACTTCTCCTTGTTTGTCCCGGTATTCGTAGCCGTAATTTTTGGGACCACCACTGACGAAACTTAGAATCTTGTCGTCGGGATGCTCGTCTGTCCAGGCTCCTAAACGGTCTCCTTCGATGTTAGGGTGATGTTGAATCGGGTGATGGATGTAAATGCAACTGTCTGTGTCAAAGTACAGGACACGTTCTTCTAACAGTTCTAAAGCTTCGTACAATTTTAAGCGAGCATGGGCTGTCACGTAAGCCGCAATGATGACATTTCCAAAAGGGTCGTCTTGTACAAAGTCCAGATCTTCTTCGTAATTGACCAAGATCAAATTCTCTCGAACGACGTCCACGTGTTTCATGTATTTGGTTTTGTCGTGAATCATCTGGAAGTAGCGGGAAGGTTCTGTCAAATATTCCGTCTTGGGTAAACACGGTCGTTGTGCCATTTTACCCCACAAGCAATTTAACATCACTTTGGCAAACGATCGCCTGCCTTCGTTTTTCTCGATGTGGTCTAAAGTGATGCCTTCTTGTTCGTAGTATTTCTCTTTGAATTGTATTTGGTCTTCGGGAGTGTGACACCAGGAAGGATAGCCGCTGGCTTCTTGTTTCAGTTTCAAAAAGGCATCCACGTAGTCGGCGAAAATGCCTTTCTGAGTAGGGTCACCCTTGCGGTATTGTTGTGTCTTGGGAAAGTGGCAAATTTCGTACACTTCTAACAGTTGGTATCCCATGTCCAGAGCTTTGAACAATTCTACGCTGACCCAGGTTCCCGTCAAGGCCCGTTCTTCCTGGCTGTGCTGACAAGGTTGGTCTTGGTTGCACGTTTCGGCACAAGTACGGCACAAGGGAAACATCAGTTTGCCTTGACAATGGTGAGGTAAGACGGGATGGTATAGGTTCGTGGGAGGCAAAACTTTGCACTTGATCAAGCCTTCGTATTGTCGAATGTTGACCAGGTCGATGTGTTCCGTCAGCAATTGCGGGTGCCCTACGGGAAAGCGACAATATTTGCACACGTAAGGATACAGCGAACACACGTCCAAGTATTTGATTTCTTCTCCTTTCTCTTCGTCGGCTTGGTACAGCAAACAGGTGGCATTGGTCCTTCCTCCGTACAAACTATCCCTCGGGTTCAGCGGGTCCATGAACTGGTAACTTTCCACGAGGCGTTTAAACTCGGGATCGGTTTTCATACGGTGATCGTACTCGTGTTCCCACATTTCCACCACTTGGTATCCTTGCTGTTCTAACTTTAGGCGTCGCTGACAAGTGTCCTGGTACAAGTCTTCCATGGTTCGTTGCAAAAACTGATTTTTAGTGCCACGGTCAGGGTAACAGACGGGACATCCGTGAAATAAGCAACCGTTAAACTCGCACACGATCTTGGGGTTTTCTAAGTCCCAGCCATCGACCGAATACGTTCCGATGGTCTTCTCGCCCCCTCCGTTGCGGGCATGCTGAATCCACTTGTCTTCCTTGTCGCACAAGTAATGTAACCAACGTATGGCTTTGACCGAGTATTGACGTTTGACAAAGTGGGTCGTTTGAGGACTGATGACAGCCACGGTGTTTTCAGGCATGAATCGTTGTCGATACACTAAGGAACACGCTTTGGCAATGGTGCAAGCTTCTTTCAAAGGATCGACCCCTCCGTGTTCCATGAACAGTTCTCGAAATTTTCCACAGCAACGCCGTAAAATGTCCACGTCGGAACGACAATACTTTAGCATTTCTTCCTGAAAGTCGAAAGGGTCCGAGGCGTGAATCTGGTACCAAGCGTAGAAAGCTTCTCGTTGTTCGGTACGCATGTTGTCGGGGTCGTAATAGTGAGCCTCAGGTAAATGGGGTAGAACGGCGTGTTGATTGGCTTCCGTATTGAAAAAGTGTGGAAAGTACCCTTTAGCCATTTCTGTCATTCCAAACGTTTTAGGCATTCGACTCAAAGGCATGGCCAAATAGCTCATCGAATCTTTAAACTGTACTTGTCCCACTTGCATGAAAATGATTTTGGCTCCGTTCAAAGTCACTTTAGGACGCTCGGTGCCTTGTTCCGTATAGTACCTCAAAAGAAACTGTCCATCGTATCCGGAGAAATTGTGAGCCATCACCGTGGCATGACGATGACAATCTCCGTAACGTTCGATGTCCTCTTGGCTCCACGTCTTGTCGACGGGGTCTAAGACCCATTGGGCAAAATCGGCTAACGTGTTTGGTCCCCGAAAGATTTTTTCACGCCCTCCGGGTATCTTGCTGCAGTGATGGCAATGACTGAAGATAGGTTCTTGAATGCACTTCTCGCACGCTCGATGAGCCACGCAGAAATTAGGAATGTGAATGCCGGTTTCTTGCATGCATTCGAAATCGAAAAAGATGAAATTGCCTTTCTTCTTGTGACCGTCCTCTTTCTCTGGTGGGGGTTGGTATTTTTGCACGTAACATTGGTGTTCCAAGTCCACGATGTGGTGACAAATGTGACATTTTTTCTTTCCTGAACATACGTGTGCCTTGGTATTATTGGTACGTATGACTTGTTCACACGTAGAGCACAATCTCAGCAGTTGACAAGCGCATTTCTTCTGTGAACCTTGCGTTTTCAGATGTTGTTGGTAACAGGTAGGGCTGACAAACGTGCGCAGACAAGTGGAACAAGGCACTGGTTCTTCGCTCAGACAGGGTGAAGAGGCCAAACATCCTGTGCATTTCGATCCACAATGCTTGTGTTGCTCTCGATTGTTATAACCATGGTCACATTTCTCACAGTAATAACTGTATTTCAGGAATCCGGTGATACTGGTAATGGTATCGAAATGTTCATCGTGATGATAAAGATGAATGTATTTTCCGTCCTTAAAGTCTTGGCCTCGAAACAACAGAGGTCCGCGCACTTCTTGAGGGTGCACTTTCAAGGTGTAGCGTGGAGCTAGGGTATCTTGCAATTTTTGCATCTCAGGAATGCCACAGGGTGTGTCTTTGGACAGTCCGGCTTGTTGTAACAGGAGTTGTGCTTCGTTTCGTTGTTTGGCTCGATCGGATCGTTGAATAGTGTCCCAGGTTCTTTTCCATTCTACCGTGTCGTTCTTGTTGGCATAGGTTCGTCCCACCACGATGGCACGGGCTAAACACATCTGGTCATGAGAGTTGTTAATTCGGACGAGACTCTTTTTGGTGTTGCGAAGGTCGTCCACCAATAACATCTTTTTGCGTCCTGTCCCTTGAGGAGGAGAGACGTGGGTCATGTCCAGTGTGGCTTTACCATCGGTGATGTCAAACTGATCATTAGATTGTTGTACGTGTTGAATCTTGTCCATGACTTTGGAAGCAGTCAATTCTGCAGGGGTGCTAAACTCGATCCAAACAGGGGATTTCAAACCGTCGTGTTGTATGGAAAGTCTCAAGCGATCGTCTTCTTTGGGTTGACATTGTCGCTTGAGTGCAGTGAGCAAAGAATCCCACACCTCAGTGATGAACACTTCTGCTTTCTCTAACGGCACTTCAGCCTTGAAATCTTTAAACTTCACCGTGTATTTGTAAGCCGTGGTTCTAAATTTTCTAGAGGAGCGCTTTTCCGTCTCTCGAATGGAATAGTACTTTTCAGGGTTGACAAAGGGTGGTGAACTTGGTTTAGAGGGTTCGGATTCTGGTTCACTCATGTCCTCTTCAAAATCACTGGCATGAATTTGTGCCAAGATTTCAGCCCTGGTACGAGGCGATAGATCACGTTTCTGCCTCTTACTTTCTTCTTCTTTCTTCTCGAATGAATGGGATCGTTTCATCTTGAAAGCAAAAAGTCAAATGACTCAAGTTCAAACACCATAAACTACTTTATAGTCATAGCAGACCAGCGTATATAAAAGGGTGTGTGTCTTGTCCTTTCACTATTCATTTCACTCTCAAGCCGAGCACAACGATGGAAGAGACTGACCAGATGGAACGTTTCGTCAGAGCTTTGCGAGGGGTCATTAGAAAATTCTCTTCAGACCAGCCTACGGACTACTCTCCTTCCTTTAGAGATAAAAGTCAAGATACTTGCTATATCTGTCAGAAGAAAGGGCATTGGTCTTCAGAGTGTCCAGACCGTCAAAAAAGAAAAAAAACAGGGGATAAAAAAGACAAAAGTCAAGATACCTGTTATTATTGTAAAGAAAAAGGACATTGGTCTCCAGATTGCCCAAAAAAGAAACAAGAGGAGTCAGAAGAAAAGAGGAATTCTTCAGAAGAAGAGAGGGATTCTTCAGAGGAAGAGAGGGATTCTTCTGAGGAAGAAAGAAGACAGGTGAAGAAAAAGAAACAGGAGAAAAAAAGAAGAAGGGAAGAAAGCGAGGAGGAAGAAGAAGAGGAAAAGAGTGTGACGGTGAAGAAATTCAAAAAACAGAGAGACTAAACAAGGAGACAGAAGAAATCAATGAACTTTTTATTAAAGTGTTGTGTTGTGAATTGTGAATTGGATTGTAAAAAATGGAGAAAAGAATAAATGAATGATATAAGGTAAGAGTCTTTGAGTTTTGATTTTAAAATAAGAAGCTACACTCACGCACTCATACACAGACACGTACTATAAGGGTAAAATGGGTGAGTTTTTTTTGAGTTATTGGCAAATTGAAATTGTATTTCTTTTCGAGAAATGTGGGTGGCCCTGAAAAGGGCCTTTTTTTCTTTATGGTGCAGGGGTGAGTTTAAGCAATCAATTTTAACTGCCTTAAGCCTTTGCCACGGCCAAGGCCTACTTCTGGACTGCGTAATGATGATAATGATTGGGTTGAAATCACTAAGGGTGGTACGGTAGGCTTAGTCACAGGGTTGACATGTTTGGCTCGGGAAGGTTGTATTCTCTTCGGTCGTGATAAAGAAGTCTGATACATTTGTTTCAGACTTCTTAACTCCGCTAAAATGTCCAACAGTACCGTGACCGTTTGATTTTCACCCTCTTGTTTCTTTGCTGCTACTACTTCTTCTTGCTGTTGCTGCTGTTGTTTTTTTCTTACCTCTTCTTCTTGCTGCTGTTGCTGTAGGAGAAAAACTTGTTCGGCTTCCTTTTGTCTTTGTATAAATTTCTCCAATTCTTCTTTCTGTCTCTGTCTAAAATTCTCCACTTGCGGTAATGAAGAAGGTGACGAAGGTTCAGGAACAAATTCTTGCGAGGAGAGAAAATCCACAAAATCCCAATTCACCTCTTCTGAAAGTAAGTCCGAGTTCCCTTGGGCAGTCTCTCCTGCTGGTGCACCCCAATGGATCGTTTTCTGAGTTTCCGTCATGTTGAATCACTGTCGCATAGATTGACTGCACACAAGCGCTAGCGAATCTATATAGACTACGTGACGTCACAGACTGCACTCTTACGATTGGATGCGGGCTGACTGAATTCTGTAACGCGTGTTTGGATTGGTGAATGAACTCAATCCGTTTCAATCCTTCCTGTCCCTATAAATAAGCGCCGTTCACTGCATTGATTCACCTATTCTCGGAGCCTCAACATGTGGACAGACGTTGAATCTTCAACCCTTGTGTCAACAATGATGTTCAGGACGGACATGCTCATGTATGTCCGATCCAAGTGGACCGTTGTCCACAGGACCAACAGCAGCCTGTGGATAAGAAGAGTCTATATAGAGAGACAAGGTTGCCTCAAGAGGACTCTGATGTATGGCCCTGCTGTAAGACGAAGTTTGAGGAAAAGAAGATGTCGCAAATGCCCTCTATGTTAAGGGCATATTAACATAAACCAAAGGCCCTTTTCAGGGCCAGCCATATTTCTCGAAAAGAGATAGTCTTTGAATTGCCTACCCCTTTTTTTAAAAAAAAAAATTTTAAAAAAAAATCCCATGTTAAATTCCCCTTGTCCGTAGAGTGACCCACGATTTATCGCCATGTTAAATTCCCCTTGTCCGTAAAGTGCCCCACGATTTATTGCCATGTTAATTCCCCTTGTCCGTAAAGTGCCCCACGATTTTTCTCCATGTTAATTTTCCATTGTCCGTAAAGTGCCCCAAGGGGTCTTGTAATGCTAATTCCCATTGTCCGTAAAGTGCCCCCCTTCACTACTCACGTATAACGACTAAGCTATGTACTTTTTATACATAATAGTTTTTGCCCTTGTTTCTTAATAAAGTTTTTTTTATTTAACCCCTTTGCTGTGTTTAAGGTGTTACATAAACAGGTCAGGTGAAATATTATCATGTAAAACATCCATAAACACAAGAAACTACCTAGATTTACTATTTATGATTAAAAATAAAATAATCTAATTTTTCAATGAAATATTACTGTCCACAAATACACGAATGTAATTCATATAATACTGGCATGAATTATCAACAAGAAAGAGTGAATGGACAAGCAGTTTGTCCACTGATACGACTAATGTACTTAAAGTTCATCAACAAATAGGATACACGTATAGCTTGTCAAAATATATTATCAATGTACTTAGAGTTCACCAAAAGTTATTACGTAATATATAGTTACTCAATACATATGGTGTTGCATTCCATTGTCCTATGCATAACCCACATATACTACTCATCAATAAGTCATTCCTTGACATTCGAAATGATAATCAACAATAGATCCAATCCACTACTCACGACGAATATCTGAGAAATGATTCCATGTATCACACTTCGCCCGGCTTTCTAAAGGGTACATCCAGTGGCGTCACTAGGATTGGTGTCACCCCCATGAACATCCTTCCTACACACAAATTCAAATATTTTATAGACAGTCATGTGCGGTAACTCATGGTGTCCCACCATGTACCTCCTTCCTGAACAAAACTTGAATACTTTTATAGACAGTCATTTTGGTGTCACCTCCTCTGATGGTATCTCCCGGTGCAGTCCGCATATAGAAAACGCCTGTCCAGAGGTAGGCTTGGTGTGCATATTTATAACAGGTTTAGTTTTGTTGTAATTACAATATTTATACTTACTCCAACTCCAACCGAAATACGACGATTGGTTAAGAAGCTAAGTGATCTTGTCTTGAATGGGGATTGAAAATCAGTTTGACACAACGCATGGTGTAGATTTATTTAAGAAAATGTGGCTACATATGGGGCTATGAGGAATGTAATCTTGAAGGAAATCAGAAACTGTACGTTTATTCGTATTATAAATATATCCGCCTAGTGTATTCATCACGTGTTTTCCGGCATTAATGTTGAGCATCTTATTATACTTTTTTTATAGATTTTATATTATTAAGATATTGTCCGTTATATTTTATGAAGATATAATCTGGGATTTTAGTCATAATTTTGATGTTGAGAGAATCATACAAATGACTGTTACTATAACCTGAAACTGTCAAGGTCTACTGTTAATTGTTTTGTGGTAGTGGTAGGGCTTAAGTCTATGTATGTGGTAAACATAATTACATACTTATGTAAGTAACGTCACTTAGTCGACTTTGTTACAATATGCAACTTAAATAGTCGGACACAGTCTATAGATTAAATAGTCTGACACAGTCTGTAGATTAAATAGTCTGACATAGATTTCATTCATTCCTTTCCAGTAGATGTATCTAGTGTTTCGACAGATAATAATTTTGCACATTTTACTTTAAGACTATCTTGGTATTTAACCACATGAGCAATACAGAATACGAGTAAGTTACGCTGCTATGATATAGGTTTTTCAGCATTTTTATCTGCATAGCGCCTCATATCGAGTACATACACTACACGAACATAACAGTTACTAGTTCTGCATCACCAGTTGATTCCAGGAATATCTCGGATTGCTGACGAGTACACTATTTTAAAAATACTCCCATGAATATCAGTTTCCAAATAATGGCCGTACCCCTATGTTCTCAAATTGAATCTATATCTTCTGAAAATCGCTATTAGTGTAACATATGTTAACCAGTCTGTCGTCTAATCATGGCCAATGATTGTAAGCGAGGGCCAGATCACATGATTCCTGTATTTATCAAGAACCAATAGATCGAATATATGGTAGCAAATAAGAGTCAAAATGTGAAGTATAGCCGGGTTTATTTCTGGCATTTTTTCGCAATAGAAAGGTGTTGACTTTAACACTTCGTTGTACATGATTTCTTACTTTTTATTGGAACATTGAGAGTTGTTTAGACAGTCCAATGTCGAAATGTACTTTCATGATCACGTTGGTAGTCCATTCTCATCGAAAATACCGACGCTACTCTCCCCGTCATGGTGGTTACATATGCATTTCTTTAATTCTCTCTAAGTGTCTTTTGGACGGCACAGGTAGCAGAACGAGTACCATGGAAGTAGCATCGATCTTAAAGCTGATTTAAAACTTGAGCAACATATACATCAAGTTCCCAAAATTAGGACAAGTATATGCCATCGTAAAAATATCTTTTTCAGTATTACCACGATATTAGAGTAACTAGCCTTGCATAACCTGAAGTCTACATGGCGTCCGCTTATCGATCATTTCCAGCAGTTATCAGACTGGAAATTAAATGCATTTTAATATATATCAAAGAACAACAAAAAGACACGTATATATATATATATATATATATATATATATATATATATATATATATATATATATATATATATATGTTCAAGGTAAGTGTTTTTATACGTAGTCGCCGTTCGTAAACTTTAAGACCCACGATGCTATATTCCTCCGGTATACATGTATGTGAAGAATAAATGTGCATGGGCATTCCTTTATTGAGTGAAGAACAGTCAGATTCATGGACGCGCGCAGCAGAGGTCGAGGGTGGTCACGTGATCCCACCCCTTGGGTTTGGGAAAAATACTGCATATTTATATATATATATATATATATATATATATATATATATATATATATATATATATATATATATATATATAATCATGCAAATGAAGCTGAAAATATGTATCAATATTCTATTCAAAAAATGCTTAGTAAATATTAGCTTTAGTTTCAGACTGCTTACTATACTATCTCTCCCGTGACTGACTGACCCCCCACCCCCCTTTGCGAAAAATCCTGTGGGCGCCCATGGTCACATTTATAGTTTGCATCGACACATGAAATGACAAACCAAAAGAATGATATTATTCATATTAATGTTGATTTCACTTTACTAGGGAATCATATTTTGTGATGCGTATTCTCTGTTCGTTTAAACAGCAAAGGAAGATCAATGATGAAACTATAGAACTATATAATCCGAGCGTGATCAGTTGCTATAAATACTATACATAAAGCTCGCTATGATTTTGGAAATGGCGAGTGCTTATACAAAATAAATGGAGTGGTTATACCATACTAATGGAGAGGTTATACAATATGAATAGATTGTTTATACAATATGAAACCGTTCGGGTGCCTTGGATGTGGAATATTGTGGGCTCGAACCCAAACCGAGTCAAACCAAAGAGTTATAAAAATGGTACTAGCAGCTGTATCGCTTACGCATTAAGAGGTTAGTGTTAAAACTAGAAGGTCTGGTGTCATGATAATGTGACTGGGTGAGACATGATGCTACATGTCTACGGTATGGCAGACCAGTGCAAAACTAACTTTAAACTGCCAGACAGCAGACATCGTAGCGATATGACTGAAAATGTTTAAAAGCTACGTTAAAAATATGTCTTCACTCTGCATAGACCTACTGCATATGCGATTATTCAAGGTATTGCGTTTTTTTTCTTCTCACCTTTGTTCTTTTTACAAAAGGCACGTGGCTATGTGATTAGGGATAATTGGAAGAGTAATCTTCTTAAACAAGGTTAAATTAAAGTGGTAATATTGTTGCATTATTAAATTCATGTATAACAACGTGGAATTTCGAGATTAATGCAAAGAATATGATGAATTTAAATTGCATTATATCTTCGTCTTAAGAAACGGTGAATGTTTGTAACATTTTTTTTATATTTTTTTTTTTTGGGGGGGAGGGTTGTTGTTTCGGTGCCAGAAAAAATATCAAGGAGGAGTTTATACTGCATGGTGTTGACGTTGTCTTTAGACAAGTCTTTGGGATGGTTTTAATTTTCTGCTTAATATGCGAAAGATGGATACTTAAAGTCGAAAATAAAAAAAAATATTTAAAAAAATATATATTTGGTGAATTTAGGTCTGCCACCTTGACATTTAAAATTGACTTGCAATAACATAAAATCTGAAATATTGAATAAATTTACATATCTTGGCGTTGTTTCTTCGATCCATGTTTCATTTCCAGAGACATGAATAATATTATCAGATCAAGATAGGAAAGTGACACTATTACATAAGAAATGCATTTATAAATCCACGAATATTGGTAGTACGCCGTTTGGTAGATTCTCTTGATAACTGATGGACGCCAAATTCAAATAATTTAAAGACGTTTGGTGTTATATACCAGCCATCAAAGTCCAAATGGTTCTCTTAGCTAATGGTTAAAAATGCACTAATTGTATTGTTAAGTACAGCTCCGATTAATCCAACAGGGAGTTGGGGTGGGGGAGCTGGTTGCCAGAAACTTATTATACAGTCAGGTTATTCATTTATTATAATTAACTGTGTTGACTAAATAATGAAATTAATAAACTATCAAGCCGCACATGTATTGATACTAATGAACAGTTGATAATAAACAATGCCCCGAAGGCGGAGGGGGGGGGGGGCAAGATGGAAGGATCAAAATATCCTGGCCTAGTCCTGGTCAAGTATTACCACAAGATGGTTAATATACAAAAGATGTTTATTAAATGTTGGCAAAAGGTTTAAGATAGACACTTGAAAAAGTAAACTAGATATATCCAGTTAAGAAATTTATTGTCCGGGTTAGATTGTGTGAAGTAGAGTTTAACAGGGCGTGGATAATGTTGAATTGTTTTCATTATCTTGGAACAGCGATTTTCGAATGTTTTTATTAAAATTGGACGGATGTATGCAGAAGATGCAGTAGAGAAATGTTTTATGTACAATTACATCTTTTGAGGTAAAAAGATATCGTATGATAAGATATTTTGTGTATCATAACCTTCTTCTCGTTTTTTTACCATGGGAAGGAATTACTTGTAAGTGAAGAAATGCATTTGCCTATGGTGAGAAAGATAGAGAAGAAAGAGTTCAGGCTCTCTTAAAAGAGGTGTCACTCATAACGATGTAGATACGGCTACATCTCAGGTAATAAGAGAGAAAGAGGTACGGGAATCCTGCAATGAGAGACAGTCTCCTTCTGATTATGAACGAACGAACTCTTGTTGCGCAAGCTTGTTCTTAATTTATACGCAATCTTCAACACATACTTACGGCCAAATATGGACCTTCGTCAAGATGCTATTGTTCGTCCCTTTCGAATTAGAACGAAGCTCCCATCTCTCCTCTATTGAACCGATCGTGCATGAGTACGTCACTAGACAGACGATTCTGCCACATCAGCTTACTTACTCAGTCAAAGAGAATTTTAGGAATTCGTTAGTTCAGCGACCTACACAACCTACCGAGTGTAATGTTTGCTAACCTTTCGATACAAGAGAAATGTATTGTGCAAGGGAGTTTTGCGTTTATTCATAAGGGCGCAATTTTATTAATAGTATATAGTTATAATACAGAAATAAATCTCAATATATTTTAGTAGAAAAATGCTTTGAATACAATTTAATGAAAAATTATTTGTAACACAATTTCGAAACAAATTCAATCTTATTATTTCAACCGTGAAATGGGCATGTATTACTGACGTTACCTGTGACGTATCAAAGAGAATGTATCGACGTTATCGTTTCAAACAAACTTGACTCAGACGTTGGCGGTATGTAGGCCAATAGCGGCTCATGTCTTATGAGAGCCATGCAACACACAGAAAACTGTGTCGAGCAATTGCTATGACACTTTGACTATTTTATTATTTCATAATACATACATACCTATATAATGAACAACACGACAACATGTGATTGATGTTGCCAAACCAGGGAAGGCAGCGCCTCTTCTGACTGGTTTGAATACATTAGAGCCGTTTCTATGGCGTTATCTCCGAGACACAATACCAAAAGGTACACATTCATACGATTCGTATAAAAACGTGAGAGACGAACCCCAATAACATTATCGGATCCCACTGGGCTGACAAAATAAAACAGCATCTACATCAATATGTTTGAGACGGCTTGGCGGTAATTACAAATTTCCCTAAGTTAGGTAAATACGGTAAGACTTTACTATATGTGTTGGTAGCGAAACATCTATACGGAGGTTTCAAAATTCAATACCTACAGCTTTGATGTAAAAGCTTGTCTATGAAATGCAGGTTAAAGTTGGCAGGTTCATTCACACTCTCTGTAGTAAAAACCTTAGCATTCGCGATGGATGTTACTGCAGTTTTTTTAAAGAAAGGTTCTTGTTACTAAATAAAAATTTAAATGCAGCATAAAATGAATCAGTTTTTGGAAATATTTTTTAACTAACGCAATAGCTTTGCAAATTTTTTATTTCAAGAAACAAAATATTTGATATAGCAAAACTATACCTGTGTGAGTATTAACACAGTCCATAAATATTCTCCTTATGAAACGAATTATACATTAAATGAATAGTAAACAAAGCACGCATTGTCTGTAATATAGAAAGAGTTCAGATTGTAGAAGTTCAAGCCACTATCACTGGAAAGAAATATGTCAACGCGGCTGAAGCTGACTTCGAGCCAGGTGGAAATGTCGCAGTTGGATCCATGGAAATCTCTGTTCATGGCATGGATAGATGTATTTCATTCTGGGTTGTACGTAGCTCAAATTTGGGGCTGGACCAGGTATTGTACGCATTCGACGTATCGGGTATTTTAGGTGTTACTGTATGAAGAATTCTCACCGGAGATGTATGCATTTTATGCTTTAAATTGACTCAGTTGTAATTGTATTCGTTCCCGTTCTGATGGTCCTGGTGCTGATGTTTCAGAATAGGCCCTTCTTGTGGGCGAAAAGCATGTAAATCACAAAGGAGTTGTCTAGTCGTTCCGAAGTTGATTTAACTTAGCTGGGCGGCGTGAAGTATGATGGTCGCAAGAGTTGCGGTCCGAGTCTGTTCCATAGATCACAATTATACGGGGTGACATCTTTATTCATACTATTCTCCACTTATTGTTATAATTAGATTTCTTGCTTATCATAACCTTCTTCTCATTTCTTGCTATGAGAAGAAATTGCACATAAGTTAAGAAATGTCTTTGCCCATGGTGAGAGAGATAGAGAAGAAAGAGTTCAGGCTCTCTTAAAAGAGGTGTCACTCATAACGATGTAGATACGGCTACATATCGAGTAATAAGAGAGAAGTCTCCTTCTGATTCTGAACGAACGAACTCTTGTTGCGCAAGCTTGTTCTTAATTTATACGCAATCTTCAACACATACTCACGGCCAAATATGGACATTCGTCAAGATGCTATTGTTCGTCCCTTTCGAATTAGAACGAAGCTCCCATCTCTCCTCTATTGAACTGATTGTGTCTGAGTATGTCACTAGCCAGACAATTCTGCCACATCAGCTTACTTACTCAGTGAAAGAGAATTTTAGGAACTCCATAGTTTAGCAATCTACACAACTTACCGAGTGTAATTTTTGCTGACATTTCCATACAAGAGAAATGCATAGTGCAAGGAAGCTTTGCGTTTGCTCATAAGGGCGCAATGTTTATTAAAATAGTATATAGTTGTACTACAAAAATAAATGAAATAAATCTCAGTATATTTATGTATGAAAATTACTTTCAGTATAAATTAAAAAAGAAAAATTACTTTAAATACAACTTAGAGAAAATATCAATCGTGTTATTTTTGCTCAAAAATTATGTCTTTATATATATACTAAACATCAGCATCATGCAGTTTTGAAATGCTATTGTTAAATTACTTGAATCATACCGCGTACTTTACATTAAAAGTCAGGTTGGCAGTAACATATGAACCAATTAATTAAATGATACATGATTAGTGCAGTTTTGTAGATGATAAATAACAGTTTCTACAGAAATATTAACTATATATGTACTGGAATATGAACTGTATAAAGATTGACGAGTTATATATATATATATATATATATATATATATATATATATATATATATATATATAAAGAATACATCATTTCCTCGTATCTCAGTCACTAAAGGTCTTCAAATTCATGTCAAGCCTCGGATTATGGACAAGAATTCAAACAGATTCAATAAAAGATGGAATAAAATTACCCACGATGCGTCCATGAGCCCTACTTAGGGAAAACTTAAATCGTCAATATCTATTCAAATCGGCAACCATCGAAGAACTAAAACAGCAGATGCATTCAGTTCACACAAAGGAACAATTGCAAACGCTTTGCTCTAAATTAAATAAGGATCAACAAAGACTCTCTGCAAAACTAAACAAAGTCAGAGAAAGAAAACTCAGAAGTCATGATCTGCAGCCAAGTCGCTGTTGTGAAGAAACTTCAATTGACGAAATTTCCTCTAAAAACAAACGTAAGAAGAAAAATCTCAGTAAAAGGAAGAATCACAAGCACTCTATAGCAAAAAAATAATTCAGCTGTTACTAACACAGTGGTCAATATCTCAAAGTTAAAACTTACAGAGGCAGAAATAAAACTTATGTCGAAGGGTTTGAGTTTCTGTCCCCGCCCAAAGACATATGAGTGAGGTAATCTAAAAAAGGACACCGAAGAATTCAGCCGCCGACTAAGACTCAAGTCCCATTTTGTCTTGCAGCCAATAAATAAATCCGAGGAAACGCTAAGCTGCCACCAACCCATATTCAGAAACAAAAATAATTGGACCCCACCAAAAAGTTCAATTCCAAATCCACAAGCCGTTATCAACTCAGTTTAAAACGACACTTCCCAACACTTCAACCATACTAACAGACACTCTAACTTGACAAAAGAAGAAAACGATGCCCTAAAATCACTGAAAAGAAGAACAGACATCATAATTATGCCTGCAGATTAGGGTTCCGCTGTGGTCGTTATGAATAGAGAAGACTACATTAGTGAAGCAAATAGGTAAGTAAGTGACGCTGTGGTCGTTATGAATAGAGAAGGCTACATTAGTGAAGAAAATAGGTAAATAGGTGATGCTAGGTTCTACCAAAAACTAGACCATGATCCGACACTGGAATATGCAAAAACCATCACAAGTATTATTGACGAACTGTACCAAATCGGAACATAGACCAGCAAACGAAAAACTACTTAAGCCCAGAAAACCCAAGGGCAGGTATATTGTATCTTCTACCTAAATTCCACAAACAAGGAAACCCGGTCAGACCTATAATCTCCGGTAACGGGCATCACACAGAGAGGATATCAGAATATTTGGATCATTTCATGAGACCACATGTCCACAAATTACCATCATATCTTCGGGACACAACAGTTTACCTCATAACAAGCAAAGCAACGAACCAATACTGCCAGATACATTGATTCTTCCTTAGAGGCCACATCTTTAAATACTATCATACCACACAACGACGGGATACAGGCGTGTAGAAGCATGGGAAACAAGAACTATAGACAGTCCATCCTCTTACTTCCTAGTCAAACTTCTGGAGCTTGTCCTAAAACTCATTAACTTTGAATTTAACGAAGAACACTACGTGCAAATCAATGGAACCGCAATGGTTACAAAATCGTCCCCTTCGTATGCAAATATGTTTAAGGGGAAACTGGAGGGTCAGCTTTTAGCATCGGTGGAACTTGCACCACACCAGTGGGTGAGCTTCATCGATGATATAGAAATGAAGTGGCAACATGGAAGAGAAAATCTGGATGATTTCATATCAAAGGCAAACAACTTCCATCCTTCAATAAAATTCACGGCAGAAGTCTCCTACTCAAACCACGTTTTCCTGGACACAACAAAAAGACTGGTAGGAAAAAAACTTCATATAGACATATACTCCAAACCAACCGACACACACCAGTATCTCCTCCCAACCAGCTGCCATCCAAAACATTGCATTAGGAACATAGCATATAGCCAGGCACTGAGAATACGCAGAATTTGCTCCGACGAAGAAACATTCCAAAAAAGGTCTGTAGAGTTATCTAAACATTTGACTTACAGAGGCTATGGCAAAGACCGGATTGCGGAGGCAACCCAAAAGGCGAAACAAACAAACCGCAATGACCTACTAAAATATAGAGAGAAGGAAAAGGCTGATAAGATATCATTTATCCTGACCTACCATCCAGACAACCCCAAAGTAGGTAAAATCATCGGGAAACACTGACCAATTGTGGAATCGTCTGACGCACTAAAGTTAATACTCACGAACAAACCTGCAGTAGCCTACCGGAGACCAAAAAACCTCGAAGATATCCTTGTCAGGGCGAAGCTAATATCAATCACTAACCAAGACCACACTAGTCAATCTGGCCCCTGTGGCGATAAAAGGTGCAAAACCTGCAAACATATGATAGAAACCAGGACTTTTTCTAGCACAGTGACTAAAGAAAAACTGAACATACATGGATCAAACAAAACGTGCAAAACAGAGAATGTAATTTATCTAATCACATGTAATATCTGCAGCATCCAGTATGTCGGAGAAACTGACAAACTACACAAAAGGACCAACATTCATTGATCTGATTGTATGACAAAGAAGCTGTACAGGAGCCAGTCTCAGAACACTTCTTCTGCCAGGGCCACACTTTCAGTGCTATAACACTTATAGCAATTGCTCACAACCCCAAATGGAGTTACGAAACCAGGGAAAAAAAAGAAATCTTACTGGATACACCGCCTTAGAACATTGAAACCAAGCGGTTTAAACCAATAAGACTAAAAAAAGAGAGCCATGCACAAATAAAATTACCTTTTTGCAGCCGGCATATTTTATTTCCAATAATTCTCCAAATTTACGTATTAGTCACCCAATAACCTATAATTAAAACTATGATAATGAAATATCTGGGATATAATTTGCGCGTACATAAATTCACATAAAATAATGGATTATCATTTCTAGGTCAATATAAAGTATCTTTCAGCATGTGCAACAAGTCATAGTCATATAATGTTTGACAAAGACAACGGTTTGTATGTTTTATTTGTTTGTCTTGTCTATATTTTGTACTTGCCTTTGAAAAAGACTCATTACATCTACTGTAGTCTAGAACACTAATGTACACATACTGTAGCCAAGAACAATCGTGGTCACATACTGTAGACAAGACAACTAGTGTTCACATAATGTAATCAAGAACAATAGCGTACCTCTAAGGTAGTCACAAGCACTAGTGCACACCTATTGCAGTCAAGAACACTAATGTACAAATGCTATAGTCAAGAACACTAGAGTACACCTACTGTACTGCATTCAATAACATTTTTGTACACATAATGTAGTCAAGAACATCAGTGTACACCTAGTGCAGAGAAGAATACTAGTGTTCACATGTTGCAGTCAAGAAGATTAGTGTACACCTGCTGTAGTCAAATGTATGTGTGTTTGTGTGATTTGGATTTTTAACGTAGCTTTAACAGGTTTTCAGTCATATCGCTACGATGTCTGCAGTGTAGCAGTTTAAAGTGATGTCTAGCACTGGGGCATCATGTCACATACACGTAGCATGGTATCCCACCCAGTCACATTATCCTGAAACCAGACCGACCGGTTCTAACACTAACCTCTTAATGCTGAACGCCAAGGGAGGCAGCTGTTAGTACCATTTTAATAATTATTTGGCATGACTCGGCCGGGATTCGAACCCATGACCTCCCAAATCCAAGGCGACTCCTCTAAGCGCTAAGCCACCGGAACTATATTTAAGAACACTAATGTACAAATGCTATAGTCAAGAACACTAGTGTACAACTAATGTAGTCAAGAACACTAGTATAGACATGTTGTAGATAAAAACACTAGCATACACATAATGAACTCAAGAACACCAATCTATACCTACTGTAGTCAAGAACTATAGTGAACACATTTAGCAGACAATAACACTATTGTATATATAATGTAGTCAAGGACACTAGTGTATACCTACTGTACTCAAGAACACCAGTGTACACAAATTGTAATCAAGAACACTAGTGTATACATACTGTATTGAAGAACATTAGTGTCCACCCATTGCAATCAAGAACATTAGTGTACACCTACTGTAGTCAAGAACACGTGTGTACACATATTGTAATCTAGAACACTTGTGTACACATACTGCAGTCAAGAACACTAGTGTGTACCTACTGTAGTCAAGAACACTAGTGTATACCTACTGTAGTCAAGAACACATGTTCACACATATTGTACTCGAGAACACTTGTGTACACATAATGTAGTTAAGGACGCTAATGTATACCTACTGTAGTCAAGAACACTGTTGTACACATATTGTCGTCAAGAACACTAGTGTAAACATATTGTAGTCACGAACACTAGTGTATACACGTGTAGTCAAGAGCACTAGTGTACACCTACTGTAGTCAAGAATAATAGTTTACACGTACTGTAGTCAAGAACATTAGTGTACAGATAATTTAGTCAAGAAAACTAGTGTACACCTACTGTAGTCAAGAAAACTAGTGGACACCTACTGTAGTCAAGAAAACTAGTGTGCACATATTGTAGTCAGGAAGACTTGTGTACGCATATTGCATTCAAGACTATTAGTGTACACCTACAGTAGCCAAGAACACCAGTACTCATATTGTAGACAAGAACACTAGTATACACATACTGCAGTCAAGAACATTAGTGTACACCTACAGTAGCCAAGAACACCAGTGTACACGTATTGTAGACAAGAACACTAGTATACACATACTGCAGTCAAGAACATTAGTGTACACCTACAGTAGCCAAGAACACCAGTACTCATATTGTAGACAAGAACACTAATGTACAATTACTGTAGTAAAGAATATTAGTGTACGCCTCCTGTAGTCAAGAACACCAGTGTATACATATTGTTGACAAGAACATTAGTGTACACATACTGTAACAAAACTTAGCGTAATGATTTTAGTTACCTCTACTATGGTTGGATCTTGTTCTTTTAACCTTCGTGATAGCAACTTTCTACGAAGGATAATTTAGCTAAATGATAATTGTAAAAAACGCGTTCCATGAAAATTTCTTCTTCTTTTGTTTTTGGTCGCTTAAATTAACAATTAAATCTGGGACCGTTTTTCTCTACAATGTGTGAATGACAATCACTTAATTGTAAATACCTATTTTTGAAACGGCACAATTTCCACGACTAGATTTAGTACAAACGTGCAAATTATTCTTAGAACAGCGAGTAGCTCATATTCCTTCCGTCCATTCTTAACCACTGAAAATTCACTTAATTACTGTCTTTCCAGGAAAACTACTTGAACGTTTATTATTAAATAGGACAATTTACCTCCGCAATAACTTGCGAAACGGGTTATTGAGAATCATACTTTTCGATAGGATAAAATTACACGTTTGGGTAATGAACGCATGGACTGTTTTGGCACGTTACATGCCAATTGGTTACATATATCCACGTCACTGACAACCCTGGACTTGTCTGATGTGGGGTTTCTCGCTGTAAACAACGGCGGATTATCTCCCAGTGCAACATCGTGTCAGTGTCTCCTTTCTAAGGAGCCAGAGTCATTCAGTGGTAAGCGTTCCGAAATTGCTCGAGTACGAATCTTACCATGTGATCAGCCCAAGTGGGTTATCGTGTTGTTTTCCTGGGCAAGGTACTTCGCTCCAATTTCCTCAACAATGAATAGTCTTCTTGTGGTACTGTGCCATAAAAAATTTAAACGAAGTCTGTTACGATTTATCTCCAAACCCTTCATAATTGTACCGTTAAAAAGTGTGTGACCTCTCAATATTCTCGTAATGCATTGGTGCTCTCATTTTACCCGGACGGCATTGACAGACTTTCAATTTAAATAGCTTTTACCTTGTTTTAATGGTTTACATTAGCAGTTGATTTGTGTCACTGAGAATCATCAAATGGTCTTGTCAGTAAATTTTTGTAACAAAATGATTTCATCCTGAAGGAGAAAAAAAACTTACAAATTATCCAGAAACCTTCTTTACTAACATCCCTGGTTTTACCACATATGCCACACGGTTTAGATTAAGCGTCTAACGGGTTCAGATAAAAAGCCTTTTAAAGCAGCTAATACGTGCATAAAATAACGGCTGTATTAGTGAAAGTAGGGATGCATTGTGCTAAGACAGATAACTTGAGAAGAAACGACACGACTCAATCATTCTTCCTCCATCGTCGGAATCCAGATTGTCCAATAATTGGTGATATCAAAAACACACATTTTTTCACTTGGAAGAGAATAAAAATATACACTTGAGAAGATAACACTCTTACGCTGTGTGGTTATCTAATGAAAATGCAAACTCTCTTTAGAAATAGGCAGTCTCTAAATTAGCTGTGTACGGAGACAGGATTTTACGGTACGAACAGTTTTTTATCGATCTGACTCCAGAAATTTCGCTACATCGTATAGTGAGTCAGATTTGGATATTAACGTAGCTTTAACAATTTTTCAGTCATATCGCTATGATGTCTGCAGTGTGGCAGTTTGTAGTGATGCCGCAGACTTGTAGCATGATGTCCCACCCAGTTACATTATCCTGACACCAGGCCGACCAGTCCTAATACTAACCTCTTAATGCTGAGCACCTAGTGAGGCAGCTGTTAGCACCATTTTTATGTCTTTGGTATGACCTGGCTGGGGTTCGAACCCGTGACCTCCCGCATCCCGTTGCAGCGTATGGAAATTCAGATACATGTCTGTAGCGCACTCTCGTATAGTTCCTGCGTTCATAGGACTTTTATATTATTCACTGTTAATTTTACCGCTTTTATGTTGGCCAGAATTTGGCTTATAGATGACACAGAATATATGCAAATGTGCAGAATTCTCAACCTCTCGGGTAATTTTGTTAAATAATTACGATAAATGAAATTAT
The DNA here is from genome assembly GCA_028554795.2 of Sinohyriopsis cumingii. Classification (NCBI taxonomy): domain Eukaryota; kingdom Metazoa; phylum Mollusca; class Bivalvia; order Unionida; family Unionidae; genus Sinohyriopsis; species Sinohyriopsis cumingii. The sequence continues at coordinate 48,439,345 of CM068834.1, forward strand.
GACTGAAACACAGCGCCATATGAAATATGTCAACAAAACGCATCAGTATGATGACACGGTTTCAAAGTCGATTTCATGCTATTGGCGATAAATGTGAAGAATTTGAACAACTGAAGCTTTATTTGCAACATAATTGTTCATAACTAACGGCAGGAATTTTAGTTTTTGGTTTATATAGCTAATGTTGGCTTTTGTACAGATGGTGCTAATATTCTGCTACTACGGTGTTGTCTTTATCGCGTTAAGGGACTATCCCCTCGTGAACAACGGGTTAGCAGAGATTAATAAGGTTCTCGAGGGCAAACTTGGAGGTGCGGGCCAAGCGTGATATATCCTTGACCATTAAACGTGAGTTGTGGGACCGGAAATACTTCATGATCGTCGACGGGACGCCACGAATTACATATGTTCCGTTGTTAAATTCGATATAATTTTTGCGTGAAAATCAAATATACATATATATATTATATTTACGGTTGAAACATTATCCATGATCTTGTACCAATTCTATTCTTTAATCACCCTTGGTGACAGGTTCATACCTTATTCATAGTTGTTTAGATCATATAATTTGACATCCTTGGCGATAGATGAAACATCGTTCACTTTTGGATTTAAATTCCAAACATTGATCCCCTATTAGGATTGATTCATATATCAATCATAATTGTTTATAAGGTTCATGGTTTTATTCTTGTTCGATTACTAGTTTACGTTGCATATTGTGATTGGCTCCAGCTCGGAACGATACAATTTCCTTAAATCATTTGTATGACTCGGTCCTCATCATTATGTTGGCTCCGTTTTTGGACTTGGTGTCAGATTCATTCATTGTTCAGTTACATTATAAATAAACATCTCGTTCACGAAATTTCTTTCAGTGTCTTCTCTAAACTTCAAACCGGGATACATCATGTTACACTAATACCAAACCGAGATACATCCTGTTACACTAATACCAAACCGGGATACATCCTGTTACACTAACATCAAAGTGAGCTACTTCCGTTTTCTACCCTCCACCCTTATATTTATGTCAATGGTGAGGTTGAAGTACTTGAAACTTAATGGAAACACCACTTGGATCATAAAACCCATCGAATGTGACATGGAATGAATCTTATCATGTAAATGCAAGTATGACAATAGTTGTATTATTTATTGATGTATAATGAATCGAGTTCGGTTCAACAACTTGGGGATGATCCCTTCCAACATCAGAGTTTTATCATCATTAGTAACCACTAAGCAAGTACTAATTCTCCATTCTAACTTTTCGTGCCATTCAAAAGTCAGTGCAAATTGTTTACCATGCAGTTTTATATTAATTGTTGTACGATATATCAGCCATTCTCAGGCATATGTATCCGATGTCTATATAAGAAAGTATACTTTATTCACCGAACTGTCACACTAATATACAGTACAGCGTTTAATTATTGTCTTATGTCGGTGTAGCTGGGGCATATGTGTGTTATTGCACAGCAGGTTCAGTTGCCTAAGAAGGTATCAGTCACGTACCGGTGAAGAATATTTTTTTTTACATGACATGTCAGTCTATGTCACAGGTGAGGATTTAGAAACGCCTTATGTTATTCTCACAGCGGTTGGATTAGCAGTATCTGCCTCTGAATAATTCGGCAATAAATGTAATTTCTGGGTAATAGCCATGCAATTTTCTACATGGAGGCAACTTGTATAATTGCTTATTTTACACAATAATTATTGGTTACTGCATTTGTACGGGAAAATATAAACTAGTTTTTCAGACAGTTACTGCACGACCCGTGAGAGTGAAGTAACCATCTGACAAAACGATTTCATATTTTCCGATACAAATGCAGTAACATTTTTATTGTATACTCATTTTCTTGTTCTACCTAAGGCATAATTATGAAAAATATACTACAAGAACAAAGTAACTGAATGCATGCTAGTAGTGAATAGGGATAGCGCAGGGACTATAGGGCATACCATTAAAAACACCCTTGGGTCAATATAGGGACAATGTAAATTTAACATGGGAAAAATGGCTGGGTCAATATAGGGACACGGGGAATTGAACATGGGAAAAATGGCCGGGTCAATATGGGGACAAGGGGAAAATAAATAGGGCTAGGCAATTGAAAGTCTATCTCTTTTCGAGAGATTGGAGTGGCCCTGAAAAGGGCCATTGGTTTTCTTCTTCTTTTAATTTCTTCTATTTCTCCACCAGCTTCTTATTTTCTCTGCTACACTTTTTCTCTTCTTTTCTTTCTTTTCTTCCTCCTTTTTCTTCTTTTTCTCTTCTTTCTGCTTCTCCTCTTCTTTCTTCCTCTTCTCATTTTCTTCTTCTTTTTCAATTTTTTCGTTCCATGCTCTCATCCTTATCCTTTCCTCTTCATCCTCCTTCTCCTCCTTTATTTCTTTCAACAGATCACTGATGATTTCCTTTAGTTTTCGTAAGTTGTTAATCTCCATCTTCACTCAATGGGGACTATAAGAATAGTGATCCTCGTTTAGCCTAACTAACATTTGCTCCATCATGCCCAAATTGTCCAGGACGTCTTGCAATTTTTTCATTTTATCAAGGTAGTTCGAAGCCATCTTCTTTTTTATTCTTTGCAGAATGGTGTGAATGACGAACTTTGTGGGTTCTTATAGTTAAAGCGCGGACGTGAAGGAAAACATCCCCCTAAGACACAGAATTTATATTACCTAGATCATTACTTGAAACGCGCGGACGTGAAGGAAAACATTCCCTACTTTTCTCATTTCATATTATCTACTATCCACATACGCTAACCAGCAATAAACTAACCCAAAATCTACCATCCACACACGCAAAGCATTAAAATCAAATCCCAATAATCTACTATCCACACTAACCTATGCTAGCGCTTATAAACACACAATCATATATATAAACACATAAACTCATACACTCACACTAGGAAAAAAGAGTCAGTGTTTATATTCTCACTACTTTACATACACACATTGGCAAATGGATTACTATTTCTTTTCTTGAGATTTGGGTAGTCCTGAAAAGGGCTGGTTTTTTTTCTCAAGAACTCCAGGACACCTGGTTAATGATGGCACCTTCCAGGTCTGGCACCACACACACATCTTCTACTCCAATCTTTCCAGTTGACTCGTTTGACTGGGAGCGCAGAGGGAGGATGATTGGCTTCATCACCCCAATCCTCTGTCTCTGGTATCTTGTAAGCCATCCTCTCTCCTATTTTCTTTTCCTCCTCTTCCTTTTGTCTTCTCTCCTCCTCTTCTTTCTTTATCCTTGTCTCTTCTACTATGGCCTCCGCGGCCAGTTCATTTACTATGCGCCTGGCATATTCCAGGTGCATCTGGAGTTCTAGCAGTTTCACAATTCTGGCATTCATTGTCTTGTCAACGAATGAACAGGGTAGCTAGACTGCCGAGCGATTTTCAATTTACCTAGATCATGAGCAAACAACGCGCGGACCTAAAAGCAACAATCACTCATTTTTTTACTATCCATTACTAATTTAAAAGTTTTCATTAATCACTTCAATATACTATTCACATACGCAAAGCAATCAAATCAAACCCCAAATCTACTCTCCACGCATGTCAAACAGCAAAAAAATTATGATCATTATCTATTATCCACACAAACACATACAATCTCACCAGAAAAGAGTCAGTGTTTATATTCACACTACTCTACATACAGGCATTGGCAAATCGATTGTTATTTCTTTTCTAGAGTACTGGGTAGCCCTGAAAAGGGCTGTTTTTTTTTTGCTTCTGTGAAGTTGAAGCTAGGGCGATCTTTTAGTTTTTAAGAATGCGACGTCCTCTGACGATAGACTTTCTGATGATAGGTCTGCTTCTTCGGAAAGAGAAGAAGAACTCTTTGGTGTCGAAACGACAATCGACAAAGCCTCTGTCAGGTTCAGGTTCTTGCTGCTGCTGTTGTTGCTGTTGCTGCTCTCTCTGCTGTTTCTGAAGTCTGCACTTCTCTGTCCATTCTTCTTTCTCCCTGTTCACGTCTTCTCTGAAGAGCTCTTCTATCAGGTCTTCAGTGACTTTTAACATTCTCACATTCTCTCTCTCTTCTGGCTTCGGTATCAGACTGTGTCTGACCCTATGCAAATTCACGTAGGCTTCGTTTAGCTTAGCTAGTTTGGAGCACATCTTCGTAGGATGATGAGTCGACAATGGATGGTTAGACTGGAGACTACCCCGGCTTTAAAGTCAAAGCGCGGACGTGAAGGAAAACATCCCTCCACGGTTTTTGAGCCGCAACGTTCAATGAGTGTCATGAGAGGGATAGTAAGAAGTCAAAGAGCATGAATCAAAATTCTTATAGCCAAACAAACCACAAAGGCATTTTTTCTTCAAAACACAACATTTTTTAAATTCAAAATCACTTAACACTAACAAACAACTATAACATTTTTAACAATAATCCAACAATATAACATCAAACATTTTTTCAAATTACAAACATTTTTTTCAATTAACACTCTACTTTAAACAGGGTTGACAACGTTGTGAATGAAATTGTGATTTCCACTGTTGGAAGTCATTAGGCCATTGATGGACACTACGTTTCCTAGCTTGAGACAAAAGATAAGCATAATGGTCACAAAGCCATTGATCTACTTTCACATCGTTTCTAAAAGAAGAACGAGGATGAAAATGAGTCACTAAATGTTCTAAGGAATAGCCCAGGCTACGATGATGCAGAAAATACACACAATATTGTCCACACACCAAGGAATCTGTGCCTTGTAATTTCACATTATTGAATTGGGTGGTTTGAGCATTTCTTCTCATAAAGTCAATGATATCGTCTTCCAAAGGGGGCAATCCATACGAATCGAAATATTCCACACATCCTTCTTGAGGAAAGTAGACGGGTACCCAGTGGGTTCCTGGGAGATGACTGTCGTCCGTGTTGATCACATAAGCTAGATGGTCTTGAGGTTTGCGATGAGGGAGTTATCTTTAGGACAGACGACAGGATTCCAAGAAGCCGTGTACGAACTGTGGTTCAAAAGGTAATGAAGTTCCCAGGTATCCATTTGTGTGTTGTTTTTTTCTTCACAGGTAATAATAAGTCATCAATTCGATCCTGACTTTTTGCTTGAAAATGTCTGACAAATAACCGTTTCTTCGCTTCGTCTCCCCACTCTGATTCAGGAGAGCTTCGATACGATGGATCTCTTGAGTGGTTAATGGTGGACAAGAATGTTCACGCAAGTCTTTATACCACTGGTGCAACACGACTTAGTCCGAGATGAGACTCCAAGCTTCGTCCAGATACTCGTCCAATTTTTCTTCTTGACTCAGCATCAGGCATTTATCGTGTTGAATTTGACTGGGATGGTCGTTTTGACATCCATAGCAATCTTTCTTGATCAGTTCCGTAATTTTTTTGACCAAGTGTTTGGCAAAACAGAGACTAAATGGGCTTCTTGTTCTGGCCATCTCGACTTCATCATGACAACTTCTTCGTCTTTGTCTTGGGATTCTTCTACGGTCTTCTTACATTTCATCTCCAAAGTTTCTCCACTAGGTAAAGAGGAATAAGTCTTCCATAGCTTCTAATAATCTAGAATGACTTCTCTCAAACTGTTGATTTCTATGGCATTATCAAATTCTGCATACAGAATGACGTTCACCGTTTCATCAGGGATTCGGTTTGCAAACTGAATTTCTACTCGAATCTGGCCGGATTTTATAGGGTGGAAATGTCCCTCGTCGCTGCCTTGGTCTGGAGTGAAATCATAAGCCCACAAAGCGTAGCCTCCTGCATAATCGTCGTACGTAATGCCTCGACTGGTGTTGGTTCCTAACTGACCGGTGACTTCGTACAGGGACAAGTACGATCTCAAGTAATTCTTCTTGTCAAAATCAGGTTCGAAAGGTCGGGTACACAAGGTCTTGCCATCGCGACTGACTTCGATCTTGGACACGCCAAAAGGGTTGAAAGAAGAAAGGATTTTTTAGCCAAAGCTCCGTTGAAGGCTTCATTGCTCACGATACCAACGATTAAACGTTTGGGTAGCTGTCCTTGGAACAGATGATCTTCGATCATGGATCGTTGACCCTTGGGAATGGTGAAGGTTTTCACTTCCACGCGTCGTATCGGATACTTAGCGGTCCTTCTGCTCAACGTCTGACTTATGTCGTTTCCCACTTTAGGTAACACTTCCACGCGTCGTACGTAGAGCCTGGCTTACTCGATGACAGTTTTGCAAGCAGTAGTACCTATCAAATGGAAAGCGGCACTACTACGACTCAGTCTCAGGCGAACATTCGCCACATTCAGCAAATATTTCTCTTGTAACCACATGTCCAAATGCAAACGATCCATCAGTTCTAAACTCTGTCCGTCTTTCATTTTTTCTCTTCGTTCTAGGAATCCCTCATTTTTTGGTTTAGTTTTATCCTTTGTATCAGTTTCAAATGTTTCAAACTTGTTAGCTTCGTCAGCTTCCCATACCACACAGACATTGAGATGAGTGTTCTTGGCGTCTATTCCGTACGTCAAGAGATTTTCCAGGTAGGCACGATAAGGGTAAGTATCCATGCTGCTACTGACTAGTTTGTTATTCAAGTACAAGTCCACTCCACTGAACAAGGAATGCATGAAATTGTTGACGGGAGTTATTACCTCATCACCATCTAGGGGCGAATTGTCCTCATCGACAACTTTGACTTTCAGGTACAAGTAACTGCTATTCAGATCGATGTAATCTTCGGGCTGTCCTTTGATTTCAAACTCGATGGGAGCTGAGGCTGTCAAAGAGGAGACGGGGTGAAATTCCACCCACTGGGATTCTTGCATGGTCATCATGGTGGGGGGCATGGCAAACAGATCCAGTTCCGACTTGGAACAAGCGCAAGATCCTCGGTGCATCATTTTTTTCTGTGTCTCAATACTTTAATAATCGAAAACGTCTTAGTCTCGAACGGTTCTTCTTTTCTTTGTCTTTCTAGCTTTATAAGTGTGAAGTCTGGTGAAAGGGTGTTTTCTTCGTCGTCTCTTTCTGCCTTGTCCTTGCTGAATGCCTGACTCGGTAGCGTGCAGGGCATTTATAGGTGTTTCTCGTCGGTCCAAAAGGTCTTTGCCCGTTTGCAGCAAGACATTTTTGCATGCCCTCGTGAAGGCTTCTTTAGGGTTTTGTTTGTCGATGATGACATTTTGGAGAAATTCTTTGCCTTGCGTCAGTGCTGCATCTTTCAAGGCGTACAATCCGCGTGTCACCATCGGTTTCAACACCGGGGCCACCGAACGAAAGGCCGATTTTAACATATCTCCTAAACCGTCTCCTCGCTGTCGAGCAACCCCTCGATACACTGGATACATGACTTACGAGTCGTGAGAGAACCGTTTTCGAAAATGGAGTTTCACCGTGACTTTTCCTTTGGTGAATGGAATATTTTGTCCCAGATTTCCTTTTATAGCAATGTTGATCGTGTCCAAATAAGACTTGCTGACAGGCAAATAGTGAGGATGTACAACTTTGCGGTGGACGTGATAAGTGTCTCCACCTTCCTCGTCAGTGTTCATGACAGAATCCACTTTGAAAGGAATGACACGCAGTAACGGTACGGAGGTGTGTCCCACCACGTTGTACTCCACCACATCGGAGTACACAAACATCAAATTCAGTCCTTGGTTCAGTTCTACCGGGGTACGAAAATACTTGGCAAAAGTAGCGTTGTCAGAAATGACTAGTAATTAGCCTTTTTCTTTTTCTACTTTCTTCCTCATCTCCATGTCCCCGCCCAACATGGCAAACAATTCAGGACAAAATAAGAAAGACATGATTTTACGCCCCTCAGGAAATTTCATCAGGAAGCGACGAGCTGTTTTGTGGTACTCCAGGGTGACACTTTTATTGACACTCTCCAAAGCTTTCAGAAACACAACATTAAACCTGGAGGCTATGGTGCTGACCAAATGTTGATCACTAAAATAATAGCCTGCGGGAATGAACAAGTGATAGTCGGTCCACTTTGGATTTTTTGTGTTAGGGGTTTTCTTGTCATATTTGCTATGGGTATCCAAATACTGTTGCATTTGCTCGCCATGAACTTCCACCGTAAAAGAATTTTGATTAGGAAGGACATTGTGGACTTGGGTCGGTGAATGATTTCCACTAAAGCCACTTCCCAATGGGCTTCGTGATCTAATGGGATGGCCTGAGGTAATTTGGCCGTGTAACAGCACAACGTGTTGTGGGGAAACATCTCCATGGAACTCACTGGGTAAGGTTAAGTAAAATTGGTTTTGGTGACTCATAATTCCAGAGTTCTGTGGCTGTCCGAGGGGTTACTGGATGTCAGAGGCGTGTCTCCGCTCAAAATGGGGTTATTATTGTTGTTGGAGTGGTGACTGACACTGGCACTGGACACAAGGTTCCCGTGGTTCCCGTTCGAGGAGAATTTCAGGGAGGGATTGGGAAGCAGGTAACCGATGCAACTGCTTAATAAAATGGTCCACAATTGTTTGTCTCCTTGTTGCAAACTCAAATTGGCGATGGCTGCCCCGATGACACAATACACCATGAAGATTTGGCAGAAAAAGACGATTTGCGTTTTAGGCACACGTTCTCCACACCACACCCACAAAGGTTGTTTTTGTAAATCTTGCAGAGAAGAACTAGGTGAAGGAGTGGTCGACGTAGCTGCGTCTGTGTGAAAGGGCATGATGGTCACTTCTTTTTATAGTCGATGACTTGCGAAGCGTCGATCCAAGAATCAAAACTGGGTGGATATCCTTTCCAACGTACTTTGACTTCTTTGACACGTCGTTTGCCCACTTTACGGGTTATGCGTTCGAGAATGCTTTCGATGTCGTACACGTCGTCTTCTTTTTGGTGATACGTTGTAACTCGGGCAAATAAAACGTTCATTTGAGTACTTCTCCGTTCATGTCTTCCAATTTATAGACGGCAGGATGACTGCCATGCACTCGTCCAGTGACACGAAACAATTCGGTCATCCAGTTAGGTAAGTAACCTTTGTCGAAAGTGCGTTTGGTTTTGCCAATGCGCACCCAATCTCCTACGGTCAACTCTCCACTTTTCTTGGGGACAGCCCTCGTCGGGGACGTACCAAACAGGCGCTCAAACACCAGCACTTCGTTGTCGGGAGTCACTCCTTGCGGGGCACGTCCAATGCTCCGATGGTAAGATTGGTTGTACGCTTGCATCAGGTGCGGTAAGATGTCGATGTACTTCAGAGTGTGGTGATGCGTAAAATATTTCCACATGCGTTCTTTCAAAGTGCTTTGAAAACGTTCCACGATGCTGGCTTTGGTTTCGGGATTCTCGGTGGTAATAAAATGAATGTCACGTTTCTTTAATTCTTTTTGGAAAGCTTGGTTCACAAATTCGGTACCTTTGTCCGTTTGACATCGAAGAGGGCGACGACCGCTTTGTTTCAACGCCCGTTGCAGGGCTCGCACTAACTCGCTGCTCGATTTGGAAGTCAAGGGCACGACCCAGGCAAATTTGGAAAAGATGTCGATGACACAAAACAAATATTTGTAGCCACGATTGTAGCTGGCCAAATGAGAGACATCGGCTAAATCGGCTTGCCATTGATGATCGATGCCTTCCACTCGGGTGCAACTTCTGGAAAACTTGCGTCGAATGGGTTTGTGTAAAGTGTAGGCAGCTTGTTCTTGTAACCATCGTTGCACTTGAGGTAAACGGAGACTTTTCAGTCGAGTTTTGTCAGCACGATACAATTTTTGAACTCCTGCGTAACCTGCAGGATGGGAGGGATCGTAGTAAATGCTGGCTAACACCTTCTCCATTTTTTTTGGTGTGTTAATAAGTCACCCACTCTTCGGTGATGCTACTTTGCGTGGGACGAAAGGGTGGTTTAGAAACGGATTTACGTGTCCGATGGGCTACGGGAGTAGAAGTCGAAGGTAGTGGTGGTGGAGGTGGCAATGGAATGGCTTTGGTCTTCTTTTCTTTTTTCACTTCTGGTTTCCCTTCTTTCTTTTTCACTTCTGTCGAAGGAGGAGCGGACATCATCTTTTTAACCCAAAGACGTTCAAACAACATTCGTACACGGTATCGATGACATCTTTTGAGGCTGATTGAATGAGTTTTTTCGTAGGGGTGGAGAAGCTTTGGACAGGACAGATAACATGTCCCCATGTTTGAGTAAACGAGTAGGCAGTCCTTTCCTTTTTTTTGCTTGGGGTTGTTTAGAAGAGGGATGTTTTCTGGAGGGTGACATCTTTGAGTCTTCAGCACCAAAAACAGATACCCCTACTTATTCACAGGCCTTTTTTATACTGGAACGCGTCGCCACTGGTTGTCTTTATGCGTCGTCCCAAATTGAATGGATACAGTTCTTGTAATAATTGATGGTAATGATCCACGGTTTGAATATGGTCATTGAGTTCCTTCCACGGAATCTGTTCAATCACTTGTGACATAAGCCGTGGCATGGATTCCTGATTTTATAGTCTCTTTATTTCGGAAGCAATAAAGGTACTTTCTAACTAGACATCTTTGTTCTCCAGTAGGGAATCTAAATCTTGCATACTGTAACCTACACTTCAGAGTTTGTCTAAATGTTTCGTCTTCCGCTAAGCAGATTCCACGTAAAATATGTTGGTAATCATTTAACTCGTCTTCGTCAATACGTTGCTCTAGGTGAATCTCGAAGTAACCAAAATTACGAACATTTAGTTCATTCACTAACTGAAAGTGATGAACAAGGTCTGACCACTGAAACAATTTCTGACCAATCAGTCCTCTTATACCATTCAGGTACCAGTGGTTAAAGATCTGGTGACGTAACGGATGCAACGTTTGACTTGTATTTTGACCAGCTCTCGGTAAATGCGTTCTCTCAACTCCACAGGCAAAGCACGAATGTTCTCTTGTAAAGTATCCATGAATAGGTCATACTAAATCCTCTTTCTGACACAAGAGATGTACCGTTTGCACAGACATGGTTTTACTTCAGTGTCGAATTTAAATCGTTTAGTCACTAATTTACACATTACAATTCGTTCAGAAGTTTCCTCTTTCACTAAGTTGACATTGCGTAAAAGATGTTGGTAATTCGTAACTCTTCCTCTGGAATTCGATGCAGTAAGTTTACAATGTAGTAGATAGAATCATCCAGAGCAAACCAATCCTTTTTAAAACTAGGGGATCATTGATCAATGTCTGTCCAATGGAACACTTTCAACTGTATCAGTCCTTGTATAGCATTCAGGTACCAGTGGTTCAAACACCGGTGACGTAACGGATGCAGTTGTTTTTTTTACGTTTGACTTGTATTTTGACCAGCTCTCGGTAAATGCGTTCTCTCAACTCCACAGGCAAAGCACGAATGTTCTCTAGCAAAGCATCCATGAATAGGTCAGTCCGTACAATTCACAATCTTCTCCTAGAGCAAAAGTAATCCACATAGTGAGTAATTTCTGGCCACTGCCATTCAGGGTAACGTCCAAGAATCTCATTGAACTCTTTTGATGTAAACGGTCTAGAGTAATATAATAGGACGAATGCACACTTGACCCAGAGAAATCTAACACACTGGTTGACTTTTTTCACTTTCCTCTTGTGAATTTCTCGGCAAAAATGTTCTACAGTCACCCATTGAGATTTCACTCTGGCAAATTCCTGCCAAACTTCCTTGTAAATCTTCTCTTGCAGTTCTTTAGGTAATGATTCAATATCGTTTTTGAAATGAAGTTTAAATACTGGTCTCGGTGATGTTCAACATTTGACTCCTAACCAATCTGGTTTCTTCTTCTTCGTCAACGACATGGTAAGTTACTTCAATGTCTCGGTCCCACTAAGGGTAAGTAATGACAATTCGGTGACCATTGAGCATGTTCTACGTAGGCCGAATCTTGTGGTTCCCAGTGGTGAAAACACACCGCAACTGAAGCACTTGACTTTATCCCCTTCGCCCAAGTAGAAAAATCCGGCTCTGCCTAATTCTTCGGGGGTCGGTCCTCCCAGATACTTAGGCCATTTTCCTTTGAACGATTGAAGACGATTTTCAAAGTCGCAGTATTCCGACAAACGCACAGGGAACGAATATTCGTCTTTCACAGGTTCGTTTCGATGAGGGTTGGGTGACATGGACAGGAGTTTGCTCAGGGCTGGATGACATCCGCAGGGAGGTAGACGTGAAGGTCGACATTCACCTTTAAAACGAAACCCACTAAAGTGTCCAAGAGGACAAGCGGCATCGCTTTCGCATCCCTCAGGTTTGACACGCACAGCATCACTTTCCATGATAGGGGCAGTGAGAACAAAGTTCCCATGATGCTTTACGGCATCGCTAAGGTCACAGCATACAGCATCGTACCCATCGCAAGGCTCACAATCGCATTTCACTTCAGAAGCCCCAAACTTGAATTGTGCCCTTCTGAACTTCTTTTGTGTTTCTCTGAAAGTATTCATCTTGTTCGCTTGGTCTTGGTAGTCACAATGAACTATCGATCTTGCCTATGGTTCCTTTTTATATACAGACCAATACCGACGTGTCCATACGGTAAGGTGAAATGATTGGGAAGTCGCACTCGCTTCTGGTACACGATTTGATAGACTTTTTCCAAGGGTCGAATGACGATGTGGTCAGTGGGTAAACGTACAATCTTGTTGGGCTGATGGGTGATCACTTTAAAGTGTTCATCTTCTCTAGACTGCAAGGCTTCTTTCAATACCCCAAAGTTGACCACACGACTGGTACGATAGTTCAGAGTCAATCCTTTCACTTTACACGTCGTCTGTACTTCTCCTTGTTTGTCCCGGTATTCGTAACCGTAATTTTTGGGACCACCACTTTCGAAACTTAGAATCTTGTCGTCGGGGTGCTCGTCTGTCCAGGCTCCTAAACGGTCTCCTTCGATGTCAGGGTGCTGTTGACTCGGGTGATGGATGTAAATGCAACTGTCCGTATCAAAGTACAGTACGCGTTCCCCTAACAGTTCTAAAGCTTCGTACAATTTTAAGCGAGCATGAGCTGTCACGTAAGCCGCAATGATGACATTTCCAAAAGGGTCGTCTTGTACAAAGTCCAGATCTTCTTCGTAATTCACTAAGATCAAATTTTCGCGAACGACGTCCACGTGTTTCATGAATTTGGTTTTGTCGTGAATCATCTGGAAGTAGCGGGAAGGTTCTGTCAAATATTCCGTTTTGGGTAAACACGGGCGTTGTGCCATTTTGCCCCACAAGCAATTTAACATCACTTTGGCAAACGATCGCCTGCCTTCGTTTTTCTCGATGTGATCTAAAGTGATGCCTTCTTGTGCCCAGTATTTCTCTTTGAATGTCTTTTGGTCTTGGGGAGTGCGACACCAGGAAGGATAGCCGCTGGCTTCTTGTTTCAGTTTCAAAAAGGCATTCACGTAGTCTGCGAAAATGCCTTTCTGCGTGGGGTCACCCTTGTGGTATTGTTGTGTCTTGGGAAAGTGACAAATTTCGTACACTTCTAACAGTTGGTATCCCATGTCCAAAGCTTTGAACAATTCTACGCTGACCCACGTCCCCGTTAAGGCCCGTTCTTCCTGGGTGTGATGACAAGGTTGATCTTGGTTGCACGTTTCGGCACAAGTACGACACAAAGGAAACATCAGTTTGCCTTGGCAATGGTGAGGTAAGACGGGATGGTACAAGTCCGTGGGAGGCAAAACTTTGCACTTGATCAAGCCTTCGTATTGTCGAATGTTTTTCAGGTCGATGTGTTCCGTGAACAATTGTGGGTGCCCTGCAGGAAAGCGACAATATTTGCACACGTAGGGATACAGCGAACACACGTCCAAATATTTGATTTCTTCTCCTTTCTCTTCGTCGGCTTGGTACAGCAAACAGGTGGCATTGGTCATTCCTCCGCACAAACTATCACTCGGGTTCAGGGGGTCCATGAACTGGTAACATTCCACGAGGCGTTTAAACTCGGGATCGGTTTTCAAACGGTGATCGTATTCGTGTTCCCACATTTCCACCACTTGGTATCCTTCCTGTTCTAACTTTAGGCGTCGCTGACAAGTGGCCTGGTACAAGTCTTCCATGGTTCGTTGTAAAAACTGATTTTTAGTGCCACGGTCAGGGTAACAGACAGGACATCCGTGAAATAAGCAACCGTTAAACTCGTACACGATCTTGGGGTTTTCTAAGTACCAGCCATCGACCGAATGCGTTCCGATGGTCTTTTCTCCTCCTCCGTTGCGGGCATGCTGAATCCACTTGTCTCCCTTGTCACACAAGTAATGTAACCAGCGTAGGGCTTTGACCGAGTATTGACGTTTGACATAGTTGGTCGTTTGAGGACTGATGACAGCCACGGTGTTTTCAGGCATGAATCGTTGCCTGTACACTAAGGAACACGCTTTGGCAATGGTGCAAGCTTCTTTCAAAGGATCGACCCCTCCGTGTTCCATGAACAGTTCTCGAAATTTTCCACAGCAACGTCGTAAAATGTCCACGTCGGAACGACAATACTTTAGCATTTCTTCCTGAAAGTCGAAAGGGTCGGAGGCATGAGCCTGGTACCAAGCGTAGAAAGCTTCTCTTTGTTCGGTACGCATGTTGTCGGGGTCGTAATAGTGAGCCTCAGGCAAATGGTGTAGAACGGCATGTTGATTGGCTTCCGTACTGAAAAAGTGAGGAAAATAACCTTTAGCCATTTCTGTCATTCCAAACGTTTTAGGCATTCGACTCAAAGGCATGGCCAAGTAACTCATCGAATCTTTAAACTGTACTTGTCCCACTTGCATGAAAATGATTTTGGCTCCGTTCAAAGTGACTTTAGGACATTCGGTGCCATGTTCCATATAGTACCTCAAAAGAAACTGTCCATCGTATCCGGAGAAATTGTGAGCCATCACCGTGGCATGGCAATGACAATCTCCGTAACGTTCGATGTCCTCTTGGCTCCACGTCTTGTCGATGGGGTCTAAGACCCATCGAACGAAATCGGCTAGCGTGTTCGGTCCCCGAAAGATTTTTTCGCGCCCTCCAGGAATCTTACAGTAAGGGCAAGCACTCACGATAAGTTCTTGAATGCACTTTTCGCACGCTCGATGAGCCACGCAGAAATTAGGAATTGAATACCAGTCTCTTGCATGCATTCGAAATCGAAAAAGATGAAATTGCCTTTCTTCTTGTGTCCATCCTCTTTCTCTGGTTGGTATTTTTGCACGTAGCAATGGTATTCCAAGTCTACGATGTGGTGACAAATGTGACATTTTTTCTTTCCTAAACATACGTGTGCCTTGGCACTATTGGTACATATGTCTTGTCCACACGTGGGGCACAATCTAAGCAGCTGACAAGCGCATTTCTTCTCTGAACCTTGTGTTTTCAAATGCTGTTGGTAACAGGCAGGGCTGACAAACGTGCGCAGACAAGTGAAACAATGCACTGGTTCTTGTCCTTCGCTCAGACAGGGTGGAGAGGCCAAAGATCTTGAGCATTTCAATCCACAATGCTTGTGTTGCTCTCGATTGTTATAGCCATAGTCACATTTCTCACAATAATAACCGTATCCCAGGAATCCGGTGATAGTGGTAATGGTATCGAAATGGTCATCGTGATGATAGACGTGAATGTATTTTCCATCCTTAAAGTCTTTCCCTCGAAACAACAGAGGCCCACGCATTTCTTGAGGGTGCACTTTCAAGGTGTAGCGTGGAGCTAGGACATCTTGCAATTTTTTGCATTTCAGGAATGCCTCAGGGTGTGTCTTTGGGCAAGTCGGCTTGTTGCAACAGGAGTTCTGCTTCACTTCCTTGTTTGGCTCGATCCGATTTTCGAATATTCTCCCAGGCTCTTTTCCATTCTACCGTGTCGTTTTTGTTGGCATAGGTTCGTCCCACCACAATAGCCCTGGCTAAACACATCTGGTCTTGAGGGTTGTGAATTTGGACGAGGCTACGCTTAATGCTCCGAAGGTCGTTCACCAATAACATATTTTTGCGTCCAGTCCCTTGAGGAGCAGAGACGTGGGTCATAAACAGTGTGGCTTTTCCGTCGGTGATGTCAAACTGGTCATTGGATTGTTGTACGTGTTGAATTTTGTCCATGACTTTGGAAGGGGTCAATTCTGCAGGGCTAAACTCGATCCAAACAGGGGATTTCAAGCCGTCGTGTTGTATGGACAGTCTCAAGCGATCGTCTTCTTTGGCTTGACATTGTCGCTTGAGTGTGGTAAGCAAAGAATCCCACATCTCAGTGATGAACCCTTCTGCTTTCTCTAACGGTACGTCGGCCTTGAAATTTTTAAACTTCACCGTGTAGGTGTAAGCCGTGGTTCTAAATTTTCTAGAGGAGCGCTTTTCTGTCTCTCGAATGGAATAGTAATTTTCAGGGTTGACTAAGGGTGGTGAACTTTGTTTAGAGGAAGACTCTCTGGGTTTGAATTCTGGTTCACTCATGTCCTCTTCAAATTCACTGGCATGAATTTGTGCCAAGACTTCAGCCCTGGTACGAGGCGATAGATCACGTTTCTGCCTCTTACTTTCTTCTTTCTTCTCAAATGAATTGAATCGTTTCATCTTGACTGCAAAAAGTCAAATGACTAAAATTTAAACACCATGGACTAATTTATAGTCATGGCAGACCAGCGTATATAAAAGGGTGTGTGTCTTGTCCTTTCACTATTCATTTCACTCTCAAACCGAGCACAACGATGGAAGAGACTACCCAAATCGAACGTTTCATCAGAGCTTTGCGAGCGGTCATTAGAAAATTCTCTTCAGACCAGCCGACAGACTACTCTCCTTCCTTGCGAGATAAAAGCGAAGATACTTGCTATATCTGTCAGAAGAAAGGGCATTGGTCTTCAGAGTGTCCAGACCGTCAAAAAAGAAAAACAGGGATTAGAAAAGACAAAAGTCAAGATACCTGTTATTATTGTCAAGAAAAAGGACATTGGTCTCCAGATTGCCCAAAAAAGAAACAAGAGGAGTCAGAAGAAGAGAGGGATTCTTCAGAGGAAGAAGAGGAAGAAAGACAGGTGAAGAAAAAGAAACAGGAGAAGAAAAGAAGAAGGGAAGAAAGTGAAGAGGAAGAAGAGGAAAAGACTGCGACGGTGAAGAAATTTAAAAAACAGAGAGAGTAAATAATGAGACAGATGAAGTCTATGAACTTTTTTAGAGTGTTTTGTTGTGAAATGTGAATTGAATTGTAAATATTTATAAAAGAATAAATTAATTATAATAGGTAAGTGTCTTTGTGATTTTTAATTTTAAAATAAGAACCTACACTCTCTCTCTCATACACACACACACACACGCACACACGTACTATATGGGTAAAATGTTTTTTTTTTTAGTTATTGGCAATTGAAAGTCTATCTCTTTTCGAGAGACGTGGGTGGCCCTGAAAAGGGCCTTTTTGGTGTAGGGATGAGTTTAAGCAATCAACTTTAACCGCCTTAAGCCTTTGCCACGGCCAAGGCCTACTTCTGGACTGCGTACTGTTGTTGATGATGATGATGATTTGGTTGAAATCACTAAGGGTGGCACGATAGGCTTAGTCACAGGGTTGGCGTGTTTAGCTCGGGAAGGTCGTATTCTCTTCGGTCGTAATAAAGAAGTCTGATACATTTGTTTCAGACTTCTTAACTCCGCTAAAATGTCTAACAGTATCGTGACCGTTTGATTTTCACACCCTTGTTTCTTTGCTGCTGCTTCTTGTTGATGTTTTTTTTCTTACCTCTTCTTCTTGCTGTTGTTGCTGTAGGAGAAAAGCTTGTTCCGCTTCCTTTTGCTGTTGTATAAATTTCTCCAATTCTTCTTTCTGTCTCTGTCTAAAATTCTCCACGTGCGGTAATGAAGAAGGTGACGAAGGTTCCGGAACAAATTCTTGCGAGGTAAGAAAATCCACAAAATCCCAATTTACCTCTTCTGAAAGTAAGTCCGGGTTCCCATGGGTGGTCTCCACTGCTGGTGCACCCCAATTGATCGTTTTCTGAGTTTCCGTCATGTTGAATAACTGTCGCATGAATTGACTGCGCACAGGCGCTAGCAAATCTATATAGACCACTTGACGTCACAGACTGCTCTCTTCGGATTGGATGCGAGCTGACTGAATTTTGTAACGCGTGTTTGGATTGGTCAATGAACTCAATCCGTTTCAATCCTTCCTCTGCCTATAAATAAGCGCAGTTCACTGCATTGATTCACCTGTTCTCGGTGCCTCAAGATGTGGACCACAGTCGAATCATCAACCCTTGTTTCTTCGATGATGTTCCGGACGGACATATCCATGTATGTCCGATCCAACTGGGCAGTTATCCATAGGACAGATACGAGTCTATGGATACGTAGGATCTATGTAGAACGTCAAGGATGTCTCAAAATAGTGTTAATGTTTGGTCCTACAGTGAGACGTAGCCTAAGGACAAGAAGAAGACCAATGCGGTGCCCTTTATGTTAATATATCTTAATATTAACATAAAACCCAAAGGCTCTTTTCAGGGCCACTCCAATCTCTCGAAAAGAGATAGACTTTCAATTGCCTAGCCCTATTTATTTTATGTTTTGTATTTTTTTTTTTAAAAAAATCCCATGTTCAATTCCCCTTGTCCCTAGACAGACCCATGATCTATTCCCATGTTCAATTCCTCTTGTTCCCATATTGACCCAGCCATTTTTCCCATGTTCAATTCCCCGTGTCCCTATATTGACCCAGCCATTTTTCCCATGTTAAATTTACATTGTCGCTATATTGACCCAAGGGTGTTTTTAATGGTATGCCCTATAGTCCCTACGGTATTCCTATTCACTACTCATGCTGTATTTTAAATTAGATACACAACCATAAATTCATCAATACAAAATAGTGTTTATGCCCTGTCAATTGCATCTGGCGGTTGGATGGACCACAGCTATTGCCTGTATCATAGTGTCTTCTATCGCTAGCCTTACATTGCATCAAAGTAGTTACACAGGGAAACTTGCAAAGCAGCTGTTGTGAGACACCCCATTTAGCGAGCAGAAATAATAAATGTACGTTATTTGCTCCTGAGGCTGTTAGAATACTACCAAAGCTTTAGTTGCATTTTTTCTCGGATCTAGTATTTTGATAGACTTGTAAATTGGTACGTCTCTGATAGATATGCGATAACCCTTGGACTCTTTCTTTTATATGCTGTATTTGTATAGGCCCTAGAGAGCACTGGTCATTGCCGGAAACATTATATTTGCGAAAGGTACAAATATTTCTCCTTAATAACTGTGTTACAATTACTGCATCTCGCATATTCGTTGTTGACCTTGCGAATATCACATTTATTTGTGAGCTTGTTTGAAAGTTTTCGTTTCTGACTCATTGAACTCTTCCACATGGTTAACTTTATCATTTATACTTCAAATAGACGAAACAGCTTATTTAGTTCCTTCGCAATCACATCACATCTACTAAAACCAAAAGCGTCTACTATGCACGAGTGTATATGGTTTATTTACAGAGTAGATCCTAATAAACTATACTAGTTTTAGGCACATGTATAGTACACGTGCGTGCAATATCAAGGTGTTCAGCATCGTAAAATACTGTACCATTCTGACAATGTAAAGTTATTGGAGACATAAATGAGCATATAATAATTTAATTTCTCTCTGGTTTTTCATCTAAAGTATTTCAAAATCAAATTTGTCAATTAGCAATTTTTCTTAGACTCATAATAGGCCAAGGAGAAATATATATGTTGCGCAGTGGAATTAGAACCAATTTAGATGCAGGACGTTCTTGGCTATATATATATATATATATATATATATATATATATATATATATATATATATATATATATATATATATATATATATATATATGTATGTATGTGTGTGTGTGTGTGTGTGTGTGTCTGTATGTATCTATACACCTGTCTTCATAGGCTCAATGCATTAATAAATGTGCAATGATAGCAATTATTCAAATGGGAATATCAATTATATATGTGTAATGTTTATGATAAGAATGTCACAATGAAATGAATGAATTTCTTAAAGAGCTCTTCTCGCACAATACATATACACAAATAGTCTTTAAAAATACATAATTTTAGTGCTTTTGGATATCGTTGTCACAAGTAATTTATTTTCCGAAGGATGCGGACAGGACATACAAAGATACGCAAGTAATTACGCCATTACATTAGCATATACTCAGAAAAATATCAGATGACAACGACGATATTTTCTATCAGCTTACAAAAGATGCAAATATGCGGACTTTTAACGTCATGTTCGATAAGAGTCGCCGATTCGCTATTTATCATCCTGACGTTATGGTTAATGATGACTGAGTGACCCAAGATGCCGACCATAAATCACAATAGAACGCGTCCAGTAAAACCAAACAGATTTCATACAATTAAGCTAGTGCAAATTTAAAAACCAACGAACAGTCTAAGAATAACAGAGCAAATCTGGTTGTTTTTAATGGGCCTGTATTGCTATTTCCGCAAAATTAGAAATAATTCAGATATTTTGCATTGCGCAGCGTAAGTAATTCTGGACACAGACACACAATGATGAGACTAATTTATCTCATGAACGTATCTGTTAATACATTCTCGGACGGGGATGGATACAGACACACATTGATGAGGTAAATCTATCTCGTGAACATAGTTGTTAATATATTTTCAGACAATAAGTGATGCCTCAGATTACAGTCTTGCCAAATTTGCTTGTGTTTAGAGATTCCACGTTAGTGAAATAGATAGTATGCTATGACCCATCGAGCCTAGTTGATTGCTGTGTCCATATTTCCGTTGTTTCTGTCGTCATGTAATATTAGTTCATGTGGTGTCGATGTAATCATTAATAGTAATATGCACTAAATAACAATGCCCAATGTACAAACACACCATGAGGTACTCTAGACCATGAGACCAATTGAACCTACACATTATGAGGTACTCTAAACCATAATGTCAAATGTATGTACACACCCTGGGGTATTCTTAACCATAATGTCACATGTTCGGACATATTCTGAGGTAATCATGACCATAATGCCAAATATACGGACATATTAGAGGTACTCTAAAGCAATACACCAAATGTACGGATACATTATGAGGTAAACTGTACTTGCATACGCAGAGTCGTAATAAGGCTAACGTTAATAGGTGGAAGGTCGCTCGGCTGTTACATGGACATGGAATGGAGGGCATAAGAGGGGGCCTACAAAGTACAAACGACCCCAGCTAAGACACAACGTTTTCACAACGTAGCTATATGGTTCTGTTTTGGTTACGTGGGAAAATGACGTTTTGGCAACGTTGCTAAAACGTTACACATGAACATGATCTTAAGTGATCATCTGATCTAAAAGATATAGTAAATTACAAATGGCATGTATATGCATTGATCCTAATAGTATGGACAAGAAATAATATAATTTTCGCAAAGATAATTGTAAAGGGGTCCTCTCGTAGACTACCTTAGGTTGGGGTCGGGTGCTCCCAGTATTATCTTTAATTATTACAGAAGACCCACCCTGGCTCGTTTTTGTTAGAAATTGAAGTAGTGATAGAGATGCAAAGCTCCGAGCCCCCTGTCAGCGGTGCCGACAGTTAAATTACTGAATACAGAAAAGGTGAAATTTAAATAATCAACAAATTTAATGCCATTCAATTACAGATAATCCTTCCTCAATTGAAATTCAATATTCAAAACCCTATCACTCGTCTTTCACTCGACCAAGTGACGGCCTATTTCATCCTCTGACTTAGTGTGTTAGATTTTCCTCCTGTCCTGTGTTTCTACTCATCTGCAGTATTTCTTGACTGGTACACAGTACGCCTTCAGTCCAACAACCACGTCCTTCACCCTTCACTTCCGTTCTCTCCTTTTCTTGTCTCCCAGAGACTCGGGACCAACTGTATCAGGGTATTTCCCTTCTCTGTCTCCAACTGTTCCTCTGGTTCCTAAAAGCTTCCTGTCCGAACACACACCAGGACATTAGTAATTTCCTCTATCTATCTAGCCTAACACTAAGCAACAATCTATCATCAGATAAGCCATTACTTGTTTGGTCACGCATTCGTGCACATCGAAATACCCATACTTTCTGGTATGGTATACACGGAATCAACTGCTTATCATGCATATATCAATAGATTTCATCACATCGGTATATACATACAGATTCTCAATATTATCACGTAAACAATATCACGTAATCAGACGCATTTCTATACATTACACTTCTACAAAATGTCCACAGATATCCACATATCCATGCGCTGATATATCCTTACACATTATACTCCCACAAAGTATACACAAATAGTCAAATACTCATATTAACTAATGTTGCACACTGCAACCATTATACAAAGTAATAATTCAATTCAACATTTGCAAATCTAGAATATGACATGAATAAATGCACGCGGTTACTACGCATTAACCAAATAGCGAATTACAATATTAATTATTTACATAAATATTGCTCATATCTCAAAATATGCATACAAATCAAACACTACAAATGAATCAAATCCTACAAATGGTAATTCTACGTACTAACGATTCTAGTAATGAAGTATACATACTGTACATAATTAAAGTACAATTACCTTGCCGTAATAGATTGCGACAATCGACAAATAAGTCACTGACCTTTCCGAAGCTCCATTGTAATTCCCCGAATAACAATGTTTCCCGCCAATTTCGATTGACGTCGGAGTAGCTTAGAAATTCCTTATGTAATTCCCGCAAGATGGTTTAGTGACTACTGACGTTTAGTTTCAAGACACTAGATTTAACTTGCGATTCCAATGGTGGCCACGCCTTGCTCAGTTCCGAGTGGATGTCGATTCACCCATGGTCTACATAATTAGCAGACATTGCCCACTCCCCGGCAGTATGTCAAGGGTGGATTTACGACCCTCACTTGATGTTCTTTTGAGCCCCAACCGGCAATTTATGCCACTTACCTGTGACTCTCCTTCAGCAGAATAAGGCGCCAGTAACAAGTTCATATGGCCATGTTATACACAACTGGCTTCCTCCCGTCTTTTTGATGTCGGCGCAAACTCGCAACATTTATGAAACGATTAATTAGCCTCAGGGTCTAGCATATACATGTTGCAATCTGGCTATTGTTCTGTAATTATAACGTGACAATAATATATAACGTTTTTACAACGTTGTACCGATGTAGTGGTTAACTTTACATTATCGGGGGGGGGGGTGAATAACCATAGTTTCGTTGTTTATTCATTTTTATTTTCAAAACTAATAACTAAAAGGTTGCAACTTTTGTAGGAAAATATTTTACTCGTCAGCTTTTTTTATATTACAATCATGACATACTCTCATTGCCTTGACAATATATTACGTATCTATGAACCGAAGTCTAGCTCATCCTGTACCGACCGTATCAATGTTTGTGGCAGAGACGTACCCCCTGTTTTCCACTATTTTGACCCACCAAGATATGAACATTAAATAGTTAATGTACATTCGCATTTTTAGTTGCAGAAATAACGTTTATTTATTGGTTGTTGCAATCATGTACATGTAAACTGCTACGAGCGAGGTGCGAGGCGGTGCTGCAATCGCATTTTCAAACAAAATCGGAATATCGGCCAACATGTTCAACTCATAAAATAACCTAACCGTTTGACATATTTATGTGATTTTATCCGACTCGTGTTAAGTAAATTATATTGTTTCACTGGTATATTTTGGGAAAGAAAAATATCGAGGATAGGACAGGTTACCGTGCTAAAATGCCTTCCGTTAGGCTAACATTCGAATTACGCGCGCTTAACTCAAGAGCGTAAGATTTATCGTTCTTGACCAAAATATTTTTCTTTTAAAATAATATAAATTCAAATCAAACACAAGTGAAATTTAAATGTATTTATGTTGAGACATATGTATACATGTGCTGATATACATAGATGTGAAAAAAAGATAATGCATATTAAAGATAATACAAGTTTGATGATTTAGAAATGAATTTTAGTTGGTTGTCAATAATATATTATAACACTGGCATTTTTTTAGTGATAATTATACTTGTATGATCAGAAAACAAAATTCCATTGTTTTAATTATGGCTTGCAGTGATTACTGATTTTAAAAATATTTATCCAAGATTACTCCCTGCGGGTCCGGGGTTGTAGAATTGGCCCGACGTGCCTCGCTACGTGTCGTAAAAGGCGACTAAGTAGAGGCAACCTGTTTGCCGTGGGTTACGTCCCGTGTCGGAGGAGGAAAGGATCCTGGTAGTCGAGCAGGTGCTTTCCATGCAATACACTACTTTGGCCTCTACTTCTCTTAGACGGGAGGTTGGGATGGGCCCGGTTCCGACAAATCGGCTGGTCACGCCAAGCCCTAGGAAGTCTTTATTTACTCTCTCACCTTCTTTATCTTTCTCCTTGTATCTCTCTTGATACCACCGTTGCCCCTACATTCTATTCCTTTATGTTTCCCTTTTCCAAGTCTTAGAAGACTTCCTAGAAGGCGGTGGCTTAACGGGTCAATCGGGGGGTAATTTTACCGACCTTAGAATTTGGCCACTTCAAGGTCAATCAAAGGTAATTATATCAACTGAGTATGGCATCTGTGTATCCCTGGCACTTGAAAAGTGTCCCCTTGTTGGGCTCCTTGGTGGGTGGGGAGCACGGGTGCTGAATTTTTAATCTAGCCATCATGGATAATTAAAAAAAAAATCAAAACAAGAGAACGAAACCTTTATCTGACTCGGACGACGAACCATGTGGTGTGGAGTCATTTCCACGCTTCATGGTCATACAGTCAAAAGATGCCACGAAACCGCTTACCTCACTCTCTCCGTTTGTGATCGAGAAAACAATTACAGGTCTGACTGGAACACCAAAAAGCGTCAAAAAAATGAAATCGGGTTGCCTTCTTGTGGAATGTGAACGACGAGGTCAGACAGACAATATCAAGAAAATAAAAACTTTCTTCGATATTCCAGTGACCTCATTCGCTCACACCACACTGAATACGTCCAAAGGCGTGATTCGCTGTCGTGACTTGGCTGGAGTCACCGACGCTGATATCATTGAAGGAATGAAAAATGAAGGTGTCACTGCAGTACGCAGAATACGTATTAAACGTAATAACAACCTACAGGACACCAACACCATTGTTCTCACCTTCAACAAGCCAACAGTACCCAAAGTGGTCAAAGTTGGCTTCTTGCAAGTGAAGGTTGAGATCTACATTCCCAACCCCCTTCGATGCTATAAGTGTCAAAAATACGGCCATCACGAAGACCGCTGCTCTAAAACCCAAATATGTGGCCGATGCGGAGAAAATTCTCATCAGGAAGCTAACTGTAGAGCAACTCCGCATTGTGTCAACTGTCGAAAAGAGCACCAGGCAAATTCCAAGGATTGCGATACCTGGAAACAGGAGAAGCAAAATTCATAGGGTAAAGTACACAAATAATATTCCCTATCCAGAAGCCAGTAAACTTGTACAGGCGAAAACAGCCCATCCTGGCCCATCCTTCTCCACTGTAGTGAAGAGCAATCCGAAAACAACGAAGGACGCTCAAACACAAACAGAAGCACCTGATTCAACACCAAATTCAAACACACCCCATTACCAAGCTCAGAAGAACACGGCATCTACTCAGACTACATTTAATAATACCCAACCAACGAAATCACCAAAAAGTAAAAAATCTCACGGAAACAGACAACAAAAGGGGTCAGATGACCCCATCAAACTATATAACAGGTTTGGAGACATTGAGAGCATGGATGCAGAAGAATCTGCTCTATGCGCTCAAGGTAGCTGCAGACCTAACAACAAAAAATTCGTCCCCGTACTTCCTCCAGAGAAATAACCAACAAATTCCCTCTGCGAAAGGTCTAACCTAGCTCCACAATCTTTAATTTAAATTTATAATGAAAAACACTATCATACAATGGAATTGTCGAGGACTTAAAGCAAATTACAATGATATTCTCCTGCTTTTAAACATTCTTGAAAGATACGGACAATATCACATTTAAAAACTACTCCCTGCTTAACACCTGCTCTCCAAATGTTGATAGGGCATCAGGAGGAGTTTCTGTTATTGTGAACAACAGAGCTCCTTATAGCTTCATTCATTTAAATACCAATTTACAAGCCATTGCTGTAAGCGTCACTCTACATCGAGTGATTACATTTTGCTCTATTTATTTACCACCAAACACTAACCTAGTACCAAACGAACTCGACAATCTTGTTCAACAGCTTCCCGCACCCTTTGTTTTACTCGGGGATTCTAATGCCCATAACATTTTATGGGGATCAAATCATATAAGTGACAGAGGTCACAAAGTTGAAGACCTTATTTCTAGACACGATCTGTGTCTATATAATACCAAAACACCTACATATTTACACCCAGGCACGGGTACGTACACATGCATCGATTTGACAATTTGTTCTCCTTCGCTGCTTTTGGACTATGAATGGAAGGTCGCTGATGACCTTCACAGCAGCGATCACTTCCCAATCTCCCTTGTAAATCATAACTCTACAATTGATGAAGTAATTCCAAAATGGAATTTAAAGAAGGCTGACTGGGCCAAGTTCGAAACACTCTGTAAAACTAGGCTGAATGAGGATACAGTTTTCAATGTTAACGACCCCATTCAGCATTTTACATCTATTTTAACCGACATTGCAGAAGAATCTATCCCCAAGTCCTCAACAAACTGTAAAAGAATCTTAAAACCTTGGCTCACTAAGGAATGTAAGGAAGCCATACGGCAACGTCGAGAAGCCTTGAAAAAATTTAACAATCATCCGACCCCCGAGAATTTAAGTAAATATCGTATTCTCCGTGCCAAAGCTCGCCGCACAATCAAAGAAAGTAAACGAGCATCATGGATGAAACATGTTTCCTCTTTAAACTCTCTTTCCTCAATTAAGAAAGTTTGGGACACGATCCGCAAAATAAACGGAAAGAGAAAACACAATTCTTTCCGATATCTGAAACTGAACAATAACAATTTTAGCTCAAAACGTGACATAGCAAATGTTCTTGCTGATACATTCTCTAAAAATTCGTCATCATCTAATTATTCCGAAGCCTTCCAATAATTGAAAACTCAAAAAGAAAAGTCACGTTTAAAATTCACATCCAACAACTCGGAAAGCTACAACCAACTGTGTTCACTATCAGAACTTATGGAGGCTTTAGACAAGGCCCATGATACTTCCGCTGGGCCTGACACAATACATTACCAGTTTTTAAAACATCTTCCAGAATCATCTTTAACATCTCTTTTGAAACTCTTCAATGATTTATGGATTACTGGTAACCTACCTAAAATATGGAAAGAAGCAACAGTAATACCAGTTCCCAAACCCGGTAAAGATAGCGAAGATCCTACAAACTATCGACCTATTGCACTCACAAGCTGCATGTGCAAAACAATGGAACGAATGATCAATTCTCGGCTTGTATGGTACCTGGAAACTAACAATTTAATATCTCCTTTCCAAAGTGGCTTTCGTTATGGACGGAGCACCAACGATCATCTGGTTAGACTAGAAACATTCATTCGCGATGCATTTATCAAGAAAGAACATTTAGTAGCTGTTTTCTTTGATTTAGAAAAGGCCTATGACACAACATGGAAGTACGGGATACTAAAAGACCTGCACGATCTAGGTCTAAAACATTCATTCGCGATGCATTTATCAAGAAAGAACATTTAGTAGCGGTTTTCTTTGATTTAGAAAAGGCCTATGACACAACATGGAAGTACCGGATACTAAAAGACCTGCACGATCTAGGTCTAAAAGGCCGTCTGCCCTCTTTCATATCCAACTTCCTCTCCGACAGAGAATTCAAGGTACGAGTGGGCTCTACTCTCTCAGATTTGCACGAGCAAGAGATGGGTGTGCCCCAGGGCAGTATTTTATCTGTGACACTTTTCAATATCAAAATTAATAACATCACCAAGTGTTTGACTTCTGGTGTGGATTGCTCACTATATGTTGATGATTTTCTCATATGTTATCGGTCAAAGCACATGCATACAGTTGAAAGACAACTACAGCAAAATATCAACAAGATTCAAAATTGGGCTAGTACGAACGGTTTCAAATTCTCGAAGTCAAAAACGGTATGTATGCATTTCTGTCAATTACGACCACACCATGATGAACCTAAACTCACGCTGGACGGAACACCTATTCCAGTTGTTGAGGAAACAAAATTTTTGGGTATTATCTTTGACAGAAAACTGACTTTTATTCCACACCTAAAAAACTTGAAAGCCAAATGCTTAAAAGCACTTGACCTACTTAAAGTAGTAGCGCACACTGACTGGGGTGCTGATAGAAAAGTCATCCTGAATTTATATAGAACGTTTATTTGCTCCAAACTAGACTATGGTTGCGTTGTGTATGGTTCAGCCCGAAAGTCATATCTTAAAATGCTTGATCCAATTCATCATCAGGGAATAAGACTGGCTTTGGGAGCATTTAAAACATCCCCGTGTGAAAACATTCTAGCTGAGGCGAATGAACCACCGTTATCACATCGTAGAGAAATGCTTTCCGCACAGTATGCTCTCAAATTAAAATCAAACCCTCTGAATCCTGTTTTTTCGGCTGTTTTTCAACCCAAATACAAAACTTTATACGAAAATAAACCAAACGCCATACCTTCCTTTGGCATTAGAATATCATCCAGCCTTGACACTACAAATATAGATCTTTCTAAAATTCAGAAACGTCCATCTCCGAAACACCACCCTGGCTAATTAAACAACCAAAAGTACGTTTTACGCTACACGATAGAAAAAAATCCGAAACAAACCCTTCTATCTTCCACAACTCTTACCATGAACTCCTCACCGAATTTAAAAACTACACCAGAATTTACACTGATGGATCAAAGGATGAGAAAAAGGCTGCTGCAGCCTTTGTTTGTGGAAATCACACAACGCAAGTTCGCTTACCAAATGGAGCATCAATTTTTACAGCCGAAATCAGAGCAATAGACCTTGCTGTGCAACATATAGAAAAGAACCATATTTTAAACAGTGTCATCTTCTCCGACTCGCTATCAGTACTCCAGTCACTACACAATAGAAAACTGGAGAACCCATTATTGGAAAATATACTCGTCAAAAATACCGAGCTGAGTGTCTCCCACAATATAATATACTGTTGGTTACCTAGCCACATTGGTATTAAAGGCAACGAAAAAGCAGATCGCGCTGCTAAAATGGCTCTTACTCAAGAACCATCTGATTTTAAAAGACCATATACTGATTTTAAACCTTGTATCAGAGGGTTCTTTCGTCAGAAGTGGCAGGCATCATGGAATGATGCCATGAATAACAAACTTCATGCAATCAAGCCAACTCTAGGAGAATGGACTCCTTCCTACAGAACCATTCGTAGGGAGGAGGTAGTCATTGCAAGAATCCGAATTGGTCATACTTATATCACCCACACCCACACCCACATACTAAAAGGTGAAGACCCACCAGAGTGCGTTTCTTGCAATGAACCATTCACTGTCAAGCACTTTATGATAGAGTGCTTCGACCTACAACCTAAGCGCGATCGTTATTACATTGTGCTTGACATGAAAGAACTTTTTGATACTATAAACATCACTCGTATTATAGAGTTCCTGAAAGCCGTAAATATTTACTCTTAACTCTGACTTTTATGCTGTCACCTTGTGCAGTTTTATGCAATATATATACCGTCCCATTTTAATACATATTCATCGTTTTTACATCTCCCGTTGATCGAGAAGCTTTATTTTGCACCGTTACCATCTTACTGTTTTTAATTTCAACCATTTGTTCTTTTATATCGCTGGTCGATATAGGACCTTTTATAAGTTTTAAAAGATTATACAAATAACACTTTGTTTGGCGCTAAATAGCCTAACAGTGCTGATGCGCCGTTAAAAAAAAAATCAATCAATCAATTTATCCAAGATTACTCTGTAATGCATTTATTAGAGGAGAGAGACTAAATCCATGAATTGATACTTGGAAAGCTAGTAATTTTTCGATATACATGTCTTGATTCTTCCATTTAATTTACAACTTCAATATAATTTAATAATAGTTAAAATGCGTAGCACAAGAAAGGTAATCATGAAACCATGCTACAATTGGGAATGAATTATCAAAAGTATGAACAAATTTCTTCTATTTATCTGTCTCTTTTATAAGATATGTTTAGGAGTACTTTTTCATGCTTTATATGTGAGATTAGATGTTTCGTTCAAAATGAATACATTTTCTAATATATTGTATCACTGACTAATATACAATGCTCATTGTGGCCAGTATGCGTTTTAGTTTACTTGCCAAAAAATCCAGGCTCATTTCTTTGTTTCTGTTTTACAACAATTAATAACTAGTGTTTATTTTTGTATATTTAGCTGCATCCAGAAGGACAACACCATTGCCATCCCAACCACTCTGAAGTGGAGAATAGAACAATTTCTCTCTGCCAGCTCATCTACAAGTAGTAAGTATTGAGGATGGGATAAAATGTACATGAGAATAATGAAACAAGTAATACAGATGTTGACTTGTATATAATCTCTTATCTCATTTACTGCTCTCTAAATATTAATAAGTCTATTATACACCGTATTCATGAATTTAATTCTAATCTAAGGTAATAGAACTGTTTTGTGTTACAAAATGTTGGGTAATTTGCAGCAGTAAAATAACAATGCATTCTTCAACATGTAAACGTTTGTTTCAATTCACATCAGACTCATTGGTGTGTTGTCACATCAGTTGATATTAGTCTTGTCATCTTGTTGACATTATAAATGTTAATGTTCAATACTAAGGCCATATATATTGAGTCAAAATCAAAATTTGTTTGGAAATGGAAAATTATGACATGAAGCATAAGTTTTGTTGCTTAGACACTGTTATTTCTAAACATTGGGATATGTGTAATTAGTTAAATTATAGGTAATAAAACATACTGTACAAGACTTAAATGTACATATAAACAATATTTATAATGTAATCTGTTTTCATTGATGTGTCTACTATGTTCATCATTCCACTGGGTTTTTTATTTTCCTTTCTTAGGTACACCATTGTCATCTCTAAGTCTGACGCCAAAACCATATACATTGAATGCAAACTTTACAGACACCAGTAGTGAAACGACATGTCCAGGGAGTAAAAAAATACAGGATTCAATTGACAATAAGTTTTATTTCTTTTCACAAAAAATGTATTTCATTTCGTAAATATTTTTCATTGTTAAACCCACGTTCACTGTAAAATATGTACAAGGAGTTAATAGTAATGATTTTGATCTTTCAAAACAGATGCTTATAGTATCATAAATCTGTTACAGATTTCCAGCTCAGTGTACTTACTAAACTGGACACAATTAATGAGAATCAGCAGGTGCAGCTGGACCTCCTAAGGAACGTTTTAGTTAGTACACCAGGCCCATACACAGAATATACAGAAATTCTTGTAATGCCATGTGATTCAGTGGAGGAACTAGAGGGCCTTTGCCAGAGGTTGGAGGAGAATCCTGAACTCTCCAAGATGGTAATATGTCGGGGCCTTATTTTTTCAGATAAAACTGTTATCATGTATATAACCTTTATTTGCCCGTTGTGAACCTCAGTATGCATCGTACAAGTGCTGGGGCGCCTGCAGAATTATTTTCGGGGAGGTGGATATGTAGCGGTCAGCTAATAAGTTTTACGGATCTTAGCCAAAACACGTTCAGAGATGAACATATGCATGTGTTTTACTACATATACATCTTACATATTGTTGGGCTATTTTAATTCAAACTTAGACTGAATGATATTTATGAAGTTAATTGATTCATGGTGGTTAATTTATTTTATGATTGCTGTTAGTACATTGTGTTGCATAGATGGTGCTGGCAAATTTTTTCAAGTTTGAGCAAACAAATTTGCATGCAAAACCAGGGCAAAAAAGAACTATATTAAAGCATATTTTGTCACATTATTATTATTATTATTATTATTATTATTATTTTGAGATATACTACTTGAGCATCCTGTGTGGGTATTATATTGGTTATAGTGACCGCAGTATGATGAAAAAGCTAGGAACAAAAAGACTCTGGTCAGAGTATAGCTTAAGAGACGTAAAGGGAAAAAAGCATTTCAAGAGCTTGTGATATGCCTGGTTTTGATAAGTAAGTATGACTTGATTTCAGTTGTCTGTTTTTCGTGAGACTCGGCAGAGATTTTTAAATGAAATGGATAAAGTACTACATGTTTCTTCACACGCGTACTGCTATTACATGCATATGAAAGAACTTGAGACCCCATTTCAAAGTACGTTTTTATAAATACTCCATAGATTATTGCTTGCATTTAGAACAATGCAGTGCACCCTTTTTGTGAAATTTATTTTAAAACATTGTGTTACTCTTGCAGAAGCCTGCTTGAAAAATAATGACAAAGCGAAATCAAATGAAATTGAAGAGGCCATATTGGAAACCCGCACATATGCACCCAACCAACACGGAGAGATAAAATACAAGGTTAGCAATTTCACTCTTAATTCATCAATATTTGATTCAATTTTGTCATTAAAAGCATGGTATTTACAAAGCAGAGGCATTTCTAAATCGAAAACAAAATCAGCTTATCATGGTTCCCAGGACTATCAAGCTCAAGTACAGCGAACAACTTACATCCATATTGTCTGATCGGGCAAGTGCTTCCACTTGGAATTTTTATTCACATGAAATATTTGGACAAAATAAATTCATCTTTGCATAAAATTATTTCCCCATCCACTTGCCTGAAATGACAAGTAAATGCAAAGTTACTTTGTAAATTGGCTTAACAGTATTAAGGGAAGCACAAGTGCAGTGAATAAAGTTTCATAAAGTTTCATAATGCTAGTTAATGTGACTTCTAAATATGTAAGCAGTGCTGAGATGATATGTGACTTTGTTTAAGCATTCAAATTATTTTTTAATTTGCAGGTACCTGAGCAGAAGAAACATAAACTTTAGAGTGGAGGAGACTGATTCTGGTTCTTGATCTTAATGATATCTAGAAAATAAACAAAAAGTTATATTAAAATATATGTAGTATTATTTCTTTTTCTTTCATTTTTGTCTCTTAAACATAAATGTCTGAACCTTCAGTCTGTACATTCAGGGGATTCCTTACCAGGCAAAAGCCATGTGATTTACCCGTCTACTTTTACTGTACACAAGCAGCTTTCATCAGATTTCCATATAGGATTTGAATGTTGTGAGAATGTTGTAGGAAGGTTATTTTATAATGTTAAACAACAACGTTGCAGCAACATTAGAGCAAGTTCACCAAATCACGTTGCCACAACGTTATATGACAACGTTGCCACAACCTTACTGCAATGTTGTTGCAACGTGGAATTGTTAGCTGGGATGAGAGTCTACGGCTATTGCGGCATTATTAGCCTGTGTTAATATGACCATGGGTGTATCAAATGTACGCATACATTATCAGGTACAACCTGCTGGCATATCAAAAGTAGGACAAATTAATCTTTTTACACTTCACTGACTTTGTGCAACATTTCTGTATTGAATAATTTATTTCCGTGACCGTGTTTTATTTGCAGTAATTAACCCTTTGTGTGTTAATAATACCCTAGGAAGTACTGCAATAGCGTAGTAAGCAGAAATGGATGTATATTTATATTTTCATTCTTTGCATGAAAGTAGAAGACAACTTAAGGTTTATAGCTTGGTTTATTTTCAATATCAGTCAGCACTAATAGATTTGAGGACATTGACGAACACACACCTCTTATATTTACCGGATATAAGCAAGAAAACGAATGCTGCTGTCTGAAAACTCCATTTCCTGTTAAAATGTCCTTCACATCGTCTAAAATAAACTAGGTTCATTCAACCAAGTGAAGGATCACATGCCAGAACCCGATTTGATTAGGTGCCTCTTTCTCACTATATGTATATAGAAACCAACGCAGGGGGATGATATTGTTCAGTTCCACATTCAACGCTTGAAGATGAAAGAGGCAAATATAAAGATTGCATTGGAAAATACATATCAAATAAAACTTGTGGAGAGATTCACGAACCGCCGTCTCGAGATAAAGCGAAAATATATGTTAAATATATCAGAAGAAAGGACATTAGTCTGCATAACTACCAGAATGTCAAAGAATAAGAACCTCTAAGAAAAGAGAAACCATATCCAAAGAAGAAAGCAAAATGTTATTATTGTCAAGAGAAAGGGTGATGATCTTCAGTGACCAGAAAGCGAGAAAAAGTGGAGCTTTCAGAAGCAGAAGAATTACCCATTTCCTCTAAGACATCAGGAAGGAAAAGCATAGGAAGCGAAAAGGAGGACATTAAAGACGTAGAAAAGCAGTAGAAGAAGCCATACCAGCAAAGAAATTAAAAACAAGACATTCTTAAAAACAACAATATAACTTTTATGAAATTATTACATTTTTACTGTCATTATTATTCACGCGAAAATACCGAATGTAGGTGTATCCATGGTGTGCTTTAAGTGTTTTATTTTAGTGTTCATGAGATTCACA
This sequence comes from Sinohyriopsis cumingii, assembly GCA_028554795.2. Classification (NCBI taxonomy): domain Eukaryota; kingdom Metazoa; phylum Mollusca; class Bivalvia; order Unionida; family Unionidae; genus Sinohyriopsis; species Sinohyriopsis cumingii. The sequence continues at coordinate 48,473,896 of CM068834.1, forward strand.
CACTGACACACAAATGTGTTGAAGAGGAGTATATTGTTTCTTCTTCTTATTATTATGTTATTTCTTGGGGGGGGGGGGGCATGCGCAGTATCTTTGTTCTGGCAGAAATTGTGTGGTCCTGAATATAATCATACACGTTTTCAACATCAGTTTAAACTACCTTAAACCTTCCCATTTCCTGTCACTGCTGTCGTTTCGGTTATAGTCGATGTAGTCAATGTCATGATATATTTTGTTTCTGTGTAGGTCACTTTCACTTGGGTTACACCAAGCTGACTTCGTACATTACTTTCAGTTATTTCAGCTCCGCCAGAATGTACTTTAACAGTCGGACAGTTCTGTTTTCACTGCCTTCACTCTGTTCAGTGTTCATCGCTTTAATCTCTTATTGCTTTCTCTTTTATTTGTTTTTGTACAAAATCTGCTCTTTCAGCGCTGTGATGTGTATTTAGCTCTTCCTTGTTTTGATTTTTAAAATCACCACTTGCTGGAAGTGATCTCAGAAAATAGAGATATTATTCAAAATATTACCAAAACAGTTTTGTTTAATTTTTTGTAGTTATGTCTAACAATATTGTTTTAAAAAAATTACTAATTTTTATTCTTCAATTTTTAATATGCATATGCACACAAAAAAATCAATGCGCAAAAATCAATGCGCAAAAACATTACTTCAATGCGCATGAGCGAATAAATATTTTCAACAAAGTCAGTGCGCATTTGCGAACATTTTTAGTTGTCTTCCATTTTGAATTTAATCTGGTGATATGTTATTTAAATGATAATGCTTCTAACGCCCAATCACCATCTTCACCGAATATGATCATTTTCCGCCATAGGGTCATACTTTCATAACGGCTGTTGTAATGTTTACTCCCGTTCCCCATATAGGGTCATCATTTCATAACGGCTGTTGTAATATTTACTCCTGTTCCCATATAGGGTCAATTTTCTTTCCATAGGATGATCCATTACCATATATACTTAGTTGTGAGTCATTCAAGCGTCCAAACACATTTTTAATGTAAATATTGCAATGATGTCAAAAACATGCCTAAAATAACTATTTGTGTTACCGTACCGTTAAACACGAAAATAAAACAAGTCTCAGTATATGAGTTGGATTATTAAGGTAAACATTAGGTTAGATTAAACTAAATTGACCATGTATCAAAACTAATTAAGGATTCATATTGCTTTTCATTGGCATTATAATCTTCTTTTCAGAGTACTCCATTAATCATACGCATTCGGAACAAGAGCAGGCGACTCGGAACATTTCTCTGTTCTCTGATAGTGCCAAGAATAATATACGGTAAAGATAACTATGTCATTTCAACGTTCGTTATACATGAGTGATCGGAAATATCTGCCTTCAAATCGGCGTAAAATCAGCCCGTTTGGCAGCGAAGATAACGATAATAAATTGGCTGCTTTCTAAATCTGCAGTACACGTTTCATAGAATTGAAACAATGGATTTGTATTCTTGGTACCTTATTTACATTACTTTATTCTGAGTCATATAAGAGTTAGCCTAGTTAATATTAGAACCATCATAGTGTTAGATAGTTATAGCATCCCAAGGTATAATCGATTTTTTTGAATATTATTTATAGACTGGAGCTATTAACAGCTTAACATTGGATGGCTTACCTCTTTACACTAAACTCCATTACACGATGCTTCTTTGCGGTATATTTAAATTGGTATATGATTGCCTAACAAAAGGCAAAGAGTAGAATTTGGATGAATCCTATATCAGACAATTTCATTCATTCACAGTCAACACCACAGCTGTCATTTAAAAAATTAAACAATAAGGAGGAAACGGCAAAGCAGATTTGAAGGAATTTTGTTTTTAAACATGCGACTTTCAAAAAAAAAGACTGAATATAAAATAAGTTACGAGCGAAATGGAGAAAAGTCACAACTTTTGGAAAAATAAGTACGGCATTTGATATGTGAACAGCGTGCATCTAGACCATTACATTGCTTTAAGTGTCTATGTAAGACTACTATATGTGTAAATACAAGAGCGACAGTAATGCTGCTTCAAAAATGTATAAAACCATCAGTTTATACCGCCATAAATCATTAGCGTACACGGCTATAAACCGCTAGTGTACACCGCCATAAATCATTAGTGTACACCGCCATACATCATTAGTGTATACCGATATAAATCATTCGTATGTACGGCCATAAACCTTTAGTGTATGTTAACATAAACCATTAGTGTACACCGCCATAAATTATTAGTGTACACCGCCATAAATCATTAGTGTATACCGATATAAATCATTAGTGTATACCGATATAAATCATTCGTATGTACGGCCATAAACCTTTAGTGTATGTTAACATAAACCATTAGTGTACACCGCCATAAATCATTAGTGTATACCGATATAAATCATTCGTATGTACCGCCATAAACCTTTAGTGTAAATCATTAGCGTATAGTGCCATAGATCATTCGTGTATACCACCATAAACCATTCCATAGACCATCAGTGTATATGGCCTTAAACCATTAGTGTGTAAACGGCCATATATCATTCGTGTATACCGCCATACACCATCAGTGTATACAGCCTTAAACCGCTACTGTATATGACCATAGATCATTATTGTATACTTCCATAAACCATTAGTGGATGCCGCCACAAATAATTCGTGTGTGCCGCCATAAATTATTTTGGTAAACCGCCAAAAACCATTAGTGCATGCATCTGTAGTATAGTGGGATACTCTGGGACAATGGGACTTTAATGTTAAACTGAGGGAGTTGTACCCTAGGAACAATGGGAATTTAACATGGGGAATTTCAACATGGGTGGGACTATATAAAGACAAAAGAGTATTGGGGCCATCTATGGACAATATGAATGGAACAAGTGAGGTGACGTCACGGTACTGACGATTAGCAACAATGTTGCAAGGAGCTGACCTCAATCGGACCAAACAGCATCGGAAGAAAAACCTGGAACGCTTGGCGGGAACGGGATTGGCGAAACAAAGACAGAGGTAACACAGACAACAGGCATTATACAAACAACTATACAACACACTAAAAAAATTAGGCAAGAAAGCAAATCTTTTCGAAGCATATGAGTGGCCCTGAAAAGGGCTTTTTGGTTATTCTGCTTTTTCTTCTTCCATTTTCTCCACTTCTTTCACTATTTCCTCACTTTCTCAAAGATTCCTTTCTTATTCTTCTTTTCATCTTCTGGCATCCATTCAGGGTGGCCCATCGGTCTAAATTTCTGCTGCACATTCATCCAGTTTTCATTTAGTCTCTCAAACTCCTTTTTCGTTCTATTATCTCTTTCCTTATACCACCTTTCTTTTATCTTCTTCACGTCTTCTCTCAGTACTTTTTACATTAGTTCTATTGCTTTCTTTAGCTGGTCCAACCCCCACCGTACAAAGGACCACTCTGTGAAATTCAATATATCTTGTAAAAAAACCAAATGACTTTCATTATATTATCAATGACCTCCTTGAATGTTCCCACTCTCACATACTGAGGGTAAATGAAGCCTCCTAATCTCTTCACTTTTTACTCTATCATGTCTTTCACAAGAACCATGGCTACTTTTAGACTTGTCACTTGTCTTGTTACAACTTCTTTTCTAACTGGATACCTCAATTCCTTCTCAAGCCTTTCCACTAAATAGACAGCATCCACCATCCAGTATCAACTGTCCTTCAGGTTGTTGAATAAAGCGATTGTCGTCTTCTTCTTTTGTTATTCCGTAGAATGACGCTAACAACGAACGCTTTCACTTCATATTCGTCAAGCACTGACGTGAAGGAAAACATCCACATAACTCACTTCACATTATCTAATATCAATACAGACGGGAAAGAAAACAACAAACCCAAATTATACTATCAAAAACTCAAAATATACTGTACACACACGAGAAGGAGAAAATCAAACCCAAAATATACTATCAATAACCACACTATACTATCAACACAGAGGTGAGGAGCAAAACGAAACCAAAATATACTATCCACACACGAGAAGGAGAAAATCAAACCCAAAATATACTATCAATAAACACAATATACTATCAATACAGATGTCACGGAATTGTGTAAGAGTTATATCAATATGTATATTGTCAAAAATGTACTCGGGTTTCGTTGCCGCGTAGAGCGTCACCCGAGGTTGGTATATTTTTTCGGCTCTAGTTATTTCGAAATACTGAGCGAAACTCAAACCAATCTGCACGTGCGAATTGCCTCCAGCGGGAAAATGTAAGTACTTAGCTGCGTATATCTGTCACAGCTAGTGTACATATAGAGCAAATGCTCTATAACCAAATTACATTACGCCGAGTCTTGTCAGGAAGCTTACTCCTTTACCGGAGAAAATCTCCAGCTGCAGATCTGCCTTATGCCATGCCTTGTGTATGGTTTGATGTGGAGTCACCAGCTGTAGAGCTGCCTTATACATGTCTGCCATGCCTTATACATCGTATGATGTGGAGTCACAGAACTCTGTGTGGTTTCGTGTGACGTATACGCTCTGTTATGTGACGTTGGATCGGAAGAGTGTACTGCTTTTCCCGATGTGAGGGACCAAGGCTTCGGGTCTGTGTTAAATGTGAGGGCTCTTGAGGGATCCTTCAACAGACTGAGAGGGGTGGACCATGCGTGAGTGCTTCTCTGGCCATTGACTAGAGGGAGTGGAACCAGAGTTACATCTTGGACGTCAAATGGGCGCCACGATAGTTATATATAGTGTTCCATGTTATTTCAACTATTGCTATCTCAGCAAATTTCCATTCATTCCTATTGCAATATCGTTATATGAATGATCGATAGGTTCATAATTTCATTCATTCCTATTGCAATATCGTTATATGAACGATCGATAGGTTCATAATTTCATTCATTCCTATTTCAATATCGATTTACGATCGATAGGTTCATAATTCCGTGCATTTCAAATTTACATTCTTTTTAATACCGTTATATGATCGATACATTCAAATTTACCTGCATTTCGATATCGTTATATGAACGATACATTCAAATTTACATGCAATTCAATATCGTCATATCATCGGTACATTCAAATTTACATGCATTTCAATATCGTTGTATGAACGATACATTCAAGTTTGTTTATATTGGGGTGTAGATCATATACTTTTATTTTGTTAATCGGCAATAAGACATAATTCACGTTTGTTTGAAATTCCATTTGTTAAATTTATGTTTGAGTTTTTTCTCGTTGAGTTAATTGTTGTTGATAGTTCCATGTTAGAAACTTTATAATTCTCCATATCTTTTTGTTTATAATGGTGTCAGATTTGTTAATATTTAAATTGCGTTCATAAATAAACATCTTGTAAACGCAGTTGCTTTTGATGTCTTCCCTAATCCAGTCCCAACCCGGCTTCATCCTGTGACAACAGAGGCGAGGAGCAAAGAAACCAAAGTACACTATCCACACACGAGAAGGAGAAAATCAAACCCAAAATATACTATCAATAACCACAATATAATACCAACACAGACGTGATGAGAAAAAACAAACCAAAATATACTATGCACACACGAGAAGGAGAAAATCAAACCCAAATTATACTACCAAAAACCAAAATATTTTCTATCCACACAAACATACGTGAACTCTTACAAGCCCCTAAAATCTACTATCCACAAAAACGTACACGTGCTCATACACACACAATAACACACAAACACACACACATAGTGAAGATTCTCTCCCCCACGACTCTACCTCCTGTCTGCGGATGATGTGGTCTCCTTAATTGCGTGGGTCGCTGAGGCCCCCACTCTTGTCGCTGTCTCTCCAACTCCTCATCCCAGTTCTCAATCTGGGGAACAGCGACTCTCGTCGGTGGCGGTATCGGTTATGGCTGACGTGTTGGTGGTGGTATCCTCACCACATGCTTTACCACACAACTTTGCCTCACCATGAGGTGAGGTAATATAGTTTTTTCTTTTCCTCATCTTTCTTTTTCTCCCTTCCTCCTTCTTCTCTATCCTGGCTTCCTCTGCAGTCGCCTCCATAGCTAGCTCATCCAATAAACGCCTGGAATACTCCAATTGCATTTGGAGTTCAAGAAATTTGCTTATTCTGCTACTCATTCTTTACAGTTGTCTCGTTGACAGTGGGTGACTAGACTGGAATGGAATGGAAATTGAATTAAAGTGATGTGTGCTCACTAGGAGCATGTATTACTGGTTTGTGCCAGGACAACTGGCTTTTTAATTGTTCCTGGGGGAAGGAAGGAGAGCCACATCCCCCAGGCTTTTATGTTTTCACAGAACACTTATTAACCAGGTCGTCAAATCGAGGTACGATTAAGTTCCTAGCGATCTGAGTGTAGGGCCTTATTGAGTGGGATTGGACCCAACACACACTCATTGTTTTCAGTTGCTATGTTTGCGACAAGAGGGATTGGACCCAGCATACGTTCGCTTATGCTGCTTGTTTGGGCGAGCACTGTACTTATGGTATTTGGTGTCTGGCCGTGGTAGAGGAGGATTGGTTCAGGTTCGAGAGGCGGTTTCATGGTACAGGTCAGTAGTGCTTTCAGACTCAAGGGTGTGTGCGGTCTAAATGTCGTCTTGCATAATTTTGAATATAACTCTGTGCTGTTTTTATGAGTCGGTTAGAGTTAGAGTTAGAAACCTAGTTTTACAGCGATGGTTATTGATGTTGCCACCTTGTGTGGCGGGCCCTAATGGTCTTGGGCTTTCAAGAAAACTTTAGCTGTATGAGTGTTTGGGGTCTTAATGATCTATTCTAAAAGTGTTTTTATGTTGCGGCCTTGTGCCGCTGGTCCTGATTGTCTTTATAGTTAGACCACCTTATATGTCTTAAGCTGGGATCTTATTTCCTAGATCAAGTTTTACTTGCAGCATAGTGCTGCTGGACCTGATAGCTTTTGGGCTTTAGACTACCTTTTATATGCTAATTTGTGGTCCTTGGATGTAATGTGGACGGCCCTGATGGTCTGGGTTCGAGACCACCGTATACGTTGTAATTTGGGGTATTGTGGGTAGATCTATGCATTTATATGGCTGTCATCTAGGTTGAGACGATGAATTTCAGAGGTGTTAGTTCATCAGTACAAATGCAGGTTATTGTTTACGAAGGATGTTGTTATTGGGTTAATAGAGTACTATGGTAAGGATGGAGGGTAACGGTACTTGCTAGGGCTATGTATTGTTTTTATTATTATCTCAGGCTGTATGTTATTTGTTTCAGATAGGTGTCTTTGCCGAGCTATTGGGTCTTATTAGACGCTCAAAGACACCTGCTCTGAGTTTCCCTAGTTAGTAAGCCTGTATTTCCCTATGTCTATTTATATATTTTCGAAAATGGATATTCACCGTGACTTTACCTTTGGTGAATGGAGATTCACCGTGACTTTACCTTTGGTGAATGCAATATTTTGTCCCAGATTTCCTTTTATTGCAATGTAGACAGTGTCAAAATACGACTTACTGACGGGCAAATAGTGAGAATGTACAAATCTGTGGTGAACGTGATAGGTGTTTACACCTGCCTCGTCAGTGTTCGTGGCAGAATCCATTTTGAAAGGAATGACACGCAGTAACGGTACGGAGGTCTGTCCCACCACGTTGTACTCCACCACATCAGAATACACAAAGATCAAATTGAGTCCCTGGTTCAGGTTACTCGTAATGGTTGGTATGGGTTTACCCTTCATTATGTTGATGTCTCCATCCACAATGTCATACAATTGAGAACAAAGTCTAATACCTACTAGTTTGTCCTCCGGAAATATAATCAGTATGGTACTCGAGGCTGGCAGTTTTTTGTTTTTCGTCCAAAAGCTATTTACTGAGCAATGCTTTGAATTTCGTAGCAGTTGCGTTCACCATATGTTGTTCACTAAAATAATTGCCTGCAGAAATATGCAACCCATAGGTGTACCATTTAATTTGATCTTTCGGTAGTATTGGTTTAGCGTCAGCTGCAGTTACAACAGCTGAGTGAGTGATAATGTATTCTTGCAGTTGATCTTCATATACTGAGACCTGAAAACTGTTTTGATTTTCAGTGATGTCTTTGATTTGTGTCGGGTGAATGATTTCCACCAAAGACACTTCCCTATGGGCTTTGTGATCCGATTGGATGGCCTGAGGTAGTTCGGCCATGTAACAACACAAAGTGTTATTGGGAAACACGTCCATGCAATTGTCACTAGGTAAGGTTAAGTAAAATTGGTTGTTGTTGTTCATAATTCCAGAGTTCTGCGGCTGTCCGAGGGGTCACTCGAAGTCACAGGAGTGTCTCCGTCCAAAATGTTGTTGATGGGGTGGTGACTGACGTTGAGCACAAGGCTCCCGTTGTTCCCGTTCGAGGAGTATTTCAGGGAAGGACTTGGAAGAAGGTAACTGATGCAACTGCTCAGAAAATACTCCACAATTAATTAATACTCCGCAATTATTTGTCTCCTTGTTGCAAACTCAAAATGGCAATGGCAGCACCGATGACACAATACACCAGAAAGATTTGGCAGGAAAAAAGAACGATTCGCGTTTTAGACACACGTTCTTCACACCACATCCACAAGGGCTGCTTTTGTAGATCTTGTAGAGAAGAAGTCGGTGAAGGAGTGGTCACTGCGTGATAGCGTTAGCTGAGGCTGTGTGAAAGAGCATGACGACCGCTTATTTTTATAGTCGATGACTTGCAAAGCGTCGATCCAAGAATCAAAATTGGGAGGATATAAATTCCAACGCACTTTGACTTCTTTGACATGTCGTTTTCCCACTTTACGGGTTCTGCGTTCGAGAATGCTTCCAATGTCGTACACGTCGTCTTTTTTCTGGTGACAGGTTGTATCTCGGTCAAGTAAAACGTTCCTTTTAACACTTCCCCGTTCATGTCTTCCAATTTATGGACGGTAGGATGACGGCCACGCACTCGTCCAGTGACACGAAACAATTCAGTGGTCCCGTTGGGTAAGTAACCTTTGTCGAAAGTGCATTTGGTTTTGCCAATGCGCACCCAATCACCTACTGCTAACTTTCCACTTTTCTTGGGGACAGCAACCGTCGGGAACGTACCAAACAGGCGCTTGAAAACGGTCACTTCGTTGTCGGGAGTCACTTCTTGAGGGCCAGATCCGATGCTTCGATGGTAAGATTGATTGTACGCATGGACCAAGTGCAGTAAGGCGTCGATGTACTTGAGAGTGTGGTGATGCGTAAAATATTTCCACATGCGTTCGTTCAAGGTGCGTTAAAAACGTCCTACGATACTGGCTTTGGCTTCGGGATTCTCGGTGGTGAAAAGTGTTTCAACATCAGTTAGAGAGTTCGCACTATTTCACTGCTCGATTTGGAAGTCAATGGCACGACCCATGCAAATTTGGAAAAGACGTCGATGACACAAAATAAATATTTGTAGCCAAGATTGTAGGCGGCCAAATGAGATACGTCCGCTAAATCGGCTTGCCATTGATGATCGATGCCCTCCACTCAAGCGCGACTTCAGGAAAATTTCGTCGAATGGGTTTGTATAAGGTGTAGGTGACATATTTTGTAACCATCACTGCACTTGAGCTAAACGGAGACTTTTCAGTCGAGGTTTGGCAGCACGGTACAATTTTGGAACTCCTCCGTAACCTGCAAAATGGTTTGGATTGTAGTAAATGCTGGTTAATACCTTCTCCATTTTTTGATAAGTCATCCACTCTTCGCTGATGCTTCTTTGTACGGGGCGAAAGCATGGGTTTGAAACAGCTTTACTGACTCGATGGGCCACGGGAATAGAAGTCGAAAGTAGACGTGGTAACGGAATGTATATAGTCTTCTTTCCTTTCTTCTCTTCTGGCTTCCGTTCTGTCCTTTTCACGTTGAAGGAGGAGTGGACATCATCTTTTTAACCCAAGCTTTCGTTTCTTCTCGTTGGGGTGAGGGGGAAGGGGTCAACAAGGACGCTACAATCTTACTAGGAATGAGACCACTGCTGACGGTGTTTGAAAGACTTCTCGTACCTCTTTTTCCTCAGGCATTCGTTGGGCTGCGTCTGTCCTGACTGCTGTGGGTGGTGGCGGTGATGGTGATGGACGTTTCGTCAAGGCCTCAAAATCTTAGAGTGGGTAGAGCTGTTTCGTCTAAAGCATTCTGGTGAAAGAGTTGTAGTCGTTGCAAGAGTTGACCATATTTTTGCGATTTTTCTGTTTCGGACAAATCGTGGCGATCCATCAACGACTGGAATTTGTATTTAAAATGGAACATCTCGGTCAAATTTGGATTGGGAGGCAAATGCAGGGTCTGATGTTCTTGCCAACGATTGTACTCCATCCATCGTTTGTAAGACACTAAAGACATGTTTCATCCTTCATTCGATTTCAAGAATCACGTCTGAAATGTTTGGACTTAAGAGGTCCCTTTTATCTTCTTGATCCCGTTTTATGTTGCTCCCACGCGATCTCCTAGCATGGTTACAAATACTCCTTTCAGCAGGAGTCCTAAGAACAGAGACAAAATTCCTCCACGTTGTACCAACATCTTTTGACGAATGAATATTTTCTTTTGAACCATTTGGCGAAGAACTTGATGATGTTTGGCTAAGCAATGTTTCTGGTGTTTAGACAAAGGTAGCTTGCCTTTCAAAACGTTCAAACAACATTCGCACACGGTATCGATTACATATTTGGAGGCGGTTTGAATGAGGTTTTTTTTGCATAGGTGGAGAAGCGTTGGACAGGACGGACAACATGTCCACATGTTTGACTATACCAGGAGGCAGTCCTCTCCTTTTCTTTCCTTTGGCCTTAGAAGAGGGATGGCTTCTGGAGGGTGACATCTTTGGGTGTTCAGTAGCACAAAACACTGATGCCTATTATTTGCCTCAGGCCTTTTTTATACTGGAACGCGTCACCAATGATTGTCTTTACGTAGTATCAACTTGATGACAGGCATCACGCTTCGTGGAGTGGTTGCACCGTTACCATCTTACCGTTTTTAATTTCAACCATTTGTTCTTTTATATCGCTGGTCGATATAGAACCTTTTATAACTTTTTAAAGATTATACAAGTAACACTTTGTTTGGCGCTAAATAGCCTAAAAGTGCTGATGCGCCGTTAAAAAACAATCAATCAATCAATCAATCAATCGTGGAGTGGTTTGCAATGGACTAAATCGGAACAGTTCTTGCTTGGACAAATCCAGTAAACTCTGTGACATCTCTCTTGGACTTTGATTGTGGAAGCAGGTCCTTTGTGAGCAGCTGCCACTACAGCTAAAGATGAGGAGGGTGTCACCGCTGAAGGGGAAGATTTTGGAGACGCGGGATTCCATTGTTTCATCAAATGAGGAAGAACGGACGTCAAACTGAGGCTACTGGAGACGTGGTCACCGTCGCTGCAGGTCGTGGTTTGCGAATGAAAGGTTGCGTCCTGGCCCAAGTGTCTCTCATATGGGTAGAAGCTGTTTTCTGAGGGCTTTTCTTTTTCGGAAGGTGGGGGATGGCTATTCTTTTCCTGGGGACTTTTATTTTTATGGGGCTGTTACCTGGTCTTGACATCATTGCTTTTTTTCTGCTATGGGCTTCCTTTGGATTTTTTGGGAGTGTTTTTTTTGGGGGGGAGGGAACCTTGGGGGAATTAGGATCCCATTTTAAGAGGGAAACAATTATGACACCTCTTTAAGAATCGCTCCCTCCAGGTTTCAAAATATTTTGCTTTCTGGTTTGAGTGTGGATGCAGGGATCGGCTAGTTGCGTCAAGGCTACTTTGTTTCTCTCAACAACAAAAAAAGCGTTTCGTTCGATAAGGAATGTGAACGATACCCTGCAGTAATTGACGTGCTGTCACCGTAAGCCATCGTAAGACTTCTTTGAGACTGGGTTCTCAAACACGAGCATGTATTGTAGATTCGAATCGCGACTGATACCGTACAAGGCGCGAATCAGTTTGACGCGAAGATGAGACTGAAGGTATGTCATGTTGACTCTGTGTGAGACTTACCCAAAGTGTCCGAGGTTTTTACAGATTTTTTGTTAAGCCGACGACGGGGACATGTACAGGATAGAACCTCCGTCTTGTCAACAGTGGTGAAACAAATGGGTACCAAATCGCAAATAATCGTGGGTGGTGGGTGTTAAATCTACGATTTATTAGGAGTGTGGGGTTTGAGTGGCATCATCGTATGCATGAGTCAGCCAAGGCGTTCCTAACTGTTTGACTAAGACTTGCACTTGCGATTTATCTCTATGGCTTTAACAAGGACACGTAATGAGCATTGAGAATGATAGTGCATTGGGCTTTACTTTGTTGAAACAAAGTTTCATTGATGTAAATTACACTGGCATTACGATGATGCCCTTTGCGCGTAAACCACGGTTTAATTTCTCCTTCGTCTTCTCCTAACATGTCGAAAATGGCCAGGTGGGTTTGACTGGAGTCAGACACGATCATGTTGTTTTCGCCAGGAATGCCTTCCCACAAACACGATTGTATCGCCTTGACTTTCTCGCAAGAAGCTGTACACCGATTGCCACTCTTTGTAACACCACACGATTCGTTGAGGTGAACGATCGATCAAACGATGTTTATGTTCGATGGAAAGTTTAACAAATTTGGTTTTGCCTGAACCACTAGGCCCAGCATTTAACATGTTAAGATACAAGACCTCCAAACTAGTACGATCTAAGTGTCCGTCGATGATTTTGAAAGTGGAGGATTAGGTATCAGAGGTAGCCACTGAGCAAGGAATGTCACTTTCGACACAAAGAGAGATAAGACAAGAGTTTTTATACTTTTTCAGAACACGTTTATTGCATGTTAAAATAGAACAGCACGAAATACAAAAATACATAAAAGCCAAATGGTTAAGTACAACGATAACATACACATCAAAACGATCAAAGCGGAATATAAACACGTCATTGTACAACAGGTTTTTGGTAACCAAAGTGTCCTAGGGACAGTGTGTAATGTTCTTACGGTCTCTATATGGGATACAGTCACAAGTGTGTCTTCCCGGGATGGTCTTTCGGGAATGCCCATGACAGTCCTGTCCTGAAGGGAGTGGTTGTCCTCGGTGACGTGTTCTTCTAGCACTGTCACTAACACAGGTTTAAAAGTGACTTTTTTCCCTGCACGTTTGAATGTAGGATCACAAGCATTGAGCATAATGGCCACTTCTTTGGTCAAAGTCTCAAAACCTTAACTTTTTCAGTCACGTTCATCTGTCCAATAAGGGTGTACGTCACAAGCTACACACAAATCGTCACACATCTTCGGATCTTCGGTAGCTAAAAGTTTACGAATCTGTTTACCCATAGAGGTCGAGAAGTATCGAGATGAATACGCAAAGCATTTAGCAAAAAGGAACCACTTTAATGATTTTTTTGGTGGTAAGTACTGTTCGTAAAGAGTCCATAAGGAATGGCTGGTAAACGATTGATTGATTGATTGTTTATTTTTTAACGGCGCATCAGCACTTTTGGGCTATTTAGCGCCAAACAAAGTGTTATTTGTATAATCTTTTAAAACTTATAAAAGGTCCTATATCGACCAGCGATATAAAAGAACAAATGGTTGAAATTAAAAACAGTAAGATGGTAACGGTGCAAAATAAAGCTTCCCGATCAACGGGAGATGTAAAAAAGATGAATAGGTATTAAAATGGGACGGTACATATATTGCATAAAATTGCACAAGGTGATAGCATAAAAGTCAGAGTTTAGAGTAAATATTTACAGCTTTCAAGAACTCTATAATACGAGTGATGTTTATATTATCAAAAAGTTCTTTCATGTCATGCACAATATAATAACGATCGCGCGTAGGTTGTAGGTCAAAGCACTCTATCATAAAGTGCTTGACAGTGAATGGTTCATTGCAAGAAACGCACTCTGGTGGGTCTTCACCTTTTAGTATGTGGGTGTGGGTGATATAAGTATGACCAATTCGGATTCTTGCAATGACTACCTCCTCCCTACGAATGGTTCTGTAGGAAGGAGTCCATTCTCCTAGAGTTGGCTTGATTGCGTGAAGTTTGTTATTTACAGCATCATTCCATGATGCCTGCCACTTCTGACGTAAGAACTTTCTGATACAAGGTTTAAAATCAGTATATGGTATTTTAAAATCAGATGGTTCTTGAGAAAGGGCCATTTTAGCAGCGCGATCTGCTTTTTCGTTACCTTTAATGCCAATGTGGCTAGATAACCAACAGTATATTATATTGTGGGAGACACTCAACTCGGTATTTTTTACAAGCATGTTTTTCAATAATGGGTTCTCCAGTTTTCTATTGTGTAGTGACTGGAGTACTGATAGCGAGTCGGAGAAGATGATACAATTTGAAATACGGTTCTTTTCTATATGTTGCAGAGCAAGGTCTATTGCTCTGATTTCGGCTGTAAAAATTGATGCTCCATTTGGTAAGCGAACTTGCGTTGTGTGATTTCCACAAACAAAGGCTGCAGCAGCCTTTTCCTCATCCTTTGATCCATCCGTATAAATTCTGGTGTAGTTTTTAAATTCGGTGAGGAGTTCATGGTAAGAGTTGTGGAAGACAGAAGGGTTTGTTTCGGATTTTTTGCCATCGTGTAGCATGAAAAGAACTTTTGTTTGTTTAATTAGCCAGGGTGGTGTTTCGGAGATGGACGTTTTCTGAATTTTAGAAAGATCTATATTTGTAGTGTCAAGGCTGGATGATATTCTAATGCCAAAGGAAGGTATGACGTTTGGTTTATTTTCGTATAAAGTTTTGTATTTGGGTTGAAAAACAGCCGAAAAAGCAGGATTCAGAGGGTTTGATTTTAATTTCAGAGCATACTGTGCGGAAAGCATTTCTCTACAATGCGATAACGGTGGTTCATTCGCCTCAGCTAGAAGGCTTTCACACTGGGATGTTTTAAATGCTCCCAAAGCCAGTCTTATTCCCTGATGATGAATTGGATCAAGCATTTTAAGATACGATTTTCTGGCTGAACCATACACAACGCAACCATAGTCTAGTTTGGAGCGAATAAACGTTCTGTATAAATTTAGGATGACTTTTCTATCAGCACCCCAGTCAGTGTGCGCTACTACTTTAAGTAGATTAAGTGCTTTTAAGCATTTAGCTTTTAAGTTCTTTAGGTGTGGAATAAAGTTCAGTTTTCAGTCAAAGATTATACCTAAAAATTTGGTTTCCTCAACAACTGGAATAGGTGTTCCATCTAGCGTGAGGTTTGGTTCATCATGATGTTTTCGTAACTGACAGAAATGCATGCATACCGTTTTTGATTTCGAGAATTTGAAACCGTTTGCATTGGCCCAATTTTGAATTTTGTTTATATTTTGCTGCAGTTGTCTTTCAATTGTATGCATGTGCTTTGACCGATAACATATTAGAAAATCATCAACGTATAACGAGCAATCCACACCAGGAGTCAAACACTTGGTGATGCTATTAATTTTGATGTTAAAGAGCGTCACAGATAAAATACTGCCCTGGGGCACACCCATCTCTTGCTCGTGCAGATCTGAGAGGGTAGAGCCCACTCGTACTTTGAATTCTCTGTCGGAGAGAAAGTTGGATATGAAAGAGGGCAGACGGCCTTTTAGACCTAGATCGTGCAGGTCATTTAGTATCCCGTACTTCCATGTCGTGTCATAGGCCTTTTCTAAATCAAAGAAAACCGATACTAAGTGTTCTTTCTTGATAAATGCATCTCGAATAAAGGTTTCTAGTCTAACCAGATGATCGTTGGTGCTCCGGCCATATCGAAAGCCACTTTGTAAAGGAGATATTAAATTATTAGTTTCCAAGTACCAGACAAGCCGAGAATTGATCATTCGTTCCATTGTTTTGCATACACAGCTTGTGAGTGCAACTGGTCGATATCTGTTAGGATCTGCGCTATCTTTACCGGGTTTGGGAACTGGTATTACTGTTGCCTCTTTCCAGATTTTAGGTACATTACCAGTAATCCATAAATTGTTGAAAATTTCTAGAAGGGCTGTTAATGAAGGTTCTGGGAGGTGTTTCAAAAACTGGTAATGTATTTCGTCAGGCCCAGTGGATGTATCGTGGGCCTTATTCAGAGATTCCTTCAGCTCATACATTGTGAACGGTTGATTATAACTTTCTGAGTTATTCGATGTGAATTTCAACCGTATCTTTTCTTTGTGAGTTTTTAATCTTCTGAATGCTTCTGAGTAATTAGAGGATGAGGAATTTTTTGAGAAGCTATCAGCAAGTATGTTAACAATGTCATGTTTGGAATTGATATTCTTGTTGTTTACTTTGAGATGTCGAAAGGAATTGTATTTCCTATTTCCATTGATTTTGCGGATCGTGTCCCAAACTTTCTTTATAGAGGAACGAGAGTTTAGAGTTGAAACATATTTTTTCCATGATGTTCTTTTACTTTGTTTAATCGTGCGGCGAGCATTGGCCCGAACAATACGGTACTTAGTTAAATTTTCGGGTGTTGGACGATTATTAAAATTTTTCAGTGCTTCTCGGCGTTGTCTAATGGCCTCTTTACATTCTTTTGTGAACCATGGTTTTGAGAGTTTTTTACCGTTTGGTGAGGACTTGGGAATGGATTCTTCTGCATTGTCGATTAAAACAGAAGTAAAATATTGAAAAGGGTTATTGTCGTTTAAGACAGTATCCCTATTAAGTCTAGTTGTACAAAGTGTTTCAAATTTGGCCCAGTCGGCCTTCTTTAAATTCCAATGTGGAACTGCTTCGTCAATTGTAACGTTGGTATTGTTAAGAGAGATTGGAAAGTGATCACTGCTGTGAAGGTCATCAGCGACCTTCCATTCATAGTCCAAAAGCAGCGATGGGGTACAAATTGTCAAATCAATACACGTGTATGTACCAGTTCCTGGGTGTAAATATGTCGGTGATTTGGTATTATATAGACACAAATCGTGTCTGGAAATGAAGTCTTCTATTTTGTGACCTCTGTCACTTATGTGATTTGAACCCCATAAAATGTTATGGGCATTAAAATCACCGAGTAGAATAAAGGGTGCGGGGAGTTGTTGAACAAGGTCGTCTAATTCATTTGTTACTAAATTGGTGTTTGGTGGTATGTAGATAGAACAAAAGGTAATCACCCGATGCAGAGTGACGCTCACAGCAGTGGCTTGTAAATTTGTGTTTAGAGGGATGACGCTATGAGGGGCTCTGTTGTTCACAATAACAGAGACTCCTCCTGACGCTCTGTCAACATTATGAGAGTAGTTGTTAAACAGGGAGTAGTTTTTAAGTGTGATGTTATCTATATCTTTCAAAAATGTTTCCTGAAGACATAGTACTGCAGGATCACGTTCGTTTAAGAGCAAAAGAATATCATTGTAGTTGGCTTTAAGTCCTCTACAGTTCCATTGTATGATGGTGTTCTTCATTACAAGTTTATATTGAAGATTCTGGAGCTAGGTTAGACCTTTCGCGGAGGCAATGTCTTTGGTTATTTATCTGGAGGAAGTACGGGGGTGAATTTTTTGTTGTTAGGTCTGGAGCCACCTTGAGGACATGGAGCAGATTCTTCTGCATCCATATCCTCAAAGTCTCCAAACCTATTGTGCAGTTTTATTGGGTCATCAGACCCTTTTTGCTGCCTATTTCCTGTCGATTGATTGATTGATTGATTGATTTTTAACGGCGCATCGGCACTGTTAGGCTATTTAGCGCCAAACAAAGTGTTATTTCTATAATCTTTTAAAACTTATAAAAGGTCCTATATCGACCAGCGATATAAAAGAACAAATGGTTGAAATTAAAAAACGGTAAGATGATAACGGTGCAAAATAAAGGTTCCCGCTCAACGGGAGATGTAAAAATGATCAATAGGTATTAAAATGGGACGGTATATATATTGCATAAAACTGCACAAGGTGATAGCATAAAAGTCAGAGTTTAGAGTAAATATTTACGGCTTTCAAGAACTCTATAATACGAGTGATGTTTATATTATCAAAAAGTTCTTTCATGTCATGCACAATGTAATAACGATCGCGCGTTGGTTGTAGGTCAAAGCACTCTATCATAAAGTGCTTGACAGTGAATGGTTCATTGCAAGAAACGCACTCTGGTGGGTCGTCACCTTTTAGTATGTGGGTGTGGGTGATAAAAGTATGACCAATTCGGATTCTTGCAATGACTACCTCCTCCCTACGAATGGTTCTGTAGGAAGGAGTCCATTCTCCTAGAGTCGGTTTGATTGCGTGAAGTTTGTTATTTACAGCATCATTCCATGATGCCTGCCACTTCTGACGTAAGAACTTTCTGATACAAGGTTTAAAATCAGTATATGGTATTTTAAAATCAGTTGGTTCTTGAGAAAGGGCCATTTTAGCAGCGCGATCTGCTTTTTCGTTACCTTTAATACCAATGTGGCTAGGTAACCAACAGTATATTATATTGTGGGAGACACTCAGCTCGGTATTTTTTACGAGTATGTTTTTCAATAATGGGTTCCCCAGTTTTCTATTGTGTAGTGACTGGAGTACTGATAGCGAGTCGGAGAAGATGATACAGTTTAAAATACGGTTCTTTTCTATATGTTGCAGAGCAAGGTCTATTGCTCTGATTTCGGCTGTAAAAATTGATGCTCCATTTGGTAAGCGAACTTGCGTTGTGTGATTTCCACAAACAAAGGCTGCAGCAGCCTTTTCCTCATCCTTTGATCCATCAGTGTAAATTCTGGTGTAGTTTTTAAATTCGGTGAGGAGTTCATGGTAAGAGTTGTGGAAGATAGAAGGGTTTGTTTCGGATTTTTTTCCATCGTGTAGCGTAAAACGTACTTTTGGTTGTTTAATTAGCCAGGGTGGTGTTTCAGAGATCGATGTTTTCTGAATTTTAGAAAGATCTATATTTGTAGTGTCAAGGCTGGATGATATTCTAATGCCAAAGGAAGGTATGACGTTTGGTTTATTTTCGTATAAAGTTTTGTATTTGGGTTGAAAAACAGCCGAAAAAGCAGGATTCAGAGGGTTTGATTTTAATTTCAGAGCATACTGTGCGGAAAGCATTTCTCTACGATGCGATAACGGTGGTTCATTCGCCTCAGCTAGAAGGCTTTCACACGGGGATGTTTTAAATGCTCTCAGAGCCAGTCTTATTCCCTGATGATGAATTGGATCAAGCATTTTAAGATACGATTTTCTGGCTGAACCATACACAACGCAACCATAGTCTAGTTTGGAGCGAATAAACGTTCTGTATAAATTTAGGATGACTTTTCTATCAGCACCCCAGTCAGTGTGCGCTACTACTTTAAGTAGGTTAAGTGCTTTTAAGCATTTAGCTTTTAAGTTCTTTAGGTGTGGAATAAAGGTCAGTTTTCTGTCAAAGATTATACCTAAAAATTTGGTTTCCTCAACAACTGGAATAGGTGTTCCATCCAGCGTGAGGTTCGGTTCATCGTGATGTTTTCGTAACTGACAGAAATGCATGCATACCGTTTTTGATTTCGAGAATTTGAAACCGTTTCCACTGGCCCAATTTTGAATTTTGTTTATATTTTGCTGCAGTTGTCTTTCAATTGTATGCATGTGCTTTGACCGATAACATATTAGAAAATCATCAACGTATAACGAGCAATCCACACCAGGAGTCAAACACTTGGTGATGCTATTAATTTTGATGTTAAAGAGCGTCACAGATAAAATACTGCCCTGGGGCACACCCATCTCTTGTTCGTGCAGATCTGAGAGGGTAGAGCCCACTCGTACTTTGAATTCTCTGTCGGAGAGAAAGCTGGATATGAAAGAGGGCAGACGGCCTTTTAGACCTAGATCGTTCAGGTCATTTAGTATCCCGTACTTCCATGTCGTGTCATAGGCCTTTTCTAAATCAAAGAAAACCGCTACTAAATGTTCTTTCTTAATAAATGCATCGCGAATGAATGTTTCTAGTCTAACCAGATGATCATTGGTGCTCCGGCCATATCGAAAGCCACTTTGGAAAGGAGATATTAAATTGTTAGTTTCCAAATACCAGACAAGCCGAGAATTGATCATTCGTTCCATTGTTTTGCACACACAGCTTGTGAGTGCAATTGGTCGATAGCTGTTGGGGTCTTCGCTATCTTTACCGGGTTTGGGGACTGGTATTACAGTTGCTTCTTTCCAGATTTTTGGTACATTACCAGTAATCCATAAATCATTGAAGAGTTTCAAAAGAGATGTTAATGATGATTCTGGAAGGTGTTTCAGAAACTGGTAATGTATCTCGTCAGGCCCAGCGGATGTATCATGGGCCTTATCTAAAGCCTCCCTAAGCTCCGATAGTGAGAACAATTGATTATAACTTTCCGAGTTGTTGGATGTGAATTTTAAACGTGACTTTTCTTTTTGAGTTTTAAGTTTTCGGAAGGCTTCTGAATAATTAGATGATGAGGAATTTTTCGAGAAACTGTCAGCAAGAATATTTGCAATGTCACGTTTTGAACTAAAGTTCTTATTGTTCAGTGTCAGATGTCGGAGAGGGTTTTGCTTTCTCTTTCCGTTTATTTTGCGTATAGTGTCCCAAACTTTTTTAACAGAGGAACGAGAGTTTAAAGAAGAAACATACTTCTTCCATGATGCTCTTTTACTTTCTTTGATTATGCGGCGAGCTTTGGCCCGGGCAATACGATATATATTTAAGTTTTCGGGCGTCGGTTGATTATTAAATTTCCTTAATGCTTCTCGGCGTAGTTTAATGGCTTCCTTACATTCCTTAGTGACCCAAGGTTTTTGGGTTCTTTTACAATATGGCGAGGACTTGGGAATGGATTCTTCTGCAATCTCTATTAAAATAGATGTAAAATGCTGAATGGTGTCGTCAACATTGAAAACTGTATCCTCATTCAGCCTAGTTTTACACAGTGTTTCAAACTTGGCCCAGTCGGCCTTCTTTAAATTCCATTGTGGAATTACTTCATCGACTGTAGAGTTAAGATTTACAAGAAAGATTGGGAAGTGATCGCTGCTATGAAGGTCATCAGCGACCTTCCATTCATAGTCCAAAAGCAGAGAAGGAGAACAAATTGTCAAATCGATGCTTGTGTATGTACCCGTGCCTGGGTGTAAATATGTAGGTGTTTTGGTATTATATAGACACAGATCGTGTCTAGAAATAAAGTCTTCAACTTTGCGACCTCTGTCACTTATATGATTCGATCCCCATAAAATGTTATGGGCATTAAAATCCCCGAGTAAAACAAAGGGTGCGGGAAGCTGTTGAACAAGATTGTCGAGTTCGTTTGGTACTAGGTTAGTGTTTGGTGGTAAATAAATAGAGCAAAATGTAATCACTCTATGTAGAGTGACGCTTACAGCAATGGCTTGTAAATTGGTGTTTAAATGAATGAAGCTATGAGGAGCTCTGTTGTTCACAATAACAGAAACTCCTCCTGATGCCCTATCAACATTATGAGAGTAGTTGTTAAACAGGGAGTAGTTTTTAAGTGTGATGTTATCTGTATCTTTCAAAAATGTTTCCTGAAGACATAGTACTGCAGGATCACGTTCGTTTAAGAGCAAAAGAATATCATTGTAGTTGGCTTTAAGTCCTCTACAGTTCCATTGTATGATGGTGTTCTTCATTACAAGTTAATATTGAAGATTCTGGAGCTAGATTAGTCCTTTCGCGGAGGCAATGTCTTTGGTTATTTATCTGGAGGAAGTACGGGGGTGAATTTTTTGTTGTTAGGTCTGGAGCCACCTTGAGGACATGGAGCAGATTCTTATTTCCTGTCGACTTTTTCTTACTGTTTGGTGATTTTGATGGTGGAGGATTGTTGAACGTTGTTTGCGTCGATGTTGAGTTTTTTGGGGGTTTGTAATGCGATATGTTCGAGACGGAAGGGGATTCAGGTGGGTCTGTTTGGGTTTGGGCGTCTTTCGTTGCTTTTTGATTGCTCTTTACTATGGTTGAGAAGGATGGGCCGGGGAGTGATGTTCTATTTTGTACAAGCTTCCTGGCCTCTGGATACGGGATGTTGGATGTGTATTTGATCCTTTGGATTTCCTTCTCCTGTTTCCATATATCGCAATCTTTTGAATTTGCATGGTGTTCCTTGCCGCAGTTGACGCAATGCGGAGTGGCTTTGCACTCGGATTCCCGATGAGAAGGGTCTCCACATCGTCCACATACTTGGTTTCTGGAACAGCGGTCTTCATGATGACCGTATTTTTGACATTTGTAGCATCGGAGGGGATTTGGTATGTATACCTCAACCCTAACTTGTAAGAACCCAACTTTGACAACTTTAGGTACCGTTGGTCTGTTGAAGGTGAGTATAATGGTGTTGCTGTCTTGCAGATCGTTGTTTCGTTTCATACGAATCCTACGAACTGCAGTGACACCTTCACTTTTCATCCCCTCTACGATGTCTTTGTTGCTGACTCCAGCCAAGTCACGGCAACGAATGACGCCTTTTGATGTATTTAGAGATGTGTGTGCGAAACAAGTCACTGGGATGTCATGAAATACTTGAATTTTTTGAATGTTCTCAGTGTGTGCTTTACGTTCGCACTCCACAAGCAGACCACCTGATTTAATCTTTTTAACGTTTTTTGGTTTGCCGACTAATCCAAGTATAGTCTTCTCGATTATAAATGGCGATAGCGCGGCTAGGCGTTTGGTTTCATCTTTTGATTTGATGACCATGAAGCGAGGAAACGATTCCACACTACATGGTTCATCATCTGAGTCAGTTCCCGTTTTGGTACGCTTATTTTGATTTTTTTGATTTTCCATTTTGGCTTGAATAAAAATTCAGTACCCGTGCTCCCCACCCACCAAGGAGCCCAACAAGGGGACACTTTTCAAGTGTCAGGGATACACAGATGCCATACTCAGTTGATAAAATTACCTTTGATTGACCCTGAAGTCGCCAATTTCTAAGGTCGGTAAAATTACCCCCCGATTGACCCGTTAAGCCACCGCCTTCTAGGAAGTCTTCTAAGACTTGGAAAAGGGAAACATAAAGGAAGAGAATTTAGGGGCAACGGTGGTATCAAGAGAGATACAAGGAGACAGATAAAGAAGGTGAGAGAGTAAATAAAGACCTCCTAGGGCTCGGCGTGACCAGCCGATTTGTCGGAACCGGGCCCATCCCGACCACCCGTCTAAGAGAAGTAGAGGCCAAAGTAGTGTGTTGCAGGGAAAGCCTCTGCTCAACTACCAGGATCCTTTCCTCCTCCGACACGGGACGCAACCCACGGCAAACAGGTTGCCTCTACTTAGTCGCCTTTTACGACACGTAGCGAGGCACGTCGGGCCAATTCTACAACCCCGGACCCGCAGGGGGAGCTGGTAAACGAAATTCCAGAACACAAATCACTAAGACAAACACCACACGACGACCCAAATTAAATGGTAATTCTCCACCGTTTGATTAGTGTCACTGATTTCCTTCCAAGGAATATGTTGAATCACGAGTGATAAAGGTCGTGGCTTGGTCGCCAGGTTTTATACCTACTTTTGTCGGAGACAATAAGTGTACTTTCTGCACAGAGATGTTTTATTACAGTGGCGAATCTAAATGGTTTAGTCACTAATTTGCACATCATAAGAAACCGTTCAGAATTTCCTTTTCAAATAAGTTTACGTTGTGTAAAAGATTTTGGTAACTCTCTAAGTCTTCCTCTAGAATTCGTTGCAGTAAATTTACCTTGTAGTAAAAAGAACACAACAATCCAATATTTTGTGACATTGGGTAGTTGATCAATGTCTGACCACTTGAACACTTTCATCTGAATCAGTCCTTTTATAGCATTCGGGTACAAGTGGTTTAAACATCGGTGACGTAACGGATGCAATTGTTCTTTGCGTTTCACTTGTATTTTGACCAGCTCTCGGTAAATGGGTTCTCTCAACTCCACAGGAAAACCACGAATGTTCTCATGTAAAGTATCCACGATCACGTCAGTCAGTATTATTTTATTTACAATCTTCTCCTAGAGCGAAAGTAATGAAGATAGTGAGTAATTTCTAACCACTGCCATTCAGGGTCACAGTCAAGAAAGTCAATAAAATGTTCTGATGTAAACGGTTTAAAGCGGACAAATAGGATGAACACACACTTGATCCAGAGAAATCTGATCCGTTTATTGACTTCTTTCACTTTCCTCATGTGAATTTCTCGACACAAACGTTCTGCAGTCACCCATTGAGATTTTGCTCTGGCAAGTCCCTGTCATACTTTCTAGTAGATTTTCTCTTGCAGTTCGTTTGGTAATGCTTGAATAATTTTTTTTTTAAAATGGGGTTTAAATACTGGTATCGGTGGTGTCCAAAGTTTGACTCCTAGCCAATCTGGTTTCTTAAACGACATGGTATGTCACTTCAATAACTTGGTCCCACTAAAGGTAGGTAGTGACAATTCGAAGACCATCAAGCGTGTTCCAGGTAAGCCGAATCTTTCTGCCCCCACTTAGTGAAGTGACACACCGCAACTGAAGCACTCGAAATCATCCCCTTGACCAAGAAGGAAAATCCGGTTCTGGCTAATTCATCGGGGATAGGTCCTCCCAGATGATTAAGCCATTTTCCATGAAAGGTCTAAAAACGATTTTCAAAGTCACAGTATTCAGGCAAACGCACAGAGAACGAATAATGGCATTTCACAGGTACGTTTCGATGAGGGCAGGATGAAATCGATAGGAGTTTGCTCAGTTTTGGATGACATCCGTAGGATGGTAGACGCATGGTCTCGCGTGAAGGTTGACATTGACAATGAAAACTAGTAAATAGTCCACGATAAGGAGTGGCATGGCTTTCGCATCCGTCAGGTTTGACATGCACAGCATCACTTTCCATGGTAGGTTTAGTGATAGTGGTGATAACAAAGTTCCCATTATGTTTTACTGCACCGCTCTCACCGCAAGGTACAGCATCGCACTCCACTTCAGATCCACCGAACTTAAATGATGTCTGTTTAAAAGTATTCATTTTTCTCGCTTGGTCTTGGTAATGACAATGAACTATGGATCTTGGACGTTGTCCCATCTTATACTAGCCATAATGAAGTCTCGAGCTTGTACATCTTTCCTTTTTTATGTCCAGTTTTTTCTTCGTGGACAACGGTACTTCCTTTTCTAACGTACCGTCAAAAATGTACCGCAATGTGATTGGTGGAAAGGCCATGGAAAGGTAAGGACAGTGCGGAGACCATTGAATATGTTCCAGAATAGCAGAATTTTTATAGATACATTGATCCATTCGCAACTTCAAGCCACAACCGAAACACTATACTTCCTATCCCAATCCAGTCAAAGGTCCCAAGTAGATGAATCCTGTTCTAGCTAAAACATTCGAAGTAGGTAATCCTTCCCTATCCGTATAACATTTTTGAAACGTTTCCAATCGACGGGCACAATCACAATAGTCAGGCAAGAAGACCGGAATATGGTAAGGCTTAAACTTTGATTCTCATTGGGTCTCTCGCTCGATTCTTGCTGTGGCGAAGTCATCCTTCTTGTTAGTGGCTATCCTCTTGCAACCTTTTTTATAGCGACGTGTTTGTACGGTAAAGTGAAGTGGTTGGAAAGTCGCGCTCGCTTCTGTTACACGATTTGATACACTTTTTTCAAAGGCCGACTGACGATTTAATGAGTGGGTAAACGAAAAATCTTATATGGTTCGTAGGTGGTCACTCTAAAGTTTCCATCCTCTTCAGACTGCAAGACTTCTTTCTACACCCCAAAGTACACCACTCAACTGGTGCGATAACTGAGAGTCAATCAGTTCACTTTGCACTTCTCCTTGTTTGTCCCGGTATTCGTTGCCGTAATTTTTAGGACCGCCACTAGCAAAACTTAGAATCGTCTCATCGGAATGTTCGTCTGTCCAGGTTCCTAAATGGTCTCCGTCGATGTTATGGTGAAGTTCACCCGGGAGATCGATGTAGATGCAACTGTCCGTGTCAAAGTACAGGACGCGATCACCTAACAGTTCTAAAGCTTCGTACAATTTTAAGCGGGCATGGGCTGTCACGTAAGCCGCAATGATGACATTTCCAAATTCTTCGACTTGTGCATAGTCCAGATCTTCTTCGTAATTGACTGCGATCAAATCCTCACGAACTACGTCCACGTGTTTCATATATTTGGTTTTGTCGTGAATCATCGGGGCGTACCGGTAAGGTTCTGCCAAATACTCTATCTTCGGTAAACAAAGTTGTCGTGCCATTTTGCACCACAAGCAATATAACATCACTTGGCAAAAGATCGCCTGCCTTTTGTTTTTCTTTGTGGTCTAAAGTTGTGTATTCCTGCTCCCAGTATTTCTCTTTGAATTTGATTTGATCTTCGGAAGAGTGGCACCTTGAAGGATAGCCGCTCTATTCTTGTTTCAGTTTCCAAAAGTCATTCACGTAGTCTGCGAAAATGCCTTCCTGAGTCTCGTTGTCCTTGTGGTACTGTTCTGTCTTGGGAAAGTGGTAAATTTCGTACACTTCTAACAGATGGTATCCCATGTCCAGAGCTTTGAACAATTCCACGCTGACCCACGTTCCAGGCAAGGCTCCTTCTCCCTGGGTGTGCTTGCAAGGCTGGTCTTGGTTGCAGGAAAGATACAATATTTGCACACGTTTTGTTAATTTTAACACACGTCCAAGTACTTGATTTCTTCTCCTTTCTCCTCTTCGGCTTGGTACAGCAAAAAGGTGACACTTGTCCCTCCTCCGTACAAACTGTCTCGCCGGTTCAGTGGGTCTACCAACTTGTAACTTTCTACGATACGTTTAAACTCGAGATCGGTTCCAAACGATGATCGTACTCGTGTTCCCACATTCCTTACCACTTGGTATCTTTGCCGTTCTATATTTAAGCGCCGCTGACAAGTGGTCTCGTACTCGTTTTCCATGGTCAGTTGCACAAAACGATTTTTAGTGTAGCAGAGGAAACATCCGTGAAATAAGCAACCGTTAAACTCGTACACGATCTTGGGGGTTTTCTAAGTCCCAACATAACAATGAATACGTTCCGATGGTCGTTTCGCATCCACCGTTGCCGGCGTTCTGTATCCATTTGTCTTCCTTGTCGCACAAGTAATGTAGCTAGCGTAGCGCATTGACAGGGTATTGACATTTGACAAAGTTGGTCGTTTGAGGGCTGGTGACAGTCCGGGTGTTTTCGGGCATGAATCGTTGGCGGTACACTAAGGAACACGCTTTAACAATGATGCAGGCTTCTTTCAAAGGATCGATCCCCCGTGTTCCATGAATAGGTATCGAAATTTTCCACGGCAAAGCCGTAAAATGTCCAGGCCGGAACGCCAATACTTAAAATTTTCTTCCTGAAAGTCGGAGTGGTCCGAGGCGTGAGCCTGGTACCAAGCGTAGAAAGCTTCTCGTTATTCAGTACGCATGTTGTCGGTCCCGTAGTCGCGAGCATCAGGCAAATTGGGTAAAACGGCGCGTTGATTGGTTTCGGTACTGAAAAAGTGAGGAAATAACCTTTTGCCATTTCTGTCATTCAAAAGGTTTTAGGCTTTCGACTCAAAGGCATGGCCAAGTAACTCATCGAATCTTTAAACTGTACTTGACACTCTTGCATGGAAATGATTTTGGCTCCGTTCAAAGTGACTTTAGGACGGTCGGTACTTTGTTCCGTATAGTATCTAAAATATAACTGTCCGTCGTATCCCGAGAAATTGTGAGCCATCATTAAAATCGGCCAGCGTGTTAGGTCCACGAAAGATTTTTCCACGTCCTCCAGGAATCTTGCTGCAGTGAGGGCAATGACTAAAGATAGGCTCTTGGATGCACTTCTCTCACGCTTGATGAGCCACGCGGAAATTAGGAATGTGAATGCCAGTCTCTTGGATGCATTCAAAATTAGAAAAAGATGAAATTCCCTTTCTTCTGGTCATCTTCTTCTTGTTGTGATTGGTATTTTTGAATGTAGCAGTCGTGTTCCATGTTCAAGATTTGGTGACAAATGTGACATCGTTTCTTTCCTGAACATACGTGTGCCTTGGCATTATTGGTACGTATGCCTTGCCCACAAGTAAGCACAATCTCAGGAGTTGACAACCACCTTTCTGCTTTGAACCTTGCGTCTTCAAATGTTGGTGGTAACAGGTAGGGTTGACAAAGATGCGTTGACAAGCAAGACAGTGAACTCGTGGTTGACCTTCTTCCAGACAAGGCTGAGAGGCCAAATATTCCTCACATTTCGATCCACAATGCTTGTGTTGCTCTCGATTGTTATAGCCAAAGTCACATTTCTAACAGTAACCGTATCCCAAGAATGCAGCGATACTGGTGATGATGTCGAAATGTTCATCGTGATAATAGAGGTGAATATGTTTTTCCGTCTTTGAAATCTTTGCCTGGAAACAATATATGTCCACGCACTTCTTGAGGTTGTACTTTCAAGGTGTAGCGTGGAGCCAAGACGTCGTGCAATTTTTTCATTTCAGAAATGCCACAAGCTGTCTCTTCGGATATCCTCGCTTGCTGTAACATGAGTTCTGCTTCACCTCGTTGTTTGGCTCGATTGGATTTTCGAATGTTCTCCCAGGTCTTTTCCATTCTACCGTGTCGTTCTTCGTGGCATATGTTCATCCCACCACGATGGCCCTGGCTAAACAGATGTGGCCTTGAGGATTGTTAATTCGGACGAGACTCGTTCTGGTCATCGATCAATAAAACCTTTTAGCGTCCTGTCCCTTGGGGAAGTGACACGTGTGGCTTTTCTATCGGTGACGTGAAATTTGTCGTTGGATTGTTGAATGTTCTCTATGTCTTTGAAAGGTGCTAGTTCTGCTGGGCTGCTAAACTCAATCTAAACGGGGAAATTTAAATTGTCGTCATGAATGAAAAGTCTCAAGCGAACTGTCTTCTTTGGCTTCACATTGTCGTTTCAGAGTAGTTAGCAAAGAATTCCACACATCGGTGATGAAGCCCTCTGCTTTATCCAGCGGTACGTTGGTCTTGACATCTTTAAACTTCACTGTGTACGTGTAAACAGTCGTTCTAAATTTTCCAGAGGAGCACTTTTCCGTGTCTCGAATGTGATACTACTTTCAGGGTTCACTAATGGTGGTGAACTTTGGCTAGGCGTAAACTCTCTGGGTCTGGATTCTACTTCACTCATGTCATCTTCATCATCACTGGCATGAATTTGTGCCAAGACTTCATGTAAAGTACGAGGCGATAAATCACGTTTCTGCCTCTTACTTTCTTCTCCTTGCGATCGTGTCATCTTGACTGCGAAAGGTCAAATGACTACATTTTAAACGCCATGGGTCACTTGATATCCATGTCAGATCAGCGTATATATAAAGGGTGTGTGTCTTCCCTTCCAGTATTCATTTCACTCTCATACCGAGCAGAACTATGGATGAGCCAACACAGACCGAACTTCTAATGAGAGCTTTGCGAGGTGTCATAAGAAACTTTTTTCAGACAAGTCAACGGACTACTCCCCCTCCTTTCAAGATAAAATTCACGATACATACAATATCTGTAAGAAGAAAGGGCACTGGACTACAAAGTGTCCAGACCGTCAAAAAGCAAGACAGGTACTACAAGAGACAAAAGTCAAGATGCATGTTATCATTGTCAAGTAAAAGGACATTGGTCTTCGGAATGCCCTAAGAAACAATAGGAGCAAGAAGAAGAGAGGGGTTCCGAACAGGAAGAAGATGAGGTACCATCCCCAAAGGAAGACCCCAGACACGTGCAGAAAGAGAAAAATGAGAAGAAAAGAAGACGAGGAGGAAATAATAAAGAAGAGGAGGGAAAACATGTGAAAGTGAAGAAATTGAAAAATCAGAGAGTGAACAAAGAGACACAAGAAGTCTATGAACTTTTTAAAGTGTTGTGTTATGATGTGAATTGGATTGTAAAATTTGCACCAGAATAGACCAGACAGAAAACGTGAGTGACTTTTGGTTTTGACTTTTAGAATAAGAATCTACTCTCTCTCTCTCTCTCTCTCTCTCTCTCTCTCTCTCTCTCTCTCTCTCTCTCTCTCTCTCTCTCACTCGCACGTACATCATGGATTAAAAGGGCTTTTTGATTTTTAATTGATTTTGGCAATTGAAATATTATTTCTTTTCAAGAGATATGGGTGGTCCTGAAAAGGACCTTTGGGTATTTGTTATTTTAAAAAATACAACTCAGGAACGGGTAGTAATCATCTTTAACTGCCTTAAACATTTGCAACGGCTGATGCCTACTTTTGGACTGGCTCCTGTCGCATACTTTGTAACAGGGCTGGGTTGTTTGGCTCGGGAAGGTCGTTTTCTATTGGGTCTTAATAAAGAAGTCTGATACGTTTGTTTCAGGCTCCTTAACTCTGCTAAAATGTCTAAAAGTACCATTACAGTTTGGCTTTCACTATTCCCTTTCTCTCCTAGGTCATGTTTCTTCTTTGCTGCTTCTTCCTGTCGTTTCCCTCTTGCCTCTTCTTCTTCTCGCTGGCCATGTTGATGGAGAAAAGCTTGTTCTGCTTCTTTCTGCTGTTATATAAATTTCTCTAATTCTTCTTTCTATCTCTTTTTCAATTCCTCGACGTGTGGTAAAGGAGATGGTAGGGAAGGTACTGGTACCGAAACAAGTTCTTGCGAAGAAAGAAAATCGACTAAATCCCAATTAAAATCGACCTGTTCTGGAAGTAAACCTGTGTTGACTTTGGTAGCCATTGCAATACCATCGCTTCTCGTCTCCAATGCCGGTGCACCTCAATTCATTGTCTTCTTAATTTCCTTTATTGGTGTGGTCCGCCTCAGAATTACATCATTTGCGAATCTCCTAGTTCCTAAAAAGTAAAGAATTTTATGTATGTTTGATTTTTTAAACTTTAAATAGGTGTGTTGTATGTATATTTTATTTTAGAAATTTCTTTTGGTTAAAAGTTTGATAAAGTTATGTCATTGTATAAACTCTTTTCCTCGATATTATTTGTAAACAATAAGTTGCATGGCATTAAAAGGTCCGTATTTTTTTATGATTTTTTTTTTAGAATTTGGTTCTTCGTATATTTCTTTTTGCATCCTAATATTAAATGCTCTTTTGAATCAATA
This sequence comes from Sinohyriopsis cumingii, assembly GCA_028554795.2. Classification (NCBI taxonomy): domain Eukaryota; kingdom Metazoa; phylum Mollusca; class Bivalvia; order Unionida; family Unionidae; genus Sinohyriopsis; species Sinohyriopsis cumingii. The sequence continues at coordinate 48,504,916 of CM068834.1, forward strand.
TGGTTTTTACATAACCTAAATCTGGGTATTGTGTTGTGTATATGTCTGTTAAAAGCCAGCTAACAGGTCATCCAGCTTCCATGCAGATGTAAAAATAGTCTACCTTGGATAGCTGGTGATTTTATGTTCGCATACGTTTCCCATATTATCGGCCAGTTTAAATTCGGATACTTGAATTCTATTGTGTTTGTCTTGGCTTGCTATCTCATTAGGTATATTGTATGTCTTCTTGTTTTTATCCCATATATATTTGATGTCTCTAGATGGTTTTAATAGTTTAGTTAATAAGTTATTTTGATATATTTTATTATTAAGACGACATAGATATCGGTATAAATATATGTAAATAGCTTCCCACGGTAACTGGGAAGGGTTATTTATATATTTAAATCCATTCAAAATGTTAGATTTTTGTGTTATACTTAAGTTGGGTAGGGCTAATCCTCCTTTGTCCTTAGGTCTGCATATACTTTGTTTCTTTAAATGGTGGATTTTGTTATCCGACCTACATCTCAGTATTTGTTTTAATTGTGTTAATCATTGCTTCTGTTAGTTTATCAAGCTCATTTTATAGTTCAATTGGCAATACATGTAGGTTTTAGCTACCTGTATTCAGTCCATGAGGTTAATCTTCGTATGTGATCAAGTTTCTATTTGTGTTTCAGTCTTGATTAATATATCACTGTAATTTTTGTGAGTAGAGTTTGATCCATATGTGATTCCAAAAGCTTTTACTTGTGTTTTAATCGGGTTGGGTATACCTGGGTGGTTACCCCGCCAGTTGCCTTTTCATAAAATTTCTGTTTTATCGTGATTAATAGCTGACCCATACCCTTTTCCAAATTTTGTGAATTCGTATTGTAAATGTTTGAAGGATAATCTATCTCTGGTAAATAGTGCATTCATCTGCATGTTATATAGTTTTGAAATCTCTTTTCATATTTGGTATTTTTATTCCTTGAATATTGTTTTTTTTTTGTTTGATGTTCATGTTCAGGGATTCTATAGCTCTTACATATAGCAGCATAGACAGAGGACAGCCCTGTCTAACTGACCTTTGTATACTTATTTCTTTGGAAAAATCTCCGTTTATTATTATTTTTGAACTTATATTTTTGTACATGGCTCTTACCCAGTTTATATTGTTTGGTCCGAATCCACATTTTCCTAATGTTTTAAAAATGAAGTCATGCTCTATTCGATCAAAAGCCTTTTCTCGATCGAATAGATACATGACTCCTTTTTCCCTTTTAGTATTTTGTAATTCAATTATAGCAGTTGATGCTAGTATTCCCCTTCCTCCCCACAGCTTTGATTTATATTAACAATTTTGTTTATATAAGTCTTTATTATATTAGTTATAATTTTACTTAAGATTTCTTAATCATTATTTAGCAAAGTTATTGGTCTCCAGTTCTTTAAGATTTTTTTTATATATCTCCCTTCCCTTTATATATTGAGTAATAACTCCCTCCCTTAAAGTTGTAGGCATTTCTCCATAATAAAGTAGATTATTATAGTAATTCTATACAAATCTAAAAGTTCATACTTCACTTTTTTGTAAAATTCCGCGGTTATACCGTCCGATCCTGGCGATTTCCCTTTTTGCAAGCTGTTAATTGCCTCTAAAATTTATTTGTTAGTTAGAAAATTTTCACTCATATTCTTGTCATTTAATGCTATTTGGTTATACATTGTTTCCTTTACATACTTATTTGTTACCTCTTCATCTATATTTTGAGATTTAAATATCTCAGCAAAATATTGTCTTACACCTTCTAATATGTCATTTTTATTTTTTTATAAACGTTATCATTAATTTGTATTAGATCTATCTTTTTGTTTTCTCCCCTTTTAATTTCTAGTCTTCTGTATATTCCCCTCCCTTTTCGTATAGGGTTTCGTATTTTCACGCCCATAAGTTAATCACTTGTGTAATTTATTTTTCCAGATCATCCCATTATTTAATTATTATTTTTCCTGGCTCTGTTAGCGGTTATTTAAATGTCATAATTTATGCGTGCTTTTCTTTTAACCATGTATTTGTGTGTGTGTGTGTGTTACTATAGTACTTACTTATCCGTTTTATTTCATTTTTAATTTTTTCCCAAACCATCATTATATATTCAGTGTGTTCTTCTTTCATCCCGCTTAGGTGCGTGCAAACAGTGCTCACGTACTCATCATCGAGCACGACAGCACTGTTCATCTTCCACACTCCATGTCCCCATTTAAGTGTGTTCGGAATTTTAGTCTCCAGGAGTACTGATTTGTCGAGTACACCTGCTGATAACCTTATACATAGAACATATTGTAGATGAAGCTCATCTTCTGCATTAAATAACGTAATGCGCAGGCTCAGTGGAAATTTTTCCGTAAGGAAATCCCATAATGAGTTCTGAAATTCGACATATAAGGACAAGCAACACTACAATGAACTATCAAGTCTGTATAAGTATTCCCACATCTAATACACATATCGAGCTGTGTTTGAGGAACAGCTGCCCATAATATAGCTACATATGTAAATACCTTAGTGTGCTGCCCTGTTATAGCCAACTGCCACACTGATGCAGATCGTAAGTATTCGTGCATCGAAGAAAATCTATCAAAATCTGCTAGATTAGACATACGAACTCTCGAGAGGCTATTTTCAAAACCAGCAATTTTTGACCTTCCAATTTCTTTCCAATTCAGTTTATTTGGAATTTCGGAATGATGCAAATAATTAGTTAGATACTCGAACAAGTCACACTACTTTAAAGTATAATATAAATTTGAAATTAACACGTAGCTTCATATGCATCCGCTCAAAATGAAGTGAAATAACACAACGTTGAACACACATTTAGTATGTACTTTATTAGGCATCAAACACAATCTGTGTAAAAACATCAATTTTCTTATATCAATTTCGGACTGCGGCGATGTCCATCTTAGCATTCCCAGGGCGATCTCTGATCTTGTAAATGTTCGGCAAAATACCTCAGAGTGTTGTCCAATGAAGAAAGGTCACTTTTTGAAATGTTACACCATAATTCACTTCCATAAAACATCGAAGGAAAAAATACATTTTTGATTACATTGCAGCAACCAAAGGATTTAAAACATTCGGTTCAATGCCAATACCAAACAGACCGTGAATAGATTTTTTTTTTTACTTTCTTGTATGCATCGAGTATTGCGTCATGCGACGTCAACTTTTAGTTAATTTGGTGACCCAGAACTTTTGTCGAATCAGTAACCGGCAAACGTGACGGACCAAGATACCATTTCATATTGATATCATTTTTGTATTGGGGACCAGACATGATAATAAATGACTTTGTGACACTAAGCTCGAATCGCCACTTATTATTGTAGGCGTATGCTATATATAAAAGCTTTTGTTGATTGCTAGGATATATAGCCAAAGGTGAAATGTCATCAGCTAGGGTTTGATTTCCCACAGCTAAAGATCCATTATTTTCTAACTGAAGCAGCAAGTTATTTATAAATATTGTGTATATCAAGTTTGACAAAACACCCCCTTGTCTCACTCCTTGGCTAATTGAGAAACAGTCCGAAAATTGCCCATTGACAAGAAATTTACTCTGTAAATTTCTATGCCTGTAAAATAAATATCAAAAGGGAATTACCGGTAATTCCCAACATGAATAATTTTAAAGGTAATCCTTTGTCCTACACAGTATCAAATGCCTTTTTTGTATCAAGAACAACAGCAAAAACCCGTGAACTTATGTTTACATTATACTGTACTGATTGCAACAACAACAAATTTGCTGTTGTGCAGCCTAAACCTTTTTGGTAACCATGTTGTTGTGAACTTGGTATATTAGAATTACTATCTTTGAGCCAAGTTACCAAAGGTTCATGAACACATTTCCCAAACGTTTTTTGATAGCAGGCAATAAAGAAACAAGCCTATAATTTTCGAGCGAGTTCTATGATTTTCTGTTACCTTTGAACAGTGGTATTACTAACTCTTTTTTTTTTGCAATTTACAGGTATGTAAGAGTGATCAATCATCTGAGTCAAGAAAAGTGTCATACACTCGATGAGGTAGTCGCTGCCATAGATCAAATGTTCATAGCAAATTTGATCATGGCCCGATGCTTTTGATTTCTTTAGACTTTTAATGATTTCTCTTACTTCGTTTATAATGATACTGGTCTGAAAGGCATCCAAATGACTATCTCCGTCCTGTAGACTCCAATTTCATTCTCTCTATATAAATTCATAAACGTGTCCGTCAAAACTATAGCTAACATTTGTCGTGTGAATGTCCTCATAGTATCTGACAAAGCCATTTACGATTGAATCATAATCACGGATATAAACTTCATCAGTTGATAGTTCCTGACAAAAACCATTAGTGTATACTTCCATAAACCATTTTTGAATCCTGCCACCAATAATTCGTGTATGCCGCCATAATTATTTGTGTAGACTGCCATAAACCATTAGTGCACACAGCCATAAATCATTCGTGTAGACCACTTGTTCTCTTGTCAAAACTATATGAAATTCACCTTAATATTCCAAGCATTCCTTCCACCAAATGAATTTTCAAGATGGTAGTTAGATTAAGATGTTTGTTATCTAGACTTTTCCAATAACGTCAACACCTGCAAACATGCTTCTTGGATTAATGTGGATCAATGTCAAAGTGTCGGTGTCTGATACAGTCGTGAACCCTCATTTTGAAATTCGAGGTTATTTGTTAATTTGGTTAGCCATAACTGTTTGCCAAAGATTTGGTCTTTAAACACGCACATTATCATGTATCTCTTTCAACCCACGGGAAATGGAGCGAATAATTCCTGATATATGCGTCACTCTTAGCAAACTGTATAGATTGCACTCATAACGTTTCCTTTACCTAATACGCATGGAAATTATTATTTGTTTCAGAAAGCTTCATATGAAGGACGGAGGAATTCTGAACACGTATACAAAATATTCAAGTGAGATAAATCAATGAAATTCTACTCACAAAAGCAATATTTTGACAAACAATGTATAATTCAACTATCGTTATAACGTTTTTTTCCACCTGTGGTCAAGATTGTTCCTGAAACTAGAAGTATGGAAACCAACGTTTTAGTGCAGAGGACCAGTGCCTCTGTATTTGGCGGGCTGAATTCGAGACCAAAAGGTTGAAGGTTCGAATCCTACCATCAGATCAACCTGGGTCAGGTGTGTCCTTCGATAAGTCAGTTTGTTACAATTCCCTCGGCACTAAATAACCATATCAATAACGGCTTGTACTTGTGTTGGCATTGCCAGTTTTGCTCCCAGATGTATTATGTGCTACAATCTCTCACGTCGGTTAAAAGCTAGTGGTTCAGATATTAATCGTGGATAAATATAAAAGGTGGCGATAAGTAGGATTTCTTGAACTATTGTTAAACTACGTCTTTGCTGTGGTGAAGAGAAGCTGGTTAAAGTGATACTCTGGTCATAATTTCCTGGATTTAGTCACCATTTTTAGTTACCTGAAGCTAAAATGTAATACTGACAGTGGTCTTGTTGAGCATTGACTTGACAATGATCCTCAAGGGTATCCCTAGAATGATAATTTCCAGTCTCGTGATCACATACAACTAATTCCTTTGGAAGCTACGGATCAAAACAACGTGTGCTGAATTATTTGAGGTTAAGTTTTGTCAAATTTTAGGAAGCGAAATTGTGATGAAATACCATTAACTGTATCTTATTTAATTATTTGTCTTAGTTCTATTAAACCTATAATGGTACTTTAATTATGAATTTAGATAGCTACCAACAAAAACAACGAGTAAAACAGAAGTGATATTGAGTAAAGATGCCATTCTAAGTGTGACTTCATTGGTGGCATTCTTCACTGCGTAACTATCACTACTTAAATCATCCAGTGGTACCACCTAACTTTCATGATATAAGCTATATATTGTCGAATATAAGCATCCATTTTCCCATGCCAATGATTCTGATACGGGGGGATTTTCTTCTTTGAAAACACGCATTTCGAAAAAACCAATCTAACTCATTAAAGACATATGTTCTGTATTTGCAAGATTGAAAGTCGCTGCTGATTGACTGGTGTTATGTATATTTAGTCTGCATTGCTTGTTATTTTTTTTTTTTCAATTTCATTACATGCTAAATTAGTGTAAGATTGTATGTTGGATTTGACCTTGTCCAAAACTGAGTTCATTTCTGCTTGATCTGAATTCATTTTTTAAACAACTAATACATAGCTAACATGTTCTCTGTGTGTATGGGGTTAAACTCAGAATTATTATCAATATAACTAAATATGATTATTTGGGTCTAGATCTATGTTTTGACATAGTCCAGGTTCTGGTTTTTAATAATAACTAATATGTTTATTTTTTAACATCAGGATCATTAATGAAGGTTTTGTTTAGAAAATGCTAAGTGTGACCTGCGAGCAAGTAGAGAAGTATTTAATCTAGTAAATGAGAGGATTTCTCAATCGTGCTTTAAGATCTAGCAGCTCAAGTTGTATGATATTTTTGTGTCAAGTCTGACTGGAATTTATTTCTTCAATTTCCTGAATTCAAGTGATTATTTTCTCAGGAAATACAAACGTGCTTTGATAAAATTCTATGATAGAGACATTCACTGGAATATATAGTGAATTTAAACATGTAATTATATTACTGTGATTCAACAAAAGACAGTTGGCACAACAACAATCTAGAACCTCCAACAGACCCATCATCACCTTCAGTTTTGAATTTAATTTTGACTTCTACTGAATTTTATTCAGGACTTAAAATTATTGGCACTTGTGTATGTAGTTCTGTAATTATTTTGAGATTTAATTCGTAGTACTATAAGTTCCTTTTCATTATGTTTCTATTTTATACTTTCGGGGAAAAAGAAACTGTTGAATATTACAAAGCTTGTTGCTTTTCATTTTTTCTGGTATTTATTTTAAGAGCGTAGATTCGTAACACAGGAAATAAAAAGTGTAATTTTTTAGAAGAAGTTGGCGTAAATTGTACGTAAAATTGCAGGTTTAAACCTAAAACGATTTTCATTTGAATCATTGTCGTAAAACAGTACCCTAGAATATAAAAAGTGAGATCTCACCATGCCGGATTTAGGTAGTAGGCACCTACAAGGAACTTCAACGCAAAAATGAGCAGAGTATTATATAGTCGGCATCGTTGTAAAGGCATACCCTTTAATAGATCAATTATATGTTGTTAGCGTGTTTTGCCTAACTTTCCATGAAATTCTAATAAGTTTGCAAAGTATTAATATTAGGGATTTTAGCAATTTAATTAGTTGATAATGATCTTTTTAAATTGCATGTGCAGCTCATTCCAAACTATGTCTCTTTTTGCACGGAAAGTCGGTTCTTGAACTGAAAACAAATAGGAAAAAAAGTATTTTCATTTACATTTTCGCTGTTCTATTGTTACGCATTTTTTTAATTTCAATTGTTTGCTAGCTTTATTATTTCTTCATATTTCATTATGTGCTAAGGCAGGGAAGTTCAGTTTACATTAAAAGAGATCTGGCAAGTGAAAATCATGTCTACATTTCTCACACAAAGTCAAGATTTGAGGTTACTAAAAATATTAGGATAGTACCCCTTTTTAAGGAAAAAGAATGTAGATCACTATTTTCTAAATTTTGAGAAGAAAAAAGTTGCTGACAATTTGAAATGGCCAAGAGAGCATTGGACTCTGCACTTCTTGGTAAAGTTTGTGATATCTACACTTCCCTGTTACATGTCATCCACGATGTCACATCATAAATGCACCTCTCTACACCTTGGATGGATGCATCAACTTCATTTAGGTGGCTAGATTTGTATATTTGGGTGTCATCAGCGTACAATTGGTGAGACACTGGATGATGATATATGGCACTTGAGAGCGACTGGGTGTATAGAATGAAGAGAACATGTCCAAGAACAGACCCTTGTGGAACACCACAACAAAGATCAACTGGACTGGAGTGTATTCAATTTGCAGATACAATTTGTGTCCTGTTGACCAAGTAGGATTTGAACCACAGTAAGGCTATATCATGAATGCCAAATACATGCTGGAGACGGTGAAGTAATATATCATGGTCTACTGTGTTAAATGCTGCAGACAAATCAATGAGGGTGAGGACTGTAATCTTTCCGTTATCCAAAGCAGAGAGAATGTCATTAACTATTTTTAGAAGAGTAGTTTCAGTACTGTGGCAAGGGTGATATGCAGATTGTAAATGAGTGAGTTAAGGTGCAGTATTAGTTCTGCTGGGATGTAAATACAGTAAAGGGTTACGAATATGTCGATAGTGATAACCAGGTTAATTATGCAGTCAGTTTCGAGTTGTCCCTGTCCCACAAAGTGATGGAATGCTATTGGACTGTAATGACTTTTGTTTAACAAAAACATCAGAATTCAGAATTTATGAATAGTCTGGACTAGAAACCTCTATATCTGCAGTCACACAAAACAAAAATGCACTAAAACAGTTATTACTTGAATATGAGCGCTTGTTTCCAGATGTTCCCAAACAAAGAAATAAAATCACCATGACGGTGAAAGTATAGATTCCACACATATGAAACAGCCTTTGTACAGGATGAACACTGTTAAACAGGAATGTTTGAAGAAAGAAAACCCTAGTATTTTCTGGATAATGACCCCATTGAAACATGTAAAAGTGACTGAGGTTCACCATGTAGTCTTGTGCTGAAACCAGATAATAGTTTCTGCATGTGCACAGACTACAGAAAGGTGTGCAGTGTGACCAAATCAGATTTATTTTCAATGGAGAGAATAGAAGACTGTATTACAAAAATTGTAAATACAAAATATGTCACCAAATTTGACTTTTTGAAAAGGTTCTGGCAAATCCCACTGAAGGCAAGGGCAAATGAAATTTCTTCATTAGTGACTCCAGATGGACTGTATTAATATAAAGTAATGCCATTTGGGATGAAAGATTCGTCTTGTATTTTTCAACTTTCAATGAACTTGATTATTGCTTGTCTAGATAATTGTGATGCTTTCATCGATGATGTATCATCTACAACGACTCCTGGAAAAATCACTTAGAGCCAGTTTTGAAATTCTTTCACAGACTCACTGATGCAAATTTTACAATTTATCCAAAAGTGAGTTTTGCAAAGCCTGTGTTACAGTTCTAGGACATATCGAGAGGCATGGACGAGTTAAACCTGTAGATGCTAAGATCAAGGATATCGCTGAATTCCCTGTACCTCTCAGTATAAAGCAAGCGATGCAAATTTTTGGGAGTGGCTAGATACTATCGGACATGTTGTTCTAATATTTCTATATTTGCTGAACATATGACACATTTGTTGAGTAAGAAAACCAAGTTTCATTAGTCTGACAAATGTCTGGGGGCTTTTGATTAGTTAAATGCCATATTTAAGAGTGCATCAGTTCTTTCACCTCCGAATTTCAGTCAATCATTTGTCCGTTGATGCAAGTAATGTCCGGGTTGGAGCAATATAGATTCAAGAAGGCAAAAATGGTGTAGATCATCCAGTGTGCTATGTTTCTAAGAAATTAAATAAGCACCAGAGAAAATATTCCACGGTAGAGAAGTAATGCATGGTTTGATATTGACTTTGCAACACTGAAGTAAATATTATTTCAGCTCCTTCTCCGATTATTGTATTTAGTGATCAAAACCGCCTTACTTTCATTGGCAAGAGGAAAAATAAAAATCAGAGATACGAAGGTTAAGTTTGATGTTTCAGGAATACAATATTGACATCAGGTATATCATGCGAAAAGACAATTTAATAACAGATGTGGTTTCATGTGTATACAAATATTATATTGCTTCGTGTATATTTTGTGTCATTCATACAATTTCATCTTATGTAGACTTTTTATCACATATATATGTGATTAATAGTAAACGGAAATCTTTAGGGCATATATCTTTCTTTTCTTTTCTTAATGAGGAAAAGAGTTATGTATATTTAATTTCTATTATTTGTTAGATATTTTGTTCTAATTATTTCAATTTCATTATATGATACTGATAATGTAACATTGTATATTGGACATAACTTTGTCCAAAAGCTAGTTCTTCTACTAGTTGACCTGAATTGTTGCGTTTTTTTCATTCTGTAAACAACTAATGCATAATAAAATAGTATGTATGTGTATGGGAATATTAGGATTATGTTTTTGCACGAGTTAAGTAATCGTGTTTACCGTGTTGTTTGTTAAAATTATTTTATCTAGTAAATCTTAAGATACTTCTAGAAGATTATTTTGCTATAGCTAATAGCTTTTTTATATAAAAAATGCTGATTGTGACATGAGTTCAAGTGGTGGACAATGTAATCTTCTAGCTATTATTCATTCGAGATATACAATCGTAGCAGAATAAATTGTATTATTTTGTGACCAATAGTTAATTTTGGGTGGGATTTATATATTCAGATTAATCATTCACTAGAAATACAAAGAGCTCTTCGAAAATAACATATTTGGAAATAGAGACATGGCAATATAAGTGAAAAAAGGATATACCACTACACGGGGCAAAACAGAAAAACATCACTTCCAGCGTTTGATTTAATTCAGATTTCCTCAAAAGTATATTAAGAATTTTAATCATTGCTACTTGTGCCTGTTTTGTTACGACTCTATGGTCACAAACTAGTAGTATAAAAGAAGCAAAACCATCAAGTTTTGTAAACCTTAACATGCAATATAATTATTAAAGTAATAAATGAAAAATGTGAGAGGAAATTAAAGTATAATGCACAGAATCCAAATTAGTCCATTCAAAGGTCTATGAAATTTCTAAACAAATTAAACATCCCTTTTAAGTTTCAGGACGGAAAATAACTGGTTTTTCAAGAACCATGACGTCGTAAAAATGACGTTGTCCAGAATTCTTTCCAATAAAAAAATGCCGTTGTCCAGAATTCATTCCAATAATTTGTAACAGTTCCACAATAATGACCACTTTCTATCACCACTGAACAGGCCAAGCAAATATTTTTCCTCTCGAAAAATATATAAGTACAACATAGAATATATCTGCAGACGTACGACAGGAATGCTATAAGTAAGTAAGTATGACTCCAGAACTCGAAATGAAACTAAATTCTTAACTTTCTTCTTATATACACCGTATATTGCGACTGTAGTTCGCTATAGACCAAATGTGACAACATACACTATTGATTTACAAAAAAAAACGTATATTTACATGACCTTGCGCAACCAATGGAATCCACAGAATTCTTCTTGTTGCTTCCATATCCCATCAGCCATTAAGACAATATATCATAGGAACCATTTTAAGTCTTATTATTGCGATTATTATTACAAATATTCAACACGCATATAAACATCTATTTATAGATCATACGTAATTTATGTTTTCAATAAAGCCAAATTATGCACACAATTTATACCAAAAATATTCTATATTATTTTTGACCATGAAACAATTATAAAAATTAAATAAAATCATATAGTAGAAGTTACAGAAAACATATATATACGTAACGGCAATTCTATGTTTTGTTTTATTTAATTCGATGTCACGTAAGTTTCTTTCTCATATTTTCACTTTGTATTAAAAGGAAGTAAATTATTTACTGAATTTTACAAAGCTTTCAGCTTCTCCTTTTTTCTATTTTTTCTTTTAAGACCATGATATCGTAACAATATATCTGTCATATAATCAAGGTTCGTTGTTAATATAAATTTCCTTTAATATTTATAGCCAATTTTTAAGAAAGATTTCTATATTTAGTCAGCTAATTAAGATATGTTCATGGAGCACGTATCTCTAAGAAAACGTCCCTCGATAATGTGTTTGTGTGTGTGTGTGTGTGTGTGTGTGTGTGTGTGTGATTATGTATTGACTAATACTCTTAATCTCTTAAAGGTTTTAAAGATGAAACGCTGTACTAAGTCATCTGTACACTATTCTTTTTTCAATGTATATAATTGCGATAAAAATTAATTAAAGGTTAACACAGCGAAACAAAAGATTTGAATTGTGTCATGTAAAATGTTGATAAATATTCTTACTTTTGGGTCTAATAACTTACTCTAATGGTAAATTTAAGTTTGAATTAAGGTAATTAATTGCATCTAAGAGCCTCTTTTATTTTTTACAAGAATTTAAAAAATGGAACAACAGTGTATATTAGTTATGTACGCTTCGATAAAACTGATTTAGACTTTATATCATACCAGTAATGTAATAACAATCTAACTCTTTTAGCATGGCAATTCTTTGTATGTTTGTAATCAGGGTGACATAATCAATGTCACTTGTGGTTTATGTTCTATTTTATTGACTCCAATTGCTTATATTTTATTTACTCAAATCATTACATTATTTATTCAAATTCATTCAGTTTTATTTTATTTTTAAAGAGAAGGTTCAAAACCTATCCAAAAAGCGGAAAAACAAATAATACAAAATGAACATATTTTTTATGAAATTTCTCCTGACTCTTTCTTCTAATTTTCATTTTCCAAGTTAGTGCTCCAAACTGGACTAAACCATAATCTCGCAGTGTCTTCCCCATGATGCTGTTTTCATGATTTCACTTCACGAGATCTGGCAACAGTTGTGCATTTCCCTTTATAACTTGTGTAATAACGATGTTCATTGTCTGTTCATACCTTGCCAGAGGAATTGATAAGTTCTAAGAACTTTTAACAGATATAAATAATTGGAAAGTAACAGCTGTTAGAGTGTCTAAGGGTACGTGCCACTCCCCTTTTCAGCTACTTCATGATATGTTTCATTTTCGTTGAGACATAACAAAAATGGCTATCGCAAACGACCTCATTGTTTTAAGTGTGGATTTCCGTACATTTGAATCCACAAAACCAGATATAATTTCCCAGCACCAGTAACTGTCTTCAGCGTTGATGACAACAATTGAATAACATTGTCATTTTCAGATTGAGCATTCACGACAACAATTGAATAACAGCGTCTGGTTCAGATCGAACGTTCATGACAGCAATTGAATAAAAGGTCAGGAGCAGGTTGAAAGTTCATGACAGCAGTTGAATAGTGGGGTCAGGTTCAGGTTGAAGGTCTATGACAGTAATCGAAAAACGGGCCAGGCCAGGTTAAACATTATTACAGCAATTGAATAATAGGTCAGGCTCATTTTGAAGAACAGAGTGTCAGGGGCAGGTTGAATATGAAAACAGACAAATGGAAATGTACCATGCTTTGTCGTGTGTAGAAATGCACAAATTGTACAACTTTTATTACCACATTTTAGCAATAAATAGTGTAAATGTTATACAGTGCCGCTAATAATCAACCAACAACTTTAAATTTAAAATTCCTTGACTTTACCTTGGTCGCTAGTGACCAGAATTTGCGTGTCATGTCAAGCTGAGATTGATAGGATGTAATTACGTGTTTGCATACAAGTCTATGACAAGAAAAGAACAAATCCTTGCTCTCTGTCAATCTATGCACCTTGCCCCCTCCACCCACCCCTATCCCCGGCCTAGTAATCATATTCCAAAACCTATCTGATATGTATGAAAATTTAGTAACCGAATACATCTTTTCTATAAAAACAATAGGGTTGCAATTTCATGTAAAAACAACAACCACACCCGTTTAACCACTCCCAGGGGCTACTTGACAATTGTAAAACGACTGAGCAACTAAAACCTACCTCAGTCATATTATTTGCTTTCTTAAATCTAGTTAAAGCACCGACAATTTTAATGCTACTTTATTATGAATTTTAAAGGAAGAATATTATAAAACTGCTTTTGCTCAGACTGCATTATATATAAATATAGTATGTACGCTGTATCAGTAACATACCACGAGATGTATAGATTTGTCATAAAAAGGAAAATAGGTTTGCCGAGTTTCCATTAAGGAGTTAACGAGTAGTATACCATTGATACAGCGTTCATACTATACATATATTTTATTCACATCACATACAAATACATTTATTTGCACTTTGAATGGAGTTACGATGTGCTCCGGGTAACTGTGTATTGACCAAAAGAATGAACTCCTCGCATCCCTACGAGTATGTCCGCTACAAAATGCATTTCTACGATTTTTCTTGTTGTTCACAATCACATATGCAAATTGTTAAAGTTGACTGTTTTCTTCTTGAGTTTCTATTTTTATTCAGATTTACTAAATCACTGTAAGACACACTGCTGATTTAAACATGAAATCTGTTTTTTATGAAGAAAGTAGTGCACTACAATCACTGTCAGCTTCTTGTACACTGAACCTAATCTGTCAGGCACTCACGTACTGGCGTATGGAAATTAGCGTGGAATAAAAACTAAGCAAAATGACGACCAACAGCAGATAAACTCATGATATCACTCCCATGGACCTCCTTCCTGCACAAACATTCAAATTCTTTATTGACAGGCATTTTGGTGTCACCCTCAGATGGTGTCCGCACACTCCTAGTGACGCCAATGTTCTCTCTCTCTCTCTCTCTCTCTCTCTCTCTCTCTCTCTCTCCCCTCCCCTTTGGACGTGCCATCATTCACAGGTCCAGAGACATCGTCATATGAAACAATCGAAAATCCCCAACGCTCGTATTTTCATGAATTAACGTCCGTGTCTAGCTACGATAATCCACAGAGAGAGAGAGGGGGTGAGGAGGGCGGACAAGGGCAATCATTTGCACATTTTTTATATTTAATAATTAATAATTCAGTTTTATAACATTATAATAGGTTTAAGAAACTAAGACAACAAAACATTAAATACGCTACATTGTGTGTGCCTCGTAACCGACATATTTCATATATAGGCCTAGTGTCGACTGGCGATTTCAACTATGTATCATTGATATCATCAACACTGTAGATAGATCCCAAGGAAAGCGTAAACTTGGTATATGTTCAGTTTTAATGTTTTCGTCCAGGGCAATGTTTGTTTCTCTCACTCCAGAAAGGATTCCGGTGAAATTGTGTACCATTTTAATTTTATTTAGAAAACAGGCAATATTAATGCTTTTTATCGTTTTTGTCATATGTTAGTTATGATTAATGAATGAGTAGAAATTCAACATTGATCTATAGGCCTGCAGTTGAAAGAATGTTTATATATTTGTATTATTGCGCCATGGATGGACCACAGTTTCATATAACAATAGTATTAGTATATCAATTCGCTTTATACCAACACTTTAAATGTCTGTATATGTATATATATATATATATATATATATATATATATATATATATATATATATATATATATATATATATATATATATATATATATATATAATAGTAATAATGAGGACTTTGTATAGCGCATAATCTTTAGAAGCTCTAAGCGCTTTACAACATTACACAACACCTCTAGGATAAAAAAACACATAATAATATGATTACAAAAACAAACACCATGAAATTAGAAAACATAAAAAAACATGCAGAGAATTCTTCGGGTAGGAAACAGTATTAGGTCTTTAAGTTTGTTCCTACAGTCGAAATAAGTGAGTTTTGAGAGCACTCTTGAGTGGTATTACTGTGTCTTTGTGTCTAAGAACAATGGGCAATTCATTCCACGTTGCTGGGCCCTGGTATGCAAAAGAACGCTTTCCATATGACTTTGTTTTCATAGTGAGAATAATGAGCATACGATTGTCAGAACAGGGGCTTAAGTATCTTGCTGATGTCTACGCATGGGTGAGGTCTATGGAGGGGAATTACCGCCATAATTATATGCGTGTATTTTCTATTTTTCCTTGATGCATTCTTGAAAATGACTGCTTGCAAGTGCTACTTTCATAATTCTATCCATGTATATTGTATTTTTCATTGGTGTGATCTGTATGTGGCAGTTTTCAAGTGCTACTTTCCTTCTGCATTATTGTAAATGGCTGCTTGCACGTGCTACATTCATAATTCCATCCATATATATTGTATTCTTCACTGATGCAAACTGTAAAGGGCTAATTGCAAGTGCTTAGATATACTTTCCTTCTGCGTCAGTGTATCTTGCTTTTTGCTAAACGCTGAATTCGTTCTGTAATTTGTCGAATGTTAATTGTTGTCAGCTTTACAAGTTTTATATTATGTTTATAAACTTGACATATTACAAATTACACCATTCCAACTCCTGATTTTATCTAGATTTGGCCTTGCAACAATCTAATTTTGTCAGTATCGTCTTTCTTGTCCAACTCGTATCGCCATCTGTTGTCATAATGGGATACTGCAGTATTAGCATGGCATTATGACAACAGATGGCGCTCTAAATTTCCAAGCTTTTCCTCAATGAAATAATGAAGGCTCCTCACGGAAAGTTAGATTGCTTTGCGGCACTAATTTTGTGTGGTTAGCAGCATATAAAGAACTTAACAGATCTACTTGTGGAAAGAAAACAAATCGTAATTCTTTCAGTCCCGTCTATTTTTAGGTGTCAGTTAGCGACGAAGTTTTAATCGTTCTCTAAAACCATGTGCTTTTTCGAAGCTCTAAGTTATTTTTAGCACCTTAAGAAAACAAAAACGCTATCACAACAGCAGGGTGGTCTTTAGTCATACATGTAAGACCTGACGCTGATGTTTATGTTGTGGGCGTCAAGCACCTAAAACAAAATCAACATGTACAATGTCT
Source organism: Sinohyriopsis cumingii (assembly GCA_028554795.2). NCBI lineage: Eukaryota > Metazoa > Mollusca > Bivalvia > Unionida > Unionidae > Sinohyriopsis > Sinohyriopsis cumingii. The sequence continues at coordinate 48,521,541 of CM068834.1, forward strand.
TACCTGTAGGAGCAGCAGAGAGGGTGAACAGACCATAGAATTCCGACAAAACAAATAAAACAAACAAATAAATCATCTCGTAGAAAGGTCCAGATTTTACAAATGAACTTTCCTTGAGATGTTTATTTTTGCAATGACCGATTGTGCTAATAAAACCTCAGTTTGAAATAGTAGCTGAAAAAATAAAGTACTCTACGTGTTTATTTATTTCTTGTTTATTTTTTTGACGACCAACGTTGGTAGGTACCCTCTCTGCTGCTATTAATTTACCACCATACCAAGTTTGATGAATATTTTTCAACGCGTTCTCGCTGTCGTTTTTCCTCATCTGTTTCATCTTCATCTGAATCTTCGGAATTTGTTCTATGTTTCAAGTAATATTCAAGTTCTGATGGTGGTTTTTCTATTTTGGGATTTATGTTCTTTCTGTGTTTATAATATATCATCAAACTTCTGTATCGATCTCCACCGCAATTTTTACAAATCTGATATAATCCTCTAACGCCGTTGTTACATCCAACACATCTTCGTGGACCAGCATGAGGATTTTTCTTTATAAGATAATTATGTTTCTTGCAATATTCTCCACGGCACCTTTTGTTGCATTTATCTGTTGTTCCTTGACGCAGCCACGCACAGTTGTTCATTATATTAATGATATCTGTTTAATTAAATTTAATTTTATCATCACCCCTGTTACCCAAATATTTTATCAATACCCACACGATATCTTGTTCTTGGATCATGTAAATTTATTGTTATAAATCCATGCGGGGTAGCTTGCGCTCGTGAGAAGAAATTTTTGAATTTAATTATATCCATGTCACCACCACACCAGGTTTGATGAATATTTCGCAACGTGTGTGTGTCTACGCCATTAAACACAACTAAAATGTTGCAGTTGTCTCTGATCACCTTTGGAATTTGTGTATATCGTTGAGTAACATAGATCACGTCTGTATTTTTATGTCTCCCTCGGGAAAATATTCTGGCTGGATTTGATTGTTTATCTAGCATCACATCGTCGTATACAACTAAATTATTAATAAATCCGTCTATGGAATCTACGGATGGTGCTTCATCAATATCGGTTATAAACTCTATAACATCATTATCCTCATCCAGTAATCGCGCGTTTTCATTGAAATCTTTAAGTACATCATAACATCGTTGATCATCAACGGATGGTGCTACTAAATACAACTTATCCCATTTCAACCATCTCATTATCAGATTAAGTAATAATTGCGTCTTACCCGATCCAGATGGTCCTATGATAATCATTCTGATGGAGTTCGGTAGCGCAGGATGATGCTTAACTGGCTCTCGCTGCCGAGTTGCTGAGAAATCAATTATATCCATATATATTATAACATGAATTTATATTGTTTACGCTGTAAAGTTAAAACTCCAACTATTGATTTAGCTACGGTTACAACAAAAAATAAAAAAATAGCGTACGGTGGAAAATGTTCTGTATGCTGTAGAAAGAAATTTTCGTTTTTACCTAATAAGCGCGGTGGTGATATTGCTAATTTGATGTCAAAGTTTCCAGGTGCTCCATGGGCTAAATACAGCGGAGAAAAACATCTACCAGGATATAATTATTGCGGTCCTGGTACCAGACTTGATATCAGGCTCGATAATCAAGATCAACCAAAACCAGGCGAGGAACCAATAAATGCTATTGATCGAGCTTGTCATGCTCATGATATAGCTTATAAAAGTCAAAATCTACAAGATAGGCATATTGCAGATGTAAAATTAATTCATTCATTAAATTCTATAAAAAATAAAAATATTAGAGAATCATTAGCTAATTGGTTAGTAAGATCCTCGATGAAAGGTAAATTAGCGATTGGGGCTGGTAATTAATAATGGAATCACTTTATTATTCACCGAGAGGATACTGGAGAGGCAAAGCAGCAATTGGTAAACTCGCTGATGCAGCATCGGTTAAACATTCTACTGCTAAAACGTGGTTATCTAAACAAGCAATATGGCAAATTTATCTACCACGTCCTAAACGAATTCAGTACGCGTATTTCGATGTCAGTGTTCCTAATGAAGTTCATCAAGCTGATATTCTGTTTTTACCGCATGATACTGTGCGTGGAAAAACGTACAAGTACGCGCTAACCGTAGTTGATGTTGCAAGTAGATATAAAGAAGCAGAGCCGCTATCGGCGAAAACATCATCTGAAGTAGCTGATTCGTTTGAACGAATTTATCAACGAGGACTTGGACCACAAGGTGGTCTACGATGGCCACAGCTACTACAGGTTGATCCTGGTAAGGAATTTCTTGGTCCAGCATCATCGCTGATGAAACAACATAATACCAAAATACGACGAGGTCATACTGCAATTCACCGTGATCAAGCAATTGTTGAGCGATTTAATCGAACACTTGCTGAACGGTTATTTGGATATCAATACGCGAGGGAATTTATTCAGGATAAGAGATCTCGTGAATGGGTTGCAAGATTACCAATCGTGATAGCTGCATTAAATAATGAAATCACACGAACAACCAACATGAAACCCATTAGCGCGGTCACAAAAAAAAATATACCAACACAACGAAAAGATGCTGGAAAACAAAAAATATTAGGTGATGTTACAGTCAGATATTTATATGAGCCTGGTGAACTTGAAGGTGGTAGCGCGAGAGCAACTGATCCTATTTGGAGTGTTACCACACACAAAATATCTACCGTGACAAGATCCACCGGGAGAAACGTAGGCGTTTCCAGACCTGCAATCTACAGATTAGATTCTGCTGCTCCTCAACGTGGATTTACACGTGAACAACTACAAATAATTCCCGCGGATACACAACTACCGCCGCGATCACTTCGGTGATTTCGATCACTTAACTAGCACTAGCGCCTCTACGTCGATTACACTCAAGACAGGTTAACATGGTATTTTCTCGTGTATGACCGCGACTATTATCTTTTCTATCTACGGTAAATTGTCTTGAATCATTACTCGAATACCGCCATAACATTATACAATTACAACTGGTGCAATGATTATTCTGCTGCTGTTTTAACTCAATAATAAATTCAACATCAAGATCAAAGTCACGTTTATTTTTTTTGTCAGATTGTTTGTATCCGATTAATTTTTTTCTTATTATATCATCATCGATGATGTTAAATTTATCAACGATTTCAGGAATTATAATTCTACGTAATTGAGATATATTTCTGACCCTCGATACCGCTAAATAAACTAAATTTGACCACTCGATGCGATCGTCTACAATCCAGACTCGTGTGTCAGAAATAGTTAATCCCTGAGACGAGTGGATCGTCATGGCGTATCCCAACACCCATGGAGATTTGTCAGCGTGTAATGCATCTTCGACTACACTGATATCAACGGCGACAATATCATTTAATACGAGATTCTGTTTCCTTGACTCTGTCTGTCCTGGAATATCAACATTAATATTCTGTTTTCGTGTATCTGATGGTCTATAACACAACGGTACGGGTAGTTCTGAATATTGTTCTTTATGCAGTTGAAATAACTGTTGTTGTAAAGCGTCTCTGATTATTTTTCTACTTGCTACGATCAAATCGGTGGGTCTCCATGAGTTCAAAAAATCACTCATTGATGTCTCTGAGATCACTCCACGTATTATTTCACACTGAATTTTGTTTGATTGTAATCTGATTAATTTTTTAAACTCTTTCAAATTTGCATCAAGAGCTCTATGATCATCATCTATTTCTTCGTAATAATCAACGAAATTTTTTAACCAATCATGTGGAGATGGTCCAACAAAGGGCGGAGGTTGACCATGATCGCCACACATTATTATGGCGGTATTTTTTGTCAACAACCAATCAAGAAACATTTTTAATGTATCCAATGACACCGTGCATATCTCATCCCAAATAATTATTTTAGGTATATATTTTTCCCCCATCCGTTGAGGAGTCCATGTATCTCCGCGCCATCGGAAGAAACTATGATACGTACACGATTGTACTTGCCGCTGTTTCATCTCACGTGCGAGTCTATGTGTGGGTGTCAGCACGATTATATCTGAATTTCTAAAAACATTAATCGTTCCAGTTGTTTTGCCGCATCCACCAGGTCCATTGAGATATACTGTCTTATATCTGGTTATTGGATCACTCAACGATGGTGCCTTCGACATTTCTGATATTTTATTACCCTCACGATAAACATCTCTCACTGGAACATCTGCTGATTCTGTGTAATTGTGCAATAGTTCCTTTTTTATTCTCCACGAACCCCATCGTTCATCATTACTTGTAAATTTCATAACAGGTTCTAAATATTTACTTGAAATATAAAACGAATCTGTTGCGACTCTGACTGCGGTCTCAGGAAATCTATTAATCATCGATAATAAATTTATAGAAACATAAGCCAACATGGAAGATCTTAGATGAGTATATTGTGGGGATACGTCATTTATGTAACTAACGATCGTACCTAATTTTGTTCCGTCGGATAAATAAACACTCTCTCGATTTACAAATGTATTTTTCGCCGTTGTATCAGCGATTATAAAATCGTACTCGGCATCATCTAAAATTAATCGTGCGTGATGTCTTTTATAATCATATGCACCACCTTGAGTAAATTTACCTATAATTTTTCTACCGAGATCTTTTGCGGTTTTGAGTTTATTAGGAATATCATCCTTAAACTCGCTAATAACTTCAGAATCTGACATGGGCAACCAAACTTTGGTCTGTGCATGATATGATATAATTGCCTCACTGACCACCAACGATGTCAGTATCATACAATCTAGCATATATCGCAACAGAACTATAGGTGCCCAACGTTTTTCACAAAAATGTCTGCCAAACCAAACATAACAAATCTTGTGAAGATTTTCGTTAAACTCGAACGACTCAATACAGGCGAATCCAGTCAGATCAAAATCAGGTAATGGTCCATTAATTGCCACTCGCGTCATCTCGTTTGTTGGGTGACCAAATCTTTCAAAGTACGTAGAACAATCTCCGTATCCCAGAAAACTTCCTGGATAACATGCAACCATATCAACCGAAATAACATCATTGTAATTGTATTTGGTATTCCATAATCCGCCATGTCCATATTCGACACAACTTGCGCGTACGTCCTCGAGTAAATCAAATCGTGTTGGTTTCCATGAATTTCGTTCTCTGGCGAAATGAGCCGCAACAGATGGAACGGTAAAACAATTAGTTAGTAATTTGTCAGTATTTTCCGCGTGCTTGCACTGTAAAAACGTCGCAAGATTTTTCATCTCGTCATGGAGGGATTCTGTGCGATATATTTCACCGTTCGGTTTGACAAACTGATCAAATTCACCCTCCTCATTACTTTTGAATAACCATACCGATACAGGATCGGTTTTACTTATTTCGTTGATAAAATCAAACATACTCATATCTGCCACAGAATTATCTGCCACAGAATTATCTGCCACAGAATTATCTGCCCCAGAATTGTCTGTGGGGTAAAATCTAACAGTTCGATCACGTGGAAATATTGTTACCGCGTTAGTCCATGCGTGCGCGTTATGATCGATAATATTTATTGGAGCTCCTTTCGATTTATATTTCGACTGGTACAGTACTTCTCCTGTTATTGTTGCTACGGTTATTGGAAATTTTAATATTTTTCCTAACTCAGCAACATCTTTTATTGTAGCACCTTTATCCTTAACTGAATCAGCCCACGAGTTTATTTTTTCACGCCTTAAATCAGTTAATCCATTTCCACGCATCGCGTTTGTAAAGTGTTCTATTACTCGTTCAGCTACACAATTTAACCTTGACAAGGTCAAGGATGATAATTTCATCGGCGCTAGTTTATCAACGTTGGGTTTTTTATTTATCTCATAAATTCCATAAATAACTGCTGTTACAGGATACGCTCGTTCATAATACGGTTTATCAATACCAGTCAATAGACCCGGTCTGGAATTTTTACTTAATATAATAGTTTTATTATTACCAAGGACAGGATCATATTTGTCACGGATAATCCAACTACCTGTTTCTGTTAATACAATAAATTTTACTCTGAAGAAATATTTTTGATTGCCCTCGTATTCAGCGATGTAGTTAATGATAGTTGCTGCTCGCTTGTCGTTCATTGTGGCGTCCGTGACAAAGTCAGTGTTTCGTATAATCTTGAACGTTGACCATGTATGAGATGCACCATCCGTGTAAAATTCTTTCTTAGCGTCATGAATTTTCGAGATCAAACTTTTATTTTTCGGATCAACCAGATCTCGTACTGGCAAGTCAGAAGATAATCTGTCAAGGTTGAATTTATACTTAACAGGCCTAGTTTGGGATAATCTCTCAAACTCGTTCATATAATTAAAACAAATATTTAAATAAAGAAAATTATATATATATATACAATGTCCCAATGTAGATGGTTGATGATCGGCTCAGTAAATCGATGCAACAAATCCTGTAGAAAGGAATTTTGTTGGATGCACTCACAAAACATACGACGAGGAAGTCTAGGACCAATACCATGTCTACGGTGTGGTATTGGAGTACGTGGAAAGACAAAATTATGTGGGAAGTGCGGCGGGAAACGGTTCAGAGAACTTAAAAGATATTATGACAAAAAAAATAATAGCGGTGAAAACGCTATAAAATCCGTGGAGGATTATATATCAAGATTTCAGACAAACAATGATTTAAACATATAATATTATTATAATGGAGCAAAATATATTTGTCCCACATCCTGTCATAACAAACTATGAATCAAATATTAATGGTATCATCAGACACTGCAAGTTGAAGAGACAAGTTGGTTTTGTCATTAATACTGGTTATCTAATGTTTACTGCTGGAAGGAAAAATTATCTCTGTCATCGTTTCACATACGAGTGTCACAAGGGTTTGATCAAAGACGGTCTTGTTATTGATCATATTGATGGAAATCCTCAAAACAATAATTTATCCAATTTACAAGCTATCTCTCACAGTGAGAATAATACACGTGGAAATACAGGAAGATATAAGACAATCGGAAAGAGGGTGGTAATTTCTACAAACATAGAAACCGGTAAAGAAATTATGTTTCAGTCTATGAACGCGGCTGCGACATATTTTGATATTAACTCGCGTGTGGTAAAATATGTGGTAAATATGACCAGATCTACTTTCTCGAAAAAATATAAACAGAAAATTACATTTCAGTATCAATAACTATCATCACCACATTATTAACTATCATCACCACATTATTAACTATCATCACCACATTATTAACTATCATCACCACATTGAATTAATTTTTTAATTTATGTCACAGTAGGTCCTCCATACACTACTGAATTTTTTATTTAAGGGGAGATTACTTTGTAATATATAGTTTTCTTCGTAGATGGTTGGTTTTTTATGATCGTAATTAGTCAGTTTAATTAATTACATCGTATAGTGCCGACGAACAGACTCATAAGTATTATTTATGGTTTTTAAATATTTCCCCATCATACAAAAGATAATATTATTGATCCGTAGGAAGCTGTGTGTAAACAGAAACCGTTACTCATTGTAATTGACCTGCAGTTGTGTGTTCACTGAACTTACAATTCTGGAAAGTTCTTTGACTGGTGCATTAATGCTACTGTTATTATTGATTTTCGGTCTGCTACAAATACAGAAACTATTATTCAGAAACTGTTATAAATACAGAAACTGTTATTATTCAGAAACTGTTATAAATACAGAAACTGTTATTATTCAGAAACCGCTGTTTAGTGTAAATATTGGTTCCTTAGCTATATAGCTAGCTATATATTAACTTCCGAAACATATGTTCGTAACAATGTTTGATAGCTCGATCAGTATGGTATTGGACTGTGGCGCTCGCGGTCCAGGATCGAATCCCCATGGCTGACAATTTGTCGGTGGTGCGCATAATTGCGATTTTTATAATAGTGGGGGGAACCGCAAGAACCCCTCCGCTCAGCAAATTCACAACCACAATATTGACTTGTGGTTGATACATATTTTCGTATCACCCACTGGATTAATTATTGTGGGTGTGATTTTGCTGAGCGTATATGTTTGTACTGTCCTTAGTTAAGTTATATGTTTGTACTTCATTCATAATCTGAGCTCGCTAATACACTCGATAGGGGCTCTTCATTCATTGTATATAACCATTTCATTGTATATATGTATATCCTCTAAACTTGGTAGATTGCGGTGGCAAGCTACGAGTTTAATGAGGACTGTGCTGTCCTTAGTTAGTGCCGTATTCATAATCTGAGCTCGCTAATACACTCGATAGGGGCTCTTCATTCATTGTATATATGTTATATGTATGTCCGATAAACTTGGTAGATTGCGGTGGCAAGCTACGAGTTTAATGAGGACTGTGCTGTCCTTAGTTAGTTATATGTTATGTGTATACCTCTAAACTTTGTAGATTGCGGTGGCAAGCTACGAGTTTAATGAGGGTTGTGCCGTCCTCCCTCTTGGGCCTCTAGACCGTTGTTTGGCGGGTTAGGGGCTCTCGTAGAGGGAATATTTGCCTAATGAACTTGGTAGATTGCGGTGGCAAGCTACAAGTTCTTGGTTGTGCTGTCCCTGAAACATCCCGACGAACTCGCTAAACACTCGATAGGTGTTCTAGGGATATTTTTTTTATTTTAAAGATTTGTATATTATATAATGAACCATGAAAATATCAATGATGTAATTGTCGCTATTAAAAAATTAAAAAAAGATGGAATTAATATATCTGATGAACTTAATCCTGAAAAAATAGTTTCTGACTTTGAGATTTTACAAGAACGTAAAACCATGGGGACACACACACTATCATCTGAATACAGTCTCATGAAACGGATTCAATCGGCAATGTTTCATTCGCTAGCTACCGTAGAAGATGATCATGTGAAGGAGTTCGTTCCTCTTTCTACCGCCGTAGAAAGAATTAAGTCGTTATTATCCCACGAGTATGAGGCAAAGAAAACGATTAGTACCCGTATAAGACTATTAAGAAAAATAATGTCAGCGAGTAACTTCGTTACTGGTGAAACGATCCAAGGTAACCTCGTTACTGATGAAACGATCCAGAGTAACTTCGTTACTGTTGAAACGATCCAAGGTAACCTCGTTACTGATGAAACGATCCAAGGTAACCTCGTTACTGATGAAACGATCCAGAGTAACTTCGTTACTGGTGAAACGATCCAAGGTAACCTCGTTACTGATGAAACGATCCAAGGTAACCTCGTTACTGATGAAACGATCCAAGGTAACTTCGTTACTGATGATAATGAAAATGAAAGTTTTGGTAACTGGGGTCCATGTCAACGCTGACCACGTGTATTGGTAGTCAAAATCAAGAAAGTTCTAACCTTGTCAAATTTGTTCCTAATAAATTTTATTTATTAATAATATTATTTTTACTGAGGATTTATTTTTTTTTTACTAAAATCAAGAAAAATGCACAAATTACTTGATTCTGACGGGGTAGTTGGTAGTCAAAATCAAAGAAAAATGCACGAACTACTTGATTTCTGACGGGGTAGTTGGTAGTCAAAATCAGGAAAATTGAGCAATTTCGTTGTATTTTAGTAAAAAAAAATAAAAATCTCAGTAAATAAATAAATAAAATTAATTTATAATAAATAAAATTTGTTAGGAACAATTTGACAAGGTTAGAACTTTCTTGATTTTGACGGGGTAGTTGGTAGTCAAAATCAAGTAGTTCGTGCATTTTTATGTTTCTGAGGGGGTAGTTGGTAGTCAAAATCAAGTAGTTCGTGCATTTTTATGTTTCTGAGGGGGTAGTTGGTAGTCAAAATCAAGTAATTTGTACAATTTCAGTAAAAATCAGGAAAATTAATAAATATTATTTTTTTTGTGATAGAAATTTTAATTTTACTTTCATCGACTAGCTTTTTTAGTTGCCTAGGCCTTAGTTGCCTAGGCCGATTAATTTGTACCAAACACAAATTTGTGCCAGTAATAATAAAATATTTTTTTAAGTTGATCGAATTTGAGTCTGATCTCTGTTACAAATGTTCTTCTAACTGTTAAGAAATCCTCGCGTGTAAAAACCCTCCTCCACATGAAGATCTACGATAAAGTCTTTACGACGGAAGTCCTTACGACGGAAGTCTTAGGACTGAAGTCTTTACGACAGAAATCCTTAAGACGGAAGTCTTTACGACTTTACATACAGATTTATTACAAGCTCTTCTTCACGTATGTCAATTAAGCGATTAAGGTGGTCTGTGAGTTTAAAATTGATTCGTGTTAACATATTATTGTGACACCGCAAATACACGGGATTAGTTGGTTCTTGCACGATTAAATTTCCAGGGGGAACTTGTGGTGTGAACGTGTACAGGATGTATCCTTGTTGAGCTTGATTTGATCTTCCGAGATCTATTTGATAGCTGCCATCGATTACGTCACAAACCAGATTGACCGCGACCGTCGGTGTTATATTAACGATCCGCGGAGATACGTGTCTTCCGCCGCCGTGTGGATCATTATCATGTCTAAGAACAACTGCTAATGGTGCTAGTTTTTTCCACGCATCGAGTATTTTAGGAAAAAACTCATCAATGACATCATTGACAGATTTTCTTAATTTATCCGGATTATAATCAGGAAACTTAAACGTTACAATGTCAGCTTCGGGTATTTTGTACTTGGCTGCGAAGGATTTTTTATAATCGCTTGATGACTTAAGAACCATATCTCTAATTCTGTTATAGATAACTTCAGAAGAATTAACTATATAATTTAAAACTTCTATGTACCTAATAATATTATCGCGCGCGGATGTTGAATCAAATAAATACTCTTGAAAACTATCACGTAAATTATTTACCTGTATTTCATGGTCTAAGTTTATTGAAGCAAATATAGAATCAATATTCAAAGCAATAACACGTTCATTAAGATTATACAAAAGAGCTCTAGGATCATATACAGGTGTTCCCCCCCTCCATCCTGGTTTTACTTCTATGTAATCTAGCCATTCTGAATTCATTTTAATATCATGACGAAGACTGGTCTTTGACGTAAAATCATCCCGAGTTGGTTCTGGTGGTCCTTTATGCACCGGGGGAATTTCAGGCCATCCTAGCACGGATCTGATTGAAGATTGATAAATATCAACGGCATAATCAGGCGAGTTTATTTCAATCGTCGAGGACTACGTCGGCTCATGAACATTAATTGATATTTTTGATTCCTTTCCCGTTATTGATTTTATTCTACGCGCAAATTCCTCACCGATCTCTTCAATCTGGTAACTGCCGGTTGGTATTCCAACAACAACCCAGTCAGGTGTTCCATCGGATTTGTTCTTGTTAGTAAATACAAGCGAATTATTTGCTGGTGTACCATTAAATGATTTTGATCTGATATTGGGCCAGCTGTAATATACCCGTAATTGTGCTAGTGCTATTTCTTTTACTGGAATTGCAGTAGGAAAATTAACACTAAATTCAGGATTAATTGAACTTACCGAGATCATCGTTATCTTTGGCGGAGTTGTGTTGGTCACGATCTGCTGGAGTAATTCTGTCATTATTGATACTTGTATCTTTAATACCTTCGTCGTATATTTTGGTCATCATTGAAAATTCGAAATCAGATATAATTCCATCACTGAGACTCGCTGATAACAACGAGGATAATTTCGAGTATGCTACCGTCGCTGTATGTAATTTTATTTTGTAATCGGATAACTTTTCGTTCGTACAAGTACATATTTTTTTTGTGATGATACCAAGCACACCTGCAATAGTTGTTGCTGCTGAAATACAAACAGTTACAGCTACTGGTGCCATCGTTGTCAACGCTGATAATATTACACCGGTTCCAGCAACAACAGCGGATACTGAATAAACAATCACATCAACGATAACCAATCGTCGTCGATATTTTTTTACTTTTACTGTATATTGATCGACTTGATCTTTTAGCGCCGCCTGCCATTCACGCGCTTGATTGTATCTGTATTGTGCACCGTCCATATATTTTTATGCAGTAAACAATTGATGTGCTTCAGCTACAAATTCCAAACACCACCAGTAAGTTGCGGTTAATGTTGTCCTATCAGCTGCTTCCAGAATAAATATTTCCTCGGCTCCGATATTTAATATAACAGATACAACCCCGGAAAACCTGTCTGTGGAATGACGCCATGGAAACGTTGTAAATATTTCAAATTTTGCAGAACTAAACACAGATAGCCTGTACACGCCAGTACTTGTTGCGGTATATTTGATGGTATTATTTTGTTTTGACCATGTTGCAAATCCCGATGATACCGTGCATACGATGTTTGTGATATGCCCGGGAGTTATTTCAGCTGGAATTTTAATCAGATTGATTTTATTGATAATCTCAGGAATTCCCGCTACGATGTCTAGTTGTGTTCGTTTGATCGTGTCTAGGTTACTTTTGATATCAACGAGTTTCATGTCAATGACGGAAGGAGTTCCAAAGAACTTATTTATGGCATCATCGGTTTTCTGAAAATTTCTTCGAAGCCTTGTAAAACCGGTTACGTGAACGTCATACTCGGCCCGTAGCGTGGATAGTTTTCCATCCACGTCGTCGACGTATTGTTTGTTTGCGACGTCATTGTCAGATTTTGGAGCTGTTACAGCTACTATTTTGTTCCCGTTCATGCTAAGTTCACCTGTCATCGTGTCACCGGTGTTTCTCACGCGATTAGCAACACTTTTTGCAATTTCATCTCTGATGGTTTTAAGTGACGTACTTGAATCTCTGATTTTGCCGCTATCAGTAAACACGGGAATATTATCCGTAACTGCACCGAGTACTCGCCGGACTATATCATTCCATCTGATATTGCTGGTTTTTAGTTTACCATATCGATCTTGAAAAATAACAACTTCATCTGGGTCAACTCCAGCAAGGTTCATAATATCAGCGAGGTCATCTTTAGTCGCATACTTTGACAGATCAACGTCGGATTTTATTTTCTTACCAGTAGAAGATCTTCCGTAAATGTCAACCATTATAATAAGATCCGTTGTTTAAAATGCTTTGCGCGCAACATATCGGTTGCTTGTATAATCGTGCACGACTTTATGTGGCGGCTTTGATGATTTTGATATTGCGTCGAGTACATTAATTACTTCACGGCCGCATATTGGCGGATCTGTCATTGTTTGTGTGGGTAGCGTTGAATACCAAACTTTATAACCGCTAGTTGTTGCGTGGAGTGGTGCGACATACTTGATAAATTCAACAGGTGGAGCTAACCCGTACGAATCAAAATAGACAATTCCACGCGGATCAATCGCGTATGATACCCAATGAGTACCAGGTCCGGAACGTTTGTCAAGATTAATAATACCTGTTTCTAGTTTGTTTGGTTGTTTCGGTAATTGATCTCGCATAAAAACACCTCTAAAGGCGGATATTTTTAATTTTTTAGCAGCATCAAGTAAATCAAAATTTGATGATGGAACGTTTAACGAAATGATCCTGGAAGCCTTAGGCCTCTCCCCCAACGAGATCCCGGTAATCTTAGACCGCGTCCCTTTTTTTTTGTTATATCGTCCACCAGTAGCTTTTTCGAAAATTTTTTTACCCGCCGCTCCAGCAACACCTCCAGCAACACCTAACGCGGCCGCTTTTGCTAAGGCCGGAGCAGCCGCAGCTAGTAATGCCGGAATGGCCGCAAATAGTGGGAATATACCACCTGTTTTAACCATGTCTTTGATGGCGCTCGGGGAGAGATGAAATTGAACTCCAGTTTTTGATTCTAGGGCTTTATTGAAATGTTTAATCTGATTATTTGTCAACGATAATTTGTTTGGACCACCACTAATCTGATCTCGTTTTAGTGATATTTTAGTTCCGCATTTGTTGGCGGTTTTTGATTGAAGCTTTTTTACCTGACCCGGGGTCAGAGTAACATTAACATGACCATACGACATTTTTATATAAAATATATTTTTCTAAATAGCACGATTAAAGATTTTCCACCGGTGCATCAACGACCCTCATTCGACCACTACCACCTTCAAGTAACATGGCTTTGTCGCTAAGTATGACCGCGATCGCTCTGTAAAAGGCACCAGCACCTGGTGGGTTAGTAACATGAGCTCGAAAGTGTATATCAACAACAGATTGTTTGGATAAATCAAGATGTTCTAGTGAAAAATAATAAATCGGATATAGACCTGTAAAATCTAGTTGTGATATTTGCAAACCAGTATCTATATTTTGATCACGTCCCATGAATGACATTAAACGATGATATGCGCGCGCTACATGATTTTGAACAAAATTTAGTTGTATATTTTCTGTTGGTTCTTGATGTCCATTTATTCGCAAGGAAACTTCATTAACTCCAAGGTTATCAAATATCATATGTGAACGTTGTTGATTATTTATCCGGTCAATATTTTGTAGTGCAATAAAAATATGTCGTGGTGCAGAAACACCCTGTTGTGATGCTATATGCCATGTAAATAAACCATTAATATTGCTTTGAGCAGCATCTGTGGTTACTGTTAACCATGATAGCAATGATTTACCACCTTGATCCATAAAAGATAGTAATTTTTGTTCCTCAGTAATAGATGGAGTCATTACTGGCATCCACAATGAAAGTTTTGTTATATCTACTTTACCAGCATCAGCAACACCAGCACCTCGCCAGATTGCATCATTATCATTACCTTTTCTTACGAGCACAATTGTGTGTTTAGCTCCAAAGATGACTTTTCTAACATTTCTGCAAAACCCAAAGATGTGAGATAATGGAATTGCACACGAAAAATTTCTATTATCTCCTGACAGCGCTGCTCGGCGTGCTGCAAACCCTAAGTTGTAAGTCGGGGCAATATCTTTTATGATTTCAAAATCAGCACCTGGTCTAGCTTCACGGTCTGGGTTGGCAGCTTCTCCCTGATTAGCAGCAGAAGTATTATCCCGTTGTGCGAGTAACTTGATATACTGATTATGGTTGGCGTTGTCGGTGATATCCTTGGCAAACATCATTGTTGGACCAGCTGATCTTGTAAAGTCGTCAGAATATCTCGCCAGACCAATTATTGTTGTAGCAACATCAACATCCTTCTGAATTGATTCAATATTTTTTCCATCAATCATGTATGTGGCGCTATCAAACAGTGACATAATTCCGTTGTTGACAAAACCAACACGCAGATTGGCACCATATGCCGTATCATCCCCCTTTACAAGTCTACCTTCTACTTCAATAAACGCTTCAGCGGGCAAGAAATATCTACTTGTATCATGAACCTGTAATTCGATTCTCCCCGGATGATTTGGTTGTCTTGCGTCATAAGAATAAAACTGATAATCACGTACTGACTCGTACTTAAGGACAGGTGCCTCCATATCAAATGCTGGGTCTGATTCGCGCCTGAACATTTTTATTATAGTTACCATTTTTCCAAATGATAATCATCGTCGACGAAGACCGCTTCCTGCTATTAAATTTGCTGTTATATTTTTTTCTGCTTCTTCAGATATCGCCGCTAGTTTTTGATTTGCAGCTTGATTTATTATTTTACTGACATCTGCAGGCATCACCTCAGTACTTGGTAATTTTACCAGTGGTTGTTGTTTTCGTCGCAATAATCGTGATAATCTTTCCTTGATCGCCGAGAACGCCTTACCAGCAACATTGACAATTGCACCAGGAGCTTTATCACGAACAATATCAATAGCCTTCATCGATAATTGTTTTGCAACAGGTGCTACTTTTGGAGCTATCCTCGTGAATAATCCCCGAATGACATCACCAAGTCCATTTCCGTAAATTGCTTCATAGATTGGTAATCGTGAGTTTACCGCTCTAACCTGTGTGGGTTTACGATGATTATCATGCACAATCATCTTATTTTATTTACCATTTATCTAACAACTAGTTATCAACGAGCTCATCAATAAGTTCTCGGTAAACGCCAATATCCATGATACCACCTTGAAATAGTCGCCGACAAATATCAGCTGCTTCATTGGTTATTTCTGGTGAATTATTTCCGGCACGTTTCCTCCTATGAGAACTTCTAACCGTGATACGTCATTGATGATATTATCAGGACATAAACCAGATCCTGTTTTAGGTTCATCTTGAGGTGGTGGTTGCATTACCGAAGTAAGTACTTCAGTGGTGTCCGGGGGCGAACCTTCTCGAAATCCATGTGGTGAACCTGTCGGTGTAAATGTCATTTTCGGTGCAGGAATTTTCCTCGAGGAGGGTGATTTAAGTGACTCTTTAGCCTTTTTAATTTCCGACATCAACCTTTGCTGCGGCGAAGAAGATTGTTGTTGTTCTATTTGTTGCAGAGGTGGAGGAAGCTGATACTGGGAGGACTCTCCTTGTTTTGGTTGTTCCCGTCTCTCTCTATAAAGTCTTTTTACTTCTTCTTTAAGTCCTTCAAATTCTGGACCTCTAGCTTGTTTTTTGTTGTAATATACGCGATATATCCATTTAATGAAATTATCATCATTTGTTTTTTCATAACGGGGTTTTAAAATACTAGATTTATTAGATAAACTATTTAATATTGCTTCAGGTAATCTCTCTCTTTCAGTTTTTCTAATTTCCTCAACAACTCCTTCGTTAAATTTTGCAATTAATTCTACGTTTTCTCCTGCTGGTTTGGATTTAGATGCAAGTTTTTTTCTCACATCGGCGACTTCAGTACGAAGTTCTTCAATACCTTCAAGTATTTCCTCATCAACAGGTGGAGGCTGAGCCGCAGCTATGTCAGTTGGAAGGTCTCGTAAAATCTTCTTTGTTTTTTTAGTTCTCGCTGCTATTTTTTCAGCCTGCGCTGCAGTTTGTTCTAATACCGGAAAAATACCCTTTTTCCTCTTCTCATCTTCCTCCGCAATATCTCCCCATATAGTTTTTTCAACAGCCGATGCAGCTTTCTTAGTAGCTGCAGTGACGGGTTTAAATAGTTTTTTAGTGTCTTCTTCGTACTCAACTTTTGATTCTTGCTGCGCTTGCAGATTTTTTCTAAATGAGTCTCTGACAGGAAGAAATTTTTTAATTGTTTCTAATCGTTCTCGTGCTGTTCTTGCAGTATGAGATTCTGGATGTACCATTTTATTAAAACATAATAATTTAATTAATATCAGCAGAAGAGGAGCAGCAGAGAGGGGTGATGATAAAATTAAATTGAATTAAACAGATATCATTAATATAATGAACAACTGTGCGTGGTTACGTCAAGGAACAACAGATAAATGCAACAAAAGGTGCCGTGGAGAATATTGCAAGAAACATAATTATCTTATAAAGAAAAATCCTCATGCTGGTCCACGAAGATGTGTTGGATGTAACAACGGCGTTAGAGGATTATATCAGATTTGTAAAAATTGCGGTGGAGATCGATACAGAAGTTTGATGATATATTATAAACACAGAAAGAACATAAATCCCAAAATAGAAAAACCACCATCAGAACTTGAATATTACTTGAAACATAGAACAAATTCCGAAGATTCAGATGAAGATGAAACAGATGAGGAAAAACGACAGCGAGAACGCGTTGAAAAATATTCATCAAACTTGGTATGGTGGTAAATTAATAGCAGCAGAGAGGGTACCTACCAACGTTGGTCGTCAAAAAAATAAACAAGAAATAAATAAACACGTAGAGTACTTTATTTTTTCAGCTACTATTTCAAACTGAGGTTTTATTAGCACAATCGGTCATTGCAAAAATAAACATCTCAAGGAAAGTTCATTTGTAAAATCTGGACCTTTCTACGAGATGATTTATTTGTTTGTTTTATTTGTTTTGTCGGAATTCTATGGTCTGTTCACCCTCTCTGCTGCTGTAGGACTAGGTGCTCTTAGACTAGGTCTATCTTCAACCCCGCTGGCCATATGAACCGTACAATGTAAAGCTAGCGGGCCATACATGCTAATATATGCTGTAATTATAGAACTTATTTTTGTATGAGTGCGGGCCACACAAAAGATTCCCGCGGGCCTGCAGTTGGACCACCTTGAACTACAGTACTGTATTGTCCTGTCAGAGACTTCCCAGTTTTGACGCACTTAAGCACTGGCTTTCATGTTTTCATAAATATACTTCTTTCATATTGATATATCATTATTTTTTAAATATTAGTTATTTTAGAAAAGTACGGATCAGAAATGACAATGATATATTCCTTCGTTTCTTCACGAGCTTTCATAAGACGACCCCTGGTAGTAAAGATCATGTAGTACGTCACCTATTTTGACACACCTCACAGAAGTCAATCTTCTCCTGTGATACTATTGTACATATACTCTGGCGAAAATAACATATTTCATAATAACATCAATAGCACATAAAATAAAGATTGGAGCACACACACCCCAGCCCTCTATTCATTGATGGACACATATAATTTTCTTTGTAATGAGCCTCAGTACATCTGACTGCCTAAATAAACAGCTTTTAAAGTCAACTGACAGGGGAATGAAGGGAGTGACTAATCATCCCAAGACGCACCAAACACTCTTAAAAACACCCCAAGACACTTCAAGTTATGTTTTAATGTTGAAATTATTTCATTTGAACAGATAATTGTTTAATCTTAAATACCCCAAAATTGAAAATTAAAAATCCAAGAAATGTTTAAATCAGTTACATAGTCATCCACAGCAATGAAAGAGTTATTGTGCTTCTGATTCTAAGCATTGAATAAAAGCATTCTGTTACATACTAAGCACTTCAGGTACTGGGCAAAACCTGCTCAATTAAATCATCAGATATATTTTGGGAAAATTTGTTTTTACCCTGGGGGGAAAATGTGATATGGTCAGCAACAAAAAAAAATGGGACAATCAGGCAGCTGGAAGTACACATTTGTTATTTTACCTACTAATTATGTCCAAAATGAATTGAAGACTAGGCTCTAATGCTGATGTCAGAAATTTGCTCTTTGAATTTTTTGTAGCCTGGTTTCTTTCACAGATGGTATCATCTCATACACTGTTACTGTTGTATTTTGCTCTGAGAAGATTTTGCGACCATAGCATTCTTCTGTTGATTTCCTCATGTAGATGTATTGATAATTTATGTATAAATATGTTTTTGAGAATGTACATTATTTAAATCGGTTGTCAATAATGCCTAGGAAATGGTTTTATTTTGAAACAAAAGTATACCAGTGATATGTTTTAAGTGCACATTTAATGTGCTAAGAGATAAAGTAACACAAAGTTTTAAAGTCAACACCTGTCAATTGAAAAAAACTATCAGAATTTACAGAAAACAACAACATTAGCATACTTTACATTTTGACTCAAATGTTTAGATTCAGTCTATTGTTTCTTGACAAATATGATAATCATGTCATCTGACTCTTGCATGACATCATAGGATACTTAAGAGGACAACTGGCTAACAAATTGTTTACAGTTAAATAGATTTTAAAAAGATATATATTATAAGAGATATATTATTAGCAGTCTTCTGTTTTGAAAAGATAGAAGTGTGTTTGTAATCCTTTTACTTCGTTAATATCTCCATACAGAACCACCTATGTACCAAATAAATTTGTAAATTATGCCTCAAGAATGCACTAGTTATATTCAGTACTGACTGCTTGAAGAATTATCCCCCAAAACATTTTATTACCTGATTCATATTCATTATATTCGCTTTACAAATTTGATGTTGGTTTGAAGACTAATTTTTTGTAGGTGATAAAATGACCTTTTTGCACTTAATATTGGCAGAAACCATTAAAAGAATGATACTTTGTCATTTCTTATGTTGTGACCATCACAAAAATACCAGATATATATCTGAACCTGAGATGAAATTTGAAATTTGGCCAGTTAAGTTTACCAATTCATGTGGTATTCACCAATTTTATTTGAAATAAATCATAGAACCATCAGCTGGTCTGATTTTGTGTCAGGTGTTTTTTCATAGTGACTGATCTTAAAATCATTTTTGCATTTCATCCTGAAAGTTGAATCTAGTACTTTGTCTGAAGGTTTCTCCTGAAACATAATAATGTACAGTAATTAAGAGGATAATACAGTAATGTTAAGGAAACTCCAGTAATGGAGCAAGACATTAATCATTTTGCTCATATAGTATTGATTAATTCATTATCAACTTGTATTACACTTAACATCCTGGAGTGCATTTTATGCAGTTTATTCTTTGGATACATCTCATATTAAAATTGACTTGGCAACACCAAACTAAGGTCACTGTAGCCTGCTTGTCATGCTTTAGATACCTTTGTATATTCAGCCTTTTTGATCATTGCACCTTCAGTATATTGCACCTTGTTTCACCTTTAGTTTTTAAAACGTAACGAACAAGATTAACTAAACAGACTTAATTAACTTTTAAGACCTCATTTTAAGGTACTATATAATATTTCATGCATTGGTGTAATATAACCACATATCAATAAATCAATCAATTCATTACCCCTTTTTCATTTGCATGTAGTACATAAGCTAAAGTTGTGATACAATTAATGTTTACAAGTAAATCAAACATTATGCAGTCTAATTAGTACAATAAATTGTAGGTGAAGATTTTTGATAGGGTTCCTTGCATTCAAATTTTCAACTAAAAGCAAATAGTTATTTTTTGGCCATTATTCTGTTTCTCGTTTTTACTAATAATATATCCAGTTTATTGTTGTTTTAGGTTTAGATGATGAGCAATCAACAGCTTGCAGCGGAAGGCTGCCGATGCCCTGTCATTCAGCTACCACAATCCCATGCGCAGCAAGTGCCACAGGTGGCTCAACACCAAGACCTAATTAATAAATTAACGAAAATATGCGCAATATATTTGCTCCATACAGCCATCCCAGAACTGCTGGAAGGTTATCCAATCCAAGACGGGGAAACAGTAAAGGCAGGGCCATGGAACCCATGTCATATTGTTAGCAAGCACATCTGAGGTATAAAGGAAAACTTGATATATTTTAAATCATACATTTTTTAGTTCTGAATAAGCTCCCTTTATTTTTATGGAAACACAAATTCTGTATGTCCCTTAATATGTTTGGCAAATATTCATAGCAGCTCTGTATGACACTTCACAAAGTATACTTATCCAGTGTGTGTGCGCGTGCGTATATGTGTGATTTGGATTGTTTATATAGCTTTAAAATATTTTCAGTCATATCACTATGATATCTGCAGTGTGGCAGTTTATAGTGATGTCTAGCACTGGGGTATCATGCTGCAGACATGTAGCATCATGCCCCAAGCAGTCACATTATCCTTACCCCAGGATGACCAGTCCTAACAATATCCTCTTAATGCTGAGCACCTAGTGAGGCAGCTGTTAGTAACATTTGTTTAGGTTTTTGGTATGACTCATCCAGGGTTCGAACCTGCGACCTACTGCATCAGAGGCAGATGTTCTAACCAGTTAGGCCACTGGAGCAGTCCCATCCAGTTTGGTTTAATTTGGTGTTTATCAGCACAGCAACACAGTTTGGTTATTTAATGAAAAGGCAATTGGAGTTAAGTGCCTTACCCAAGGACACACCACAGTAGCTGACTTAGGCTGGTCCATTGGTAGGATTCTATCCTAAACCCTTTCAGTCATGAGTTATGCATGCTAACCAATGAGCCCTTGTTGATACATCCAATTTTGGGTGATGAAAGTACCAGGAAGAATATAGCATGAGAATATCTTATTGTTATGACCTATGTTCTATCTCCGACTCGTTAAGTTTGTCTCTAACAGACCTGGCAACCCTGATGAGTCCGTCTCAGTAAGGCAGTTGATTTTTTCCATAAGATTGACTAGTTTTCAGTAAGGTATAACAAAATATCAATAACTGCTATCGTAAAGCTGGAATACATAATTAAAAGTTTGACGCATCGTCGATAAACATTATGTTCAACTGAAAAGTTTGTAAAGTATGCGTATCATTTATTTACCACCAGTACAGTTGCACAAACTCTACTTCCAATCATCATGCAGCTCAGTGGCTTGTTGCTATCTCTCAACTTTACATAATTCTTGGAAATTCTTTTCCATTTCACATGACGACGGCAATCATATCTCCCTCTACAAGACACTCTCAAATTGGCACAAGATGTCCAATAGACATAATTGTATCCTTTTCAGCTTTTATACACAAAAATATGAATACTCCTTTTTATTCTTCTGTGTTGATTATTAGCACTTTTGTAGAAGTTTATTTTCCCTTTCGTTTTCAACATGCATCGCTATGTGGCTGCCATTTATAAAAATTCTATAATTAACAGTTTGATCATGCAGATGCTTCACGTGAACAAATAGGTGCAGTTTAAATCATCTAGGGTGCTGCTGTAAAGTTAGTCTGGTTTCCTGACTAATTTCACTAATTCTAAGATGAAACCCGGATACACCAATTATCCGGATTTTTCGGCACCGATCATTTTTCTGTAGATTTTGCTAGTTTGTCGTAAGTACGTATTTTAAGGGTAATTTTCGAAAGACTTACGAAAAATCCTAAGAGTTGGCAGGTCTGCTCTCATCCAGTGCAGTATGTCTAGTCCTAATAGTGTACAGTTGAGACTAAAAGAACACCATAGGAAAATCCACATTAAAAAGAGAGACCCAGGTTTCTAAACATTCTGACCTATTTCACCACACCTAAACTGTGGTCAGTATAGATAATAGTAGCAACAGTAAATGGAAATACAGAGAATATTTTTGGACACACCAATATGTATTGTGATTGTAAACACAGAAGTGTGCATATTGCCATGCCTGTATTATTTCTGTGGTAGAAGATTAATATGATGAAACTCATAATATTGCCATGACATTGTCAGAAGGTGGTTTCAATGCCACACTCACATCATTAGATAAGCATCATCTGTAATGGAATGATAGATAGGACAGATTTACTCACTACTGACATGTAGTAATTTTGTGACTAATTGGAGTTGGTGGGTACAAAACGTCAAGGATATTGCTGATCTTTACTGTTCTCATCTTTGCTGCTGATGCCACATTAGACTTCATTTTGGGTGGTAGTGAGGGTATGGTATTTTTTGTGCTTTCACACACACTAACATATTATTTTCCATCTTTTCTTCAGGACAGTGTTCCCAGCAGAGACGACTGAAAGCGCCTTTATGATGCTGGTCTGGGAGATAAAAAGATAAAGTTTTGTAAGGACAGTAACCCCGCATATTTCAGGACTAAACTTAAAGAAAGCTTTCTCAGATTAAAGTCTGGAGGGGGATTTGAATTGCTGAGGTCAGGCATTTGCAACCGTGTGTTCTTAGAATGGATTCGGATGCCAAATGGTGGATACACCAGTGCTTACCTGGCGGATGAAAGCAACTTGGGGCAAGCTGTATGCTATATATGACCCATTCAAAGAGACCTTGATTTTTCAGCATTGACAGGTTGCCAGGAAGCACAGGTTTGTTGTTTATATTTAAAAATGCAAAACAGCAGTGCATTGACATCGCTCTCAAATTTCCTTCATACAATTTTAATTACCTCACCTGTACAACTGTGGCAAGGTAGTTACTTCCATTGGCAACATCACTGTCAACGGTATTAAAGTTTTGTGTCATAGTTTTTAAGTTATATTATCAATATCATTTACTGTATTCGTACAAGGGGCCCCGAGTGGCCGAGTGGTCTCCGTTACGGATCACTGCCATCTCACCTCTGTCCGCTTGGGTTTGAGTCTCGGATTCAGCCAATGTGTGTATGTGAGAAAGCTTGGCAATAGCTTCTCGTGGGTCGGTGGTTCTTTCAGGGGTTTTACCGGGTTCTTCCTCCACCGTTAATACTGGCCGCCATGTATAGCCTATCGTGTGATGAAAAATGGCATTAAACTCCACAACAACAACAACAAGAAGTATTCGCACAAAACTTTGGTATAATATTTCTTTCATATCCAAAACTTGTACACTGATATGCTTAAGCAGATATGTAGTTGTATCATTATGAATAGTGTTCAAGTTTTTGAAAGATGTGTATCTTTTACATCAGTAGTTGTTTTATACTGCAACTTTGTGACTCTGTTGCTGTAAATACAAATTTCATCATGTATTATCAATACTGAAGACAATAATGCTAGAAATAGCTCATATTTATTAATTTCTTAATTTGGGGAAGGGTTCATTAACAGCAATATCTAAAAATCACGTGATGAAATCAGTATTGTTTAGTTAAATATGTAGATGTCAGTTTCTGTATTTTGTGCATTTATTGTGAATTCTCTTCTTTCATGCTGTTAAATAAGTTTTGATTGTTTCAAAAACACCATAACACATTCACATATTTGAGTAATCATAAAAGTGTCCATCTTTTGGAAACTGCACAAATTAATATAAAAGTGAATTTATGGTAATTGTTTTTAAACTTTCTTATTTTTCATTTGCAGGTAGATGCACAGAAAGAAGAAAGTTTGACATGTGGGCAAATGATTGTTGTTGGAATGCTCAAAGAACATGTATCATCCTGCACAATAATGCTTTATTTTAGATCAAACTCAAATATGCATGTGATACCATAATAGTTAAAACTAAATGTCGTATGAATTACACAGAGTAAAGCAATATATTACTTCTATTCACATAGAGTTCATCTTCAATCCTTATTATCTTTTTCCCGACATCAAATGTCATTGCTGTATTCTTGTAGTATTATCTCAGCCTCTACAACCTCTACGTTTCATTTTTTGTTTAATGAAAATGAGGGGACTATGATTACTGAATACGACAACCAGAGAAAGAAATAAACTAATATACACTTCAGAATGTTGCAAAGACAACGTCAAAGACAAACGTTCCTTTTCAGTTGTGGAACAATTTGTCTGAAGATTGTTTATTTTTTTGATAGACGTATTTGATGATCTACATTTTTATCTTCTTGGATCAATACTCTTCCAACCCCTACGTCACTTGCATCAACAGACGTTTTAAATACTTGAAATTTGATGCTGAAAGAACTGGTGCACTTTTAAGCAAGGCTTTTAATTTTTTCAAAACAAATTCCAGACCAATGAAGCTTAAATTTCTTAACAAACTTGTCCTAGGCTTGTCAATTATGGAAAAACATAGCAAAATGTCTGACAATAACCATCCAAACCGAAAATTAGCAGACGTTTCTTTTAACAGGCACTGGGAACTAAGATAACTTTGACCATAACTTCTATATATTTAACTTAACCTTGTCCCACAATATGTCCTAAAAATGTGAAATAAACCTGGCAAAACTCACTCATACATAAATTGTCAAATTTGCTTCACCGAGTTAATAAAAACAATTCTGCATGGTTTCCAAGTGATCTTCCCAAGTGTTGTAGATAATGACATCATCGATGTATGCATTCTAATTATCTAGAACAGATTATAACATTCATTAGACACTGGAATGTTGCCAGATAATGTTTTTGTTCCAAAGGACATCACTTCACACTGATAAAGCAAGCCAATCTAGAGCTGCAAATAGCAAAATTTATTTTGCTCCTTCAGTGAGTGGAATTTGCCAGATTCCTTGAAAAAAGTAAATCTTTGTGAATATTTGACATTTCTAATTTGTTAATGCAGTCATCCATTCTTGACTTTGGAAATGAATCTGTTTTGGTGACACTGTTCAGTTTTGTTTTTAGTCAGTACACATATGGAAAGTACATGTATTAAGATATGATATGATAAGAATTCTTTATTTCAGACTACAAAGTCCATACCTATAAATTAAAATATACTTTATAAAGTAAAAATACTGTAAACATAAAATCTGCTTTAGGCACAAGAATACATGGTGACCTGCAACTACGTTTACTTGGTTATTTGATCTATGTAATCATTCTCCAGTAAAAGTGACTCTCCTTTTTCAAATATTCCTACTTGATAGATTTTATTTATTCGTGTTGGAACATCAGGAAACACATGTTCATAATCATGTAATAATTGTTCTAGTTCACTCCTTTCCTATTATTCTAGATATGAAAGTTTTTGGTCCAGATTGTTTAAAACGTCTGAATTCCAAATTTTGGTCAAACTAAAGTCACTAGACATAATGCATTCCATCGTTTACATTCTCCCTGTGTAGGATAAACACAACTAAACTGACTGAATCATTAACTGTTCTATCTCTGTCAAAATTTGAAATACCAAACAGATGTTTATGTTTCTGCCTCCAAGGGCTCTTAATGATATAATTTAAGTCATCTACTTTCTTTTGAAAAGTATAACAGGGTTCCTGCAATCTTTAAAAAAAAATATAATTCCACGACTTTTCCACAATTTTACAAGACCTCTTTACCAATTTCAAGAGTACCTCTTATGCAAATTTATGACCTCTAATACTGACCTAACATGTAAATTTAACACAAAAACATTTTACAGTTGGCTTTTGGACATACTTCATCCAATCAGATTGATCATTGTCTTTTGAATGCCGTGAGTACAATGATTTTGTATGGTGGTAAAATCCCTGAATGTAGTGTAACTAAGGTTTTAGGGGAACCTACTCTAACAAAATCCACTGAAGAAGTTAGACAGGTTGGTAAAACTTTTGTGTCTGCAAATAAATGCTACCGTATAATGCAAAATAACTAAATTCCATGACTTTTCCGAAACTTTGAATGACGTAAAAATTTCAACACTTTTCAAGGCCCTTTAAATGCTTTTATGTAATTTACAAACTTTTCCAGGAATTCCATCACTGCAGGAACCTTAGTATAAGGACCATGATACTTAGCCTGAAGATGATATTGGCAAGACAGCCAGAACTTTACCACCAGGCTTAAAGTTACCTGTGTAATTTTTCCACACCTAAAGTTTATTTTTGATTGAGTAAAGTGAAAATTATTTCTTGCTACTTAACAAGTGCTTAATAACTTCAATCTAAAATAAGAACGATAGTCAAAAAGATTAATCTTGGAATCTTCATTTGAAAGTTTCTATTTTAATACCTGGTCCACGGACAGTATGTCCAAAGACCAGATCAAAAGATCTGAAACCCAATGATTCGTAAACTGAATGCCTAGCAGCAAACAGAAAATGAACACCATTATCTCAATCCCTTCCTCTATTAAAGTAATATGACTCAGTACTGTCCTTCAAAATTTGATGAAATCTTTCCATATCCCTTTGACTTTCTAGGTGATAGGCAGAACAATTAAACTGTTGGATGTCTAATTCATGCATAATTTGTCGGAAATATCCAAACATAAATCTGAACCTTGATCAGACCTGACAGATTTGGGGAGGCAAACAAAAGTCTAAAAAAATATCAAAACTTTTAGAACAGTTTTTGCTTTAACATTCTTTAAATTAATAGCCTATGGAAATCTTGTGGATGCACCCATTATGGTGAACAAGTATTGGTTGCCTGACTTGATATCAGGTAAGAAACCGACAATTTACCATTTTTCTGCTGAATGGTTCATCAAATGCATGAATAGGTTGCAGATGTGCCTTCGGTATCTTCTGATTGGGGCTTCCTACCATTTGGCAAGTGTGACAAGATCTACGGCATTTATAAACATCCCTTTCAATTTTCAGCCAATAAAAATGGTTCAGGTTCTTGTGACAAGTCTTCTTGACAACTAAATAACAGGAGTTTCATGAGCTCGACTATGAATTTCCTGTCTATACGACTTTGGAACAACAATTTCATTGCTCACTAACCACTCATCACCAGCAGATACATCTCCATTTTCTCATAATGACCCCATTTTTCATAAAGTAATGAACTGGTACTTGTGTGGCTTCAATTTCTGAAACCCAGCCTTGTGTCTTATCTGATGAATAGTACTAGCTGTTACTTTCTTCTAAAACATCGGGCAAATGTAGTTAGAAATTGGCTTGTGGTTGTTGTTTTTCTGTGAAGAAACTAACATGCGTATGACTGTCTTCTGAGTGATTAAGTCATTTAAATTATGGAATTTACTTTCTTCATTGTTCCAATGCAGATATATGGATGCATATGATTTTAAATGATACAAAATTCTGTTTCCAGTTTGAAATCTGAGGTAAAGAGCATCTCATAGTTGTTTGGAAATGTTCTTTATGTTCAAATATAGAAAATAGATCCATATTCTTAGAATTTATTTTCTTATATAATCAGGCTATTGCAACTTTGTATCATTGATTATATAAACACTATAGATAAATCACAAGGGATATATACACATGCTGAACCATATTCTTGTAAGTTACTTGGTGCAAATTTAGTTTCAAGGTTTTCATCCAGCCCAAATTATTTTTTTCTCTCACTCCAAATTTCTGCACATTATGTTCCTTATGCATGAGGGGAGGGGGAAACAAAAAGAAAGGATTGCGATGAAATTAATTGTTGCCATGTTAAATTCATTTAGAAAATGGGGATTATTATTACTTTGTATCATTATTTTCATATGTCATTAATGGTTAATGAGTGGAAATTCATAATTGATCTCTCATAATAGAACCGGCAGCGCACAGTTCCAAGAATGTATATATATGCGTATTATTGCAACATGGGTGGATCACAATTTGATAAACCAATATTATTGGTATATCAAATTGTTTTATCCTTTCAATTAAAAAGAAATACGAATAATATCGGAAAACTAAAACACATATGTCCAAAATCAAAAACTAAACGTCTACAACAATTTAGGCCATATAAATATAAACATATTTATTCTGAGAACCGCTTGGCGCTCAGCATTAAGAGGTTTGTGTTAGGACTGGTTGGCCTGGTGTCAGGATAATGTGACTGGGTGGGACATCATGCTACATGTCTGCGGCATGATGCCCCAGTGCAATACATCACTTTAAACTGCCACACTGCAGACATTGTAACGATATGACTGAAAAATTGTTAAAGCTACGTTAAAAATCGAAATCAAACACACATTATTTTGAGAACGATCGGAAAGATGTCTCAGTAACTTGGAGTTTATGCAGGTATGACAAGATGTAATATCGTTTAAATTTTGTTTGTATTCGGCTATACCCTATGATACCGGTTGCGGTAAATTACACATACAAAATGTCCAGATCAAAAGAGGGGGTTGTCAGCGATTATATAACAGCCCACCTCCTTTCCGACTGATAATACCCTGGGAAACCAGCTGACTGTAATATGCCATTACCCGCAACAAGATAACTCGAATGATATTTTAAAATAGACGCCCAACAATACCGTAAAGTGGTATAATCTCGTGTCCCTAGAGACAGGGAGTAGTCGTTTTGTAAGAAAGTGACATTTCACAGCGCCATCTGTTGTCATAATGAGGCATTATTTTATGCCAACTCCCTGATGCTAACTTGCAACTTGCTTGATGCTTCATTATAATCATGATTTTACAAGATGCAATTTGTCATGAAGGATGGACTAGGAGAACATTTTGAAGTTACGGTGTTGCAAGGCAAAGTTTATAAAATGCAGAGCAAAATCAACAGCTGGAAAGATGTAATTTGCGATATAGCAAGTTTATAAATAGAATATTAAAAACTTGTAATAACTAACATAGCATTTGCCATACAACAATCTACGGAATGAATTCAGCGTTTGGCAAAAAGCGAGATACAATGACACAGAAGGAAAGTAGATCTAAGAACTTGCAACTAGCCCTTTACAGTTTGCATCAATGGAGAATACAATCTACATGGACGGAATTATGAATGTAGCACTTGCAAGCAGCCGTTTACAATAATGAAGAAGGAAAGTAACATTTGTAAACTGCCACGTACAGTTTGCACCAATGAACAACACAATCTACATGGATAGAATTATCAATGTAACACTTGCAAGCAGTAATTTACAAGAATGTATCAAGGAAAAATAGAAAATACATGCAAAATCCCCCTCCATAGAGGTCGGATAGGTATGTTGGACTAGAGTCCGACAGTGAAACGCAGCACAGAGAACAAATTTTGTGTTTGATTCTGGATCGAATGGATAGCCAGTGTTGGGTACAGAGAAGCGGGGAGGTGTGCTCTCATCGTGTTACTCTAAGTATGATTCGATCAGCTGTGTTTTGAACTTTTTGAAGTTTCTGGAGCAGATATTGAGATGAACCAGACAGAATTGAGTTACAATAGACCAGTCTTGAAAGTACTAATGAACACAAAAGTCGTTTAGTGGCATCAACTGAACGATATATGCGTGTTGAGCTGATGTGTCCCAACTCAAGATATGCAGCCTTGCATATGTTCATGACATGTTGGTGCATTGTGAGAGTACTGTCCAGAGTAACACCTAGGTTTTGTACTGATTGTGTGAATTTAATGTTGGTGTTGCTGATATTTCTTGTTTGAGGTAAAGGATGTCAATGAGAAAGTCTTTGTGTTGTGATCAGAATAGCCTCAGTTTAATCATCATTCATCTGTAGCTTGTTACATGTCATTCATGATTTCACATCAGAAATACACCTATCTACACCTTGGATGGTAGCATCAACTTCAGTTGGATGGCTAGATTTGTATATTTTGGTGTCATCAGCATACAATTGGTGAGACACTGGATGATGATCTATGACACTTGAGAGCAACTGAGTGTATAGAATGAAGAGAACAAGTCCAAGAACAGACCCCTGTGTAACACCACAACATAGATCAACTGGGCTGGAGTGTATTACATTTGGAAATACAATTTGTGTCCTGTTGACCAAGTAGGACTTGAACCACAGTAAGGCTGTATCATGAATGCCAAATTCATGCTGGAGACGGTGAAGAATATTTAATAATCTATTATGTCAAATGCTGCAGACAAATCAAGGTGGGTGAGGACTGTAATCATTCCGCTATCCAACGCAGAGAGAATGTAATTAACTACTTATAGAAGAGTAGTTTCGGTACCATGGCAAGGGCAATATGCAGATTGTACATTGATAAAAAGACTGTTTGAATTGTGGCAAGGGCGATATGCAGATTGTACATTACTAAAATGACTGTTCTAATTCCGATGAGATACAAGCTGTGATAGAACAACCGTTTCCAAGATTTCTGATATGAATAGGAGATTAGAAACTGGGCGGTAGTTATTTAGATCGTTATGGTCTAGTGTTGGTTTCTTCAGCAGAGGTTTTCCAATTGCAGTTTTGAAAACTGATGGGATTTCCCCTGATGAGAGAGAGGTATTAATAACATCAGTTTCATACCTGACATCTTTATCATTTTATTTGGTCATCTTAGTTTCCTCTCCTTTATTTTAATTGTACTCGACATAGAAATAGGTATCTTATATATATGTATGTTATTTTATTTTTACCTGCGCGAGAGACCGCGTCTCCTCACGATATAAGTTAGGTAGTTCTATCTCCACTAGATGCTGATTGATACAGTGTTCTAAGTATGGATGTGGAATCTTTGAGAAATGCGTGGCCTCAGGACAGCTTTGACTGTTTTATCTGCATATATATAACCTTGAATACCAGCGTGGTTATGATAAAAACGGGTTGTCATTTTTTAACTTTTGTAAGCCTTTTAATGTAGATTTTGATTTTGAGAAGTTTGAACATGGTTCAAAGATTCATGTATACCTGTAATGTCTGCAGTAAAACATTAGGCTTTTTCCGGTAAATGTGAATTCCAACTTTTTCTCCCTTTTCGAACAGTCTGTATCCTGGGACATATTGCAACGATAAGAGCCTCTGATTTCATTGACTTTACTCTGGAAAACGGGAAGATGTCTTGAGGACTTAATGGATTCGCAAAGGTCAAATAGTATTTTGAAAGGTTTTGATATGGAATTTTGCAATATTTTCAATGTTAAAGTTTACTGCTTGAATGTTATAATGGATTCGTATGGCAAACGTGGGATCAAGCTAGGATTCAGATCGTTTAAGGTTTCGTATTGGAGTCTAAATGCTGCAACATAGGCGGATCTTGCTGCATTAAAAGATAGTTTGTTAGCGTAATGGAGAGTTTCGTTGCTCTGAGATAAAGTAATGTGTGATTGACCTCAACAATGGGTCTTTTTTAACGGAAGATTTTAATGCATACAGACAGAAAGGCTGTGTCCTAGACTGAGATAAAGTAATGTGTGATTGACCTCAACAATCGGTCTTTTTTTCGGAAGATTTTAATGCATACAGACAGAAAGGCTGTGTCCTAGACTGAGATAAAGTAACGTGTGATTGACCTCAACAATGGGTCTTTTTTGACGGAAGATTTTAATGCATACAGACAGAAAGGCTGTGTCCTAGACTGAGATAAAGTAACGTGTGATTGACCTCAACAATGGGTCTTTTTTGACGGAAGATTCTAATGCATGCAGACAGAAAGACTGTGTCCTAGACTGAGATAAAGTAACGTGTGATTGACCTCAACAATGGGTCTTTTTTAACGGAAGATTTTAATGCATACAGACAGAAAGGCTGTGTCCTAGACTGAGATAAAGTAACGTGTGATTGACCTCAACAATGGGTCTTTTTTGACGGAAGATTTTAATGCATACAGACAGAAAGGCTGTGTCCTAGACTGAGATAAAGTAACTTGTGATTGACCTCACCAATGGGTCTTTTTTAACGGAAGATTTTAATGCATACAGACAGAAAGGCTGTGTCCTAGACTGAGATAAAGTAACTTGTGATTGACCTCAACAATGGGTCTTTTTTAACGGAAGATTTTAATGCATACAGACAGAAAGGCTGTGTCCTAGACTGAGATAAAGTAACGTGTGATTGACCTCAACAATGGGTCTTTTTTGACGGAAGATTTTAATGCATACAGACAGAAAGGCTGTGTCCTAGACTGAGATAAAGTAACGTGTGATTGACCTCAACAATGGGTCTTTTTTAACGGAAGATTTTAATGCATACAGACAGAAAGGCTGTGTCCTAGACTGAGATAAAGTAATGTGTGATTGACCTCAACAATGGGTCTTTTTTTCGGAAGATTTTAATGCATAAAGACAGAAAGGCTGTGTCCTAGACTGAGATAAAGTAACGTGTGATTGACCTCAACAATGGGTCTTTTTTGACGGAACATTTTAATGCATACAGACAGAAAGGCTGTGTCCTAGACTGAGATAAAGTAACGTGTGATTGACCTCAACAATGGGTCTTTTTTGACGGAAGATTTTAATGCATGCAGACAGAAAGACTGTGTCCTAGACTGAGATAAAGTAACGTGTGATTGACCTCAACAGTGGGTCTTTTTTAACGGAAGATTTTAATGCATACAGACAGAAAGGCTGTGTCCTAGACTGAGATAAAGTAACGTGTGATTGACCTCAACAATGGGTCTTTTTTGACGGAAGATTTTAATGCATACAGACAGAAAGGCTGTGTCCTAGACTGAGATAAAGAAACTTGTGATTGACCTCAACAATGGGTCTTTTTTAACGGAAGATTTTAATGCATACAGACAGAAAGGCTGTGTCCTAGACTGAGATAAAGTAACTTGTGATTGACCTCAACAATGGGTCTTTTTTAACGGAAGATTTTAATGCATACAGACAGAAAGGCTGTGTCCTAGACTGAGATAAAGTAACGTGTGATTGACCTCAACAATGGGTCTTTTTTGACGGAAGATTTTAATGCATGCAGACAGAAAGGCTGTGTCCTAGACTGAGATAAAGTAACGTGTGATTGACCTCAACAATGGGTCTTTTTTGACGGAAGATTTTAATGCATACAGACAGAAAGGCTGTGTCCTAGACTGAGATAAAGTAACGTGTGATTGACCTCAACAAGGGGTCTTTTTTAACGGAAGATTTTAATGCATACAGACAGAAAGGCTGTGTCCTAGACTGAGATAAAGTAACGTGTGATTGACCTCAACAATGGGTCTTTTCTGACGGAAGATTTTAATGCATGCAGACAGAAAGGCTGTGTCCTAGACTGAGATAAAGTAACGTGTGATTGACCTCAACAATGGGTCTTTTTTGACGGAAGATTTTAATGCATGCAGACAGAAAGGCTGTGTCCTAGACTGAGATAAAGTAACGTGTGATTGACCTCAACAATGGGTCTTTTTTGACGGAAGATTTTAATGCATGCAGACAGAAAGGCTGTGTCCTAGACTGAGATAAAGTAACGTGTGATTGACCTCAACAATGGGTCTTTTTTAACGGAAGAATTTAATGCATACAGACAAAAAGGCTGTGTCCTAGACTGAGATAAAGTAACGTGTGATTGACCTCAACAATGGGTCTTTTCTAACGGAAGATTTTAATGCATGCAGACAGAAAGGCTGTGTCCTAGACTGAGATAAAGTAATGTGTGATTGACCTCAACAATGGGTCTTTTTTAACGGAAGATTTTAATGCATACAGACAGAAAGGCTGTGTCCTAGACTGAGATAAAGTAATGTGTGATTGACCTCAACAATCGGTCTTTTTTTCGGAAGATTTTAATGCATACAGACAGAAAGGCTGTGTCCTAGACTGAGATAAAGTAACGTGTGATTGACCTCAACAATGGGTCTTTTTTGACGGAAGATTTTAATGCATACAGACAGAAAGGCTGTGTCCTAGACTGAGATAAAGTAACGTGTGATTGACCTCAACAATGGGTCTTTTTTGACGGAAGATTTTAATGCATGCAGACAGAAAGACTGTGTCCTAGACTGAGATAAAGTAACGTGTGATTGACCTCAACAATGGGTCTTTTTTAACGGAAGATTTTAATGCATACAGACAGAAAGGCTGTGTCCTAGACTGAGATAAAGTAACGTGTGATTGACCTCAACAATGGGTCTTTTTTCACGGAAGATTTCAATGCATACAGACAGAAAGGCTGTGTCCTAGACTGAGATAAAGTAACGTGTGATTGACCTCAACAATGGGTCTTTTTTAACGGAAGATTTTAATCCATGCAGACGGAAAGGCTGTGTCCTAGACTGAGATAAAGTAACGTGTGATTGACCTCAACAAGGGGTCTTTTTAAACGGAAGATTTTAATGCATACAGACAGAAAGGATGTGTCCTAGACTGAGATAAAGTACCGTGTGATTGACCTCAACAATGGGTCTTTTCTGACGGAAGATTTTAATGCATGCAGACAGAAAGGCTGTGTCCTAGACTGAGATACAGTAACGTGTCATTGACCTCAACAATGGGTCTTTTTTGACGGAAGATTTCAATGCATGCAGACAGAAAGGCTGTGTCCTAGACTGAGATAAAGTAACGTGTGATTGACCTCAACAATGGGTCTTTTCTAACGGAAGATTTAAATGCATGCAGACAGAAAGGCTATGTCCTAGACTGAGATAAAGTAATGTGTGATTGACCTCAACAATGGGTCTTTTTTAACGGAAGATTTTAATGCATACAGACAGAAAGGCTGTGTCCTAGACTGAGATAAAGTAATGTGTGATTGACCTCAACAATGGGTCTTTTTTCACGGAAGATTTTAATGCATACAGACAGAAAGGCTGTGTCCTAGACTGAGATAAAGTAATGTGTGATTGACCTCAACAAGGGGTCTTTTTTAACGGAAGATTTTAATGCATACAGACAGAAAGGCTGTGTCCTAGACTGAGATAAAGTAACGTGTGATTGACCTCAACAATGGGTCTTTTTTGACGGAAGATTTTAATGCATACAGACAGAAAGGCTGTGTCCTAGACTGAGATAAAGTAACTTGTGATTGACCTCAACAATGGGTCTTTTCTAACGGAAGATTTTAATACATACAGACAGAAAGGCTGTGTCCTAGACTGAGATAAAGTAACTTGTGATTGACCTCAACAATGGGTCTTTTTTAACGGAAGATTTTAATGCATACAGACAGAAAGGCTGTGTCCTAGACTGAGATAAAGTAACGTGTGATTGACCTCAACAATGGGTCTTTTTTGACGGAAGATTTTAATGCATACAGACAGAAAGGCTGTGTCCTAGACTGAGATAAAGTAACTTGTGATTGACCTCAACAATGGGTCTTTTCTAACGGAAGATTTTAATACATACAGACAGAAAGGCTGTGTCCTAGACTGAGATAAAGGAACTTGTGATTGACCTCAACAATGGGTCTTTTTTAACGGAAGATTTTAATGCATACAGACAGAAAGGCTGTGTCCTAGACTGAGATAAAGTAACGTGTGATTGACCTCAACAATGGGTCTTTTTTGACGGAAGATTTTAATGCATGCAGACAGAAAGGCTGTGTCCTAGACTGAGATAAAGTAACGTGTGATTGACCTCAACAATGGGTCTTTTTTAACGGAAGATTTTAATGCATGCAGACAGAAACGCTGTGTCCTAGACTGAGATAAAGTAACGTGTGATTGACCTCAACAATGGGTCTTTTTTAACGGAAGATTTTAATGCATACAGACAGAAAGGCTGTGTCCTAGACTGGGATAAAGTAACGTGTGCTTGACCTCAACAATGGGTCTTTTCTGACGGAAGATTTTAATGCATGAAGACAGAAAGGCTGTGTCCTAGACTGAGATAAAGTAACGTGTGATTGACCTCAACAATGGCTCTTTTTTGACGGAAGATTTTAATGCATGCAGACAGAAAGGCTGTGTCCTAGACTGAGATAAAGTAACGTGTGATTGACCTCAACAATGGGTCTTTTTTAACGG
The DNA here is from genome assembly GCA_028554795.2 of Sinohyriopsis cumingii. NCBI lineage: Eukaryota > Metazoa > Mollusca > Bivalvia > Unionida > Unionidae > Sinohyriopsis > Sinohyriopsis cumingii. Next base: position 48,558,032 of record CM068834.1, read on the forward strand.
AAGATTTTAATGCATACAGACAGAAAGGCTGTGTCCTAGACTGAGATAAAGTAACGTGTGATTGACCTCAACAATGGGTCTTTTTTAACGGAAGAATTTAATGCATACAGACAGAAAGGCTGTGTCCTAGACTGAGATAAAGTAACGTGTGATTGACCTCAACAATGGGTCTTTTCTAACGGAAGATTTTAATGCATGCAGACAGAAAGGCTGTGTCCTAGACTGAGATAAAGTAACGTGTGATTGACCTCAACAATGGGTCTTTTTTAACGGAAGATTTTAATGCATACAGACAGAAAGGCTGTGTCCTAGACTGAGATAAAGTAATGTGTGATTGACCTCAACAATGGGTCTTTTTTAACGGAAGATTTTAATGCATACAGACAGAAAGGCTGTGTCCTAGACTGAGATAAAGTAATGTGTGATTGACCTCAACAATGGGTCTTTTTTAACGGAAGATTTTAATGCATACAGACAGAAAGGCTGTGTCCTAGACTGAGATAAAGTAATGTGTGATTGACCTCAACAATGGGTCTTTTTTAACGGAAGATTTTAATGCATACAGACAGAAAGGCTGTGTCCTAGACTGAGATAAAGTAATGTGTGATTGACCTCAACAATGGGTCTTTTTTAACGGAAGATTTTAATGCATACAGACAGAAAGGCTGTGTCCTAGACTGAGATAAAGTAATGTGTGATTGACCTCAACAATGGGTCTTTTTTAACGGAAGATTTTAATGCATACAGACAGAAAGGCTGTGTCCTAGACTGAGATAAAGTAACGTGTGATTGACCTCAACAATGGGTCTTTTTTAACGGAAGATTTTAATGCATACAGACAGAAAGGCTGTGTCCTAGACTGAGATAAAGTAACGTGTGATTGACCTCAACAATGGGTCTTTTTTAACGGAAGATTTTAATGCATACAGACAGGAAGGCTGTGTCCTAGACTGAGATAAAGTAACGTGTGATTGACCTCAACAAGGGGTCTTTTTTAACGGAAGATTTTAATGCATACAGACAGAAAGGCTGTGTCCTAGACTGAGATAAAGTAACGTGTGATTGACCTCAACAATGGGTCTTTTCTAACGGAAGAATTTAATGCATACAGACAGAAAGGCTGTGTCCTAGACTGAGATAAAGTAACTTGTGATTGACCTCAACAATGGGTCTTTTTTAACGGAAGATTTTAATGCATACAGACAGAAAGGCTGTGTCGTAGACTGAGATAAAGTAACGTGTGATTGACCTCAACAATGGGTCTTTTTTAACGGAAGATTTTAATGCATGCAGACAGAAAGGCTGTGTCCTAGACTGAGATAAAGTAACGTGTGATTGACCTCAACAATGGCTCTTTTTTGACGGAAGATTTTAATGCATGCAGACAGAAAGGCTGTGTCCTAGACTGAGATAAAGTAACGTGTGATTGACCTCAACAATGGGTCTTTTTTAACGGAAGATTTTAATGCATACAGACAGAAAGGCTGTGTCCTAGACTGAGATAAAGTAACGTGTGATTGACCTCACCAAAGGGTCTTTTTTAACGGAAGAATTTAATGCATACAGACAGAAAGGCTGTGTCCTAGACTGAGATAAAGTAACGTGTGATTGACCTCAACAATGGGTCTTTTCTAACGGAAGATTTTAATGCATGCAGACAGAAAGGCTGTGTCCTAGACTGAGATAAAGTAACGTGTGATTGACCTCAACAATGGGTCTTTTTTAACGGAAGATTTTAATGCATACAGACAGAAAGGCTGTGTCCTAGACTGAGATAAAGTAACGTGTGATTGACCTCAACAATGGGTCTTTTTTAACGGAAGATTTTAATGCATACAGACAGAAAGGCTGTGTCCTAGACTGAGATAAAGTAATGTGTGATTGACCTCAACAATGGGTCTTTTTTAACGGAAGATTTTAATGCATACAGACAGAAAGGCTGTGTCCTAGACTGAGATAAAGTAATGTGTGATTGACCTCAACAATGGGTCTTTTTTAACGGAAGATTTTAATGCATACAGACAGAAAGGCTGTGTCCTAGACTGAGATAAAGTAATGTGTGATTGACCTCAACAATGGGTCTTTTTTAACGGAAGATTTTATTGCATACAGACAGAAAGGCTGTGTCCTAGACTGAGATAAAGTAATGTGTGATTGACCTCAACAATGGGTCTTTTTTAACGGAAGATTTTAATGCATACAGACAGAAAGGCTGTGTCCTAGACTGAGATAAAGTAACGTGTGATTGACCTCAACAATGGGTCTTTTTTAACGGAAGATTTTAATGCATACAGACAGAAAGGCTGTGTCCTAGACTGAGATAAAGTAACGTGTGATTGACCTCAACAATGGGTCTTTTTTAACGGAAGATTTTAATGCATACAGACAGAAAGGCTGTGTCCTAGACTGAGATAAAGTAACGTGTGATTGACCTCAACAATGGGTCTTTTTTAACGGAAGATTTTAATGCATACAGACAGAAAGGCTGTGTCCTAGACTGAGATAAAGTAACATGTGATTGACCTCAACAATGGGTCTTTTTTAACGGAAGAATTTAATGCATACAGACAGAAAGGCTGTGTCCTAGACTGAGATAAAGTAATGTGTGATTGACCTCAACAATGGGTCTTTTTTAACGGAAGATTTTAATGAATACAGACAGAAAGGCTGTGTCCTAGACTGAGATAAAGTAACGTGTGATTGACCTCAACAATGGGTCTTTTTTAACGGAAGATTTTAATGCATGCAGACAGAAACGCTGTGTCCTAGACTGAGATAAAGTAACTTGTGATTGACCTCAACAATGGGTCTTTTTTAACGGAAGATTTTAATGCATGCAGACAGAAAGGCTGTGTCCTAGACTGAGATAAAGTAATGTGTGATTGACCTCAACAATGGGTCTTTTTTAACGGAAGATTTTAATGCATGCAGACAGAAAGGCTGTGTCCTAGACTGAGATAAAGTAATGTGTGATTGACCTCAACAATGGGTCTTTTTTAACGGAAGATTTTAATGCATGCAGACAGAAAGGCTGTGTCCTAGACTGAGATAAAGTAATGTCTGATTGATCTCAACAATGGGTCTTTTTTGACGGAAGATTTTAATGCATGCAGACAGAAAGGCTGTGTCCTAGACTGAGATAAAGTAATGTGTGATTGACCTCAACGATGGGTCTTTTTTAACGGAAGATTTTAATGCATACAGACAGAAAGGCTGTGTCCTAGACTGAGATAAAGTAATGTGTGATTGACCTCAACAATGGGTCTTTTTTAACGGAAGATTTTAATGCATACAGACAGAAAGGCTGTGTCCTAGACTGAGATAAAGTAACGTGTGATTGACCTCAACAATGGGTCTTTTTTGACGGAAGATTTTAATGCATGCAGACAGAAAGGCTGTGTCCTAGACTGAGATAAAGTAACGTGTGATTGACCTCAACAATGGGTCTTTTTTAACGGAAGATTTTAATGCATGCAGACAGAAAGGCTGTGTCCTAGACTGAGATAAAGTAACGTGTGATTGACCTCAACAATGGGTCTTTTCTAACGGAAGATTTTAATGCATACAGACAGAAAGGCTGTGTCCTAGACTGAGATAAAGTAACGTGTGATTGACCTCAACAATGGGTCTTATTTAACGGAATATTTTAATGCATGCAGACAGAAAGGCTGTGTCCTAGACTGAGATTAAGTAACGTGTGATTGACCTCAACAATGGGTCTTTTTTAACGCAATATTTTAATGCATACATACAGAAAGGCTGTGTCCTAGACTGAGATAAAGTAACGTGTGATTGACCTCAACAATGGGTCTTTTATAACGGAAGATTTTAATGCATGCAGACAGAAAAGCTGTGTCCTAGACTGAGATAAAGTAATGTGTGATTGATCTCAACAATGGGTCTTTTTTAACGGAAGATTTTAATGCATACAGACAGGAAGGCTGTGTCCTAGACTGAGATAAAGTACCGTGTGATTGACCTCAACAATGGGTCTTTTTTAACGGAAGATTTTAATGCATGCAGACAGAAAGGCTGTGTCCTAGACTGAGATAAAGTAATGTGTGATTGACCTCAACAATGGGTCTTTTTTGACGCAATATTTTAATGCATGCAGAGAGAAAGGCTGTGTCCTAGACTGAGATAAAGTAATGTGTGATTGACCTCAACAATGGGTCTTTTTTAACGGAAGATTTTAATGCATACAGACAGAAAGGCTGTGTCCTAGACTGAGATAAAATAACGTGTGATTGACCTCAACAATGGGTCTTTTTTAACGGAATATTTTAATGCATACAGACAGAAAGGCTGTGTCCTAGACTGAGATAAAGTAATGTGTGATTGACCTCAACAATGGGTCTTTTTTGACGGAAGATTTTAATGCATGCAGACAGAAAGGCTGTGTCCTGGACTGAGATAAAGTAATGTGTGATTGACCTCAACAATGGGTCTTTTTTAACGGAAGATTTTAATCCATGCACACAGAAAGGCTGTGTCCTAGACTGAGATAAAGTAATGTGTGATTGACCTCAACAATGGGTCTTTTTTGACGGAAGATTTTAATGCATACAGACAGAAAGGCTGTGTCCTAGACTGAGATAAAGTAACGTGTGATTGACCTCAACAATGGGTCTTTTTTGACGGAAGATTTTAATGCATGCAGACAGAAAGGCTGTGTCCTAGACTGAGATAAAGTAACGTGTGATTGACCTCAACAATGGGTCTTTTTTGACGGAAGATTTTAATGCATGCAGACAGAAAGGCTGTGTCCTAGACTGAGATAAAGTAACGTGTGATTGACCTCAACAATGGGTCTTTTTTAACGGAAGATTTTAATGCATACAGACAGAAAGGCTGTGTCCTAGACTGAGATAAAGTAACGTGTGATTGACCTCAACAATGGGTCTTTTTTAACGGAAGAATTTAATGCATACAGACAGAAAGGCTGTGTCCTAGACTGAGATAAAGTAACGTGTGATTGACCTCAACAATGGGTCTTTTCTAACGGAAGATTTTAAGGCATGCAGACAGAAAGGCTATGTCCTAGACTGAGATAAAGTAATGTGTGATTGACCTCAACAATGGGTCTTTTTTAACGGAAGATTTTAATGCATACAGACAGAAAGGCTGTGTCCTAGACTGAGATAAAGTAATGTGTGATTGACCTCAACAATGGGTCTTTTTAACGGAAGATTTTAATGCATACAGACAGAAAGGATGTGTCCTAGACTGAGATAAAGTAATGTGTGATTGACCTCAACAATGGGTCTTTTTTAACGGAAGATTTTAATGCATACAGACAGAAAGGCTGTGTCCTATACTGAGATAAAGTAACTTGTGATTGACCTCAACAATGGGTCTTTTTTAACGGAAGATTTTAATGCATACAGACAGAAAGGCTGTGTCCTAGACTGAGATAAAGTAACGTGTGATTGACCTCAACAAGGGGTCTTTTTTGACGGACGATTTTAATGCATGCAGACAGAAAGGCTGTGTCCTAGACTGAGATAAAGTAACGTGTGATTGACCTCAAAAATGGGTCTTTTCTAACGGAAGATTTTAATGCATGCAGACAGAAAGGCTGTGTCCTAGACTGAGATAAAGTAACGTGTGATTGACCTCAACAATGGGTCTTTTTTAACGGAAGATTTTAATGCCTACAGACAGAAAGGCTGTGTCCTAGACTGAGATAAAGTAACGTGTCATTGACCTCAACAATGGGTCTTTTCTGACGGAAGATTTTAATGCATGCAGACAGAAAGGCTGTGTCCTAGACTGAGATAAAGTAACGTGTGATTGACCTCAACAATGGGTCTTTTTTGACGGAAGATTTTAATGCATGCAGACAGAAAGGCTGTGTCCTAGACTGAGATAAAGTAACGTGTGATTGACCTCAACAATGGGTCTTTTTTAACGGAAGATTTTAATGCATACAGACAGAAAGGCTGTGTCCTAGACTGAGATAAAGTAATGTGTGATTGACCTCAACAATGGGTCTTTTCGAACGGAAGATTTTAATGCATGCAGACAGAAAGGCTGTGTCCCAGACTGAGATAAAGTAATGTGTGATTGACCTGAACAATGGGTCTTTTTTAACGGAAGATTTTAATGCATACAGACAGAAAGGCTGTGTCCTAGACTGAGGTAAAGTAATGTGTGATTGACCTCAACAATGGGTCTTTTTTAACGGAAGAATTTAATGCATACAGACAGAAAGGCTGTGTCCAAGACTGAGATAAAGTAACGTGTGATTGACCTCAACAATGGGTCTTTTCTAACGGAAGATTTTAATGCATGCAGACAGAAAGGCTATGTCCTAGACTGAGATAAAGTAATGTGTGGTTGACCTCAACAATGGGTCTTTTTTAACGGAAGATTTTAATGCATACAGACAGAAAGGCTGTGTCCTAGACTGAGATAAAGTAATGTGTGATTGATCTCAACAATGGGTCTTTTTTAACGGAAGATTTTAATGCATACAGACAGAAAGGATGTGTCCTAGACTGAGATAAAGTAATGTGTGATTGACCTCAACAATGGGTCTTTCTTAACGGAAGATTTTAATGCATACAGACAGAAAGGCTGTGTCCTATACTGAGATAAAGTAACTTGTGATTGACCTCAACTATGGGTCTTTTTTAACGGAAGATTTTAATGCATACAGACAGAAAGGCTGTGTCCTTGACTGAGATAAAGTAACGTGTGATTGACCTCAACAATGGGTCTTTTTTGACGGACGATTTTAATGCATGCAGACAGAAAGGCTGTGTCCTAGACTGAGATAAAGTAACGTGTGATTGACCTCAACAATGGGTCTTTTTTAACGGAAGATTTTAATGCATACAGACAGAAAGGCTGTGTCCTAGACTGAGATAAAGTAACGTGTCATTGACCTCAACAATGGGTCTTTTCTGACGGAAGATTTTAATGCATGCAGACAGAAAGGCTGTTTCCTAGACTGAGATAAAGTAACGTGTGATTGACCTCAACAATGGGTCTTTTTTAACGGAAGATTTTAATGCATACAGACAGAAAGGCTCTGTCCTAGACTGAGATAAAGTAATGTGTGATTGACCTCAACAATGGGTCTTTTCTAACGGAAGATTTTAATGCATGCAGACAGAAAGGCTGTGTCCCAGACTGAGATAAAGTAATGTGTGATTGACCTGAACAATGGGTCTTTTTTAACGGAAGATTTTAATGCATACAGACAGAAAGGCTGTGTCCTAGACTGAGATAAAGTAATGTGTGATTGACCTCAACAATGGGTCTTTTTTAACGGAAGATTTTAATGCATACAGACAGAAAGGCTGCGTCCTAGACTGAGATAAAGTAATGTGTGATTGACCTCAACAATGGGTCTTTTTTAACCGAAGATTTTAATGCATACAGACAGAAAGGCTGTGTCCTAGACTGAGATAAAGTAATGTGTGATTGACCTCAACAATGGGTCTTTTTTAACGGAAGATTTTAATGCATACAGACAGAAAGGCTGTGTCCTAGACTGAGATAAAGTAATGTGTCATTGACCTCAACAATGGGTCTTTTTTAACGGAAGATTTTAATGCATACAGACAGAAAGGCTGTGTCCTAGACTGAGATAAAGTAATGTGTGATTTACCTCAAGAATGGGTCTTTTTTAACGGAAGATTTTAATGCATAGAGACAGAAAGGCTGTGTCCTAGACTGAGATAAAGTAACGTGTGATTGACCTCAACAATGGGTCTTTTTTAACGGAAGATTTTAATGCATACAGTCAGAAAGGCTGTGTCCTAGACTGAGATAAAGTAATGTGTGATTGACCTCAACAATGGGTCTTTTTTAACGGAAGATTTTAATGCATACAGACAGAAAGGCTGTGTCCTAGACTGAGATAAAGTAACGTGTGATTGACCTCAACAATGGGTCTTTTTTAACGGAAGATTTTAATGAACACAGACAGAAAGGCTGTGTCCTAGACTGAGATAAAGTAACGTGTGATTGACCTCAACAATGGGTCTTTTTTAACGGAAGATTTTAATGCAAACAGACAGAAAGGCTGTGTCCTAGACTGAGATAAAGTAACGTGTGATTGACCTCAACAATGGGTCTTTTTTAACGGAAGAATTTAATGCATACAGACAGAAAAGCTGTGTCCTAGACTGAGATAGAGTAATGTGTGATTGACCTCAACAATGGGTCTTTTTTAACGGAAGATTTTAATGCATACAGACAGAAAGGCTGTGTCCTAGACTGAGATAAAGTAACGTGTGATTGACCTCAACAATGGGTCTTTTTTAACGGAAGATTTTAATGCATACAGACAGAAGGGCTGTGTCCTAGACTGAGATAAAGTAACGTGTGATTGACCTCAACAATGGGTCTTTTTTAACGGAAGATTTTAATGCATGCAGACAGAAATGCTGTGTCCTAGACTGAGATAAGTAATGTGTGATTGACCTCAACAATGGGTCTTTTTTAACGGAAGATTTTAATGCATACAGACAGAAAGGCTTTGTCCTAGACTGAGATAAAGTAACTTGTGAATGACCTCAACAATGGGTCTTTTCTAACGGAAGATTTTAATGCATGCAGACAGAAAGGCTGTGTCCTAGACTGAGATAAAGTAATGTGTGATTGACATCAACAATGGGTCTTTTTTAACGGAAGATTTTAATGCATACAGACAGAAAGGCTGTGTCCTAGACTGAGATAAATTAATGTGTGATTGACCTCAACAATGGGTCTTTTTTAACGGAAGATTTTAATGCATGCAGACAGAAAGGCTGTGTCCTAGACTGAGATAAAGTAATGTGTGATTGACCTCAACAATGGGTCTTTTTTAACGGAAGATTTTAATGCATACAGACAGAAAGGCTGTGTCCTAGACTGAGATAAATTAATGTGTGATTGACCTCAACAATGGGTCTTTTTTAACGGAAGATTTTAATGCATACAGACAGAAAGGCTGTGTCCTAGACTGAGATAAAGTAATGTGTGATTGACCTCAACAATGGGTCTTTTTTAACGGATGATTTTAATGCATACAGACAGAAAGGCTGTGTCCTAGACTGAGATAAAGTAATGTGTGATTGACCTCAACAATGGGTCTTTTTTAACGGAAGATTTTAATGCATGCAGACAGAAAGGCTGTGTCCTAGACTGAGATAAAGTAATGTGTGATTGACCTCAACAATGGGTCTTTTTTAACGGACGATTTTAATGCATGCAGACAGAAAGGCTGTGTCCTAGACTGAGATAAAGTAATGTGTGATTGACCTCAACAATGGGTCTTTTTTAACGGAAGATTTTAATGCATACAGACAGAAAGGCTGTGTCCTAGACTGAGAGAAAGTAATGTGTGATTGACCTCAACAATGGGTCTTTTTTAACGGAAGATTTTAATGCATACATACGGAAAGGCTGTGTCCTAGACTGAGATAAAGTAACGTGTGATTGACCTCAACAATGGGTCTTTTTTGACGGACGATTTTAATGCATGCAGACAGAAAGGCTGTGTCCTAGACTGAGATAAAGTAACGTGTGATTGACCTCAACAATGGGTCTTTTTTAACGGAAGATTTTAATGCATGCAGACAGAAAGGCTGTGTCCTAGACTGAGATAAAGTAACGTGTGATTGACCTCAACAATGGGTCTTTTCTAACGGAAGATTTTAATGCATACAGACAGAAAGGCTGTGTCCTAGACTGAGATAAAGTAATGTGTGATTGATCTCAACAATGAGTCTTTTTTAACAGAAGATTTTAATGCATACAGACAGAAAGGCTGTGTCCTAGACTGAGATAAAGTAATGTGTGATTGACCTCAACAATGGGTCTTTTTTAACGGAAGATTTAAATGCATACAGACAGAAAGGCTGTGTCCTAGAGTGAGATAAAGTAACGTGTGATTGACCTCAACAATGGGTCTTTTTTAACGGAAGATTTTAATGCATGCAGACAGAAAGGCTGTGTCCTAGACTGAGATAAAGTAACGTGTGATTGACCTCAACAATGGGTCTTTTTTAACGGAAGATTTTAATGCATACAGACAGAAAGGCTGTGTCCTAGACTGAGATAAAGTAACGTGTGATTGACCTCAACAATGGGTCTTTTCTAACGGAAGATTTTAATGCATGCAGACAGAAAAGCTGTGTCCTAGACTGAGATAAAGTAATGTGTGATTGACCTCAACAATGGGTCTTTTTTAACGGAAGATTTTAATGCATACAGACAGAAAGGCTGTGTCCTAGACTGAGATAAAGTAATGTGTGATTGACCTCAACAATGGGTCTTTTTTGACGGAAGATTTTAATGCATGCAGACAGAAAGGCTGTGTCCTAGACTGAGATAAAGTAACGTGTGATTGACCTCAACAATGGGTCTTTTTTAACGGAAGATTTTAATGCATACAGACAGAAAGGCTGTGTCCTAGACTGAGATAAAGTAACGTGTGATTGACCTCAACAATGGGTCTTTTTTGACGGAAGATTTTAATGCATGCAGACAGAAAGGCTGTGTCCTAGACTGAGATAAAGTAACTTGTGATTGACCTCAACAATGGGTCTTTTCTGACGGAAGATTTTAATGCATACAGACAGAAAGGCTGTGTCCTAGACTGAGATAAAGTAACTTGTGATTGACCTCAACAATGGGTCTTTTTTAACGGAAGATTTTAATGCATACAGACAGAAAGGCTGTGTCCTAGACTGAGATAAAGTAACGTGTGATTGACCTCAACAATGGGTCTTTTTTGACGGAAGATTTTAATGCATGCAGACAGAAAGGCTGTGTCCTAGACTGAGATAAAGTAACGTGTGATTGACCTCAACAATGGGTCTTTTTTAACGGAAGATTTTTATGCATGCAGACAGAAAGGCTGTGTCCTAGACTGAGATAAAGTAACGTGTGATTGACCTCAACAATGGGTCTTTTTTAACGGAAGATTTTAATGCATACAGACAGAAAGGCTGTGTCCTAGACTGAGATAAAGTAACGTGTGATTGACCTCAACAATGGGTCTTTTCTGACGGAAGATTTTAATGCATGCATACAGAAAGGCTGTGTCCTAGACTGAGATAAAGTAACGTGTGATTGACCTCAACAATGGGTCTTTTTTGACGGAAGATTTTAATGCATGCAGACAGAAAGGCTGTGTCCTAGACTGAGATAAAGTAACGTGTGATTGACCTCAACAATGGGTCTTTTTTGACGGAAGATTTTAATGCATGCAGACAGAAAGGCTGTGTCCTAGACTGAGATAAAGTAACGTGTGATTGACCTCAACAATGGGTCTTTTTTAACGGAAGATTTTAATGCATACAGACAGAAAGGCTGTGTCCTAGACTGAGATAAAGTATCGTGTGATTGACCTCAACAATGGGTCTTTTTTAACGGAAGAATTTAATGCATGCAGACAGAAAGGCTGTGTCCTAGACTGAGATAAAGTAACTTGTGATTGACCTCAACAATGGGACTTTTTTAACGGAAGATTTTAATGCATGCAGACAGAAAGGCTGTGTCCTAGACTGAGATAAAGTAATGTGTGATTGACATCAACAATGGGTCTTTTTTAACGGAAGATTTTAATGCATACAGACAGAAAGGCTGTGTCCTAGACTGAGATAAAGTAGCGTGTGATTGACCTCAACAATGGGTCTTTTTTAACGGAAGATTTTAATGCATACAGACAGAAAGGCTGTGTCCTAGACTGAGAAAAAGTAATGTGTGATTGACCTCAACAATGGGTCTTTTTTAACGGAAGATTTTAATGCATACAGACAGAAAGGCTGTGTCCTAGACTGAGATAAAGTAATGTGTGATTGACCTCAACAATGGGTCTTTTTTAACGGAAGATTTTAATGCATACAGACAGAAAGGCTGTGTCCTAGACTGAGATAAAGTAACGTGTGGTTGACCTCAACAATGGGTCTTTTTTAACGGAAGATTTTAATGCATACAGACAGAAGGGCTGTGTCCTAGACTGACATAAAGTAATGTGTGATTGACCTCAACAATGGGTCTTTTTTAACGGAAGATTTTAATGCATGCAGACAGAAAGGCTGTGTCCTAGACTGAGATAAGTAATGTGTGATTGACCTCAACAATGGGTCTTTTTTAACGGAAGATTTTAATGCATACAGACAGAAAGGCTGTGTCCTAGACTGAGATAAAGTAACTTGTGATTGACCTCAACAATGGGTCTTTTCTAACGGAAGATTTTAATACATGCAGACAGAAAGGCTGTGTCCTAGACTGAGATAAAGTAATGTGTGATTGACCTCAACAATGGGTCTTTTTTAACGGAAGATTTTAATGCATACAGACAGAAAGGCTGTGTCCTAGACTGAGATAAAGTAACGTGATTGACCTCAACAATGGGTCTTTTTTAACGGAAGATTTTAATGCATACAGACAGAAAGGCTGTGTCCTAGACTGAGATAAAGTAACGTGTGATTGACCTCAACAATGGGTCTTTTTTAACGGAAGAATTTAATGCATACAGACAGAAAGGCTGTGTCCTAGACTGAGATAAAGTAAGGTGTGATTGACCTCAACAATGGGTCTTTTTTAACGGAAGATTTTAATGCATACAGACAGAAAGGCTGTGTCCTAGACTGAGATAAAGTAACGTGTGATTGACCTCAACAATGGGCCTTTTTTAACGGAAGATTTTAATGCATACAGACAGAAAGGCTGTGTCCTAGACTGAGATAAAGTAATGTGTGATTGACCTCAACAATGGGTCTTTTTTAACTGAAGATTTTAATGCATGCAGACAGAAAGGCTGTGTCATAGACTGAGATAAGTAATGTGTGATTGACCTCAACAATGGGTCTTTTTTAACGGAAGATTTTAATGCATACAGACAGAAAGGCTGTGTCCTAGACTGAGATAAAGTAACTTGTGATTGACCTCAGCAATGGGTCTTTTCTAACGGAAGATTTTAATGCATGCAGACAGAAAGGCTGTGTCCTAGACTGAGATAAAGTAATGTGTGATTGACCTCAACAATGGGTCTTTTTTAACGGAAGAATTTAATGCATGCAGACAGAAAGGCTGTGTCCTAGACTGAGATAAAGTAATGTGTGATTGACCTCAACAATGGGTCTTTTTTAACGGAAGATTTTAATGCATACAGACAGAAAGGCTGTGTCCTAGACTGAGATAAAGTAATGTGTGATTGACCTCAACAATGGGTCTTTTTTAACGGAAGATTTTGATGCATACAGACAGAAAGGCTGTGTCCTAGACTGAGATAAAGTAATGTGTGATTGACCTCAACAATGGGTCTTTTTTAACGGAAGATTTTAATGCATGCAGACAGAAAGGCTGTGTCCTAGACTGAGATAAAGTAATGTGTGATTGACCTCAACAATGGGTCTTTTTTAACGGAAGATTTTAATGCATGCAGACAGAAAGGCTGTGTCCTAGACTGAGATAAAGTAATGTGTGATTGACCTCAACAATGGGTCTTTTTTAACGGAAGATTTTAATGCATGCAGACAGAAAGGCTGTGTCCTAGACTGAGATAAAGTAACGTGTGATTGACCTCAACAATGGGTCTTTTTTAACGGAAGATTTTAATGCATACAGACAGAAAGGCTGTGTCCTAGACTGAGATAAAGTAATGTGTGATTGACCTCAACAATGGGTCTTTTTTAACGGAAGATTTTAATGCATACATACAGAAAGTCTGTGTCCTAGACTGAGATAAAGTAACGTGTGATTGACCTCAACAATGGGTCTTTTTTGACGGAAGATTTTAATGCATGCAGACAGAAAGGCTGTGTCCTAGACTGAGATAAAGTAACGTGTGATTGACCTCAACAATGGGTCTTTTTTAACGGAAGATTTTAATGCATGCAGACTAAAAGGCTGTGTCCTAGACTGAGATAAAGTAACGTGTGATTGACCTCAAGAATGGGTCTTTTCTAACGGAAGATTTTAATGCATACAGACAGAAAGGCTGTGTCCTAGACTGAGATAAAGTAATGTGTGATTGACCTAAACAATGAGTCTTTTTTAACAGAAGATTTTAATGCATACAGACAGAAAGGCTGTGTCCTAGACTGAGATAAAGTAATGTGTGATTGACCTCAACAATGGGTCTTTTTTAACGGAAGATTTTAATGCATACAGACAGAAAGGCTGTGTCCTAGACTGAGATAAAGTAACGTGTGATTGACCTCAACAATGGGTCTTTTTTAACGGAAGATTTTAATGCATGCAGACAGAAAGGCTGTGTCCTAGACTGAGATAAAGTAACGTGTGATTGACCTCAACAATGGGTCTTTTTTAACGGAAGATTTTAATGCATACAGACAGAAAGGCTGTGTCCTAGACTGAGATAAAGTAACGTGTGATTGACCTCAACAATGGGTCTTTTTTAACGGAAGATTTTAATGCATGCAGAGAGAAAAGCTGTGTCCTAGACTGAGATAAAGTAATGTGTGATTGACCTCAACAATGGGTCTTTTTTGACGGAAGATTTTAATGCATGCAGACAGAAAGGCTGTGTCCTAGACTGAGATAAAGTAATGTGTGATTGACCTCAACAATGGGTCTTTTTTGACGGAAGATTTTAATGCATGCAGACAGAAAGGCTGTGTCCTAGACTGAGATAAAGTAACGTGTGATTGACCTCAACAATGGGTCTTTTTTAACGGAAGATTTTAATGCATGCAGACAGAAAGGCTGTGTCCTAGACTGAGATAAAGTAATGTGTGATTGACCTCAACAATGGGTCTTTTTTGACGGAAGATTTTAATGCATGCAGACAGAAAGGCTGTGTCCTAGACTGAGATAAAGTAATGTGTGATTGACCTCAACAATGGGTCTTTTTTAACGGAAGATTTTAATGCATACAGACAGAAAGGCTGTGTCCTAGACTGAGATAAAGTAACGTGTGATTGACCTCAACAATGGGTCTTTTTTAACGGAAGATTTTAATGCATGCAGACAGAAAGGCTGTGTCCTAGACTGAGATAAAGTAACGTGTGATTGACCTCAACAATGGGTCTTTTTTAACGAAGATTTTAATGCATACAGACAGAAAGGCTGTGACCTAGACTGAGATAAAGTAACGTGTGATTGACCTCAACAATGGGACGTTTTTGACGGAAGATTTTAATGCATGCAGACAGAAAGGCTGTGTCCTAGACTGAGATAAAGTAACTTGTGATTGACCTCAACAATGGGTCTTTTCTGACGGAAGATTTTAATGCATACAGACAGAAAGGCTGTGTCCTAGACAGAGATAAAGTAACGTGTGATTGACCTCAACAATGGGTCTTTTTTAACGGAAGATTTTAATGCATACAGACAGAAAGGCTGTGTCCTAGACTGAGATAAAGTAACGTGTGATTGACCTCAACAATGGGTCTTTTCTGACGGAAGATTTTAATGCATGCAGACAGAAAGGCTGTGTCCTAGACTGAGATAAAGTAACGTGTGATTGACCTCAACAATGGGTCTTTTTTGACGGAAGATTTTAATGCATGCAGACAGAAAGGCTGTGTCCTAGACTGAGATAAAGTAACGTGTGATTGACCTCAACAATGGGTCTTTTTTGACGGAAGATTTTGATGCATGCAGACAGAAAGGCTGTGTCCTAGACTGAGATAAAGTAACGTGTGATTGACCTCAACAATGGGTCTTTTTTAACGGAAGATTTTAATGCATACAGACAGAAAGGCTGTGTCCTAGACTGAGATAAAGTAACGTGTGATTGACCTCAACAATGGGTCTTTTTTAACGGAAGAATTCAATGCATGCAGACAGAAAGGCTGTGTCCTAGACTGAGATAAAGTAACTTGTGATTGACCTCAACAATGGGTCTTTTTTAACGGAAGATTTTAATGCATGCAGACAGAAAGGCTGTGTCCTAGACTGAGATAAAGTAATGTGTGATTGACCTCAACAATGGATCTTTTTTAACGGAAGATTTCAATGCATACGGACAGAAAGGCTGTGTCCTAGACTGAGATAAAGTAATGTGTGATTGACCTCAACAATGGGTCTTTTTTAACGGAAGATTTTAATGCATACAGACAGAAAGGCTGTGTCCTAGACTGAGATAAAGTAATGTGTGATTGACCTCAACAATGGGTCTTTTTTAACGGAAGATTTTAATGCATACAGACAGAAAGGCTGTGTCCTAGACTGAGATAAAGTAATGTGTGATTGACCTCAACAATGGGTCTTTTTTAACGGAAGATTTTAATGCATACAGACAGAAAGGCTGTGTCCTAGACTGAGATAAAGTAATGTGTGATTGACCTCAACAATGGGTCTTTTTTAACGGAAGATTTTAATGCATACAGACAGAAAGGCTGTGTCCTAGACTGAGATAAAGTAATGTGTGATTGACCTCAAGAATGGGTCTTTTTTAACGGAAGATTTTAATGCATACAGACAGAAAGGCTGTGTCCTAGACTGAGATAAAGTAACGTGTGATTGACCTCAACAATGGGTCTTTTTTAACGGAAGATTTTAATGCATAAAGACAGAAAGGCTGTGTCCTAGACTGAGATAAAGTAATGTGTGATTGACCTCAACAATGGGTCTTTTTTAACGGAAGATTTTAATGCATACAGACAGAAAGGCCCGTGTACTAGACTGAGATAAAGTAGCGTGTGATTGACCTCAACAATGGGTCTTTTTTAACGGAAGATTTTAATGCATACAGACAGAAAGGCTGTGTCCTAGACTGAGATAAAGTAACGTGTGATTGACCTCAACAATGGGTCTTTTTTAACGGAAGATTTTAATGCATACAGACAGAAAGGCTGTGTCCTAGACTGAGATAAAGTAACGTGTGATTGACCTCAACAATGGGTCTTTTTTAACGGAAGAATTTAATGCATACAGACAGAAAGGCTGTGTCCTAGACTGAGATAAAGTAATGTGTGATTGACCTCAACAATGGGTCTTTTTTAACGGAAGATTTTAATGCATACAGACAGAAAGGATGTGTCCTAGACTGAGATAAAGTAACGTGTGATTGACCTCAACAATGGGTCTTTTTTAACGGAAGATTTTAATGCATACAGACAGAAGGGCTGTGTCCTAGACTGAGATAAAGTAATGTGCAATTGACCTCAACAATGGGTCTTTTTTAACGGAAGATTTTAATGCATGCATACAGAAAGGCTGTGTCCTAGACTGAGATAAGTAATGTGTGATTGACCTCAACAATGGGTCTTTTTTAACGGAAGATTTTAATGCATACAGACAGAAAGGCTGTGTCCTAGACTGAGATAAAGTAACTTGTGATTGACCTCAACAATGGGTCTTTTCTAACGGAAGATTTTAATACATGCAGACAGAAAGGCTGTGTCCTAGACTGAGATAAAGTAATGTGTGATTGACCTCAACAATGGGTCTTTTTTAACGGAAGATTTTAATGCATACAGACAGAAAGGCTGTGTCCTAGACTGAGATAAAGTAACGTGATTGACCTCAACAATGGGTCTTTTTTAACGGAAGATTTTAATGCATACAGACAGAAAGGCTGTGTCCTAGACTGAGATAAAGTAACGTGTGATTGACCTCAACAATGGGTCTTTTTTAACGGAAGAATTTAATGCATACAGACAGAAAGGCTGTGTCCTAGACTGAGATAAAGTAATGTGTGATTGACCTCAACAATGGGTCTTTTTTAACGGAAGATTTTGATGCATACAGACAGAAAGGCTGTGTCCTAGACTGAGATGAAGTAACGTGTGATTGACCTCAACAATTGGTCTTTTTCAACGGAAGATTTTAATGCATACAGACAGAAGGGCTGTGTCCTAGACTGAGATAAAGTAATGTGTGATTGACCTCAACAATGGGTCTTTTTTAACGGAAGATTTTAATGCATGCAGACAGAAAGGCTGTGTCCTGGACTGAGATAAGTAATGTGTGATTGACCTCAACAATGGGTCTTTTTTAACGGAAGATTTTAATGCATACAGACAGAAAGGCTGTGTCCTAGACTGAGATAAAGTAACTTGTGATTGACCTCAACAATGGGTCTTTTCTAACGGAAGATTTTAATGCATGCAGACAGAAAGGCTGTGTCCTAGACTGAGATAAAGTAACGTGTGATTGACCTCAACAATGGGTCTTTTTTAACGGAAGATTTTAATGCATGCAGACAGAAAGGCTGTGTCCTAGACTGAGATAAAGTAATGTGTGATTGACCTCAACAATGGGTCTTTTTTAACGGGAGATTTTAATGCATGCAGACAGAAAGGCTGTGTCCTAGACTGAGATAAAGTAATGTGT
The DNA here is from genome assembly GCA_028554795.2 of Sinohyriopsis cumingii. Classification (NCBI taxonomy): domain Eukaryota; kingdom Metazoa; phylum Mollusca; class Bivalvia; order Unionida; family Unionidae; genus Sinohyriopsis; species Sinohyriopsis cumingii. Next base: position 48,576,281 of record CM068834.1, read on the forward strand.
GATTGACCTCAACAATGGGTCTTTTTTAACGGAAGATTTTAATGCATACAGACAGAAAGGCTGTGTCCTAGACTGAGATAAAGTAATGTGTGATTGACCTCAACAATGGGTCTTTTTTAACGGAAGATTTTAATGCATACAGACAGAAAGGCTGTGTCCTAGACTGAGATAAAGTAATGTGTGATTGACCTCAACAATGGGTCTTTTTTAACGGAAGATTTTAATGCATACAGACAGAAAGGCTGTGTCCTAGACTGAGATAAAGTAATGTGTGATTGACCTCAACAATGGGTCTTTTTAACGGAAGATTTTAATGCATGCAGACAGAAAGGCTGTGTCCTAGACTGAGATAAAGTAATGTGTGATTGACCTCAACAATGGGTCTTTTTTAACGGAAGATTTTAATGCATGCAGACAGAAAGGCTGTGTCCTAGACTGAGATAAAGTAACGTGTGATTGACCTCAACAATGGGTCTTTTTTAACGGAAGATTTTAATGCATACAGACAGAAAGGCTGTGACCTAGACTGAGATAAAGTAACGTGTGATTGACCTCAACAATGGGTCGTTTTTGACGGAAGATTTTAATGCATGCAGACAGAAAGGCTGTGTCCTAGACTGAGATAAAGTAACTTGTGATTGACCTCAACAATGGGTCTTTTCTTACGGAAGATTTTAATGCATACAGACAGAAAGGCTGTGTCCTAGACAGAGATAAAGTAACGTGTGATTGACCTCAACAATGGGTCTTTTTTAACGGAAGATTTTAATGCATACAGACAGAAAGGCTGTGTCCTAGACTGAGATAAAGTAATGTGTGATTGACCTCAACAATGGGTCTTTTTAACGGAAGATTTTAATGCATGCAGACAGAAAGGCTGTGTCCTAGACTGAGATAAAGTAATGTGTGATTGACCTCAACAATGGGTCTTTTTTAACGGAAGATTTTAATGCATGCAGACAGAAAGGCTGTGTCCTAGACTGAGATAAAGTAACGTGTGATTGACCTCAACAATGGGTCTTTTTTAACGGAAGATTTTAATGCATACAGACAGAAAGGCTGTGTCCTAGACTGAGATAAAGTAATGTGTGATTGACCTCAACAATGGGTCTTTTTTAACGGAAGATTTTAATGCATACATACAGAAAGGCTGTGTCCTAGACTGAGATAAAGTAACGTGTGATTGACCTCAACAATGGGTCTTTTTTGACGGAAGATTTTAATGCATGCAGACAGAAAGGCTGTGTCCTAGACTGAGATAAAGTAACGTGTGATTGACCTCAACAATGGGTCTTTTTTAACGGAAGATTTTAATGCATGCAGACTAAAAGGCTGTGTCCTAGACTGAGATAAAGTAACGTGTGATTGACCTCAAGAATGGGTCTTTTCTAACGGAAGATTTTAATGCATACAGACAGAAAGGCTGTGTCCTAGACTGAGATAAAGTAATGTGTGATTGACCTCAACAATGAGTCTTTTTTAACAGAAGATTTTAATGCATACAGACAGAAAGGCTGTGTCCTAGACTGAGATAAAGTAATGTGTGATTGACCTCAACAATGGGTCTTTTTTAACGGAAGATTTTAATGCATACAGACAGAAAGGCTGTGTCCTAGACTGAGATAAAGTAACGTGATTGACCTCAACAATGGGTCTTTTTTAACGGAAGATTTTAATGCATACAGACAGAAAGGCTGTGTCCTAGACTGAGATAAAGTAACGTGTGATTGACCTCAACAATGGGTCTTTTTTAACGGAAGAATTTAATGCATACAGACAGAAAGGCTGTGTCCTAGACTGAGATAAAGTAATGTGTGATTGACCTCAACAATGGGTCTTTTTTAACGGAAGATTTTAATGCATACAGACAGAAAGGCTGTGTCCTAGACTGAGATAAAGTAACGTGTGATTGACCTCAACAATGGGTCTTTTTTAACGGAAGATTTTAATGCATACAGACAGAAGGGCTGTGTCCTAGACTGAGATAAAGTAATGTGTGATTGACCTCAACAATGGGTCTTTTTTAACGGAAGATTTTAATGCATGCAGACAGAAAGGCTGTGTCCTAGACTGAGATAAGTAATGTGTGATTGACCTCAACAATGGGTCTTTTTTAACGGAAGATTTTAATGCATACAGACAGAAAGGCTGTGTCCTAGACTGAGATAAAGTAACTTGTGATTGACCTCAACAATGGGTCTTTTCTAACGGAAGATTTTAATGCATGCAGACAGAAAGGCTGTGTCCTAGACTGAGATAAAGTAATGTGTGATTGACCTCAACAATGGGTCTTTTTTAACGGAAGATTTTAATGCATGCAGACAGAAAGGCTGTGTCCTAGACTGAGATAAAGTAATGTGTGATTGACCTCAACAATGGGTCTTTTTTAACGGAAGATTTTAATGCATGCAGACAGAAGGGCTGTGTCCTAGACTGAGATAAAGTAATGTGTGATTGACCTCAACAATGGGTCTTTTTTAACGGAAGATTTTAATGCATACAGACAGAAAGGCTGTGTCCTAGACTGAGATAAGGTAATGTGTGATTGACCTCAACAATGGGTCTTTTTTAACGGAAGATTTTAATGCATACAGACAGAAAGGCTGTGTCCTAGACTGAGATAAAGTAATGTGTGATTGACCTCAACAATGGGTCTTTTTTAACGGAAGATTTTAATGCATAAAGACAGAAAGGCTGTGTCCTAGACTGAGATAAAGTAATGTGTGATTGACCTCAACAATGGGTCTTTTTTAACGGAAGATTTTAATGCATGCAGACAGAAAGGCTGTGTCCTAGACTGAGATAAAGTAATGTGTGATTGACCTCAACAATGGGTCTTTTTTAACGGAAGATTTTAATGCATGCAGACAGAAAGGCTGTGTCCTAGACTGAGATAAAGTAACGTGTGATTGACCTCAACAATGGGTCTTTTTTAACGGAAGATTTTAATGCATACAGACAGAAAGGCTGTGTCCTAGACTGAGATAAAGTAATGTGTGATTGACCTCAACAATGGGTCTTTTTTAACGGAAGATTTTAATGCATACATACAGAAAGGCTGTGTCCTAGACTGAGATAAAGTAACGTGTGATTGACCTCAACAATGGGTCTTTTTTGACGGAAGATTTTAATGCATGCAGACAGAAAGGCTGTGTCCTAGACTGAGATAAAGTAACGTGTGATTGACCTCAACAATGGGTCTTTTTTAACGGAAGATTTTAATGCATGCAGACTAAAAGGCTGTGTCCTAGACTGAGATAAAGTAACGTGTGATTGACCTCAAGAATGGGTCTTTTCTAACGGAAGATTTTAATGCATACAGACAGAAAGGCTGTGTCCTAGACTGAGATAAAGTAATGTGTGATTGACCTCAACAATGAGTCTTTTTTAACAGAAGATTTTAATGCATACAGACAGAAAGGCTGTGTCCTAGACTGAGATAAAGTAATGTGTGATTGACCTCAACAATGGGTCTTTTTTAACGGAAGATTTTAATGCATACAGACAGAAAGGCTGTGTCCTAGACTGAGATAAAGTAACCTGTGATTGACCTCAACAATGGGTCTTTTTTAACGGAAGATTTTAATGCATGCAGACAGAAAGGCTGTGTCCTAGACTGAGATAAAGTAACGTGTGATTGACCTCAACAATGGGTCTTTTTTAACGGAAGATTTTAATGCATACAGACAGAAAGGCTGTGTCCTAGACTGAGATAAAGTAACGTGTGATTGACCTCAACAATGGGTCTTTTCTAACGGAAGATTTTAATGCATGCAGACAGAAAAGCTGTGTCCTAGACTGAGATAAAGTAATGTGTGATTGACCTCAACAATGGGTCTTTTTTAACGGAAGATTTTAATGCATGCAGACAGAAAGGCTGTGTCCTAGACTGAGATAAAGTAATGTGTGATTGACCTCAACAATGGGTCTTTTTTGACGGAAGATTTTAATGCATGCAGACAGAAAGGCTGTGTCCTAGACTGAGATAAAGTAACGTGTGATTGACCTCAACAATGGGTCTTTTTTAACGGAAGATTTTAATGCATGCAGACAGAAAGGCTGTGTCCTAGACTGAGATAAAGTAATGTGTGATTGACCTCAACAATGGGTCTTTTTTGACGGAAGATTTTAATGCATGCAGACAGAAAGACTGTGTCCTAGACTGAGATAAAGTAATGTGTGATTGACCTCAACAATGGGTCTTTTTTAACGGAAGATTTTAATGCATACAGACAGAAAGGCTGTGTCCTAGACTGAGATAAAGTAACGTGTGATTGACCTCAACAATGGGTCTTTTTTAACGGAAGATTTTAATGCATACAGACAGAAAGGCTGTGTCCTAGACTGAGATAAAGTAAGGTGTGATTGACCTCAACAATGGGTCTTTTTTGACGGAAGATTTTAATGCATGCAGACAGAAAGGCTGTGTCCTAGACTGAGATAAAGTAATGTGTGATTGACCTCAACAATGGGTCTTTTTTAACGGAAGATTTTAATGCATGCAGACAGAAAGGCTGTGTCCTAGACTGAGATAAAGTAACGTGTGATTGACCTCAACAATGGGTCTTTTTTAACGGAAGATTTTAATGCATGCAGACAGAAAGGCTGTGTCCTAGACTGAGATAAAGTAACGTGTGATTGACCTCAACAATGGGTCTTTTTTAACGGGTCATTTAATGCATGCAGACAGAAAGGCTGTGTCCTAGACTGAGATCGGGTCATTTAATGCATACAGACAGAAAGGCTGTGTCCTAGACTGAGATCGGGTCAAGCATCTGTACATATGATTAACATTCGTGCGATACTAAATTTTCACCTTTTCTAATGACATTTATAGAATAAGAATAATAATGTTTTATACAGTAATTTAGGCCACATGTCCATATTACAAAATGCAATACAAGTAAATATAAGCTGTGTCAATGGTGTCCAAAAATTAAATATAGTGTTCAAAACGCGTATACAAAAACAGTTTCAATTGATGAATAAATGTATGATATTATAATGGTATTACTACCACTAAGTGTATTATTTATCGTTCCTTTGAATTATCAAAGATTGTCTCAGAAGAAAAGCCGAAAGATTTCTTTTATTTAATATATTAATATGACTCATGAGCAATACAAAGTTTTCTACAGACAGATAAAGATAATAAACTTTGTTAAAGTATTTACTACTTAAATGCCTGTAAGCCTGACAAACACACAGGATATGGAATTCATCTTCATCCAGATAAACATTGTTTTTCAGGCATAAGTTACAGCAGCTATTATTTCTCTCAATCCAGCAACGAGTACCTGTCTCTCCTTTTAGCTTGTGCGCTGAGTACCTGAATTTTGGATGCAATTTCCTAAATAGATGTGATAATCAACATGATAGATATTTTTCTGGTCTTAATTCAGGTTTATGTATACTATAATACACTCATTTTAATTCGCTATGCAGATGTTTGAAAGCTGAATCCTCAATTCCTTGCGAAAATAGTGCGAAAAATTGTTTTTCGTTTCTAACATCTTGATTTAGCAAGACATACCCCAAACCGAAACGAAGTAACACGCCTTTAACTTTGGTGGAGTATCTCACGTGGTTGGCTTCGTCTAATTTTTTCAAGAACAAGTAACATGGGCATGGGTAGCAGGTTGAAGGCATTATTACAATCTTTAGTCAGTACATAATACATCGTAAAAAATACGCGGTAAAAACGGGGTATTCTTTAACACTTCCCTAATACAATCGTATTATCTGTAGCTTTAAGAACATAAAAATACTGTCTGAAAAGGATTGTGTTGTACAATTTCAATAGCTCTACTAAATTTATGTCTTCTAACTTCTGAGCCATAACAGTCAATTGGTTTTTATCAAGAATCAATTTTTTAATTCTCTACACTAAACGATCAAATCGTTTTTTGATAATTTTAGATAGCTGAAGTTGCTTTTTTTGCATGAGCCGCTAGTATTTGCTTTACTTTTGTCCAAGCTAATATTTAGCCAATAACCTTGTACTAAGGCACACAGTCAATACCTAATTCTTTGCAAAACCAATCCTTCTTTTACTTATGATATCGGCAATTTCTGGAAACAATGATTTGAGTTTGTTCGAGAATGCCCATCGTTCCAAATTTTATCACAGGAACGTTACATGACACGTATCTGCAGTTGCTGGAACCCTCCTGTATCGGCACAGCTAGCAACACCATCGGCGTAAAATATTGCACAACTATCATTAATAAATCTTTATGGCAGTTCAAGTTGCCTAATGAAATCATTAATTAAAAGTAAAACATTAAGGGCTCAAAACACAACCGTGCCTTGTACCTAATGTGCATTAGAAACATGTAGTTAAACCGTTAGGTGTTAAGACACTCATTTTCGTGTTTCTATTCACATCTCTTAAAATGTTTAATAATTTATCATTCATACCCTTGCGCATTAATGACATAATCATTTATTATGTAATCCTTTATTGACTCGACCTAAAGACAATAAAATCTACCGTTTCTTTTAGTGGTGTATTTCCGAGTTTAAGCATGAGGAATACACAAATTGTTGTATGAGGAGTATTTTTTTTCCTAAATCCCTGCTTGTGTTTCGCCTATCAATATTCAGTATATCGGTAAAGAACTTGCTTAGAGTATCAATAAAGGAGATGCTTCTTTAACTGTTCAGGTCGCTCTTGTCATCGCACTTATACATATGAGATATAATGATCTTCTCCTATTGTTTAGGAAAATAGTCATATTCAAAGATTTTGTTAAATAGGGCATTAATGAATGATAAGTTGTTTTTTTTCAGTCGTTCACTGGTAAAAACGAGTAGGGATCATATCAGCTGGGGATGGGTGGGTGTAGGGCTTATTTTAAGTAAACTTTTCATAATTTACCATTTGTATTAGAGTATTTAAGACATCATCCTGTGAGATAGTTCTTCACTAACAATATTGTCAGAGTGATCTACCCCGGACACAGACTTCTTCAATAAAGATTCAAAGTATTCATACCAGTTTGGGGGAGAGATACGTTCCATTTCATGTTGAGAATGATGCCGTCTATGTATCAAAAGGTGCCACAACAGGGCGGGGGGTCCCATCGCTTGAGTTAATTTATTCATTTGCGACTCTGTAGTGTATCTTTTCTTGAGTTTGTTAAATGATTCAAACGCTGATGTAACTGAATGTACTTGATACACTGAGCAATGCCTTCCTTTGCTCCGGAATCTGTGTTTGCCACGACTTAAATGAAATAAAGGGATGCTGTAGATTTGTACCCGACAAATCTAATATGTGGAAGAAACGTTAGGTTGCAGTCGAAGGTACGCCTTATAATGTGCTCTTCAACAGAAATAAGAAAACTGTCAAGACCGATTTTTGGATCATCATGAATACGATGTACTCAACAAAAATGCATGCATTTACTTTCTGACTTCGAAAATTATAACCCGTTTACTCCTGCCTATTTCTGATTTTTGCTCATGCCCATCTCTTGTTGGCGTTCAATAGTATTCATACTTTGTGATCTATAGGAGATTAAAAGTCGTTAACATATACTGAGCAGTCTGTTCCTGGATTTAAGCATTTCGCCACGTCGGTATTTCTAATATTGATTAGGATAACTAACAATAGGCTGTTCTAAGGCACACCAATCTCCTGAATATTTTTTTAAGAAATGGTCTGCCCACTTTACTCTGAAGTTTCTATCATTCAAAAGGTTATGGAAAAAATTAGAGACGTGGTCCCTTAGACCTATGTTAAATAGTTAAATAAGTCGTCATAATGCGATACTTCCATGTAGTGTCATAACATGTATTCGCGTCGAAAATGATTTCAATTACATGATGAGATGGTCTATTATGCGTCGCAGGCGTCTGAATCCACAATGAACGTCAGATAATAATTTTTTGTGATTCAATATACTGGAGCATGAATCATGTATCATCCGTTCCAAGGTTTTGCAAAAGTAGCTTGCTAATGACATAGGACCATAGTCGAAACTTCGGTTTGGTCCTTTCCTGGTTAGGGTACTGGTAACACGGTTGTTTCTCGTCGTGACTGCGGTGAATCGCCAGTTTCCAATACTTTATTGAAAATGTTTAACACTGTATTTAAAAGCGAGTTAGGTTCCTGTTTCAAACGTTGACAGTGGATATAAGGTAACGGTGATAGCGGATATAAGGTTCGTGTTTCAAACATTTGTAGCGGGTATAAGATTCGTGTTTCAAGCGTTTGTAACGGATATAATGTTTGTGATTCAAACGCTCGTAGCGGACATAAGATTCGTGTTTCAAACTTTGATAGCGGATATAAAGCTCGTGTTTCAAACGTTGATGGCGGATATAAGGTTCGTGTTTCAAACGTTGATAACGGATATAAGGTTCGTGTTTCAAACGTTGATAGCGGATATAAGGTTCGTGTTTCAAAAGTTTATAGCAGATATAACGTTCGTGTTTCAAGCGTTTGTAACGGATATAATGTTTGTGATTCAAACGTTAATAACGGATATAAAGGTTCGTGTTTCAAACGCTGATAGCGGATATAAGGTTCGTGTTTCAAACGTTGATAGCGGATAAAAGGTTCGTGTTTCAAACTTTGATAGCGGATATAAAACTTGTGTTTCAAACGTTGATGGCGGATAAAAGGTTCGTGTTTCAAACGTTGATAACGGATATAAGGTTCGTGTTTCAAACGTTGATAACGGATATAATGTTCGTGTTTCAAACGTTGATAGCGGATATAAGGTTCGTGTTTCAAAAGTTGATAGCGGATATAAGGTTCGTGTTTCAAGCTTTTGTAACGGATATAACGTTTGTGATTCAAACGTTGATAACGGATATAAAGGTTTGTGTTTCAAACGTTGATAGCGGATATAAGGTTCGTGTTTCAAAAGTTGATAGCGGATATAAGGTTCGTGTTTCAAACTTTGATAGCGGATATAAGGTTCATGTTTCCAACGTTAATAGTGGATATAAGGTTCGTGTTTCAAACGTTGATAGCGGATATAAGGTTTGCGTTTCAAACGTTGATAGTTGATATAAGGTTCGTGCTTCCAAAGTTGATAGCTGATATAAGGTTAACGTTTCAAACTTTGATAGCGAATAAAAGGTTCGTGTTTCAAACGTTGATAGCTGATATAAAGTTCGTGTTTCAACCGTTGATAGCGGATATAAGGTTCGTGTTTCAAACGTTGATAGCTGATAAAAGTTTTGCGTTTCAAACGTTGATAGCGGATGTAGGGTTCGTGCTTCAAACGTTGATAGCGGATAAAAGGTTCGTGTTTCAAACTTTGATAGCGGATATAAGGTTCATGTTTCCAACGTTGATAGTAGATATAAGGTTCGTGCTTCAAACGTTGATAGCGGATGTAGGGTTCGTGCTTCAAACGTTGATAGCTGATAAAAGTTTTGCGTTTCAAACGATGATAGCGGATGTAGGGTTCGTGTTTCAAACGTTGATAGCGGATAAAAGGTTTGTGTTTCAAACGTTGATAGTAGATATAAGGTTCGTGTTTCAAACGTTGATAGTAGATATAAGGTTCGTGTTTCAAACTTTGATAGTAGATATAAGGTTTGTGTTTCAAACGTTGATAGTAGATATAAGGTTTGTGTTTCAAACGTTGATAGCAGATATAAGGTTCGTGTTTCAAACGTTGATAGAGGATATAATATGATCCTATTAAGTGTCATGGGCTCGAGCAAAAGAGTTTTTAAATATTGAGAATGAAATGTTCACTGTAATGTTGGACATAAGCAGATTTGTAATGTAGACGAACCTTTCTTTTAAGATTTTATACGGCAGACGTTTTAGAATAATAATGTTGTAAGGAGTGCCTCAAGAACGTTTTAACCAATATGGTTAAGATATCCTGCGCGGTTGTGTTCATTTCCTTAGTTTTCATTAAATGTTTGAGTCAGCAGCTTTTATGTTTGCAAGTGATTTGTTCCTATATTCCATGCCAATTAAATAATGGAGGGAGAATTAACCTTGAGACAGGTGATCTATATGCTTTATTATTGCTCTCTCTCTCTCTCTCTCTCTCTCTCTCTCTCACACACACACATCTTACGCTGAGTTTCGGTATATAAGGTATTTTTTCACACAGATTATCATTTCTTGGATTGGCATTTAAATAATGAAGGGAATTTTTGCGTACCCTGATGGCCTTCTTACATGCATCAGCAAACCATTTTTAGCCGAAACGTCTAGGAATCGGCGACGTTTTTGGTATTGTATCCTGAGCAACTTCCTGGAGTAGTTTAATAATGAGAGTTTTGGATCCACTTCGTTTTCAAGCTGCTAGATTTGACTATGTTGGGACTAAAACGTATCCCAAAATACCTCATTCAAATTCCATCTGTGCTGGAGGATTTGTATTATTTATGATGATGATCACTCCTCCAGCAGCCATAACAGTATTTCTTGCAAAGCTCGTGAACTGGTGTAGTTTTCTTATTTAAAAAAAGGAAAGTCTCCTGAAAGCAGACATCTATTGAATCATGTTATTTAAATAGAAGACTAATTGCATGAGTACTTGTATATATTCCTTGGCAAATATATTGTCTTATGGTGCAGAGATAGCTATGAAAGTGGTGCAAGTCGGAAACTTCTAAGAGGTTTTACTGGTGCAATATCAGTGGACTCTCCAGTGTCCATACTCTCTACACTCCTAAACTTATCAAACAATTTGATATGATCATCAAAACCTGTCGAGAAAGATGTGTAATCCTCTACTTATTTGATTTAGAGCATGCATTTTCAGTTGCGCCAACGGTCTTCTGCTCTATAGGTGGCCAGTTTTAAACAGTATTTCAGGAGTAGAGTTCGGAATCTTCTGTGTGACAGTAGGGCCAGTAGTCTGCATCTCCTTTCATTGGATTGATTTGGTGGCTTGTCGTGTGTGGCGTCACATATATATATTTTTTCAACTGTTACACTCATTTGTAAGCTCTTTACTTCGTGATCGGTATACGTGCCTGATAGCACGCGTCTTGGTTGCGTCAGCACTCTAAATTTGGTCTGACCTTCTTTCCATACAATGCCTGTGCGGGTAGACAATATTTACAGAAATATTCTGACTCCACTTTAGCTGCTGTGGCGTACAATGTATCAGATGTCTCAAGTGGAGCTGTCGTTTCTGCAAATTTCCTGGTTTGGGGAAAGCCGATGCCATTCTCTTGTTTCACAAGCTGAATCTCATTAGCTTGTTCTCTCTTAAAGCATACTCTAGAGCACAATCAATATTATTCTTGACATTTCACATATAAAATTTTATATGGACAGAACAATTCATCGTAAACATCCTGCCCGCAACTGGAACAGACTGGTTTCTTCTTGTAACCATCTTTGTCGTGGCCATATTTCTGGCGGATGAAACACCGCAAAGGACTATATGTTAACGGGTCGATAAGGATGCTCTGGAACCTAGCATTGGTCGGTGTAGGTAGAGTGGCTCACATGAATGTCACACTGTAAGTGCGTTTGGGAATTGCGGCCAATATTGATTCGTTTCACTTGTGAGACGTTAAGAGAACATAGATTTTCAAGCATAGATTATCTTTCATTAAGGAAAGAAGACAACATAAATATTTAGCATATGCTGAAGTACCGTTTAAGTCGCAAGGTCATATATCATTTAAAGAAAATAATTGATGGTGATTTCTGAGAGCGAATTTAATTCAATTTGTGGTTTATTATTATATTCTTTATCAATCCACTTCAGCAAACGCTGCTCTGATGAAACATGTCTTATATTAATGTCCTACTGTAGTGCCATACAGTGGAAAAGAGTTTTATTTGTATAGCGATGTGATTACCGCATTTATGTTATCCTCCAAAAGGTGACAAAAGTGTGCTCTTGATGTACCGTTAGTAAGGAGACACGAAATATTCTGACAAAATGTCAAACATTGATGATATGCGGATTTGCCATGAAAAAAACTAATGATCATTGCATCTTTTCTAAAAGAAACTGCTGACGTTGGAAACTATCTCGAATTACTGCTAGTATATTTTGAAAAAGGTCAAAACATTTGTTAGTTAATCCACCTTTTTCATGTCATCCTCCGAGTCTTCTTGCTCAGCCTCCTTCTTTTTCGTCCATATTGTAATCAAGTGTTTTAAAACACTTAACAAATATCCGCATCTCTTTGTCAGAAATCTTAATGAAATGACATGTTCACGAACAATGAAAATGTAATGCAACATATGGTTTATTCTAGCGTGTTTATTTTGTTTTCTTTGTCTTGTTCTTTTTTATTACTATTTATTTACTGGCTAGCTTTAACTTTAGATTTCGATGTTCATCTTCAGTCAGTTCATTTTTTGCTGTCTATATATATATATATATATATATATATATATATATATATATATATATATATATATATATATATATATATATATACCAATAATGCTCCATCACATGGAATGATATCGAAGCTTTCTTAATCGTCCTCAATATAAATGTCATTTATATTGAATCGATTCAAAGAATGAAAATTTTAAACGAAACTAAAAACATATCAACACCACTGTGTCAATAGACCTTGTATTTTAATGATCCGTTTGCCTTGTATTATGCCAATGGGAGATTGTTACTATCATAAACGTACAGACCGATATTAAGAAAAATATTTTAGAAATTATTTGGAAACTTGTTTTTAATACGGTAATTTCGCTTGTGAAGACTGTTATTGTTCCTCTCAATAAATCAATTTTCCAGTGTGATAAAGTTCCTAGGATGTACTTATTATCCTTCTGAGTTTGAATGCATATTTGTACAATTAATAATCTTTACTCATCGCATCATTTATATATTTAAGACCTAATTATGTCTTAATAAGCACTATTGCAACGGTTATGTGCGGATGATAAATAACTTGTAGAGATAATTTTAAAAAAATCGTCGGACGACTGTTAAGGCCCAAGATTGGTCCGTAGCACCTGTATGAAAAAAAAACTTTGTAGAAACCAGCCGTGCCGTTTTTTTTAACACTCAGTCTCTAACTGTTCTACCTCAAATGTCTACCAAAAGAGCATTACCACCTTCCTATCAGACCTTTCTTGATTTAGTAACTTATCTATGTAAGATTTATATAATACACAGCTACGCGGGCTCCTGTCCCAGCAAACTGACATGTAGCAAATAAATCGAAGGGCACGACAGAGTATAATTGAATGTCTCTAGGTCCGATTACGTTTTGGATGTTTCGCTTTTGCGTCCAGATTCTTCAAATACAACATGATATTATCGACAAAGATTTTTAAACAAATATGAGTTGCGTGAATTTATATTAATGAAATAGTATATCTTCAACAGTTAGTAGCGAGTTAAAGATATATTTTACTGCCTAATATTTATTGTGTGTTTCGATTGGAGTTAAAAGTGCGAGTTCACGCTGCTTTACTAAAGTAAAATCAAATCAATAGATAATCGATTCGATAGTTAAGATGGTGTGAGCATTCAAAGGAGTGGTGACGGCGGAAGAAATATATTGTGATGAACATAATCTCGAGTCTGGCCTGCAAGTTTTTTGTTTGTTTTTCTTGTATAAGAAACACTGGTATTCGCAGCTGCACTGATTGGCTGATTGCCCAGTAGTAAACTATGTTGTGGACGTCCACTGCTATAGAAACCAAACAGTTTGTGTAATTTGACACCTACCATTCGTCATCAAGAGACATTTTTAGAAATTATTTGGAAACTTGTTTTTAATACGGTAATTTCTGAATCTTCCGTTAATTAGGACAAACTGCCCGTCACGGCTGGACGCCACTTAGCCCTGTTAGTGTTCCAGGAAACAGTTATCTAATCATGAGATTTATACCCCAAAAATCACTCTTTCAAAGGTCTCAGATTTTGAATTTGCAATTATCACTATAGTCCAATTGCAATAATATTGCAATAATATTATATCGATTGTTACCATGCGCTAAAGTGGTTATATTGAGTGTGTCAAGTGTCAAGCGGTTATATCGATTGTGATTTTGTTTCTTTGAGGGGTTTTTTTTTTCTTTCTTCTAAACTCTCCAGGCATATAAGGGAAAACAACTGTGAACAAAAGGGAGGCTGATTTCTAGCACTTGTTCTAGAAACGTTTGCTTCTTATGGGAATTCTTTGCAGCAAATTTGAATGATCGTCAGATAATAGGGTTTTGGGAAGATTAAATTTAGGTTCAACTGCGCAACGAATACAAATATGATGCAAACAATGTATTCAGCAAAGCAGTAATGTCACTGGAGAATGGGTGTACAAAACAATAGCCTGGAACAACAAAAGCAAGATAAACGAAAGTCTAACTAAGCATATTGGAATAGTTACTCAAAACAAGAAATGAAAACAAAGCATGCTGAACAAATTGGATAAAATAATTCTCAACTTTCGTTCCGTATAATTTAATATTCTGACGCTGTGGCATGGTGTGTAGTCTGATGTCACATAATGCCTTGAGTTTACTTAAAAACAAGCCATTCCTTATAGTAATTGGTCCCAGTGACATGCTCGGAAATGTTATTATTTTAAATGTACGTGCTTCGCTTCAATGATTTTAAAGTCTTTTATTCAAGAATGCAAATAGGAAGGATCTTCGACGAAATCGAAAACTGATCTAAGATGGATTATTCTTCGGAAACTTTAACTTCCGAATTCATTAAAAAAAGTTTAATGCGGCATACTTATTGGGATTAGCATTTTGTTATCATTGAAAATTTTAAATATAGACCAAAAGAGAGTGGACAGAGATCTCCTTGTCATCACACCGCATATAACATGAATGAGTGTTTCCAGTTATAATCGTCATCATCGGCATTGCGTTTTTCTTCAGCATTATCACCACAATTAAAGCCATCCCAATGTCTGTCACTACTACCACCACAACCATCACATTTACGGTAGTGTGCTGTGTTTTTTTTTTAAATCTGTTTGCACATTTGTTTCAAAACGTGCTAAATCTGTTGTAGTGTCTGTCACAGAAAGTACCGTTCTCGTTAATGTTGTGGTATTGAAAGGCCTTGTGTGCAAGCAAAGTGACTTTTTCTTATCTTGTAAATCTTTTATAGCTGTCACACAGATTTGTTGAAAATCCAATATCATGACTTATTTCAGAGAGGAACTCTGATGTAGCATCAGCTTTAACTCCCCAGCCAATATTCAGTCTGTTACATATTACCACATATTGTAATCTCTTCCCCCAACTCTCTCTCTCTCCCTCTCTCACGAATTACTTCATTTAAAATTCATATATTGTATTTCTTATTGAATTAATGAGGACATCGACACAGAATATCGTTGTGGGTTTAATACAGATTGTTGTGTTGTCAAAGGCTGGTTTCTCGTCCTTTGACATAAATCAATAATATTGTAAGTGATCAAATAGACCTGAATTTTCCACAAGCGTACACATTACAACAATATGAAGTAATAAAAAGAATGCAAGGTACTTTAAAGGATTAAAATACTTCTTGCATGTTTGGAAGGATATAATATTTAACTTATACAAGGAATGGTCTAAGTCCTGCAGAAGAAAGCTTCGTATACTACTCCTGGTTGAAATACAGTCATAGATATGACTGATTGTCGATATCAATGGAGTTTCTTGGAGAAAATATTTATATCTTGGAAATTATGAGATATGTGGACCAGTGCGATTTAATTTAGATATGTGAGACTATTTAATGAGCAGGGTTGCTTTTAATTCTGGAAAAACAGTTTAGCTTAATATTTTCTGAGTATTCATAAAATAGGAATATTATGAACATTCCGATACGGAGTGTGAAGGGGAAACATGAAAACGTTCTAATCAGAATTCAACTGTACACGTGATTTGACCTTGTATGAATATTATAAACAGTCCAATACGGAGTGTGAAAGGGAAACATGAAAACGTTCTATTCAGAATTCAACTGTACACGTGATTAGACTTGGTAGGAATATTATAAACAGTTCAATACGGAGTGTGAAGGGGGAACATGAAAACATTCTATTCAAAATTCAACTGTACACGTGATTAGACCTGGTAGGAATATTATAAACAGTCCAATACGGAGTGTGAAGGGGGAACATGAAAACATTCTATTCAGAATTCAACTGTACACGTGATTAGACATGGTTGGACCAATTCTAATTTTTAAGTGTGTTATTAATGGAATGAGTATGAATTAATCAGACCCTCGTGTTATTATTGACGTTACCTCATTTGGGTAGAGGGATGACAGAGGACGTGAAGAAAATATTTTTTTTTTGTTTCAATGTCGACTACTCGCTTATATATTTTATTTATCATTTTATGCTACAAAATTCCGGTTTTCAAAAAGATCCACGAAGATTTTCGTTTAAATAGGAAAAATATCATGTTGCCAGTACAGTTCCTATCTCCTTATTGTTACATGGCCTTCATCCGATTGACTTATGTTTGGTTTCTCTAATAAAAGTGTTAGTACATACATACGTACGTACGTACGTACGTACGTACATACATACATGAATGCATGCATGCATGCATGCATGCATACATACATACATACATACATACATACATACATACATACATACATATTTTAGAATCAATGGTCTTAAACTAAATAACATAAAAAGCGAAACCAACCATATTTGTGAAATTCAATAAATAATTTATTTCCCATGAATACAAAGTGAAGCCTTAAACTTAACTTACAGTATGGTGAATGAAATTCGAAGTAGTCCAAAATTATTGGGTATTCCAAATGAGAGTCAGTGGTAGTTCAAATTATGTTCTATTGTGCTGATGTGCCAATAATCTTAAATAGTTTGTTGTGCTAACAATCTACATGTACCACAATGTATGATCCAAAATATTTTTAAATGATTTCACAATATTTCCAAAATAGTTACTTAGTCCGAATATGTATAAGCTCCTTGTAATTCCAATAAATAATTGAAAAAAATAAATCCTCTCTAACAGGATGAAAGTCATAAGTTCATTTCCATTTCATTATAACAGGTGACGTGGTTTCAGAAGAGAAACAGATTACATGAACTCAAATCCCATCAAATTCGTCAACAAGATTTAAAAGGTCACAAAGACATGTTTATCAATCACGATGACCTTATTTTATTGTATAAATCCACTTTAGACAACTTTAGATATTTAATTTTGTACTAAATGGCCCTAACAAAATCTATAATCATAAAACTATATATATATATGCATATTTTACATCTTTCATTTTCATTTTTAATATGTCAAAACATTCACCTACACATGTATCGTTTATTTCACTAGATTTGAATCTGGACAAAACTGTGATTGTCTGATAGAGAGTTACCTAATGCGAATTACAAAAAGTCTGTAACCATACTATATATGCTTTGATTAGCTCGTTCCTACAAAGTAGAGCGGAGTTATTATCAACGACCTTGGTACCTGTAAACATGTACAGCTTCAATGCATCTTAACCATTCTTTCTTCTTAGGTCTCAAGAAAATAGTTTTGAGTGGGTTTCATAACATTTTGCACCATGGCAGGGAATAAGAGCTAGTTTATACCTATATGTAAATTTGTTCTACATTTTTCTTCAAAGCTTTCGCTTAATTAGTTTATACTCTGTATACATGATGTTATAAGTCGAGTAATTGGCAATCGGTGACTGGATGCATGTTTATCGCCAAAATTGGTTGATATGACCCTCATTTCATGTTTTACCGACTTTGGTTAAATTTTGTGTTTTACTCTTTTTTCTCAAACTACGTCTATAAGCTGATGTATTTCGGAACTTAACTATTGTCGATCTGAAACAGTATTTACATCTTGAAAGAAAAGTGTTATTAATTATAACAGATTGTTTCAGTTTCATTGATGAAGGAAATTCTTCGTTATCTTATTTTACAGTAAACTTACTATAGACTTGTATACATGCTTCTTGGAACTTGTATCCAAATTATGTAGATATTATTTAATCTTTTAGGACAATGATCATTTTCAGGATTTGAGAAAAAAACAGCTAATATGTCTTTCTTTGTTTTCCATTTAGGTTCAGAAGTAATTATTTTCTGACCCCTGTTAA
Source organism: Sinohyriopsis cumingii (assembly GCA_028554795.2). Lineage (NCBI taxonomy): Eukaryota > Metazoa > Mollusca > Bivalvia > Unionida > Unionidae > Sinohyriopsis > Sinohyriopsis cumingii. The sequence continues at coordinate 48,594,310 of CM068834.1, forward strand.
CTTAAAGGAATCAGCAAACACACACAGACATTGTAAAACCTCTCTTAATATCTAACAATGGTTTGTCTTTTTTTTTTTTGTCTCTCACATGTTCCAGATGAACTTTTATACATTTGTTTTAGCTCCACGGTTACAATTTGAGGGATACAGGTAAAGTTATTAATAAATGGTGATAATGACAAAGTTTTCATTGCAGCAATTCTACCAAAATGGTGTGAGTGATATTTTTTACCATTACAAAGATCCAGTTTTACTTTCCCTTATATCGTTATCATAGTTTCATATAATCGTATCGTTTAAAATTAGAGAAAAAGTTATGAAAAATGAAATAAATTGAAATGCACCCCAATCTAAATGTTATTCTCATAAAAATTTAATACTTCAACCTGAATTGCTTCCAGTCCAGGCTGCTTTTCATTTTATTTTAAAATTTATATCTGATCTGAACATTTAAAGTATTGATAAATGAGATCCAGAACATTAAAGAACCTCCAGACTTTAGTATCATTTACATTCCATGAGATGGAATTTATGTAGGGTTAAAATGTATTCCTTTAATACTTGGGGTTTTCTTATCACCTGGGTTCTATTTCTGCACATTAGAGGAAATTGCATTGGGAAAAAAATATCAGTCCCTATTAATATCAAATAGAGAGGAAAATTATCGGCTTACAGGAAATTCAATTTTCCATCAATCGTTCTAATGCGTAATATATGCTGGGTCTCAACTATTGCAGAGCTGTAGAAATTTGTAAACTTAAGACAGTCAAAACCTAGTGCGCAAGAGTCGAATAAGGATACTGAAGCACGTTGACCTGCAATGTATGGCCAAAGGAATGGTTTCACATTTTGTCTTACTAATATGCGCAGTCAAGATAAATGCTCATAGGATTTGAAATTTAGTCCCATATCTGCAAGAGGTAGAACTAATTATTTTTAGTACAAATCATTGATTGTGCGTTTAGAGCAGAGTTTTGGGGTTAATATAGGCTAGATAGGCACTTAAAAGGTCAATTAAGTTGGCTTCAATGTAGCCTCAAATGGGGCCGTCCATTTAGTACGTATGCATGGGGGGGGGGTAACCCAAATGCATACGCTTGCCTATATGGAGTGTACGTACGCATAGGAAACGGGGTGGGGTGGGTGAAACCTCGATAATAACTTGTCTAATACGTAACCTGTTCCACTGGTTCAGTCGGCGTTTGAATTTTAGCGGACACTAAACAAATTTTTTACTTTTTAAAGTTTCGCAGCTTATTTCTTTTATGCTTCCAGGCATTCATCGTCGGTGGACATTTTGTTTTGTTCAACATATTAATATTATTAATCCTTGATTGGTTCTGCGTGGATTAAATATAGTCCTTTCTATAGAAAGTGTGGAGGAATGGTGCGTCAAGAGTACGTACACAGGTCGGGGGTTTGAAAAAGTACGCATGTGTACAGGGAGGGGGTTCAAGCTTTGCCAGAGTTTTGCTTACGTACTAAATGGATGGCCCCATACGGCATGAATCATTTACCATTACCATGTATGGAGTTCTGGTTTGATGATGAGATCATTAAAGAAGACTTATATTGGCCAGTCTTTGACAAGAAAGATAAGAAAGCCACAATGGTATACAACTAATAACGTGACCTAGGAATTGATAGCAAATCGCACGTCACCATTAATCAAATGTATGGAAGACACAAGACAGTTCCCACTGGCAAGGCCCATGTAATGTGAAATGTATCTTTGATTTGGATACTTTTACTGGTGAATGCCGTATCCCAACAATTACACACGATTAACTGACCGTGCAACTTTCATGTCAAGACAGAGGTTGCTCAGGGAGTTTGGTTTTTTATAGGATTTATTCTATCAGCATTCCAGAGCAGGATAATTCGTTAAAGAAATTCATTACATATAATCCTTCTTTTATCGTTTCTTTCTGCCATTCTGAATAACACATGTTGCTACTAAGCCCGACTCTGTGTTCCCAATGACTAGATAATAGAGTAATATTTAACAACGCATTGTCAAGGAAGGTGCCAATTCAGCAACATAATTGCTGATGTCGAAATATAAATATGTCTTAAATCATTAAAGAGGATTCTAACACAAAGACGACATTATTAGTTCTCAAGTTCTTGTGCGGTCCACTCCCCAAATCATGGAGCATACCAAACACACAGTGAACGAATGAATGTAATACAACAAGTCCGGATTGCTTGATTAAAGCATCAAAGTTGTTTACATTATTCCTGATAAGAGCACACTTTCATACTATGGATTTTCTGTAAGTGAGAAAATGACTGGCCAAGGGCATGTAGGTAGACTGTTGATGATGGAGTTTTAGTGAGTACCTAATTTTTGTCTTAGATGTCTAGTTGGAGTCGAGTTTAAGATCCGTCTTGATTATGAACTTAATACGCTTAAAAATGAACTTCTTTACGGTCTGGGGTAATTTTCCATTGAAATGACTTATTTTGTTTTCAGAAACAGTTATTGTGACATAGGTCAAGTTATGATCTACATATAGTTGAGGTCAACTAGATTAGTCATCATTCCTTTAATTTCTGTCGGCAGAAGAATTTACTGTTGTGTTCGAATATAATTTGATATAAATCATCTATTTAAAAATTATTCATTGGAATTACAAATTGCTCATTAACGTTTAGACTAAAACACTATTTTCGGATTATCTTGAATTCATTCTAAAATACTCTGGATTTTATCACTGTGATATATAAAGAATATTGTTAAATCAGCACATTCAAGATTGGAATTCATTCAGAACACCGCTACAATTCAATAATAGAACTTTTAGAGTTATATGGGATTTAATATATCATGGTGTAAGTTTCCTGTTCATTTTCACTTTGTATTTCAGGACATTATGCTTTTTGCTGAAATTTTCTTAACTTGTTGGCCTTGTGGTTTCTATTACTTAGCTTACGACGATAGAGTCGTAAGAGAAATTAGGGCTCGTGTCAGATATTATAAAACAGTATCTTTGAAAATTAAACTGACGTTCTTTCGGAATTTTTGTTATTCCCTGGTAAACATTTTTAATTGGACACACTTAAGAAATCTTCAGAAGAACCAAGAAGCATTCACAATGTCCTCTAATATAGTTAACTTTAAATCATACCAGAAATTATTTGAGCCTTTAAAAAAGACAAGTTGCGTTAGCTTTCCAAGAAAGTATGCTCTTTCGAAAGCAAAAGTGATTTGACAAAAACAAGAATTAAAAAATAATTTCGTCCAGTATTTGGTGGAAGGAATTTTTTGGATAAATGTGCGTTGAGTTTGATTGGTTAAACTGTATCTGATTTTGTAAGGACATTGAAAGAATTGCATTTTAAAACAAAATAGAAGCAAATGGTGACAAGAAAGCTAAACCTTGAGAAACTAATGCTGGAAATCCACAATCAGAGAGAGAGAGAGATGGAAGAGAGGAAATGCAATGCAGAGAGAAGAAATACAAATTCAGAGAGAAGAAAAAGAAAGGCAGAGACAGAGAAAAAAGAACGACATTCAAATGCATAGCGAGAGAGAAGAGACTAGAAAGTAAGAGATGAGAAGAGGCAGATGGAGAGAGAGAGAGAGAGAAAGAAGAACGGAAAATACAACTGAACTTAAGAAATTTTAACCAGGATTATGATCACACGCCCTCCACCTTTACAGATTGCTGCGTGTTTAGGCTAGAATAAACAATAACACAGAAAGAGTGAAAACAACAAGCTTTTTTAAAATTTTACAAATAATTTATTTTCCTGGAAAATTCTGTACAAATGATAAAAGGAGAAGAACTTACGGTTTCAAGAATCAAATGCAAAAATAATCTAAGAATAATCCAATAATTAAATTACAAATGTCTTAGAAATAAATGTTCTAATAATTTCAAATTCGAATCCTGATGTAAAATCCACGATGGATGATGATGACGTATAATGTAGTCAGTACTGTGCTTATAGAAATTCCGTGTAGAAATACAAATAATGGCACTCCGGTATTGGAAATCCAAATTAAACTTGTAAACAATGTCTTTCCAAATTCTGTGTAAGCACTCTTAAAATATTTCCAGAGAATAATGAATTAATCCTTTTGAAATCCAAATGATCTGAAGATAATTAACTCAAAATCTGGCAACAACAAAGAAAACAAGTGTAAAAGCCCGAAAACTGAGAAATCTCCCAAAACAAAGGTTATATTGTATCATAAGATACAGTTTCAAAATTCCCTAAGTTGCGAAATCAAAAGGTGGTCACGTGATCATTATTATATCACGAACACCAAATATGGTCTTTATTAGACCAATAATTTTATCTAAGAAATAAAAAAATAAAAAGTTGTTTGCATTTTAATTGTAATCTCATCATGACCATGGAAACAACCAATCATTTTAAAATAAAATAGAACTTTCTTTACTAATTTTGAAACAATGTCAGAATTTAGATCAACAACTGGTGTTTATGAATAGAATGGTTCATGTCAACCAATTTTATGGAAAAATATCATCTCCAGTGAATAAAGTTTACATTATGATAGCATATAATAAAAGAAAAATTTCACACTGACAAATAATTAAATTAAAATAAATATATATTAAATCAGATATACTTAACAACTTAAGTTCAGATTTTCTTATTATCAGAAATATCAAGTTAGTACAGTCTTTCATAAAATGATGTTGATAACTATTTTGTTCACTTTCAGAAAATTGCTCAACAAAATCTTGAGATGCCAAAGAGAGAAGTAACATAAAGTGTACTTATTTGCGGACCTCACGATAATTACATTTCAAACAGAGTACTGATTATGATGTGGTTAAGGAATGTCTTTATAAGGGTCGTTACCTGAAGATTATGGGCAGAAATTTAGGAATTGTAGGAAATAAACTAGCAACTCTATGTCAAATTTGCAAGAGGAAAAGTAAAACTGTTTTATAGATTGTGCTAAGATCAGAAAGTCAATGTGGTTAATAAGGATTACACTAACCTCAGACACCTCAGATTCAAGAATTCCATCCATAGTCATGTCAAGACCTATCTTGAGATTTGAAATTTTGGAAGATGTTGATGGAAGAAATGATAATTATTCCTTGTTTCATTTGTCAACATGTCTTAATCACAGGAATTGTTAGGTTACAAATATAATTTCAATCTCATACGGGTACTTATATATCTCAATCAAGAACACTTTTGACTTTTCTATAGTCACTACACATACGGAAGGTAATTTCAACGTTATGAGAGGTTTTATTTGTTCGTGTTGAAACATCAAGAAACAAGTGCTCATAATAATTTAATAGCTGTTTTAGTTCATTCTTGTCTTGTAGACCTAGATGTGAAAGTTTCTGGTCCAGATTGTTTACTATTTCTGAATTCCTATGATTAGTTAGACCAAAATTACTACTGCCATATTTGATTTCATAATTTACGTCCTGATTTTGCGTTTTGTCGATTGGATGATTAAGAAGTCTGCCTTTGCCAAAATACTCCTTTTACATTTGTTTCTGTTTTCGCCTAGAATCGGGTGTTAACTACGTAATTTAAACAAGTTTCAAAAGTTTTAGTTGTGTAAGGATCATGATATTCAACCCGAAGACGGTTGTCAGGTATGGGCAAAGAGTCAGAACATTACTACCCATCTGAAAATTTGATTTGCGTTTTATTTATGCCCTACCTTGATTTCATTTTTGACTGAGTAGAATGAAGACGTGTTGCTACTTGGCGAGCTTTTAATCACTTATATTTCAAATCAGAGACATAGTCAAGAAGATTAATATAGGAATCTTCATATGAATGAAGTTTCTCTTTTAACATTTTAACAACTCCTGTGGTCCATGAACAGTAAAGAACGGGTCCAAAATGATTAGAACCTAATGATTCTTGAACAGATTTCCTAACAGTAAAACACAACAAATTAATGCCCTGATACCAATCTTTCCCTGTATCAAAGTAGTATGAGCAAATCCTAGTATTCAAAGTTTGAAATCTTTACAAAGATCCTTGACCTTTGGGGTAACAGACAGAAGATTTAAATTGTTGGATACCTAATTCATGCATAACTTGAAAAGTCAAAGGTGTTAGCTAAACGGATTCATTTCGAACAAGAAGACATCGATGGCTGTATTGACAAAATTGGAAATGCAAAATAGGTGACAGTTTGACATTCTTTCAGCCTTCAACCATTAATTAATGCAACATAAAAAATACGATGTACAAAGTGGGTATCTTCTGCACTCAAATAATACAATCGCATTATTAATAGCTTTAGGAACACCTAAATGCTGTTTGTAAAAGTTGTATTGCACAATTTAAATATCTGTGTTAAATTCAAATCTCCAAATTTCTGACTCATCGCAAGCAATTAATTTGTTTCATTACAAAATCAAAACTTTTAAAAGCTTCCTCTACACTAAAACAGACAAATCGTTTTTTTTTATAAGTCCAAATACTTGAAGTTGCTTTTTTGGCCTGAGCCGTTACTATCTGCTGAGCGTTTATCCAAACCAGCTTAGGGATGAAAAATGAAACTATACTCTTGTAATAGGGCACACACTCGATACGACCTTATTTGAAAAGCCACGCCTCTTTTGCCTGAGATAATAGCATGAAAATAGATTTTTTTAATTCAAATCGTATTTTAACAGTCTGTTTGTATCTGTTTATATCTTGGAATTTACAGATATTTAAATACTGCAGCAAACCTTTTGATATGGTGATTTATATTTTTAAAACAGTTTGAAGAAATAGGAAAAATCGATGCGACTTTTTCTAAATAATAAAAAAGCAGATTTTTTAGGCGACCCGGGCTTGATATTGACTTTTAATGAAACAAGAATTACAAGATATTAACATTTCAAGTGTCTTTGGACATACTGCCCCATACAGTATAATTAGGGTTATCCTTATTATTACTGTAGGGAATGGATGGTATCACTTTGCGTCTCATGTCTGTTGTTTTAAATGATGTAGGAGCATTGATTCAAGAAATGTAAGACATCAGTCTCACAAACATAAAATATTTTTTTTCAATTATCAAATAATTATATTTTGCTATTCCATGATTGACAGGTACAGTGAAGCTTTTCGTCTGAATAAATAAGCTGAGAAGCAAAATAAGCTATTTTGTTGACGGGTTAGGTTGAATACAGTATGAAGTGTTTTTCCATTTCACATTGCCGATACGAAGAATTTTAACATCGAAGCAAGAAAATAAACCAGGAAACATATATGCCCAGCATGAAATTATTATAACCCACAATATACTACAATCACTATTTCGCTTTCATTATGCCGTAAGAGCATTCTTTCAAGCTTGTATATTTTAGTTAGTCTAAACAATATTTATGCAATAAAACGTCATATGTATAATTCAAAATAACGCCAGACTTGAACGCATTTAATACACCCCACCCACGCAGACATTACACTAAAATTACAATAAAATCAATATTTATCTACTGATTTAATTAGGACGGTTCAACTACATATATTAGTGTTTTCGTACTCAATTATGGTATAGGTGGTTATTGCAGAGAGCTATAAAATTAGAAACGATATTATGGTTTCAATCCACACGTGTGGTGTATTGAACCAGTGTGTTTTGATCATATCCACAAAGAGTGATGCTTTGATTCGTTTGTTTTGATCATCTGTTTGGGAACTATACATGGCAGGAAGACGAAATACCGTTCTTCTCCCAATTACTCACTGTGACAAACATGTTCGTTCTTTGGCTGCTATTTTCGTGTCAGTTGCTTTATGTGGAAGCCATTTTCGTGTCAGTTACTGGCTGTTGTAGCAATATTCGTGTCAGTTTCTTGCTGTGGCAGCCATTATCGTGTCAGTTACTTGCTGTGGCAGCCACTGAGTATCTTTGCTTACAAAGCAACAACAACTGAAATCAGGCCGTTATGGCGCTGCATAAATACATTTTGACGGGATAGAATGGGGCTATTGCCATTCCAGCATCAAGCTGCAATAGATCATTGAATTAGGCTTTTAATCATATTAATACGAGACAAACATATCAGCATCCCAAACAAATTAATTAGTTTCGAAGAAGAGTAATCGATTTTCTTTTACTATTCATATCCGTAATGAAAAGTTGTGAACCTAAATGTGACGACGATTCAATCGTTTTAAGGTGCACTGTTGTTATCAATCAACGCCCGTAACTGTTCGATACAAAGATTAAATTGGAAATAAATCTCACCCGTAATTTAAACTGAAAAATTAAGATAGTAAAATAGTATTACATAGTAATCTATTAAGATACATTAGAAATAAATTAGTCATTCTCATTAGTCAGCTTCGAAGGAGAAAAAAGAAATTAGTTTCTCTCGTAGGCTCTCGCTTAGTAATTCTCGTTTGTGATACTTAACAGTTTAAAATAACAACACTTTGGAATTAGGCACAACACACATGTTGCCAAGTATGCATATGCAAAATACACGCGCCATTCATATAACAAAATAAATAATGTGCAATTCATGAAAATAAATACGTCTTATTACAAATACACGTCTGTTAAGAACTTGAATGGAAAAACAGTTTGTTTAGTTTATATTATATGGTACGATGAATGTAAATATAGAGAATAAAACTGTAAATGCTCAGAAGAGTTCAAATAGTAACCATTTTCCTAGCTGAAAGATTTAGAATTTGCTGATTCAGAATTGGCAAAAAATATCAGCCAGGTTTAGAAAAAAAATAAAACTTGCCAGCGGTAAAAATGTAATTCCGTAGAATTTCATTTAACGATAAAGATTTAAAAGACCGAGTAATCTTCATGAACAGGATTTCTTGATGCTTTCACAAACTGGACTCGTCTGAAAAGTTTGCATCATAATAATTGCTTTTACATGTTGAATACTTTTGTGTTATACATACATACATACATACATACATACCTACCTACCTACCTACCTACCTACCTACCTACATACATACATACATACATACATACATACATATACATATAACAGAAGAATATATATACATATATAGATATAAATATCACATAATTTGCAGAATAACTTAATTAGTGAAAGTATAAACTAATATCATAAAAATAGGCTTACTAATTCTTTGAAAATGAAAGTGCATTTTTAAATTAATTCTCAATATATTATGATTAATTATTTATAAAATACTTGATAGCAAGTATTATGCACGCTATAATTTTTTCTTATATAAATTAAATTCTGATGAAATATTGAACATTCGTTAATAATATATCAAGATATAATATATTATTTTTTTCAAATTTATTTATTTATTTGTTGTCTATATCTTAAATAAGTGTGCACTATACCTAAAAAAATTTAATAAAACTGTTTATCTATATTTAGTCATATATTTTACAGATAGTTATCAATAGAGATATATGTATCTTTAATATCTAGTTTTATGTATTTTTATGTATTAAAATAGCATTAATCTGTGCTGTATATGCATATCTCCATGTCAATTATGTATATGCGTATCTCCACCTCACTTAAAAATAAATTTCCACTAGGAGAGGGACACCTCTGACAGGTCCCGGGGGACCTGAGTACTCAGCAAGGGTGTCCCTTTAGCATAAAAATAACAATCTGTAAAACATACATAACCCACCCAAATACTCTCTAAAACCAGATAAAGATACATAGACAGACGGGCGCTTTTTATAAATTTCTAGGGACCTCAGTACACAGCAAAGGTTCCCGTGTTCTTAAATCCCGACTATATCCTTAAAAAATAAACAAAAATAATATTTTTTTAAAATTCTTTTCGTCTCTCTTCCTAGCCCTAACATGAAAGACAGTCAAAGTAATAAGGCGGCCTAATTCTGTGATATAGACTATACTAACACTAAAGAAGCACGGAGTTTTCCATCCAATGTAATCTAGTTCATCTTTAGAACAATTTCAGACACAAGAATCAAAACTCAAAATTCGTGCAAGTACATCCATTTAGACCAGTACCCTGTAATGAGCGGACTCCTGCCTGCAGATGGTCGCCTGCCTTCCTGATCACTACCTCCTTTGCCTCAGTCAGACACAATAGTGCAACGCGCGCATGAAACACCTAACATAAATAAAAGCAAAAATAAATGAACAGCGAGTGGCACTATGGTGTGGGAATCCTTACATAAATTTTATCAAGAGGCCTACAAGAACTACCAGACCAGCAGCTAGTAGAAGCAGCTAACTACAATTTTTTTTACGCTACACAGCTACCATTTCCCTGAAATTACCTGAGAGGAAAAAGGACTGTGGAGAAATGTAAAGAAGCAGAAGAAAAACGGGGAACTCCTGCATTAAAAAAAGACCTTCTAAGGGCTACCAATGCTGCCTCTTATCCAGGGAACCATTTTGGCTTGGTATCCTGTTTCGATAAAACTATTATATACACTAACTTGATTGGTCAATCCACCGGTTCAAAATTCAAACCTTTTATGACCTAACAGAGTCCAAACTTTTTATATGTTGCTCAGACATATTAGGTAGTAAAGATTTGTAGGGCATCTACAACGTACACTATATACTAGAATTGTTACGGTTGATAAGACGTAAGAAACTTTTACAACTTGTTTTGATTTGACCCAATTGCACAGGTGGCTAACACAATACTGGCATTTTTTATTGTCCACTAGTACAACTAGACTAAATTTGACTAAGTACGGACTGACGTTCTTGGGTGTGCACGACATCCATGGCTGGCTTGCCGAATTCCTTGCTCTCTTGCCTCTCCCGGACATCGTATAACGACGGAGATGTGGAACAGTTTCCACCTGCCTAAAGCTGTGTCCCGATGTGACGTCATCGTTGCGACCAATCGCAACGGGCGTTATATACTGCTTGGGTCGACACCTAGTACCGAACATACGGACTGAAATCAATTCATTGTTAACATGAGTGTGTGTTGGGCCCATTCCCACTCATGAAAGCCCTTCATTCAGGTCGTTAGAGATATATAGTCCTACGACCTGACGGCTAACTTAGCAGTGCTCCTTGAGCACATAAATGCCTGGGGGATGTGGCACTAATTCCTTCCCCCAGGAACATTTAGCATCCCGCTGTGCGGGAATAAACCCGTCGCACATGCTCTTCTGGGTGCACGCGACGTAAATCCAATCAGTCAATCAATCAATTCGTTAAAGTAGAAGACGATTAGGTTACAAATGTAAGCTATGATGTCATTTTGTTTATGTCATATTGTTTGTTTCATTGATCACTCAGAAACAATATATTTAATGACGTAAGCAATGTTATTGAATTCAGTTTGATGAAGCATTAAAGCGAAACCGGTCGCACAGTCTACATGTTGGTGTTGTTTATTTTATAATTTATTTTATAATTGATCTACATATATAGATATACATATACATATATGTATAGACTTGAGTGTGAGGTGTCAAAGAGCGAGCCTCCTATAAGGGCTTGCACAAGCGCGCATATATATATATATATATATATATATATATATATATATATATATATATATATATATCTTTAATACTTTTTATTTGTATAGTCACAATTTATCAAAGTACGTTTGAGTGCATAGTAGTCTGAAGGAACATTTTGCTAGCGTACCTAGTTTCTCTTCATATCCCTACCAATTGCCAGGTTAATTAGCAGTCAGAAATGAATTTAGTTATCTAATGCACAGATTAGCAAAGAAAGGAAATTAATCTTCCGATAACAACGTTGAAAACAAGTATGAAAGATACCAAGCACTGCGTTGTTCGGGACAGCATATAGTACAGATAAAAAATCCTAACGCTCGTTACTTATCTTTTCATCCGGAAATGCGAGGATAATTTAGTATATGAAAGCTTTCTATTTGCTACTTTTCCTTCAATATATAGGTCATGTATTTCTAACCACCAGCAGGTAATAGTTTTATTGACTTTCTCAGATTTTAATCATTGAAAGCGTGATCTACTGAAATGTAGCTGATTGATTTGTTCTTCTTTTTGTTTGAGAAGATATTGCCATACGAAACTGTTTTATGTAACAGCTGTTATTAGCAGAAGTCATAATCCATTAAAACGTTTACTGCATTAAATTAACATTTTATAGTAATAAAACGTTTTTTAATGTGTTACGACCATAGGTGTTAGATCAAGTAACATGATGAAGTGAAACCAACAATATAAGAATGATCAACCAGAAATTGTATTCTCTGCCATACAAAGTAAAAATTTAAGAGACACATTATTGTTAATTAAATCCCAAATATTGTTAAACGTTTTATTTCAAGTCCAAATTTTAGAATATTCAGAATGAATTTCAATACTCTTGAATGCCCTGTTGTAACACAATAATACAACCCAGTGCATCTTTGAATGAGCTCACAATAATTCCAAATTAATCTGTTAATCTCACGTCAATGAGCCTTACCAAATCTTATGAACAATTTAGATAGGTACTTCCTACTGAATTATATCTTGCAGACTAATCTAAAACAGGAATGAATAATTCGTGTACTAACTCCCTATTTATGCACATTTTTACTTTACCTATATGTGAGTCATTCTAATGGAAAATTCGAAACAAATTTTAAACAGGTATGTTCCTAGAATAGTCTAAGCTCATAAACAACATATTATAACCTACACTCACGAACAAAATTAGCTACTAACTTACAATTAATTGACAAAAAAGCACACAATTGAAATTAAATATACGTAACAAATATAATTTTAATGGAACATGTGGGAGATGAAATTTATTAGTGAGATCTTTTTTTTCGATCGATATTTGTCTAAGCTCTGCGTTTCGCGACTAGAATGAACAGTCACCTGCTATACGTGAAGGCATAGTATTTGTCACTCGACTTTGCGTCACGGTGAAAGAGCTGAGTGACCAATATTACCAAATCACAAATACACGCTGCATATATATCATTGGACTGTACATGAGATTCTTGCTAATACTATGCAGAATTAATTCAGTTCTTACCCTGTGGAGATTCGAACCCAGATCTGTATCATGTTTTGATGATGTTGATAAGTCCTGATGTAATATGTACTGGTACGTGCAGGAAATGCGATGAGTACAATTTACCCGCGGACCTTGGTTCGTGTCTACATAGAGTACGAATCAAACATTCTCTAACCTCTATGATACTATTTACTTGTATTAAATATTAATTATGCCTAGTATAAATATGCAATATCCAAAAGAATTTAGAAATAGCACTTTATTTCCGTCTGGTTTATATTTGTAACTAACACACACTCTCTCTCTCTCTCTCTCTCTCTCTCTCTCTCTATATATATATATATATATATATATATATATATATATATATATATATATATATATTCTCTCTCTCGGGATGAAAATTGTGATCTTCTCCACTGTGCAGTACTAAATGCAGCTATTTTTCTCCTTCAGATAAAAATAAAATACTCAACCTAAATACTTGTCAAGTTTTTCTTTTAATCAACAATATTTCCAATCTTTTACGACAGATATTGCGTTATTGCAATTCCACATAACTAATCTAATATGGTCAATTCGAAACCAAATACTGATACACTTGCCTTGGACAATCTAAAGAGCTAAAAGTCTGACTTACCTCCAAAACTTAGACTGTCTAATTATCACTAAGGAGATTACTTCAAAACCTTGATTTTCGTATAGGAAACATATTCTCTTGTTTAGCTTAGACAATCAGGATTACTTTATCTAATTGCCAAGAAAATTAATACTCCCATCGAAGTCAGAATAATTCTCAATAGTCCACCTTTATTAATAATTATTCCAGAAAATATCATATTATGACACTTCTTTCAAATGTCCTAGGATTTCTCAAAATTTTTCCTCTGCTTTGTCTCATCTCTGTCATTCTCAGCTATATGGACTTACACTGATATGTATGTCGCACCTTAATGGCACGGACTCTAATTAAAATTAAATTCATGCCCTAAACGGAGCAGATCACATCCCTGGCAGTCAACAAATTATTGCAAATCTAGCCCATACGTCAAACTTAATTTGTATGTGTCACGTTGAAGACGACAGAAATTTGCGCCATTATAGCCAAAATGTATGCAGGAAAACGAAGTAGGGAAAAGTGATTGTTGATATAGATAATTATGATAACGAGAAAACCTGGATCTCTCAAAATGTATATATTATTACTGTATAATTTAAAAAATCGATGCCACGTAAGGCTGATCTACCGTGTTATCTATAAACCAAAAACAAATTTGTTAAAGACAGAACTATGTTGTTTTCAGAAAATAATAATAACATTGCAAGAATGGCATTAGGGACTAAGGAAAATTTTTAAAATGCCACAATTTACAATTATTTTATAACTGAAATCTGATCAAAAAGGAACAACATTTGCCGATTTCTGACAGCGCTAATTATTCAGGGTCTCACGAAAACGTAAGTCGCTAACTATGAATACATTTTTCAGTGAAGTTGCTTCAGAAGAACTAACATACCGTCTTAATTTTTTTCTTCTGCATTTTGAAGCCTTCCATATGCTCAGTTTTTTTTTGTCAGTTTGAAAGAGCCCATATTTAGTATTTCTCTCAGGTTGCATTTAACTACATCTATCAATAAATATGAATATATCAAGCACGATATTTCTGCATATAACAATGTTTTAGAGTAATACTTTACTCAGTCACAAAATGCATATGAGCATAAAAAGGAGTAAGCAATGTCAAAAATAAATAGCTTTAATGTTCACCCGCTCGGGGAATAATATATAGTTATATGATGACGTTATAGCATACGGGCACCGTAAGGTCATACGCCATTTTGTGGGTCAATGATTTTGTTTTGCGTGGCTGTTCGTCACTGAAAGAATTTGCAGTCGCACAATGGTTAATACGTGCTTGGTTAAAGGTTGTACAAACCGTGCAGACGGTTCCGTGAAATGCAGTTTATACACTATAACTTGTGAGGAAATTTGAAGCCTTTCAGTGGTGAGTGACGACGGACATGGTTGGCCAACGTAAACAGAAACGACCTACTTTCGAAGCATTCAAAAATCTGCTCCGACCACTTATTCAAGGTACTTTCATTGTACAAATTATTATCCTTATTTATATTGGTAATAATATTAGTATATATAGCAGATATTTATTACAGTGATTAACACATAAACGTAGAAATGTGTGGCCGGTTTCGCTTTGTTTTAAATCTTGAAGTGTATGTGAAGTACAGTTCTTACCAGTATTTTTCTAACAAAATTTATATTTATAATTCAAATGTGCAGTCACTATTTCAACTAAGTTTAAACCAATACCATATATTTTATGTATATAGTCACTTTGAATTATTTACTAAGTTTTGTTTCGTTTTCTTTTTCAGGAAAACCTGCAGACTTGTATAATCGATCACATCCTGACTGGGCTCCTACCCTTAAACTTGGTAACTTATCAGGCCCTTTGAAACCCAAGAAGAAAACGAAAACAGTGGAAACAGATACAAAGGTACAAACTGATCAGTCATTAGCACGTCAACACTGTTTACCTTATATATTGTATCATTTCCTCAGTCTGATCAATGTCACTCAGTTTAATAAAGTACATTATATTCATAACCGAATAAAAAGTTATTTTCATAATATGTATTTACTAAGGTTTTACTTTTCTAATGATAATTACGTTGTTAATATTTAAGATACCATACTACTCCTTTATAAAACAAACAGCTGCCTTTCATATGATTTCCTTAAATGTGTAAAAAAAAAAAAACTAAAGTTGATATGTTGTATAATCAGTAGTGTAATACTAGAGAGAGAAGGGAACGTCATTCCCACAGCACTACGCTCCTGGTTGTACTCTCATATATTCTATTTGATAGAGCTTCAGGCTTAAACATTTTGAAATTACAGGTACAACCGAATGCAACACATACAGAAGACCAGATAAGAACATGACATACTAAAGTGTTGCTGGATTTGCAGCATTTTCATGAAACATCTCTTGCCCAGGAAGGGGATGAATCTGCTGATCACAGGGGCAATTCTATTTGTTCTGTTACAGTCAAGGAAGAGATGGAACCAGATCAAAAACTAACACCAAAGACAAGCTCCATTAGCCAGAGTATAGTTGACAGTGAAATGCAACACCTGATTACTGAAAATACACTGCTAAAAGATAAACTAAGCAGCTACAAAATGAATCAGGAATCATTTTGTGATAATGAAGATAAAGTTAAATATTAGACTGGAATGCAGAGCTACATAACCCTGATGACCATGCTTGAATTTGTTGCTCCATACATTCTAACCAGTAGAGGACTGGAAGTTGGGAAGTTTGAAAAAAAATGATAATGACACTAACGAGACTTAAACTCAACCTCACCTTGCAAGACATTGCATATGGATTTGAGGACCTGAAAGCCTAATGGCGCGAGCTAAGACTTGGTCATCATGCAAGCACAACAACACCATACAATTTCTTATTGGCATTACGCCTCGGGAATCTATTTCCTTTCTTTCAAAAGCAAAAGGAGGTAGGGCAAGTGACAAATACATAACTGAAAACTGTGGATTTTTATCAACGTTGTTGTCTGGAGATATTGTGTTAGCAGACAGGGGATTTCATATTTCAGACAGTATTGCAATGTACTGTGCTAAAGTTATTATCCCTAGTTTTACAAAAGGGAAATCACAATTGTCTCATATTGATGTAGACAATAGTAGAAAAATTGCACACTTGCGAATTCATGTCGAACGTGTAATTGACCTGGTGTGAAATAAGTATACCATGCTTCAAGGAAAGCTCCCAATTGATTTCCTCATGAATGAGAAAGGAGAAATTCCAGTTGCGACAAAATTGTTAGTGTTGCATGTTGCCTTACAAATATGTGCAAGTCTGTTGTTCCATTTGACTAGCAAGGATCTGTGAAATAATGATAGATTTATTACATATATATGACGTTTAGTCTTTGTTTTTTGTATGTCTCAAAACATTGTATTTGAAATATTCTTACCGAATTATGTGACCATTAAATATTTGTCAATAACAAATCATTATCTTGTGTTCTTAATTCTATACTTTCTGGATTATGTTGTTCTTTAGT
The DNA here is from genome assembly GCA_028554795.2 of Sinohyriopsis cumingii. Classification (NCBI taxonomy): domain Eukaryota; kingdom Metazoa; phylum Mollusca; class Bivalvia; order Unionida; family Unionidae; genus Sinohyriopsis; species Sinohyriopsis cumingii. The sequence goes on from CM068834.1 coordinate 48,611,349, forward strand.
TTAGTTCTGCTGGTTATAGATGAGAAGATCTTATGGATAGTCAGTCCATCTGTTACCATTAGCTGGTTTATGCCACTCCTCCTAAACAAGCTGAGGGACTGTCATCGAATGTTAGGCACACATTCATCCAATGGACTGATTGGTCCTAGTGAAATTGTGCTTCTCGGACAGCCAATATGGTTGCCACAGTGGCCATCATGAAAATTTTGTTATTACTACTCTGTAATGTGTGCTATAGAATAAGCGAGATATATAGAATAGAAAAAGAATAGAAAACACATTTGTACAGGGGAATGAGTTATTCGCTTTTAATTAATATATAAGCATGCATGAAAATTAAAAAAGGTGCAAGATAACACTGTACACTCAACACAATATATAGCCCCCCCCCCCATGACACACTGTACAAGCAGCACAATGTGTTTGTATATTAAATCATGTTTATTTTACATGCAAATGTCCTGAAAATGGTCTTCTAACATGTTTTAGGCTTTTTTGCTTTACTGCCACAAACTGGACGACATTCTGGACAATAGTATGATTCTTTTGGTGCCCTGGTTATATTAATGCACTTAAAGTGAAGCCATTTCAGTCTGCAGTTTTCATTATCACAACCGACAACATCATCAAATTTTTCATCATAGGGCACTTGACATAAACAAATTAGGTCAGTGTTATTTCCTGACACAGTCTGTCCATCATTGTTGTTGACAGAGGGTTGCAACATGGATGCATGCAGCTTCCTTTCCATTTGTGCAATAGGTTCAATGCTTGCGGACTGTGGTCAGGCAGAATCACATGAACGAAGAATGCTGCTGACTTTGCTTCTATATCTTGCCATAGTTCGGGGTTTGGCAGAATCCTTTCCACAGATATGTCCTTCTTTGTCCAGATAACAAAGTCACAAAACTTCTTATTACTTAAAACGATTTGTGTTAGCACCTCATATAAAACATTTACATTTTTAATCTGAGTATCTCTCACACAATATGGACACTTCACTTTCACTGTTCCCTCTCCACAACAATTACACGAAACAGGAACATCGGGAGATGCTCCGATATGGGAAAAATATCCTCAAAAGACATAATCTATGATTATGAGACCACATTCAACAACTCTGAGACTGTCATTGAGGGGCCCTAATTTGCTCGTGTAGGCATTAACTGCATCTTTTTCATGCTGCCATCCCCACCTTGTTGCCTTATTAGAAAATTTCACTGGGTAGTATATGTCTCTTATGGTGGAAATCGATGGCTTATCAATGGAAGATGTGCATACTGCTTTCATTCTTGATGCTGTTATTCTTCCTGTTCTTAGCCGGTGCCAATCTTTACACTCAGCTTGTCCACGAGTCAGCCTCTCTGCATGTTTTGCCTCTTCTGCGGTAACATTGATGTCTTGGAAAAGATTTTCACAATGTTTTACAAGTTCATATTTAGACATTAGAGTGCATTTGTCATCTGTGAGTTCACAGAGAGGTTTTGGAAGATTATTTATGCTACTGTAGGGATAAAATGTTTAGCATACTTGGGCATGATTGAAAGCACTACAGGCTTGGTTTTGGTCGAAAATAACATTGATGTGAAGTCATCGAATTCAGCATCTGTTGGTACAGGAACATATGGGAGAGTTGGCTTCGGTTTCTTTTGTTCCTTGGTATGCGTGGTTCCACAGATGGCATTTTCCAGGTTCCTTTTCTTAGTTTTAGCTGACGTGAAATCAATTTCACAAATTTCTGCATAGTCGATCTTGTCATTGCTTGATGGTAGTAACCAGTATGCTTTCTCCTGAGTAACTGTCTTTGCATTTTCTATGCGCACAGCTGTCTCGATGTAGAAAAGGAGTGCACCGATATGACTGCATGCCTCCCCAAGGCCAGCCATACAATTACAATGGGCTGCCTCAACAATACCCGTTTTTTCTGCAATTATCCATGGTTTTAATGCTGTGTCATTCATACGCTGTGAGTGTCGTACCTAAAAATGCAGAGAGAATTCTAGTTAGTTCTTCGGTTATTTTGAGCATTTTTAAATGAAATATTTGCATATGTAAACTTTTGCAACATCTGCATAAGAAAAATATATGTGTGTTTACGGTCTCCCCTCAGTTCCTGTTTTTCGTTGCCAACCCTACAACCCCACCCCAACGGATAAATAAAAATACCCCTAAATTTACCAGATATACAAGGATGACAACTTATTATGAGTCAGTGATAGAATGAAATTTAATACTTCATAAATTAACCCCATAAAATACATATAACTATCATTAATTTTGTAATGCTCTATACGAAATGGTTTGAAGTAACAAATAATGAATCTAAACTCACCTTCGCAGTAACCAACACCTTGTTGCTCACTTAGACCGCAAAGACGTCTTTGACCCAACCATTGACAAACTGGTTGTAAGCTTCAAGTGATTTGTAAGCTTTCAAATCATATAACGTGTAAGCACTTTTCGTGTTTACCAAATATTTTAAAATGTCAGTATAGGTTATCTCCGGAAGGCACTGGACATTGCTCGTCATTTTTCCTTTGTCCATTTCATACGGATCAATTCCACCAATTAAAATTAGCTTTGATTCGTCAGCACTAGTTTTTCCAGTCCATCTTTGTACATTATCTTGACTGACTTTGAAGCCATCTCTATTTAAGAATTGATTCCTTGACAATTAAATCAAATTTCGTCGTTACGCTTGGCAGCAAGTCTTCAGCACAATGAGCTTGACCCACAAAATGGCGACCGGAAACTACGTCCGCTCACAGGCGAACGTAATGGAAATTATGTATAGTACCTCTTTACAGATAAATGATGGATTGATTGATTGGTTTAACGTCACTATTAACACATTATTGACAATATCATGTCGAGAAAATAGAAGCAAAGTGATATTCCTAAGGATACAGAAGCATTCGATCTTCCATCTAAAAGCGAAGACTTTCTAAAATGCATCCCGATTTGAATGAACATAACATATGGTGATGGACTCCTTAAGATTCTTTTGACACCATTTTGTTTGGTGGTTAGGTTTCTTGATACAAATTTCAATCGACGCTGATTTTAACTGACCAACACCGCCAGTTAAAGTTTGATAATTTCAGTTACGAAGTCTGTTTACTGCCAGACTTAAGACATTGTCTCAACCTATTCATCATTAAAGTTTGAAACCCACATAGCACTACAATATCAGCTTAATATTTCTAGTCGTTTCTAACCTTCTTATGCTTGGAAGCCAACATAACAATACTTTGTTCGCTCACGATTTCATATCATTTAAGCTTTTCTCATGCTCGAAAACAGCCTAGCATTACTGTATCCATTCAAAAGCTTCACACCTTTGAAAACAACGTAAGATTACTTTATCCGCTCAAGATTTCGATGCAGTTGCAATTTGCTCATGCTAAGCATTGTTACCAGCATTTATTCAAACAGGTCCGGAGCAGCCAATGAACGTTTTCATCGTGTTAATACTTCGTTATAAACTCTAAGGAAACAAGGTCGTGGGATAACTTTCCACGAAGATAGTTTAATATTGTTCTCGTTTTCAAAACGTGTTCGTATAGATCCAGGAAATATTTAAAACTTTAAGTTATATTCCCAATCAGATCACTTTCTCAATCTCCAGGTCGGTTTCTGTTTCTCTTTTATCGCATTTCCAGATCATTTATGAAATTTAGTACACATTATTGCCTTGAACCTGATATGACTATTATTAAATCTTAGTTGAAAAACAAAACGTTTTATTCTTTTCAAGGTATGTTCTGAAATCTGCTCTATTGGATAACAATCAAATTCTTGCATCGATACAAAAATGATCATATGTGTCGTCCTTTTATTTTCAATATTCTTCCTTTGGTAGTTTCTAATATAATTATAATTCAGTTTCTGATTCATTCGACACGATCTTTGTAATATAAATCAAAATACATTACTGAATCCGAACGAATTTAATTATAAAATGAGACGAGAGAGCTGAACAGGAAGTCACCCAAATCTCACTATATGACAGACGATTTAGTCCATGAATAGGTTTTCCGTAAAACAGTAGTCGATGAAGCTTCTACTCAGAAAATATTCAATCCATATTAGATGACTCTGTAATGTTCGTGCGTGCGTGCTTGCGTGCAAGCGTGTGTGTGTGTGTGTAAGATGAAATTTCATCCTTCCTAATGAAACTATGTTATTGCTATATAAACCGCCCTGGACGTGATACAGGAGTATCAAGTATGTTTTGCCCAGTTAACGCCATTTCCTCTTTCTTTTCACAAGGAAAACTAAACTCGTATACACTAAAATCCGGTCAAGCCATAAACAAATTGCAGAACACGATTCAAATAAAAATAAAAAAAATAGTAACACTGATTAAAATCATACCTATAAACGATTTATATGGCAGGGTGAATTATATAAAAGTCGCGAGCAGATGAAGACTGCTTACAATTTTAGTTACACGTCTGGTGCTCAGCCTGGTGTCACGATAATATGACTGCGTGCGACATCATGCTAGATGTCTGCGACATAATGCCCCAGTGCTAGACATCATTACAAACTGCCACATTGCAGACATCGAAGCAGTATGACCGAAAAACTGTTAAAGCAACGTTAAAAATCCGAATCACACACACACACACACAATAAATCATCCGATATCATCGGCTACCATTTGGTCAGGGTGGTGGTCCTAAGGAGCAATTCTGTCTGTACGTACCTATCCGTATGCAGACTGCATGACTCTGTATAGATTCATCAAATGATGCTTGGCATAATTACGTCGACATAAACCTATCCTTTGATTTGCTCTTAGAATGAAGGGCCTTAAGGGAAGTGTGCTTCAACAGATTTGGCGGAATCCGACGTCCAGAAGGCATATTTGTACAGGGATTAATCTCCATCTTAGTTCCTGCAATCACTGTTGCCGGCTTGATAAGTGGCATCTTTGTCGTTGCTGGTGGTGTGATGTGTGTTGTTTGAGAACAGTCGTTCACTCCCTAAATCTTTATAAGCTTCTGTTGACACGTAAGATTTGACTGGCACGTCTTCCGTTGCCAACAATAAGTCGTTTAGCTGCCCGTAATGTTGGATTTCCCAACCTCTTTCGTTATCCGTTACCAATTAAAACCAGCATGTACGTCATACATGAAAAAATATACGGAATGAAAATGCACCAATATTCAGAAGATCCAACCTTCTATTGGAGAATGTCATCCCTATTACAGAGCAAATTGGACGGATGAGGCGGTATTGTAACGATAGCGCACCGGACACACATACTCGAGTCGTGCCTACCTCCTGAAACGTGAACCTCTATCAACATACATACATACATACATACTTACTTACTTACGTATGTACGTGCGTGCGTGGGTGCATACATACCTCCACACTGCAGACATATTAGCGATATGACTGAAATTTTTTAAAGCTACATTTAAACTCAAATCACACACAGAAACACATAGCGTTTTAACGTCTGACAGTGAATTTATTGTCAGCAGAAGTGTACTTTCTCTTGCTGTGACGTTTTAATTCAGCCAGGATGCTGGTCCCATATCTTGTATTCAAAATTATTTTCCAGTTTCTCTTATTAGCATGCAGTGTAAGTGTCTCTCGTTGTTCACTCTCCAGTTTAGCCATTCACACAGAACAGCCGATTGATGTCGCTCTTTGTCTTCTAAACCTATAATACCCTAAGATTCCTTCAAATGTGTCCAAAGTGTCCTATCCCCAATCCCTGAATACGTCGTTCGCGAAATTAATGGACACATGTTTTTCTCTCAAAGTCCAAACCTACGATTATGGGGACAATAATGTCTGACACCACTATATGGCTAAGGTAGGTGTTGCTGCCCATACCAAAAGTGAAAATTTGTTCTGCCGTAAAAGCGTCAGCATAGTGCCTACCGTACAGGCAATATGTTGCTTAACGTTGACGAATGGAGGTCGGTTTTAGATCGGGATTCGTTAACAGAACGTGTCAGACACACTGCTATGGCCACTCCAGTAGCTTGATATTGCAACATTGTTAGTTGGTTGCTTGTGTTGCTAGCTGCTGAATATGTTGCTAGCTACATATTGGAATCCAGTCTATTGCTACTGGTTGTTTACTTTTCTTCGGCATCGGTTTGGATGAGTATAATGGTGCCGAACCTGAAGCTTGTCCATTCTTATTTTCCCACGTTTGTTTAATTCTGAACAATTTTTTCTTACTATGCTCCGTTTGACCATATCTGACGAGAGTAAACGTTTTAGAGTCAGAATTCTAATACGAATCTGCTCTAATATTAGTATTTGTGACGAAGAGCGACTTTTTCAATTATTTCGTCACGAACCTTTCCGATAATGTTTAAGCGGGATTTACATGTGCTCCATTGCCCCTGATTCTGTATTTCTTTTCATTTTTCCCTTCTCTCTAAATTATGATACTAGCCACTATATTGCATCATTAAAATGTTTTGGCCTGTTGAATGCGAATTCGCATATTTTGAATCTACCAGGTGGTCAATAAAATTTTCTTTGGCCTAGTTTGCCGTGTAACCATACATCATGCAGACCAACATTTTGGTGCAATCAAGACCACATTTGGCATGTAAGCATTCATCATGCAGACCAAGATTTTGGCACACTCGGGACCACATTTGGCATGTAAGCATACATCATGCAGACCAAGATTTTAGTGCAATGAAGACCACATTTGGCATGTAAGCATATATCATGCAGACCAAGATTTTGGTGCAATCAAGACCACATTTTGCATGTAAGCATACATCATGCAGACCAAGATTTTGGCACAATCGGGACCACATTTTGCATGTAAGCATTCATCATACAGTCCAACATGTGACTAAAATGTACCAAGCCTCGGTTTGACACGACAGTAAAATAAATTACGCTCTCAGAAAATTGTGTAAACTTCGTGGGATTGGTTATAAAGAGTTCAGACTATTGATACAACAGTGATATTCTGGTTTTTGTCCGGAGACAAAACTTGCCATCAAAATTAAATATTCAGGATTCATTTCTCTCTCTCTCTCTCTCTCTCTCTCTCTCTCTCTCTCTCTCTCTCTCTCTCTCTCTTGCAAGAAAATACACACGCGTCATCAATAACCATTTAATATATAACATTCAGCTTATTGGATGCCCTGTCATTCTGTATAATATTTTGTAACACCATTCAAATCATGGTGAAACATTTTAGCACTGTACATGGACACAAGTTTTCAGTTCTTAACAGAAAACTGCGCATAAAATCAAATACTTTGAGTGTTGTGAAAAAATAAACCGTTACTAGTTGCAAAACTATATAAACTACGAATACTAGATGAAGCAATTGATTTCACTGGAATCGGATAGAAACGAAGTCAGTCGAAGAATGTGTCGCATCACACCCTAGTCACTCAGAAATAAATGCAAATATAGATTCAATCACATGATAGATGTTGCTTTCTGTTTGAAACTTCTTTTAAATGCTCAGATCCAGTTGTAGTGAATAGTCGGTTTGCTGAAACATCTTCGAACGTGTTCGCTGCTGCATCATCACATGTGCTTAACGATATGACTAGTCAATGCGTTTTTTGTGATTTGTAATTCAAATTATTTTATTGTGATTTATTTAATATCATAAAATTTTGAGAACCCTGTTCGCGAGATTTTATGCATTACTGAACTCTTGATTTACAACCCTAAAACTGCAACTCAGAAAGTGCACTGGATCCAGTAATGGGCCACGTTTGTCAGAAATTGATAATGATAAATCTATTTTGAGGGTTCATTAAAAATAAAAATAAAAACTAATCTAAGCGCTTTTGACTCTAACTGAGTCGTTGGTGAAAGACATTTACAAAATTTAGAGAAAACACGCATTAAACAGAATAACGCACTGAATTTGTATGTCCACGGGAGATGCTGTTTGAATATTTTCGATGTTACGTTCTACAGACTAAACTTTAGTGATGAAAATACACTCTAATTGGTATTGATATACTGAAGGAGAAGCAATGTCGTCAACTAATTTCTTGATATAAAATGATGGAACCATCGATAGTATTCGGTCCGATTCCTGTTTTGTAATTGCAATATTAGTTAGCCATATCAGCAATAATAATACTAACGCAAAAACTTAGTACAAAACGAGTAGTAATGGCTAAGTTAACGAATAATGACTTATATTAAAGAATTAAGTTTCTTTGAATTAACAGATCTAAACAGATTGGAGTCTTCTATGTGATCAACCGTTTCCTTTTCTCTGTATTTTCAAAGATAATTGCATGTTTTTGTTTATGTGGGGGGTGAGCTTTCTAGCATCTTTCTGTATCAAGTCTGTGTCATAAGATTGGTTCTTATAATGTTACATAATTTCTGACACGTTTTGGGAATGTCCCGTTCATTGTCGGAGTAAATTCTTCATATCCTTAGTGCATTTCTATACGAGATGCTCCGAATGCTATATTTGGATGATAGCTGGAAGATACAGATGTTTATCAGTTGACTTGGATATATATATATATATATATATATATATATATATATATATATATATATATATATATATATATATATATATATATATGGCTCATTTGTTTCGCTTTTTATGAGATATTCTGGAAATTGAAGGAGAATTTTCATGATTTAACAACACTTTATTTTTTATTTAATGACTAGTCCCAAAAAGCTAAAACTCGACAAGCGTTGTATCGTCTTTAGTCGAAAGACTACTATACAGAATATGTGACTGTTTTATGCTTTGGGGGAAAGTGGATGGGTAGTTTTTTTATTTTATGAAGAGACTCCTGTACTTGTTAACCATCTGATCTTGACGCCATAACGCAATTCCCACTGACGGAATATATCTGCTCAATTTTATTATCATTGTTCATGACGTTTCATCATTCCCTTCTGGTAGTCTCATTTTCCAGAACAAATCGTCGTTGTTTTCTGATGGCATAATCGTCCAGAAGACAACGATGAAACATTATGCAAGTGAGGCATCGTTGTCTTCTGACAGTTTCATATCGTATCATCATTGTCTTCTGAAAGTCCCATTTCCATAATGTATACTTATTGTCTTCTGTAAGTCTTGTTTTCAGCAAAGTATCATGCTTTCCTGCTGATTGTCTTGTTTATCTTAACGTATCTCAATTGTCTTGTGATGGTCTCATTTGCATAACGTATCGTCAATTGTCTTCTGATGGTCTCATTTGCATAACGTATCGTCATTATCTTTTGATTGTCTCATTTGAATAGCATATCATCATTGTTCTTATGTCACTTGTTTAGGCTCGAATAAACAGTAATACAAGAAAGATTGAAAAAAAACAAGCTTTGAAAAAATACAATAATTTATTTCCCTGGAAAAAGTCTGTAAAAATGAAAAATATGAATTTACGGTTTTATAGAATTAAATCCAAAAATAATCCGAGAATTATCCAAGAATAAAATTTTTGAAGTCCTAATTACAAAATGTTCTACTGACTTATGCTGCAATCTGTAGTGTTGAAGTCTACAGTTCCTTGTAGAAACAAGAATTATCACTCCGTTTTCTGATAGCTGAATAATTTTAAAAAAAAAAAAAAAATCTGTTCTTGTTCCACAGTATTACATGAGCACACGTATTTTCCGGAAAATTAACAGAATTAATCATTTTGAATCCAAGTAATTTGAAATAACTCCAAACCAAGTAATTTGAAATAACTCCAAACAGCACAACATACAACTAACAGTCTAACAGCCCAACGTCTACTGAGATTAATTCTCCAAAATATGGGTTATATGGTCTTTCTAAAACGTAAACAAGGGGCCACGTGATCATATTCTAGCAGGTGATAGAAGCCAGTACTTGTTACAGATCTAGTTTACCCAGTGTGATCCTGACAAAAACCAATCATTTTTACTCTGAGAAATAAAAAATATAAAAATGGATTTACATCTTAAAGACGAAGTCCCATCATGGCCTTGGAAACAACCAATCATTTTAAAATAAAATAGAACTTGTTTACGAAGGTTGCTACAAATTCTGAAACAAGGCCAGGATTTAGATCAATGTTGTTGTTCTGGAGTTTAACGCCATTTTTCAGCACACGATAGGCTATACATGGCGGCCAGTATTAATGGTGGAGGAAGAACCCGGGAAAACCCCAGAAAGAACCACCGACCCACTAGAAGCTACTGGCAAGCTTTCTCACATACCCACATTGGCTCAATCCGATACTCGAAGCGGCGCAGACAGAGATGAGATGACAGTGAGCCGTAACGGAGAGCGCTTTAGACTACTAGGCCACTCGGGGCCCCTGATTTAGATCAACACCTGGTGTTTACAAACTAACAGTCAAGGTCAGACTATTTTCTAAAAAAAAGTATGATCTCTAGTGAATAAATTTACATTACAATATCATGTAATAAAAACTAAAACTAAAAATAGAAAACTGACAAACAATTAAATTGAAATAAATATATATTAAATCACATATAATTAAATCAAATATACATAACGTTGTCCTTTGATAGTCTCATTTGCATAAATTATCATCATTATCTTTTGATTATCTCATTTGAATAATGTATCGACCTTTCCTTCTGACAGTCTAGTTTTCCATGATGTATTATCATTGTCTTGTTATAGTCTCGTTTTCCATAACATATCATCAATGTCTTTGGATTGTCTCATTTTCAGATCGCTACGGTGGCCTAGTGGTTAGAGCGTCCGCCTCGGATGCGGGAAGTTGTGGATTCGATCCCCGGCCGAGTCATACCAAGGACTTACAAAAATAACAAAGATTTCAAGATGGATGCCAAGATGGCCATATTGACTATTAGATCAGCACCATTTTCATATAGACCAACTAGACATCATAAGCAGTATGTTTTAGTATTTTAGTTAAAACCACATTCATAAAGAACTACCGCTCCGTTGGCCTAGTGGTTAGAGCGTCCGTCTCGGATGCGGGAGGTTGTGGGTTCGATCTCCGGCCGAGTCATACCAAAGACTTATAAAAATGGCACTAACAGCTGCCTCGCTTGGCGCTCAGCATTAAGAGGTTAGTGTTAGGACTGGTCGGCCTGGTGTCAGGATAATGTGACTGGGTGGGACATCATACTATATGTCTGCGGCATGATGCCCCAGTGCTAGACATCACTATAAACTGCCACACTGCGGACATCGTAGCGATATGTCTGAAAAATTGTTAAAGCTAAGTTAAAAATCCAAATCACAGATACTCACACACACTGTCTCATTTTCTATGAAGTATAATAACTATTTTTGATAGTCCCATTTGCATAACGTACCCACACTGTCTTCTTACAGTTATAGCTAGCCCTGCTTTCCAAGTAAGTAACAAATTATATACTTGTATTATATTACAATTTTGAAGCAATGCCATATAAATAATAATTTTATTTACTTAGTTTTAAATTTCCTGGAACTAAGTCGAGTCCATAGAATCTTCTTATAACTTCCATTCCAATGATCATATCGAGAATCTGAAATGCTAGACCTGTAGTATTTAAAATATTAAACAAGCAACCAAGTAATGTCCACAGTATGTGGCATAACTTATCCATATTACTAATTAGACTGTGTACAAAAACACACCAATATCAAGTACATGGCACCATTATTTTGCGTCTTCAGACTGGTGAAATTTATGACATTTTAATGTAATCTGATCTCTCTCTCTCTCTCTCTCTCTGTCTCTCTCTCGTTTTGTCTTCAGAGCGAATCATATTTTCTTTCTTTCTGTTCTCTTTTAGGAAATTGTTAAGTTTGAAAATACTTCCTATTATTTTGTTTATAACTGCTAATAAAGTTTCGTTCTGTGGTCGTATCCAAAAATAACACTGTATGGGCTGTTACCAAGTTACTTAACTCTATGTTATAGTAGAGAAATGAACATGATAACCAGCTTTCGACATACATTGCGTAGTAATCGCGATTTGCTTGTCTGACAGGATAATTTTCTACTATTAGTTTTTTGATCTCTCATCAGAAATACTTGGAAATCATAACATAGCACAACTCTGAAAAATGTCTATTATCATGCATAATAACGGCTTAAACCTGAATACGGCATAGGAAATGTTAACGTTTCGAGAGAAAAGAGTGCTTGTAACAGTTCAAATCAAATGTACTTATAATATTTTTTTATTTACCTTCATAACCGTTATCAATAACTGTACAGAACAACTATCATATTCAAAACGTAAACGTTACTACATTGATACTGCTTTATAAGTGAATCCCCAAAAATAATTTTGTTCTAAATATGTATATCTGCTATATTAGGAATAAGTAATTTTCTTTTTTTAAAGACAAATAAGCACGTATTTTAAATGGTTTCACGACTCATGCAAAAAACTTTAAATCAACTTCATATCTTTGATTAAGCCACACGTAAACTTAGCAAGAACCGTCATCATGGTTTGCTCAGCAGCTGTCATGGTATACAGTCTTGGAATATTGTTTGTGATAGGTATTTCAGTCTAGAATAAATAATATCTGCATACCGTTCCAGATTACATAGACAATTCAAAATATGTTCCTGTCAGACTTCGTGTTTTTTCAGTGAAGAATACTTCATAGCATATTACGAAATAAAGTTGTTTTGACTAACTTTCTCGTCGAATTTCTGGCAAGCTAGGCACAAAAGAGCCATTCTCCACTCAAGGAGAAGCTGAAATACAAATTACACAGCATATTCTTCTTACTGTCAATAGGCATCATCTCATTCAAAAACATTTATTATGAAGAACTTTCTTCAGAATGTAGAAACAATTAATTGTTTCGGTACTACTGATGTATGATCCAGCATGCATGCTGGAGTCTTTTGATGTTTTTGAAGCACGTAGAATGAGTCAGTCGAGATAGTACCCAGTGGTAAAGCAAGGATGCAAAGCGATGGTTTGAAAGACGGAACCACTATTTTGTTGTGTTTGTTTTTAACTGTACTCCGAAGCGTTCACATTTTTATGGATACAATAACACGGAAGGTAAGGAAAATACAGCAAGTGCAAGGTGATAAAACATTGCAAATGCAAGACAAGGGATATATATAGTTTACGAATTATAAAAATATAGTCATTATTGTTGTTTATATTTCTCCTTTGTTGTCTATGAAAGGCATATTTGCATCCTTTTAAGTTTTGTAATTTCCTTTCTGAAATATATTTGTCGAAATAGCTAAACCGTACAGAACAGAGTATAAATAATTGTTTTGGTTTAGTAGCATTTCCTACAGCGAACGGTTTACTGCAATGAAAATTAAAGGGTTTTCCACCTGTACGAGACGTTATTATGAAACGGCTTTCTGATTATGAAGAACACGTGATATATTAGGCGGCTAACTTGACAATGGCAATAGTTTATTGGCAGTGTAGGTCATAGGCCCATAATACTACAGCTACACAATAATACTGCAATTATGTAAAGCTCCAAACTAGAAAACAAATTAATACAATGAGGTATTACAACTCTATGGTTTTAAACTAATCAATAGAAAAAAGCGAAATCTAACACGTTTTGTAAAATTCAACAAATAATTTCCCTTGAATACCAAGTAAAAAGTATTAAAAAAAATTACAATATTGCGAATTAAATCCCAAATAGTCCGAAATGTTATATAGCCAGTCGTAATTAATAAAGTTATACTTAAATTCCAGTAATGATTGGATTAAGATCCAGATATGAAGGCGCCGATGTGCCTGTAGTCTTGAATGTGCTAATGTATCAGTACCCTCAAGTGTGATGATGTATTTACAATATCCCAATTAATCACAATAATATAATCCAAAATGTCCTTGTCTGAATTCACTCTAATTCCAAATTGATATTTCTGTCCAATCATATTATTTAAGAGCACTTCGTATTTCCAATGAATAATAATGTGAATAAAAAAGCTTCATCCAAATCAAAACTAAACACAACAATACAAATGATTCTGCATCAAGATCTTGCAGCAAAAATGAATAATTTCTCAGGAAAAAAAGATTGTAAAAATAAATTAATACGCAATAGAAAAGCCTGGATGTAAAAGCACATTTCTGTAAATTTTGCAATTATCAACAAGATAAAATTTGTTACAAAAATTATAATAGAAGAACACGGTAAATACAATGTCCTTGACTCGGATTAATATTTAACCCACACTCCTAGATAAATATTAACTATGTAGTATTTGTTTACAAAATAAAAACAGCATGATAGTCTCTCGTCAGGAACATCATGAATTTGATATTTCGGACAAGGTCAAGTCGAAAATACAATTATACATAATCATGGAGAAAAACTAACAAATGCATATTAAATATACATAACAGATGTGAGAAAGAATAGAAGAAAATAGAAATTTGTACGAAGATAAAACGGATGTAAAATGACATACTTGCATTTCTGTGTTCTTCCTTATAGGTAGAAAAGAATAATATTGTTTCGTGTTCATTTGATCTCTTCTGTGGAATGCAGAAAAGACGTATGTTCAAGTTGAGATATTATGACAATGTTCTTAGATTTCATCAAAGAATAGAAGATTGCTGCACATAGGTGTTTTTTGTTTGCTACAAATTTCTGATATGAATATGTTTCTATCATCTGCATAAAAAGGGCATTGTAAAACAAAGTGACATCCATCCTCTATTTAGTTTTGTCACACAACATATACGTTGATTTGGATGGATGCCATTATGCCGTCCTTCCTCTATAGCTAAACTATGAGGAGAACAACGGAGTCTGCTTAATATATTTTGTTGATGGGTAAGTAAATAAAATGGGTGTGTGAAGTTTAATGGAAAACGGATCATAAAATTTATTAAAGTCATATGTCTTATGTGATTTATTTTACCGCTGAATTCAAATCCTGAAATTAACTGTCTTTAAAAAGTTGCCTGAAACTGAACAAAAATAATTGTTCATCTCCTACATCCTGTGCGAACCAAGTCATATCGGAATAGTATGTCTTTAACTTTCGAAATCTTTATAACTTTACCCGACTAGTCCATTTCTTTCAGCTTAATAAAACATCTTCTTGGATATCGGTTATCAATGTTATCAATAATTCTAATCAACCTAACCCAATACTTAATACATTTACAATAATATCTAAAACCAAAGGGGTAGTCTTCCACATTCTCCTGGTTGTTGTTTTTGTTGTTGTGGGGTTTAACGTCATTTTTCAGCACACGATAGGCTATACATGGCGGCCAGTATAAATGGTGGAGGAAGAACCCAGGAAAACCCCGGAAAGAACCACCCACCCACGAGAAGCTGCTGGCATGCTTTCTCACATACCTACATTGGCTGAATCCGAGACTCGAACCCACGCAGACAGAGGTGAGATGGCAGTGATCCGTAACGGAGAGCGCTTTAGACCACTCGGCCACTTGGGGGCCCCATTCTCCTCGTGGTAGAATGGCGTATTTATGTCTCGGAAGGTTTAGAAATATAGTGCAGAACCTATCATGTACATTTTATTTTCAATTGTATGTCATAAGCCTTGACAAACCACTTCAGATATATATTGTATTCGTATCGCAACGTTTCGGGTAAGTACATCAATAGATGTAAATTATATGTAACTTTTAAAAACTTTTAGACAGCATATGATCATCATTAACAGTGAATACAAAGTGTTTCTGCTCGCCTTCATGACACGTTATTATTTTATATTCTACATATGGTTGCCCGGAAACCATCTGAAGAAACACGTGGATGGCGGAGTTGGTGAATCCAACATCACTAATAACCGATAGTTATAGTAATGTACGCATTCAATTTGTTATACCATATCTCGAAACTAGGAACCCTGATAAAAAGGAAATTTGAACGACAAAATCTCCAAAACTACCGCAATGATACTTGATTGCGTAAACATGGAACTTAGAACTAACAATTATGGCATTATTTAACAATATATTGATTTGATTGATTTTTTTACAATTTTAAACCATACAAAACTTCCAAAGGTGCTGAAAATCTACATGTGTTATTATAGGTATTGGGAGGATCGGTTGTTGATTTGTGTTGTTATCATTCATTCTATCATAGCAACATTTGGAGGCTTATCACAGAGATGTTTGGTATTGACACACCGCTATGACAATGACAAAATACTTCGCTTGAAAATGTCTTAGACGTGATCGATAAGTCTTCGTGTCTCTGAACTCATTCATTTGAACTACATTAAAGGTATCCTTATGACAAAATCAATACTTTTGCAATGTTTGAAGTCACTGAATGCGATATGAAAGCCGACAAATGATGTGTAATATGGTGAAGAAATTAAAATGTAAAACTCGCAGCCGTTTTTACTTCAAGTGTCATTAACTGATAACCTGAGTTACTTTCATGTATCATTTCGCTCCTGTATTTCAATTCCATATCATTGTTTCTTATGTACAACAAGGTTTTAATTCCATTATTATTATAGTCCTAATGAATGGATTGTTCCTCAGATTTCAACGTTATTATGAAATGGTTTTTATTATTATGAAATTAATGGCAGTTCTTACCGGGGTTGCTGTCAGGATGTTGTCTTTTAAGTAAATAGGAATGTCGAAGCGCTTCATTGACGACCTCGCTTTTAATTACATCATTTTGTGCAAAATGAATTTGTCTGCATGTAATAATATCACTATCGTGAAAACCTTTGAAGAAAGATTTATCAGAGTAAATACACTGTAATAAAATACAACGACACAGAGTGTAAACGGTTTCTGATAGTTTAATTGATCAAATTAAAAGTGACCTGTCATAAGTAACGATAAATGCCATCCAGGCAACCTGGGTTATCCGTTAAAACACGTGTTTTAAAAGACGACCCAGGGTAAACGGATGGAATAAAGGCATACATCAAAATGGTAAACAATATACTCTACTACGTCTTAAACACATAGCAGGAACATAGACTAATGCAGTCGATGGAACAAAGAATCACTTTTTATAAAGAATAAAGTCCAACAATGGAAGTTACTGAGTATAACATTGTGAATTTAAATGAATGGAAAGATAGTATGGAAACATTGATCTGAAATTAAGATACTGACAACATGAATGATTTATAGGTTGCAAACATCTTAATAGATACTGTAATTTTACTGAAACCTTGAAATGCAATTATAATCAAAAAGATTGTGTATGTATGGGTGAAGACCTTAGTGCTTTATCAGCCAATTAGAGAAGAAAAGATAGGTTCTGATATAAGTGTGGCTGAGGAATTATTGCTAAACTATTCTAACAGGAGATCAAAGAATATACATGT
The DNA here is from genome assembly GCA_028554795.2 of Sinohyriopsis cumingii. Taxonomy (NCBI): domain Eukaryota; kingdom Metazoa; phylum Mollusca; class Bivalvia; order Unionida; family Unionidae; genus Sinohyriopsis; species Sinohyriopsis cumingii. The sequence goes on from CM068834.1 coordinate 48,628,595, forward strand.
ATAACAAATGCCACCATCTTTCTCTTTATAGAAAATGTAAATAATTGTTAATTACTGCATTTTTCACAAGTTTTAGCCGTGCCTGTGTTGGTACATTTACACGTTTTCAATCATTTGCATTTATTTGAATAAAATGCAACATAACATTTAGAATTATATAGCAATCTCCAGCTTGAAAGATTCTTCCAGAATATATAAAATCAGATTCGTGTATTCCTGCAATGATATATCGTTAAGTTTCCGCTAACTTTCTTGTCATTTTAGACTATATATTCACACAAACGTCCTTTGACATTAATCCTTAATTTTTTTAATATGGCGCAAGAGTACCACATGCTAAATTGCTTTCACCGATGACATGTACACGAAGAGTACGACATATTAAATTGATTTCCCCGATGGCGTTTACATGAATAGTACCACATACTAAATCGCTTTCCTCGATGGCATTTACATGAAGAGTACTACATATTAAACTGCTTTCCCCGATAGCACTTACATGAAGAGTACAACATACTAAATTGCTTTCCTCGATGACATTTACAAGACAGACTAAATTGCTTTCCCCGATGACATTTACATGAAGAGTACCATATATCAAATTGCTTTCCCCGATGACATTTACATGAAGAGTATCATATATCAAATTGCTTTTTCTGATGACATTTACATTAAGAGTACCACATCCTAAATTGCTTTCCCCGATGGCATTCACATGAAGAGTACCACATGCTAAATTGCTTTCCTCGATAGCATTCACATGAAGAGTACCACATACTAAATTAATTCTCCCGATGACATTTACATGAAGAGTACCATATATCAAATTGCTTTCCCCGATGGCATTTACATGAAGTGTACCACATATTAAATTGCTTTCCCCGATGACATTTACATGAAGAGTACCACATACTAAATTGCTTCCTCCGAAGACATTTACATGACATACTAAATTGCTTTCCCCGATGGCATTTACATGAAGTGTACCACATACTAAATTGCATTTACATGAAGAATACCACATATTACATGGTTTTTCCAAATGGATTTAATGAAGAGTACCGCATACTAAATTGCTTTCCCCAATGGCATTTACATGAAATAGTAAAACATACTAAATTTCATTTACATGAAAAGTACTACATACTAAATTGCATTTACATGAAGAACACTATAAACTAAATTGTCTTTACATGACGAGTACTACATAACAAACTGCTTTCCCCGATGACATTTACACGAAGAGTACAACATACGAAATTGCATTTACATGAATAGTACCACATACCAAATTGCATTTACATGAAAAATACCACATACTAAATTGCATTTACATGAAGAATACCACATATTAGATTGCTTTCCCAAATGGCGTCTAATGAAAAGTACCGCATATTAAATTGTTTTCCCCAATGGCATTTACAATGGCATTTACATGAATAATACCACATACTAAATTGCATTTACATTACGAGTACCACATACTAAATTGCTTTCCCCGATGACATTTACATGACACAGTAAATTGCTCTCCCCGATGGCATTTACATGAAGAGTACCACATATCAAATTGCTCTCCCCGATGACATTTACATGAAGAGTACCACATACTAAATTGCATTTACATGAAGAATACCACATATTAAATTGCTTTCCCAAACGGCGTTTAATGAAGAGTACCACATAATAAATTGGTTTCCCCATTGGCATTTACAATGGTATTTACATGAAGAATGCCACATACTAAATACATTTACATGACAAGTACTACATACCAAATTGCATTTACATGAAGAGTACCATTCACCAAATTGCTTTCCCCGATGACATTTACATGAATGGTACCACATACTAAATTGCTTTTTTAGATGGCATTTACATGACATACTAAATTGCTTTCCCCGATGGCATTTACATGAAGAGTACCACGTACAAAATTGATTTACAGTGCAATTCAAATGAAAAGGTCTTAAATACCAAAAATACTAAAAGTTTAATGAACAGGTTAAATAATAATACAAACTATAACAAACTGTATATTCCATCACTCCTATGCGGGACAACTAGTACAACAAAGATCATTATAATGGGCATGTGAATATAAACGCATAAAAAGTTAAACGTTGTATTTACAGGCAGATATTTATACAAAAGTGGAAAGCTTGATGGCGAAAGTTCACATCATGTTTGGTTGCCGATATAATAAAACGATGAATAACTGAATAGTTGAGAAATGAAGCAGTAGTATGATAACGGAGTGTTAAGATTTATGTCACTTATCAGGGTCAAAGCTTTCTATCCCCCATGACTTTATACCCGTGGTACACACGAGTGAATACCACGCGCTACCACACGTGATCATCCGTAAGAGTCTTGCGCAAGACGATCCCTGCGTCTGGATAAAAGCCAGTGCAGTTATTGATTGCAAGATGGGATGCAGCTGCTTCCGAAAATGTTTGGTGGGTTATAGAGAGTCGCAATCTGTGAAACTTGAAATGCTTTATGCCTTTAATTTAAAAGGGGAATCGAAGATTTCTTAGAGTAGCAGCCAAACTTATTCCTATTCCACCACTGATATGAAGATGAAACGAATTATTGCTGATGAACGCGGCATTTAATGATTACGGATTCGTTTTCATATCAGCACATGAGGTGTGGTGCATTGAGTATTTTTAACCAACGCTTATAAGTTTGATTGCCAGTTATTTTTCATTATTTCTAAGAGTCTGCGTGGCCCAATGTGTTAGTGTGTCACACACTTGATCAAGTCGTTCCAAGTTCGAAATATTGAAAGTACCACTGATTGACAAGTACAGTATTAAAAAATAATTAACAAGCTGAAACGCAGTGCATATTTCTATCATCATTAAGAAAGGTTAAAACATTGTTTATCTTGAATACCTGCTATCAGTTTGTCAGAGTATCCCATAATATGCTGTACAATGTCACATGGACGTACCCGGAGCTATTGGTCTATTAACCAGGTTAGGAATCGTGTTGGGGCAAGCTAGCGGAAACTGGGCGAAGAAAACAAAAAATGTGAAAGTCATTGTATAATATCGCGTTAGAAAACTTCGTATCGATTGCGTAAACTAAGTCGCTGATGCGAGTGATCATTGGCGATCTTGAAAACAGTGACACGCCCAGCGAAGGTGTGTGTTTCTGATTTGGATTCTTAACGTAGCTTTAACAATTTTTCCGTCCTATGGCTACGATGTCTCAGTGTGGAAATTTATTGCGATGTTTAGCACTGGGCCATCATCCTGCAGACATGAAGCATGATGTCCCACCCAGTCACATTATCCTGACACTAGGCCGAAAAGTCCCAGCTCTTAGTACTGAGGTTCTAGCGATGCAGTTGTTAGTACAATTGTTTAATTTGCCAGGGTTCGAACCCGCGACATAATCGCTTCGGACATAATCTTTTATCCGCATCAGCCCTCCCAACATGCACAAAGCAAAGATTCAAGTGGGCGGACAGAGATTGATATATTGTTTCTAAGCGACAAAGCGCCCATATTTTTGTCGCGAACATGTCAAATATATGTTTGCGTCGCTGTATTCCGTATGGGATAAACCTGACTTCGGACTTTGAAGAATTGTCTACACTGTTGATCAAGGTCATGCGCAAAACCGTGCAGGAGGTGAAAAATGAACAACCACCTCAGACGAATTTTAACAATCGCTACAGATTGCCGACAACACACCCGAAACCGAAAAAATATGTCCGGAACACAAACTACACGGGGAAGCATACCCGGGTTACATAAAAAAGAAATGGCGCGAAGGAAATTCCGGAAGCAAACTCGACTTACAATTATATGCCGAAATAATCCGATGTGGAACTATTTTGATAAAATAGTTGGCATGTACGGAGCCATTGATGCAGAAAAGAACGAGTCATACTGTAATGCTTTTCTCTTTACATAACTGTAACATATTTACAGGGCTCATTTTCTCTAAAAGGATCCGCCTCACAGATATAATCTGTCTTGAGCGAATGATTAAGACCCACCCGCCAACACACCAGAGGTCGTCATCAAGACCACGTTGAATTGTCAGTGGTTGCTCACAGGTCGCATCACGAACGTGGGAACTTTCAGTGCGTTGATGCATGGACTCACAGAAGACACCGATGATATATATATATATATATATATATATATATATATATATATATATATATATATATATATATATATATATATATATATATATATATATATATATATATATACCGATGACGACTGAATGAATTGAAATATCGCGCTTGCTCTGCGAAATAAATGCAGATTTTCGTCGCAAATACCACCCAGATTGGCAAGATGATGAAGGTCTTGTCAGCGAAACCGGGATAATAACTGGATTCTTTTCCGCTGCCAGCCACCGGTGAGGAATTCCGCACACTCTAGAACACAAGAGCGCCATTACACGTTACCCTAATATCCGATATAGACCATTCGTTGGCCTCGATGCGAATAACTAGCTTATGATTTCTTCTATTCTTTGGAATTTGAAAATTCTAAATTTAAGAAAATACTATATCTGAAATCTGATGATATTACAGTACATACCGGATATATGATTATAGTTGCTTTGAATAATTGGTATGTCCTGAAAACTGCTTTGAATACCTTTTATGTGACGATAATTGCTTTGAAAACCTGGTATATAATGGTAATTGATTTGAGTAACTGGTATATGGTGATAATTGCTTTGAATGCCTGATATCTTTCCAAAATGCAATAATGTACAATATCTTGGGCATATCTAAATATTTGACAGTCAGTTTGCAAGTTATTCCCCTATGCAGATGGAAATCTGCCACATGAACGCTGTGATTATTACGGTCCTTAAAACAAACCAAACGCAATTTTCTTCAGTTTTTATCACTCCATATTATTTTTCAGCCTTCATGATTTGATATAATTAATGAGTTTGTGAAACATCGTATTTTAAAATCACTTATTAATATTGAAATTTAACGCATGTTATAAACGAAATTTCGGCTTCTAAATAATACATTAATTGCTGTTAATGTTTGTTTTGTTTGCTTAAATCAAGAAAGATATTTCTTCGTTTGAATCTTTTCAAAGACCCAAAATTGATCATGACGTTAGTTTGTATAACACCCTGCATTTTAACATCTAAAGTGTTGAATTGATGGTAAGGTGGATATCTGACTGTAAAACACTGAGCTGTAAATTAGTTTCCCGTATGACAAAAGGTAAAATAACAAAACCTTATCCTTTAGTTTGCTTATTTAAATTTGAACTTTGCATACGTTACTGATTATGTGAGGTTTGTCCCTGTCCAGGAAAAGCTTGCCTCGGGTTGATGAAGCTGTTGTTAGTAGCGTGGCGGACTCGCTTTCGAAAGGTAGCAGGTTCAAATCATTCCATCGAACCAGCCCAAGTCGTCTATTGTGGCGTGTCCTAGGGCAAATAACTTTATGTCACCAATACTTCGGTACCAAATAGCGTACATGTGTTGCAGTGTGGTCAAGCATTCAGTTGACTGGGTAGAAAGTTTTATTTTAATTTGTACAGAAGTAATAATGAAAGAGAAGTATTGCATGAATAGACAAGACCAGATTTGAAAGCAAATGTATAGTTAAAGGAGATATAAGTCTACGATCGTTAGTAACACGGATACTGTTAAATTGTTTCAACTCATTGGTCGTATCAGTTTAATGACAATGTCAGCTTGTTTTCTGCTCTCGGTTTATCCGATGTAAAACAGAAGCAATATGCATTGTCACGAGCAATTCATTGCAGCTTTAGTAGAATTACCTATAATTGAAAACTCGGTTTAATACAGGACGCACGACTGAAAGCTACTTAAGTCATAATAACTGTTTCTAAATCAAGACGTACCTCTCAGTTAGCAAATCATTAAAGCGAATTCAGAAACAGTTCTCTTTCATTATAGAACGCGTGAGCTGAACCATTTCGGCATTTTTCAGTGATAACTGTTTATGAGGTTACATTTATGTAATAAACAAGACACGTCATGGTCAATTATGCTAAACATTTTGTTTGTAAATTAACGAAATTAAGGAGCTAGTCGTACAAAAAACTACAAAAGACTTTGACAGCCTACAAGAGAAATAATGATGACTGGTCGCATCAATGTTGGGAGAATCAATAAACATGAGTATCCCCTGCGATATATGCCACAACGCGTTTCTTTTTCCCGGACACCTATGACAAAAACAAACCTAACTACAAAACGGGAATAAATAGACATCAAAAACGCGATATTGGACAGCAAGCCCACATTAAAAGCTGTGTGCAACATTACATGATAAATAGATACACTAACCTTAGCTCCCAGTTGTGTACTTTAATTCATTAATCACATAATGAATTGTTTACCATTACTGAAATTACCATTCGAAAGTAGCTGTTATCTTAGTCACATAATCCAGAGTAAAAATCATGTTACATTTCAATCATTGCACGGAATGGAAATATTCTAGTGATGAGCACAGTTTCTTCATACTAGCCAACATCATAGAAACTACTCGAATGAATATATGTACCTTTCAGTTCTCCATTGTTTTCCCCATAACAATATTTGAAAGCCGCATCAATGTACCTACGTCGATAACTTTTCTGGTAAGAAGAAGTAAAGCAACATCACACCAATACTCTGAGAACATGTTTTCGCTTTCTTGTGAAATACAAAATTATGTTTAATCTGATTTATTCAGTGCAGGATGGGGGCACACACACACACACACACACAGAGAGGTAATCACTCATATTTGACCATCGTTTCGTCTTAAGCACGTTTATTGGGTATTATGTACATCCTGAGTTTAAAAAAAGAGTAGCTGCCCTTTAGAGGAAACTCATGACCCTTTTGAAATTTTGGACACCCCCTCCACAACATTTAACCTTATCCGGCCATGTTTATGACAAGTAGGTTACTTGTTAATATTAGACCACATCCGACACGATGACACATTATTTAGGATAATGTCGTTGCTGCTTGACATTGGAATTATCAGATATCGTGGCATGTGATTTATGAAAATGACTGTAACATAGTAATCCGAGTTCAGGTTAGATTATTGCGAAAAAACTAAAAGCAATTTCGTGAATAATATCTTTATTTATGATGTGATTAAAAAAGATTAACGAACCTGACACACAACTCCTTGGCATAACATCCAACTATGGAATTAATACAATGTCGCCAACAGATTTAAACAACTGATATAAGGAAATTAATATCGTTCCTATCTGGAACGATCAGAAAATGCGACTTAAATGTGTAGCGAACAATAATCAACGGATGGAACTTATAAACAAATTGCGAATGACTTACGGATATATCACCATAAATGATCAATGTTCCTAAATTAAAAACACAGATGAACAATGCAGTATTAATACATTTTATACAACTATCGATATTTTATGATTGTGTTCACAGTATGGAATATATATATATATATATATATATATATATATATATATATATATATATATATATATATATATATATATATATATATATATATATATATATATATATATATATATAATTATCCATATTTGTAATTCAATATTTTAGTCACCTTTGGTGAATAATCATCACGTCTTTATATTTGTGTATATTCATGCTTTGACACCCTTGGTGGTAGATGCAATACTGTTCGTTCTGTATTAATTTCTAAACAGTTATCATCCATGGTGATAGAGTCATAAGTTAGTCAAATTTGTGTGCAATTTGCATTCATTAACTTGTTTAAGTTACATTTTATGATTCGTTCAGTTAAGAACCAGATTATTTTCCTTATATCATTTGTTTGATTCGGTGCGCATCATTTGTTAAAATCAATTGTTTGATTTTATGGACGCGAGTTTGGTGTCAGATGTAATTTTTTTAAAATCGATTTTAAACATCCCATTCACGAAATCGCATTTAGTGCTTTCGTTTTAACCTAGTCCAAACCCGATCACTGATGACTTTGCAGATAACTTCGATGACGTGAACAAGATAGCATATGTTATAAAGTGTTTCTGTATCAAACATGACACGTGCCAGAGAGCCGAGGGCTTTGGTTGTAACAAGAGAACGGTAAACATGTCACGATATTTACATAGTGGTACTTTGAAATTTATTTCATAGCTTTCAAAACTGTATTTGTATTCTCTGAAGTACTAAAGTAATTACATTGACATGAAATTTGTGAAGTTACGCAAACAATTTACCAAGTAAGCAATTTATCTTCGGAAATGTCTAACTGATCTTATGAAAACATTTATCGATGAAAGAAATCGTTATCATGAGACCTGAATGTTACACCAACCCTAAATCTTTTTTTTTCAATGCCAGGCTCTGAAGACAAGTGATTTATCAAAGTCAATTTAATGTCCCTCTTGATGGCAAGTGCAAACGGGCGACGTTTCGATATTATGCTAACTAATTGGTTTTTTCGCCAAAGAAAAAAGGCAAAAAGATCCAATGTAAGTTTGTTTGTCTTCATTGTCTATATGTCGACATCCCTTCACACGATGAGTTGTATTATCTTGAATGTTTTTAAAGTAATACACCGAGTACAATCATTCCAATGGGAAGAAATCCACTATGTTTAGAAGACTATCAATATTTTAGTTCTTTTCAAAATCATTTCAATAATTTCCACGTGTTACTGTATTATAGGATTTATATGACAAACTGTTCGTCCATTTTAGTCATATTCTCATGAATATATAATTTATATTTTACTAACTTCCGCAGTTCAAATTATATTGACATGTTTGAAATATCACACATTTTGGTATTTGCATATCAATTTACCGTTCTGTTATATGTTGTCCTATAATGCAGAAGGAGTAAACACAAACTTCCATGTATGATAAGCCAACAAATGTTTCTTCCTTCTCTATTTGAAACGATAAATGCAATCAAATTAGTAAAATCTCTCATATGTCATGATTATATTTGCCTATTCTAATTTGACATTTCAATTTGAAGAAGAAAAAAATATTTATATAATTCTAGAATAGGTCTTGTGAATTGATAAAGAAAATGATGTTAAATATATTGCCTTGACTGGAGAGTCAGATGTTTTATTCATTAATTTCGAAATGTTGACTAACACAAAATGGGATAAATCGGCATCAAACTTAATCCATTTTATTTTAAAGTGCCGAAATGTTTTGTCACATTTTAAATAATTTGTTCAATACTATGACCTACTGCACCGGAATGCGATAATAAAGGCAGACAAATTCTTCTCAGTTAAAATATGTTCTTTAATCTAGAGTCGTTAATTTTGCAGTACCACCATATTTAGAGAGTTGGAAATATAACGAGGAGATGCCACAGTATAGTTATGACGGGTACAGTAGACACAGCTTCCTTGCAGTGATTACCACAGTTTAAAATCTGAATCTGAGAAAAACAGACGCACACGCGAAAAAGAGAACCATCGTCTTTCTTCAATACTACAGACGCATTTGTTTCTTAATCTAACGATAATAATGACTTTTTGCTCTGATTACACTAATGGAAGACTGAAATAGTCATTGATATGATTTTAACCTGTTATAAATATAAACAAAGTAACATTGGCGTGGATCAGACCAGTTAACACTTTCATTTAACATATGAAACTTTCTTCATTAAATTGATTCTCTGTTATTGTTTGGTGTGCCAACAATTACAATTTCAGAGTATTGCTTTATCACTATGAAAACATTGACAATTTTCTCAAATTTGAACAATTCCTCCGATCTTTTGTAAAAACAAATAAAAACTTTCCACGCGTTCAGGTTTAAAACAAAAATTAATTTTCTATATTTTCCACTGCCTCTCCATCCTACAAAAACTAGCGATATTGTCAGATATATCATAAAATAATATTGTAAAATTTATTTTGAGAAATTTACTGAAACAGGGTAAAATGAAAAATAAAAATAAAGAATATGCAATTCGACATGCAAATGGATATCTATATGATGTGCCGTATGCAATCTACTGGTAGTACTGGACATTACTTTTTTGACAGAAATAGTTGATATCTGTTCTAATCACTGTTTTAACATTTCTGTGAATGACATCGAGTTTATTCGAAGTATTGGTCACATAATAATTGTGAGTTGCAGGCTTTGTCATTTAAACTAAATTGTATATTTGTTAAGAACATGAGCGCTAGAACTAATTTAGACTGTATGAATTCAAATAACTAATATATGCTGATTACATTGGTTTAATGCGTCTTTCCAAGCAAATAGATAACGGCATTAGAAAAGATATAAGAAACCTCAAAGGAATGTGTACCTAAAATACCATGTAAAATTAAATAAATGAGTGACAAGTCTAATTTGCTCTGAGAATGAAGCCCATACACTGACGACGCACCCTATTTTGTTTCAATTTACAGTGACATGAATGCGATGTTTCTAACCAAAAGGGAATATGTTGAAAATATTTCTTGACGAAATTAGCCTGTTATTTGCAATAATAACGAAGCTACGGAATCTCCTCTGTACATCAACAAGAAAAGCTGCATGCCATAATTTATTGGTCTTTTTCCTGAATAATGCAAGAAAACAGCAAAAAACTTTCTTTAGGAATAGTTTTATTTGTGAATTTTAACCGTTTTATTATTTGTCATTCAGATCTCTAATTTTCGGACTCAGCAGCAACAAAATTGTAACGATATTTGTTAGTGAAATATGACCAGGTTCTGCTCATCTGTAGTTCGCATGGCCACGTTTTAGACAAAGTTATGATAAAATTTGCATCCAAACCGTTTGACTTGACTACAAAAAGGGGCGTTACGGGACATGAAGATTCCACTTGATATGATATGCTACGGATATATACGACGTTACACTATATGCGACGCTACCCTGTATACAGAGCTACGCTATATGCGACGCTTCGCTGTATGTGAGTACTTTATAATCAAGGTCGATTGTATGTAAATAGTATTTGCCTTCGGAATCATTGCTTAACAATTCATATTCGTATGTTGTTGATGTAAAAGTAACAGCTTGGTAAATATGAAATGCAAATTGTTTTGTGTAAGTTCATATAAACATTTATATATTTATACCTCAAACACTAGATTTCTAGAAGTTCTCGTCAATAATATAAATATTTCACTTTGAAAATCAACTTTTAGTGTGTTGCCAGTATTTTAACATTATTTCACTTTCAAAGTCAACTTTTAGTATGTTTACATCAATTAAAGATTATTTCACTTTCAAAATCAGCTCTGAGAATATTTTCGGCATGAAAACGTAATTTCACTTTCAATATCAACTTTTAGTGTGTTGCCAATATTTAAAGTTTATTCACATATTTCACTTTTAAAATCACCTTTTAATATATTTTGAGTATTGAAATACCTGGTTAAGAAATACAAGGACCTTTGCTCCAATAAGGCTATCTCTACGATACTGAACACCTTAATTGAAATTGCACGCACGTGGACGATGCGTGTGACTAAAATTAGTATAGTGTATTAGCAACTACTTTATAAACAAACCATATACACTCATGTAGAGACTTTAGGTTTTAGATTTGTTTGTGGATGAACTAAAGCAGCTGTTTCGTATATTTGAAAGTAGAAATGATAAAGTGAACAATGTGGACGATTTTACTGGAATGCAGCATAACTTCAATTACTTTGTTTCTTGTAGCGTACTGTTTATAATTAAACCATAGGTAGAATAAGAAAATGAGTATATAATTTTTTTAAAAAAACTGGTTACTGCATTTTGTATGTAGAATTAATAACTCGTTTTTTCGGATGGATAATGCAGTCACACGGGTCGTGCAGTATCCATCCGAAGAAAACTCGTTCATATAAATGTAATAACCTATCAATATCGCTTACTTTTATTTCCTTTTCCATTGTTATTTCTAATATATTGGTAGTGATGGTCATTTCAAGATTCCACTGTTGATCAAAGAAGGGAATCGCAGCTTCCATAAAGGCAGTGCTGTCCAACCTGCGGCCCGCTAGCTGATGTTAAATGGCCCGCCAGAGCTCGAGCAGCTATATAGTCGTTGCTTTTCTGTTTTCTGCTGCGGCCCTCGGCTTCAAGAAAAACATTTTTCAGTGGCCTATGGTGTCAAAAAGGTTGGACAGCACTGCATCAAGGGCTCTCCAATTTTTCTCAAACGGATGGATCTTAAAATTACCTTAAGTCAACGTTATCTATGTGTTAAATACTACCAGTCATGCAGTTCTTAAATGCGTATATTTACTTAGTTTTCTACAATTCGTACATGTTTGAAATTAATGGTCCGTGATTTTTTTCCTTAAATTTGAAACACGTGAAATTATGTACCATATTTAAGTGATACGTAAATAATTAATATTTGTACTCGTACCATTAAAAGAATTTAAACTATATAGATGCAGAACTTAAGGAGAGAACAAAGAAAAATATAACTAATACGAATCTCCTTTCACAAAGTGGTCTATTTTTGAACACTGTGCCGAAATCAATCGCCATAGAAATCAGAATCCAGGAACGACGTATCGCGAGACATGAAAGTAACCTGTGGTGGTCTTCGTTGTATAATTTTTGGGAGATAACTACATTATAATGTCGAAGAACATTATACAGGGTTCTTAATACTGACTAATGTCTTGTTTCTTTCACAATGAAATCTGATTTGTACTGACAGGTCATTCTTTATCAAGTCCTAGGTCATGCCATGATTCCATGAACCTTGTTGTGCCAGACTCTCCTTTCTTTCCTAGAAATTAGCAGAAAACCATTTTTGGTAATGACAAATTTCTTACGAAGTAGTAAGAAAACACCTCCTATTTTTAGAATTAAATGTAAATCTCCCCATGATTGTCTATCACAAATGAAAGGTCTCTAACGAAGTAAGCTCTTCTCAATGTACAATAGCCTTACACTAAATGAACACACCTCATGGCATGTAAGCATTGTATAAAATGGCACATATTCAGATACGCAAATACAAAAAAGTAAAATTGTGAAACTAAACCTTTTAAATAGTCTAATTACAGTGTCAGAGTTTTATCCTTAGGAGATACCCAATACGTAGTAGCTGCGATTGTTTCATTCTGGTCAAAAGGGTTTTGTAAATGTTGGCATTGTACAATTACTATGAGACAAACTCTGAATAACTGTTTCTTAAAAGCCGATCAAAAAATAATTGTGAGTCATTACTGCTGCGACAGAAATTACGTGCGACAATAATCACCGCACACGTTTTTAATAACTGGGAAATCAGATATTTCTGGTGTTCTACTATTGTAAGAAGTAGACATATCAGGTTTATACGAACTTATTCTCTGTGACAGACAATATAATTAAGATATAATGCCAACATTATCGTTAATATTAGTATGATTGTTATCATTGGAGGTAATTTCAAGATGAGATAGAAGATTCCAAATTGAAACACATCTTGGCTTTTCTACAAAATTCTATTCGGAAATATCTCGACGGAGTGATACAGCTTAGAAAGGTGGATATCTCCGGAAAATGAGGGAGGGTTCAGTCGCACCCTAAAGTACGCTGGCCAAAATAGAATCATATCAAAAGCATTATGACATTTTCTTAAATTTAGTCAACAGAAAATTCTCCCCTGATTTCATGCTGGAAAAAAATAAACTCTCTCTGTCTCTCTCTCTCTCTCTCTCTCTCTCTCTCTCTCTCTCTCAGTGGAGCTATTATAGTCACTCGCATCTGGTTGAAGTGAAAAGTAGTGGTGCTTTTGTGCAATGACTTTTTTTGTGCATGACAATTTTATTCCGAAGAGTTGGCTAATAATTCGAATAAGCAGGAAAATATGCAACAAAGCCGTTTGGTCGCGATTTTAAAGCAAACTCTCCTAAAAATTAGAATCACGTATCTGCCTTTTATCTGTCTAGTCCACATCTCTCCAAGGAATAAATAATCAAATTTTCTTCCTCCGTTGAAACAGTTATTTGTTTGCATTCATATTTTGGTTGAATTCAGCATTACATAGTTACATTGTTTCAAAGGAAAGGTTAATGAGTCCAAAGGTTAATGTGTCAAAGTAGAATATGTGGAGCTGTATGCAACTTGCCGCAGAATTTTACTTTTGTCAACATAATTTCAGTATATCACTACTTTTCCAATGTAATAAATATATTTTATTTTTGGCAGTATAAAATTGCCACAAGGTTCAATTATCTCATTGTATGAATTAAGAGCATGTGGTTTGTTTACAACAATAATACCTGGAACATCGAACTAGGACTGTAACATTTCCTTGAGCTAAGTTATTTAAGAAACATAATTACTGCACAGCTCGCATATAAATCAAGTCTAACCGTAAACAACGTAGATTCTGATTCGCCGTAGTATAATGCGCCTGTAGATCAGGGTCAGTTTGATTGTTCGGCTCATTATTCATAATAAATTGCACAAACCCAGCTTAGACATGAATAATGCGTCGGCAGATCTGGATTTGTGTAGTTTGCAGTTTGACTTGTCTTATAAGCGAGTATATAAAATAGTATATACGATACCTTCAGATCGCCGCAGCTATTACTGAAATCGTCATTACTATTGATGGCGTTATTAATTTTAACTGTAACATAGAAAACACGTTTATGTTTTAATTACATATAATGGTTTACTGTGAAGAATGAAAGATCAAAGTGAGAGGATAGTCGGAACTTTTCATTATCTCATTATTAAAGAAATATGAGTTGGGATTAAATCTAATATGCACCTGCATCAGAGCTAACCTCTTAAATAAGCATATATATTGGCTGTTTAGCGCCACCTCAGCCGAAAATAAATTGTTTTATTGTAAGTTCAACTTCAATTTCTTCGCACGCCAGACCATACATTATAACTGTGTTCTGATATCCGAGTGGCTATACACACAATTCGTACACTTTAAGTACAAGTGGAAAGTGTCGTGGACGGCGCCGACAATGATAACTGCTTTATAACTCGCGAAGTAGAGGAGAACAATTTAATAGCTCCAGGGTCGACGTCCGCACAGATAAAAACATATACCAATGTACAACGTCACTGAAATTTCAATCTCTCTTCTTAGGTCCTGTCGGTGGCCTAGGCATTAGTTTGGGATGGGTCTCTTAGCACTGATCTCTCAAACTGAGGCAGTGGGGACTAACCATTTACATACATGTACAATGCCTTTTACGTCACTGGTTAAGCTTTGCGGAAAGCTCAGGTCTTTTGCATACTGTATAATCATTACGCCTGGAAACATGAAAGTGTTAGACTCTCATAACAAAACAGATAACTGTGACCCATAGTTTAGGCATCACTGGCTTTTATTAGATTTGGTGATGTCAGTTTATTTTTCAAGGTTTGTTCAAGCTAGACTTATAAAAAACGATTTTACGCGCCTCTATTAGTACCACACACTTAAAATAAAAGGTCACTGCGACGTCCATTTCAAATATTACTGGCTTATATTTTAATTACGTTTGCTAGACACTTCATATCCTGTTAAACCTAAATTCATTTAACTTCTTTTCCAGAATAACCATTAATGGCTGATTTGGAAAAGAGAAGAGAAGGAAACATTTCAGATAGTTTCGCTATGACAGAGAGACGCAAAAGAAGTATATGCAAGAAGATAAAGAAGAGGGAAAAAAGAAATTGGAAGAAGAATAAGAGAAGAAGAAAACATAAAATTGTGAATAGCAAAAGGAAGGAGGTAAAAACTAAAAGTTGAGTCTGGTATAGGAAATCTTGGTGGAGTTAAAGCCGATACGAGAAATGTATCAGACTTTATTAACTCAACCCTAGAGAACAGACCTTCAGATGCCAAGATTTATAAAACTTCCATCACTATATACACTCTCACCGCCAGTGAGATTCCTAAAGCAGCAGTTACTAAGAGCACCACCAAAGCAGTGACAGCAACGCGAGGAGGAGTAGGACATGGCCATGACAACGGATTATGACAGTTAAAGTTCATAATGTAAAGTTCGTGAGTTTTTATGATTAAAAATTTGCCAACGGTGCTTTTCACGACCACGTGTCTATTAGGAAATATATACTACTCAATAATTGCCATTTTAAGTAAACATGTATCCTTTCCCATGATTCAACTGTGTTCGCGTGTGAGTATGCTTAAGTATCTTATCCATGCTAAAAGTATTGATAGTCAAGACAAAGAGAAAGGATTTGCTTTGGTATATAGCCGTAGAATATGAAAAACAATAACATTTCATAACACATCACAAAAGTCCATTTTCGTTTTCATTCTTTCTTGCACAGTATGTCTCTTTTTAACAATTTCTTCAATGGCACGGATTCCTCTTCACTTTCATCTATTGCTCTTGCTTCATTGAATTTCTTCACGATTATGGGCTGTTTTTTATTCTGTTTCTAACTAACGCTCAACCCCTGCCTCCTCCTTGCTCTTAGAACACTCTGAAGACATGTGCTTTTTCTGTTGTGGAGTAGTCAGTAATCTTGTTGGAAGTATATTATTGATTAACTCTTTGTTAATCTCTGAAGAAAGGAGCTGTCCGTTTTGACTCCATCATCTACATCTTCATAGTTTGAAAACTCAATGAATATACGCTTTTAGGGCGAAAAGTTCATTCTGTCTTAGGAAATAGAGTGTAAAACATGGTCAAATCAAAGTTCAGAATCAAGACGAAACGACCACACATTCGGTGTCATCTCAAATGTTAGTTGAAATGTTAGCATAATTGCATGCCAGTAATTTCGAATATGACACGAATGAGCCTGGACAAACCCCATCTACCTCCTCTACCACAAGACGAAGAATGTCAAGATCCGGGAGAAAAAGAAAGTTGTTTGGTAGCTCCCAAAGATTAATTTCATATTCGAGACGTTTAAAATTTAGAGCCACTTCTAACAAGTACACGGTGAAATTTTAAAGAGTTGAAGTCTGAAGTAGTAGTGTAAGATTGGGTGATTCGGTTTTTATGACCCTTTGAATCCTGACCCAAAACATCAGGCCTTGTCCCCCATGGTTTCTCAATCAAGCGAAATATGGACATATCTAACCCATGGATGAATAATCCACGAAAGTTGTTAAGAACGTATACACATTATTTAGCCTGTATTCGGCTATGAGACAGCCAGAAGTGCTGAATCAGTCAATAATTAAGCACCGTAAGCTTTCCTTACATGAGCCCAGTAGTGCAGTTTTGATCAAAAATCAAGCCTTATAACTGGTACAGATAAAATCACTGCTGCGACTGTTAGATTTTCTTTTTTATTAATGAATGTCTGTGGTATATAATGGCAAAAATCAGATCGATGTTAATAATATTTTAAGGAGTTTGATGGACTAACTCAAAAGGGCATTAACCTACAAAATGACTGGATATAAAGTATGTGGCAGAGAAATTTCGACCGCTTTATCGTTTGAGTGCATCATAACTATTTTTCAAAGAAGCCCAAAAATGTTATATGCGTTTCCAGAGACATAACCGAAACATATTAACAAATTGATTAACTTGGGAGTGACCTTAAAAATGGAACGGAATAATTAGGACATGATTGTGAAGAAAGAAAACAAAATTGTGCAAGAAAACGTAGGGTTTCGAACTAAATCGCCTACTACGTCCGAAAGGTCTGGAAAAAAAACGTACGGTGATCTTAGCGATTGTTGTATGTGTAATGATGAAGACATCCAAGAGCAGGCTAATTAAACATATGTTTTTGGAGTATTATAAAGGAATGGAATCTGAACTCACCAATCTTCAGTGGCTTTACGGGCTTGATTACAAATACGCAGAAGAGGAGTGATGCAAGTACCAATGAAAAGTTTCAGGATCTATTACTAAAAGCAATGGAACAAAATCTATTGAGAAAATTTACCAACGATCAAAGACATTTGATGCTATTGCATACAAACGATGTCTGGTCGTACTCGAGTTGTTGTAACACTAAGTGATGGGTCATTTGAATTACTTTGAGCTAATATTAAATTTGAATTTAACTAATCCGTGTTTGCCACTGAATTTATATCCACGTTAGCAACAGATGTTGTCTATACTAAAATGAACATGTTGTCTTATTTGAAAAAGCCTGATGTAACATTTCGAGTTACTATAAAGTTGCGTAAAGGACTCTAAAGGTTTTTATCCACCTAGCGTTGAAATCACTATGCGATTTGTTGCAGATGGGGAGATAAGACAGCGGAAAGTGGTATCCTGGTATCCATGCTCAATCTTCTAGATGAAATCATGAGAGATTATTGTGAGCGCGAGAAGAATTCTTTAAACAATATTTTACGAAATGGCCTCTATGATGCTGTTCGTGGATTCTCTACATGCGCACCAATTGCGCACGGGCCTTTTACGTCATGCGCTGCACCAACTGCTAAACAAATTGTAATGCAAGTGGTTGATAGCATCAAAAGCGCTGTCGTAGGTCCAATGAAACAACTGAGGTTGCAGGCATATCAGTCACATCGAGATCGACTACAGCCATTAGTGGCTCGAGGGCCACAAAAAGTTCCAGTTATATTATCATCAAAAGAGACTATGCGGAAAAAGATGCTGCGTTAGGGACTGTCGGAACTGATCCGGGGTGGCGCTGAAATGTGCAATTGGTGGTTGTATAAAAAACGAAATGACCTTCGATTGCCAAGAACAGTTCGTTGAATACAATAGGACAGAGGTCATCAATTACCCGGTCGTAGAAGACCACTCGTCCATTGACCAATCTTGATTTACTCGATGGCTAATTCGATCAAACATTTTCGTGGTGTCTTGATGTAAAACGAACTTGCATTGATGGTGCCGCGCACACGTGAAACTGGCCCACTTTGGTTTACATACATGGTAACACTTCAACATCGTTGTATTTTGACTCAGATGGACTTCCGCCACCAGTTGAAATTTGTTAATTATTTAACCAGATACGGACGACATCCACTGTTTTATTTGACAACATCAGTACAAACTCGGTTGGATGGTCCTATATGCGGTCATCTTGTCGTTGACGCCTTGCGTGCATTGGAGCTCTCATTTACACTGAAAGCACTTGGTGTAAAGTATGTTTAATAGTATACAACATTTACGGACGTTGGTCAGCTCGAGAATGTGTTGCTGATATGGATCTGAGTAGATTTTCCACCAAAGCGAATTTGCCTGAGTTTACTACTTGTGTTGTTGCTAATGTCGACCATGATGAGCTCATGATTTTTCCAGATCAAACTGTTAAACAGCAAATGTCTAATGTTGACATTCAAAATAGTAATATCAGGCTGTAAAGTGCTGTCGCAAACAACATGGTTGAGTTCACTCAACATGGGAATCAAAGACTCTTGTGTGTCGGTTGCATCTATCAAAAACCATGCTGATACAGTTAATATTGCTATAACACAATGCGTGCAGGAAGAAATAGATCATGTGCCAGCACCATCATGCGTAATGAGTTCATTACAGATTTATAGGTTGCTGCATTTGTATAGGAAAATATGAACGAGCTTTTCGAATGGAATACTGCACGAGCTTGGGAGTGTGGTATATCCATCCAACAAAACGAGTTCATATTTTCCCAAACAAATGAAACAACCTTTTTATTATATGCTTATTTTCTTATTCTACCTAACGTTTCATTATCTTAACAAAATACACTACAAGAAACAAAGTAACTGAATGTATGGCGTATTCCAAACTAAATACACAAGCGCAGATTCATCATTACACAACAACATTATTACTGCGCACATAACTCCGTCAAGATAAATTTGAACTTAGTCGCGCGCTAGACATAACTTTCGAAAGAAAATGGCGTGTCTAGTTAAAATTGAAATTTGGAATCATATTATGAATCAGTGCGCATTGCAACAACGTTTCCATTTGATCTGGAATGAATAGATTTTGGTATTAAATTTAGTGATTATGGACTGGATTTATATATGACAATTCCACATGAAATACATCGCAGTGTTGACATCAGCAAATTGTTTCTTTTTCTGTCACTGAATGTTTGAAATCATAATGTGGGAAAAATATGGATTCTTTGAATTGCAATTATCAAAAAGACGCCATGGAATTTAATGCTTATTTCATTTTGAGTGCAGTAAGGAGGATGTAATTGCACTTATATTCAAAATTACAGTACAATTTCGAAATGTGTAATCAAGATTGAGAGCCACATAGCTCATGTAATTCGAATTTGCAGAACTAAGAAAGTAGATGTTTAGGAAGTTCAGGATATAAGACGGTAAGTATGTTTTTTGCCATTCTTATTACCAGCTAAAGTGTATGCCGTATCACTTGCATGTTTTTTGTAAGGACCCTTTCTGGCGTCTACTGTATAGCTAGCCTAAATCCGAAAAATTGTATCAGAAAAGTTAACGCGGAATTTGCCAAAGCAGATGGTATGTGGCAGTCCACGAAACATCGGCTTTACTTCATTCAGAACAAAATTTAATCATCCAAAACGTAAAGCGCCTACTACGCGAGTGTACATGATTTGTTTACAAACCAAAAGTGCTAGCGTCTGTTTGTTTGTTTACAATAGAAAGTAGTTCCTTTATGAATGCAATATGAAGTTGCGCGCGAGTTCAGTATCATAAAATATTGAACGATTCTGGCAAGGTTAACGGAGAAAAAGGTGAGCATATAATAATATGTTAAATTGTTTACCAGAAAAGCAGAGGAGACAATCAACTGACAGCTGATGCTAACATTGATGATAAGTTTGTCCAACTTGTCGACGAATATCTGAATCAGAGGTGAGTTACCAAACCCTTGCATGCATTGAAATATAATTATGTTAAGCAGCAAATAAAAAATTGGGACGACCATAGCGTGCAAATACCAACTAGAGGACAGCTTGGAATAGTCGCAAAGCACGTGAAAAAACTCAATGGTAGGCTTCAACAACAGTTATGAAATTACTTCCAGATTGTTTCTACAGTTATGAAATGGTATTCACCGATGTATCCACCTCGTTACAATCCACGTTAATTATTTTAAACCAACATTGGCGAACATAAAGCCATCAAGACAGACATAACCACTTTGGTGAAAGAAGAAGATACACAATAAAGCGTTTCAAACTCCATCTGCTCCAATATCAAGTAAGATTGCAATTCCCAGGATGGTATAGTCACCTATTCTCAGATGAGAATAAATGACAAATTGGATCAAAAAGATGATGTCGACACCTTCTTCAGCAAAAGAAAAATTGGACGGAAGGGAAGACAGAAAAGAAAAAGGCATCAATAAAAAAATCACCACCTAACAACCGGTTACTGCTCCTATTATTCGTCGGATTCGTCAATCGTTATAACATTCGAAAAGATAAGACACGACCATCGACCTAATTAGAGTATCAAATAGGTAACTTAGTGAGGAGCAGCAGCAAAAATAGAACAGCTGTCAGCTGTCAGCTGTTAAAGGGAATACCACAAGCCAGCATTTACTGCAATCCTGTACATGCTGCCGGTCACAGAGAAGTTCAGCAATTGTATCATGGTGATAAAACCAAACTTAAATGTAGATATTTGTAGAATATAGGGCAATGGTTACAAGAATAATCGACGTTACTCAAATGCATTCGACGAAACTTGTCAAGGAGCCAAATCAATGAGGCTTGAATCAAGTAGATTTAGCCAATTTCTCTCATTTGGTAGTCTACATTCATTGTTACAAAAGGTTTTGTTTTCACTAATTGACGTTATTTCAAAACCGGCTTTGGTAGATCCTTTTTCTTCAACAACAAGTTAGGGGTTGGTTCAACTGGTTTTGAAACCAAATTTTTGTCACCCTCTCCGATAGCAAAGCGATAAAAGCACCCATTTCGGAACCAAGTGTTTCAACTAGACTTTTGAAAAAGACACATTCAGTTTGTCCACTACTGAAAATCTTGAAACGAAAGCCAGAATATTTTCAAAGAAACGTGTTTTTGTTGAACCATTTTTAATTTAAAACATTATCATGTACATCGATGTGTTACCACGTCTTGTCAAAGCTTATAATCAATGGTACGATCGACGTATAGGATGTGCCTACTGAAAGCGAAGTGATAGCGTTTGATTAATTGCTTGGAATGTCACCAACATACCGAAGAAGCAAATGGCGTTCAAGACTGGAGATTGAATTCGCATTAGAAAAACCCAGTTCATTTTCGACAAAGGTTACTACCTAACTGGACAACTGAATTATTTCGTATTACTGGTCAAGTACTTCGACATGATCCTTATGTTTATAATTTGGATTACATGAACAAAGAGTTTTAATAGGAACTTATTATTTGACTAAGTTACAACGGGTAACCAAAGAAGAAGACGCGTACGATATCGAACGTTCTCTTCATCAAAGAACAGGTCAAGTGGGTGCAACAATGATCGATTGTGCAAGGTTTTTCACTGCCCTGTAGAATGGAATGAAAAACTCAGCTATCTGATTGCGAGTTCTAATCATCGAATATCACGTCTTGGGAACCACATCCTCGTCATTATTCTGGCTTGCTCTTTTCAAAGTAGATTCTGCCATCGCTATTTACGTGAAAAGGGGAAATATGTATTACGTTCACAGTGAATTTGTAATTATTATATGCTCATTTTTCCCCGTTAACTTTACATTGTGAGACTCGTTCAGTATTACCCGATACTGAACTCGCGCGACAATACACATATAGCATTCACGCGCATAAAGGAACTACTTTCTATTGTAAACAAACAATGGACGCAGACGCGAGCACTTTTGATTTGTACACAAATAATGTACACTCGCGTAAGAGGCTCTTTACGTTGTGGTTGTTTAAATTTGTTTCTGAATGAACTAAAACAGATGTTTCGTGGACTGCCACATACCAGCTGTTTGGCACATTCCGCGTTGATGCAATGTTACGGATTTAGGCTAGCTACAGTATATAACAGACGCAAGATAAGGTCCTTACAAATAACATACAAGTGACAAGTATACTCTCTTCTTTAGCTGGTGATAAGAATGGCAAAATAAAATATACTTACAGTTTTACATCCTGAATTTCCTCAAAATGTATTTTCTTAATTCTGCAAATCCGAATTACATGAGCCATGTTATAGGTTTTCAATCTGGATTACACATTTCGAAATTGTGCTGTAATTTCGATGATAAGTGCAATTGCATCCTCTTTACTGCACTCAAAATGAAATAAGCATTAAATTCCATAGCGTCTTTTTGATAATTGCAATTGAAAGACTTCATATTTTGCCCACATTATCATTTCAAATATTTAATGACAGAAACAGAAACACATTTGCAGATGTCAACATGCTTCTCCCTAGCTTATTAAATCTCATGTATTTCATGTGGAGTTGTCACATAAAATCCAGTCCATAATCGCGAAATTTCCTAGAATCGAGAAAAATACCAAAATATATTCATTCCAGATCAAATGGAAAAGTTGTTGCAATGCACATTCATTCACAATATGACTCCAAATTTCAATTTTGACTAGACACGCCATTTTCTTTCGAAAGTTATGTCGAGCGCGCGACTAAGTTCAAATTTATCTGGGCGGAGTTATGTGCGCAGTAATAATGTTGATTTGTGTAATGATGAATATAAGGTTGTGTATTTAGTTTGGAATGCGGCATACATTCATTTACGTTGTTTATTGTAGTGTATTTTGTTTATATAATTAAACCTTAGGTAGAATAAAAAAAATGAGCATATAATAAAAAGGTTACTGCATTTGTATAGGAAAATATGAACTCGTTTTGTCCCAAGTTCGTGCAGTATTCCATCCCAAAATTCGTTCATATTTTCCCATACAAATGCAGTAACCTATAAATCCTAAATATCTCCCTGGCCGTAAATCGATTTTAACGGTGACACTATTAGCATTTAAGGAGATTGTTGACAAAATATTCTAAGCTCGAAAGGAAAATGAACGGTGTAACTACATTCTCCAAAACAATTCCCCACTGAATTGGAAAAACGTTATTTCTTGTGTATCAAAGAGTAGCTCGACGATGAGGACATGGTTTAGAAGATCTAATAAAATCTGCTTTTCACCATCTTAAAAATGGTGATGACTTTGGTGCAAGGAAAAGAACTAGCCATAACGTCCTCATCGACAGATAAATCCAAATGAACCTTTGATGACAACAGGAAAACTGTGTTGCTTCAAACTGGAATGCTGACCTTATGGGTCACTGGGACATCTCTATTAATTCGCTTCAAACTTTTGGCCAAGGCAAGGAGGAGGCCTAACGAGACGTCCAAACCCCACCATCTCTCATAAGAGGAGGCCTAACGAGACGTCCAAACCCCACCATCTCTCATAAGAGGAGGCCTAACGAGACGTCCAAACCCCACCATCTCTCATAAGCCCGTCCAGAAAAAAGAATAGGATAAATAAAAAGCAGGAGCAGCCAAGGAATTTTATGTTTTTAATTATTAAGTAAAAAGATTATAAATAATGCGTGGAAACTCTTGTTAATGTTACAAGCCAGAACTCGATCTGTTTACCATCCTACTCGCGGTGATTATGATGCTACTAGAATCCCAGTGGGTACAATTTCATCCTGTGTTGTCTTTGACTACCTCAACTTCAATCTAATTCAAAAATAAAGGACAAGAAATAGCAGAACAAATGGAAGATTACATCAATCTGAAAAAGAGTCAGTTTTACCTGAAATTTTAAGTTCTCGATGAGAACAACAATAAGCCAAGGGAAGATGCCAGAGGGGCTTCATTCAACAATTTCATACATTTATTGTTCAGCGAAGAGGATTTATATTTTAATAACAAACTAGTCAGCATCAGCATGGATACGTACCTTTACCCGGTGTGCATAGAAAATATATTGATGTACGGAGTAGCTAAGAACACGTCTAGATGATTCTCTAGCATAGAAACCTGAGTGGGAAGTGACATGCGTCAAAACTTTGAGCAGAATGATTTTCAAAGTATCCGATACTACGAGCAGAAGTGAAAACGTTCACCATTGCTTCTTGACTCCGATCCAAGTTCAAACGTCATGTTATCCCAAAACAGCTACCCAAGTGTTTGCTCACAGAAATCGTCAGCAATGCATCGATCGAAATCCTTTCGAGTTCCAACACTTCAACGTATCCAAATAGAAGTGACTTGAGATGACGTAATGTAGTGTACCAGCTTTTAAACCTACCTTTGCCCACAAAACAATATTTGATATCTTATTCGACTTTGTTTAAAGCCACAGGACAGCTGGACACCAATATCAGCCACTATATTTCGTACGACGATTGTGCAGGAGAATAAGCTATGTATGCTTGTTTTGTTTTTCAATCCATATTGAATTAATTTATTTTTGTGCTCCTGTATGGGCAGATTGTTCATGTTCTACATTACGCGGTAAAATGTCGGTTGAAACAATTCACTTAGATTGTTCACGGGTTATGCTAGATGCTGTAATGCAGCGGGAACATTAATGTCAGCAGCATAGTAAAAAGTTGGTCCTGAAAAAACGGGTACATTTTTAAATGACCTTGCGCAGCTTTTCTGTTATTTGAGTTGCGCAGACGATGGTTTCTCCTCGAAGAAAGAATAGCTCCCATCAGAGGAAGGGAAATTTGTCTGCAAATTATGATATGTGAAAAAGAAGAGAGCCCATTTGTAAACCTAGCCGGTATTTTCAAGTAGCCGCCTCTTATTATACAACCGAACAGAGCCGTCTAATGATTTTAGCACATGAATGATAGATTGCAGGTGATTATAAAATGATTTACATAAAATGAAAGGGCGTGATGGCAGATCATAGCTGATATATTAATTCTAGATAACATTGTTGATTTAACACTAAGAGTGTGACGATACTTTTATACTGAATTTGCACAACAATGAAGGCGAATAATGACAACAGATTCTAAGATACATTGATTTTACAACACAAAAAAAAACGAGAGTGATCTTGCAATTAGACAGGCAGAATTACTTATATATTATAGCATGGAAAGAGCAT
The DNA here is from genome assembly GCA_028554795.2 of Sinohyriopsis cumingii. NCBI lineage: Eukaryota > Metazoa > Mollusca > Bivalvia > Unionida > Unionidae > Sinohyriopsis > Sinohyriopsis cumingii. Next base: position 48,654,499 of record CM068834.1, read on the forward strand.
TACAATCTGAATTAAATATATGAGCAAGAAGACAAGATCCGGAAAATTTCGCTAGATTCTGAACGCATTAACCAGCTAAGGAATTTGCATGCGGGTTTTGAACGCACATCGCTTTCTTGTTAGGTGTTTGCATGATATCACACAGAGATACGTCATTATTGTTTGTGTCTCTGGCAACAGGTCGGATAATCGCATCGAGAACTTCGAAGCTGTATATTAATATATAGTCAGTTTGGAAAACATAAGAAAGCATCGTTCTATATGAACAACAAATGCCGATTCTTACAAGGAAGAAAATGTTAGCTCTTCTTTTAAAGTTAAAAACCAGAACACGTTCTGTCTTGTTTTGTTGCAGAGCGATACAAAATAATCGTAGTCCCGAAGTTGCTGCTGCTGGTAGGAATGCCACTTTGTGCAGTCTGCATATTGTTTATTTGTTGGTGGTCACGTGTCTTTGTCTTGTTTTTGATATTTTCTATCTGAAGTGAACGTGCAATTAGAGAGCATACTGTTTTGTAAAATGGCAGCCGGGAGAACTCACCCAGTATACACTAATTTTGAAGCCAGCTCGCTAGGTGAGCTTAGAAATGTCAAACCCAGGCGTGTCATTGCAAATCCGGCAAACCAAAAATAAAAGGTTATATCGCGGTTGGCTTTTCAGGACTCTGCAATGCACCAAAGACTAATCGAGTGAATGTTGGGGTTTGAACCGAGACAATTGAATCCCAGCCAAGGGGTAAAATTACTCATATCCTCGTTAGGAGACAAATAATGTAACCCCACGACTGGGATTTCCTTGTCTTGGCGCAAACACATACATAGATTAGTTTTCTCACACAATTTGTACAAACTAAATTAAAATAACCCTACAAACTTGCAATTTAGCTAGCAGATTCAAAACACAGTATTCATCATGTACTATTATTGCTTCTCACCCTATATAAAGGTGATCAGGTTTTGCACACTTTTATGAAAATCTCAACAATTACCTTAGTGGAATCTAGCTATATATGCCACTCTTAGAAAATGAAAACAAAATCAGGAAACGTTATAATCATTGTGTGTTGGAATTATTGCGCAATAAGCGTGCTTTTATTTTTAGAGATATATGTATTGCGCAATAAGACGAAGATTGTGTTAATGAGGTAATGGGGTGACCGGTCCTACGCATGAGAAAATAGAAAAATAAAATCACTTGATATTATTACTGTATTATCGTCTTTAATCGATGGCTATCATATGAAACTGACAATAAATAATCAATAAATCGTACACGGTTAAGTTTCAACTTTCATCAGTTCTAATTTTATAAAACATTCTATGGCAGACAAGGGTACCATAATGTGCAGTACAATATGCATACAGGGTACAGTTCTAACGAAGTGTGACATCAGGAAATTTCTAATTCATGGCTTTTTGTAAATTAATATTGTCTGTGCTGGAAATATGGCTAGTGTTGCTATCACTAGAGCAATGATACGCAACATGGAAATCCTTTTGTGGAATAGCATATGAACTGATGAATGAGCCAAGTCTGGTTGGTAAGTACAGGACTTTACATATGCAATCTCGTTATTATATTTGATACAAATGGGGTGAATTATGGCTGCTCGACAAAGTTAGAACCCACCAGCCTGACATAACACTTTTTCGGTTTTATGCCGGGTTAGCAGTAGCACATCAAAGGGCTTGGTTTTGTGCGGCCAGTGTGTCTCGAGTATCAAATAGCTCGGCGTGTGTGTGTGTGTGTGTGTGTGTGTGTGAAAATTGTTTGCATGGTGGTATCAAAGTTGGAGAGACCTTAAGTTGCTTTATGAGTGAACTTCTTTTTGTTATGTATATATTGTTGTTGTTGTTGGGTTTTATAAGATCTCCAACTGGCACAGCAAATAACATCAAGGGTTTCTTTTTAAAAGTAGTTACTTGCGTGTTGACAACATGACTGAGACGAGAGGGTTGAGATAACCAGACTGAAATAGAAAAATTAAAGTCGAGAATAATACAATATGGATTTGGTACCTAGACAAGGGAATCCCATTCAAAGGGTTACATTATTTCTCTCACCAAAATGACCGAAGACGTAATATAACCCACTGACTGAGATTCCCTTGTCGCGGTGCAAACCCCAACATAGATTATATTAGTCGCGTCTCGATAGTTCGATATTGATACGTTTTGTAATACTATCAACAGGTTTCCAAATACTGAACAAGCTTGAAAGAAAATCGTGTATCACAGATGTTCCTTTGGTTGTGTTACAATCAATATACGCCTTCCATGAAGCTTCCTGACTTAATTTAAGCAAGCAGTGCATTTTTATAGCCTCATTCCTAACTCTAGGCACTGTCTCAGATTTTTGTGTGGATTTCGCAGCGCGGTTTCCCAGATAGGTTTGGGATCAACTTAGGCATCCTGGAAATGCCACCGCTAAGTTTGTATTGAGCGCTGCAGAATATTGACACGGCATATTATCGTCTACGGTCGTAGTTTCTGTAGCCAGCGCATAATTATTATACATGTCATGTATTTCAGTGGGATATTCTCAATCCACCTCAGGAACGTATCCTGTGTCATTTTCGCTCCATAATAATGGTTCCATTTAATATTCTGTCGCCATCCAAGCAAAGTCGCCCATGTAAGCATCTCCAGCTTAATTTGTGTTAACTTTAAGACAGTATCCCCATGATGACCCTTGGGATCAATAATATGAAGCAGCATCCAAGCTGTAATACGACATACAAATGGTCAAAAAATGTTTCAGACATTTCCCGTTATGAATTTCAGATCCTAATAATCACCAACACATTTTATGTCAAATTTATTCTACGCATTTGCCGCATGGGCCAAGACTTTATCAGAAATATCAGCTGTAGAAGTCTTCTTTTGCTGGCAATGTAGTCTTATCGAAATATTCCAGTGATCTCACATAGGATTATGCATAAATTCCGTTCCAAGTGATCACACTAAGCTTGTCGCCAGCAAATTCTTTTCAGTTTTAACTGAATATTTGTTTGTGTTAGACTAGCTTTTTAAGAGAAGCGTTCATGAAATGCAAGATGCCCATAAAATGCACGTCACATTGAGATGAAGATAAATATGTTTATGAGTTCTTTGGTATGCACGTTATTTTCTTCTTTAATTTTCGAAAACTTTTTACTATGAGTCGTAGCGGCTGAGATTATGAAACAATACTGGAATACAATCGCAGATTACATTTATTATGAGCAGCACCATGATAGCGGCCAATGAAATGATAATGATTCTGGCTGCTATAAAACCCAATAAGGCATACAATTATCTCTGTCGTTCGTTTTTGCACGTGGAGTACGTATCACACAGCTAACGTCTCCTAGCAAGCTCTGTATAAAATATTCGTCACAGTTTCTTCTGCAGTATACATTTTCTTGCTTGTTAAGCTTATTGAAAAAGGCAGACAAGTTTGTAAGCGTAGCCACAGGGAACATGCGCTTCATATTTTTAAGTGAAAGATTTATATGGGCTGCAAACTGCACCTGCCATAGGAACAAGCAGTGATTCAAAATCGTCACAGATGAAAGCGCACCCTACTCATACACGAGAGACGTTTTCAAATTTCTATATATTATTAGTTTTGTCTGACGTGATAACTTTTAAATGTTCGAATAATCTCTACCGTCATCATTAAGACGTTCGTCGTTTAAAAGATACCGTGAAGACACTTTCTGCGATCAAATATTATTCAAGTTTGATTGTTGTTTTGGCCACCCATCAATCCTGAGAATTTTTTTAATCCATCAGTCTTTCATGCTCTCAAAAGCAAGTCACCCTTGCCTTCAGATGCAGCGAAGGATTATATGGAAGATAATTTGCCACGTAACTATAGCTTAAAATATTCCCCGAAATCCCTAAAGGTTTGCACGTCATTCACTTGCACAGGAGATGTTATACCAGTAAAATTCAGAATATTACGTTTCTAGATTCTTGGTTGAAGAGAATTCACAACTTAATTATACACAAATTAATGGGCTTCACCCCTTGTCTTAGCTACATTACTTTGCTAATTGCCGATTCACTGACTTACATTTCCGGACATAGAAAAATCAATCCTCAGCATAAATAATTTTTAAAAATCATTTAAGACAGATAACTTACATAGTCACGCAGTTTGTGTCAGAAGTAAAGCATGAAATCTTACAATAACGGATTTTTATTGCATACGCAAATAATGAATCCAAACTCATTCATAGAACGAAATAGTGTAAGGCAGTCTTACAATACATCAATCATATAACATGCACGATTATTTATGCACTCAAGGAAAATTTGAAGCGTGAAGTTTAAAACCAATGAATTCATCAAATAATTGCAAACGTACAACAGTGAACATACATTGAATGCAACTGAGACTAACCTTGCCATTCTGAACACCCGCTCTCTTATCATCAGATAATTTCCTCTGTCTCTTCTCTGGGTGGAAGTCTCTTAAATGTACAGTCCCCCTTGTCCCTTGGATGATTTATTTAACAAGAAGAGAAATTTCTACTGATCTTGGAGCCCCTCTGAGTTTCACTGCAGAAAAACATTGACTGACTAATATCGCGAGGGAGATTATATTTAAACCCCGAATGCCCTCTGGGAACACACACACTCGGTTAACTTAGCTAATCAGGACTACTTCTTTAACCGCCAAAACATTGTATCACTCCCATAGATGTTATAATAATCCTGTTTAATCCGTTTTTATTAAAGACTGAAAAATATCGTTTTATGACACCTGCTTCAAGTGGCCCTACTGCTTGCTAAATTTGTTTCCTGGTTCGTCTCAACTGCTATAATTTTACCTCTATCGAGCTTACATTAACATTGCACACGTAACTGAGTCTAACCGTTAATTAGCGAGTCCCAATTAAAATTCAACTCATGTCAAAATCGAGCAATTTCGTGCCTCGCATTCAACAATTTATGCCGAATCTAACTCATACCTCAAAATTTATGTTTACTTGTCACGCTGATCCCGATAGAATGCACTGTGAAATGATTTCTACAACATTTTGTACCTACGCCCTTTCACTAGTGATCAAGATTTCATACAATGTGATTCGAATATATTATACAGTATTATTGCAAAGGATCAAGGATAGCAACTAAATTCGTATATGTATATGGCTGAAATCCTGAGCGAATAAAAACTTCAAAACTTGCTGAGACCTATTACCTAATCTCAAGGTATTTTATGCGTTTAGAGGTTAATAATAATTAACTTTACTGCAGCCATTAAAATCAGAAGTACATTCAGGAAATCGAGTCTTCACCGAGATACCACAACATGTCTTCTTTACTGATCCTCCAAAGACTAATAATCAACTCAACAAAAAAAACTTCAAAGACCGAGTGTCTGACAGCAGCTTTTTGAAAAGGTCCTCAGGGTCAAAAATGGATTTGGGGAAAACTTTCTAACTCAGCACTTGCGGTTTAGAATTCTTAATCTGTAAGAAAACATATTTGCATAATATGAAAGATTTCATAAAGTTCAAACAGATTAGAAGCCACCTCGGAAAAGAACAGCCAAATAACCCACTGCATGTTATCAATTATATCATAAACTAGCTTTCTGCTTATATAAATTGTGCCGATATTATTGTTGACAGCAAGTTGGTCAGCGTTAAGTACAGCTGGCACGGGCGTTTTTCCTAAATCCATTTTTTCTGAATATATATATATGTCTACGAAATCGAGCGCTAACTGCTTTCAGAAAGTTGGAGTTGGAGATTAAAATAACAAAGCTATGTGCAAGTACACTTAAATCACGTACTCAAAAATTCGAAATCATTTTACATGTCAGATTTGTTGAACAACTCAACTCGTGTAAACATCGTGGTCGAACTAAGCAGCACATGTGTTTGTAAGTAAAAAAATAATGTTTACCAAAATATATAAGCACAGAAGCTTTCAAAATAAAAGCGTTCACACTGAAGCTGAAATACCGGTGAGACAGTCAATGCTACCTGAATTAAAATATGGTCCTGTTGATATTTGTCTTGACAAAATCATACAACGACTATTTGCTGCCAAGTTTATTTTATTTTCCTAGTATGCATCTGGGTCATTCCGGCGTCATAGCGACATGTGAGTAAAACTCAAAATGGTCCAGATCTTCATTTGACACCAGATAAATTATTTTGAGACCGTCCTTAACGAACTTGTAGGTGCTATTTAACGATCTGATTTAGTGTATGATCAAGCTGACGTCGTTTGCATTCCAGTCTATGGGAAATTTAACTTAGCGTTATATGCGTACTCGTAGACATCCGTTATCCTGACTGAGTCAAAGTCGTATATTATATTACTATTGATATTTCAGTCTCTTTTCTTTTACAACCAGAAAACGTGGCCAGCCCAGAGCCGCCTACTAGTGTTGGCATAATCGAGTACCATTCTGCTAAATCCTATGTGATCTAACAAATTTCTTTAAGATAACGTTCAGATCCATTCTTCTGTACAATACGGTCTCTTAAATTCGAGAGAAAAAAAATAATCACAATCATCATCCGCGTACAACTATCATCCACCATATGTATTCTTATTTGTGTAAGATCATCCTATGATCACAAGCGAACATTATTATTCTGCTAGCACAAATCAGAGGGCTCTACCAAGACCTATAGTGCTATGCGGCTACTTGAAAACACCTGTTTAGTTTCCACATTGGCTCTTCGATCGTTTTCCTTCTACACAATTTGTTGACAAAATTTCTTTCCTCTGATGTGAGATCATGGCGATCTTATAATTCTCCGAGAAAAGCAATCATAGTCTGCGCTCTAAAAAAATTTAAGAAAAGGCGAGGCGAGACCATGTGGCAACGTGTTCGTGTTTTCATAGCCTGATTTTAAAAACATACTATTGTAAATACCTTTGCTTTTTGCTTAGAAAACGAATGTACTGATTAAGAAGTAAAATAGCTAGTAGTAATTACAAAAATCATCAACGATTGATCCTTGAAGCAAATTAATGTCTTAACATTGTTTTGTAATTAATTGTTTCTTCTGTGAAATCTCTACTTTTTTGCCTATGGACTTAAGTCTGTGATAAAGTGGTTGTTGATGTCGTTGGAATTTTTAGTAGTGGTAGTAGTAGTAGTAGTAGTCCTGTAAAATCGGGACAACATTGTAAATAGAAGTTCAGTTTGCAGTAGCTGTCGCAAATACAGCAAAGATCATTTTGTATGCAGACTTTTGACAATACTCTGGAAATTAACGATTTGAGAGAAATGATCCTAGACTACTGAAAAAAGATGTAACAGGAAACACCTATGGAAATTTGATGAGGATTTTAAACAAAAATACAATCATATTGTCAAGATGGCCAGAACAAAAACAACATTTAGTCTCCTGTTTGGTTGGTGGCATGGTTGAAAACATTACAGGTCTGACCAGAGAACATTGGCATGGATGCCCAATCGACTATCACAGTCAAAAACAGCACGACGAATGTTTCTGGTACGAACTCTCACCTCAGAAGAGGCAAATTTGAAAAAGTGATATAACGGTTTCATGACTATTTCTTACATGCAGTTACTTCTCTGGAGACCAAACGCATAGAAGCTATGTTGCATCAGAGTACAGAGACCATCCGCTGTTCATCGACTTACCTGACAAAACCATTCACTACCTGTCATAAGAAGAAATTATCATAACAAAAACAATAAACGAAAAAAAATGGATAGCTTGACCTTCAAGACCTTCTGGTTCCCAATTCGTACATAGCTTCTTGGAATCCTGTGTTGTGTGCAGAAGATTAACATACCCATCACAAATCTATTGATATTCAAGCCTACTGTTACAACTCTATGGTCATGAACTAAGTAAAGAAAAGAAGGAAAACCAATCCAATAATTTAATCATCAAAGATATAAAAACTTATAGTATTATGAATTGAATCCAAAATAATCCTAAAAGGTTATATTCAAATGCAAATGAATCGAATGTTCCGGATGAATTTCGGATCCTCAAATGTACGAATCACAATGTTATTGTCTAATATTCCTTGGAATAATTCACAATAGTCCCAGAATAATGTTCTAGTCCAATGAACACTTTGTAATTCCTATGGATAATCCTTTTAAAAAAACTGTCCCTCTCAAAGTATCTAGACAAAACATCTAACACATCTGTATACAGATTTTAACATACGAAGCAAAGAATCAGAACTTAGAATGAATTCAAAATAGGAATGAATCTGATTTCTCAGTTCTCTCCTCATATACACATTCATGATTCAGTTACAATTATATGTCGCAATACACCCTACATGATAGATCTTACTACTCAAGCTAATATTATAAAGTACCTAACCAATCCAATGGAAAATAACTAAGTTATGTTCAATGGGAAACAACTCTAAACTCGCACTCAGGTCTTATTATTAATAGTATTATTAATGGTCGTAAACACCTAAGTTAACAATTTTTATAGATCAATGCATTCTGCACTTTAAATATCTTAAAATTATATGCATTCTACACTTTAAATATCTTAAAATTATATGCATTCTACACTTTAAATATCTTAAAATAGAATTTTAAACAGGTGTAACAAAATTAACTATCAAATACTTTGATCAGTGATGATCATTACAGTTTATAGTCATGAATAAATACTATACATACAATGGACGAAATCATGTGCCAAAAGTTACAAAATATTTAGATGTATATATATATGTGTGTGTGTGTGTGTGTGTATGCATGTGTGCGTGCGTGCGTACGTACACACACACACATACATACATACATACATACATACATACATGTTCTCATTCTATCTCAGAAAAACCAACTGTCACTGATGTGTAAATCCCTATGAGGTAATTGTAATTTCACTATCTTTTGATACCGTTTAACATCGTTAACTCTGCTTTCTTAGATATTTTGTCATTCTCTTGAATACTTGTATTTCTCTAGCATAAGTAACTAATTCTGATCACTCTAGCTTGCCGTTATCCTCTCAGTTCTCTTTATTCTCAATCGGAATACCGTACAATATGGACAAATGTAGAGATATAAATTGAGCTATATTAAGGCTGCGGAAATACGTCTAACCTATAGCAATCCCATGCCGCCAATAGTTTCTTAATGACCATTTTGGAAAGAGCATTTCCAGGACAGGAAGGATTCTTCGACTGTATGTCATACATACCAGATGAGTATCCGCTTCTGAAAATTAATTTCTATTACCGTCTGCAGCCTGATATAAAATACAGTTGGCAAAATAGACTGTATCAGAAAAATTACAAACTTCAGTGTTATACACCAGTCTATATATGCATCTGGCTATCTGGCTAGCTATCTAGCTATCTAGCTAGCAATGAAGCTATTTTAAGCCCACGTCTTCCACTGAATTGCTGAAGGAATACAACTTTAAAGTTATTCTAAACAAAAAATTAATATTTTCACAATAATGAAACTGAGTGGTTAAAGTAGGTATTATCAAGCCTTTGTTCTTTTTATAAGAACTGAATAACATCCTAACTAAATAAGTTAAAATAAAGCTAAGCTTATTCACCGAGGATTTTGTGGGTTTTTTATATTAATGTATTTATCAAAGCATATCAAAAAAATAAACTTAAATAAAAAAGTTCATTTTTTCTTGACAAATGAAAGTTTTATCATAGTGTTTTAAATGGTTTAAATAAGCTCTAAATAATATATTTATTCCATTTAAGAAACCATTCATATGCTAACTTCATAAATACAATTCTTATTTCTACTTCCAAATTTTGAAGATGAAAACATAAGTTTGCATTGTAGTCGTCAAAAGTTTGATAAATTATGTCTCTAAAATATCTTGAGGTAGTTAAAGGATCCTGATCAAAACGGTAGAAAATCTACTTTCACCGAATTCAAATTTAATTCAAATCATATCCAATTCGATCTACTTTGTCCTTTTGTACTTGTTACGTGTCAATTCGCAAGATACGTTTTGGCCGAAATGCTTCAAGATGTCATTTACATTTCAGTTAAAGCTAAAATTACCATCATGTGGTAATACAAAAATCCTAATTTCATTCATGTTGACGTTATCATTATAGGTTCAAAGTCTAAAAGTTAAAATAAGTACACAATTTATGTCATAGATTCTTAACTAATTATGCTATAGAATCGTAACATTCCTATGCCGGCATTTACTCAATAAATCAATAATCACCTGCCAAGAACGGTTGAAAATTTTCACATGACCGAATCCAAAAGTATGAGCTAATATTAGTTAAATGGGACTCCAATGGGGTTTCGAAGCTGGAAACACTGTCCGCTCCAAATACCAAATGCAAAACAGCATATCTGGGGAATTGAACTGGATTGAATGCACATAACATCCTGTAAATAGTGTATATACTATTTTTGAAATTACTAAGGTAATATGTCGGCGGCGTACCAATTTCTTACAGCACCTTGATAATGTGTACATAGCTTTTATATACGTTGATTGATGGTGAAATATGTCTGCATACAAAAGACTACAAAGTTTAAATTTGTATGCTTGCAAACATAATTCAACAGTAATACAAACAAATGGATTAATTAAGGAAAGGATAAATCGAAAGAAATGAGAAAGATTTAGAATATATTGACTAGACTGACAATCGAACTAATTACTTAATTAGGATAAGAATGAAGTACCAATTTGGACGTATTGGACTAAAGTATACATACATACATACATACATACATACATACATACATACATACATAAATACATACATACATACATACATATATACATACATACATGCATAAATACATACATACATACATACATACATACATACATACATACAAATTAAAACCTATTTCTCTTACTTTTTCTTTATAATAATGATTTTAATCAGCATGACATGGAATTATATTGGAATACTTTAAATTACTTTAATGGAATTGAAAAGATTAAGACAAATACAAGATCACTTTCTCCCTGGGAATCACAGACACTCAGATGGTAGATTATTGGACTTGTAATCTTGCTTGAAAATAAGTATTCACTAACCATCGCTCACATTGCAAACGATGCCGAAAATAGCATATAGAATCAACAATCATCTAACTTTTGTTCCGTCATGTGAAGTAATTACACGTCTCCTCAATATTATTTATAAATAAGACAGCTTAGGAACCGCGTGTGCTAGAAGAAAATGAAAGAGACGAAGAAGATGATGAAGATGATTACTCAAAATTCTAAGAGCTTTTATTAAAATATCGTTTCAGCATAGTAATTGCATTAAAAAATATTTGCTCTCCTTTTCAAGTACCGTTTATTCAAGTTTACAGATGATTGGATATAACCATTACATTTCTGTCAGAAATAAAGCTTTGTTCAGCATTACATGTGTTTTGGATCGTGACGGCATTTAATTTAAGTGGATGTTTGAACAATTGTGGCAATTAAGAGAAAATAATAAACGTATTTTCAAAAAATATTACCTAAAAAGATCATGATATTTATGTTGTTTGTCACATGAATGAATGTCGTATAGGAGCCGCTGAGACTCAGAGGTTATTGTGCTGAGATCACGACTGACAAGGTATTGGTTCGATTCCAAATATCGAATCACAAAGATCTATGGACAGGAGCTAAAACCTGGACATCTAGAGCGGCCAGATTAAGCCGCTTCCAACCCTGAGAGATAAGGCCAGATTGAGACTGCTAACGGAAGATGTACTAAAGCCAGGGAATCCTGCCACAAGGGCGGACAACCCGGGACGTCCTAAGAACGTTCGGACAAGGGAGCCCCAGTCACACGAACCGTTTAGTTAGGACCAGTTTGAGAGATTGCTGAAAGGAATAGTTGTGCTAGCCAGGGAAACCTGCCATAAGGGCGAACAACCCGGGACGTCCTAAGAACGTCGGGACAAGGGAGCCCCAGTCACATGAATCGTTTAGTTAGGACCAGTTTGAGAGATTGCTGAAAGGTGTAGTTGTGCTAGCCTGGGAATCCTGCCACAAGGGCGGACAACCCGGGACGTCCTAAGAACGTCTGGACAAGAGAGCCCCAGTCACATGAACCGTTTAGTTAGGACTAGTTTGAGAGACTACTGAAAGGAGAAGTTGTGCTAGCCAAGAAACCCTGCTACAAGGACGGATAAACCCGGGATACCCTAAGAACGTCGGGACATGGGATCTACACAATTAAGACGCTGTTGGAGGGCGTACCTATGCAATGAAAACGCCATTAGAGGGCGTATGTTCAGTAAATAATTGTTCAGTGCCGAAGTGTCAGTGAACATAAAGTGCTCCTAAGAACTTTAAGAAAAGATAATATTTAAGAATATCTTAACTGCAGTTATTTATTTTCATATTATCGTACAACATATTTTTTAAATTCATCATAATCGTCTAATTAAATCATTTTACTTAATGGTGTGTGTTATCACTTTATCCTCCAAAAGTGGCATTCCAACCATCCATTCGTCCGTTCTGTGACACCGTTGCTGCCTCAAGGTACCAAACGAAACCAAATTATGATTTCCTAGCTTATTTTATTGCTGAAATCGTTTGATGTAGCCAAAGCCGTGAATGAAAATGCTATAAAGACAAAGCAAGAATAAAAATTTAGTATTAGTAACCCCTTTCTAATAGTATACTCTGTCAATAATCAATTGAAGTGTTCCCCAAATATATGGATACATAACGATGTCCACGAACGATGACTGTCTCGAAAAATGTGTGCAAGATGTTATTAAGTAAATAGTAAGCGAGTTAGCATCTGAGAAATGAGGTCAAGAGAAATCATGTCACGCAGAGTTCAAAAACTGTGATGCCCAGGTTGAAATTAGCGTGCACGTGAAGATGATAATAATAATAATAATAACAATGAGGACTTTGAATAGCGCCTAATCTTTAGAAGCTCTAAGCGCTTTACAACATTAGACAACACCTATAAGATAAAAAAAAATAATATTATTATTACAAACACAAACAACATGAAATTAGAAAAACATTAAAAAATAAAAAAACATGTTAAGAATATTTCAGGTAGGAAACATTATTAGGTCTTTAAGTTTGTTCTTGCAGTCGAAACAAGTGAGTTTTGAGAGCCCTCTTGAATGTGATCACTGTGTCTTTGTGTCTAAGCTCAGTGGGCAATTCATTCCACGTTGCTGGGCCCTGGTATGCAAAAGAACGCTGTCCATATGACTTTGTTTTCATAGTGGGAATAATGAGTATATGATTGTCAGAAGAGGAACGTAAGTATCTTGCTGGTGTGTACACATGGGTGAGGTCAGATAGGTATGCTGGAGTAGAGTCTGGCAGTGAAATGTAGCACAGAGAACAAATTTTGTGTTTGATTCTCGATCGAATTAATAGTCAGTGTAGGGTACAGAGCAGTGGGGAGGTGTGCTCTGATCGTGGTACTCTAAGTATGATTCGAGCAGCTGTGGTTTGAACTTTTTGAAGTTTCTGGAGTAGATATTGAGATGAACCAGACAGAATTGAGTTACAATAGTCCAGTCTTGAAAGTACAAATGAACACACAAGTGTTTTAGTGGCATCAACTGAAAGACATTTGCGAACTGAGCTGATGCATCTCAGCTCAAGATATGCAGCCTTGCACATGTTCATGCCATGTTGGTGCAGTGTGAGAGTACTGTCCAGAGTAACACCTAAGTAAATAAATGTACATCAATTACCTTTTCTTCCAGACTCCAGCAATAAACCTTGTTTGAGCTCATTGAGTAGATCTCTCTCATACTTTAATTTCACGAATAGCATTATGGGGCAAATGAAGGCACATGGGGAGCTAATATTACGCCTTAGATATGCATGTGGGGACATTTGGGAGCACAAAGAATGTTAACATTCAGGCTACATTGTTACAAGTTGTTAACCTGAAATGGTGTTACATGGTTAAAAGCTCCTAACCTCTAATAGCACACATGCTATCCAAAACGCTGTCTGTAGTTAACAGCTGCCTTAGAGGTTATCCGCCTATATTCTTGATTTATATAAGGACTTTAGCGGAGATTAAATTGAATTTTGTTATCAATTTGTAGAAATTTTAAAAAGAAGCTAATCAAATTATTGAAAATAATTAAAAGTAGAATCTTCAAAAATGTATTGGAATTCTTTTTTATATATATAAAAAAAGAATCAGAATTATATAACTTTTCCCAAATTTAGCAACCACCGTAAAATGACCTGATAAATTTGAAATTGAACAAAATAATACAAATTGTAAAAATGTTAAGTTTTAATACAATTTTTTCTTCCAGTCTTTGGGTCATTTCGAATGGGTTGTAAAAATAGTTGCTGTGAATGTCATTTGAGTGCAGTGCTATGGTCTTGTTTCCACCCAGAATAGTAAATAAACTGGAAGAAAATCTGACATGCAGCGTTTTGACGTCAGTAAAAACAAGCATCTGAAGACCATCAACAATTGTAATGGCACTCGATCTGTACATTAAGACGAGCTTTCTCCAGTGCTGTACCAAACTGATCGTTGAAAAATTGTATTGACGAAATTCTGATTATTCAGGTAATATCTTGTAAGGATCATTGAAATAATATCTTGTAGGGATCATTGAAATAATATTCTGCCTGTAAGGATCATTGAAATAATATCCTGTATGAATCATTCAAATAATATCTTGTAGGGATCATTGAAATTATATCCTGCCTGCAAGGATCATTGAAATAATATTGTGCCTGTAAGGTTCATTGAAATAAAATCCTGCCTGTAAGGATCATTGAAATAATGTCCTGTAGGGATCATTGAAATAATATTCTGCCTGTAAGGATCATTGAAATAATATCCTGTAGGAATCGTTGAAATAATATCCTGCATGTAGGAATTATTGAAATGATATCCTGTAGGAATCTTTGAAATAATGTTCTGTACGAATCGTTCAAATTATATCCTGCATTGATCATTGAAATAATATCGTGCCTGTAAGGATCATTGAAATAATATCCTGCCTGTAAGGATCGTTGAAATAATATCCTGCCTGTAAAGGTGATTGAAATAATATCCTGCCTGTAAGAATCATTGAAATAATATTCTGTAGGAATCATTCAAATAATATCTTGTAGGGATCATTGAAATTATATCCTGCCTGTAAGGATCATTGAAATAATATCCTGTATGAATCATCCAAATATCTTGTAGGGATCATTGAAATAATATCCTGCCTGTAAGGATCATTGAAATAATATCCTGTATGAATCATTCAAATAATATCTTGTAGGGATCATTGAAATTATATCCTGCCTGTAAGGATCATTGAAATAATATCCTGCCTGTAAGGATCATTGAAATAATATCCTGTATGAATGATTCAAATAATATCTTGTGGGGATCATTGAAATAATATCCTGTCTGCAAGGATCATTGAAATAATATCCGGTAGGAATCATTGAAATAATATCCTATAGGAATCATTCAATTAATATCCTGGAGGAATCATTCAAATAATATCCTGTATTGATCATTGAAATAATATCATGTAGGGGCCATTTAATAATATCATGTAGGGCTCATTTAAACAATATCCTGCAGGGATTCTCCTAGCATAGATGTTAAATTAAGATCTTGATGGTGATGGTATTTTGGATTCATAAATGAGAGGATACTTTTGTCAAAGTATTTTTTAACTTGCTTGCTGAATATTTCGACTAGGACAGTGGATGGATACCCAACCATATTCCAGATTTTATTAGAACGAATTATAAAGCTACCAAAGCAATTTCCCATAAACATCGTGATCCAGTTATGTGGCTCGAGGTAATTTGGCTGTGAAACAACAATGTGATATTGGGAAACACGTCTATGGAACGTCCACTTGGTCATGTTAAATAAAATTGATTATTCATAGGTCGATGGTTATGATCTCTAAAACAGCCGCTCTTTATCAAAGGATGATTTTAAAAAGAGGACTGCTGCTGCTATGATTGGAATAGTTGTTGTGGTGATTAGAGCTGGCGATGTTTTCCTTCATTACTTGTTCTTCGATCAAGAATGCTTTCGATATCGTACACGTCGTCTCGTTTGCTAGTCCAACGTTCTAACTCATCTAATAACATGTTCGTTTTAACACTTGTCCCTTCATATATTTCCTTATATGGTTTTGTTTCTCCTTTCCAAACAAAATCCTCCGTGCTAAAACGGCGATGATGTCGTTGAAAAAAAATTGTATTGTTTACACAAACTATACCCACAAATATACTTAAATACCGTCACACAAGACGTTTTAATTATAATGGACGCGTTGGTTTCTGTTTCATGTGGCAATCATTTGCTTACTAACTGTTTTCCAGGAGATCTGAGCAGTACTGGAAAGGATTGTGTATGTCTATGCCTTTTTCATTACTTGGACTTCAACCATATGTAGATTTGTGGTTATATTGTGTGTACGTACTATTAACGTTAGAACTATAGCTAGACAGAATATCCTTTTCTTAACAAGTACAGCCCCTTCATGGACGATGCATAACACGTTTCCCTTCATCTTCTTTAATGTCTATAAAAGACTAGTTTTTACTTTCTATCTCTGTTAATCTTTGGACTGGCACTAAAATATTAGATTTATAGCACTATCGCCCTAATGAAATTAAAACTGAATGATGATTTATTCCCCCATGAATACAAAGTGAAAATTCAAAGGATCCTTCAGTATTATCAATGAAAACCAAAACAATCCTGAAAGTTTTATCACTGGTCCAAAACTATAGTGTTCCAAATAGATTCCAGAATTGTATGCGATGATGGGTCAATAGACTTAGATAAGCTGATATGTATGTATACATATATATATATATATATATATATATATATATATATATATATATATATATATATATATATATATATATATATATATATATATATATATATATATATATGTGTGTGTGTGTGTGTGTGTGTGTGTGTGTGTGTGTGTGTGTGTGTATGTGTTACAGCGAAACCGTCATTACGGTGACAGTTCATTGTCACTGGGTGGTCATTGTGGCGACAGTAGCATTAGGGTGACAAAATCGGTGTCACCCTAATGTGTACTATTCTTATGTAGCTTAGCTTGCTGACTGATTCACTTACAGAATTGTATACATGTATCACAATATCATCGGTAACTAGTATTTAGAAATTTTGATGCAAGATATACACGATTTTATTAAATATTGTTATGCAAAAATTTAACCGTGTGTTAAGGTTGTGTTTTCTCCCACCGTCAGTGAATAACTATTAAGGCGACATTTCTAAAATTGCTTCCTATTTTTTCAAAGTTAATGAAAAATTTTGAGCAGATATATTGAATTGATTTAAGATAAAAGTATATTCTTTTCATTTCTTTTATCTCGAATCAAATTCCTTGTTAAGACATAACACACTCAACTTTTCGAAACGGGTTCGAAACAAAATCGAGCTGTAGTTAAAAATAGCGTTATCTTAAATTTGTGTTTGGTAAAGAATGCATAAACGGAACAAACTTAATAAATAAATCATAAAAATAATATAAAAAAGTATTATAGATCAATAGATTTATAAAATATTTATCAATGTTTTACACATTCAAATATTTTATTTTGTTCTTAATTTATATAACAACCAATGTTTCTCTTTCCGTAAAATGTAAATCCGTTGACCACTAGGACCTAGAAAGTACGAAGGACATACATGTAGAGAACGCTGGTTAGTATTGTTATATATTATTTGTGTAATAAATAACTTTGTTTTACTCATGAGATGAAGACTTATAATAAATAGCTCGTTGAAACTTTTAACGTAAAAAAGTATGCCTAAATTATTGAAAAGAGTCGCTAACTTAAGTAATCAAAGGCAAGGTTTGAAACTGGAAGTTGATCATAAAAGTTCATAATAATTCTACCAGAGTGCTACGGTATCACAGATCTTAAATTTAGCGATTGGTGAATACGTAAATAAAGACATCGACCTTCAAGATATTATATGTCTGTTTGGTGTTCTTTGCTCTATATTAACATACATTTCAGGGCCAGATCAGGTCAAGTGTTTGGGGGAGGAGGGTTTCCAAAATTTCAAAAGGGCTTTGACATTCCTCGAAAGGGCACCATAGCAAAAGTCTGTTTGCTGAAAGTGTGCATAATACCCAATAAATGTGCGCAAGAAGAAAACGATGATCAAATTTAAAGTGTCAAGTGACTGTATGTGTATGTACGCATTTTTAGCGGGTGGGGAGAAATCAGGACACCCCACACCCAGGGCCGGCGCTACCATATAGGCAAACTAGGCAGCCGCCTAGGGCGCTGATTTCAGGAGGCGCATTTCTCCAAATCAACGACAGTTTTGAAAAATAAACAAATAAATTTCAGTTTTATTGAGGGTCGTCTTTTATCCTGGTTTATTTCATACAGGGACAAATAATCGGGTAGATTCAGTCTGACCGAAACACCAGGCTGACCGGAACAAGCAAATTGAAGGAGTGAAAATCGCGCGTATACGAAACTTTTAGGACGTAATTACGTTCGCGTGTTTTTATAGGCCACGAGTTTTTTCCATGGAATCACGCGTATACGAAACCTTCAGTTTGCCGCCGGGGGGGGGGGAGGCAAATGGGGGGGGGAAGACAGCTTAAATTAGACGATTGTGGCATAACTTTACTATATAAGCTCACTTTCATATTTCTCTGACCACTGTACTGCCAAGACAGGGGTTCGTATCGTTGCTTACAATCTACCTGTCATACATACACTGTGTAGTTATTGTATAGTGCATGTATGACAGGTAAATTGTAAGCAACGATACGAGCCCCTGTGACTGCCATCTTGATTTCTTCTTCTCGCTGCAGCTCCTACAAAAAATTCTAATGGTGGCTGTTTTCTCCTGAATGAAAATGGTGCCAATTTTATGCCTGGTATTGTTGCTGGAGTGGCTAAGTTGACATATTCAAGAGTTAAAAGAAATGGTATTGTCTGGAAATTGTTTGCGCCAGTAGGATGCCAGTCATTTCAGTTTATGTATGTATACAGAAAGCAAGATATCTGTGTAAACAGTGTGTGTGTGATTTGGATTTTTACCGTAGCTTTAAAAAGAAATCAGTTATATCGCTACGATGTCTGCAGTGGGACAGTTTATACTGATGTCTAGCACTGGGGTATCATGCCACAGACATGTAGCATGATGTCCCACGCAGACACATTATCCTGACACCAGTCCGACCAGTCCTAACACTAACCTCTTAATGCTGAGCGCCAAGCGAGGTAGCTGTAAGTATCATTTTTGTAAGTCTTTGGTATGACTCGGCCGAGGATCGAACCCACGACCTCCCACATCCGAGGCGGACGCTCTAACTACTAGGCCACCAGAGCAGTCAAACAGATAAAACATAAAAAGGACAATTTAATTTTCACTCTGTCAATATCTCTACCTCTTTCTCCCTCCTGCCCCCCCCCCTCTCTCTCTATCTATCTATCTATCTATCTATATATATATATTTATAATGCTTTTATTCTTTAACAGTAGAGCGTCATTCTCATCAGCTGACTCATATTTATTTACTTGATGCAAGGAGGAAAACTGGTCATTTCTACCACAGACATTTATTGTAGTAGTAGCATGGAGTCACATATGCGATGAGCAGACCACGTAGCCCACGTGTCAGACCGCCAGCTTCCGAGAAGATATTTTGTATGGCGAGCTAGAACAAGGAAAACACTCCAAAAGAGGCCAGAGGAAACGCTACAAGGACACCTTGAAGAAATCATTAAAGGATTTTGGCATAAGCAATGACACATGGGAGCCGACTGCTCAGGACAAGGGCTTGTGGCGCTCCTTCATAGGAAAATGCTCTCTGCAGCTTGCGAGGTGAACATAACACCGCAGCAGAACAAGGGAGGCAGACTAGGCAAGCCCTAACCAACGACCCCACGATCTGCATTGCTGCCATCTTTTGTCCACACTGCCATAGAACGTTCAGGGCGCACATCGACCTCTTAAGCTACCTGCGCACCCACAAACCTGTCGATCCCCCTCAAACATTGGATGACAAAAGTGATTGACGAAGACCGTACTTGTCTAGTCCTATGTAATAGTCTGTAATTATTGCTATGTCAATGGATTATACACGGATGCTAATATAAACATGGGTCTCCATCAGTATGGTAATTAGAGACCAACACATCTGAGGATAGAAAGCCTCTGCATGTTAAAATTTTTCAGACATTAAATAATAAGAGAAAGAATACATTTATAAAGTTTCCAGTGGTAGAATTAAATTTGATGTATTAAGAGTGTATGATAAATTATTAACAGAGCAAAAGGGATTAAAAGTTTGAAGAACAAATATCAAAGTTGTGATCTAATCGTTCAAAGAGGTGTACTATTGTTATCTGCATTGCTTGTAAAGAATATAAGTAAGCTAGAAAGAAACAAGAGAGAATGAATGAAAATGTACAGCAAGTAATACTTACCGGCTAAACTCAATTACGACGAAAGAGAAATGAAAAGATAGAAAGAAAAATAAAAGAAAGAAAGAGAAATATTCGAGAATTTAACTTAGCAAGAGTAATAAACTTTTTATTTTACATTACAAATAATGTGACATGCTTGATCAGTGAACAATGAGAAACACTGAAAATATTTACGAAAATTGTGTTATGTTTTATTTTGTGAGTGTAGCCATGTATAAGATTTAACAGAAATATGGTATTTTTCAATTAGATCTAGATTACCTTGTAAAATGTACCTACTAAATCTGTGTGTGTGTGTGTGTGTGTGTGTGTGTGTGTGTGTGTGTGTGTGCAAAATGTACCTACTAAAGGTGTACAGTGGAGGACGAAAGGACCGGTTATCAATATTATTTACTTGATTTGTATGAAAAGGATGCACTGTCATGTTACTTTGTAAAGTTGAATATATATATATATATATATATATATATATATATATATATATATATATATATATATATATATATATATATATATATATATATAACATTATCAAAAAGGAAGGATAAGGACTTTGGCGTATTTATAACTGGAATTTTATATTCATGATTCTCCGGCGACATATTTGAGCTGAAAAATTTACGGTCTCTCAAGTCTGTGCAAACTTTGTCCGATATTTGCATTCCGTCGTATGAGATTAAACTGATGTAAAGAGTTTTATATGCAAAAAAAGGAAACATGGACCATTATACTAAAATACACATTAAATAAAGTTGCAGGCAATATCCTACTCTGTTAGAGGTCCAACTTATTTGAACACGACCCAGTTGTATAGCAGTAAATTAATACTTCATGCCGACTCAGCACACATAAATCTTAAAGTAAGAGCATACTATACATTTTACATTGCTATTTATAGCTGACAGACGTCTACAAATCATCGACACTTTGCGATTCAAGTAAAGACGGTCATTTTTCAAAACGATGCTGCGTACTTGTAATGTTTACTCGTCCTATAACAACCACGTTTTAAGTGGTTTATTACTCTATACAAGATTAAGTTGAAAGTACTCTTATATGAAGAAAAAGGAAATGTATAATTCATTTTTGTACAAGTTGTATAACTTCTCAAAAAGCAGTTCCTATTGAACGAAGAAAAAGCTCAGCATTTGATACTAAAATGTCAATCGGATATTTGAACAAAAAAATAAATGTTAATTTTTTCCCACAATAAAACTATTTTGCATTGAAAGTTTATACGCATCTACTTGCCTGCTAAATCTCTGTCGATTTGATCAACATATGATTTTGTTTTGTTTTTGTTTTACTTTTCTCTTTACTCATTTAATAATTACTGCAGGATTTAAAAAACTTTCTTGAAGCCATTGCATTACAATTATATATATATATATATATATATATATATATATATATATATATATATATATATATATATATATCTGTTATTAATATTATCATCATTATTACAACTAATCATGACACAAATCTTAACAACAAAGTTTCACGAAAAAGCGCCACGAATTTTCTTTACATAAATAGCTTCACATGTATATATTCTCATATTTTTCCGAACCTCTATCTCTGAACTGTTGTTTGACAAGCCAAAACTTGCTGCTACGCGACACTTAATGCAGCTTGATTGACATGTGAAACAATGCCCTCACGTGGAACCTAATGCAGCTTGATTGACATGTGAAACAATGCCCTCACGTGGAACCTAATGCAGCTTGATTGACATGTGAAACAATGCCCTCACGTGGAACCTAATGCAGCTTGATTGACATGTGAAACAATGCCCTCACGTGGAACCTAATGCAGCCTGTATGGAAATATCAATCATTGCTGCTTCCCGATACCTAATAAAGTCTGTATGGACATTGCAAACCTAAGTAATATAGAAAACCTAGGCCCTGGGCCATTTAATCTGTCTTATTCCGTTTAAATCAGACAATATATTCTCATCTGCTCTAAACAGTTTCCGATGATCAAGCACTTTGTTATCCTCAAATTTTTGTAATTGAAAACTCATAGCCACTGGTCCTCAAAATAGTTGTTATGACATCAATATAGACGAGTGCCTGCGCCACTGACCATCAAAATAACAGCTATTACTAAAATTACAGTATATCTTGGTGACGGATACAACGGAGAAAACAAACATGGAGACTGACAAATCAAATTAAACATCTCAACAAGATGTTAACAACTGTCATTTGAATTAATAAAATAAGAAATACATTTTAAAAAGTAAGCAAGTTATAACCGGCAGACAAACTAAACTGGGAGAAGAAAGGAAGAACAAAC
This sequence comes from Sinohyriopsis cumingii, assembly GCA_028554795.2. Classification (NCBI taxonomy): domain Eukaryota; kingdom Metazoa; phylum Mollusca; class Bivalvia; order Unionida; family Unionidae; genus Sinohyriopsis; species Sinohyriopsis cumingii. The sequence goes on from CM068834.1 coordinate 48,677,214, forward strand.
TTCCGGATTGCGACCATTAATATAAATGGGGTTAACGAAGAAAAATTAGGGAAATTATTAGAGGAAACTAAGGACTATGAAATAATAATGATACAAGAAACGCAAAATAATATAACAACGGAAATAAAAGCGAAATTTGAGTAACAAATGGATGTAATTTTAATCACTAGTGATAATCAAGACGATACTAGGGGTGGGGTAGCAACACTAATTCGAAACAATAAAGGTGTATCATGACAGCAACTACATGTAGGGTTTTTTAAGAACGTTTAATCCTTATAAAAATTAAAGACTAGCATTTTGTCGACGTTTACTTTCCCGCACAAAGAATTAAGAAAATATATTTATTTTGGAAAAAAACCTCATCACATATTTACAGGACATTACAATGGTGAATGTTATAATGTGAGGGAATTTTAACTGGGTGGAAGACGATGTAGATAGGAAAACATATTTAGCACCAAACGATAAATTACTTTGGGAGGATATGAAAGATTAAAAAAAACCCACAAACTATTTGATGCATATAGAAGATTAAACATTTTAAAGAAAGAATTTACGTATGAATATGGTGTATACCAAGATAGTAGGCTTGGGATACATAAAAGAGTTTAGAGTAACTGAATGTAAAATATAAGACCATAAAATGGTTAATAAAGAAATAATAATAGAGAAAAGGAAAACGTGGGGAGAGGCGAGGCAATGGAAATTAAATAAGAAAATATTAGGGGAAAAGGAATATGAATACATTATAACAGAAGGATTGAGGGGTTTTATAAAGGCAACCAAGATATTGAAAATGAATGGGATATCTAAAAATGGAAAATTAAAAAGAAAACTCTAAATTATTGTAAAACAGGAGAGAGAAAATAAATAAATGAGCAACAAGAACTTAAATTTTTTTAAGACTTGACAGAGATAGATCAGGAAAAACAAATAGCACAGAAACTTCTAAATGAGATTTTAGATGTAGCAAAATGATGGAGGATAATAAGAGGGGGGAAATTTTGCAATACTTTACAAAAAGGCAAAGGGGTTATATAAGAGGGAAGAATTGGGAAAGGGAGGGGGAGAGTAGGATCTGGAAAGTATAAGGGATTTAAATAATATTTATTCACCAAAAGATGATATATTGAAGTGTATACAAATACTATCAATATGTACATGAGGTAATGTCATCAGAACACAAAGACATGTATGATGATTTCATCTCAAATGAGGAAATAAAGAAATCAATTTCATCCCTGGCGAAAGGAAAATTGCCATGAATGCATGGGCTCGCCGCAGAATTCTAACAGATATTCCAAAAAGAAATAACGCCGATTTTAGAATCACTATATAATAACATATTTTTAGGAAAGGGAAAATTTTCTAACTCCTTGAGGGAGGGAATGATCACGATATTATACAAGGGAAAGGGAGATAGGGAAGACCTTAATCTGGTCAAAAGGGTGCCATGATACTCTTTGAACAAGAAAAAGCTTTCGACAGATTAGAACACAACAACATACAGCAGGTACTACAAACTATGGCTTCGGAAAAGAAAATCAGGAATGGGCCGAAATCTTGTACACTGGAATAAAAGCGACAGTACAGATAAACAGCAATCACGGAAGAATTTGAAATTCAAAGGTCAGTGAGGCAGGGATACCCACTGTCCATGCTATTATACGTAACAGCAATTGAGATCTGGGGTCACAAAATAAGAAACAACTCGAAAATAGAAGGTATATACATTCCAAATTTGAAACATGAGTATCGATGCTCCAATACGCAGATGATTTCACGAACTTTCTCAAGGATGCAAAATCTTTAAGCACCTGCAAAATGAATTTGAAACTTTCGGAAAATATTCAGACCACAAGATCAACCACGACAAACAGAAATTGTAAAGATAGGAAACTGGATGGGAATCACCCGGGATTACCACCTCACCTAATAAAAGATAAAGTCAAGGCTTTAGGAGTGACCCTTGGCCATAAAGCAAAAAATAGACAACTACAAATATATAGTATCAAAGATAAAAGATAATATAGATATATGGATGCTTACGCCACTATGTATAATGCGGCCAAGACATACATATAGGCCTATAGTAATACGAATTATATCATAAAATCCGTTGACCTGGAAATAAAAAACTGAATGAATTAGACAAAAAAATTGGAAAATTATATATTGAACAGCAAAACGCAAAATCTACCCACGGAAATGTTAGATAGGACGAATACTAGGGGGTGATTAAGTCTTTCCAATTCAATTATAGTTAATTAGCCAATATTTTAAATAGATTTGTAAAAAAAGAATTAACAAATCCGGAATTAGCATTGGAAGCTTTGTATACATACTGGCTGGGTTTTATCTTAGAAAACCGCCATGATATATATATATATATATATATATATATATATATATATATATATATATATATATATATATATATATATATATATATATATATAATATATATATAGAAACCACCTTTTACTAAAATACTTGAAATAGTTTTAAAATATATAGATAAAAAGGAACTATGAGGAACACAGAGAGACAGACAGGCAGACAGACAGAGACAGAGAGAAACATTCGAATGGATCGGGTGAAAACACTGAAAACTGAAGATATGTAGTATAACAAAACACTAGAGGATTAACTGGGAAAATGTGTGGAAGTCATGGGCGGGAAATAAAGTCCTTACAAGTTCAAAGTATGATATTTAAATTTGTACAGGATGTATGGTTTACGGGCGAAATGACTTTCAAACGCCACATAGTAAAGAAATACCCAAATGCCCAACAAAATACCATTCAATAGCTCAATGTGCGAATAATAAAGTAGAACGAATTAACTTCATAATGCAGATATGCAAGCAAGGGAGATACCGAAGAAATAATTTATTATATCTAGACAAAATATCTGATAAAGTATACAAAATATAACTGAGTATATTGTTAAAACAATGTTGAAGTATGGTCATGTAGTTAGGATTAAACAAATAAGTGCTTGACTAAAATAACATTTTTCCTGCACCCTTGTGGAAGATCACTGTGGGGGAATGGCCTCAGTTCATCGCCCCGCTTAGGGGGTGGTTCCAGCCCGTGCGCCGGCTGAGGCTCCTCTCTCACATTTCACAAGTACACAGGGATGCGAGAATGGAATTTTTAAATCTTTGACTTTCTTTCCTTTTTAACGGTATCTCCCTAAATTCTTCTTTTTATTTTGACTCATTAGCGTAATCTAACCTCGAAACGCAGATTACAAAACAAAAAGGGAAACCCATCAATCTAACACAACATTAACAATCTCTTTAGAGAGGTTCACCAGGCCTTTCAGACGGGGAACATGGAACCTGCGTACCGGAGGAAGTAATGAGCTTACATAGCACGAAATGAACAGGGCTTTGTAGTAGTTCATGAAAACCTCGGACGCAGCACATGGACAAACATATAAAAACATAAGGGATACACGAACACAACACTAACAAATAACAAACACATACACAAATAAACATACAGACGCAAAGGGAGAAATTTCTCCCCTTTTATTTTTTATTTTAATTTTGATTTTCGGCCTTTTTTCTATAGACTTCTTTTCAGCTTTATGAAAACTAGAGGCACCACAAGACCATGTCCTAAAATAAGGAGCAGCACAATTATCAAATAAAGTTAGTGTAACCCCTTATATCAGGCTAGGCAAATTGCCCTCGAATAATATTAAAAGAATGAGAGAGAAACTTAACATGCAAACAGAAAAATAAAGTTTAGGGTGTTCTTTGTATTTTGTACCTTTTGATAGAATACATAAACGTCTCTCATTCTTAAAGTCATTTAAAAGCAATAAAGAACCAAAAAGAACTCCAGAAATGAAAATGGTCCTATTGTAGAAAGAAAACAAGTATAAAACCAGGAAAATGATATCACATAATGCCGTCCTTACAGTAACATCTATAGCATACAAACACTATAGCAAATATACATATAGCAAACATAGGACATAGGCAATCACATAAACAACAGGAGGAAGGGGATCCGCCATAGGCAATGGTCTTTGGGCGGTTGAACATCCCCATTAGCTAGAGGAACCAGCCTGGGTAACTCACACATACAAGCTTTTTCTTATATTTCGGCAAGGGGGGGGGGGATTTTTAAAAAAGTTAAACATAAAAACGTTTGCAAATGGATAAGCAGACGTTGTAATACAGTTTTAAAGGGCATATATTTATGATTTTGATCACCTTAAAAATATAAGTTTATTTCTTTGTTTTGTTTGGCATGGCAATAGGGCCCTTAGAAACACTGTCGCCTTAATGCTGGGTTAGACAAAATATGTATGTGAAAATTATCTCGGCACAAGGATGTGGATGCACATACGTAATACAGTTTTAAAATGCATATATTTAAGATTCTGATGATCTTAAAATATAATTTTAGTTTTCTGTTGTGTTTGGTATGGCAATAAGGACATTAGAAACGCTGTCGCCTTATTGCTGAACTAGACATAATATGTGTGTGAAACGTTTGTCGCCATAAGGATGTTTTGACTATCACAGTTGTGTGTAGGCATTACAGCGACGCAGTATTAAGGCGACAAATATGTGTTTATATTTAAAAATAAATTTTGTTGTTTTAAACATGAATATTGAAGCTTGATAATAGAAATTATAATTTATTTTAATGAATTCATATACAAATATGTGCTACTGTTTCATAACACAACATGATGTCATCCTGTCACCCTAATGCTGCTCTGTGACATATGTCGCCCTAATGCTGGTTACGTGCTCATGTGTGTGTGTGTGTGTGTGTGTGTGTGTGTGTGTGTGTGTGTAATCATTCGTTCTAATTTTTCTGAAAGTCACATTTTGGGTAGGTTGAATGCAAAACTAAGATTCAGCAGCTACCAAAGGCTTATCCTTCTGGATTCATCTGGACTCTTGATCGATCGATCGATTGATTGATCGATATTGAGGAAGCGGTGGATGGTGGTGGCTTGGGATCACTCAATCCTTCTTCATTATCGCAAACGTGAACATTTGGAGAGTGTTGGGAGACACATAACGTCGTCATCATTTGGCCTCTGGTTTCTCCTTGGTAATGTGTAATCGTTTAATGACAGTAAATGATTCAAATGTAATTTAACTAGGCTACAGCTCTCTTCTTATCTATAAAGATACTCTCTCTCTCTCTCTCTCTCTCTCTCTCTCTCAATAAGTGGAATACATTCACCAAGTTTCAATATGTGAAGATCGACGAGTCACAACAGATTGCACTTCTTTTCTTATATTTATAGAGGGTCATTCGAAGGTAGACTTCCAAGAAGAGTTCTAACAACTCCACTTGAGATAAAAGTCAAGACAGCTCAGGATAAATAAGATTCGGTTCCATAATGTCCACATCGTCAAAGAAAATTAAAAACTAAGCCAGAACAAAAGAGAAATAAAGATATTGCCATGAATATTTAATTTATATTGTTTGTTCGCTGTTCGTAATGATTATATATTACATGCATTTGTATTCTGTACCTGACCTTGTCCTAAATCAAGTTATTGTCCTGACCAGTGACATTTATTTTGTAAACAACATAATACATAGCTAATAATTTTTCTATGAGTGTGAAATAAATATTCAGATCATTATCAATGCAGGTAAACATGTTTATTTGGGTCTGTGTCTAGGACATATGATGTCCACTTGGAAATTCCTAAACTTGTCGACAACATTTAATGTTTAAGAGAGCAGGCTAACCTACACCAGGGTTCTATTAATGTTTCTAAGTTTTTATATAATGCTGTTACTTGAAATCTTACTCATTCTTTTCTTAACAGCTTGACACAATATCAGTCTTATTGCTATGTTCCGTTTTTCATTTAGTGGAGTTATTTATTCGAATTATTATTCACTGAAAATACAAAGTTCTCCGCAATAATATTATTAATCTGGAATTATAGTGAATTCAGACAAAAAAACCTTTAATTATATTATTGTGAAACGTCAAAAAAATTCTAGCACATCACCACAATCTAGGCCAGCGGCACATTTGCACGTTCGAGGTAACAGACATATCAACACATTCAATATCGACATTTATTTGGAATACAACTGAAATTCAGATGGAACGTATTATATTTGGACTTTTAGGACAATTTTGGATTTAATTCGCCATACCGTCGTTTCTTTTCAAATATTCACTTTGTATTCTGAGGAAATAAATTATTTGTTGAATTTTATAAAACTTGATTTTATTCTTTTTTTTGCTACTTAATTTAAGATCAGAGAGTCGTGAAATTACGACTAATTGTTATCTATGTCAATATAAAGGGCACCGATCCTGAGTTTCCAAAGAAAACTAAAAGAAGCACTGAGCAGAAACAGAAGAATCCATTCCAAATAATAAATCGAAGAACGAAGAAAAACAGAAGAGATTGACGTAGAAGAGGAACCTATCCTACTGAGGAAATACACACGAGAAGAAAGAAAAAGATAGAAAGAAGAAAATTTGCTCTTTGTCCTCTTTTTTTTGTAGTATGGCACAAGCAGAGCTCATTTTGACGGGTGAAAAACCTTGATGACGCTTCCTCTAATCTGCAACCTGCACAATTTCATCCAACAAGTTCCACTGATTGAAGCTAGACGTTAAAAGCTCAGCATTGGACCAAGACATCTGATGAAGTCGTTGAGGTCTCTTTGGTTGGGGTAGTATGGGTTTCTCTCCTCAACTCTACCTCTAAAATTGTCATCTGGACCTACAACGTCTTCCTAGCTCTCTGACTTGCTGCTCTGGTCTAACGACGGTTGATCTCTCTCCGAAGGAGTGGGTATTGGGAGTTCAGTGCAGTGTGGCACCGGGGCGATGGATGAAGGAAGGTCTGGATACGTGATAGCATTTACAGTTCGACGTTTCGAAAGGAACACCATGTAGAAGTAGCAGTTGCTTGAGTGGTCATTGAGTTTCCTCCAAATTCCTGGGATAGAGAACTTCATCGCCCTCTTATTCCCTTTTTATCATCCAAAAAAAATACATTTATTTTACCCATGAATAATGTGCAAGAGATTTTCGCAATATTTTTCATATATATATTTTTCAATAACATTGAAAATTGTAAAATATTTTAAAATTAAAAACTTTAAAAATGTTAACAAATTATATAACATAAAAGTCCAAGAATCAATCGTTCATCTTACCTTCCAGAGGTAAGATGCACGCAGGTGAAATGAGGTGCCCATGGTTTGTCTTCATCCCCGACAGGCGTGCCGAAATATGCTTTGTAGGCCTCACACGACTGCTCCTGTGACCTAGTGGTTAGAGCGGCCTCCTTGGATGCGAGAGGTCGTGGGTTCGAACTCCGGCCGAGTCATAGCAAAGACATACAAAAAACATCCGCCTCGCTAGACTCTCAGCATTAAGAGGTTAGTGTTAGGATTGGTCGGCCTGGTGTCAGGATAATGTTACTGGGTGGGACATAATGCTACATGTCTGTAGCATGGAGCTCCAGTACTAAACATCACTAGACATCACTATAAACTGACACACTGCAACATCGTAGCGATATGGCTGTAAAATTGTTAAAGCTACGTTAAAAATCCTAATCTCTTTCTCTCTTTCTCTCTCTCTCTCTCTCTCTCTCTCTCTCTCTCTCTTAGCAGATGCTTCCACAGAGTACTTTTTGTACTTATCTTGATAAATTGGCCGCAGACATCGCAAAATGAGTCTGATGGATGCTTGCAGCCTCTTGATGCCATCTCAGAAAAATGCAGATATGTATCCACGTAGGCAGCTGAAACTAAACTGAACTGGTGTTCTTGTGTCCCCTGTATTTATATTACTATTTATACTACTGGAACGTTCTAGAAGGTACTCCAAGTTTACTCAGCACTGAATCTATCTGGAATGAACTGGAAAATAGGTAAATTTCAAAATATCACTGTCCTGGTCACAAAAGCAAAGTTCGTGGGGAATGATAGACATTGTCTATACTTTTGAGGATTAGCAATTAGGAAATAACACTTACTACCCAGGAACAAAAATAAATGTGTTACACGGTGTAGTACTCTAACAAATGCGAGCTGAGTAGCAATTAAAATACAGGTCTTGGATTGTAATAAAAACTTGAAGTATTGGATAGTAATCAAAATGCCTGTGCTGGATAGTAAAATAAATTTATACGTGTTGGATAATAATAAAGAGTAGGTGTTGCATACTATTTACAAATTGTAATATTACATTTATAGTAGTGCCCTATATATTTTTCAAGATGGTGACGTCAGCTTATATTTCAGCAATGTCTCATAACAGCTTCAACATGGAGGCGTAGGCCTAAGCTCAGTTGTGTTCCATATTATTGAGGTCAGAGACGGTTAACAGTGTACCAATGTAGCCCCGTCTGATGCAAACCACTTTTAACAATGCAACAATGTAGCCTCTAGGTTAAATTTCCCTTGTGCACCCAAGTATCCTCACATGCAAACATACTGCTCATGGTATTTCCCCTTCCACACCCAAAAGCCCATATTAATTCTAAAACGTTTTTTAAAGCGGAAAGCGGAACACTTGCATACAAAAAATGGAACACAGTAGTTATCTGGGATATTTACATCCCATCACATTTACTTCTGATGTGTGTATTTTTTTATTTCAGTTTCTTTGCATGTGCGGGTTGTAATGAAAATTGTCAAGTGTACCAAAGATCGGGACCTTATTAAGGTTCAAATATATTTAACCTCACTTTCATCTTAGTTGATGGAATATTTTTTGAGGTAAATTTAAATAAAGTCTTTACAGGATAAGGAAACAATCTTAACTATGTAATGTTGTATACTGTGTGTGTGTGTGTGTGTGTGTGAAAGGTGACGAACTTCATAATTTCCATATTATAACCCAAGAGTATAATCCCAACTGCATGATCCAGGGCCTGAATTGGATGCACAAGCGTATTTATATTCTCATGACAACTAAATATGTACCTGATTTAAGAGTGGGGAAATTGACAGCCCTAAAATATGACACATAAACAAGTCCTCAACCCCCGGGAAATAAATGATGGTACACATTGGATATATGTCTGACTTCGTATCTTCGAGTCTTTCAAACCTATCTCTGGTTATATGATGGGTATCTCAACAGTTTCCAAGTTATTATCCAAGGGCAGGCTTTCTACCACCTGGGACATAACTGAGTGTCTGTATTAGACATATTTTATTTTCTCTTTACATGTCCTTCAAACCTATAATTGGTTCTAGGGCGGAGATCTGAACAGTTTGCAAGTTATACCCCAGCTGCAACATTCCACGGGCGCATGACTAGAGAATGTAATCTACAAACCCGCTAGTGTAGCTTAACCGGCTTGAAGCAGCTGTTCCGTTTGTTTTTTTTTTAGTGCCGTTTTCATGATATTTGTGCTTGTTGCCTGTCTTCATCTACGTTATTGTGTTCATTATGTATTGGCTGTTCAATTCGTATTTGTTTCTTCATATCCTTGTTTTGAAAATGAGAACAATTAGACTTTTTCTCAGCAGTCTTGCTCCACTGTTTTTGAACAAACCGACATCACGTGATATTCGCCAGTCAACCCGTTTATGCTACGATGGACCCTCGTTACTTGCTTTAAATGATCACTCACTGACTCTCCTCACTACATTGTGCTCTAGACTAAACGAACTGGGACTACATTCATCATTACCTAAATGTAAAGATAAGCGGAAAAAAAATCGTTTCAAAGCTGGCCGGCGTAGAACAGGAAGAAGAATTCCAGTTATCTCCCATATTTCGGCTCAACAATTTAAAATAAATTCGACCGTTAATTTAGATAACGTAATTCAAATCCCTATTAATTCGTCAACCTTTGTGTCAACAATCCAATAGATATCTCTGCGTATTGCATTATTCAATGCCCAGTCAGTAGGACCACCGGAAAAGCGCACAGAAATAGTTGATTTTGTCAACGACCAGAATATTGACGTCTTTTTCCTGACAGAAACATGGCCAGAAACATCAGGCGATGAGCCCATGTGTGCAGATCTAACACCCACTGGTTACTCCATCAAGTCGTTCCCCCGTAACTCTCGCAGAAGTGGAGTTGCTCTCATCACAAAGAACACCATGATCAAACGTCTTAACCACGCCACAACATTCAATTTCGACCACACATCGTTTGAACTCCTCCGAACGACACTCACACTGGAGCAAAAGTCAGTCCATTTTTCTGCCTATACCAAACTCATCCTAGTAGAAAAAACAAGCTGGTTGAATCTCTCGTTTTGGAGCAGTTTCCGAATCTCCTGGACTATGGAAATTCGATAGGTGGCAACCTGATTATTCTTGGAGATTTCAACTTTCATTTTGACTGTCCAGGACACCCAAACACATCAAAATTCATAGATTCCATTAATGTTTTCAACCTCATACAGTCAGTTAACCAACCCACCCATAAACATGGTCACATTTTAGACTCGATTCTTCATAGACCTGATGATAACATTATACGGTCCTCCCTGGTATCCCATGACCTTGCATCAGATCACCTCTGCATTATATGCCATCTTGACATATCAATCCCTAACCCTCAACCTTTATCTGCTACTAAGAGAAACCTCCGTATGATAAATAGAACCAAACTAATGCACGACATCCAAGCTAACCTAACAACTTGCTTACCTCCTACAGCAGAACAACTCGATAACTGCCTGCGTTCATTGCTTGACAAACGTGCCCCAGCTACCAAGTGCAGAGTATCAATTCAAAAGTGTTCTCCATGGTATAGCAGTGTTAGGGACCAGCTTCGCACTGCTAAAAGAGACCGCCGTAAAGCTGAGAGGCTTTGGCTTTCCACCAGACTCACTATTCATAAGCAAATCTATGAAGCCGCTAAGAAGAATGTCACAAATGTAGTCCATGCAACGAAATCATCCCACTATACTGCCCACTATATTACTAAGATCATGGAAAGTTCCAGCTGCAAAGAACTCTTTGAGATTCCAACTACCTTCTCTCCAGTAGACCTTCCGGACATGTTTGCAAATTTCTTCCGTGACAAAGTACAAATCATTAGAGATAAGCTTAACACCACAATTTCAATTGACTCATCGTCACCATACAGTTGGGATACAGAATTTGAGCGGCAACCATTAGCAGCATCTGAACCTATTTCTATGGATTTCGTACGCACAATCCTGATGAAGAGTGCACCAAAGTCATGTGAACGTGATCCAATTCCAACATCACTGCTGCTTGGGTGCTTAGATCCATTATTGCCTTCACTAACTGATGTTATTAATACGTCTCTCTCATCCAGGGAATTCCCATCATTTTTCAAAACTGCCATTGTAAAGCCTCTGCTAAAGAAACCAACACTAGACCATAACGATTTAAAGAACTACCGCCCAGTTTCTAATCTTCCATTCATATAAAAATCTTAGAAAAGGTTTTTCTATCCCAACTTGTATCTCATCTGAATTCAAACAGTCTTTTTAGCAATGCACAATCTGCATATCGCCCTTGCCACAGTACTGAAACTACTCTTCTAAAAGTAGTTAATGACATTCTCTCTGCTTTGGATAGCGGAAAGATTAGAGTCCTCATCCTCCTTGATTTGTCTGCAGCATTTGACACGATAGACCATGATAAATTACTTCACCGTCTCCAGCATGTATTTGGCATTAATGATACAGCCTTACTGTGGCTCAAGTCTTGCTTCGTCAACAGGACACAAATTGTATCTGCAAATGGAATACACTGCAGCCAATTTGACCTATGTTGTGGTGTTCCACAGGGGCTTGTTCTTGGACCTGTTCTCTTCATTCTATACACTCAGTCGCTCTCAAGTGTCATAGATCATCATCCAGTGTCTCACCAATTGTATGCTGATGACACCCAAATATTCAAATCTAGCCACCCAACTGAAGTTGATGCTACCATCCAAGGTGTAGAGAGGTGCATTTCTGGTGTGAAATCATGGATGATATGTAACAAGCTGCAGATGAATGATGATAAAACTGAGGCCATTCTGATCACAACACAAAGACTTTTTCATTCACATCCTTTAGCTCAAACAATAAATATCAGCAACACCAACATTAAATTCACACAATCAGTACGAAACGTAGGTGTTACTCTGGACAGTACTCTCACATTGCACCAACATGGCATGAACATATGCAAGGATGCATATCTTGAGCTGAGACACATCAGCTCAGTTCGCAAATGTCTTTCAGTTGATGCCACTAAACCACTTGTGTGTTCATTAGTACTTTCAAGACTGGACTATTGTAGTTCAATTCTGTCTGGTTCATCTCAATATCTGCTCCAGAAACTTCAAAAAGCTCAAAACACAGCTGCTCGGATCATGCTTAGAGTACCACGATCAGAGCACACCTCCCCGCTGTTCTGTACCCTACACTGGCTATCCATTCTATCCAGAATCAAACACAACATTTATTCTCTGTGCTACGTTTCACTGTCGTATACTCATTATTCCCACTATGAAAACAAAGTTATATGTACAGCGTTCTTTTGCCTACGAAGGCACAGCAACGTGGAATGAATTGCCCACTGAACTTAGACACAAAGACACAGTGATCCAATTCAAGAGTGCTCGCAAAACTCTCAGCATGTTTTTTTTATGTTTTCTAATTTCATAGTGTCTGTTTTTGTAATCATATCATTATATGTTTTTATCTTATATGTGTTGTCTAATTTTGTAAAGCGCTTAGAGCTTCTAAAGATTAGGCGCTATACAGAGTCATTAATATTAGTAGTAGTAGTAGTAGTATCGTATATCCTTTGCCTAAGAGATGGCACATACCAATGTTCAGATCCACATTTAGAATATTTAAGAAAATGCTTTGATTCAGAACCAAAACAATTTCAAATTCCCCTAGCACCCACCCTCACGACGATATAACTTTAAAGCCATTGTGAGCATCAATGACAACACCTCCAGTCTTTTCCAATATTTCAAGTCTGTAGTTTTAACCGTGTATGATGAGATATAAAACAAAACCAACTGACTAACGGACGGAGGAACGGACGTGACGACAAAATAATCCCCGAACGCTAATTGTAGTCAAATGCTAATTGTGCACGCTTTACAAGCCGTTTGCACCGCTAAATCACAGAACGCTTTACAAGCCGTTTGCACCGCTAAATCACACAATGCTTTAAAAGCCGTTTGCAGAGACATAACTTTATGTGCTTGACGCTAGATTTTCACTCGTTTATTTTTCAGCTTTTCAAAATACTAAGGACGCATAAAAACTTTAAATGGCACTGGCAGAATCAGGCACAGGTACTTGGACCACCGGGAGCAGCAGGGAGGGTGAACAGACCTAGGGGTTCCGACAAAAAATAAATCTTCCAGAGAAATCTAATCCGAAGAAAGGTTCTATTTACCGAATTAATGCTTCCTGGAAGAGTTACATCTTTATTGACCCTCAATCCGGAAATAAAATCTTGGTTCGAAGAACTAGCTGCAGAATAACCTGTTCATTATTTTTTATTTATCTCTGATTACATTTTGTCGACCGACCGGAGATAGACGCCCTCCCTGCTGCTGTCGTGTTTAAATGGATTTTAGATTCTCAGATTCATTAAAATATTCTATCTAGACCGACTCGATATCTGGTTCGTGGATCACATAAATTGACTGTCACAAATCCATACGGCGCAGATTGAGCTCGTCCAAAGAAATTTTTAAATTTATTTATGTCCATGTCGCCGCTACACCAAGTCTGATGAATATTTCCCAGTGTATGTTTATCTACACCGTTGAAGATCGCTAACATGTTACAATTATCTCTGATTACTTGAGGTATTTGAGTATATCTCTGAGTTACATAAATGACATCTGTGTTTTTATGACGTCCACGGGAGAATATTCTGGCAGGATTTGATTGTTTATCTAGCATCACATCGTCGTAGACTACTAAATTATTTATCGAACCATCTAAAGCATCAACCGATGGCGCTTCTTCTACATCAGTGATAAAATCAATTATATTCTCGCCGTTATTCAACAACCCCCGTTTTCATTAAATTCTTTAAGTACCTGATAACATCGTTGATCGTCTACAGATGGTGCAACTAAATATAATTTGTCCCATTTTAGCCATCTCATTATCAGATTCAATAATAATTGTGTTTTACCTGACCCTGATGGTCCTATGATAATCATTCTGATTGAATTAGGTAACGCAGCATGATGCTTCACTGGAACAGATTTCTTTGTAGCCGAAAAATCAATTACATTCGTGATATAAATATATCATGGATTTATATTGTGTGCGATGTAGAACACGAACACCAACGGTGGATCTAGCAACTGTCGTTACAAAAAATAATAGATCGGCTGCTACCGGTAAATGTGAAATATGTGGCACAAAGAAATTTAGATTCTCTTCATCGGATCAAAAACCAGCTAAAGTAAAAACCATTTAAAAAAAAGAAGAAAATACGGAGGTGATATTGCCTCAGGATTATCATCGTTACCAGGATTTTTTTGGTCCAAATATCCAGGAGAAAAACATCTGCCAGGATATAACTACTGCGGACCAGGTACCAGACTCGATATCAGATTGACTGATCAAGATCAACCGAATCCTGGCGAGGATCCTGTAAATGCAATTGATCGGGCGTGTTATATTCATGATCTTGAATATCGAAGCAAAGATCTACAACAGCGACATCTAGCTGACATCAAATTGCTTCACGCGATAAATTCGATAAAAAATAAAACTATTAAAGAAAGATTAGCTAGCTGGGTGATTAATGCTGCTATGAAAGGCAAATTAGTTCTAGGTGCTGGTTAATATTATATGGAAGAGATTTATTATTCTCCTGTTGGATTTTGGAAAGGTAAATCAGCGATCAAAAAACTAGCAAAAGCTGCTAAAGTTAAACCATCAGTAGCTGCTGCGTGGTTATCTAAACAGGCTATATGGCAGATTTATCTACCACCACCCAAACGAATAGAATATGCTCACTTTGATGTCAGTGTACCAAACGAGGTTCATCAGGCTGATATAATGTTTCTACCGCATGATACTGTTAACGATAAAACCTACAAGTATGTATTAACCGTTGTAGATATTGCTAGTAGATACAAAGACGCTGAGCCGTTAATAACTAAAACAGCAACTGAGGTTGCTAATGCATTTGAGAAAATATATCAACGAGGTCCATCAACGTGGCCGAGATTACTTCAGGTTGATCCTGGAAGAGAATTCCTTGGTGCTGTTAGTTATTTGATGAACAGTAAAAATGTAGCAATACGACGCGGTAAAGTTAACATTCACAACGATCAGGCTATTGCTGAAAGATTCAACAAAACACTAGCCAAAAAATTATTTGGTTATCAATATGCAAGAGAATTCATTCAGGATAAAAGATCTAGCGACTGGGTCATTAGGCTACCGAGTGTTATATCAGCGATAAATAGCGAGATAACAAGAGCTATAAATATGAAACCAGCAATAGCCATACAAAAAAATTGTATACCGATCTGTAGAAAAGATTTTTCAATTCGACCGGTACTTGGTGATGTTATCGTTAGGCATGTATATAAGCACGGCGAGGCTGAGGGAGGCAGAAAAAGAGCAACAGATCTTATTTGGAGTGTAACGACACACAGATTAGTATCTGTGACGAGATCATCAGGTAGACCAGCTATCTACACACTTGATGTTTTCGCTCCTCAACGTGGTTTCACACGAGAAGAATTACAGGTAATTCCGGCTGATACTCAATTACCGCCTCAGTTGCTTAAATAATCAATTCCGCGTCTGTTACACTCTAAACACGCTAGAGTAACATTTTTTCTGTTATGTTCTAGATTATTATTTATTCTATCCACGGTGAATTGTCTTGAATTGTTCCTTTGATACGTCCACATCATAATACAATTACAACCAGAACAGTGGTTACCCTGTTTTTCTTTCAGTGATAAAATAAAATCTATATCCAGATCGAATTCATGATTATTTTTTTTATCAGTTTGTTTATAGCTAAATAATTTTTTTAAATCACGTATTCGTTTGTTTCGTCGCTGATGACTAATCTATCTAGGGTGATTCTACCTAATTGAGATATTTTTCTCGCTCTGGATACACCTAAATACACTAGATTAGACCATTCTATGTTATCGTCTACAATCCAAACCCGAGTATCTGAGATAGTTAATCCCTGTGAAGAGTGTATCGTCATAGCATATCCCAGTGTCCACGGAGATTTTTCCGCACTTAACATATCATTAACGAAACAGATATCAACGACGACGATATCATTCAATACAAGATTCTGCTTACCTCGTCCTGGTATATCGACGTCAATATTTTGTAATCTGGTATCGATTGGTCTATAACATAACGGTACAGGTATCGATGGGAATTTTTCTTGATGTATCTTTAATAGTTTTTGTTGAAGTACGTCTCTGATTATTTTTCTGCTAGCTACTATCGAATCATTTGGAGTCCACATTGATAAAAAATCTTTCATTGATGTTTCTGGAATTACTTCTCTCATTACATCACATTGAATTTTATTTGATTTTAATCGAATTAATCTTAAATGAACATACTGAGGTGATTCTCCTTCAAGATAATCGACCACGGTACCTAACTTTGTTCCATCGGAACCCATCTCTGTTCTGATAAGTGTCTTCCAAACCAAACATAACATATTTTATGTAACCCTGAAGAAAACTTGAACGATGTAACCTTAGCGAATCCTGTTAGGGGGAAATCCGGTAACGGACCATTAATTGATACCCTGGTCATTTCATCACACGGATGACCAAACCGAGTGAAGTATTTGTTGCATTTTCCCATCCCCAAGAAACTACCTGGATAACACGCTATCATGTCAAATGAAATCATATTGATAAAATCATATTTTGTGTTCCATAATCCACCATGACCATACTCAAAGCAACTCTGCTGAATATCTTTAAGGAAATCTTTTCTGGTTGGCTTCCATGAATTTTTCTCTCTTGCTGCGTGGGCAACAACAGATGGAATCGTGAAACAGTTAACCAATAATTCTTCATTTACTGAGTATTTTTCTGCTATCGCAGTCATCGAATCATGTAATTTTTCACTTCGATACATATCCGCATTGGGCCTGACGAACTGATCGTATCGATCATCGCTGGAAAATAACCAAACAGATACAGGATCTGATTTACTCACCTCGTAGATAAAATTGAACATATTTCCCGGGGTAGAATAGAATTTGATAACACGATTCTGAGGAAAAACAGTTACTGCGCTACTCCAAGCATGTGAATTATGATCGACTATTTCGATAGGAGATCCTTTGGATTTATACGCAGAAGAATACAGTATCTCACCTGATATCGTTTTTACCGTGATTGGGAATTTGAGTTTTGCTGATAATACAGCAACATCGTTTATTGATGCACCATCAGCAACTGATTCTGCCCAGTCATTTATTTTTTCTTTTCTTAAATCTGTTAGGCCGTTTCCGCGTTTAATATTTGTAAAGTGTTCTATGACTCGTTCAGCTACACAATTGATCTTCACTGACATTTTCATCTTAGCAAGATTTTCAGCAACAGGTTTATTCAGCCTGTAAATGCCATAAACAACAGCTGCTACATGATATGCTCGCACGTAATACGGTTTATCTATGCCTGTCAATAATCCTGGTTTAGAATTATTGCTCACCGTGACAGATTTTTTGCCATTGATCACTGGATCGCCTTTGTCACGTGTAATCCAAACATCGTTCTCGTTATTCACGATAAATTTTATTCTGAATATATATTTATCACTACCGAGCGAATCAATTATCTTTTTAGCTCGTGTATCGTTCATCGTATTATCAATATCAGCTGTTTTCCACGTCGACCATACATGAGCTGCTCCATCATCGTAGAATTCTTTTTTAGCCTGATCTAGCTCAGGAATAATATATTCTGCTTCGTCGAGATCAAAAACCATTTTTGCTATATTTTAAACAAGTATATCTTTAAATATATAATGAATCAGTGCAAATGGTTAATGGTCGGTTCGTTTGTTTGTTGCGGCAGATCGTGCAAAGAAGAATATTGCTGGGTACATTCAGCTTATATAAAGCGAGGTGGAGTTGGTCTACGAGATGCATCAGATGTAATATTGGAATTCGCGGGAAAACCAGAATATGTACAGGGTGTGGTGGAAAAAATATCGAGAGCTAAAACGACATTACGACAAATAATCACCCAGTAGTAGTATCGCTATCAAGTGTGAAGAGGATTATTTGAACAGATTCTCAGACAAACTTCAATTTAGACAAATGGAATATATATAATGAATCCTATGTACAGGAAACATCCGATTTATGATAACTACGAAGCATCTACTGATGGTACGATCAGACACTGCAGATTGAAAAAACCACTCGGTAACGTTAATAAATTTGGATATTTCATGATCAACGTCAATGGTAAATTAAATTATTATAACCATCGATTTGCGTTTGAGTGTTTTCACGGACCAATTGAGCGCGGTCGGGTAATCGATCACATCGATGGAGATACGCTCAATAATTCCATAGATAACCTTCAGGCAATTACTCAGAGTGAAAATAGTGCAAAGGGAAATGCAGGTGGACGAAGAGTTTTTAAGGCAGTAAAATCAACCTATACAGAGACAGGTGAAGTGCTACATTTTCAGTCAATGAATTTAGCCGGTAAATATTTTGGTATTCATCCTAGTTCAGTGCGACTTGTTGCAGAGGGAACATACGGATCATCTTTCTCATACAAATTCGGTAGCTGGATTAAATTCAGTTATTTTCCTCTCATATTAGAGGAATAAATTATTTATGAAATATGAATCAAGAAAATATCAACGAGATAATAAAATCTATTGAGGCATTAAAAATAAAGGAGATACAATTATCAGATGATTTAGATTCTGATAAGATCATATCAGATTTTGATACAATAATGCAACACAAACAAGAAAATAGATACACACTGTCGTCCGAATACAGACTCGTCAAAAAGATTCAGTCTGCGATGTATAAATCGCTCATTAACATTGATGAAGCTAACATAGTAGATTTTGCTCCGTTAGCACATGTCGTTGAGAAGATTCGATCATCGTTGTCTGATGAATACGAGTCAAAAAAAACAATAGACACACGTGCACGACAACTACGAAGATTGATAGATAGTGAAAAATAATTTTATTTTCTGTAAATATTTTTTTCGTTAAAATTTTGTGAATTTCTTGTTTTTTTTAGTGGATTTTGGCTATTTTGGTCGATTTTTTGACTGTTATGGTCGATTTTTGACCGTTTTGGTTGATTTCACTCATTGGATAGGTTAAGTAGGGTACCCGTTTCTTTAATTGATTACAATTAGAGATGATACAAGAGTCAACAAAAACCATTGATTTTTTTACTATTTTGATTGTTTTCTGAGTTATTTTTGAGTTAATTTTGAATTAATTTTGTTGATTTTGGTTGATTTTTACTGGTTTTTATTGACTTGTATTCCTTCTAATTGAAATCAATTAGAGAATCGACCAGGTTGGGTAACTCATCTAATGGGTAAAATGGGCAAAACAGTCAAAAAATCGACCAAAACAGTCAAAAAATCGACCAAAATAGCCAAAATCCACTAAAAAAAACCAAAAAATTCACTAAAATCTACAGATTATAAAAAAATTTATGATTTTATTAATAAATTTATACTCAGCGTTTCTCCACGTATATCTAGCAGATGTCCAGATTGATCAGTCAGGGAAAAATTTACATGCTGAAACAATCTATTATGGCATCTGAGATAAACAGGATTGGTTGGCTCTTGTATCAGCAGAAATCCTGGTGGATCCTTTGGTGAAAATGAATACAAAACGAATCCCTGCTTCGCCTGATCAGAAACAGATGAATCAGCGATGTAGCTGTTTTCAACAATATCACAATTGAGATTGACCGCGATGGTGGTGGTTATATTGACTATCTCAGGCGAGAGATGTCTACCGGTACCATCCTCGGCGTTATCGCGCTTGAGAATAGATGGTGGTGGTATTTTTTTTTTCTCCATGCAGCTTGTAATTTAGAAAACGTTTCATCGATGGTTTCAGTGAGAGAATCTTTTAATATATCTGCGCTGTATCCAGGTAATTTATAATTGCGTAAATCAGCCTCGGTCATCTTATGTTCTCTTAAAAAGTTTATTTTGTTATCTGGACTACTTCTTTTTATTGCTTCAACAAAAATAAAATTAATTTGCGTTATCAACAATATAAATGAATTTGCGTCATTTATGGTATCAATAATTTTATCACATGAACTAGATATATCAAAAATACATTCCTGAAAATAATCTTCCAATAATTGTATTTTTTCATTATATTTTTGTTCTAATTCGTTAAACCAGTCGGTAACAGTTTCTAATGAATAAAAATTATCATTAATCCACCAAGACATATCGTTGTATTTCACCTCAAGTCTGAATAAAAAATGTATTACCGGACTAAAAATTAATTCACTTGCATATGTCTTGGTGTATAGGCTATCTTAGATATAAAATCTTCTCTCTTAGGTTCTGGCGATATTGGTTGTTCTAGTGGTTTGGTTGCTGGCCAACCTAGTACCGTTCTTATTGAACTCGCGTAAATATCTACCTGACAATTCGAGCTTATTTCGATAATCGATTTTGATGTTGGTTCGTGTACAGTTATCTTTATTCCGGGATCGGCTCCTGTTATATTTTTTTATTCTGTGTATTAGCTCATCATTAATCTGATCGATCTGATAACTACCTGCTGGTAATCCAACCACGTTCCAGTCTGGAGTATTATCAGGTTTGTTTTTATAAGCAAAAACAAAAGAATCATTTGACTGTAGTCCGCCAAATGGTTTTGATCTAATATTTGGCCAGCTGTAATAGACGCGTAACTGAGCTAATGCTATCTCGTTGATAAAGATAGGAGTGGGAAAAATAATGCTAAATTCAGGTTTAGTTGAACTAGCTGATATCATTGTTGTTCTTGTCACCGTCGTGTTCGTCGCAATCTGTTGCAGTAGCTCGGTCATTATTTATATTGATATCTTCAATCGTTTGATTATAAATCTTAGATATCAGTGCGAATTCTACGTCGGATATAACGCCGTCGTTAAGACTCTCTGATAGCAACAAAGATAATTTAGAGTACGCTGCTGTTGCTGTATTTAGTTTATCTTTGTACGCGATTAATTTCACGTTGGTACACGAAGATATCTTTTTTGTTATGATACCAAATACACCAGCTAGCGGAGTGGTCGTAGAAACAATTACTGTGATAACCAGCGGGGCGGTCATCGTTAACGCAGATAGAATTATATCAACGCCAGTTATTACCGCTGAGACAGAATAAACGGTAACGTCGATGGTAACTAATCTGCGCTGATATTTTTTTATTTTTACCTGATAGACGTCGATGATACTTTTCAACGACATCTGCCATGCACGAGCCTGACTGTACCTGTATAACATTATATTTATCGATCAAAAACTAAATGAAGAAGGTGTCTCAGAGAGAAACTCTATGAACCACCATATAGGCGTTTCCGGTACTGGTATTTTATTTGGATCAGCTGGTTCGAATCTAAATGTCTCTTCGACATCTTTATTTAACAAAATATTTAACGTACCGAGAAATCTATCTGCGTTGTGTCTCCATTTATATTTTTCACAGCTGATTCTGAATCTATCTGAGGAAAAATTATTTATTCTGTACGCGCCAGTGACAGATGCTGTATAATTGAAAGAAACATTTGATACATTCGTCCACTTGAATACTCCTGATGCAATAATAGGCGTTAGATTAATGAATAAATTTTTCATCGCTGACGGAATCTTGCTAAGATCGATTTTACCATCAACCGAGGTATTAACGACAGCGAGTTTTTTATTGATTTTATCAATATCATCTGAGCTAGCTTTTCGGAGCATCTGACCGGATATGACCTCAATATCCCCGCGATTTATCCTGATGGCGTTAGTATTTTTATTGGTATCTTCTTTGACAACGTTAAAATCAACCAAGTGAGCGTCGTATTCGGCTCGTTTGATTATATCACCTATTTTTACGTTACTCGTCTTTAGTTTTCCATATTCATCCTGAAAAACAGCAACCTCACCAGGATCTGCTTCTGCTAACGATAAAATATTGTTAACGTCATCTTTTGTTGCGTATCTTGATAAATCACCGGTATCAAATTTTTCTCTCTCTAGTATTTTTCTTATTGTTCTTGTTAGCAGAGATCTACCATAGATGTCAACCATTATACTCTTTGTTTTTGATCTAATTTATCTGAAGTGTACTCGTGGACCGTTTCATGATAGGGGTTTTTTGACCTGGATATCGCAGTAAGAATATTTATTGCTTCGTCGCCACATATCGGTGGATCAGTTAGTGTTTGTGTTGGTAGCGTAGAGTACCACGTTGGAGTATCCAACTGACCTACATAATTTAAAAACTCTCTAGGTGGGGCTAACCCGTATGAGTCAGCATAGATAATCTCACGTGGATTTATCGCGTACGCTACCCAATGAGTACCAGGTCCGGCGTTGCTGTCAAGATTTATAATTCCTGTTTCGTATTTATTTGGACGAGCTGGTAATTGATCTCGCATAAATATGCCTTTGAAAAATTTTATTTTTTGTTTTTTGGCAGCGTTAATTAAATCGTAATTCGACATCGGTGTTATCTTCTGTATCACACCGCGGAAGTTCCTGGCAGAGGAACTCCTTTCCCGTAGTACCATAGGGGTGTCCCTGGTAATCGAAGTCCTCGTCCTTTTTTTTACCATATCGTCCACCCGTAACTTTTTGTGCTAGTTTATGACCTGCGTATCCGACCGCACCTAACGCAGCCGCCTTTGCTACAGCTGGTGCAGCCGCGGCTATTAATGCTGGTATCGCAGCTAATAGTGGGAAAATACCACCTAACTTAACCATATCTTTTATAGCGGCCGGAGATAGCGTCATTTGTGTTCCGGTATTAGATGATTTAGCTTTATTGAAATGTTTTTGTTGCGTTTTTGTTATGGACAGTTTATTTGGACCACCTTGAATCTGATTATGTTTCAGCGTCAATTTTGTCCCACATTTTTTTGCTAATTTTGATTGTAGCTTTTTTATCTGACCCGAAGTCAGAGTCACACTAACATGTTCATACGACATTTATAAATCTATGATTGATTTAAATCACATTTTCTCCACAGGAGCGTCGACGATCCTCATTTTACCCTCGATACCCTCGAGCATCATGGTTCTATCGCTGAGTATGACAGCAATGGCTCTGAACGCAGCAGCAGGGTCTGCATTAATTATTCTAGCCTTAAAATGTATGTCGACAACAGATTGTTTTATCAAATCCATATGCTCCAGTGAAAAGTAATAGATGGGATAGAAATTTTTGAAATCTAACTGAGATATTTGTAATCCGGTATCAATATTTTGATCTCGGCCCATGTAGCTCCACAAACGGTGATAACCACGTGCTACTGAGCCTTCTGCGTAATTTAATTGAATCTCTTCAACTGGCTCTTGATGTCCATTTACCCTTAGTGATACATCACTGGCATTGAAATGATCGAAAATCATATGAGTTTGACGCTGATCATTTAATCTAGTAGAACGTTGAAGAGCCACAAAGATATGTCTTGGTGCAGATACACCTTTCTGAGATGCTATATGCCAGGTGAAGTTGCCGTTAATGTTACTCTGAATGCTATCTGTGAAGTAGTCAACCACGACATCACCGATTTACCACCCTGATTCATAAACGATAACAGATTTCTCTCTTCTTCTATCGATGGTGTCATTGATGGCATCCACAGAGTTAGTTTTTCTAATACAACCTTACCGTTGTTATCTGCAGCTCCAGTCCTCCAGATAGCGTCATTGCTGTCGCCTTTTCGGTAAAAGACAACCGTGTGTTTGGCTCCAAATATGACTTTTCTGAAATCTCTGCAGAATCCAAATATATGTGACAGCGGGATAGCACATGAAAATTTTTTATCGTCACCTGATAACATATCCCTACGCGCTTTAAATCCGAGATTATAACCAGCAATAGGTTTAATCATCATGGGTTCTATGTTAGCAACATCTGCTGCACCATCAGCGGTGCCTACCTTTGGTATTCTCATGAGAAATGGATTAGGATCAGCAAATTCTGTATTATCTTTAGTGAACATCATGCTAGGACCAGCTGATCTAGTGAAATCATCTGAGTATCTCGCTAGGCCTATTATTGTGGTTGCCACATCAACGTTGTCGTTGATTGATTCGATTTCTCTGCCATCGATCATGTATGCGGCACTCTTGAATAGCTCCATAATACCGTTATTGACTAATCCAACATTGACGTCGGCGGCGTAATTAGTATTGTCGTTTCTCACAATCTTACCAACCACCTCGATAAACGCCTCACACGGTAGAAAATATCTTGTTGTATCTTGTACTTGTAATTCGATTCTGCTAAGGCTATTTGGTTCTCTTGCGTCGTATGAGTAATATTGGTAATCTCGCACTGAGTCGTCTCTCTCTGCTGGTTCGTCCAATCTAAAAGCTTCATTGGATGTCCGCGAGAACATATTTTATTAATAAAATATTTTATCGTCTAAAACGAAGACGACCTCCGAATGCAGAGGTACTAATTATTTCCTGCTGTGGTTGTTGTACCTGTTCTAACGCCAACGATGCTAGTTTTTGATTGGCTGCGTTATTTATGATCTTGCTGATGTCGCCAGGCATCTCAGCAGTAACAGGTAATTTATCCGCGGGTTTTGGTTTTCCTTTTACTAATCGCAGTATTCTATCTTTAATAGCGTCGTATGCTTTGCTGGTAGCATCACCAGCGGTACATATGACTTTGTCGCGAACAACTCCTATGGCTTTCGACGATAACTGCTTAGCTAACGGACCAACCTTAGGAGCTATTCGAGTAAAAAATTTAATGATTGAATCACCTATCCCCGATCCGTATTTGAGTTTATACACAGGTAACCTTGAATTCATGATACGAGCCTGTATCGCTCTCTGATGACTCTTGTGTATGATCATCTTTATTTATAATCTAATTATTTAATCGCTGTGATGATCGTCTATGAGTTCATCAATAAGATCGCGATAAATAGCTACGTCGATAATTTTTCCTTGAAACAATCTTCGGCAGATATCTGTTGCTTCATTAACTATCTCGTGCGAGTTATTTCCGGCTCGTTTCCCCCAATAAGAGCCTCCAGTCGAGATACATCGTTAACTACGCTATCAGGACAGGTAGAATTATATCCACTACCAGTAGGAAGAGGTCGTAAAAATTCTTCTCTTTTTTTTTTCTCCCATTGCTTTTTCATAAAAATCTTTATATTCTGGATCAGAAGAATCGGGTTCTTTATTTTTATGTACAGCATATACCATTAGTGGCCATATATCTTCTGGTATCGATTTATCAAAATGTTTTGGTTTTATGTACTCATTTTTCATTTTATAACGAGAAGCAATTGTAATTGCGTTTTTCTCACTACTTTGAATTCTCCGGATAACCGCATCATTAAGTAAATCTTTATAACGATCCAAGACCGACAATTCACCAACGGGAGAAGCAGAGGGAGTACTTCGACTAGATGAAGCTATCTTAGTATCAGGACCACCTGTAGCACCAAGTGAGAGAGATTTTTGTTTATTCTCGCTAACTTTTTTGAGAAAATTTTTAAAATCCGGATCATTAGGTTCCATTTTTTTATTTTTATGAACAGAATAAATTACTTGATTCCATAAATGTTCTGGCACTAAATCAACATATTCCGGTCTCAAATAAACGTCTCTATTTTTATGACTAAAAGCTGCGATATCAGCTGCTAAATTGTCACTAGAACGAATTGTATCAATAGCAGATTTTGAAAACATTTCGGAATAATTTACGGGTATTCCCTGAGGTACAGGATCAGATTGATACATTTTCGCAGGAAATTTTTCTTCTTCTTTCTTTTCCTCCTCTGGTTTTCCTTTTTCTGATAATTCTTTACTTTTTTCTAGTTTCTGTTTTCTCTCTAATTGTTTTTGTTCTTTTTCTAATTTTTTTTTTTGTTCTTTTTCTAATTGTTTTTGTTCTTTTTCTTTTGCTTTTCTATCCTCCTTCATTTTTTTCTCAAGTCCTTTAAGTCTTTTTTGTTGTTCCTTATATTCCCTTTCTTGTTGTTCTTGATATCCTTTCCTTTCCTTCCGATCATCTTCTTCGCGCTTAAATCCTGCAATATACGCATTATACTTTTCATCACTTGTATCTGGTTTGCTAACATTTTGTTTCGCCTTAAATAATAAACCCATCCATTCTTTTCGAGTGTCAACAAAATGCTCAGGATGTAAATAAGGCCTCCTAAATGAAAGTTTTTTACTTGCGAATCGACCAAATTCAAACGCGTCTTCAACATCTTTTAGTGGTTCTCCTATCCTCATTTCATCTATTCCTTGATCAGTAAATCTTTTTGCAAGTAGAACAGGACGTTGTATTTTTTTAGCCCTAACCACTGCCGGTACAACAGGTGCAGCAGCAGCAGCAGGTTGCGGTCGTGTTTGTTCTTCAATTTTTTTTAACACAGGAAGTATACCGTGTTTTCTCACCTCAAGATCTTTTATATCACCTAAAAGAATCTCTTCTGTTTTTTTGGTCACTGGTTTAAATAATTCCTGAGTCGCCTCCGCAAATCCTTCTTTTGCGTCTTGAATAGCTCGTATTTTTTTCTTAACAGCTTTTTGCACTGGTAGGTATTCTTCCATTGCTTTTAGTCGCTCTCGTGCTATTCTTGATCTAAGTGATTCCCCTACATCCATGTTATTTTATTTTTATTTGTATCTTGAAATTGAAAATTAAAATTTTTGTGAAACTCTGATATAGAATATTTTAACATTCTGAAAATCTTAAAATCCATTTAAACACGACAGCAGCGGGGGGGGGGGGGCGTCTACCGATAGTCGGTCGTCAATCTTAAATCGGTAAAATAAAAAAAAATAATGAACAGGTTATTCTGCAGCTAGATCTTCGAACCAAGGTTTTATTTCCGGATTGAGGGTCAATAAAGATGTAACTCTTCCAGGAAGCCTTAATTCGGTAAATAGAACCTTTCTCCGGATTAGATTTCTCTGGAAGATTTATTTTTTGTCGGAACCCCTAGGTCTGTTCGCCCTCCCTGCTGCTCACCGGGCCTCGACACTGATCAAGAATGCGTATAAAACTCTCTTGACAGTCCTATTACGGCGTCTCTACTAGTTTCCTCTGAACAAAACTGCATTATTTTATTTTCAGGGGTCCAGTTTTAAAATGTTTCATCACCTGCGACGATCTCATTCTAACGTCTGTGACCGCATTTTCCATATTAAGTAACTGTTATGGCGACTTCAACCCGAGTCTGGTTTTGATCACGTGCCAAATATTGTTCAAACCATTTTAAGCTTCAAATGTTTCTTCGATACATTAAACACAGATGGGTAATTGTTACTTCTGATAACGGGGCACCGAGTGTCCGAGTGGTCTAAAGCGCTCACCGTTCCGGATCACTGCCATCTCACCTCTGTCTGCGTGGGTTCGAGTCCAAGGCTCGGCTAGAGTGGGTACGTGGGAAAGCCTGCCAGTAGCTTCTCGTGGGTCGGTGGTTCTTCCCTGGGTTTTCCAGGGTTCTTCCTCCACCAGTTATACTGGCCGCCATGTATAGCCTATCTAGTGCTTAAAAATGGCGTTAAACCCTACAACAACAACAACTACTTCTGATAACAGAAGTGTCTTCCACTGCGTATCTTCGTCAGTTGCTCTCTGACGGCGGTCACAGTTGCTCCGTTCACAGCGCTCACCAATTGCAGAAAACGGTCTTCCAGAGAGTGTGTCATATCCCATGGATTCGTGACAACCTTTAAAACAATGAGCCTCCTCAGAATTGTATGATATGAAGGAGAATTGTATTTGCAAACCTTATCCAAGTCGGCTTTGCTATTTGTGAGATACTCTTGTAATAAACTACCCTGATATATGTGATATCCATGAGAGGCTAGCCTTGATGTCTATGAGAGACTATTCTAAAAGAGCCCGGATTTTACACTACGCCCTTTGCGCAGTGACATAATTGTTATCCTTTATAATGTTGTTGTTGTTGTTGTTGTTTAACGCCATTTTTCAGCACACGATAGGCTATACTTGGCGGCCAGTATTAATGGTGGAGGAAGAACCTGGGAAATCCCCAGAAAGAACCACCGACCCTCGAGAAGCTACTGGCAAGCTTTCTCACATACCCAAATTGGCCGAATCCGAGACTCGAACCCACGCTGACAGAGGTGAGATGGCAGTGATCTGTAACGGAGAGCGCTTTAGACCACTCGGCCACTCGGGGCCCCAATCCTTTATATGTCGGTCATTTAACTATGTTACATCACACGGATATATCTGCATATGTCCATCGTGATGCACGTGCAGCCGTAGATCAGTTAATAGAGCTGTATTTTGTCTATCGCTTGTCGATAAATGTATCGACGGTTTCAAATAACAAAAACTTTATTATTAAATATGCGTCCCTTTTACGTTTAGCATTTGGAGACCCACAGAAACATAATACCTGTAACAATTATCGCAAAAATCGAGTATAAAAGACATGTGATATGCTTTATTCTCCTACAACCAATGGCATAGGTTTTGTACTCTGATATAGCATTTAAATGCAAAAATATGTTTGCAGAATCAATGCGTGACTAATGGAACTATTTTAAAGAAAACACTACAATTTGGTGCTGACATGATTGTATAGGTTTCTTTAAATGGAAGCGCTCTTTCACTCTCAGACGCGAGAATTTAGAGGCTTCTTAAAAAGTCTAATTTTAGAACTATTGATTTCATATTTCAGTAAAAGTTTCCATTTCATGAATATGTCTGTGGTTATATAAATAACGTATTTTTAACTGTTTAGACTAGTGATTCTTTGACATATTTATCTCCACTGTACAGTTGTAATTATTCTTCATGCCTTTTATAAACGAGTCGAGAATCATGTGTTTGGAGTCCCACAGTTCTTGCCTACCGAGGTTTATATATCTCTGATAAATTAACCCGCAAATATGTATTTAGTCTGATAAATCAACCCCCAAATCTGTAATTAGTCTTTAAAAATATCGATGCCCAAATCTGTATTTAGTTTGATAAATCAGCCCCTCAAATCTGTATTTAGTTTGATAAATCAACCCCCAAATCTGTATTTAGTCTAATAAATCAGTCCCCAAATCTGTAATTAGTCTTTAAAAAATCGATGCCCAAATCTGTATTTAGTTTGATAAATCAGCCAACAAATCTGTATTTAGTCTGATAAATCAACCCCCAAATATGTATTTAGTTTGATAAATCAACCTACAAATCTGTATTTAGTTTGATAAATCAGCCTCCAAATATGTATTTAGTCTGATAAATTAACCCCCCAAATCTGTATTTAGTCTGATAAATCAGTCCCCAAATCTGTAATTAGTCTTTAAAAAATCGATACCCAAATCTGTATTTAGTTTGATAAATCAACCCCCAAATCTGTATTTAGCCTAATAAATAAGCCCCCAAATCTGTAATTAGTCTAAAAATTCGATGCCCAAATTTGTATTTAGTTTGATAAATCAGCCCCCAATCTGTATTTAGTTTGATAAATCAGCCCCCAAATCTGTATTTAGTCTGATACATCAACCCCCAAATCTGTATTTAGTTTGATACATCAACACCCCAAATATGTATTTAATCTGATACATCAACACCCCAAATCTTTATTTAGTCTGATACATCAACACCCCAAATATGTAATCTGATACATCAACACCCCAAATCTGTATTTAGTCTGATACATCAACACCTCAAATATGTATTTAATCTGATACATCAACACCCCAAATCTGTATTTAATCTGATACATCAACACCCCAAATCTGTATTTAGTCTGAAAATCGTCTCCCATATTTGTGCTGATACTGATGGGCGATTTGTGGGTCTGACGTCATCTATGTCACGGGGATTGTCACTGTGTGTAAGTAGCGCCGCTCAGTAACCAAATAATTTGTCTAATTTACTTTCAGTGTTTGTTTATACCGTTATAGTGAACGATTCATTAATTTAAAATCTATTGCTATTATTAGTTGCTCCTTTGGAACTACTTTGCTTATGCCTGTGATAAGCTTGATGGTTGGTTATGATGAGGCCTACGTTTATGCAGCAACATGTACATGTTACATTCATTCCAACGCGTTTAGACTACATCTGGATGCGCCGAATAAAAATAACGAGTAGAAATTAAAAGCAAGAGAGTAAGCAAGAAAAAGAGTAAATTACCGGTGTTTAGGAGAGATGAGAAAATTCAAACCCCCAACTGGTATACTATTTGTGCGGGTCCCAACAAAACCAGTTTAACCGGACGGTTTTAATTTATGTCTCGACCAAACAGATACAGTAAATTATTTTTCTAACCCATATTGCTCGGAAATATACCAAATGTGAAGTTATTACTTTTTTTCTTTTCTCCCTCTTGCTGTCTCTGTCTCCACATGGTTTATTTTAAATGTCGTCATATTTTGGTTCGGCCTTACTTTGATGTTGTCGTACTGTTCACTACTACGTCCAAGTTTGCATTTAAAGTAAATTACATGGTTAAATAAATATATCATAACTGTTGTTTCGTTTCTTGAATGAGAACAACTATACGATGCAAATTTCATAAAGATATGGTTGTTGGCATTAATTTACACACAAAAAACCACTTCTGTCTCAGAGCTACATTATGCGTTTTTACTAGACTCTACACACAGTAAACACGCACAGGGTAGGAGCTGGGATATCCTAGCTTTATGTCTCAATTACCCCATGAATTCGGTTTTAATTCGCTTAGCCAATGCCACCAAGATTCCAGAAACAAAACACTAGTCAGGAATTCCCACATCCAGGAAAATATTTTAAAAAATTCTAAGATCTAGAGAAACATACATTTTACATTCATCGAGTAAAGTTTGATACAACACTGATTCAGTTTTGGTGGAAATTATATTCTTACGTTTTAGCGTATGAGATACACTAGCCTGGAACCCTTCCTCTAGCACTGTGCCATTTATACATTTTAGCGTATGAAGTACACTAGCCTGGAACCCTTCCACTAGCACCGTGCCATTTATACATTTTAGCGTATGAAGTACAATAGCCTGGAACCCTTCCACTAGCACTGTGCCATTTATACATTTTAGCGTATGAAGTACAATAGCCTGGAACCCTTCCTCTAGCACTGTGCCATTTATACATTTTAGCGTATGAAGTACACTAGCCTGGAACCCTACCTCTAGCACTGTGCCATTTATACATTTTAGCGTATGAGATACACTAGCCTGGAACCCTTCCTCTAGCATTGTGCCATTTATACATTTTAGCGTATGAAGTACAATAGCCTGGAACCCTTCCTCTAGCACTGTGCCATTTATACATTTTAGCGTATGAAGTACAATAGCCTGGAACCCTTCCTCTAGCACTGTGCCATTTATACATTTTAGCGTATGAAGTACACTAGCCTGGAACCCTACCTCTAGCACTGTGCCATTTATACATTTTAGCGTATGAGATACACTAGCCTGGAACCCTTCCTCTAGCATTGTGCCATTTATACATTTTAGCGTATGAAGTACAATAGCCTGGAACCCTTCCACTAGCACCGTGCCATTCATACATTTTAGCGTATGAAGTACAATAGCCTGGAACCCTTCCTCTAGCACTGTGCCATTTATACATTTTAGCGTATGAAGTACACTAGCCTGGAACCCTACCTCTAGCACTGTGCCATTTATACATTTTAGCGTATGAAGTACAATAGCCTGGAACCCTTCCACTAGCACCGTGCCATTCATACATTTTAGTGTATGAAGTACACTAGCCTGGAACCCTACCTCTAGCACTGTGCCATTCCTATAGTTTAGCGTATGAGGCAAACTAATCTAGAACCATCCCTCTAGCACTGTGCTATTCCTACATTTTAGCGTATGAGGTACACTAGCCTGGAACCCTTCCTCATACACTCTGCTATTCCAACATTTTATCGTATGAGGTAATCGAACCTGGAACCCTTCCTCTAGCACCCTGTTATTTAGTCTAATAAATCAACCCCCAAATCCGTGTTGATACTGATGGACGATATGTGTGTCTGATGTGTATTAAAATGTGCAATTTTATTTAAATGCAAATCCGTCTGCAACACACCTGAGTACATATTTATAGACACTTATCAAGAGCGAAACTTAAAATGACCACAGAACGAAGGTTGTACTATTCCACGTGAAATTACGAACATCAGTTTCGATTCTGAAATAATATTGCCAACAGAACATTTCAGCCGACTTTATCTTAGAAATACCAGAAAAGTGTATAAAATGTACACTTATGTTTGCTAACAAAACTTTCTGCAGATTTGTGCAGGTTTTAATAAATATGCGATATCAGCCCTTAAAATTCCGGTTATTTGGTGTAATATCTGACGTTAATAACAGTTCTTATGTCCTAATGTCCTGCTTATGAACGGAATTTGAGGGTAGTGTTAGGATCGTCTTCGATTTCACCCTTAGAGAATATAAAAAGAACAAACTGGAAAAAATATAAGATCAATCAAGAACATCATATAAAAAAATCAAAATAAATATAATGCTTCAAGAATCGTAATTAGCTTTGGTTGTCTTCATTTCCAAATAGGTGTACTCGACTTTGTTTTAAACTTAAATTTTCGTTAAATTTGAAATCAAAGATGATCGGAATGCCACCGTCAATTTCCGTCCCTAGATTATTTCCATTTTTATACAAAACTTTAAAACATTTAAGATTTTATTGAATATATCTTCTAGTTACTGAGCTCTTTGTAAATGTTTTTTTTATTTAACCATTTTTTAGTACTGTAAGTAGAAGCCTGCCGAATATGTCCTCCATTGCCCGAGCTCTGTTTCAGTGTTTCTAAAATAAGACTGTTTTTTTAGGAAAGCTAGTACAAATCTTGACCTATAACAGGAATAGATAAGTATTTGGAAATACGTAGCTGAGTGGTATCATATCTTGAACTTTACTCTTATAGTACTTGCCCAAATGCCCAGCCCAATTCCGTTATCCATTTGTCTATATTCTTAATTTCTTTTGATAGAGCCGGTGTGAGTAAACGTCCCTACACTGGCTTCCTTTAAACTGAAAAAAAAATTTGCTATTGAGACTTTTAAGATTGCTTATTATTTCTCTGATTTTCAGCCAGTTCTTTAGGGTACGTGAAAATGTTCACAAATTTCTGCGCAAACAGTCTCTGCGTTTGCTGTTGATGACATGGCAGTAGGCAGAGGCGTAGCTATGATATTGTGCGCCCGGGGACGAACTATAAAATTGGCGCCCCAGCCCCCTCCCCGTTTAATCACATTTTTGAATATTACCCTTGTCTACTTATTATAATGTAACGTTGTAAGCCTCATTTTGGCGCCCCTGTACCTTGGCGCCCTGGGACATATGTACCCCCCTGCCCCCCCCCCCAGCTACGCCTCTGGCAGTAGGCATGCCCATTTACCTAGGCTATGGTATTTAAACTATTAGCAGGTGACGCACGTGCAAGATGGTAAAATTTATAATGCCAAGAAAATAAATTATCTAATAAGAACTTATTTCCTTTTGCGTTAAAATCATGATTGTTTTTAAAAATAAAAACATTGAGAATCGTTTTACCTAAGAGGTACTGCATGTATTTGGGTTTTGGACCAGAATGAATTAAATGGTTACACAAATTTTATAAAGACATAACCAGCTACATAAGAACATATAATCGCTTTTCTACATTGAAAGAGGTGTGAGACTTTGGGATCCCTGTTTCTATACCTCCTCAACACAAAGATCTGACATTAAATTGAGGCAATCACGGACAATCCTTATATCAACAGTGTTAATAATAATGAGTAAGAATACTTACCTAGTCACAATGCATAAACAATAAATTTTCTGGAAATAAAAAGTGGTCAAAAAATACCCAAAATCTGTGCAAACTTGGTTTTAGTCAAGTTTGCAACGGAAACAACGCTGAAGTTTCTCTGTAGATTCATGCGGGTTCTTAATACAGAGTATAAACTACCCTTACGTTTCAGCTCACCCTGGAGTCATCAGGTTTTAGCTTGATTTAAACGAATCCAAGATCCAGCTGAAACGTATAGTTTTCATGCATTTTTCATATTATTATTATTGTTGTTGTTCTTGCTGCTGCTGTCTGAATATTGATGTTTCTTTGGTTTCAAGTTTCAGTATGTTTGGTCAAAACAACCCATAATTGTAGTGTTTAGAACATTTACATTAGGAACATACGATTTTCTTTAAGCATAAGGATGTGCCAAAGGAAAGGTTAGAGTTAATTCAGAGTTATAGTTTTATTGTTTACCTATTATATTATATTCTTTATCATTTCCGTCAGCATAAGTTGCCGAGAATCTTTAAGTGATGTTAAAATGTACTTGTAATGTATAGGTGGTAAAATTTGCCAAAGCAATGTATGTATGTTTTGTAAAAAGCAACATACTGTACAACGACCATCACTTGTGAATTAAAAGCAAATCAACACAAGTACGAAATAATGAAAGTTGAGCCGGTCTCAGTTTCAACAAAACAAATCAGAAGTTAAGATTCAAGATGTCTGATTCTCTGGATTCTAAACTCGAGTTTATGCTGTACCCTATATTGTTTTCATATTTCTATAGTGAAGAACTTCATTTCTTTGTTTTCATGTTTTTATTTACATTTTTCAGGCTACTTCTTATATATGTAACCCGAATTGCTACTGGCTACAAACGTGCATTCGCAAATATGAGGTCAACTTACAGTTATAGTGTGACCCCGCTATAGCGCACTTCGTTATAAAGCGAATTCGGATATCACGCGGTCGTGGCGTGGCTCACAAAATTTCATATATGTATTTTACTTGTGCACAATAAAATCTTAAAAAGTACGAAAAAAACGTAAAAAGTTGCTTATCATTTTGGGGAAGAGATCGCGTATGAATAATACAAAACGATCGTGGCTTAGCTCCTGAAATTTTATATGTATTTTTCTCGTACACGAAAAAGTATTATTTTTTTCTTCTTAAAAGTAAGAAGATGAAAAAACGCACAAAAAGCTTATTCTGGGATCGCGTAGGACTTCGCCAATATCGCAAACTTAGATTGTTTTTCCTTACTGGCTGCAAAACGTACCATGTGGCTTTTTTATTTGTTGGCGACATTGTTGGCTGAATAAACCTTTGCATACAACCATTGGTTTGGAGTGCGGAAATTCAGAGGCCCCTTGAAAGGAAGCCGCAAACTGGATATAAAATGCACAGAAATGTATCTATTGTTAAATAAACAAATTCTTTGTCCATACTGACAAACCATCTAAACAGTGCATTGTTATATCATAATCAGCTTATCCTGGCATCTAGCATGAGTTCTGTATGTTGTGAAATATCCGCTTTTTTGTTGTTGACATTTCTGGTAACGGAGATCAACCGGACAAGGCATTGTCTCGTAATCTATCATTCATCGGATTTTCGGCCGCTCGCTAGTAACTAATATATTTGCAAAGACTGACATTTGTATGTGGATGCTAAGTAAAATTTCTCTTCGTTTCACTCAGAATTAAATCCTTCAGAACGCTCACGTTTTCTGTAATAATCCCTGTCATCAGAACACCTGCGTCTCTATCGTCCGTTGACCCTTTGTTAATTTTCAGACGCATGCGTGGAAGGCAGCATCACGCTGCTACCGCAAATGTAAAAAAAATAATTTTAAAACAATATGAAAAAATTATTGGTTTATTCAGTAGGCATGGAGGGACAGTAACTAAATAGTCTAATTCCTTTTTAAAAATGTACCCAGATAAAATAGTTTGCTGAAATTTCAAAGGAAACATTACCTTTGAAGCACCAACTGTTATTAAAACGTACTCAGCAAATGTTAAAAAATACCAGTCTCAATCATGCAGTACAATTATTTGATCTTACCGCCACAATAAGAAATGGCCACTCGTTTGGTTCTCCAAAGCTGTCCTTTAGCGGTGACTTCAATAGCGCATTCACCCTTCATCAAAGAAAGCCGACTACAATCTTTCAATAACAGCAAAGAACTTTTCTTCAAAGGAAGTCAGTACCAAACTTAAATAAAAGTGATGGAATATAATTGATTTTTTCATTTTCCAACGTGACTGGAACACGTTAACTGTGCTGTGAAAGTTTCCTTTTTGTTTATGCCAACGGCGGCTTAAAACGCAAACTAACTTTTACCGACCTGGAACGTACTTTAAAGTAAATGTGCTTCGTCATTCGTTACGTGATTGTCCTATGTTTTTCCACTGAATTCAGACCAATATGACCTGTTACAAAATTAATAAATATTTTAAAGCTGTGTGTGCATATTTTCGATTGAATCACTTGTATTGTGGATTCAATGTATATGATGAGGTTCGCAGGTGAGTACACGGTGTTGATATTTCATGCTATATATTAGACATTTATATATAAACAGGATTCACCTATATGTACCAATTCATGGTTCTCTAAATAAAGTAAACTATTATATTATGTCTTCTCTGTTTTCACTACAGGTGTATTTCTCATTTAATATGCATCAGTTCAGGATGGTAACTGTGCCGACGAAGCACGTATTTTACCGCCCACATTTATTACCCACACACACACCCCACAATTTTATGGGTTTTTTTTGGGGGGGGGGCAGGTACATTTTCTTCAGCTAATTGACTTGGTTGCATATAACACGGTTTGTAAATAACGCGGTCGGGTTTTATGGCTCCCAACTACCGTGTTATAGCGGGGTCAAACTTTATTCCTGGACTTTTTAACGATAGGAGTAATTCGGACAACCTTTTCTATTTACGAAACAAGACTTAACCGAGATGTTTCGAACGCATCGAACTATTTTTTAATTCTCAACTTCTCAGTCAATCCAAAAGTCAATCTAATCGAGGAAATAGTCAGGATGGTCCTAATAAAGTTTGTCTTCTCTTTTCTGCGAAGATACTTCCAATTTGTCTGTATATTACTGCGCCGACATGCAAACGAAACATGCTTTTTCTCACAGAAATTACCGAGGTGATCTGACTAACAAATCACACTCGTATTATGTAAACACAAAGAAAAGTTTGTCTCGAAAAACTAGATAAGGTGATCCGAATGACAATAGAAGTATTCTTTGCCAAATTTATCGATATCACAGTTAATAGCTATATTCAAATTTGTATTTATATCTAACAAATAATTTGATTTTAAACACCTTTTGTTTCATTCGATACGCATATGGCAAACTATATTTATACATCGTCCGGTGCTATACGAATGTCCCTTATTTAAGCAAATAAGACAATATCAGAGGAAATTTAATAGCAGCGTAGTTCCTAAGGAAAAGGAGCATTGCGATGTGTAAATGTATATTTAAATTGGATTGTTAGTTACTCAGATTTTTTAAAAAAATTTCATTACATGCTATGGATGATCGTATTTTGGACTTGACCTTGCCCAAAATAAGGTTAATTTTCTACCTGACCTGATTCATTGATTTTTTTTTGTATTCTGTAAACAACTAATACATAACTAATATTTTCTCTTTGTAATGGTTTTAATGTTTGGATCATTATTAGTAGAAGTAGGCATATTTATATTGGTCTAAGTCAAGAGATTGTGTTTACCGTGTTCTTTAAATTATACGTTTAGAATCAGATCTTCTAATTATAATTAAGGTTTTATCTTGTAAACATTTGGAACCTTCTAGAATGAAATTTGCCATTATTTAATGCTTTTTATATAGAAAATGGTAACTGTGACCAGAGGTCAGGTAAATGAATATATAATCTTGTTACTTTAAAAATTATGGATTATAGTGAAGTTTCGAATAAGGATGTATTCTTTGATTGTATTATTGTGATTCAATTAAATACCTTTGGCACATCAGTACAATACAGACCATCTCAGGCATAATTTTTATAATATCACTAAAGTTTATTCAGAACATTAAATATTCAGACTTGCTTTTGAAATTCTATGATTACTTGTTATTTACGTCGCAATACCGTAAGTTCTTCTTACAGTTTTCACTTTGCATTTAGGGAAATAATTTAGTTGTTGAATTTTATAAACCTTATTGGTTCTCACTCTTTTCTATTACTTATTTTAAAACCATGGATGTTTGTATATTCAGAATGTAATCGTACATAAATTATTTTTTTAAAAATGTTTAGTTGAGATAATTGCAGGGAATTTCCAAATACCAAATAACCAATAGGAACATAACAACAGGGTAACATACTATTGATAATACCTAGAACAGATTCTCTCTCTCTCTCTCTCTCTCTCTCTCTCTGTGCTAGTCAGTGGAACCTATTAACATAGGCATTTTACATTCCTTAAATCGCATGTTGCCAGAGTCGCTAAAATTATACTAAGGATAGCAGCAATCTAACGTACGTCTATACTATCATACAGACGATCGTCTAGCATCACTCACGGTAATATCATTTTATACTGACTTGGACACGACAGAAGGGTATCATCAGTTAATTTGGATTTCGTTTGTACCCAGTTTAGAAAATATAAACTGAAAGACTTTAACTTCCTTTCAAGAAAATAAACAAAAACATGTGATTTATACTCTCCCACCAATATCGTGACATACAAAGGAATGTTCCATTTGCAATTTTTTCTGCTGAAATTATTGTTTCAAGGTCTTTAACGATGTGATTTTGTTGAGCAATGGTGTCGTTCCAAAGTCATGACAGACTTGTAAAGGCCTACATAATACTAATGACAGTGACATATATTTGTTAAGATTAAAATGTAGGCTGCTACACAAAATGACAGATGTATGAGGAAATCACCAGATAATAGCAGCTTTAAAGCTGCGCTCAGACTTGAACATGTAATCGAGATCGACATAAAAGAAGGAGAGGTAGAAGGTTCTCGTCACCGACAGCAGATATAGGAAACGAAACTAGTGAATTTATAAAGTTTTTCTCTCACCTTAAAATGTCAGTAATGTACGTAAAGTTTGCATATAGTATGGCTTCCTCCAAGATTTATTATTTTCACAGTTTTCTTTCTACACTCATCCTTCTTTCGGATAAAGTATTTATAATATTATTAAAAAAAAGATCTGGCAAATATTCGCGTGGGCGCGCGTGTGTGCGTGCCTCTGTGTGTATGTGTGTGTAATTGTGTGTCTGTGTGTGTGTCTCTGTGTGTGTGTTGTTACGACTCTATGGTCTTAAAGCTAGCCAATATGACATTAGGTCAACTTGATTTATCGTATGGGAATCCCATGATCCCATGACCTGTACCGAACTCATCAACATGTTTACTTATATAAAATCACGTATCACTATCTTTGATATTTGTTGTCGTTTTATCAAAGCAAGATAGACTATATATAGCGGCCAGTATAGCGTGTGGATGCAGTACTACGATTTCATGCTTAAATATAGGTCACTTTAACCCAATAATTCACACTTCACTGACTAGTTCTGATGTTTCTTAATGATCACGACTGAATCATCAGACTAGAAGATTGCATACATTTCTCTTATTACACATACCATAAACTATAAAAGATCACAATGACCGTATATTATTTTTTTCTACAATTTACTGCAAGTTTTGACCTAGTTAATGACGATTTTGGTTTGTTTGCATGCTATGTACGTGCGATCCTGAATCATAACACTTTGGGGGGGGGGGGTGCATCTT
Source organism: Sinohyriopsis cumingii (assembly GCA_028554795.2). Classification (NCBI taxonomy): domain Eukaryota; kingdom Metazoa; phylum Mollusca; class Bivalvia; order Unionida; family Unionidae; genus Sinohyriopsis; species Sinohyriopsis cumingii. The sequence continues at coordinate 48,716,979 of CM068834.1, forward strand.
GATGATTGCTACTTATTTCGATAGGTTACCTTTACTCCTATTTTACCCTTCGCTGACTCGAATAAATTATATTTTTGATGTTCTTTTCTCAGGTACTGTTCCTGCTTGAATCATGAATTGAATCATGTTTTACATCCTGTGATTACCAAATCCTTGCATCACAAGAAGCTCAGTATGTCTTATACCTGATCTTTTCTCGCCTTGGTTAAGTTTTTGCGTTACGATCATGGTCACATGCGTTTTAGACATGATGCATGCGTACTATCCAACCTGAAACCATTTATTGTGTGAATGCATCTTCAGCAGTTCCACGTACCTGTTGCAAAAAGAGGCCTCTGTTACCTATATTTCATGATACGGTGTCTTTTCTTGATTTTTATGTGTTGAAAGTCCATTTTGTGTTTTGTTTATGTTCCAAACATGTAACCTATAATTAGATGCATCTATGTTACTACAACATCGTTCCAACCAAAGGAAACTGTGGTTTATGATTTACTCACATGGGTCAGGTATTTATATTTATGATCATAAAATGTCATCCATGTTATTTACATCATTGTCTTTCTAAGCCTTTCTAATGAGTGCAGTTTAGAAGATTGAAAAATAGATTTATACGGGATAAATTTTCCATTTCATTACATGTTCCATACTGTGAAGGTTACCCTTGAGAGGCCAACCGTGTGTTGTATCTGTAAATAAGTATAGGAATTAATCGAGCGGACTGCATGTGCGAGGCCTCTGCTATAGTAACTAATCAAGGCAATGTATTCATCATGAAATTTGCACTGCTGGATAACACTCCAATAATTATTCAAAGTCAGTGGTATTCACGTAATAAAATCTGGCTTTAGGGTTTACTGTGATGATAGTAGGTAGGTAAGTTCATTAACAGTCTGTCAGGACAATATTGGCTATAAATTGGCAATTAATAGTTCCAATTTTACATTTAAAGATTTAAAGTCCAAATGTAAAAGACAAAAACGTAACCAACATGTAACGTTAGAAACAAGGTCAATATTTCATTGTCATACTCATTTTTTCTGAATTTATTTTACGTATGATAAAATGTTTACATGGCTACTGTACAAAAGTAAAAGCATTCAACAGAAAGGCAGTATAATCGTTTATTACTCTCTGGTTTATTGTTGTTCTAACATACTCTTAATTTTTAATTGACTTTGCTAAATATAGTCCGAAAGGTTAAAATAAATTTACTATTTCATGCTTAACAACGTTGACAAATTAAGAATATTTAATATGGAATCGAAACAATTCTTTGTTAAAACAAAACTGTACCCTTTTGTGGGCGCTAGGTTTTTGAATAATGACGGATATAATAAGCTGATCTTAAATTTCATATATTGTTATATATATTTGATTCAATTATATTTGATTTAATACATATTTATTTTAATTTAATTGTTTGTTTGTCAGTTTTATTTTTTGTAGTTTTCATTGCATGATATTGTAATTTAAATTTATTCAGTTTAGATGATATTGTTTCAGAAAATCAGTTGACCTGAATCATTCTTTCGTAAACAACCAAATGTCGACCTAGATCCTGACCTTGATTCACAATTAGTAGTAGCTACGTAGAAAAGTTCTAATTTTATTTTTAAATGGTTGGTTGCTGTCGAAGTCATGATGGGGCCACATGATTTAAGAGTACACAATTTTCTATTTTATTTCTTAGAGTAAAATGATTGGTTTTCGTCAGGGCCACGTTAGGCGTACGTGATATAAACACGATCACGTGCCCCACTCCCCTTTTTTTCGACTTCGCAACTTCGGGATTTTCGAAACAGCGTTTTAGAATACGATATAACCTTTCTTTTTAGAGAAATACTCTCAGTTGGTCTTTTGTCTTTACACTGGAAAGTGTTGTGTCGTTTGGAGTTTTTTCAAATTACTTGGATGCAAAAGGATTAATTCTTTTTTTTTCTTCTAGAAAATACGTATGCTCATATGAAATTCTTGACTAAAGACAGCTCTTATAAACATTTATTCGTTTTTCCAAAACCGGAGTGATATTTCTTATTTCTACAATGAACTGTAGACTTCAACACACCACAGGTTACAGCATACGTCATCGTCTTCCGTCTTGCATTTTGAAATCATTAGAACATTTTATTATTAGGACTTCTAAAATTTATTCGTGGATTATTCTTGGATTGTTTTTGGATTTGGTTCTTAAAACTGTAAGTTCATATTTTTTCATTTTTACAGAATTTTTCCAGGGAAATAAATTTTTATATTTTTTTTAAAGCTTGTTGTTTTCACCCTTTCTTGTGTTACTGTTTATTCGAGGCTAAATACGTAAGATAACACGTATTACTACCATCGTGCTACCAATTTCAATTCCTGCCATGCTCAAATAAAACATTTGTCGAAAAAGACCATTAGTTAAACCTATGCAGTGATATGGATTTGATTTAGCGCGATGGTTTATTTAGTGTCAGTCTGATTAATTGGAAAGATTGACTCATGTCCTTGCGTAGCTCTTTAGCGGTGGCACTTCTTGCTCTTTGCAAATCTTTCTCAACTATAATAAGTGACAAATTGTTACAAGAACAAAAACATACCAGTGTTCCATTTTAATAAATTTAATTTATGACTTCTTCAGGATTTAAGTGAGCGTGTTACTTCATCCGTCATCGAAGCAGCCACTGCCTATGGTCCTGGAAATTAAAAAAAAAAGCATGCTTGATAAAAAAGATTAAGTCATTTATTGGAAGTGAAATTCAATACAATTGATTATATGCGTAATTTCTATTATAAGCACATATGCAGAAATAATGTTTCTTTTTCAAGTTTCTGCCACCCAATCCCACCCCACCCACCCACCACCCTCAAAATATTGAATAAAAGACTTCATACCATTATTCAGCCATGGGTTATAGCTTGCCCGGAAAAATAAGTGTAGAAAAATATATCACCAATGCATTGACAGTATACTCTATTTTCATCAATTGTTGTTACAGTGTTTAACGCCATTTTTCAGCACAAGATAGGCTATACATGGCGGCCAGCATAAATGGTGGAGGAAGAACCCGGGAAAACCTCGGAAAGACCCACCGACCTACGAAAAGCTGCCGGCAAGTTTTCTCACATACCCACAGTGACCGAGCCCGAGACTCGAACCCACGCAGACAGAGGTGATAGCAGTAATCCGTAACGGTGAGCGCTTTAGACCACTCGGCCACTCGTGGTCCCCTCATTAATTATTAACTGTGTCCTTTTTATTTCGCCACTAACTTTGACAAATTTCCATTAGTTCTAGTTAAAATTTATTATTGAATTCACATTTGCAACATCTTAAACTGTACAAGCCCGTCATATATTTGACTATACTTTTACACCAACAATAGTTAAGTTCCATTACGTTAAGACTGTCTATAATTTGTGTGGTACATCAACACTGCAAGGTTATCGTATGTCAGCCATATCGACTGAACATCTCTTTTACTAAAGAGCATTTTGTATGCAAAAATGAATGCATTTCATTGAAGAGGAACTTGTTTGTTTACCTATAGACGTTGAATTGGCATTCATCGCGAGTGTGGATCAACTTTTATTGTTGAGGACTTTTTATCTTTTGTTACAAAATAACTTCCAACAAACACTTATGAGAGTTCAAAACTATGATTATTCGCACTGAGTTAACCGGGGAAAATGAGTACAGGCAGAACTATATTCGCATTAATGGAGTTAACTGGGGAAAATGAGTACCGGCTGAGCTATATTCGCATTAATGGAGTTGACTGGGGGTAAAAAGTACAGGCTGAGCTATATTCGCATTAATTGAGTTAACTGGGGAAAATGAGTACAGGCAGAACTATATTCGCATTAATGGAGTTAACTGGGGAAAATGAGTACAGGCTGAGCTATATTCGCATTAATGGAGTTAACTGGGGAAAATTAGTACAGGCTGAGCTATATTCGCATTAATGGAGTTGACTGGGGGTAAAAAGTACAGGCTGAGCTATATTCGCATTAATGGAGCTGACTGGGGATAAAAAGTACAGGCTGAGCTATATTCGCATTAATGGAGTTGACTGGGGAAAATGAGTACAGGCTGAGGTATATTCGCATTAATGGAGTTAACTGGGGAAAATGAGTACAGGATGAGCTATATTCGCATTAATGGAGTTGACTGGGGATAAAAAGTACAGGTTGAGCTATATTCGCACCCGAATTTACCTGTAAGAATTTGATTCCAACTAAAATGAAATTCGCTTGCATGTTTAAACTTAAAACAAGTCTAAATATAATAAACCCAACCTAATCGAACGTTTCTGCTCAAATAGATTTTTTATATATTCAGAATTCAATCCATGCGTCAACTCGTGGGTCGGTTTTGTGGCAATCAATAAAGCACACTGTCGTAGTCTCTCATTTCCAAGATAAAACAACTTGCTTCATTATACATTGTGTTTCGTTATGGAACTCCTCCAAAATATTTTCCTAATTGATCCTAATTTCTCATAGCAACGATAATTCAGGTCCACATTGACAGTTAATACTGAAAGGAGAAAAAAAAAACACATACACATCGATGATGAAGTTCATAAAGAATTTCTGATATGAAGTGTTGCCAGTGCAATCTACAGTTTTATAAACAGCTATTAACATTAATATGTGTGTCATTTTCGCCAACAATGAAATATTATCGAATTCGGCAAAGCTTAATCAACACTAACATCAAAACTGGAATTGAATGTTCGAAGAGTGCATAAAGACAGATTAACTCTTTAGATAAAATAATGATTTACGAAGACCCATGGTACCATATTTAATGGAATTCTTTTACACTGAAATAATCTTTAAGTTTTCGTTTCTGCAATAAAAGACGAAAAGTTATTTTTTTTTAGAATTTTCACGTTTATTCTTTCCAATCTGAAATCTTTGCAATTTCGGTTTATTCTTTCCAATCTGTATTTTTTTTTTTTTGGTAACTTCATTCATCGTGCTTCGAAAAAATTGCACATCTTATCTGCGTGAATCAAATTACAGTTAATGATGTTGTTGTCCTATCTCAGATAATAATTTTGTTCATTTTAAATATATACATGTTGTAAACAATTAACTGACATCTACCATAACATTATATGGTATGTTTACTCATAGACTGTACATTATTTGTCAGTGAAGTCTAAGTTCCTTTTAATACATTAATCCCCAAATTTATCAAGAAATAGTTTTCAGATTTTTATAAAAAAAGAAAATCAGTTCAATTAACGTTTTAATAAAACACTGAATTGCATGTATTGCAATTTTCTAATCAGTTTGTTGTTGTCGAATCAGGACATGATATTATCCAATATATTTAAAGCTTCTAAACTACAAGGAAGATTTTACACTATTTAGTTAGTTCTATTGATTTTCCGTACTGTGAAATCTCAGTTTTGCAAGAAACTTGAAATAAAGTGAAATGGGTATGAAGAATTGCTGTTTACTGTCAATGACAGATGCGTTTACTTCCCAAATTTAATAATCAAGCCGACATCAATAGGCTTTAAAAGAGAAATTTTATAAACGGCCATATTAACTTACATTACAGGTTGTATATCTGGGTGATTTATTTATTTATTGGGCGATTACGTTCTTTTCTATGAAAAAGATGTTCTACCATGAAGAATCTGTCGCGTGCAATTCCATACACATACTTCATCAAGCATGGACGTTTTACATTTGAATCATGTCATGTATATTTAGTTGTTTTTTTTCGTGTGCTTGACCTTTGACCGTGATTGTGGGTAGAAGGTATGGCCTACCGGACTTTTATCATTTTTTTTAAAGAATATTATTTATTGATACTTGAGTTTACGGTTTACCCTTTACTGATATACTTAGAATCTTTTGGAAGAAAATCTTTGACCCACATCTTGGTACATCAGCCTCTGCTTCAGAACAAAATGGAGAGACGACTAGGTACGGGGGGCATATACAAAGATAGAGAGAGAGTGAGGGGGAGGGAGAGAGAGGAGGGGAGGGAGAGAGAGCTTTTTAAACAAAAGGAAGTAGCTCAATACTTTCCTCACTTTGAAAAAATTGCTGAAAACTTGAAATGGTCAAGAGAGCGTTTGACTTTGCTATTAAAAGATGTACTTGTTGGCATGATGTCAGGGCATATTTTGATGAGCGAAATTTACAAACTTTGGAAAGTTCTGCTCCAAAGTTGATGATTATGCCTTGACTCAAAAGTTTCATTTGTTATTAAGGCTTTAATTTAGCTGTTATTTGGAAAACATATCATGTCAGTTTCATACATGTACTTCCAAACATCAATCAAGGAAGAGCACATTATTTCTGATTGATACAGTGTGAAAAAGCAACATTATGAAGTCAGAGCTATTAAAAATGCTCTTGTTTTTAAAAGGACAATGCCACGGCCATGCATTGAAACAATACATTGATTGGATAAAACATCCCCAGTCTTATTTTAATTTGGAGACTTATGAACCATTCGTGTCCAAAGGTTCTATATAACTTATTGATAATTCTTTCAAGCAAATTCATATTAATATGATAATAGAAACAGTTGCTTCTCGTAGTCTTTTATTAACTGGTAATTTGCCTTTGTTTGTTAAATATTCTTCTAGTAAAAGTGTTCTGATTCAAGGAGACGAGTGCGCCCTTGTTAATGTTCCTATCCAGTGTGTGTGTGTGTGTGTGTTATTTGGATTTTTAACGTAGCTTTAAAAATTATTCAGTCATGTCGCAACGACATCTGCAGTGTGACAATTCATATGCAGACACGAGCATGATGTCCTACCCTGTCTCATTATCTTGACAGCATGCCAGCCAGTCCTAACATTCACCTCTTAATACTCAGCGCCAAGCGAAGCAGCAGCTAGTAAAATTTATATAACTTGACTCGTTCTGGGTTCGAAACAGTGATCTTTCGCATCGGAGGTGGACGCTCTGACCACTTAGGCTACCGTTGCGTTCCGCTACATTGTGTATATTTGTCATCGGTTTTAGTCTCAGGACCCGTGACTAACGGAGCATTAAATAGTTTACTTATCGAGGGTATTCCTTTAACGCCAGGCAGTAACCTAGGTGGAGGTAATTTTGTGGTTAATCCGCATGTAACTGACAAGCTTTGTTTGGATCAAAAGGTTGATTTGATCTTGTTGAGATTTAAATGATTGATTTACACGCAGCTTGTGCAGTTACCAGAGCTATGATAAAAAGAGCTCTCGAGAATGATGTTGATCAGGACATTATTTCTTATACTCATGCATTTATTGATGATGTTTCTCCTGGTATGGATAAATCAAGGTGTATTGAGCGCAGTGTTAATCTTTTTACTACTCATTCCTTCTCTTCTCATCAGGGTAACAAACGACAATACCTCATTGTCGAACATGAACAAGATCCTGAGATCTCCTGTTTGTTTCAGAATTATATTAGATAAACTTGGAGCCACACAAGTCAAAGTTTATTATTTTGTGGAAATGAGGTCCTTATGAAATTTAGGAGATCATTTAAAGTACCTGATGGTGATTAGTGGCCAGAAAGCTATCAGAGTGTTGCTGCAAAGTCATATCAACTAGAAATTCTTAGTCTAGCCAAAGAAAAACCCTTGGCCGGTCACTTAGCAGTCAGCAAAACGTATCACAAGATCTTTAATAATCATTTTATTAGCCGAAAATTGAAAGTGATAATTCTCAATCCTGTCGCTATAGTCAGACTCGTCCAACGTTATAAAACCCAATCAGAAGATACCAAGGGCTCGTCTACAACCTATTCCTGCATTTGACAAATCATTTAGTAGAATAACGGTAGATTGTGTCGGTTCCTTACATAAAAACAAGTCAGGCAACTTGCTGACCTTAGTTTGTGCGTCTACAATATTTCCAGAGAGAATTCCATTTAATAATTTTAAAACTAAAACCACAGTAAAAGCTTTGATAGAGTTCTGTTTTACACTTGCTGGCCTTTCCAAACATATCCAGCCTGAACAAGAGTCATACGTAAGGTCTAGAGTTTTCCAGTAAATTTGAATTAAGGCTCCAACAGTTTTAATCATATGCCTATCACTCTGAACGTCAAGGGCTTTGGAAAGATTTCATCAAACTTTAAAGAATATGATTCAGCCTTATTGATTTAATACAGGAAATGATTGGGACGTACGTGTTCATTTGCTATGATTCGCTAACTCTGAGAAACTCGCTTCAAGAATATTTAGGTTTTAGTCCTTTTGAACGAGCTTTTGGACCACTGACGTTATTAAAAGAGAAACATCTTTCAAATGAAAATGCAGAAATTAATGTTCTCGACTATGCATCTGATTTCAAATATAAGTTGTCAAAGACATGTGAAGTAGCAAGAATTAACCTTTATTTTACTCAGTCAAAAATGAAATGAAGGTAGACATGGCTACAAAGGAAAGGAGTTTTCATCCTGGCGATAGAGCTCTATCTCTCTTTCGCATAGCTCAAACTCCTTGTTGGGCTAAATTGCAACGTCCATATTCAATTTAACAGAAAGTATTAAGACTCATGGGATTTGGAAGCAGAAAAAACTTTGTCATATAAATATATAAAACGAATATTTTGGCAGAGATTGCCCAGATAAACATAAGGTAAATTTAGCTGTACCTGGCCCACACCGTAAGGATGTAAACACTGGAATATAATCTGACATTTGTGATTTTTATTTAACCTGTCTTCGGAACCGAGAAACATTGAACAATCTGGGGCAGAGTCTTTCACATTTATAACCACAAGAAACGAGTAAACAAAAACAGCTATTATGTGAATATGAACACATTTCTTTCCTGATTTTCTGACACGAACAAATGAAATCTACCATGACGGTGAAACTGTAGATTCTACACCAGTGAAACAACATCCATAAAGGTCGAATCCTTTAAAGCAGGAATATTTGAAAAATGAAATTCAGTATGTACTGGAGAATGATTACATTGAACCAAGTACAAATAACTGGAGTTCACCACATATTTTTTGGCCTAAACCATATAATACATTTCGGATGTGTACGGACTATAGAAACCGCAACATATTCACCAAAACAGATTCCTTTCCATTGCCAAGAATAGATGACTGCATTGAAAAATTTTAAAATGCTGAAAAATGTCACTAAGTTTAACCTTTGGAACGGATTTTGGTAAATTTCACTTAAAAGAGCAAAATAAACATCGGCAACTGCAAATATTGATGGACTTTATCAATATAAATTGACGCTGTTTGTTATGAAGCAATCTCCATCAACATTCCAGCGTTTGATGAACATGGTTAGATCTGGTCGAGATAATCGTGACGCTACATGTCGATGTCGTCATCATCTACAATGATAGCTGGAAAGATCACTTGGAAACTATTCAGACATTATTTGAGCGAATCGGTGATGCAAATTTGATAATTAATTTTGATAAAAGTGAGTTTTGTCGACTTTGTAGTACATTTTCTGGACATTTTGTTTATACACGATCAAGTTAAATATACAGAAGTTAAGGTCATGGCTTCCTCCGAAATTCACAGTGCATGTCATTAAAAGTCAAATGCTGCTATCCTTGTGTATGGATAGATATTTACAGACATTTTCCTAAAACAATTCCATAATTGCTGAACCCCTCACAAATTTGTCGAATAAGAAACCCTAGGTTTTGGGGTCTGACAAAACGATTTGAAGTGAAAATATTTGTACAAGAACTCCTAAAACATGACCTGATGACGCACGCATTAAACTCGCTCAGAAAGTAATGCATTTTTTCAAAATAAACTCCCAGCATATTAATAAAGTTCTTTCAAAATAAACTCCCAGCATATTAATAAAGTGCTAATAAACTGCTTTAGAGAACTTGACTGAAACACCACCTTGTCCCTTGCAGGTATATAAAAAGTTATATGTATTCAGGAACTGTACTTAAGCAACACTTTTGTCCTTTACTGGTACAAAATCCTTTATATAGTGACAAGATGGACTTGAAATACCAGAACAATGAGATTTTTTGTACACCCTTCAATTCTCTCTCTCTCTCTCTCTCTCTCTCTCTCTGAAATAGATTTATTTGGTCCCTATAAAGCGATGTCTTAGCCTTGATCAAAAATTTAATTAAGTTGGGTTGTAAGAGAAGAAGGTCCTCTTCGTACCAATAATATGACAGCACACACTCATGCCGTCTTGGTGAGGTCCACTGCAGAAGTGCCACCTTGGACAGTGCTCTCCCTTACCACAGTCGATCAACGAGCCGTTCTCGTGTTTTGCCGGACCTCCAAAAAAGTTAATCGGACATCGATAATCCTCGCAGGTAGCTGAAAAAAGTTGTCATGATTTACTGATATTTAAGTATCCGTTTCATACAACGAAACCGTTTCGGTATACTGATAGATTTTATAAATCTGCTTATTTGTAAAGCCTTAACTTCAGGAGAGAAAATCAGGGCTATAAAAACTTAAACAGGCCTTAAAGTGCAAGTATACCAGTGCTATTCACGTAAAGGAGTTGTGACTCCTTACTCATATGGTACTTCAGTGGGTGTCATACGATTGCAGTTTGAGTCCTAATGCTCATTATTTGATATCGCGTGCAAAGTGATAACCAATTAATCCCGAAAATTCTAATTAAAAGTGAAATATACAATTGTTGAATTGTCTTTCGCTATTTCTCTTTTATTTTCTACATGCGTAGTTTACGTTCTTCAAGGTGTGTCAAACAATTGGCCTAAACGGGAGCAAACCTATATAACATGATATCTGGTATTGTTTACCAGCTCGCTCAATGTGTGTGTGTGTGTGTGTGTGTGTGTGTGGTTTTGTAATATAAGGTTTTAGAATATTTCTCATAAAATGCTGAAAATTAAAGTCAATAAAAATGTGTATTATGTTTAAAATGTTATAGTTTCACATATTTGGCTCTCGTTAATATCTTTCTCTTAGTTCTCAGGTGTAAACATATATCAACTTGCTAACATTTATTTTAAAGTTCTTAACAAAATATAGAGGAATGATAATTGTGACGATAACCGTATCCGTCAACTTGTTTTAAATGCGTCAGGTGGTAACCGTATCCGTCAACTTGTTTGACATGCTTCAGGTGGTAACCGTATCCGTCAATTTGTGTACATGCGTCAGTTGTTAACCGTATCCGTCAACTTGTTGTACATGCTTCAGGTGGTAACCGTATCCGTGAACTTGTTGTACATGCGTCAAGTGGTAACCGTATCAGTCAACTTGTTGCACATGCTTCAGGTGGTAACCGTATCCGTCACCTTGTTGTACATGCTTCAGGTGGTAACCGTATCCGTCAACTTGTTTTATATGCGTCAGATGGTAACCGTATCCGTCAACTTGTTGTACATGTTTTAGGTGGTAACCGTATCCGTCAACTTGTTGTACATGCTTCAGGTGGTAACCGTATCCGTCAACTTGATGTACACGCGTCAGGTGGTTAACTGTATCCGTCAACGGGGAAAAGAAACAGTAAGAACAACAACAAAACCCAACAACAGGAAAGTTAAGAAAAACGTTGTTGTCAAATGATTATAAATCCGACATCAACACACACACACATACACACACACATATATATATATATATATATATATATATATATATATATATATATATATATATATATATATATATATATATATATATATAAACATATATATATAAACATATATATATATATATATATATATATATATATATATATATATATATATATATATATATATATATATATATATATATATATATATATATATATAAACACACACATTACTGGACAGAAATCAAAGTAATCTGGTCTGCTTTCATGCCGCATTCTCTGCCAATAATTTGTTTTCCATGGTTTAAATTTGTGTATGCGGCACTTGCACTGGAAAGTTTGCCCACCTCCGGTTTAAAAAATTCAATCCGTCTGAGTAATGTGTTGGGTTTGGAAGCCAGGAAAGACGATGTATAATCTCATGCCCCATACTCCCGCTTTCTTTACCAAATTTTAGCATCATGCGATGCATAATCAGGCATGGATACCTAGTAACTAAGGCTAATGGTATTCTAACATGACAATGTGTGAATTATTACCGTCCAAACCAATGTCGTGTCAAATAATTATATAAAAAAATTTAAGAAAAGAAAATGTATAAAATTTCTTCGTCAAATTAAAGTCCAGTGCAAAACATTACATTTGCTAAATATTACAGTTTTATGGAATCATAACTTTTGTGGAATGCCTTTAATTTTGTTTAGCGTGGATAGAATGACATTTGAATAGACAATACCGCGACAGTATCAAAGAGCTCTGTCAAATTGGTAATAAGTTTCTTCATTTAGAAGGGAAATATCTGTAAAAATATGCACAGTACCATTTTTTCGCACTTTAATGAAGAACTGTTTTTATTTTTATGTTTTTTTATTGCGAGCGATTAAGTAGAAAATATATTCGTTCGTGAAGAAAACGGAAACAGGACCATAAACCAGCCAAACCAGATTTCATTCCAGGGAAATGACCGTTGTAATTGTATTAACGGATCTGAACTCTTTGTTCGTGGAATGTTCTGGTTTCGTACATAGGATCATCCTTCCTCTTGTCTTGTCCAGCATTAGGAAATTTGTATGCAGCTACACTGTCATCCTACCATTTGGTAATATCTGTGCATTCTGTTCTTGCTCACTCAAAGGTAGGATGATAATCTTAGAATGCCTCAAAGCTTTAGGCATTACATACAAGACGATATCATTAAAGATTCAGTAGAGACTTTCTTTAATTTTGTTTCTTCTGTTATCCTTTAATGAATCTAAGATTTTTGCAATGAAACTGATTTCCGTTAACACTTTTGTTGACTCCATCATACTTTAATCAACCCATGTCCGTCCCGACACATGTACTGCATACTGCTGTCTGGCCTACAAGTCTCACAAATTTGGTCTCCGCAACTTAACCTCTAAAACACGTAATTCATTTTTTTTTTAATTTACAAAGTGCTGAAATAAAGGTACCTGCTTTTGACGATCTTCCCGTTGGCTTGCTGATAACATCTGTATGCAATTTGTCAGGCGTTCTTTGGATTTGTTATTTCGTTGCAATGACTTTCTAACAAAGAATATTATTTAAAGCGACTCTATTTAGGTCCAGAAAGTGTTGTTGATTTTGCAAATATAAATCAATTCTGGGTACAAAATCAAACTGGACAAAAAGCAAACAAATACACTGCATTTTAAAATGAATGGTTACCTATATAATTTGCTAGCATATTGGACAAGAAAGATAGAAAGCATTTATGCTAGTCACGTGAAAGACGAATACAGCCGGACAAAGCTAACATTCAATCATGTGCAAAAGACAGCAATATGTATAGATAGAGTAGACAGTGATATATTTTCTCCAAAAAATAAGACAAAAAGGGAAGTGATATATTCGATGCTTGTACAGGAATAATTCAGAAAGAAAACCTAAGGAAATAAAGTTTAGTGTTCTTTTCCATTATCAATGTTAAGGACTGCATATGACCCTAAAGACAGGATGTTGACTATAAACGGAATCAAACATGGGTTGTCGCTTTACATAAGCTAATTGAGGGATACAATAATACTCACAATTCAACAGATGTTACACCGATTTAGACTGAATGCGTAAGTACACAATCAGTGAATCAATCAGAATTTAAAATTGCAAAGCAATTGATAAGTGATATATTCCTAAATTTACTAAGAATATATGTCATAACAGCAAATTAATTTTAGACTATCCAGACATTTAGAAACTGGAAGACTTACAGAGAGATGAGATAGATAATATGTTTTTCGAACAAACGTTATCTTTGAAGAACAAACAAGATGATATGTCCATAGTTGAAAAGATTTTGAAGACGAAAAGAATCAACAGTATAAAGTAAGTACTAGTCAAATTGAAAGGAAATGCTGAATCGCTTAATATTGGGAACCATTTGAAAACATTATGCTGTTAAAATAATAGAGGAAGCATAATTTATATAGATACGTGTAAGGGAAACTTTCTGGATGGAACAGTTGTGGAAAAACAACGCAGTAGAACATGACGTGGTTAAAACACGCATGATATTTAAATTTGTATCTATTACAAAACCTGATGGATAAACGAAAGTAAATCCAAAACCTTCACAGGTAAACAACAAAAGGATTTGTCTAAAATGTAGTATTTTTACAGTAGAGAAAATTACAAAATAAGACCTAGAATAAAAGGAATACTTTCTAAATTAACGATCAACAGTCTAGAGGTCCGAAAAAATAATTTGTAAGTTACTGCATTTGTATGGGGAAAAAATAAACGAGTTATTTTTATAGTAATACTACGCGACCTTGGGAGTGAAGTATTAATTCCAAAAATCGTGTTCATATTTTCCCATACAATTTGCGGTACCCGTTTTATTATATATTCATTTCGTTTTCTACCCAAGGCTTAATAATAAAGGAATGCAGTACAAGAGTCAAATCACTTAAATTTATGCTGTATTTCAAAACAAAGACATAACCGTAAATTCATCAATACTCAGTATCAATATTAATGCGCATATCGCACCTCCCAGCGATCTTTGAACCTTGTCGCACGCTTGACATTAGTAAAATAAAAACATTATCGTTTTAGTCTACTTAAAATTGAATTTATAGCATGAGTGCGCTTTGAAAAATAATTTTTCCAGGTGGTCTGGAATTGATGAATTTTGTTTTCCTGCTGATGCAACTCAATTCTGTTTTTCTGTTTACTATGGACTGTATTTATTGGGTCAATTCAGTGCAGTCAGGAGAATATTATTTCATTTAGAAACGTAGTCGAAATTATAATAACATTTCAGTGTGTTTTAGATTTTCCGTGTGTTCTTCCAGTTAACTCATTGAAAACTTTCCAAATAGAGTTTGTGTTGCTCGTTTTGTTTCGCTTTCAAGCAATGATTGATAATAAGTGTGTTTTTATATAGCTTTTTTAATCATATTTGTTATTTTAGTTCTCCATACTTTATATTGTGCATGGATTCCAATAGCTGCTAAATTGGTCTCGTGTTTTCATAGCATCTAGGATTTCAGTAGTTAGCCAATAGGTTGGATTTCATTCTTTACTTGATGTACGTTCAGTGTTGCATGCTTAGACACTATTTTTCGTTGTATTGTTCAATTATCATGGCTAATAAAATGTACATTTACTATTTTGTTTCCGCTTCTCTCATTCTCTTCATAGTTGTGATAGGTGTAGTAACTTTTAGTCATGAAATAATGCCGCCTGATTATAACTGGTCTAAAAATCTTTTGAGCAGGATTGTCAATATATTAATTCATTAATTTATTGCACATGGTCTACAATACCAATTCGCTTTAGATTGTATTGTGTTCCACAGCTGTAATGTGCAATTGCAGTATGTTTAACTGTGGAGCTTAAACTAAATTAAAGTTATATAAATTTCGAATTCACGCTTTCTCGTTATGACCCCTATTTAAAAATACCATATTGGCTGGGCGTCTATGTCTAAACAATAGTCATCTACAAAAAGTAAACATTGACCAGCAAATCCTAATGAAGCCTTGATGAAAGAAGAAAATAGCCAAAAGGCAAGACAGGGAGAGAAGTCGAGTTCCTTCACATCACATTGACAGGAGCAGACAATGAATGAAATCCAGTCAGAAAATTGGACGATGCTGGTTACTAAAGCGTAAAGAAAAATGCTGTACCACTGATTCTAGAAAATGTTTTAAACAAGAACCTGATCTGCCTGCCATGTCGCCTACGATGATGACGATGCAAGAAATTCAGTGGATAGAATTTCATCCAGTGACGTCTTTGACCAATTCAGATTCTATTGAATATAAAATCAAAGAACAAACCTATATGTGTACCTGATATTCAAAGTCCTTAAAATGAAAAGAGCTATCCAGGCTCCGATGCCAGATTTGCTCCCGTCAACAACTTCATGCATTCGTTGTTCAGTGAAGTTAATTTATTTTTGACTAACAAACGCGGGAGCAGCTACAAGAACGAAAGAATAAACGTCTGGATGTCTGAGTAGTATGGAAACCTGACACACTGGACAAGTCAGCGACTTAAAGTTTACTGTGGATTACGTTTCGCACAATGTTGGATTTAACGACCACCGAAAGAAAACAAAACAAGGACGAAGTTTAGAAACAACATGTCTTTTACACTTCGAGATGTGTCTGCAACACACGCATTTGATGAATCGTGTGCATGTACATCTGAGACTGAGTCGAAGTAGTACTGTGTTCTATTTATGGCTGATACTACCGATTACAAAACGAGCATCGAAGAAGTAAAACTATACGTGCAAAGTGATGAATTATCATCTAGAGTAGAATAATACACCAATTACACTTTGAGCACAACGACAGCCAAGTATCCTCAATAATGAGTGGATGTTGAAACCTCTACACCATTGCCTCTGGGCTCAGATCCAAGCTCGAACATAATGTTTTCTAACGTTAAATGACAATGGGTCTTTTAATTGAAGTCGTCAGCAATACGGCCCTTCACAAAGCTGTTGATCAAAATGATTTTGAGATTAGCCAGCACGCCATTTGTACTGATCAAAACCGCACGTATCCAAGATAGAAGTCATCCAAGAAGGTTAGGGGTGTACCAGACTTTTGAAGCTAACTTTGCCAAGAAAAGTACTTGAGATCTTTCTTTACTCTGTTTGATGACACGTGAAAATTAGGAAGCAACAGTTGTCATAGCATATCTTACGATGCTTATTCAGGGGGAAATGCTTTGTGGCGATTTGATTTCACTTCAAACAAAGGCAGCAATAAAGAACATTTCCACTCTATAAAATCGGACAACTGCGAGAAGAACTTCAGTTTGCACTAGCTCTGGTGAGCATCACGGTGCAAGTTATTATGTAAACAGAATTTGACAATACAGTTTGAGTTTGAATAAAGGCTGAACGCTATGGACATAGGCGAAGGTAATATTTTGTTTCCAGAGGAACATTTGTCACAGACCACAATTTAACACATAAAGTACAGGAACTATGCCAGTAATACCAGAAAAAGATCAACACATAGTCTTGCTTTTTATGGTCACATGGCTGAAATCACAGTCCGGACAAGAGCATATTGTTGTTGGTGTCAAATGTATCGTCCTAGTCTGAAGCAATAAAACAATTATTGGATCATGAATCCAGTAGGACAGCTTGAATAGTATCTGGTAGATGCATGAACTCTTTCCTCAGACGACAACAGTATGAAAGATTGATATAAAGACCTGAGTGACAATTCCAACTCCAAAACTCTTTCTGGAGACAAAACGAATCGAAGAATTCGTGTAACATCGTGCAGAGACTTCCTGTTAATTGACTTACTGGACGGACATTTTAAGGAAAATGTCAAGTGTGAATATAATGAATACTTGGAAACTTTTCTTTCTAACAGTTCGTACACAGCTTCCTTGAATCAGCAGATGGGTGCTGAAGATGAACTTTCTCATAGAAACCTAACATCGTTCAAGCTTATATCAATCGACATGGACGAGAATGATCATCCAGGAACCCAATGGATAGGCGTCAATCTTCCCATGATCACAGTGTGGAAGACTTTGATTCTTATAGCTTACCTTCTCTGGAAGACGATATCATCGAATTTATGAGAAGAAATAGTGTACCTACTCAGTTAAATAATTGGAGACTACGAGGATCAGATTCGATAGTGTATGGAAAATACAGTGTGCATTTCATTCATCAACACCGTCTTGGATTCATATTAGAACATAACGTGACTTGTTTGGGACGTGATTGCTATAGAAACGATGAAAACGAGTTCATCGATGGCAAAATGACACGATACTAACTAAAACCCGGACTCCAGAACATTGTCAACTTTGTCAATGCATATATGTTTAAAGTTTAGTATTTGCATAAGAAAGAGGATGGAACTATCTCTAAGTCTCCCTTCTTGTTAGCAATGTTGATGTTGGCTCGTTTGTTTCAAAATAAAAAGAAAAGCTCTTTTTTAACATCCTCTGTCATATTCACACTCTCGATCGTTGAATGTTTCTTTCTAAAGGGATGTTTTCCTTCACGAATCCGTTGTTGAGTATGTGTTGGATAAGTCGTGTGATATTTTGATTATATATGCATAATTTTTAATTTCTGTAACTTTTTTTTGTTTCCCCAAACCTCCGTATGCTTATCGGATTTTAGTAGCACTTTTAGTTCAGTCCAATATTTTTTCATACATTTTTCTGCGTCTGTTCGTTAGATATTATATGACTCGGGTTTGGTCACTCCACACGGCGTGTAGGATAATGCATATGGAGTTATTGGTCACGATACACAACATGTTGATAGTATAATATGGGGTCTTGAATAGTAGACGAATGGATATTACCCATTACACACACACACACACACACACACACGATAATGGTCACCTCACACGGCATGTTGACGGTATAATTCGAGATATTTTATAGTAGACGAATGAGTGTTGATCGCTATATTGCAACGTGTTGGTGGTATAGGTGCGGTTTTGGTCAGTACAAATGGCGTGCTGGATAATAAATGTCGTGTGTTGGATTGTACGTAAAATGTTGGTGTTTGATAGTATATCAAGAAGGTGTATTAACGAGTATATGTTGGTTAGTATTTGTGCAATTTAAACAGTACTAAGAACGTTGGTGTTGGACAGCATATACAAATTTTAACATTACATTTACAAGGGGGAAGCGGCGTTGTGTTATCAAATGGAAACCTACTGCGTCATTTTATTTTCTGTACAGCTCTAGAAATATTGGGATTAGCAACTTCTATGAAGTAACCAATTGAGGTCAACAGTTCATAACAATTTAATAATGCACCCTCAATGTTAAATTCCCGTCTCTATAGACTTTCAACCATACATGTTCCTATATTAAATTCCCATCAGTCGCCCTAAATGTGTACACAGCGTAGGTCAGCTACTCCTAACAATGTTACCATCGTCTTTTTGTCACATTCCCGTTATTTGATATAAGCGTATTACCATTTTAACGTCGCATGTCGCTATTGTGTCGAACAATAATACTCAACTAAATAGAGTGTTATTTAACTTTGAACTCGAAAGGTCTTCATATTTATTATTGGACTATTATTGAAATGATATTTATACGTGTACAGAATGATGTACTCGTGCGGCATTCAGTAGATGACGAATAGCAAATAGCAATTACACCTATTGTGAAATGAGTCAGATAATATGATGAAAGACTAGTTCAGTATTGGGTGGAGAGAGAGAGAGAGAGAGAGAGAGGACATAGTTCATAGTTTTTGGGGTGTTGTACCACGAAAAGATGTTTCCGATAATTTCTGTTTTACCATATTCAGTACACCCATGACCAGTTCCATAATGCGAAAGTCACAAGTGCATCATCGGATACGTGTTTGTTTAAAAGCGAAGAAATCAGGGTTATAAAGGTGAGATGAAACATATACTGAATGCACCATTTTGTACAAAGTTTAATCTAGTGCACAAGCCTGCCAGAAGGTCAGACGAGGTCACAACTTTACCTAAAAACATCTTTGTTTCTCATAAAAATTAACAAGAAAAACTACTTACTGGTAAAAATAAGTGATGCCAAACAAAAGAGGACAATGGCAAACTTCGTCATTCCCTCTTTTCAATCTAAAATGGAAAACAATTAAATACAAAATGGTAATACAACGCGAGACAGAAATCAGACTGGCGTATTACGGGTGATTTTGCACCATTTTTGTTTTGAAAATGGCATTCCTCTCAAGACACGGCAAGAATGTATGATCGGCTTAGTTGAGGTCGACACTGCGTCAGTAATGCCGAATGGAATTTTATTATCATAAAAAAGGAAGCACAGTGTAATTTAACATCTTCTCAATTATTCCATTTTAACTGCAAAACATTAGTTTGAAAATAATGTTTTTTAATACCTACAATAAAATCCTGTTTATGTTTATTTATTTCTCAGCTATATAGTTTAAAAATTGAGGGGAGGTCATTCAGTAAATTTTTTACATGTTGGAAAGTAACGTGGGTATCCTTTATCAGAATAATATATGCAATATTTTCCATTCAGCCGACTCTAGATACTTTGCTAGCTTATCCACATATGTGCTTATATACATGCATTAACATACAAACAGATAAACAAACATATGTTAGTTTTAGGACGATCTCGTGATAACTGGCTTATGCAATCTCTTCAAAAGAGAAATTCAGTTTGGGCATATACACCTATACAATGAATAGAAAGTTGGTTTTGGCAGCATTATTGGTATTGTTGGGAATCTTTCGATTGTTGTAAATAAAATAAAAAAATAAAAAAAAAATGTTTATAAACAAATCTGATTAGACCTTGGAATACTATTCTAAAATAAGCCTACCAGTGAATATGAGGTCAAAGTTGGCGAAATTTAGATCCGGCGCTGCCCGTCGAAAAATGAGATGACTTAGACTTGAAAATCTCAGTGAGAACGAGTCAAGGCCATTTGTATACCGATTCCGTAAAGAAAGAAATACGTGTAATTATGATGCCCAAATTGTCGCTTGTTTACTGGAATGAAACGTATTGACAATCATCTTGTTGAGAAAACTTTTACGTATAAAAGTCCCTCGCTTTTGCGAATTTATTTGTCCATACCAATAGTTCGTTATAATGAGATATTCTCTTAATATTTAAGTACTCTCTGGAGTTCCAGTTTGGGTGTTAGTTAGATCACTGAATTCGTATTAGCGTTATAGCAAGATTGTCTATACTTACGCCTTGTGCAAGCTGGAAGACTGTTGCTTCTAAATATGAGACAAGTACGAATCACAGGTTAGATATTAGTTCCTATTGAGGTGAGTTTGAAACTTGATAGCTCGTTGATAAGGCACATACCCTCCAGGGAGTGTCGTTTCCACAGTGGATATATTTATCTGATGTGGTAAGTCAATGCATGAAAGGTGAGACAGATATGTAGAAGAGAATAAATAGAAAGCCACCGACACGAATATAGATAATAAGTAAATATAAAGCCCCCACCTATGAAGCCGACTTTTTTTTTAAAAAGTCGTACCAAAGTTTAGTTCAAGAATCGGTACTTTCCGTGCTACAATGAAAGACAGACTGAAAATGCACATTTCAAAACGATTCGGTTTCCTCTATTTACAAACACCAAAGTGTTTTATCGATCTAATTAACTCCAAAATGAACATAAAACGTTTGTGATTTGTTTATAAATCACATAAAAGTCTGACAAATAAAATGTAAGAAAAACATTTTGAATGTCGTATTAAAGAGTTAACGTTTCTGTGCAACATACAAATAAATTAATTATAAAGAAAACAAATAAAAAGGTAAAACTGAAATAATGGCCTATAGATTTCATTTTTTTAAAATCGTCTTCTGGTCACACTGGCGGTACAAGATTTGGCATATCATCTTTAGTTACATTTTGCCTCTCTTCTTTACTGCAAGGAAAAAGGGATATGAAACTGATTCATATCTTTTATGGTTATGGTGCTGAATTCAATCGTTCTCATAATTCGCAACATTTTTACAAGAAAGTGCAAAAGCAAAGTCAAAAAGCATCAGTGGACACACTGATAATATTGTTGTGTAGCTTTCAAAAATAAAAATAAAGACGCGCCTCTTGTTTATTCCACTGCTATTTAGCACTAAAGAAATGCGATTATATGGTGATATGACTTTGATTTGTTTTGGATTGTTTATTTCTTTCGGTCTAGTTAATTTCTTTTATTTTGGTCAAGTTAATTTCTTTATGCTTTTGTCTAGTTAACGTCTTTGTGTTTTGGTCTAGTTAATGTCTTTGGGTTGTGGTCTAGTTAATGTCTTTGTGTTTTGGTCTAGTTACTGTCTTTATGTTTTGGTCTAGTTTATGTCTTTGTGTTTTGGTGTAGTTAATGTCTTTGTGTTTTGTAGATTTACTCCGTTAAGAAAAATCGCATGATGCTTTGATTTCGGTATAAATCGATGTCACGTTTTGTACTGAACACTTGTTTACGCCAAAATTGTTTTCATATCTAATATCAATACTTCCTAAAATAGATTTCTGATTAAGTTATACACCATCTCAAAAATCCGTAATGGCGGCATTGTGAACTCTTATTTGGTTTTCGGGGCACGAGAAGGCCGGGCAACTGCATTAGTTGTCATACATTAATTTTGGATTGCACTCGCACGCAATTTTGCGAAAGTATTGACGTACCCCCCGGCTGATACAGGGCTTGCATCTTCTTGATGGTAGATGCGGAAGTGATTACTGATATCGAATATGACGACAGTGGTTCATGTATTTTCATCAACTATAATTAAAATAAAAATCAGCAGCATTTGCATCAAATACATTTCTGTACGTACGTGTCATCTCAAAGAGGTAATAACATTTTTCACCTATTACTTTCTGTACTCATGCCAGTGTGATGTGGTAATTACATTTGTATTTTGTATATTTCTGTAAGCAAGTCAGTGCAAAGTGGTAATTACTTTCGTATCTGTATTTCTTCATTCTTTTCCATGGAAAGTAAATGCCTTGTGCCCTACAGCACCCGAATGCGATAACTATACAGTATGGAAATTAAATGGGAGTGGATGCGGCTCATGAGTCGAAAATGCTCTCTTGTTTGTTCCTTTAGCAACTGAGTCATTAACACACACACACACACACAGATATATATATATATATATATATATATATATATATATATATATATATATATATATATATATATATATATATATATATATATATATATATATATATATATATATATATATATATATATATATAAAATCACATAAATTAGTTCAGGATACGCTGCATATACAATTCTCACCGCCATATTTATTTAAAGAATTTCTAAGTCTGTAATTCGCTAATCCAAGGAACAAATGGTGGCGTTGCATTGTGTAGATCGACCAAAAGTATCAAAAACGTAATAAAAGGTAAAGTGGAAAGAGGCAAATACCCTTTCCTTTTTAATTGTGCTTTAAAATTTAAACGCTCAACCCATAGGGACAATAAGAGACAAAATGTTGACATTAATATATTTCAGTACTAAATACTTCGACATTTGTGTCCTTCCTAATTGAAGTAACCAAATAAAATAATTTATTGTTAAATCAAAGATTTAGATCAGCAACTACCAATAGCTCTCTTGGCAACATTCACATTCATATATCTCTGCAATGGATTGGTCATATTAAATGTACATTTTTTAATTGACTTTCGCCAAACGGGCATGTAAAAGCGCTAAATTCTGGAGAAATGTCTTGTATTTTCATCTCATCGGAATTAAATTTCTCTGAACATTCAGAGTGTTTGGAACATTCTAACATCAGTGTAGACAACATTACTTCATACTTGTCATACTCTATATCAGTAGAATTTGTAATATATTAAAATATTGATATTCTCAAGAGTCACAAAGCGATTTTACTGCTGATTTGTGAATACGGGTTCTTTGCTCATTCTTGAACGTCTGGCTTCTTATTAATTCCATATCCCATCCACAAACGTTCTGATAGGATGGTCCTGGAAGCTTAGAGGGATTTGCATCTTCCATAAAACGGCCATATCCGCAGAGAACACGTTACTGATTTTATTCTTCAAGCTTGTCCTAATTTGACGAGGAATAATGTCTTTTGTGACAGACCCAATTAATGGACAATCAAGAATCAAGCGAAGGAGCAGGAAAAGATTGAGGGTTACCATTACTTCCACACGTTATCTGTCTCAACGCACTCGATTCTTCCGTTTACAAACATTAGGCAGAGATGGTATCAATAAGTAACAGACAACCGTGTATATTAAGAGAAGTTCTGGAAAAGAGACTGCAAAGGGCAGTTTTCTCTATCGAAGTTAAATAACTGTCAATCAAGCAGTTTAGTGGGAAAATGGATTCTGACTGAGTTTTATTGAATATAAAAAAAAAAAATATGGAAAAGAATATCTCTTGCGCTTGAATTCTTTATAGCTAAATAGTTTCATGGTCTGTGAAGATTGTTTAGTGGTGGAATCATAAAAGTAAACTCAAATTCGATCTCGACTTTTGATGTCATTTATCAAGCTCCTTCACAACATAAATGGTTGCCATAGCACAAGGATGGAATTAAGAAAAAAGGAAGAAAAGAAACCAAAACAGAACCATGTAACAAACTGAATTCTATGAGTTTGTTTAAAATGTATATTTAAATATATTTATTAGAATTAAAATATTATAACATTTACAGCAAAACACCCTTTTCCTCGATTGTTTCACCAGATTTCTCTAATATTTTACGATCGACACATTAAAAAAGCTTTTGACGGCTGAAAGTAAAAAATTTACCTGGACAGTGTACATTTTGATGACGTTAATCAATACATCGTTTAGTACGAACTAATGCATATACCCACCATATCATTTCATCCTTTGGGGAGGGAGATGTGCGCTTAATCGTGCGATTATGCTGGTAGTTCAGGTAAGGCTATGGGTGTCGTAGCTCGAGCACAATGGGCTCGAATCTCAGTAGAGGACGAATAAACAATTCCTCTAGCCTATATGATAATATTTTCTCTCCTGTGCTATTTGTACTTACGTGTCTGTTTACATCTTTAATAGAGTTTACTGATTATTTGTTAATTATGGGAGTCGATTGTTGGGAGGATATTTCTCATCCTGATTAATGAAACAATTTCCAGGAACCGACGTCATACAAGATATAGTATTTACAAATTTTAATGATAGGACCGGATGAAATTAGAGTTCCGTGATGCGTGGCCATTGTGTGATTAGAGAAGAAATTTGTGTAGTTAGTATTCGCGTGTTTGAGTACTGTTCCGTTGATAAAGACGTTTGTTTTAAGGCCATTGAAAATAGGAGAACATGGACGTCAAAGCCACACTCACACAGTTGTTGTATTATCTTGGTATGAAACCCTTAGTGTGTAAAAGCAAATATATTCCTGTGGCAACTATGCGATCTCGTACTATCCATTTTGTCAAAATTTGTTTTACAAAACAAAGAAAATTCAAATCAGGCTATCCGACATTGCAACTGGAATGAAAATGCGTCCTCCAAGATGCCTAAAGCTTTACTGGAAGTTCGTGTCGCGCCTCGCAACATTTATTATATGAAAGAAGATATTTTTCTTTGCTTGAATTATGTTTATATCTGAGCCCATGTTGAACTTTAAGAACCTTTGCTGCTACTGGAGTGATATAATTTGGTGGTGGAATGTAGTATGTTTTCAATAAAGGGAAATTATGATTCAGAAAAGTCGGTCAATGAGAAGGGTTGGATTATTTTATTTTTACTAGACACGAGGTAAGTTGAACTGTATTTTGAGTTAGAAAATACGGGTCGAAAACTCATAGTCTCTCACAGGTGAGTTGACATGACGAAAATTTAGTTTAGTGCATTTGATTAATAAATGAAGAACTCTAGTCATCCCCGCACACTTCCTCTCACTAAGCACAAGGGTGGGCAACAGTTGTGTCCCAGTGACTGTTGAATGGTTGGGTTATAAAACTGATAAATAGACAAAATCGCACGGATAACTCAAATAGATTTGTGCTGTACGGTGATGTACATTTTCGAATAAAGTTGATTTTAACATTCGTAAATGAAGGCAGAAGACTCTTTTGTTTTTGGTAAATTCTTTGGGATTAATCATAATAGTATTAACTTCCAGGGGCAATTGTTCGAAGTCGTTTGTTTGCTGCTTTGAGCACGTTTTATGTAGATTAGGAATATATCGTGTGCTGGTAAAAAATAGTCCTGAATAATAACATGGATTATTAAATAACCGATTGGAATCATTCGCATAGAGTGTTTTTGACTTAAGAGTCTGCTTTAAGAGCTGACTGTAAGAGATATTACGACCCTATGGTCTTAAACTAAGCAATAGAAAAGAGCGAAAACCACATAATTTTATATAAATTCAACTAATAATTTATTTCGATAGAATACAAAATGTAAACATATAAAGAATGTTTAGTATTGTGTATTAAATCCCAAATAGCCTTAAGCGTTCTATCACAAATCCAAATGTATGAAGTTCCAATTGAATCTCTGAGGTATTCCAAACAAATTAGTATCTTGAATGTGTTGGTGTGCCTGTATTATCGAACGTGCTAATGTCCCAGTGCCTGGAGTGTGATGATGTCGTTACAGTCTTTTTATGTGTCAGAATAATAAAATCCAAAATGTTCGTGTCTGAATTCACTATAATTCCAACTTAAATTTCCAGTTCAAGAATATTATTGAGAACTTTGTAATTTCAGTGAATAATAATTTGAATAAACTAAACTAAAAACTTAACACAAAAATAAGACAGATTCTGTTTGAGACAATACTAGAGCCAGGCTTTAGTGCAGTCTCCCTTATGTCCATGACTCAGATCCAAATAAACGTGTAAACCTCCATCTGTAATGATATGAATACGTAGCCTATACTCTTAGAACCATATTATCTTCTTGTTATTGTGTTCACAAAATAAATGTTACTGATACACCATGGCCTTGATTTTGAACAAAGTCAAGAAAATTGCAGATGTACATAACATATAATCATTAAGAAAACCCAACAAACAATACAAATTAAATATACGAAATATGACATTTTAAGTTGTTATTATTTATATGCTAAAGAACAGTTTTCTATCGCTGTTGTACTTTTGTCCTAGTAATGTACATAGTACAGTGTCAGCCAGCATGGACTGGTGGCGACGATATGTTTTACCCGTTTAGTATTGGGCTAACATAGTGAGTAAGTGAGACCTTCTTTTAGAAACACCTTCAGGAATGAGATCAGGACTGATGATCGTGTGGATGCTGAGGGAATAGTTTGCTTTCTGACGAAGATTCTAAGCAGCCATAGCAGCGTATGTTTACACACATGAGTAGCAGTGTAAAATTATATGGTATGCAGCAGTCAATGTTTTGGACGCTCCTGCAAGCCGACCATATATCATCTGCCGCGACAGCGATGACTCTGCGTCATGGAACATGCTGCGTGCAGGTTTATGCAGTTCTTCTGCGAGCATCGCAAGATTTCTACCACAGATAACTTTTCCATTTTATCTGAAATACTGATGCCCAAGTTATGTTTGGTACCAATGATGCCACGCCTAAGAGATCAATCTACATGTTCCCTGATTTTTTTTTTTTTTTGCTTGAGTGTTTTTAAGTCCCAAGCATGGCTGGATCGCATCCGCTTTGTCGTCGGGATGATTTCGGTAACATATATCGTGCTACATCTAGATGGCATCAACGATGGTGTAGGGATACTAACCTGCCAGTAGCTGATTCTGTTCATCTATTTGTTGTTCTAAGAGATTCCACGGTCCTATGTACTTGTGTCCTGGCAACGTCCATCCTCTCCGAGGTCTGGGAAGTTTTCCAATCCGCGCATGCACCTCCACGTCTCTCCCAAGAATTTGAAGTTTCCCGCAGCATTTATAGTCTAACATGCATAGGTTTCTTTCTACACGAAGCTCTTCGCAGCTCATGTAGATCTCGCAGTATCTTCAACAATTCATGTTTACTACAGATCCATTCTACATTTCCAATCCATGTTGCTTGACGAAATATAATTTTTGGGAACCATACACGGGACACATGAGGCGATGACTGTTGCTGACCACCTGGACGAGGTCTGAACTCTCCATTTTGGCCTTGCACTTTAGACGCAACGAGTCCATGTTGCTATGTTATGATGGATATTATTTCAGAAAATATTATATTTTTTTCTTAGCGATAACACTGTTTCGACAGGAAATTGTCCTTTATACCTATGTTGGAAGTACTCGATGAAGAACCATCCGCACGTGCTATCGTTGACGTCCTGAAGTTGTAACGAGTGGTACTCTACTCCTTTTGGAGGCTGCTAGAGATAGCGTACGACCTCGTCGAGAGGAGATATTCCAAACCAATCGAAATAATCGACAACGTTGGAATGAAGATCATTAATGACGGCGACACAGTAAGTGCCATGTTCATCGTAATAATTTTGTAGGCTAATGATGTAGTTCTCATTTGACGTGACGTATTCAGGAAACTGATTCTTGGAAAAGACACCTCTTAAAGTACCATCGCTTTGTGTTAAGAGATGCTCGAGATCAAAGTAAGTTAAAACTTTTATTTCTCATGCTTTTATTGGTGAATCCCTTTTAAGGTGTGGTTCCAGGAAGTTGGAGTCCTTTTCCGATGCCGAGGAATCCTGGCAGTAACGTTTCAGCGATCCCTGCTAACAGAGGTCCGATGAAATCTCATTGTTTGGACAGCTTCGATGTGGACAAAATCATTATGATACCTTTCCGCGCAAGCTTATGTTTGGCGACGTAAGTCGCCTGGCGATACGTCAACACGAGTCTATCCGGTTCTTTTAGTGTTGTGCTTCCAGCCGGAAATAGTCAAGTCTTTTATGTGTGGCTGCGACAGCGATACTTTTTTATGTTGCTGTGACAGCATGCCATCGAATGGAGTATGCGACGACATGATGTTATATAAAATGCTATTGTTTGGGGTTTTTCTTTGAGATGGTTTGCGATTGGCATAACCGCCGGATGAGGTCACGATGGCTTTTCTGTGTCGTCCTCCTCTTCCATAAACTCTGCTGCCATACCTTCCATGGCCCATCACTGACTTTGGCGTAGCTCCGGTAATGGCTCCTGTCGCTGCGGCCAGTCCTGACGGTGCAAAAACAGAGGCAAACAACTTGAGTAACATGGTCTCGACGAAGGAACGATCGTGGTGGCAATGAATCCGACCTCGCGTTGTTTCTTTTGAGGATCGTGACTTTTTTCTAGGCATGGTTGTCTATACAAGGAAATTCATTTTTCAATCGAGTACGTCAACCGTCATGAATCGATCTGAGGTGACTAACACGTAACAGACGTAATCAGCTCTGGATTCGCAGTCCAACTGACTTCAATGTCGGCTGAAGAATCTTTGAGACGCTCGGAATGTTTGGAGATATCGACATGGAAGATTGGATACAAGCTAGCGAAATCATCCAGCGGGATATGTCTACCCGTGTCCACGTCTTGGTACTTCTGTATGGTTTCCATCAGCACCATGTACGCGCAAGAGTAATATCAGAAGCTGCATTCAAGTTCTCTCTCCGGATACTGTCTTGAGTTGATTCGGAAGTGAGTACGAGACAGACTGAGATGGTTAAACATGTACTGGTTTTCTGTTTGACCATCGTACGCTGCGCTGGCAGCTGAAACGCGACGAAGACTTGTTTTGGAAGTTCACTGCTTGGATTGGTGGAGACTCCCAACGACGTGGTGGCTTGAGCTACAAAAAATTGGGATATGTAGATGCGACGTTGTCCGACGTACATTGTCTTGGTGAATCTGGCTAGTATGGATTCCAATTCGAGTGTGCGCATCGTGAAGGGTGTAAGTTTGGGCATCTACAGCATCAATCACGTTATGTTGAATTGTCCATCATCGTCTCATGTTGCTTTGTACATGTGTTGGTATGGTAAGTCTTTTTTCAGCACCAGCATGTGTTTAACTCCTCTGAAGACCGTGAGGATATCCCTGCATACGCCAATGGTGCTGCTGAGGGCAAGAAACGTGCAGATTTCGTGATTGGTATCGGTAAGAGCACGTCAAGCAGAAAATTCCATTTTATAGGAAGCATTATGTGCTAAAGCAATATTGGCTCTGAAAGTGGATCCAGTCATATTATCAGCATCTGCTACGCCTGCCATGGGGAGAAGGTATGCGTTGGCAGCGAATGTGGCACTGGTGGCAGCATCTCCCGCTGTATCTCTGAACCACCTCATGTTGGTGACACAAGTTTATATGTAGTCATCGCTTTACATGACCAAGTTCAGGATCGTGCTAGCGTGAGGTAAATAGCCATTGATTTCTTCCACGGTCTGATTGTTCGGTTGGTATTTCGATGACTTGAATAACGACCATAGTTTCTGCCCACAACAGTTTGTATTGTTTCCGCGGACTTCCGTAAAGGCCTTATTGGGAAGCAGGTACACATCAACCTTGACACAAACAATCTGTATGGTGGGCCATGTGAATCTATGGGATAAGATCCATTGATTCCATTGATTCCGTGTCAGATCTGTAGTCATATTTTGGAATTACGAATCGGGTCAGCGGTTGATTCGATGGGATTGTTCATTTGAGATATACGGCCATACATATGACGTTTGTGATCACGCAGAAAGAAATTAATTTTTTTCGAGGAAAACAAAGTCTTGTGAAATATTTGATTATACAAGTTTACGTGATGGCAGTATATATTTTAGTTTCAGTCGTCCATACATGTGATGTGAAAAAACAACATCAAACCTTAAGATAACTTATTTATATCAGCTTTTGATGGTGGAGACTGTTAGTATACCATGATATGCATACAGAATGTATAGGAAAGCATCGTAATTTTTAAAGTTTGTGTACGACTTGAAAGATACTATTTAGACGAAACTGTTGTTGGATTTTTATGAACGCACTCCGTCGTTTCAAAGGTTCACCTTTCCGCACAGTAGGATTGTATCTACATAATGAAACCACAACATAAAAGGTTTACAGTGTATCCAAATATTACGTTGCATCACTTAAACGTGACTATAGCACAGTTCTTACCTTGAAAATAATACCGTTGAAACAAAATGACTTATTCGGTTGGCGGCTTAATTAATACATTTGTTAGTGAAGGCATCTTATCTGAATAATCTATGAAGTGTATAGTTCCTGTGATAAGCTAGGCAGTCATCGATTATAAAAATCACTTAAATCGACCAACAGTTATGATCTTTTGCTCAGGTATCTGTGATTCCTTTCAAACATCAGGACGACTGTATTTCAGAAATTGTAAGCCAGTCAAACTCCCAAAAATATATAGTTATGTTACAATACTGTGGCTCAGCATCCAGTCTACCTATACAGATGCTCTGTCTGCGGCGGTTCGAGTCTCAGGTTCAGCCAATGTGGGTATGTGAGAAAGCTTGCCAGTAGCTTCTCGTGGGTCGGTGGTTCTTTCCGGGGTTTTCCCGGGTTCTTCCTCCACCATTAATACTGGCCGCCATGTATAGCCTATCGTGTGCTGAAAAATGTCGTTAAACCCCACAACAACAACAACAACAACCTATACAGATGAACTATACAAAATGTCTTCGGGATTCATTCGTATCGTTTGTTTGGTATTTTTTGCATTTTTCAAACAGTGCATATTTGTACTATCTTTGATTTCATTGAAAATAGAGAAAAAAGAACTTGAATGAATTTCTTGCCTAAAAAAATAACCGAGATCATACTTAAGATTTTGAATAGATGAATTCCTCATGATTGATCATTATAAAAAAGTGAAACTATTACGATAAAACATCCTTATTAACAATCAATCGCATCATCATTATCCAGTGCATAAGAGAAGTTTTTTTGATAATCGCTTACGACTGACTGTTCGTCCCTTGGATTTACTCCTATCAAAGTAAGAATAAATGGTGATGACTTCTGCTTTGACCCTCGTGGTTTCTCAATCATTCCCGTTTTAGTAGTACTGTTATCATTCTACGAAAACAGATGAGAAAAGTGGCAACCTTATGGATTTTCAATCCAGAACAAATGGGTTTGCCTGTAACATTGTGAAGACAAAAATGATTGTTAAACTTTCCAATTTGCGGATTGGTAATATCCTATCAGTCTTTGGTTAAATGCCATAGAGCGGCTAACTTCAGTTTTACAATTAAACAGTTCTCCCATATGAGACTTCAAATATGAGAACACGAGAAGATATCAAAATCCGCTTAATAGCTATAGCTTTCTTTGCCTGGCTGCATTTGTATGGGTTGTTTTTTTTTTTGTTTTTTTTTGTTGTTGCTATGCTTTGTAGAAATGAAAAAACAAAACACATATAAGTTGGCAGTCTGAATTTCCTTTTACATTTCTCAACCCGTGTTAGATATTTGCAGTTAAGCTGGAATGGGAGGCCTGAACGTATAATCTATTCAAAGTTGGAATTCGCCTAATCTGTGCGGTAGCGGCATTGGGCAGTCGTTTTGCGTAAGGCTTTCCACAAGCAACCTTGTATCGAACCCTACATGCGTAAAATCGAAAGTACGAATATGCATGTATTTAGACTAACACTTCGAACTTAATTTGTAGCTTTAATGCGTCAGTGGATGAGCCGATTATTCAGTATCGAGGAAATTCTACTTTACTATGCAGCGCTACTTAATCACAATCTCGAGACCAGTTTAATTAACGCAATTTAATTAATACTGGTCTTTTACTAAGGGTTGTTCGTATCATGTGCTGTTTTTTAACCTCAGTTGAAGCATCTCATTTATTCTGCGAACATAATATCAACAGTGCTGTGATTGTCCGAATTACTTGTAGTATCATTCAGACCAACTCTGCAAGTCAAAAATATGCTTCTGGTGTATAACCGCGCAGTAATTAACCAGACAAAATTATATACTTCATTCGCCGGAAATTTCTTCACAGAAAAGAAACCGCAATCTATTCGGACCATGTCATCTATTTCAAAACTGGATTGATTTACGTCTTAGTTTGGAATTTTATAAAAATAGTTCTGTGCATTGGTGACTTTTTGATATGCGGTATATGATTGACATTGAAGTTTCGAATAACAATGCATTTGTCAGGACTATTTTCTTCAGGTTTTATACATTTAATACAGTCATTTTCAAAGACTGGTCATCGTAGTATATATCGAGGATATATTTTTAACATTCTAAGATAACACACAATACATTCATAATGTTATTTGTAACGTAATGTCAAGAAGCGGTCGTTGTTTTGATTTATATCAAATTATCCATTCTTTGTACATATTTAATCATAGTTTATAATTCTAAATATTTCCTATTTTAAACTTCATCATTTTTATCAAAAAAATATTGTTTTGGTGTTAACTTAGAAAAGCAAGTTCCATGTGATTCATCTTCTCGGTATATAACAACGCACAGGGTATTGAAGAAGTCCACTTTGTATAAAACTTATATATTTTTTACAATCATGTCCGAAATGGAGTTATGCAACTGGAGAAAACTCTGATGTATTCCGCATGTGTTTGACCTTTTGTTAGTGCTTTACAGTTTCGCACTTTTCACAGAGTTGGTTTATCAAAGAAAAGTATAATTTTCCAGGTTGTCCTCACTGGTTATGATTTATGACACTGTCTATTTTATGCATTGTTAAATTAACTTTTAATTCCCTTTATTTTGATCCTTATTGATGAGTGCAACATAGGTTATACAGTTTGGCCTTACATTAGATGTGCACGTCTCAAACAATTGCATTATCCGCATGGTCATTTTCATTTCCATAAATTTAAAGTTAAATTGGACAGAATAAAACGAGCATATTACTTTTTTATTTACTTTTATATTTTGTATGATTCATTTCAGTAGATGGTATTGTCTAAGCTGGCAGTAGCCCATATCCTAATAACTGCTGACGTTAGAGTACTTGGGACTATTTTATGCCAATTATTCATGCACTTGGGGACAGCCATGTTATCGGCTGTCCGATGCAAATATTGCATAATTTCCATAATGAATACATGTACAGCTATTTCAGTCAAAGTACTTGAAGGGGCCCCGAGTGGCCGAGTTGTTTAAAGCGCTCACCGTTACGGATCATTGCCATCTCACCTCTTTGTGCGTGGTGGGTTCGAGTCTCGGATTCGGCCAATGTGATGTTTGTGAAATAGCTTACCAGTAGCTTCTCGTCCGTCGGTGGTTCTCTCCGGGTTCTTCTTCTACCATTTATAATGGCCGCCATGTATAGCCTCTCTTGTGCTGAAAAATGGCGTTAAACCCTACAACGACAACAAAGTACTTGACAGTAGCATAGGAGTGTGTGCCAGCATTCTCTCCTTCGTGCATGTTACCAATGCAGACAATTTCACCTATACCCATCCCTCTCCTAGAAGTATATACTAACTGTAGAGCGCTACCTTAACGTCATGGAAGATGTATGATACGATTTTTTTTATTACTTGAGCAGGTAGTGGCTCATCATGGGGTCTAGTTACATTTGGACCCC
The DNA here is from genome assembly GCA_028554795.2 of Sinohyriopsis cumingii. Classification (NCBI taxonomy): domain Eukaryota; kingdom Metazoa; phylum Mollusca; class Bivalvia; order Unionida; family Unionidae; genus Sinohyriopsis; species Sinohyriopsis cumingii. The sequence goes on from CM068834.1 coordinate 48,750,978, forward strand.
CTCTGTTATTTCTGCAGGTCAAAAATATTTCTCTGAAGTATGCCATCGTAGAATGTCAGAAGAAAAATGATTCTTTTTTGTTCGCCGGAAAGTACTCCGTAAGAACAACAGCAATCTGTTCAGTCTATCTCGGTTAAATGACTGTAGGGTTGACTGTAGAAGTTACGAATAAAAATATAGTACAGCGCATTAGGAGCTTCTTGGTCAGTCCTTGTTCCGTACATAGCCAAAATGGTCCAAATGGCAGCTATCGGCACACATTCAAGGTATGATTCATATGACTGACCTCGAAATTAAAAATTATCCATTTAGTAAACACAGTCTTCTGATGCAAATGAGACGGCAGATGGACTCGGGTCACAAATAATTTTTCTATACATTCTCTTCATTTGTTTCTCATTGCTGAACTTTCCATTTTGTCCCAATAAAAACAAATCATATCTTATTCTAAAGTAGCTTCAAAGATAAACTCACGGTGAAGTCCTTATCATAGGTTATTAGGCACGTTTGGAGAGGTTGGACTGTGAACAAAACATCGTGTATTAGGTCACAGATTTCACTACTGGGTCATGGTAAATATGTCCCATCACTCACTGTGGCCGAAACACACACAGACAACCTCACCATAAAGCTCAGATTCTAAAGAATAAACAACTACCTTTAAATCAACACTAAGAGAAAAAGGAGAGGAATATATTCTCTACAAACAGACTTGAACAAGATTCGTGCGTACTGAACCGGAAGTAGGGCACTGAACCGGAAGTAATATTAGTGACCCGATTCCAGAAAACGAGAAAGATATATCTTAGTAAAATTACGGAATCCAAGTATTTGTTACCATAATGCACCACCCTTATTAATCTATTTAGCTCCTTCGCTTGCTTTTACTAGTTACCGGCCTATATATTGACGCCTATCTAGACCGATCACAAGCGAATATAGAATGTATTTTTGGCTGCATTGGTGGCTTATTATGTATCCTAAATGTGTTATGTTTGCTAAAATAATTAATCCTCTGATCTATTTCATGTAGGGTATGTTTCAGTGTAGTTATTACAGGGTTTAACGCCATTTTTCAGCACAAGATAGACTGTACCTGACGGCCAGTAGAAATGGTGGAGGAAGAATCCGTGAAAACCCCAGAGAGAACCGATGACCAACAAGAAGCTACTGGCAAGCTCTCTTACGTACCCACATCGGCCGAGCCTGAGACTCGAAATCACGCAGACGGAGGTGAAATGGCAGTGATCCGCAACGGTGAGCGCTTTAGACCACTCGGCTACTCTGGGCCTCGTGGTTCGATGTAAGGTCCTTTAACTCTGCTAGGCCCCGTAGTATGCAGCTACCGTGTTCTGCAATCGCGCGGTTTCGGCGAATTCTAACTATTCAATAGTTGATACACTCTGACCCCACTCTCAAACTTAAGCGTCCAAAATGTAATGGGTCATAGGATGATTTAGCTGATCACAGTTCAATAGTACTTTATAGCGTGCTAATAATTTAAGTTCAGTGCGTTGACCTATCGGGTACAAATATTAGGATCATTCATTTTTTGGTCTGCTATAAACATCGCCAAATCCCATTGTTGTAGCAGCAAAAAGAATTAGAAGGCGATGTTTTCAACACGCCCGAGCGATTTGGACAAACGTTCATATAAATACGCCCACCCCCACCCCCAAAAGCAAACAACATGTTGACAGCTATTCTTAAAAGAAAAATAAAGAAAAATCTATCTTTGAAATCTGAGGAGAAAATTGAGTTTTCATTTCCTCTACTTTTCTCTGCTTAATAAATTGCCGATTCATCACGCGCTCTCCAACAGGCACCTAACACACGTGAGTCAAATGCAACATGTCCACACAATTCTGTAACGTAATTTGATTGATACGCACCTTAAAAAATACACACATGACACTAACCCGAAAGGAGCAAAAAGAAAACCAAACGAAGATGCCATTACATGCAGTCAGTACTATGAAACAGTTGCAGATCTGGTAGCTGACATTGATGCAATGTACCTTTGTCGACGTTACCATCAGGGCGAAGCTTTAGACCTTTTGTGGTGATATCTGTGGTTTGGAAGAAAAGATACGTTAATTGACTGAATTAACCAACGTTGATACTTAACCAAAATTTTAAACAAAATGTGAAATAGCGATAACTTTAGAAGTGTAGAATGAATAGGAAAAACTTGCAATAAAAAACTGAACATTTATTCGGTTAAGAAGAAAAAGCCGTATATCAAATAAATCATTAAGAAAATTGGTGGAAGTAGGACGAAAGGTTAGTTATCTATCTGGTGGTTCGAATCACTGGACAGACGGTAAAAGTTTTGCTCAAATTATGTTTTCAGCTACTTAATTTAGTTCTTAATTTGGGCAGTTTACGAATTGAGCGGATTTGATGCAATGCGTAACGACCTAATGCCTAAAAAATGTCATCGTGGGCAGTGTTTTAAATCATACAGACAATCTTTGTAATTTGATTGTTATGTTTCAATATCTAGAGTTAACAGAAGGCGGTGTCACCGGGGCTAACTTGCTTTACTTCCAAAGGGAAAGTCACGTTTCATACAACTGAACTGCACGTTCTTTATTCTTCGGGAATGGACTGGAACGAAAGTAATCGCTGAAACTTAGATACTGAACTATTGTGCGTATCTTGACCATACTAAATAAACAAGGAAAGCAAACCAGTGGTGACTCCGGTTGTGCCTTTGGTCATTCTTGCGTCTTCACTGACAGGAGTCAATCGTTTTCACGGTTTTTAAAAAAAATTATTTTAACCCATTTAACTTTAGTCGCTTGATATGTTTAAACACCTCTAAACTCCACTTAATAAGCACACCAAAATGAGTTGATTCCTTTTGATTTAAATACTTTCACAACCCGAGTCAACCCTTCCTGTCTCACAGGTTGTATGAAAGCCTCATTTTCTTGGTTAAACATTGGTACTGAGAATATTGTAATCTTATGTACACCAGTTTAACTGTAAAGCATCCCCACCCAAAACGTGTTGTTTATGGTCTGATTAAAGAATGTATATTAAAAGGTGAAGAGCTGGTACCAGAGGCAAGAAGTGGACAAATCCCTGTCGAATTTGCTATTTGAGCAGTGGTTTTCTGCAAAGAATGTTGATCAAGATTATGATCATATCAGACAGTTCATATAAGATGAGGAGTTCAAGAATTGCATCTATAGTGATATAAATTCCTATCTTGATCAAGAAAAGGTGGAAATCTTGGAAAATGTTTCTCACAGAGCTGATGATCATTCCTTGGATTACAAAGTTTAATTTGTCTTTAGGTATTATTTTCAGCATTTGTTTTTCTTTTTTTAAACCGTCATCTCAGTCTCATACAAGTACTTCCAAATCTCATTCTAGCACAGCTTTTAGAAATCAAACTGCTGATACAATCAGAAATCCTTATCTCTTCCAATGTGCATGTATTATAAGAAGAATGGTCTACATGTTAAAATATAAGCAGCAGAATAATCACAGAGCTATTGCAAACGATCTTTCTATTAAGAGCTCATGGTCACGGCTTTCTGTTGACAGCAATAATTTGGTTGGGTCAAACAAACCCACTCAGAATCTATTTTGGAGAATTATCAATCCCGTATGAGCTCACTACTGCTGATTTTTATATTTGAAATCGCCTAGCGATTTATATTTATATTTGACACAAAATTACTGCATCTAGTAATCACACAAAATTAGTATTCCTAACATTCACAAAAGATTCTAATCCGCTATTAATAACTCGCTGAGATTTGCAAGTCACGCGTCTGACTGTTAAAGGCCTGTGCGCTATTAATAACTCACTGTGATTTACAAAATAATTGATAATTTACCAGCCAATTGCCGAGATATATTTGATATTTACACAAAATTTACACGAATCGCGAGAGATTTACTGTAATAAAAATCCACCTTGCAAAAATCCACACAGACTTTTTATATCCTAACACAAATTTATTGATCCCATCTGTTTCAATTTTATGACAATTCGATCTTATCGCCATCATCTCAACATAACTAGAACGCAGCTTTATAATTATCGAATCCTATCACCTTACCTACTACATTTTTTGGATTTCTTTAGCTCGTGTCTTAACTTTATTTTCAGCTATTTTTAGACAGAATATTTTACTACGCAATCCGATAAACTCAACCATAGGAACCAAAATTGTCTCAACCTTAAATTTTCCTCTTATATTTTTATTATCATCATAGTGAAGTCTGCTGTTTTTGGATAATCTGAAAGATCAAACATCTCTCGGTTATCATAAAATTGTTGATAAATATCATCAGATTTTATCTTACACATAAGCGAGTCAGTGTCAGTAAATAACAACTCTGCATCAGGTCACGTAACTTTAACAAAATCATAATAAAATTGGCACATTAGCCATTTTAATATCTCAAGCACTGCCATACCGACATAAACTGGCTTGTTCAACTTCAGATTTGTCTTTCTTCGTTGAACGGCTAATACATTTTCATTAAATATTTTCATATTGACGAAATCATCTGATGCAACAAGTTTATTACGAAGTTCCGCGTTATTGACGATCTCAATATTGACTCGCTTTGTAATACTTTCTATGGTCTTGCCAAAGACGCTGTTGTTCATAAGCTTGAAAAAGTTTTGTTTTCGAATTTTGTTTTGGCAGATGCTCTTCGTGCTGTGTTTAAGTCTATATAACTCTTGATTCAAGGCGAGTGATTACATTTTAGCACACGATGAACTTTTCTTAATTTTAGCCCATGATTAACTGCTTGTTTAAAAATTTTATAATGACAAACGTATCTCTGTTTGCAAGCAGATTAGGAACTAATTTGTTTAACAAAAGATTTACCACAAATGCTAGAACTAGACAACCAATCTCTCTGCTCATCGGATAATAAACTGTAATCGATTAGCATTGATTCTGGACAAAATGGGTAGTCGTTATGCGCATCATGAACTTCAACCGGATAGTCAAGATCAACGTCTATGAGATAACTAACATCATCCGGTATAGTTTTATCAGTTTCATCAAAAAAAACTGTTTTTCACTGATGCACCTAAACCGACCAACTGGCATAGACTCCGATAATACGTAACCATAAAAATTATTGGCATCTAGGTTATAAAACTTGATGGAGCTGTACTATCATAATGGGTAGATATTTGTTATTAGCCCTTGCATCTTTTTATGACACTTATTTCGCCTCGGATTCCACGTTCTATAATGTTGAACATATCTGGGTCTGTTGATAGTTCTAGCTTTATTTTACTGTGCTTGAGTAATGCATCCAACTTATTCCCGGTGCCGAAAAGAACCAAGTTGGATCGAGTCCGTTGTTATCAGCCCTGACATCTCGGAAATTTTCAAATATAGCTGCGAGCAACAGCACATCTGTGAAACGATACAAGTCGTGATAATCTCCCAAGTTTTTTGTACAGCCGAACGAGTCCCATATCGATAGAGCATAGGTATGATTGTCATCACTAACACTCTCAAGATTAAACATATAATAAAACTTATCTTTGTCAGGTAGACACGTTCCATCAAATTTATCCCAATTATCAAGATATTCGTAGGGGGAAATTCATATTCGTGTCAATAAACTGTTATCAGATTCACCAAATTATTCAGTCAAATTATCAAACTTACTGCAGCCTTTTACTAGCTCGTCTAGCGATGCTGCCATAAACTGGAAACTATCAATAAATCTCAACTTGCCTAGTGTCACAGACTTATACTTTTCAGTGATATTTGGGATGCACTTTATTTTATCGTTGTTAGTCATTTTCAGACAGTTTCTTATATATCTTTATTACCGAATAATTCAACTATAATATGAACGTCATATCCTCTGAAATTATGAAATACAACATGAACGAACTCGGGTGCGGTACCTTTTAAATTATATTTATCATATGCTTGACCACGATACTTTTCAGTGACATGGCAATGATCTTTTACTCTATCATGGGGCAAAAGCGCCCCCCCCCCCCTTTACAAATATGACATATTTCTGCTGACTCAAATTCAGCTTCGTGATTTACTGTTAGTGGTTTCATTTGTTCTGTCTTAGTAAGTAACATCATGATGAAATCGATCTCGTCGATAAGGTTACTTAGCAACCAGACAGCAGGTTCCTTCTCACGATAAATCCTTACTGGTTTTGATAAAGATTTATCAGTAGCATAAATGACTTTATACGAAGTTCCGCAAGAAATATGTTCATGTATCTTTTTTGTCGAAGATTTATCAGGGTTATTTTCTGCTCCTTGCACTGGAAATAGAATCAAAATCTGCATAGATTATAAAATGTACTTTTATCTTGTGCCTGTAATTTGTAAATTGTAGTGGGGTTTTTTTTCATCTTCGCCAGGCAAAGATATTTTCTGTTCATTAGAGCAATATTTGAGATGTTTATCAAGTACATGTTGGGATATACAGCCGTGCAAAGACCTGACATATATATTACTTTTGCTGATGCTTGTTGCACTGACCTCCGATAAGCCCATTAAAGTTTTTTATCCACGCGTAGTGATTTTTATAAAATAGTTAATTTACTGTTTTTGTGATGCTAGATCGCTGATATATCTAGGATATATATTTTGTTTATCATCGAAACCAAATACCTTAATAAAAATTTATTTATACACTATTTCATGTACTTTGAACAAAAAATATTTTTTGATGTGCGAATGAATATACGAAATTTCGGGAGCCACGCCACAACCGCGTTATATTCGAATTAGCGTTATAACGGGGTTGCACTGGACCTCCAGGTAACAGGATTTTGTTTTTTACATTCTGAAATATGATATTCAGAAATATTAAAGACAATCCCTCTAAAGTTTAGATTATTAACATGACCAGTATCATTCGATACTCGATAAGGATGATCTCTTTGGAAATAACGCTGATAATATTGCCCATACGTATATCTGATTGGATTCATATTTATTTTAATTTTTATTGTTTGTTTGTCAGCTTTTTATTCTATTACATGCTATTATAATTTTGTTTACGTGATTTGGAATTTTTTTCAGAAAATAGTTTGACCGTGACAGTTGTTTTGGTAAACATTTAATGCTGGCCTGGTTCCCAACCTTAATTCAGAATTAGTAACAGCCACGTGAGTAAGTTCTTTTTTATTTATTTTTATTGTGGGAATCATAAGAGATCGAGGCTGTATTGAATATGTGACAGTAGGCTTGTAAATAGTTTTTGTGATGTAAACAATTGTTTTTCTTGGAGTAAATTCATTGTTTCTTATACAGGGACTAAGTCAGTTTTTTATATGTAAACATAATCATGTGATCCTCTATTTCACAATTAGGTATTTCCAAAATTGTGCATTACTTGGTTTAAATAAAGATGTTTAAAGAGAGATCTCACAGTCTGGGCTTATAACACTTGAAGTCTAGGTGTTCTTTTGTTGTGTCAGTTGGGAATTATTTGGATTCAAAAGGATTAATTCTTTCTTCCTGGAGAAATATGTGTGCTCATACAGAATCCTTGAACAAAGACATTTCTTATAAAGTTTATTTGGATTTCCAAAACCAGAGTGATGTTTCTTGTTTCTACAGGGAACTGTAGATAACAACACTGAACAGGATACAGCATACATCATCATCTTCCATCTTGAATTCTTCCTTGGGACTCGAACTTGAAATCATCAGAACATTTTATTAGGACTTATACAACTGTATTTGTGGATTATTTTTGGATCTGATTCTTGAAACCATAAGTTCCTGTGTTTTTTAGTTTCACAGTATTTTTCCAGGGAAATAAATTATTAATTTTTTTAAAGCATGTTGTTTTCACTTTTTCTTGTGTTACTATTTATTTGAGCTTAAACACATAACATAGGAGTGTTAATGTTAATCTGTACTTGTTTCATCATGACAATGAAAGCCTCCATTGTGAAATCAGATGATCACGAATGGTCTAAAATTTATACGAGATCATTCTTGGAGCATGTGTTGCAAAATATACAATTATTGATTATTTTGTAAAATCCCAGTGAGTTATTAATAGTGCACAGGCATTTAACAGTCCGACATGTGACCTGCAAATTCCAGCGAGTTATTAATATTGGATTGGAAATTTGTGTGAATGTTAGGTATAGTAATTTTGTGTGAATGTTAGGTATAGTAATTTTGTGTGAATGTTAGGTATAGTAATTTTGTGTGAATGTTAGGTAGAGTAATTTTGTGTGAATGTGAGGAATAGTAATTTTGTGTGAATGTGAGGAATAGTAATTTTGTGTGAATGTTAGGTATAGTAATTTTGTGTGAATGTTAGGTATTGTAATTTTGTGTGAAATATGAATCTAAATTGCTAGCGATTTCAAGTTATATAAAAAAACACAATAGTAACCTTAAATGGGCATATCTAAGCCAACACTATTTCGTATGATGACGAATGATTCAGTGGTAGGTCCTTCACAGGTAATCAATAATGAAATCGATGCTGTTGCCTCAACCAGTTGTTTTCATATTTTGTTTAGACTAAAATGGGGGCCTTGGAGTGGGGTAATCATGCTGTTGTCCTAATTCAAAACAGGGTTTTGTCTGAGATACCCCACTTAAACTCACTAGTCTTGTATCTGACAAGTCTTCATTGGATCAAAAAGTTGATCCTATTGAAAATGAAAATCCTCGATTTAAAGCTTACTTGTACAGTTACAAGAGTTATGCCAAAGAGAGCTCATGTTGAGCTGGCAGTTTTTGCTCCTAATATTGACCAGTGAATAAAAGACGGATCACAGTGATCCTCTTTTTACTACTCATTATCTTTAGTCTAATCTAAAAGACAATCACTTGAAGCATCAAAAGAGAAACTTCTTTCAAGTGAAGATTCCAAATTTAATCTTCTTAATTATCTTTGATTTCTAATAAAAGTTGTCAAAGGCTCTTGAAGTAGTAAGACCTATTCTACACTCTGCTCAAACAATTGTTCATTCCTGTTTAGTATCAGTCTTTGGGAATCTATGATTAGAATTTTTATTTGTGTTTTAGTTATAATCTGAAAAGAATCATTTAAATTATTCATTGAAATTACAAAGTGCTGATTGACTTCTTGGACTAAATTACTACTTTGAGATTATTGTGAATTCATTCAAAGACATCCTGAATCATATTACTGTGATACATAAAGACTTTTGGCACATTAGGACATTCACGACTATTGGAATTCATTCAGAGCATTCATACAGTCCAGAGAGAACCATCCAGATGTTCTTTTGATCTGAAACTTTAATAACAATTTTGTGAATATTAACCATAATCAATAATACTACAAGTTCTTTTTGTAGTATCAGAATGTATACACCATAAATTTCAAGTAGTGTTGTCATGATGATGCAATATGTTGATAAAATTTTCATAAGACACTGCTAAGAGGCAAACCACAGTGGTAGAATGTGACATTAAATTGGTATTAAACAGTTTATTGTAAAATTTAGTACTAAAAATATCAGTTAGGACCAGATAAAGGTCACTAATATAAAAACAGTTTATTCTATGGAAGATAAAGAAGTTGAAAAAAGTTCCCCTGAGAGCCACTCTACCTTATTCTTGAGATGATTAATTACTGACTATGACCAAGTAAACAAGAGTACATCAAAAGAAATGATGCTCAACTCGCTAGAATTGTTTTTAAAAAGAATCTTAGATTCTTTATTCTTTTATTCTTGAATTACCTACATGTATGACAGATTTTTAAATTGACCACCATAGTGGCCATATTGGATTCGCATTGATATTGCTTGGGACCAAATATATAAGTCTCAAGCCCTATGTGAAGATCTTAAAGTGACTGCTGGGGGTTCATGTTCTGTTGATCTCTGAATTTTCCATTGGAAATGCAGTTTTCAAAAGTCTGAAAGTGATTCAAATCATTCGGCACACAATGATGTTCTTCAGCCACACAGCTCAGTCTTCCAAATGCAAACATATAAGGCTTCAGCTGATGTCTGATACAATTAGTGATTATGGTAATAACACAAGCCACCAGAAAATGACCCCTAAGGAGTCCCAATCCAATCTTCAGGTAGGACAGTGGAAATTTGATTTACCAGTAAACAGATTGTCATATGTCTAAGCTGAAAACTCAATGTCAATAAGACCATCCATGCCACATGAGGAGCATTTGCAAAAGATTTTCATACTGGATGTCAGAATGGCACCATCTTCTCTCAAGCAGTTAGATGTCATAAGACATCTTCTACCGAAAACCTTAAGTCAATATGACTTTTCATTTATTAGGAGTAGTAATAACAATGTTTTCAACATGGCTGTTATGGTAACCATAATGTTGTCAAATTGGCATCATTTTTTAAAATTTAGGACCAACTAAACTAATAAGAAATGTCTTCCTGAAAAAACATAACAGATAAATTTTGTATAGAATTAAAAATGATACAAATATTTCCAAGATGGCAGCTGAATTGCATCCACGTGTAATATTTTATGTGTGTGGGTTAAATAGGGTCAAAGATATTGAAGAAATAATAATTGAATTGATGAAAATATGAAAGTCACTCAAGTGTGAAAGTTAGACATGGCTGTTATGTGATTTGGTTACTCACTGCTAGACACATCTACATACATGTAACAATTTTTATACCAGAGCATTAAAATTACAATACTGTGACTTGGTTCTGATATGGTTGGGTTACACACTTTAAGGTGCATACATGTACAAACGTTTTGAGTATGTATGAAACAGGGTTAAGATAATGAAGGTAGCTTAACATACAGAAGTCACTCAAGCACACAAATTTCAGTTTCTACATTTATCATGGCTTAGTCAATGACCCTGACATACATTCAGATAACAACTGCCAAGAACATGGGCAAAATAAGGTCAAATATATTGAGGCTGTAATGAACTATTATAAATACAAAAGTCCCTCAGGCATCCAAATTTGGTCACAGTGATCTAAAAGTCACTCAGGTATCCACATTTAGTCATATTGATCTAATTTTTGTATGGCCAAGTAATTTAAGTTGTATCCATATACCAATTTTTATGAGTGTAGGTGAAATGGGATCCAAGATATTTTTGGCATGAAAATCCACAAATCACTTACACTTTAAAACTTCATTGCAGTAACTTAGTCTTGCAAAATGGCAGAGTTTCCTTGAAATGTATCCACATGAGTTAAGGTAAAATATGGTCAAAGATATGAATAAACATATAGCTAAAACTCCAAAATCAATAAGCTTTAAAAGTCTGTCACATTGACCTGTTTTGGTATTCCATAATTACCTTTGTTGAGAACAAATGGCTAAAAATGTCACTCAAGCATGAAAATTAGGTCAGAATGACCAATTTTGTTATGAATCAGTTACTCTCCCTGACAGTCACCAACAAAGTAATTTTTAGGTGTAGCTGAAATAGAATCCATAATAATGAAGGGGGATAATGAATGAACAGCTGAAAACAAAAGTCATTCAAGCATGAAACTTAGGTCATTGTGACTTAGTTTTAGCCAAGTTGCTCTGCCTGAGATGCATCCACATACCCATTTTCATGTCAGTGCAAGTGAAATGGAGTCCAAAATAGAGAAGGCAAAAGGAATGAATGAATAAACAGATACACAAACTAGCAAAATAATATATCACTGCCTAACATTTTAGATGTGAGATACGAAAGAAGCCTTGATTCTATTTTTATGAATCAATATGATTGAGTTACACTGTTTCCTTACGCTTTATAATCCATTTCTAAATTCTTCATAAATCTGCATAAAATACCAGAAAACTCTAAACTGTCTTTGATTTATGGACCTCTTGCTACAGAATAAAAATTAGTAGTAATTTGAAATGCATTTTTTTTCCATGTATCAATGTTGTAGTACAGCCACCATCAAAAGCTTTAATTTTCCAAAGAATGTGACAGGCAGTTGAAGGAAAAAATAAAGCTAAATATATTGACTAAAATGATAGCAAGACAAATGAAACAAAAAGTCTAAGTAGCCCTGAGCTCTCCTGATAAAATCTGAATAACAGCAAGACAAGTCAGCCAAGAAATCAGAGTCAGGAGGTTGCTTTATGCAAAAATGTCTTTCAGTGCTGCTAATCAGATGTTTCAAGATTTGGCGTTATTTGTATCTTTATCCATATCTGAGAGCACATCAGCATCCTATGTCCAATATTAAAGATGTTATATGCCAAGATACTTTCTGTCAACGTTGGTTACATTCTTTTGAGCAGCTTTCTAGAAATAAAATAGCTTAAATGTTCTTTGTTTTAGTAACAGCTGATTAACATCTATTGCACAAATCTAAAAGCTTTTCAAGTCATTCTGCTTTCTGTCAAATTTGGTTATACTCTGAGAAAATGTTGGTTCAAATTCTTCTGATTTCAGTAAAAGTGGTCATATTTCATGGCAGATTGGTACCATTTTTTTATTCAACTCAAAACTCTGGACTAAAGTAGACTATTCATCCAATGTGCCCCAGTTCTAGTCATTGTTTATTGCAAGAAAACAATTAAAGGTTGCTTTTCATAAATATGTAATAACAGCAGTCATTTTTATGCCAAATTGACATATCCTATATGAATATGAAGAGGCTTCCATTAAAATTTGATCAAATTCTGTGGAGTATTTTTGAGAACCTGTTACATATATGTGTTTCTACTTTTTGGTATAATGGCCACATTGGCTGATGGATCAGCAATATTTATATAAATCTGAAAACTATTCATAAAAGAATGCTTTTAATTTGGTCAGATTCTTAATTTTTGAAAATAATTCTTTAAAAGATTTTCAATTTTTGTAGTAATGGCATTGTTTTGGGTACAAATGTGTCCTTGATGCCAAGTTGCTCCTTCAAATCTGTTAAAATTCTGTGGAGTATTATATCAGAAGTAACAAAATGTTTTTCTGTTTTAAGTGCTGGTGACCATATTCATTGCAGGCTCAGCATCACCTGAAGAAACTGACAAGAACTTTATGTCAGCATGCTTTTTGCAATTTACAAATTCCTGGGGTTTGGGCTGAGACAATGAATTCCCAGTCAAGGGTTTATATTATTTGATCCCCACGAGGCTTGCCTGAGTGGGGAGACATAATATAAACCCGCAACTGGGATTTCCTTGTTTCAGTCCAAACCCAACGTAGATTATTTTTCTCACCCAATATTTTCCTTTAAAGTAAAAATAATTCTGCACTAGCACTCACGTCCAATGTTTACATGCAGTGCAATAATATAAATATGTTAATGAGGGCTGTGGTGTGACCGTTGCATCCGAAGTACACAGTTTATACGTGTGAGCAAAGAGAATAACAATATAAAACATCGTATAATAATGAGGTTTTATCACATTTAATATATGGATGTTATATGAAATTGACAATAAATAATTAATATTTATTACAAAAAACTGTTTTATTTTCATCAGTTCCAATTTTCAAAAAGTTATATTGTAAATAATAAAACAATATTGGCCACTCAGCGCTCCTGTAATGAAGAGTAACATCTTTCTTTAGATTGTTCATGGGTAATTAAAGGTCTGTGTCACAATCGTATATAATAATATAACTATTCTTTTCTTCTTCGGAGGTGAAACTGTGTGTGGCATACTTGTATTGTCCTTAATATTGATTGTAAAATTATCCCCCGTGTATAATAGAAACTCCAAAAATGGAGTGGATAACCATGTGCTAAACTTTCAAGTTCACGGATTCTTTAAACATTTATTTTTCTGTCCTGGAAATATGGCAAGTGCTACAGTGAAATTTGCTTATGGATTAATGTGCTGATGGATAAATTATTCCTTCTGGCTGGTAAGTGTATTATTTGTCATTAACTATTGTAGGTATATTTTTTATTAAACCGGGGCACAGTGGAGATGCTTAACAAAATTAGAAAAAAACAGATTTTATATAACACTTTTCTGGCTGTTACTAATTTTTCCATATTTGTTAAGAGAGTAAGTGTATTGGTATATGGTATCTTTGCATGGATAAGTGTTTTCTGTGATATTGTTCATTTCACATAGCACTGAGAATTTTATCCTATCTGTAGCACCGTTATTTTCACGTCAGCATCATTAAATGTAGCTAACAGTATATAATTTGTTTCACATGAAGTATTTAAAACTAGTTAGGTCTTTAGCTACATTTAATGATGCTAATTTAAAAATGTATTGAGCTAGGCCTGCATATAGAATAAAACTGACCATGCTGTGTGGAACGAACAATACCAAAAAGCTCAACATCATATGTGTTTGTGTTCTCAAAGATGGATTTAACTTAAGTTACTATGTTTTTGTTATATATTTGTTGTTGTTGTTTTATTTTAGTACAACTACGTCAGGGACAGCAGAAGACAACAAGGGTTTCTTTTCTTTTTAAAGTAGTTCTCAGCACATGGACACCTTGACTGAGATGACTGGTCTGAGATAACTAGACTGAGACAAGAAAAAGTAAGGTTAGCAAAACAAGTAGATTTCTCTGTTGCATGGGTGAGAAATATATATATATATATATATATATATATATATATATATATATATACACACATATATCTATACATACAATCAATTTATAGTATCATTACTTTCCAACAAAAATATGGATTTGATGTGAATTCAAAATTATTTGTGGGCTTCATATTTTCATGGATTTTATAGTTGCTACAAACCATGATCAAGTGATGTCAACATAACAGTACTCCTCTAATTTAGTGATGTCTATGTAATAGGACCCTTTCTCTAATCCAATGATGTCAATTTAAAAGTACCCTTTCTCTAATCCAATGATGTCAATTTAAAAGTACCCTTTCTCTAATCCAATGATGTCAATGTAATAGCCCTCCTTCTCCAATCCAATGATGTCAATGTAATAGGACCCTTTCTCTAATCCAATGATGTCTATGTAATAGGACCCATTCTCTAATCCAATGATGTCAATGTAATATGACCCTTTCTCTAATCCAATGATGTCTATGTAATAGGACCCTTTCTCAAATCCAATGATGTCTATGTAATATGACCCTTTATCTAATCCAATGATGTCTATGTAATAGGACCCCTTCTCTAATCCAATGATGTCAATTTAAAAGGACAACTTCTCTTATCCAATAATGTCAATGTAATAGGCCTCCTTCTCCAATCCAATCCAATGATGTTAGTGTAATAGGACCCCTTCTCTAATCCAATGATGTCTATGTAATAGGACCCTTTCTCTAATCCAATAATGTCAATTTAAAAGTACCCTTTCTCTAATCCAATGATGTCAATGTAATAGGACCCTTTCTCCAATCCAGTGATGTCAATGTAATAGGACCCTTTCTCTAATCCAATGATGTCTATTTAAAATTACCCTTTCTCTAATCCAATGATGTCTATTTAAAATTACCCTTTCTCTAATCCAATGATGTCTATTTAAAATTACCCTTTCTCTAATCCAATGATGTCAATTTAAAAGGACTCCTTCTCTAATCCAGTGATGTTTATGTAATAGGACCCTTTCTCTAATCCAATGATGTCAATTTAAAAGACAACTTCTCTTATCCAATAATGTCAGTGTAATAGGCCTCCTTCTCCAATCCAATGATGTCAATGTAATAGGACCCTTTCTCTAATCCAATGATGTCAATTTAAAAGTACCCTTTCTCTAATCCAGTAATGTCAGTGTAATAGGCCACCTTCTCCAATCCAATGATGTCAATGTAATAGGACCCTGTCTCTAATCCAATAATGTCAATTTAAAAGTACCCTTTCTCTAATCCAATGATGTCAATGTAATAGGCCACCTTCTCCAATCCAATGATGTCAATGTAATAGGCCACCTTCTCCAATCCAATGATGTCAGTCTAATAGAACCTGTTCTCCAATCTAATGATGTCTATGTAATAGGACCCTTTCTCTAATCCAATAATGTCAATTTAAAAGTACCCTTTCTCTAATCCAATGATGTCAATGTAATAGGACCCTTTCTCCAATCCAATAATGTCAATTTAAAAGTACCCTTTCTCTAATCCAATGATGTCAATGTAATAGGCCACCTTCTCCAATCCAATGATGTCAATGTAATAGGCCACCTTCTCCAATCCAATGATGTCAATGTAATAGGCCACCTTCTCCAATCCAATAATGTCAATTTAAAAGGACCCCTTCTCCAATCCAATGATGTCAATGTAATAGGCCACCTTCTCCAATCCAATGATGTCAGTCTAATAGAACCCCTTCTCCAATCCAGTGATGTTATTGTAAGAGGACACCTTCTCTAATCCAATGGTTAGATTTGCATAACTTAAAAATTTTCAATTAGTCTACCCCCTTTTTCTGATACAAAAGGCGTAATTAATGTGGTAACTCCACAAGGCCAGCTTTTAATTAAGTGCAACAATACAACAAATACTTACACAAATTAGGTATCAAAACACCATTGGCATTTAATTAGGTTCTCAAAGAAATGCTCGTGGACATAGCTTTTACAGTAGATTGACATATTTCAGGTTTGAATACAGCAGGTCACATTGTATTTATGATCATTACACTTGAGCCAAACTAAAAGATATAACAAAACACATTTCATTTGATAAAAATGTATTTAATTGGCATTTATTAAAATGTTGCCTCAAGTAGGCATTAGTGACAATTTCATTAAATTTCTATGCATACTGTTATTTACAGTGTACCTAGAATGTTGTATGGAATGAAATTTTAAGAAAATACATGATTTCTTATTAAAAGTTGATAATTTCAGTATGTTGATTCAAATTTTCAGGTCATATCAACTGTTTTCGATGATAAAAAGAGCGATATATAAAGGTTTTAGTTACCAATTTTGATCATGATTTTCTTCATGTTCCACAAACAGAGGTCAAATTTTTTGTACTTTCTAGTTTTACAAAATTGGATCCATGACTGAGCCCATGTTATAAGTGGGTTTGCGTGTTATCAGGAAGCAAGTTATCAAGGGAGTGGTGTATATACACAAATTTACTGTGCTTTCTCTATTTCACCTAATTTAGATAACAATATACAAGAATTCACTGTGTTTTCTCTGTTTTGCCCAACTTGAATATAAATTTACACAAACAAATTCACTCTGCTTTCTCAGTTGTACCTAACTTGGATACAGTATATCCCTATAACTATGACTTGTATTTCATGTAAATTTTATAGTAATACATGTAACATGTTATCTCATTTACAGTTCATACAAAACATACATGTAGAAAAATGAAACAAACATAGAACTACTCAATTTCATCTGGAAATTTCTTTACAGGTCATCTTGTGCTTTGAACAGAGGATTATCAAAGTTAATGTTTCTTGCAGGGATTGAGGATGTTGATGGCTCATTCTCATCTCCATGCAGACTGGCAATGGACTCATTGTCAGAATCCTATATAAAAAAAAGAAAGAGAATCATTGTAACTGACCACTCAATTTTTATGTATAAATATTTTTAAAGGCATTCAGTAAGATGATTAAATTCAAAAACATTTAATTCATGTTGTCAAGAGAGCATGAGAGAAAAGGTACACATATTGTCAATGAGCAACTTGTGAAAAGTTACAATTATCCTGAATAAGGCACGGTGACTGTGATGCCTCCCAACATGGCTGAGGGATGTAGAATTGGCTCAATGCATCCTCCCACATGCCTAAGTGGTAACCAGTGTGCAGTGTAGCTGCAGTGTTCCAGACACATAACCAAAGAGGCGCAGTTTTGAATCCTACCAAAGGATCAGCCTTTATTGACTATCATTTTACATCCTTGGTATTGTATGTTAACTGCTTCAGTACTATATAGCCAACTTGTGTTGCTGTGTCATGAAGCACCAAAAAAAGAAAAAAGTATTGGGACAGGAGAAGCATCGTGCCTCTTTTTGTGTACAATGATACATGCACACAAAAAATATAACCTTTCTTTGTGTCTCAGCAAACAAACCATACAACTCTTTAAGACTTCAACTTGCACGTGAAGGACAAAACTGAAAATTTGAAAAAATGTACTGTGGTTTATTATATAAAATGTAATGACTGTGAGAAAGATCACATCAGAGAAACAGACAGAGTGTTAGAAATGAGGATTATGGAATGCATCAGTAAAGAGTCATCAGTCATACATAAACATTGTAGCAATATGGCACATTCCATCACCCCCAATCAAATCAAGGTGAGAACATCAGAGGACAATATATGTAAAAGGAAGGTGAATCAGACAGCGGAGGCAGACAATAAACAGGGATGAGGAGCTTGAATTACCACCCATCTACACCAGTCTCTTCTGATCACAAGACCATTATAAGTCACATGATCAACATTAGTTGCTGAGAAGGAAGTGTGATATTGCAGAAAATGTCTAATGTTTAAGATATTTATGCTCTGATCATGGGAAATTACTCATGACTGTCATTCAAAAATGTGTTGGATTACGTCATTGTGGTACATCAATACATTCAAAACTACTGTAATTCATTCAGAACATTCCATACTTTGGACTTGTGATAGGACATTTAGAATTATTTGGAATATAATTTAAAACACTGTTAAGTTCCTCTTAAATTTTCACATTGTAACTTTCTGATATATTGTTTAAGACCATAGAGTCGTAACAGCATTTACCCAGTAGTAACAATAAGAATTTCAAGACAGACATATTGGATGCACAAATGGAACTAATTTCATTTAGGACCAACTACCATATATACTCGCATATAAGCCGAATAATTTAGAGAAGAAAAAAAAGGCCTGGAAGGGGGGGGGGGGTGACTTATCTGCGGGCCAATGTCTTAACTTTTGACAGTTTTTAGATTTTTTTGTTGACTACTGTAACGGATGTAAATCTTGTGATACAAAGCAATAATTTTTCCCATGTCCTAAGACATATGCATGTAAAGAAAAAGTAACTTTTGGTGACCCGACAACAACTATTAAACTGTTATAAAGTACTATGATTAATCTTGTTATTATTTTTCATGTGCATATTTTCTGATTTCTCCAACACAAAGTTAAATAAAGGTAAATACAGACTTCATAATTCGCTGGCCTTTTCAGTTTACCAGGGAGACCATTCTGAACTATAATGTACAGTACTTAAATCCTTACTTATTCCCAAACATATTAGATGCAGATTTTGATTTATTCATTGTTTCAACCAAATTGCTTTCTTCTAGATTAACATTTCAGCCAGTCCTTAATAGCTGTTTCATTTACATTGAATCACATGCTCACGAGTTACTCATTTTCAATGATATAAGTGATCCTACAACTTGAGGTAATATTTTTAGAAAGGTAAGCATGTTTAATTGTACAAGGCACATAACCATCATAATTTACATATTCACGAAGAGTGGTAATAATAAAGCCTAAATTCTCATATAGATCAACTAAGTTCAACATCAATCAATTTTAGTTTTGTATTTTAGCTGAGCAAACTTACCTTTCCACACAATGGAAAGCTTGATGTTTTGGCGTCTCCTATGTTGATAGTCAGCAAATTTGTCTTTCATTTTGCGACAGCAGTACAGGCCAGTTAATCATTAAAACCTTGAAACTGGCTTGTGATAAGAGGGAATCTGGACCAGTAACTATACCAGTACAAAGGTACCAAAATTTCCAGCCTCCTGGTACCATACATGAGGCAGCTATTTTTCCCTCTTTGTATGTCTGACCTTATTCCCTTACTGTCAACTCGTAAAGCATTTAGTATTGTTTATTATAAAACATGTATTCTGAATTAGTTTTTTGAGGACATATTTGCTGTGTGGTATGTATTTTCATTCCTTCTTTTAACTTAACATTGGTGTTCACCCGTGTAAGTTTCTTTCATGGGAATGGCACTATAGCATATGGAGTTACAGTATTTGCAGTGATCATTATTGGGATTGAAATTAGTTGTGGACGATTTTATTGTTGTGGTTTTTTCTTTCTTTCTGGTTTATATTTTTATTTTTGTATTATTGTAGAGGTAAAAAAAAATTAATTAATTTACATGAATTATGTTTAAGGTTAACATTCTATTTAGTGAAGAAGCGAATTCTTTATAGTACAGTAATTATTTCATCACAACAATAATTCACATGTGTTACAACAGAATATGTAGGACTTTCCTTATTTAGAAGAAATGAAAATCAAAGACATAATGTAATAATCGGGAGTTCTCTGCAAAAAATTGGAAGATTATGAAATCAGGAGGTTGGTGTTGAGCGACCCCGAATATTAGGAGTTTTTATTCTCTCCCGGTGTGAAAGTTGACAGGTATTATGTAAGGTTGCTTACATCAATGCAAACTACAACTCAGCTTTTACAGTACTGTATTAGCATAATTTTTGAAGCATTATTTCCAAACCTTTGTTACTGTATTTTGGAGATATTAAAGTTTAGTGCAATAGTGCCCATGATTCGACTCCAACAGATGTACCTAATTCAGAGATTAAACAAACCTACAATGTACATGCAGTGATGCCATTATGTAAATAAGTTCAGTAGCCTAATTGCGAGCATTGAATCAAACCGTATTGTTTGTTCATTGTGTTGTCAAACTGGGATTATATTTTAAGGTATTTACAATTTTAAAGCAGAGTAAAAACGTAATTACTGGTGCTTTGATATAAAATGTCCAACGCAATAATGCATAAATGAACAATAATTAAGTCAAAAGGTCGAGGTAGTGTTACAGCATGGGCGATTGCTAAATTCTTGTCATTTTTGATCAAATTTTACACAAATCTAAATTAGGCAGAAACCATAAAAAAAAAACAGAAAATTAAATTACTTTATACCATTTCTTTATAATAATCATGCATGCTAACCTTGAGATAAGTATACATGCATTGTTCTAAATATAAGTTTGCCCTAATAAATGCATCTAGAACTTACCTCATGCATCATCTGATGTTTAGGTCAGCTTAATCATGGGTCATGCATTTATTAGTATTTATTCCTGTTCAGTTTGGGGTTCAGCTTATACATGAATGGGCTTATACGTGAGTATATATGGTAGGTATTAAAAGTCTTCTGGCAAAACCTTCATGTTGATATAATGCAAGATGTTGATATGACCAGATATCTAATGATATGACCAGATATCTAAGAGGTGCAGCCATAACAAGAATAAGAAGTACTCAGTCATCTATAAACTCCTGTGTGATTTGTGGATATGACCGCATTGGAAAACTACTAGAAATCTGAAGACAATATTTATCCACCGACAGAGAATCCCTGACAGCAGTTTGTAAAAATTGCAAAGAACCAGGACAAACTATTTTGTGGGATAATATCAGAGTAAATTAAGAGAAAGCTATTGAAATCATGGAGGGGGCAGCCAGTGTTGAAACAAGATTCTGGATTGGAACTTCTGCCATTGTACAAAGGGTTTTGTCATGTGGTCAACATTTAGTTGAACACGTGACTCCAGTCTATCAGTCATTCCTCAGATGAAGACCTTGTGATAAGTTTGAAAACTAAGGAATCATAACCTATTATGCTATAGAAAGGTTATCTATTCTTAGTTTCACTGACTGAAAATGGCTGTAGCAGATAACAATATTCATCCTAGAAATCATAAGAAGTATTTTAGCAAAAACCCAAGTTGATAAAACCGGCCATTCAGAGCAAAGGCAATAAAAAGATTCTCAAGATAGCAGCAGTGTCACTCATATTTGCTGTGCAAGTGGGTTAATTTTCATTTAGGATCAACTAAATATAATGGATGTATTCTGGTGAAAACTCCATGTCAGTATGACTTTTGGTTCATGAGTTGCAATAATATTATATTCAAGAGGCTGCTGCAGTGGCCATACTGGACACCGGTACCATCTTCATTTAGGACTAACTAGCAATCATAAGAAGTTGTCTACTGAAAACCTTTTACCAATATGACTCTCTCTTCACAAGGTGTAGGAACAATAACATTTTCAAGATGGCTGCCATGGTGGCCATATTGTGCACCAGATCACTACCCTTTCATTTAACACCAATAAGACATCAGCAGCCATTTAGTGAAAATACCCTTTTGATATGACAATTCATTCAGGAGGGGTAGTGATAATAATTTCAATATGGCCACTATATGGCAGCCACATATGAAATTAGATCAGCATAAACCTCACATCTACTGGTGACTTTCCATTCAGAAGGAGTAGAAATAAAACAATTTTCATACATGGCTGCCATGGTGGCCATACAGAATGCAAGATTGGCATCATTTTTATTTAGGACTAATTGGATATCATAAGAAGTCATTTAGCGAAAACCCCATGTTGATATGGTCATTCAGTGAAAACCCCATGTTATGGTCATTCAGTGGAAACCCCATGTTGATATGGTCATTCAGTGAAAACTCCCATGTTGATATGGTCATTCAGTGAAAACCCCATGTTGATATGGTCATTCAGTGGAAACCCAATGTTGATATGGTCATTCAGTGGAAACCCCATGTTGATATGTCATTCAGTGAAAACCCCATGTTATGGTCATTCAGTGGAAACCCCATGTTGATATGGTCATTCAGTGAAAACCCCATGTTGATATGGTCATTCAGTGAAAACCCCATGTTGATATGGTCATTCAGTGAAAACCCCATGTTGATATGGTCATTCAGTGAAAACCCCATGTTATGGTCATTCAGTGAAAACCCCATGTTGATATGGTCATTCAGTGAAAACCCCATGTTGATATGGTCATTCAGTGAAAACCCCATGTTGATATGGTCATTCAGTGAAAACCCCATGTTGATATGGTCATTCAGTGAAAACCCCATGTTGATATGGTCATTCAGTGAAAACTCCATGTTGATATGGTCATTCAGCGGAAACCCCATGTTGATATGGTCATTCAGTGAAAACCCCATGTTGATATGGTCATTCAGTGAAAACCCCATGTTGATATGGTCATTCAGTGAAAACCCCATGTTGATATGGTCATTCAGTGGAAACCCCATGTTGATATGGTCATTCAGTGAAAACCCCCATGTTGATATGGTCATTCAGTGAAAACCCCATGTTGATATGGTCATTCAGTGAAAACCCCATGTTGATATGGTCATTCAGTGAAAACCCCATATTGATATGGTCATTCAGTGAAAACCCCATGTTGATATGGTCATTCAGTGAAAACCCCATGTTGATATGGTCATTCAGTGGAAACCCCATGTTGATATGGTCATTCAGTGAAAACCTCATGTTGATATGGTCATTCAGTGAAAACCCCATGTTGATATGGTCATTCAGTGAAAACCCCATGTTATGGTCATTCAGTGGAAACCCCAATGTTGATATGGTCATTCAGTGAAAACCCCATGTTGATATGGTCATTCAGTGAAAACCCCATGTTGATATGGTCATTCAGTGAAAACCCCAATGTTGATATGGTCATTCAGTGAAAACCCCATGTTGATATGGTCATTCAGTGAAAACCCCATGTTGATATGGTCATTCAGTGAAAACCCCATGTTGATATGGTCATTCAGTGAAAACCCCATGTTATGGTCATTCAGTGGAAACCCCATGTTGATATGGTCATTCAGTGAAAACCCCATGTTGATATGGTCATTCAGTGGAAACCCCATGTTGATATGGTCATTCAGTGAAAACTCCCATGTTGATATGGTCATTCAGTGGAAACCCCATGTTGATATGGTCATTCAGTGAAAACCCCCTGTTGATATGGTCATTCAGTGGAAACCCCATGTTGATATGGTCATTCAGTGGAAACCCCATGTTGATATGGTCATTCAGTGGAAACCCCATGTTGATATGGTCATTCAGTGAAAACCCCCATGTTGATATGGTCATTCAGTGAAAACCCCATGTTGATATGGTCATTCAGTGAAAACTCCCATGTTGATATGGTCATTCAGTGAAAACCCCATGTTGATATGGTCATTCAGTGAAAACCCCATGTTGATATGGTCATTCAGTGAAAACCCCATGTTATGGTCATTCAGTGGAAACCCCATGTTGATATGGTCATTCAGTGGAAACCCCATGTTGATATGGTCATTCAGTGGAAACCCCATGTTGATATGGTCATTCAGTGAAAACCCCATGTTGATATGGTCATTCAGTGGAAATCCCATGTTGATATGGTCATTCAGTGAAAACTCCCATGTTGATATGGTCATTCAGTGAAAACCCCATGTTGATATGGTCATTTAGTGAAAACCCCATGTTGATATGGTCATTCAGTGAAAACCCCATGTTATGGTCATTCAGTGGAAACCCCATGTTGATATGGTCATTCAGTGAAAACCCCATGTGATATGGTCATTCAGTGAAAACCCCATGTTGATATGGTCATTCAGTGAAAACCCCATGTTGATATGGTCATTCAGTGGAAACCCCATGTTGATATGGTCATTCAGTGGAAACCCCATGTTGATATGGTCATTCAGTGAAAACCCCATGTTGATATGGTCATTCAGTGAAAACCCCATGTTGATATGGTCATTCAGTGGAAACCCCATGTTGATATGGTCATTCAGTGGAAACCCCATGTTGATATGGTCATTCAGTGAAAACCCCATGTTGATATGGTCATTCAGTGAAAACCCCATGTTGATATGGTCATTCAGTGGAAACCCCATGTTGATATGGTCATTCAGTGAAAACCCCATGTTGATATGGTCATTCAGTGAAAACCCCATGTTGATATGGTCATTCAGTGGAAACCCCATGTTGATATGGTCATTCAGTGAAAACCCCATGTTGATATGGTCATTCAGTGAAAACCCCAATGTTGATATGGTCATTCAGTGAAAACCCCATGTTGATATGGTCATTCAGTGAAAACCCCATGTTGATATGGTCATTCAGTGAAAACCCCATGTTGATATGGTCATTCAGTGGAAACCCCATGTTGATATGGTCATTCAGTGAAAACCCCATGCTGATATGGTCATTCAGTGAAAACCCCAATGTTGATATGGTCATTCAGTGGAAACCCCATGTTGATATGGTCATTCAGTGAAAACCCCATGTTGATATGGTCATTCAGTGAAAACCTCATGCTGATATCGTCATTCAGAAGGAGCAAATATAACTGAATATTCAAGCTGGCTACTGAAGCAGTCATAATGGATATACAAAAGGCACCTTTTTATTTAGGACCAACCAGACCATGGAATAAATGTGTCTGTAAAGATTTTTTCTCAAGACACTGCTGAACAAATAGGCCAGAGGAAAAAAATTGCTGCAAATATATACCAACCATGTATCTAGCTTACAAGTTTTCATCAAAATCTTCCATGTGGCGTGATAGGAGAAGCTTTGCCACTGTGGGATTGTACAACACAATGGCTAATGGACAGGCCAACACAAACTCAGATCGACTGACTGACACACTGAGATGTATGACTTTGCAGCATTTACTGTCTTTTATGGTAAATGGAGTTTCTATTGGCAATCCACATTATCCTTAAATCCTTTATTTTCAGGCTGTTCATCAAGGTAACCCCTTATCTGAAGGTCTACTGGTTGTAGGTGCCATTTCAGTTTGAGAAATATTTCCTGTGCAATCTATGACTGAACCCTTTATAGTATATTTCAACAAATGTGTGTAATAAATAATATTTACTAAATAAACATAAAACAGTGTCAGCTATCATAAATTGTGTCCACCACACTATACTGTAAAACTGCATGTAACAGCAGAGACATTACCACCTAAAACTGCATGTTTACTATTGTAAAATGCTGCCAATTGCTGTGGGTGAAATTTCTTGTATTTGTATTAACTAGATAATTGATTATGTGTCTCACTGCTCAATTGCAAGAGGTCACTTGGTAAGTGCATGAGTTTTGCTAATTGATCTAGAGGTTGTGTGCATAAGTGCCCAACAGATTAGAAAGAGCTTTGTAATATCAATGAAATGTTGCAGGTTTTGTTACGCTGATGGCACAATGACTGCAATATTTACTTGCTTACTCATTTATAAGCAGTGGTGGGTGGGTGTTATTAAATTTATTGGGGTTTATGAATTCATGCATCATGAAGAAAACACTGCAGACAATTTTCAAAGGATCTGAACATGTGCCTATGGTTTTCTTACCTTCTCAACTCTAAAAATTCGCCATAGTTCCCAGAATCCTGAGGACCTGTACTTCCTGTACATCAGAATGGCACACACTATAATGGCAATAACTAGCAGTGCCACAACTGGACCAACAATGGCTCCAAGTGGTATCTGTGCTGACTGAAATGCAAGTTAAATTATTTATAATTGTATATCCCATTGCATCCAAACAGTCTATGCCTAAAAAGTCAAACAAAAGACTAAAGATGGCTTGACACCACTCACCAGGATCACACAGCTAATTTGGCATTTTTTTATAAAAAAATTCTAAGCAGGTTATCTAATTTGTTTTACACTGGGCTTATCTGTGAAGTCTAGATAAAGAATATTCAAAAATATACAAACATACCGATAATTCATTTGAGATTTTAATGATAAATGTTAATACAAAGTACAATCAACACAAAAATGTAAATTCAGAATTGTAGATTTTAGGGTAGTTAAAATACTGAGCAAGCAGATGTCAGTTCACCTCATTAATATTCATGGTTGTTGGTCATGTACCTCATGATCTTGATACAGACATACATACCAAGTTTGATCTACATCTGTTCAGAAACACAGCCTCTAAAGTTGTAACAAACTACGCAAATAAGATGTCAGTTCATGTTAATAATCTAGCTACAAAAACTGAATAGAACTACTGACGATATAAGCAAGCACACACACACACACACTTTCAGTGGTCCCCCTTTGAATGCCAGTGCCCTTCAATCAGTGGCCACATGCTTTTACAGCTAGAATTCCTTGGCAATGACGGCCACTACTCTTATAAGGCCACTTTCCTGCTGCAGATCTGGTGGCCTTTTAAGAAAGGGATGACTCTATATACATGTGTGCCTAACATCCAATCAGAAATACTCCCTTTAAAGTGATAATAAGTTTAGGCAATCACCTACATTTATCAGAAGGGAGAAGTAAGCTTAGGACAAAATGGGAGGTTTCCAAAGTTTGGCCAGGTATTTTTACTTCAAACGTGTGAGGATTTTCAATGAAAATGGTGAATTTTCATTGCGGCACATGTGTTTGACTTTTTGTTTCCCAATGAGGATACAAAATTTGATTCACTATGTGAGTAGTTTTAGTCAGTTTTGTATGAGAACTTCTGTGTGATTTCTTAGTCAGGGAACATTATTTTTACAATATCAGATATAATGCATTGCTTAGACATCTCAACAATTTGTCAACACTGAAGCCAGACTAACCCTATTTTATGCCACTTGTGCTCTTTAGTATTCTGACAATAATCAATTTACATCTTTAATTCTGTTCAAATTACTTTAGATCACACCTAACAGAGACCCAAGCAGAACTGGAGAAAGAATCGATGTAATGTTTACAGTTTTATGATGATTGAGTTCGTAACTAATCCAACCATAATCAAGTAATTTTTTTTTATCCTTTCATTATTACTTGATTACACAGTATAAAAAACATAAGTAACTTCAAACATTGAAGCCAGCCGACCCTGCCAACAGGATCAACTGAATTTTAATTGTTTTATGATGGTTGAAATTAGCTACTAATTGTCTTGTTCTGCTTAAGCCAGTTCACAGTTACATGATCAGAGGCAGTGTTACCATAAATATATTACACTGGAAGCAAGGTGTGAACAAAATAAACAATACAATTTCAATAATTTTTTGTATGTAGGAGAGTTACAACAGGAAGAGAAGACACTCCACATCTCTGGATGATAACCTCCTGGCCATATGTTAAGCTACAACTACCCAGATGGGTAAACCCTACCCAGATAGGTAAACCCTACCCAGATAGGAAAACCCTACACAGATAGGTAAACCCTACCCAGATAGATAAACCCTACCCAGATAGGTAAACCCTACCCAGATAGATACACCCTACCAAGATAGGTAAACCCTACCCAGATAGGTAAACCCTATCCAGTTAGGTAAACCCTATCCAGATAGGTACACCCTACCTAGTTAGGTAAACCCTACCCAGATAGGTAAACCCTATCCAGATAGGTAAACCCTACCCAGGGACAGATTTTCCTGTGCAACCTGATAGCTCAGAAGAACCCGATACTGATGTCAAGGTTTTGTCAAATTTTTCTTGAAACTGCTGCTCAATTCTGTAAACCTTACATAGCATCTTAGGTTATCATTTGGGGAATATAGTGCCAACAAAAACTGTATTTTGGAATATAGTGTCAACAAAAACTGTATTTGGAATATAGTGCCAACAAAAACTGTATTTGGAATACAGTGCCAATATGAACTGCATTTGGAAGTGTCACAGCTACCCTAGAAACTGTCTTTTAATTTCGCTTAAGACTGAAATCTTGAAAATAAAAATCTCTTTATCATAATTGCATGTCTATACATTGAAACCCTATTAATCTGAATACTTTTGGTGACATGTATTTTGCAGACATGTTAACAAGGAGTCTGAATTGACAGATTGCTTCAAAGAATGACAGAGAAATCTGTTCCCATTAATTATTATTTTGGATATAAGACATTTGGAGAAATGTAATTCATATAGAAAGCTTTCACAGCAACTATAAATGCTGATATATATATATATATATATATATATATATATATATATATATATATATATATATATATATATATATATATATATATATATATATATATATATATGTGTGTGTGTGTGTGTGTGTGTGTGAAAATGACTGATCCTATCTGTAATACTGAGCTATATGACCAGTTTATAAAGATCCATGAGAATAAATGGCTTGGACTTTTTAGATTTAACATATCATTTACCGTCCAGACATTTCAGAATTTTAAAGCCTAGGTCTTCATGAATATAACAACTGTAGCTATTAAACTGATTTATTAAAAAGCTGTTATTCAAATTATAGTCTAATAATAAGTCTGGAATCTAAGAGTCGCAAAAGGCAATATTAATCGTGTTAATACATTGTCAGTATTAGTAGATTACTAAATTAAGCAAGGCTACTTTGACCTACTTTTAATTTATCAGCAGCTGAGCCAGAATCTTGAATTGCCTTATAGCAGTTGTATCCGTCTCCTTCAAACCCTTCCTTACATTGGCATGTGATGCTATCCATGACCATGGTACAGTTTGCATTTAGACTGCAGCCTCCAATTTGGTACTCACAAGTATTAGTGTCTGAAATAAAGAACATTATAAGTTCTGGTCCTCTACTATTATTCAGTTACATTGGCATACTGTAAGCTTTTGTCGTCTAGTATCATGGTATCATACTATAAGTCTTGGTCTTCTACTAGAATTGTATCATTCAATTACATTGGCATACTGTAAGCTTTTGTCGTCTAGTATCATACTATAAGTCTTGGTCTTCTACTAGAATTGTATCATTCAATTACATTGGCATACTGTAAGCTTTTGTCGTCTAGTATCATGGTATCATACTATAAGTCTTGGTCTTCTACTAGAATTGTATCATTCAATTACATTGGCATACTGTAAGCTTTTGTCGTCTAGTATCATGGTATCATACCATAAGTCTTGGTCTTCTACTAACATGGTATCATTTAATTACATTGGTATATTTCAAGTCTTGCATCTGAATTTGGAGCTCTGAGCTTGAACAGGAATTCTTGGTCAGAAACTTTCAAGAATACTGGACCAAAAGCTTATCATTGTTATTCTAATCTGGCCAACAAAAAGCAAAGAAAAGAAGATTATGAGTTTAATGAGGACATCCATCTTTAACTTTTAGGTGGAGTTACGACAGTCAATGGTTTCAGGCTGCTAGATTGAATCTCACTTTAGTAGCTTGGAACATAAGTTACAGATGGTCAAAGGTTTCAGGCTGCTAGATTGAATCTTGCTTTGGTAGTTTGGGACATAAGTTACAGATGGTCAAAGGTTTCAGGCTGATAGATTGAATCTTGCTTTGGTAGTTTGGGACATAAGTTACAGATGGTCAAAGGTTTCAGGCTGCTAGATTGAATCTTGCTTTGGTAGTTTGGGACATAAGTTACAGATGGTCAAAGGTTTCAGGTTGGAAGATTGAATCTTGCTTTGGTAGTTTGGGACATAGGTTACAGATGGTCAAAGGTTTCAGGCTGCTAGATTGAATCTCATTTTAGTTCTTTGGGAGCTGTGGTAGCTCAATTTGAAAACCCTTGGATTTGTAATATATCGGTTGTGTGTTTGATACCTGCTCACTCTTGGTGTATTCTTTGGATATGCACTTAGCTCCCATTTTGTTATAATGCCAGTAATGTACTTAAATCTGATAAAATCCAAACAAACTAGTTTTGTACTACAATATTAAGAGACTCTAGGTCCAAGTTAGTGGCAAAGACTAATATTTCTGTAAGAAATCAATCTGAAATTCAGAAAGTTTTTCAAAAAAGTCACAAAATTAAAATTGTCCCTAATTTTTTATGAACATCTCAATTTGGTCCAATTTACAATTTATCCTCTTTTAAACTGAAGATATGACATAACCAGTATCTAAAACAAGCTGTGTGCAAAATTAATATGGTCCCAGTATTTTCATTACAAAGATGTGTTGTATTTTTGAAAGACAGGTATAACCATCAAATTATACCTATTTGTTGGGTCTTAACAGAAGGACATGTGGCAAGCTAAATTATTGATAACTTGAAAAATAAAAGTATTTATTTTATAAACTTTAAAATACACATAAAAAAGTATGAGACATCCTTTAAATAGAGTTAATTCAGAGAACATGTACTTTCTGAACAGCAAATTGGCAGACACTAGTGGCACTACCTTCATGGCATAATAAAACCACTTAATGGGGGTGGGGTTCTGGCAGTGTACATGTTCAATTAATAAAAACATGCCCATCAATGTTTCCTGTCACCAGTTTCAGAACAATTCCTACAATACAAACCGTTTAATAACAATAAATGATCTCAGCTGTATTTAAATCAATCTTTTTGCTCTGAATTAAATTATTTTTTTAGGCGCTTTCACTTGAGCATGTTAACTTTTCATGAACAAAGGACTTGACAGAAAATATTTTACGGGATTTCCTGTCAATGTGAATAATTGTTACAACAAATAAACTGGTCCTATGTTATGTGGCCTGAATAAAGTTTCAAACAAAATCACTTTCAAACTCATATTTCAGTACTTTTAAAAATACAATAATATGAAAGAAACTAAAATTTATGTATTTAATGTTTTGTAAATATGACATGAGTACCAAAAACAGCACATCATATGCCTGCCTGTGTTTAATAGTCTTCTTTGCAGGTACATGAAAGTTGTGTGCCGAAACAAAATTTTCTTCTTTCAGTCACCGACCTTGACCTTTGACCTACAAACCAATAGGCTTCTTCCTTATGCGTAGTGTTACTGATCCACAATGTTTAGTTTAGGTGGGTGATGTAGAAATAATGTTATTTTTAAAAAACAGTCTTTCTTCTTTCAGTCAGTGACCTTGACCTTTAACCCTCAAAATCAATAGGCTTCTTCCAAACCCCAACTGCAAGCCACTCACCAACTCTGTTCTAGGTACGTGATGTGCAATAAATGTTAATACACGTGGAAACAATTTTCCTTCTTCTTGTCAGAGTAATCTTGTCCTTTGATTCCAAAGTCAATAGTGGTCTTTCTTACTCCAAGTCCTAACCATCACCTTGACACTGAAATCAACAGGATTCTTCCTTACCTAAAGTGCAAGCCATCCAAACCCTTTGTTCACAGTGTAATGTTACTGTGTGTAAAACATTTTTCATCTTTGAGCTATGGCGCACCTGACCATTCCAAAGAGAAATTGATAGGCATCTTCCTTATCCCAAATGTAAATCCATCCACAATGGTTGCTAACTATAGATGCTGGAGACCTTAAGTTTTTGTCTGGAAGCTATATTTCATCTTTCCGTCATAGTGACTGTGATATTTGACCCCCAAAATTAACCGGCTTCTTCCTTATTTCATGTGTAATCATCCAAAAAGATTGGTAACTAA
Source organism: Sinohyriopsis cumingii (assembly GCA_028554795.2). Taxonomy (NCBI): domain Eukaryota; kingdom Metazoa; phylum Mollusca; class Bivalvia; order Unionida; family Unionidae; genus Sinohyriopsis; species Sinohyriopsis cumingii. The sequence continues at coordinate 48,782,959 of CM068834.1, forward strand.
AGACTGAGTTAATGTGCATAAACCATTTTTCTTTTTTCATCTGCAGTGATCTTGACTTTTGAGCTTTTGCCCCTGAAATTAGCAAGGTTCTTCATTATGCCAAGTATACACCTTCCACAAAGTTTAGTAACTGCACATGGCAGACAACTCAAGTTACTGTATTGGTAGACAGCTCAAGTTACTGTATTAGGTATTTATATATTCAATGTTTTTGGAAAATGTGTAAATAATAAAAATTCTGAAATTAAAAAGTGATCAAATTTGGAGAGTTTTAATGTTTGTATTCCTAAATATATCTTCAAGGAGTTCGGGGACAAATTTGTGGAGTTTTCAATGCAACACCTTAAATTCAAGGATATTTCAACTATGTTACCTCTTTCCAATGAACCAACTATAGTTATCTTCAAAGATCGCAAAATTAGGAGTTACCTCCCATGCTACATCTTTAATTCTTTGTCTAACATCAGGAGTGAAATATCCAAAAATCTTCTTTTAAAAATTCAATGAAAAAAAAAAACAAAGCTACTTAAAATAATTCTTTTTTTAATAAACTGGTGCTGACATGAAATTCTTAAGATTGTTTATATGAATCAACACTCATGCTGGTGAACTTAGATGGAAGACATAATGCATGTAAGATACAATTCTGAGTTCTAAATTGTGTCTTCCAATTCTGATTACACCACTCCCTTGATAACTCGCGCACATCGGGGTCCAGAAACATCGACCGCACTATAAGCGAGGCGCGAGTTATCGAGGGACCTATAAAATAAGCCCAAAACCAATAAAGTGATTGACAACATAATGGAGAAATGGGGGGGGGGGGGGTAGGCAGATTATATTGTTGAATACTCACTTTATAATCGTTCTGAGATTAACTGTTAATAAATATCTCTTCATAACGGTGTACTTTATTATTTCCTCATAGGACAACATTAATTTCAGGATAAATTACAGTATATTGCGGCGATCATCGAAAACATTATTCCATGTGGTTTCCGTTCGCTGAACATGTGTACCACTTCACACATTGTGTACTACGTCACTAATTTTTATGTTGAATTGGATACATTTTAGTTTTATTGTTTGATCCAAATTAGACGTTTTTTTATATACAAAAGATCGACTCTTTTCTAGAAACAGTGTCGATCGAACGATAGATAGATAGATTTGAATGTGATAGAAGTAAAATGGAAAACAAAAAAACAAGGGTTAATCAGTACTAACATATTTAATTGGTCTACGAATTTAAAACAACATAAATAAGAACAAGTTAATACTTGTCGTTTGTGCCACGCTTGACAAATATCAATTCACTTTTTGAAAAAAATCAGTTATTTTTTTGTGTGTGTGTTACTCTTTGGTTTCTCTGCCGCTGAGCAAAATCCCTCAGATTTCTCAACTGCATGAGCTTTATTTAGTCAACATTTTGGGTCTCCAGCCACCTTATGGCAATATCAAAATATCTGATTGCTTCCTGTGCAGAGGGGTGGGGGTGCAACATCTGCGTCTGCATCACTTTCAACACTTGTGTTACTCCAGTTAGAATCGTCTTCTGCTGCAAATTTGTTCGCTATAGAAATAATTATAGTTTCATCTGACATGTATTCGGCTGTGGGGCAATCATTGTCAGCACAAATCCACTCCTCCATATCATCAAGAGAAACGCCCATCTCAGGACCATGAGTCTGTATGAATTTCTCCCAAACAGCCTTGGCATTAATGACATCAGTTTCACTGAAACATTCGAAGTCACTATCATCATCGTTGTCTCTGTTACTGTATTGCTTTACGTCAAAGGCAGCTCCAAGACCCTTAATCCAGCACCCGAGGTCTCTTGTAATCGATTTTTTTTTTATGCAACAAACACTTCCCTAAGTTGTTGATCAAAACAAAGCCGGCATGTACATGTAATTAGGTTCTCACAGAAGTACTCACGGGTTTCGATGTGACGGTCGATTGACTCTTTTCATGTTTTCAATGAACAGAATATGTTGTGATTATAATGTTTACACTGAAACGGAATTAAAGGATTAGAACGTGACTTTCACACAGGAAGATGTTTAATTGGTGTTTATTTCATTCTCTGTTGCCACCTGTTAGCATTTACCAGAAGTTTTCATTGATCGCTATTTCACCAGACTGTTTATTACAGTATACTGACAATTAATTATCATAAAAACGTACATAATATATGTTATCTTTAAACAGAGGTCTCGCTAGGATTTTAAAACTGGGTCTTTCTGCCTCTGAATTCAATCACTAAATATCAGTACATTTTCTCACTCGGCCGCCAGTCAAAGCCTTTGAATTAGCTGCCTAGCTGTTGCTTCATGGTTTATTTTTTTTTTTTTTAATGTACTCTTATAAAATGGCAACAGTACATCAAAGAGTCTTTCAGTCACTTAATTCTGTCATTGTAAATATCAGCTCAGTTAAGTGATCAACACATTTTCCAACAAAGCAGGTGGCTGAAACAGGACCAGCAAATCTTTGAATTTTCCCGCGCACCTATTACATGCATACGGAGGATTCCCGCCTTAGTGATTTTCTGCGTCCCAGATCAAAAATTGGCATCCAAATACGCGTAATTAAGCGTTTTCGAGATCTCTGAAATTAATTCTTCTTTAGAACTTGCAAATTTCAAAATATGGATTATATTTTTATGGGCATTAATCACCATTTTCAAAGATAAAATGAGCAATGCATCAAGGTTTAATTTATCAATTCTTATGGTAATTTTTGCATGTTCAGCGTATTTTAAAGATATTTTAAATACATTTTCTCTGGAAAAAATCGGGAGCCAAGATGGACACCACGTTATAAGCAGGATCATGAGTTATCAGGGCGTGAGTTATCGAGGGAGCAGTGTAGTTTTAATTTGTCTCAGTTCCATAAGCATGTGAATCAGATAAAATTAAAAAATTCCCAAAAATGTCTGGATTGGCAAGCCAAATTCTACAGTCATACAAATGAAAATTAGAATTATATAAAACAAAATGAAAATGTCTACCAACATTTATACAGACTAAAATTTCAATGCCAAATTTATTTGATTGTTGGGAATTTTGCAGTTTAAAGTGATGTCATATAATAACAATAATAATAATGAGGACTTTCTATAGTGCCTAATCTTAAGAACCTCTAAGTGCTTTACAACATCAGACAATACCTATAAGATAAAAAACATATAATGATATGATTACAAAAACAAACACCATGAAATTAGAAAACATAAAAAAACATGCTGAGAATATTTAAGGTAGGAAACATTATTAGGTCTTTAAGTTTGTTCTTGCAGTCAAAATAAGTGAGTTTTGAGAGCACTCTTGAATGGGATCACTGTGTCTTTGTGTCTAAGTTCAGTGGGCAATTCATTCCATGTTGCTGGGCCCTGGTATGCAAAAGAACGCTGTCCATATGACTTTGTTTTCATAGTGGGAATAATGAGTATACGATTGTCAGAAGAGGAGTGTAAGTATCTTGCTGGTGTGTACACATGGGTGAGGTCAGTAAAGGTATGTTGGACAACAGTGAAACATAGCACAGAGAACAAATTTTGTGTTTGATTCTGGATTGAATGGATAGCCAGTTAGCGTACAGAGCAGTGGGGAGGTGTGCTCTGATCGTGGTACTCTAAGTATGATCTGAGCAGCTAATCTTGGTACTCTAAGTGTGATCCCAGCAGCTGTGTTTTGAACTTTTTGAAGTTTCTGGAGCAGATATTGAGATGAACCAGACAGAATTCAGTTACAATATTCCAGTCTTGAAAGTACTAATGAACACACAAGTGTTTTAGTGGCATCAGCTGAAAGATATTTGCGAATTGGCTGTCATGCATCTCAGCTCAAGATATGCAGCCTTGCATACGTTCATGACATGTTGGTGCAATGTGAGAGTACTGTCCAGAGTAACACCTAGGTTTCATACTGATTGTGTGAATTTAATGTTGGTGTTGCTGATATTTATTGTTTGAGGTAAAGGATGTGAATGAGAAAAGTCTTTGTGTTGTGATCAGAATGGCCTCAGTTTTATCATCTTTCATCTGCAGCTTGTTACATGTCATCCATGATTTCACATCAGAAATGCACCTCTCTACACCTTGGATGGTAGCATCAACTTCAGTTGGGTGGCTAGATTTGAATATTTGGGTGTCATTAGCGTACAATTAGTGAGACACTGGATGATGATCTATGACACTTGAGAGCAGCTGACTGTATAGAATGAAGAGAACAGGTCCAAGAATAGACCCTTGTGCAACACCACAACATAGTTCAAATGGGCTGGAGTGTATTGCATTTGCAGATACAATTTGTATCCTGTTGACCAAGTAGGACTTGAACCACAGTAAGGTTGTATCATGAATGCCAAATACATGAGATGGTGAAGTAATATATCATAGCTATTGTGTCAAATGCTGCAGACAAATCAAGGAGGGTGAGGACTGTATAATCTTTCAGCTATCCAAAGCAGAGAGAATGTCATTAACTACTTTTAGAAGAGTAGTTTCAGTACCATGGCAAGGGCAATATGCAGATTGTACATTGATAAAAAAACTGTTTGAATTCAGATATCAGATACAAGCTGGGATAGAACAACCTTTTCTAAGATTTCAATGGGAGAATAGAAACTGGGCAGTAGTTCTTTAAATCGGTTATGGGCTAGTGTTGGTTTCTTCAGCACAGGCTTTACAATGCCAGTTTTGAAAAATGATGAGAATTCCCTGGATGAGAGAGAGGTATTAATAGCATCAGTTAGTGAAGGCAATACTGGATCTAAGCACTCAAGCAGCAGTGATGTTGGAACTGGATCAAGTTCACATGACTTTGGTGCACTCTTCATCAGGATTGTACGTACGAAATCCATAGAGACAGGTTCAAATACTGCTAATGATTGCCGCTCAGATTCTGTATTCGAACTGTATCATGACAAGTCAATTGAAATTGTGGTGTCAAGCTTATCTCTAATGGTTTGTATTTTGTCACGGAAGAAATTTGTAAACATGTCCAGAAGGTCGACTGGAGAGAAGGTAGATGGAAGTGGTGCAGATTTGTTCCTCGACATTAGCTTGTTAGTAATCTCAAAGAGCTCTTTGCAGCTGGAACTTTCCATGATCTTAGTAGTGTAGTGGGCTGATTTTGCTACATGGACTATATTTGTGACATTCTTCTTAGTGGCTTCACAGATTACCTTATGAATAGTGAGTCCGGTGGAAAGCCAAAGCCTCTCAGCTTTACGGCGGTCTCTTTTAGCAGTGCGAAGCTGGTCCCTAACACTGCTATACCATGGAGAACACTTTTGAATTGATACTCTGCACTTGGTAGCTGGGGCATGTTTGTCGAGCAATGAACGCAGGCAGTTATCAAGTTGTTCTGCTGTAGGAGGTAAGCAAGTTGTTAGGTTTGCTTGGATGTCGTGCATTAGTTTGGTTCTATTTATCATACGGAGGTTTCTCTTAGTGGCAGATAAAGGCGGAAGGTTAGGGACTGATATGTCAAGATGGCATATAATGCAGAGGTGATCTGATGCAAGGTCATGGGATACCAGGGAGGAACATAGAATGTTATCATCAGGTCTATGAAGAATCCAGTCTAAAATGTGACCATGTTTATGGGTGGGTTGGTTAACTGACTGAGGTTGAAAACATTAATGGAGTTTTGATGTGTTTGGGTTTCTGGGACAGTCAAAGTGAAAGCTGAAATCTCCAAGAATAATCAAGTTGCCACCTATCGAATTTCCATACTCCAGGAGATTTGGAAACTGCTCCAAAAAGAGAGAGTCAGCCAGCTTGTTTTTTCCACTAGGAGGAGGGCGGTAAAGGCAGAAAATATGGACTCTGACCTTTGCTCCAGTGTGAGTGTGAATTGAATGTTGTGGTGTGGTTTAGACATTTGATCATCGAGTTCTTTGTGATGACAGCAATTCCACCTCCGCAAGAGTTATGGTGGAGCAACTTGATGGAGTAACCAATGGGTGTTAGATCCACACACTTGGGCTCATTGCCTGATGTTTTTAACCATGTTTCTGTCAGGAAAAAGACATCAATATTCTGGTCGTTGATAAAATTAACTATTTCTGTGCGCTTTTCCAATGGTCCTACTGACTGGGCAGTGAATAATGCAATATGCAGAGGTATTTCTTAGGTAGTTGACACAAAGTTTGACGAATTAATAGCGATTTGAATTAGGTTATCTAAATTACCAGTCAAATTTTTTTTAAATTGTTGAGCTGAAATAAGGGAGATAACTGGAATTCTTCCTGTTCTATGCAGGCCAGCTCTGAAACAACATTTCTTTTTTACATTTAGGTAATGATGAATGTAGTCCCAGTTTGTTTAGTCTAGAGCACAATGTAGTGTGGAGAGCCAAGGAGTGATCATTTAAAGCAATTAATGAGGTTCCTTCATAGTATAAATGGGTTGACTGGCGAGTATCACGTGATGGCGGTTTGTTCAAAAACAGCTGAGCAAGACAGCTGAGAAAAAGTCTAATTGTTCTCATTTCCAAAACAAGGCGATTAAGAAACACATACAAATTTAACAGCCAATAACAACGTAGATGAACACAGGCAACAAGCAAAAATATCATGAAAACAGCACTAAAAAATGGAACAAATGCTTCAAGCCAATTAATCGATAGCAACCATCTTGTTTCCTAATGAAAACATAAAAATGTCACATTGAAATTGGTCACATAAAAACACATAAAAATATCACATTGAAATGTGTCACATGAACACACATGAAACACAAAGCTGTCAAATTGAAATCTGTCACAATAAAACACATAAACTCACATTCAAATCTGTCACATTTACATCTATTTAAAATTCATTTTGAAACAATGAGGAGTTCGGGTACCATGCAATACATTTCACTGTTGTAAGGAATATTTCAATGGCTTCTAATATCTATGAATGCTACTCTCTTCCTCACATCTGTTTAAAATGTCAGCAGATATATTTTGTTGCTATTCTCATTGTCATTGTTATTATTATTATTTCCATTTCCATTGGATCCATTTAGGTGCCAAGTTATGCTGCATGTGAAAGAAATTTCTCTGATTTGCTAAAAACTTAAGATATGAGTGGACTATTTGGAGGAGGAAGTATTTGGTAAGTCATTTCATGGATGCTTATAAAATCGACAGTTAGTACATAAAGGTCATTTTATCTTTCTTTTTTTGATGGGTGTAAAATTATTAAATTTATGAACATGTGTGATTTTCTGAACAGATATAATGTCCCAGTGACAAGAAGATTGAAAAAAAGTCCACCCATAAATATCAGCATTTGTTCATTATCTCCCTTGATAACTTGTGCACAATGGGGTCCTCAAACATAGACCACACTATAAACGAGGTGCAAGTTACCAAGGAACCTCCAAAAATTGAAAAAATCGCTTTGACATCGAGAATACCGTTGGGGGGGGGTGGTGTTAGGGAACTGGGCTGTTTAATGACTGAATCCTCAGTTTACAATCACGTCGATAATAATTTTTAATAATGTGCTTTTTCTAATGAAGTTGTTCATTATTCTGTTTAAATAACATTTTTTCTCCTCAAAATATCCAACATTGGATGGTTCCAACTGGTTTGAACAACCATCATGTGTACGTGAAAAATCTGTGTATTACATCACAGCTTTTTGTTTTCTTGATGAGTCTAGTTCCCATAGTGGTATTTAATAGTATCTTGCCAGGTCAGTAGTCCACAATTTGGGAACTAGACTAACTGTTGATACACCACTAAACAAGATTCCTTTTTTTAAAAAAAACATGTGACATTTATTTTGCGACATCAAAACTCAATTTTTTATTGTTCAATTAGTACAATGTTAATGTCGCGATTTCATTGGAAGTAATAATGAAATTTCTTATCATCCCTGAGGATATCTCTAAATGCCAGTTAAAGAATTCTCTGAAACTTGCTTGCCCACAATGGTCTGTATCTGTGAAATCAGGCTCTTTATTTTATGAAGTATTCTTTTTGCTTTTCTGCCTTATTATCTTTGATCAGTTATGAAAGAGTAGGTTAATTTAAGGTAGTTTCTGTTACATACACAATAACGATTATTACAGTGTTTGATTAATCAAATGAAGTGAGTTCATTTAATATATGACTGAGGCTGCTAGATTTTAAGTTAGTCCGATTTTTGTGCCTTTTAACTTTTCTTTTATTCCACCTCATTTTTTTATTCAAAAGACATAATTAACATGATAATATAAAGGAGGCCAGCTTTTAATTCAGTGCAACAATACAACAAATACTTCCGCGAGTTAGTTATCAAAACACGGTTGGCATTTAATTAGGTTCTCAGAGAAACGCTCGTGGACATAGCTGTAATGGTTGTTGATGTTGTAGGGTTTAACGCCATTTTTCAGCATACAATATGCTGTACATGGCAGCCAGTATTAATGGTGGAGGAAGAAACCAAGAAAACCCCTGAAAGAACCACCGACCCACACGAAGCTACTGGCAAGCTTTCTCACATACCCACATTAGCCAAATACGAGACTCGAACCAACGCAGACAGAGGTGAGATGGCAGTGATCCATAACGGAGAGCGCTTTAGACCAATCAGCCACTCAGGGCCCCAGCTGTTACGGTAGACTGACGCATTTTACATTTAATTACAAGAGGACACATTGCAGTTATGACGATTACACTTAAAAGGAACTAAAAGATGGAACTAGAACACAAATTTCAATTTAAATTTTTTAAATTTAATTTGTATTTATTTATTAAAGTACTGCCTCCACTCGGCGTGAGTGACATTTTCATTGATCAAAATTTCCTTACATATCGTTAATTCCAGTGTACTAGGAATGTTGTTTGGAAAGAAAATGTAAAAACATTGTATCAGTTACTTTTTAATTTGATATTTCATAGTGTTGATTAAACTGTCCAAGTCCTATCTACTGTTTTCAATGATAAAACGAGCGACTTATCAAAGTTTCCGTTACCAATTTTGATCGTGCTTTTCTTCAAGTTCAACAAATAGGGATAAAGTTTTGGGGTAATTTTGGGTTTAAAAAATGGGATCCACGCCTGACACCGCATTATAAGTGGGTTTCGCGAAATATTAGGGCACAAGTTATCGAGGAAGTGGTGTATATATATTTGGGTTGTAAAGAAAGACGATGCAATGATCCACTGGACAGAAATTTTAACAACTGTATCAATGAAAGTGAATATTATAAAGCTTTTGACATTTCTTTTAGAGTTTATTTTACTTGACCATTCAGCTTTTCCCATGCAACTTGAGATAAGCGATTGGCAAATTTTAAAAAAAATGTCCTTTCCTTTGAGGACTATCATACTCATTGCATCTCAAATGAGAACGTTTCAAGGTAAATCTCTGCATGCTTCAAATGTTGCTTTACAGTGCGAGGTGGAAGTTGGTTTCCACACAACAGGTAGTATCAGATTTCATCTTTCCTGACCATAAATGTACATCAAGCTATTTTGCTCTTTGTGCCAAAATTCATTTGCTATGGGCAATGTGCAATGGAAATTATGAATCTGTCATTATATATATAAAAAAGGAGAATGAATTGTAACTGGAGATATGTTTAAAGTATAGTTAAAATAAAAGGTTTGAAATATGTTTTATAATTTGGATTTTAGTAGAATCTAATGAAAAGTAATTTAGGAAATGGTGAGCATTTGAAAGGGTACATCACGGTCTTATACAGGTACTGGTGAAATTGTCAGATGTGGGAGTGGATTATACTGGTACAAGCCCAAATGAATAACTAGATCTTCTTAACAAAAATTTATTTTCTACATGTTATCTAAATCTTAAATGTACTAACTATTTCTGCATGTTTCATACAAGTTATAAAAGATGTACAGTGTGACCCCGCTATAACACGGTAGTTGGGAGCCATAAAACCTGACAGCGTTTTATACCGAACCGTGTTATATGCAACCAAGTCAATTAGCTGAAGAAAATGTACCCGCCCCCCCCCCAACAAAAAAAATTGTGTGGGGGGTGGGGGTAATAAATATGGACAGTAAAATACGTGCTTCGTCGGCACAGTTACCATCTTGAATTGATGCCTTTTAAATGAGAAATACACCTGTAGTGAAAACAGAGAAGACATAATAGTTTACTTTATTTAGAGAACCATGAATTGGTACATATACGTGAATCCTGTTTATATATAAATGTCTAATGTATAGCATGAATACAGTATCAACACCATGTACTCACCTGCGAACCTCATCATACACACTGAATCCACAATACAAGTGATTCCATCGAAAATATGCACACACACAGCTTTAAAATATTCATTAATTTTGTAACAGGCCATACTGGTCTGAATTCAGTGGAAAAACATAACACAATTATGTAACGAATGACGAAACACATTTACTTTAAAGTATGTTCTAAGTTGGTAAAAGTTAGTTTGTGTTTTATGTCGCCGTTGGTAACGTTCGTAAGCATAAACTTTTTCCCTACAAAAAGGAAACTTTCACAGCACAGTTAACGTGTTCCAGTCACGATGGAAAATACAAAAATCCATCAGATTCCATCACTTTTATTTAAGTTTGGTACTGACTTCCTTTGAAGAAAAGTTCTTTGCTGTTGTTGAAAGACTGTAGTCGGCCTTCTTTGATGAAGGGTGCATACGCTACTGAAGTTACCACTAAAGGACAGCTTTGGAGAACCAACGAATGCCCATTTCTTATAGTGGTGGCAACATCAAATAATTGTGCTGCATGATTGAGACTATTTTTTCCATTTGCTGAGTACGTTTTCATAACAGTCGGTGCTTCAAAGATAATCTGTTTCCTTTGAAATTTCAGCAAACAATTTTATCTGGGTACATTTTTAAAAAGGAATTGGCCATCATTTAGACTGTTCTAGTTACTGTCCCTCCATGCCTACTGAATAAACCAATAAGATGTATTTTTTTATATACCTTTGTGGTAGCAGTGTGATGCTGCCTTTCACGCATGCGTCTGAAAATTAACAAAGGGTCAACTGACGATAGAGATGCAGGTGTTCTGATGACAGAGATTATTACAGAAAACGTGAGTGTTCTGAAGGATTTAATTCTGAGTGAAAAGAAGAGGAATTTTACTTACCATCCACATACAAATGCCAGTCTTTGTAAATGTATTAATTACTAGCGAGTGGCCGAAAATCCGATGAAAGATAGATTACGAGACAATGCCTCATCCGGTTGGTCTCCGTTACCAGAAATGTCAACAACAACAAAGCGGATATTCCAGAACATACAGAACTCAAGCTAGATTCAAGATAAGTGGATTATGATATAACAATGCACTGTTTAGATGGTTTGTTGGTATGGACAAAGAATTTGTTTATGTAACAGTAGATACATTTCAGTGCATTTTATATCCAGTTTGCGGCTTCCTTTCATGGGGCCTCTGAATTTTCTGCACTCCAAACCAATGGTTGTATATAAAAGTTTAAACAGCTAACAATGTCACCAATAAATAAAAAAGCCACATGGTATGTTTTGCAGGTAATAAGGAAAAACAATCCAAGTTTGCGACATTGGCGAAGACGTACACGATCCCAGAATAAACTTTTTATGCGTTTTTTCTTCTTCTTACTTTTAAGAAGAAAAAAATACTTTTTTGTGTACGAGAAAAATGCATATAAAATTTCAGGAGCCAAGCCACGATTGTCTTGTTTTATTCATACGCGATCTCTTCCCCAAAATGATAAGTGACTTTTTACTTTTTTTTCGTACTTGTTAAGATTTTTTGTTTTGGTGCACAAGAAAAATTCATGTATATGAAATTTCAGGAGCCACGCCATGCCAGCGTTACATCCGAATTTGCGTTATAACGGAGCGCGCTATAGCAGGGTCACACTGTACATGTATTAAAATGTCTGAATTGGTCTTAACTCATGCGGTCCCGATCCCGTCTGTAGGCATGATCCTGTTTCTGCATTCATTGGCTGATTCTGCCTGTAGTCATGAATTGTTTACTGCATTCAATGGCCGATCCCGTCTCCATGGCGTGATGAATGTGTGTTAGATATGTCTCTGATTGGTTAGAAATGGTTTATTCCAAGAACTAAACAACTACTAAACCAATCAGAAATGATTTTACTTTCATTTGTTGAAATTTGAATTGTTCAGAAGCCAAGGGGCTACAGTTTGAGAGCGGTTTAAATACACGTGTTCTGTTCATGAAAAATCGTAAATGATGGCGGACGGAAGAGTGATTTTTGATGAGAGCAAAAATGTTGAGTTTCTCGGGTTTAATCTTGAAAATATTGAGCAAGCTGAGGAAAGATATATTTGGTAGTTGGATATTTTGTGAGATTTAGATTCGGACATAGAAGTTTCTGAGATTGAATCGTCCGAAGATGAGGACGCTGACAGCGATGATGATGGAGTTCTTGCGGATAAAAGTTGCACATAATTTTGTAAATACTGTATAAAAAAGTTGTGAAAGACTTCAACAAATAGGGAAAAAATTACATCAATGTGTTGACAAATTCATTTGAAATAAATGGTGAACATTTCGTGGATTTTAATTGGATATGAAAAGAGAAATTAAGGTAAGAGTGAATACATGTGCATGATGTTTTCAAACAGGTAAAAACTCTGGGGCACAAGCAGCTAGACAGAGCTTTGCGCTTCTGAGACATAGCAGTAGAGATACTGAAAACAGTGCTGGGGCCGAATGAGTTAATCTGGTCTTAAAATGTCTGAATTGGTCTTAATCTTGACTTAAAATGTCTGAATTGGTCTTAATCTGGTCTTAAAATGGATGAATACTGAATTATGTATGAATCTTGTCTCAAAAGATCTTAAACTTGGCAGAAAAAGTGCTGAGGATTGATAAGTCAAAACTTGTCTGTCCAAATTTCAGTAATAATTCAGATACTGGCTTGTAAGGGACAATAAGACAAAATTTGGCAAACCTTTAGGCAGAATTCAGAACACATAAAATTCATGCTGGCAGAATTCATTAGAACATTTTGCAACAATATAATTTATCTGCAAAATTCACAACATTATACATACCAATTTCACAACTGTCCCCTGTCCAGCCATCCACACACTTGTTACAGGCCTCACTTGTGAATTTTGGGTCACATGTGCATTGCCCTGTGCCATTCAGACCATCACTGCAGACACCATGTTCACTGCATGGTAACTCAGGCCCTCCAGGACACTCTGAAGACAATTTGAAAGGGGGATACAGTGTATTAAACGCAAGTAGTAAGAATGTAAATGCAAATGCATACATTAAGAACATGTAAAAAAATTGAAACCTGGAATATTGCCAACTTGTTTGATGTCAACATATAGTCTGCCCTATCAAGGACAAAGCATCATGGATATACCAAATAAACCTGGTCAAATTCAAACTGGTACAAAATTGCACCACAGAACGCACCATTTTGATAAAACATGTGATGAGAAGGACTCCTAAAAAGTATGATTAAAACTGACTGTGACATCCTGGAGAAGCTTATAATATATTTTTCATTTGTTTGTTAAGGAAGCCACCCTATTGCTTGTGGAGCCATCAAGGAGGTAAATTTTTATAAATCATGAACTATCAAGTTCGAGTAAGGTTTGCTCAACCATTCTGGAGAAGTTGAAAATAAGCTTCCTATATGATTGCTATGGAAGTTACCATTGCAAGGGAAGCCACCATGGGAATAATTTTAACAAAGTTATGTCCAAGAAACATTCCTACATAGGTAAAAACTGGACAAGTTGTTCTAGAGAAAATGCTGAAAACAGTTTTGACACAGCTGCTAAGAAAGCCACCCCAAACATAACTTTTGTCAAGCATGGCCTGAAGAAGAAAACAGACAAGCTTTATTCAACTGAGCCTAGTTATAGTGGTTATAGTTTTATTCAAATGAGCCTAGTTATAGTGGTTATAGTTGTATTCAAATGAGCCTAGTTATAGTGGTTACAGTTTTATTCAACTGAGCCTAGTTATAGTGGTTACAGTTTTATTCAACTGAGCCTAGTTATAGTTGTTATAGTTTCATTCAACTGAGCCTAGTTATAGTGGTTACAGTTTTATTCAACTGAGCCTAGTTATAGTGGTTACAGTTTTATTCAACTGAGCCTAGTTATAATCATTATAGTTTTATTCAACTGAGCCTGGTTATAATGGTTACAGTTTTATTCAACTGAGCCTAGTTATAATGGTTATAGTTTTATTCAACTGAGCCTAGTTATAGTGGTTATAGTTTTGTTCAACTGAGCCTTGTTATAGTGGTTACAGTTTTATTCAACTGAGCCTAGTTATGGTGGTTACAGTTTTATTCAACTGAGCCTAGTTATGGTGGTTAGTTTTATTCAACTGAGCCTAGTTATGGTGGTTACAGTTTTATTCAACTGAGCCTAGTTATAGTGGTTACAGTTTTATTCAACTGAGCCTAGTTATGGTGGTTACAGTTTTATTCAACTGAGCCTAGTTATAGTGGTTATAGTTTTATTCAACTGAGCCTAGTTATAGTGGTTACAGTTTTATTCAACTGAGCCTAGTTATAGTGGTTACAGTTTTATTCAACTGAGCCTAGTTATAGTGGTTACAGTTTTATTCAACTGAGCCTAGTTATAATGGTTATAGGTTTATTCAACTGAGCCTAGTTATAGTGGTTACAGTTTTATTCAACTGAGCCTAGTTATAGTGGTTACAGTTTTATTCAACTGAGCCTAGTTACAATGGTTATAGTTTTATTCAACTGAGCCTAGTTATAGTGGTTATAGTTTCATTCAACTGAGCCTAGTTATAGTGGTTACAGTTTTATTCAACTGAGCCTAGTTATGGTGGTTATAGTTTTATTCAAATGAGCCTAGTTATGGTGGTTATAGTTTTATTCAACTGAGCCTAGTTATAGTGGTTATAGTTTCATTCAACTGAGCCTAGTTATAGTGGTTACAGTTTTATTCAACTGAGCCTAGTTATAGTGGTTACAGTTTTATTCAACTGAGCCTAGTTATAGTGGTTACAGTTTTATTCAACTGAGCCTAGTTATAATGGTTACAGTTTTATTCAACTGAGCCTAGTTATGGTGGTTACAGTTTTATTCAACTGAGCCTAGTTATAGTGGTTTTAGTTTTATTCAACTGAGCCTAGTTATAGTGGTTACAGTTTTATTCAACTGAGCCTAGTTATAGTGGTTTTAGTTTTATTCAACTGAGCCTAGTTATAGTGGTTTTTCAGAATGTGAATTGGAAAATATAGATGAGCTGAGAGTTAATGGCCAGGGTAGCTAAAAATTCTGTGATACAAAATTTAAAAATTTAAAATTCTATACAATCAATGTTACTTATATATAACAACAACAAAAAACAATTCAGTCCTCTTTAAAATGAGAACTATTCCTTGTGTTTAGATGCCCCTGCCACATCTCTATAAAAGCTGCCAGGTGAATTGTCAAATACACTAATAAAGAAACCCTGTGATTCTTCACCTACTCTAAGCTGCAGCTAGTAATGTTTATGTGTCAGACATGGTAGATGCAACATGGCAGCCATATATAATACCATTTAATAATTTCTCTACATTATTTTGATGATATTGTTTACAACAAGCAAATTAGCTTGATATAATTATTTCTGAGAAAACAGGGCTAAATTTTTTCAACAGTACATGGAAACTTTATATACAGTATTAAATTCATCAATCAGTACAAATACATGAAGTGCCTTGTAATACTGTATGATGTGGACAAAATAAGCAAAACTGAGACAATCATTGTACCTGAAATGCATGTAAATAAATAAAACTGAGACAATCAATGTACCTGAAATGCATGTAAATAAACAAAACTGAGACAATCAATGTACCTGAAATGCAGGTAAATAAGCAAAACTGAGACAATCAATGTACCTGAAATGCATGTAAATAAACAAAACTGAGACAATTAATGTACCTGAAATGCATGCAAATAAACAAAACTGAGACAATCAATGTACCTGAAATGCATGTAAACAAACAAAACTGAGACAGTCATTGTCCCTGAAATGCATGCAAATAAACAAAACAGTCAATTCTATTTTGATGGTCTTAAGCACATAACTCAAAGGAAAATATGTAATTTAATCTGACCAATGATTGGTTAAGCAAAATATTAATGAATATTGATTGCACATGTAAATGTATATTAACAAATAAACCCTGTTAACCAATGCCATTATTTTAGTGCATTTTCCCTGTATATTTATTTGTATGTCAAAAATTATACTCTTTTCAGATATGTCAAAACAGCAATACAATAAGCTTTTCAAGTGTATTTTATACCTCTAAAAATCATGCTCTCTCTCTCTCTCTCTCTAACTCTATGTCCACCTCTCTCCCTGACAAAAATTTCATATTTTTCTTTTTCATTTCATGTCAAAGAACTAGGCTGCAAAAAATTAAAAGCTGGGAAAAACCCTGGAATTTTTAAATTATATCTACCAACCTGTAAACTTGTTAAATTTGGTTGTGAAACCGGGAAAATCCTAAAAAAATGGAGACTGATTTGGGCTATTTTAGTTAATTTCAGTCACCTTCAGCCTATAATGGTTCTGTTTCCATTCTGTGTAAGCACGTTGCTTTAGGTGGCAAAAAATTACAATCCACTTAAAAGTTTTTTTTAAAACAAAAGAATTATTTCATTTTTTGGCATCAAGTCAATTATTGTATGACTGTATTAAATAGCACATACCTCCTTATATGACAGAAAGTTTGGTGTTTTATTTTAATTTGAATACTTTCTTTATCAGGCTGGCTTTGGGGCATGAACCTATACTGCACCTAACACAACTACTTAAAAACTGCTTGAATTTCATGAAGCCAATTGTGTGGTGAACTGCGAGTATTTGCTGTAATTGTCTCATTACTGCTCTCATGGTGGTGGGTCAATTTGAAAGTGTAGTGCTAGTTCTTGTTGTGGCTGTCATATTGGTGGGTAAATTTGAAAGTGTAGTGCTAGTCCTCATTGTTGCTGTCATGGTGGTGGGTAAATTTGAAAGTGTAGTGCTAGTCCTTGTTGTTGCTGTCATGGTGGTGGGTAAACTTAAAAGTGTAGTGCTAGTTCTTGTTGTGGCTGTCATATTGGTGGGTAAATCTGAAAGTGTAGTGCTAGTCCTTGTTGTTGCTGTCATGGTGGTGGGTAAATCTGAAAGTGTAGTGCTAGTCCTTGTTGTTGCTGTCATATTGGTGGGTAAATCTGAAAGTGTAGTGCTAGTCCTTGTTGTGGCTGTCATATTGGTGGGTAAATTTAAAAGTGTAGTGCTAGTCCTTGTTGTTGCTGTCATGGTGTTGGGTAAACCTGAAAGTGTAGTGCTAGTCCTTGTTGTTGCTGTCATGGTGGTGGGTAAATCTGAAAGTGTAGTGCTAGTCCTTGTTGTTGCTGTCATATTGGTGGGTAAATCTGAAAGAGTAGTGCTAGTCCTTGTTGTGGCTGTCATATTGGTGGGTAAATCTGAAAGTGTAGTGCTAGTCCTTGTTGTTGCTGTCATGGTGGTGGGTAAATCTGAAAGTGTAGTGCTAGTCCTTGTTGTTGCTGTCATATTGGTGGGTAAATCTGAAAGTGTAGTGCTAGTCCTTGTTGTGGCTGTCATATTGGTGGGTAAATCTGAAAGTGTAGTGCTAGTCCTTGTTGTTGCTGTCATGGTGGTGGGTAAATCTGAAAGTGTAGTGCTAGTCCTTGTTGTTGCTGTCATATTGGTGGGTAAATCTGAAAGTGTAGTGCAAGTCCTTGTTGTTGCTGTCATGGTGGTGGGTAAATCTGAAAGTGTAGTGCTAGTCCTTGTTATTGCTGTCATGGTGGTGGGTAAATCTGAAAGTGTAGTGCTAGTCCTTGTTGTTGCTGTCATGGTGTTGGGTAAATCTGAAAGTGTAGTGCTAGTCCTTGTTGTTGCTGTCATGGTGGTGGGTAAATTTAAAAGTGTAGTGCTAGTCCTTGTTGTTGCTGTCATATTGGTTGGTAAATTTGAAAGTGTAGTGCTAGTCCTTGTTGTTGCTGTCATGGTGGTGGGTAAATCTGAAAGTGTAGTGCTAGTCCTTGTTATTGCTGTCATGGTGGTGGGTAAATTTAAAAGTGTAGTGCTAGTTCTTGTTGTGGCTGTCATATTGGTTGGTAAATTTGAAAGTGTAGTGCTAATCCTTGTTGTTGCTGTCATGGTGGTTGGTAAATTTAAAAGTGTAGTGCTAGTTCTTGTTGTGGCTGTCATATTGGTTGGTAAATTTGAAAGTGTAGTGCTAGTCCTTGTTATTGCTGTCATATTGGTGGGTAAATCTGAAAGTGTAGTGCTAGTCCTTGTTATTGCTGTCATGGTGGTGGGTAAATCTGAAAGTGTAGTGCTAGTTCTTGTTGTGGCTGTCATATTGGTTGGTAAATCTGAAAGTGTAGTGCTAGTCCTTGTTGTTGCTGTCATATTGGTGGGTAAATCTGAAAGTGTAGTGCTAGTCCTTGTTGTGGCTGTCATATTGGTGGGTAAATCTGAAAGTGTAGTGCTAGTCCTTGTTGTTGCTGTCATGGTGGTGGGTAAATCTGAAAGTGTAGTGCTAGTCCTTGTTGTTGCTGTCATATTGGTGGGTAAATCTGAAAGTGTAGTGCTAGTCCTTGTTGTGGCTGTCATATTGGTGGGTAAATCTGAAAGTGTAGTGCTAGTCCTTGTTATTGCTGTCATGGTGGTGGGTAAATCTGAAAGTGTAGTGCTAGTCCTTGTCGTTGCTGTCATATTGGTGGGTAAATCTGAAAGTGTAGTGCTAGTCCTTGTTGTTGCTGTCATGGTGGTGGGTAAATCTGAAAGTGTAGTGCTAGTCCTTGTTATTGCTGTCATGGTGGTGGGTAAATCTGAAAGTGTAGTGCTAGTCCTTGTTGTTGCTGTCATGGTGTTGGGTAAATCTGAAAGTGTAGTGCTAGTCCTTGTTGTTGCTGTCATGGTGGTGGGTAAATTTAAAAGTGTAGTGCTAGTCCTTGTTGTTGCTGTCATATTGTTTGGTAAATTTGAAAGTGTAGTGCTAGTCCTTGTTGTTGCTGTCATGGTGGTGGGTAAATCTGAAAGTGTAGTGCTAGTCCTTGTTATTGCTGTCATGGTGGTGGGTAAATTTAAAAGTGTAGTGCTAGTTCTTGTTGTGGCTGTCATATTGGTTGGTAAATTTGAAAGTGTAGTGCTAATCCTTGTTGTTGCTGTCATGGTGGTTGGTAAATTTAAAAGTGTAGTGCTAGTTCTTGTTGTGGCTGTCATATTGGTTGGTAAATTGGAAAGTGTAGTGCTAGTCCTTGTTATTGCTGTCATATTGGTGGGTAAATCTGAAAGTGTAGTGCTAGTCCTTGTTATTGCTGTCATGGTGTTGGGGTAAATCTGAAAGTGTAGTGCTAGTCCTTGTTGTTGCTGTCATGGTGGTGGGTAAATTTAAAAGTGTAGTGCTAGTCCTTGTTGTTGCTGTCATATTGGTTGGTAAATTTGAAAGTGTAGTGCTAGTCCTTGTTGTTGCTGTCATGGTGGTGGGTAAATCTGAAAGTGTAGTGCTAGTCCTTGTTATTGCTGTCATGGTGGTGGGTAAATTTAAAAGTGTAGTGCTAGTTCTTGTTGTGGCTGTCATATTGGTTGGTAAATTTGAAAGTGTAGTGCTAGTCCTTGTTGTTGCTGTCATGGTGGTTGGTAAATTTAAAAGTGTAGTGCTAGTTCTTGTTGTGGCTGTCATATTGGTTGGTAAATTTGAAAGTGTAGTGCTAGTCCTTGTTATTGCTGTCATATTGGTTGGTAAATTTGAAAGTGTAGTACTAGTCCTTGTTGCTGTCAGGGTGGTGGGTAAATCTGAAAGTGTAGTGCTAGTCCTTGTTGTTACTGTCATATTGGTGGGTAAATTTGAAAGTGTAGTGCTAGTCCTCATTGTTGCTGTCATGGTGGTGGGTAAATTTAAAAGTGTAGTGCTAGTTCTTGTTGTGGCTGTCATATTGGTGGGTAAATCTGAAAGTGTAGTGCTAGTCCTTGTTGTTGCTGTCATGGTGGTGGGTAAATCTGAAAGTGTAGTGCTAGTCCTTGTTGTTGCTGTCATATTGGTGGGTAAATCTGAAAGTGTAGTGCTAGTCCTCATTGTTGCTGTCATGGTGGTGGGTAAATTTAAAAGTGTAGTGCTAGTTCTTGTTGTGGCTGTCATGGTGGTGGGTAAATCTGAAAGTGTAGTGCTAGTCCTTGTTGTTGCTGTCATGGCGGTGGGTAAATCTGAAAGTGTAGTGCTAGTCCTTGTTGTTGCTGTCATGATGGTGGGTAAATTTAAAAGTGTAGTGCTAGTTTTTGTTGTGGCTGTCATATTGGTGGGTAAATTTGAAAGTGTAGTGCTAGTCCTCATTGTTGCTGTCATGGTGGTGGGTAAATTTGAAATTGTAGTGCTAGTCCTTGTTGTTGCTGTCATGGTGGTGGATCAATTTGAAGTGTAGTGCTAGTCCTTGTTGCTGTCATGGTGGTGGGTAAATCTGAAAGTGTAGTACTAGTCCTTGTTGTTGCTGTCATGGTGATGGGTAAATCTGAAAGTGTAGTGCTAGTCCTTGTTATTGCTGTCATGGTGGTCAGTAAATCTGAAGGTGTAGTACTAGTCCTTGTTGCTGTCATGGTGGTGGGTAAATCTGAAAGTGTAGAGCTAGTCCTTGTTATTGCTGTCATGGTGGTGGGTAAATTTGAAAGTGTAGTACTAGTCCTTGTTGCTGTCAGGGTGGTAGGTAAATCTGAAAGTGTAGTGCTAGTCCTCATTGTTGCTGTCATGGTGGTGGGTAAATCTGAAAGTGAAGTGCTAGTTCTTGTTGTTGCTGTCATATTGGTGGGTATATCTGAAAGTGTAGTACAAGTCCTTGTTGTTGCTGTCATGGTGGTGGGTAAATCTGAAAGTGTAGTGCTAGTCCTTGTTATTGCTGTCATGGTGGTGGGTAAATCTGAAAGTGTAGTACTAATCCTTGTTGCTGTCATGGTGGTGGGTAAATCTGAAAGTGTAGTGCTAGTCCTTGTTGTTGCTGTCATATTGGTGAGTAAATTTGAAAGTGTAGTACTAGTCCTTGTTGCGCTCATGGTGGTGGGTAAATCTGAAAGTGCAGTGCTAGTCCTCATTGTTGCTGTCATGGTGGTGGGTAAATCTGAAAGTGTAGTGCTAGTCCTTGTTATTGCTGTCATATTGGTGGGTAAATTTGAAAGTGCAGTGCTAGTCCTTGTTGTTGCTGTCATGGTGGTGGATAAATCTAAAAGTGCAGTGTTGAGTCCTCATTGTTACCAGGGTATTTGGTCAAATGGTCTTGGATAATACCTCAGAATAAAGCATATATATTCATTCTGAAGTTACCTGTGTTTCATTAAATTCCATTAAAGGTTGAAACAGTGGCATTCCGAGTGGATAAATATGCATTGTTAACATGAAGGGGGCATTGTAAAATTCATTATTTGATACATTACACACGCATTCTTACTCGTACTAGCAGCAGTAACAATCACTAGCTCATTTTATGTATTTATATTTATATAAATCATATTTATCTTCTAATTTGTTTTTCAGGCAACTTTGGGCATATTCAAATTTTCTTTATTTAATTTGTATGATTTATTTGGTTTTATTAGGATTAGAGATGGATTTACTTGTATCAGGGAGAAATGGTTGCAGTCTTTTCTGGCATCTGGTGACTATAAAATTATGATGAGGTCAGTGTTACACATTTCAATCTGCATTTTTATTTAGCAAAACTATAGGCAGAAGTACTTCATCAAAAGCAAACAGATATTTACCACATAAAAAAGCAGTGAATAGTTTTACCAGACTACAGTCAATATCCCTGGATATTGACCTGTAGCAACATTAAACTAATGGGAATATTTGTGAAGACAATAATAAGAATTAATTTATCAGATAAGTAACCACATGCCAACTTGTTTCCTAGTAAAGCACTATGCCATCTGATAAAATGTGAACACTGGCTAAGAGTCAAATATGAAGATTCATCATAGATGTAGCCACACACTGACTTCTTTCCAAGTAAAGTACTGCAGACTGATCAAATCTGAACACTGGCTACTATTTCAAACATGAACATTTTAGTTCGTCGAACTGATTTAAAATGGAACACTGGCCCATTCTATTTTGAATTACAGTCTCATTTTAACAATTTCTCATCACAGATATGTTTACATTAAACAAGATTTAAATGTGGTCATATTTTGTTTTGTACTAAAACTATGTAATTTTACATACAAGTGTAACATACCCTCACACTTTGGCCCAAAGTAACCTGCACAGCAACCTTTGGTCTGCAAATAAAAATTTACACATCTCACCACTGAATGTACACAAGAGAAAAATGGAAATTTTCTTCAATCATAATGATAGAGAAGACCTAAATTATAAACTAAATTAATATTCGTAAGTGTCAGAATGGGATACATTCCATCCTTATTAAATAAGGGGAGAAAACAAACCACTATTTGTATCACTGTAATGAGCTGTTATTGAAATTTCTAGCCCCTATGTTAACTAAAAAAGGCCAATTATCTCAGAAGAACACAAATGACAATACCAAACCAATTAGCAAGAAAGCAGGATGGAAAGAAAAACTCAGGCATATGAATGACAATGTGACTTCAATACACAAATATCATGATCTATAACTGATTACACATAAATCTAAAAAAACAAAAAACATACAATAATACAGATAACGTAAGCAAAATGATAAAAGTTGATGAAAATTTGAATATTTCTTAGGAAAATAGGTGCCACTTTGAATAGGTAGTCTCCAAAGAAATTTAATAGGATTTCAACTTACTGTGGTATTTCCAATGCATACACCTTTGCATCCTGTACTGGTGGAGAGAAAATGAAATTTTTGGACCCAATATATGCATCCTTCCAAAACCTCCCCTCCATGAAGCTTCTCAAAGCCTGGGGGACAGAAATAATCTGTCCCACATGGTCCACAGGATCCCTTCAAGCAGAAAAATTAGTATATAATATAAACAGTGTAAGAAATACTAAGCTCTGAATAAAACCATCTCAGATTAGCAAGGTCATACATTTATTGCATTTCTCTTCACAGACTGAATAATTATTTTTGCCATTTTCTAATGGTGCTAAATTTGGAATATGAAAATTTGTAAGTTCTAGCTAATTGCAGTTAATTGTTTGTCTAATGGCCAAAGCAAGCCAGGACTGCTTTGAACAGGTTTCTTTTATCAGAAAATGAATATGACTAATTGCTTGGACATTAACTTTCTAGTGGTGTGAATGTGCATAGACAAATAACAGAATGAATGGTTTAATATTTTTAATTTTCAATGCATATAAATAATAAGAGAAATGTAAACTTTAAAAAACTGGTACCATATAAATTCCTAAAGAATGCAGAATCATATGTGTTTCAGTTCTGCTTTGGTAAATTTTCTAATCATTTAAAGTAAAAGCATTGTAATGGAAACTTTCTTTACTCTGGCATCAAAATGATATATAACAAGTTTCAAAGTCTTCATTACACACCACAAAAGGTACTTACACAATACACTAATTAAAGTCTTCACTTGATAGTGCAAGAAGTAATTACACAATGCACTAAGTAAAGTCTTCATTGCAAGAGGTAATTACACAATGCACTAACTAAAGTCTTCATTGCATGAGGTAATTACACAATGCACTAATTAAAGTCTTCATTTAATAGTGCAAGAGTTAATTACACAATGCACTAACTAAAATCTTCATTGCAAGAGGTAATTACACAATGCACTAATTAAAGTCTTCATTTGATAGTGCAAGTGGTAATTACACAATGCACTAATTAAAGTCTTCATTGCAAGAGGTAATTACACAATGCACTAATTAAAGTCTTCATTGCAAGAGGTAATTACACAATGCACTAATTAAAGTTTTCATTTGATAGTGCAGGATGTACTTATTCAGTCTCAAAACAAAGTGTTCATTTTATACCACAACAGGTCAACCATTTTGGCTGAGGGCCAAAACAGACAAAATGCTTAAAGTTGTGGGCCACATGAACTAGAACAGTTCCTTATCACTAATTACATTGATCCCAGGCTTTTCTAAAGATAAATTTCCAGGAGGAAATTAGTTTTTTCAAGGTTCACATATGACTATTACTGAAAGGAATTAAAGAACATTTTAGATTATAAAATATGTATTTTCTAAATCTAACAATGTTTCTCTTTCAAGACTCTCTAAAAATATCTAAGTCAGAAAAGATGATCATGTACAAAACCACAAAATGTATCACATGAAACAGGTTTGATTATATTCCTTTAAATTGGCAGGTAAAGTTATTTCAATGTACAGAATATAAATTCTAACTTTATTTTGCTGATGTGCATTATGTTACTAAGTGGGAACAACATAATGAACATGTATTAGTTTTGTTTCCTTTCAAACCTTTAATTCTAAAGAATTCTATAGCAATATATATATATATATATATATATATATGTATCTTACAGAAAGTAAACATTTCTTATTAAAGTATAAAAAACAATAAATGCAATAGTCAGAAAATTGTCTTGCAATATTAGAGAGTTTAACCCTGAATTTATCTGTGCCAATAAAATCCCACGCAAGATTTATCAAACACCCTAATTTCCTTAAGAAGATCTGATTAAAAATCCATCATTTAAAAAACATTTTCAAAAGGATTGATTTAAATTTTGACAAAAGACCTTCAACATTATATACTGTTGTGTAAACAAGGACTGAATTTTCTGTAAAATCAACTTGTCATCTTGTAATACATTAAACCAGTCCCCAAACCTGTATTGATACAGGGGTTTGAATACTTTTTTAAGATATAATACAAGGGACAACAATTTCTCATTTCATCTCTGAGATTCAACAATTTGGACTTCGAATTTGGATTAAAATGAATAGCAGTCCATTTTCTAATCTGGGTTTCCTCTGAATATTCCCACCCCATTTTTTATATTTGGGACATTTAGGTTTGGGGTGTGGGGTCATTGCAATCGCATATCGAAAACTTGGAATTTGCTGCAGCACTGCAGTAGCGACATATGGCCTAGAAAATTTAAACTTACGTTATATCGACTTATACCTGCATGAAATCGATAGAAAAATTATTTATTTTCTCATTATGTATTTATTCCACTGACAGACTAGACCAAACTATGGCATTGATGAAACCTGACCCGGTACTCGCCATTTGCATTACCAGTCACTTAACGAATCTCAAACAACGACATTGGAAGTCCATTAGACACGTCATATGAACAACAAACTCCATTTTAATGTTGTTGTAGAGAAATTCAATTATATTAAATGAAAGTCAGATACTTTTTGTAAAAGCCAGCAATCTGGCCAGTCTGATCTATCAAGCAGAGAGCACATGTCAACTTTGTAGTCCGTGATGCAACAAAACTCCAGAAGTTGTTCTCAGAATATATAAATATGAAAAACTTTGTGTTCTTTCATTTTTGTATTTTGATTACAACCAGTATACGACTTTCATTTAATAATTTTTAATTTTTTCTCTACAACATTTGGAAATGTGGGTTGCTAGATTTTGTGTACTCATGCGACTAGCAATGCAAATTACGAGTACAGGTCACATTTCATCAACTCCAATTTTAATACTCACAATTTATGAGACAATAAGTAATTTTCATATCCATTTCATGCATGTATCACTTGATCTGATAGTGTTTAAAGTTTGCTAGGCCATCTGGTAAGCGGCTACACTTTGCCACCATGATGCTTTCCTCTGGTGATGCTAGAGTGGTTTTTACAGCTTCCACGTACGGAAAGATACGGATATCAAGCTGACTTTGAAAATATAAGTCTACTAGACGAATCTAATCCACTGAGCATTTGGATTGACTCAGCATATGTGTTTATTGTAAGCACCCAAATGATGCATACTACACCCTCTGAATATTCTGGTTAGAACTCGATGAATTTAACTCACATTCAGTTTAGTTACGACTCAGTCATGTGATTGTTTCATGCATCAAGAAGTGGCAGAAAATTCCCAGGTTTCTCCCAACTTTCATCAATATTTGCAAAATTCCAGGACTTTTCACAGTCGGGAAAAAATTTATCATTTCTCCCGACTTTTTCCCAATTTCCTGGTAGTGTGGGAACCCTGTAATAATGCATATTAATTAAAATGCATTTTTCAAAAGGACTGCCTAAATGGCTGTGGGCTACACAATGTGAAGGACTGGGCCACATTTGGCCTGCTGTTTGAACATGCCTGCACTAAACAAAGTTTTCATTTTATGCCACAACAGCATAGGTGTCAACTTGTATGGTTTACCCATAATTTGTATGTTTTTTTTCATTTTCATCAGTGTACGGGCTGTACAACCATTATGTAAATTCTTTTCGTACAATTTTTTTTTTCTTCATTTTGTGTGCATACGGAACTTTGGACATAATTTGTTTTTAGAATGAGAATCCAATGAGATCAGGGTGGCTTGAAACAACCAATCAAATCATACTAAAAACCAGGCTTTTTCTTTGATAATGAAACCAGTTTCATTTCATGGTTCAACTTAACTGTGTGATAAGATCTGCTCTGAAATTTGACGCTCACTCGGATTTCTAACACTGACTAACTACCTATGTAGTAAGTTTTCTTATTTTATACATTATTATTTTATTATTTATACTTATTACTATCAAATGCATGAAGTTTACATAAATTTTCATACTTTACATAGTGTGGCAGTCATGTTCATGATGTTGGTGTAACCATAATTTGTCCGACTTTTCTGTGTGGAGATAAAGTCGATTTATTAAAATTTTTAACAATATACTAATTAAAAATAAATAGTCTGCTGGATTTAGCACTGGTATTTTATTGTCCTGTCATAGTTTTGAATTAAGTTTGTCAGATACTTAATGCAAACAGGAAGATGCATTGCCATAATGACGGAAGTAGTACAGATACTGAGTGATGCCATTGTCGTGGCTTGAAAATATGTAACTGCCAATTTATATCAAGTTTTTTTTACCAAAATCAGCACACCATATAGCAAATTCATATCTTTTCAAACACCAGATATGCAATTTTAATAGAAATGATCAACAGCTTACAAGGTATAAACTTCTGGACTGTTACTTTGTCAATTTTTTTATATTTTTAGATTTCAATTTGTGGATAGCTCCTGGCATAATAATCTTTATGAGGAAAGATATAAATTCGTAACACATTTGTAATCGGAAGATCTTCCTCTATCACATGTCAAATCTAAATGATTTTTTTATATATTTCTTTCATCTAGTTCAAAGAAATGCAAGCCTGAAGACACTGACCAAGGTCATGGCAAGTTTCAGGCTGATTGGATTAAAGTCTTCCCTAGCATTGTAGATGTATCCAAGTTATTATCTTCACATGCTTTTTGTAAAATATGCAGTAAAGACTTTAAAGTGGTAGCGTCGGGCAAATATGATCTGGAAGAACACTTCAGGACAAAACTGCATTAAAGAAATTTTGAAATAAAGGGAGCATCCATCAAAATCTTCTTTGCTTAGCCAAAGCAGGAAGATGATACTGTTATAAGTAAATAAGTAAAAGGAATTAAATAAAGTTTCAGAAAACGTAAATAATTATGAAAATATTTGTAAAAATACTTTGTGTGTAGCATTTGTTGTTTTAAAACTGTTGATCTTATATAATGTATGAATACATTTTTTCATGCAAGTTTTGTTTTAGTCTTTGTAAGGTTTTTATTGATCTGATGTACAGGTTTTCATCTCAAGAGGTTGACACCTATGCAACAGGTACTTACTCAGTGTATCAAACAAAGCAGAAGACATATGCAACTGCAGGACCAATAGTGGACATTTTCATTAGACATTGTTAATTAATGAACTTTCAGTTGCATATTTTTTTGTTTCTCACTTCATATTAGAAGAAAATCAGTTTATCAGGTTATTCAGACAATTGAAAACTAATTTTATGCATAAATCATTTGACAAAACGGTTAGCACACCAGACTTGCAACTGAAAAAGGTGTGGGTTTAAATCCTACCATCAGATCAGCTTGAGTCTGCTACTTTTGTATGGTCCTAGGCAACTGACTTTACTCAAAATGTACTTGAACTAAATAACCTACTTGTGTTGCTGTGTTATAAGCTACCAAAGCAAACCAAAATCTCCTGACAGAAGGTAACTTAAAAATGGTGCAAAACTTCTTACAACTTGGGTTTTGGATGTTTTTTAAATGTGTCAATTAATTTATTTTCATGTTATGAGGGCTCTCGTTCACAACAGCAACAACTTGTTCTTTTGCTTTGGCCTTTAACTGAAGTTTGACCCGAAGCCAGACAATTATCAGGAGTCTGATTACAGATAACTATTTCCCACTCTCCCCATACATTACTATCCCATACCTGTTGGGATCACCACAGGTAGTACTATGCAGGTAAATATGCTTCTTCCCCCTCTTCCCATATATTAGTATCACACAAACCTGCTGGGCTCACCATAGTTACAGCTGGGTAAGACAGAAACCTGCTAGACTTCACCCAGTTCATCTAGAATTCTGTTTCTGTACAGTTCTGAGTAACATACTGCTTGCTTTCCAATGTTGGGCTCTGTCCAGATGGAAGTCATTACTGGTAATTGGAATTATTAAAGGAGACCAGAAACCAATGGAAATATAGAATAATAATAAAAGTACTATAGCAGAAAACCTTTTTCTGAAGTATCATCTGCGACCGTAATGCCAATATTTAAATATTGGCCTATCTTCTAGGAGCTGAATTTCCGTGACCTCGTATGCAAAATTTCCGCGCCTATTCGGTTACTTTCGGGACGTGACGTCATAGTAGCGACTCCAGCAGCCCAAGTGGGAGTTGCCGGCGTAAAAGACAATACCGTTTTGCGTTGCTTACGGGTGTAATAGAACATTAAGAAAAGCCTGTTGACATAAAAAATTCTTTTCCGAAAGATGAAGGCATAATGAAAGAATGGGTACATTATTACAAACGAGTCGATTTCAGAGCAATACCATACAGCACTATGTGCTCGTTACATTTCTCAAAGGAATGTTACGAGAGGGATCATGAAAAAATAGCAGCTCAAAGATACGCAAATGCTAGGCCTAGACTAAAAGTTGGCGCTGTTCCAGACATACCTTTGGACATTTTAAATCCTGGGAAAAGTGTTAAATGTGTGAGTTACGAAAACAGGCAGAAGGACGAGTAAGTGACCACAAAATGCAACAATCAATCCAAACATCTTTTATCTAAAAACAGCAGTGCTAAAAACAAATCTGATAGCCCGACACCCTGGGCCCCTTCTGGTTTTAGTTCCGGCCCATCCTGTATTTAAAGTGAGGTGCCCGTCAGGCTTTTCGAAACAAAAATTGTTTGCCTGAGGAAACTTTGATTGTGCTGGTGAAATGAGTAAATGTATTTTCAAGATGTTGACATACATGCCTTAACACGGCACAATCTAAATCAAATCACCACTGTCCTAGGTGAAATTTAGATTTGATTTTAATCAAATGGAACCTTTTCTAAAAATAAGATTCTAAACCTGTCGTGTTTCGAGAAAACACAATTTTCAGTAATCTTATAAAAATTTAAAAATTTTAAAAAATGCATTGTATACATGTAGTATGCATAAACGGTAATCTGTAATAATTGGAACTGATATAAAACTATTCCTTGGGCAGTTTAAAAAGCAGCGATTAAAAAAAAAAGAGGTCAAAGTTTCACATTAACTGTCTGACAATAGAACGGGGGGGAGGGGACTAATGACCCCCCCCCTTCCCCCAATGTGCGACCGCCCATCGATGTGCCTTTTCTCCCTGTGATACGCCTTATTATTTCCCCATGACAAGCCCCTTTTGCATATTCTGGTCACTTCTGGCTAAATTGCAAAATAGCTAAAGTTTTGATTTAAGTACGCAAACAATAAAGCCGGTGTGACTAATGAACATAATCCTTATTCTTGCATTGATCTTGTGAAAAAGACTGCCCTTCATACTTACTTCAAAGAAACCATGTTCGACAGTGTGTGTATGCGTAAGCACCAGCAATTGATTACCAAATAAACGATGCCTATTTTGTTGTTACTTACGATTCCATGGACTTCATTTTAACAGTTCAAATCTGCAGTCACAAGTTACCGAACTTGTGGCAACTGTTTTTCTCACGTTTTATGTCCCACCTTATTTCCTTTGGTTTAAGTCTTAATGAATGTAACACTGTTTGCTGAATAAAATATTTATTCAGAATTAGTTCTTTCGGGCCACATATACTGCATGGTATATTTTGTTTTATTCCTTGTAATTTATTCATGATAATTAAACTTTTCATATACGGTAGAAGAATGTCAGGTGTTAACTGGCCGAGTTTCTTTGGCTGAAATGGAGATGCGATTTTGTTTGCAGAGAAAATTTCAAAGTGATCATTCATTTAAGCTAATTGGTGACAATTTTATTCTTTTAATTTTTTTTTAATACTATAGTACTGTTGTAGTTGTTTAAAAAATCTGAAATTTACTTGAATAATGTTTAATCTTCACGTTCTATTTACTGAAGAAGAAAAAAAGAAAAAAAAAACTGTTGTATGATATTAATTATATCGTCCAGTGTCGGTTTAGACGTGTGTGCATGTGATTTGAATTTTTAACGTAGCTTTAACAATTTTTCAGTCATATTGCTACGATGTCTGCAGTGTGGCAGTTTAGACTGTGGATTGCATACGTTATATTTAAAAATGGTTTGGGGTTGGGTTTTTTTCTTCTGACAAATGAAAACTGACAGACATAAAATAATAATCGGGACTTCGCTGCGCAAAATTGAGAGATATTACGAGACCGGGTGGTAGAAGAGGAAATACCCCCAAAATCGGGAGGTTTTTCTCCCGTCTTGAGAGTTGACAGGTATGAACTGTCCGGGCTTGTGGAATTTCATTCAGGAATTTAGTTTATTTAAGTCACCAGCCCGGGGCCTGTGCCTAACAAATTTCTTTTAGCACTTACCAGTACAGTACATAAACTATTATATCAGACTGCAGATTCAACTTTTGAATGTGCAACCCAAATGTGATCTCCTGTCTGCCTCGCTCGCCAATGTTTATGTTTGTATTCGAGGACTGGCTAGTACAGCGTCACGGTACCACGTGATCTGTCGTCTCATCAAAACTCGGAAAAACTCGGCAATTTACGGAATCGTGGTATCTTCCACGCAAAATAATCACTACCCGCTTACGATATTTAATTTATAAACATTGCAGTCGAATTAAAATCTGTAGAGAATTACATACGTAAAAGGAAAATTTTGATTTCTAGTCTCCTTTAAGGTTTAAACCATACCAGCTGGTTTCCACCCAGCTACATATACGAAGAGAGTATCCCATAGGACAAACAAAATATATTGAATATATTACTGTTTTGCATGATACTGCATATTAATTTTATCTGACACAGTTTAAAATAAAGTCCTGGTTCTTTCTGTGTTCAACTGGGTTTTAATTGATGTACAGTTGTGCAGACATGACAAGGAGACAATGAACAAGCTAGCTGCACCTTTGTTTTTGGCTAAATGCATAATCTGGTTCTCTTGCATATTAGAGAAATACAGATGCTTTATCTTATTAGAAATGAAAACAATTAACAAGATTTCTACAGAATACTGTATCATGCCAATGAACAAAGCTACGATGCATATATGTAACTGTATAATGCTAGATCACAAAATGTTTGAGTATGCCCTGCAACCACTACTCTACAGTTCTCACAATATTTCACTTTCTGGCATATATTTTAGGTTTGGTCTCACTAGAGCGCATCCAATTTGAGCACTGCTTAGAGGGGCGCTGATTTTTTTTTCTTTCTCATTAGGGCTAATCCCATTAGGGCACAAAAAAATCTCACTAGAGCGCATTCACAATAGGGTGTGGAGAAAAAATTAAGTTCAACAAGATTGAATTGCCATCACGTTTAATGTTATATATATATTATAATATGTACAAAAATGGCGGTCTCATCACTATTAGAAAATAATTACAAGACAGAAACCAGAGAACCATCAATACACATAATTTCTACAACTATTATACCTTACACCAGTTTATTCTTTTTTGTATGCAAATAAACAAGTAGATAAAAAATCTACTTACAGCAATTCATGACGAGCAGGCATGTTCCGCCGTTACACGACTGCAAATCACTGTAGGACAAGAAGTGGTACATCCAAACAAGAAATATTTGGACATTGAAAAACGCATTCAGAGACTGATGGTAATGTACAATGATGGGAGCATTGATGCTATTGAACTGATAACTGGCATTAGCTATATTCTGAATCAACCCATTTAAAATAAATATAAAGTTACAGTTAACAAACGTGTTTTTCATTCCGAATCAACCCATTTAAAATAAATATAAAGTTACAGTTAACAAATGTGTTTTTCATTGTTCGCGCTCTAGTGATACTAGTTCTTCGCGCCCTCATGGGATGCCCCCTAATAAGATTAGCTCTAGTAGGACAAAAATATTTTTTGTGCTTTAGTGTGATAAGCTCTAATGGTTTGCGCTCTAATGAGATGTTACCATATTTTATGTGCTTGAGGTTCAATCTTTGCTTAAAAAAATACCAAAAACTGGGATTTAAGTCAGACATATTCTGTACTTGTTTAAATAAAGCTGTGAATTAGCAAAAATGCTATTAAAAATGTACCAAATTTCTCTAGTTTTTTCCATAACCTTGTTATCAAACATGAATTTTCCTATATCTACACTTGTATGGAGATTAAAATACCTTTACTGGCCTTTCTGTTGGTGAAATTTGATGAAAATCTACCCAAGTGAACTATTTTAATTTTACTGCAAGCATCTTGTTAACATTTTAACCTTCAAAAACTGAGTTTCACACTCTCCTGCACTGGAATGATGTGGAGGTCACAATGAGCCATATACATGTGGCAGCTGATATTTACTGAATGCCAACAACCAACATAGGCATTTTGATATTCTTCATTAAACAACTTATTTTTACACTGAAGATTTAACCCTGTGCAAAATACAAAACTGAAATGGAACCTCACTGTTAGAGAAAGGACACCTCTACCTGTTATTTCAAATGAGACAAAAGTTGATGTAAATGTACTCAGGCACATGAATTCTCTGCATTAGTCCGGTAACTTTCATCATTACTTACATAAGTAGTATTCATAACTTCTACATCACACCATTGTAAAATGGGATGAAGAATGCCATCCAGTCCATTCACGAGGCCACCGTAAGTAAATATATCTGGCTCAATGACAGGCACAGAATTCACTAGTACCTATAATATAAAAAGACATGGGCATTATGTATGATTTAGAAACTGTACTATGATGCATGTTTATGAGATTCATCCAGGACCCTTGGTGATGGCCGTAAGTCAGCATCTCAATACAAAACATCGTACATCCATAATTCTTGATTTTAGCAAAATATCTCACCTCCAACAAACCTGTTATAAGAGGTCTATTTTCCCCCTTAAAACGGGCCTAGGACCCATTTCCAATCAGCCAAGGAAATTTCCTTTGCATTTGACTTTAAAAATACTCTCACTGTCAGTTGTCTTAATATTAATTAAAAAGAGATTTACACACACTAGCTCCTTGGCTGTGTTACATTAAGTCAAATTTTTACATTTAACTAAAATTTTATATCCCTGCCTCTAGTATGGGGGTGGGGGGAACATATTGTAATCCACATGTCTGTCGATCTATTCACAGACTAGATATTATTGTTAACACAACTAGTCAATCACGTCATCACAGACAGTATTACTGTAAATATACTACACAGAAACCAAAGTGTGAAAAAATGGAACAAATTTAATTTTT
Organism: Sinohyriopsis cumingii; assembly: GCA_028554795.2. Taxonomy (NCBI): domain Eukaryota; kingdom Metazoa; phylum Mollusca; class Bivalvia; order Unionida; family Unionidae; genus Sinohyriopsis; species Sinohyriopsis cumingii. The sequence goes on from CM068834.1 coordinate 48,816,765, forward strand.
CAACAACAATTTTGCATGCACAGGAGGGACAGGAGACACCACTCAACTTGGGAGAACCACCCTCCTGTCTGGGAGGTAACAATGATAGAACTATATCAGACCATTTTAATTGGATCCACAGCCTTATCTATGGATGGCTGTAGCATCAAATGTACTCTTATAAGTCATGTCCTACTGTAAACTGCACAAACCCTAATCTGCAGGCACATTATACACTGGCAGATCGGGGTCTTTGCAGTTTGTCAGGAGTATTTAATAGAACAAGTAACAGAGACCCTAATATGCAGGCACATTATGCACTGGCAGATCTGGATCTCTGCAGTTTGTAAGGAGTATTCAATAGAAAAAGTAATAGAGACTCTAATCTGCAGGCACATTATACACTGGCAGATCTGGGTCTATGCAGTTTATCAGGAGTATTTAATAGAACAAGTAACAGAGACGCTAATCTACAAGCACATTATGCTACAGCAAATCAGGATTTGTTGTTTGTAGTTTGACTCAACTAATAAGGGAGTACATATGGTATGCAGTATGACTTTACACTAAGGAAGCAAAGATGAAGTCCTGCAATAAATTATCAGGCTCACTTGGTTTTCATCGATGATATTGAATTTCAGTAGATGATCACTTCCAAGAATGGTCTGCTCTATTTGTCCATCGTCCACTGAGGCCATCATCATCATCTTGGGCAGAACATAAAACTTGAGAAACTCTTTAGTCTGTAATCAGACAAGTGTGTATATTACCAACAATGTATTTATTTGTAATGTGTTTAGCAAAGTGTACAAGACTAATGGAATGTGTTATATGGACATGTTTTGCATTGACAAGAAATCCAAATAGAGGCTGTGCTTTCTATGTGAAGGAATTTGGTTTTTCTGCATTTCTATTTAGCAAACAGTGGAGAAATGAAACTGAATTATATATGTTATCCATGTAGTAGAACAAAAGAGAGAATATTTTGTTTTTAACAAGAGTACCATGAATGACACATTATACACCTGTCCAATTCTAATAGTCCTCCATGTGGGCTCAAACAATACATGGTTGACTGGGAATTATTAATCAATTAGTCTCAGTGAGTAAAGACTTGATGGGAAAGGCATGACTACAACCTTGCCAAATCAGCTGGAAGGGGAGGAGGTGTGTGTGTGTGTGATTAGGATTTTTAATGTAGCTTCAACAATTTTTCAGTCATATTGCTACGATGTATGCAGTGTGGCAGTTTATAGTGATGTCTAGTACTGGGGCATCATGCCGCAGACACGTAGCATGATGTCCCACCCAGTCACATTATCCTGACACTAGGCCGACCAGTCCTAACACTAATTTCTTAATGCTGAACGCCAAGACATAGCTGGGGTTTGAGGTTTGACCCCACGACCTCCCACTTCTGAGGCAGACATTCTAACCACTAGGCCACCAGAGTGGTGCAAGAGGAAGTGTAAAACAGTTTCATATGCCTACATATGCTTGACTTTTCTCTTCCCTAGTTATCAATTTTTTTTCAAAAACAAGGTGTTTACTCATTAACATGAATCGCCATGCCAACAGGAGCACATTTGGAATAACATAAACTTGTATGGAGGAAAATATCAGAGACAATCAACCACAAGTATTAGTTCAGATTGACCTCCTTTTTGTATATCTGAGTTATTCTCCTTTAGATTCATTCAAATATTGTAGGTGAACTAGAATCCAAAATATGTAGCAAACAGATTAGCTGAGAATACAAAAGTCCTTCAATCACAAAAATGATGTTACTGTGACCTAGTTTGGTATGGTTGAGTTACTCTCCTTGAAATGCTTCCACATTGTGTCCAAGATATTGAGGATGTGACAAATAGATAACTAATTATACAAAAGTCCCTTAAGCATGAAAATGAGGTTACAATGACCAAGTTTTATATAGTAGAATTACTCACCCTGATATGCATAAACATTGCAGTATTTAAAGGTCCTTGTGATATTGGGTCCAAGACATTGATGCACAAAAGAATTAGTCTGGATAAGGGTTGAGTTACTTGTATTGAGATGCATCTATATAAAAAAATTACTACAAGTGCTGGTGAAATAGGGTCCAATATATTGAGGGTACAACTAGTGAACAACTGAAAATATAAAATCACTAAAGTGTGCAAATTAGGACATGGTGACCTAGTTCTGGTATGGATGAATTATTTTTCTTGAGATGCATCCACATGATAATTTTCATGTGTACCCTGGGGGGGGGGGGTGAAATAGGGTCTGAGATATAGAGTAACAAGGGCAATATGATCTCCTAACTTTACTGGTGAGTATATAAAAATTAGTTTGTATAAATTCCTGCTTAATGGAAACCAAAATGTGTGCATTTCAATAAAATTGGTGTGCACACTTGTATGTATGTATAGGGTTTAATAACAGATCAGCACAATCCTGGCTATATGAGGTCAAGTAAGTTTATTTGTGTCAACACAAGACATGAAGTCAGATTTTGATATAAACTAAACTCTTTCTTAAAGTCCAAAACCTCAACTAAAACATCCATGGGCAAAAAGTCTGAATCCATTATTTGCCTTTTACTGCAGGAAGATATATTAGGCCTGTTCAATATTTCAAACATGCTAAGAGTGGTGGTGGTGGGTGGTAGCATTTCAGTAAAGGTAATTTTACCATTACGAATCTTAGTACTGGCCATACAGAGGAAAGGGACTAAACCATGTCACTCTGGAGGGGGTTCACCACCAAACATCTGGCTTACCCATAACTGTAGGATGAATGGTTTTGGTAAGTTGATTTTATTACAAATTTCAAAGAAAAAGAAATTAATACTGGAAAAAAAATTCAACTAATAAAAGCAGCAAAGAGACTAAGAAAGGAATCTTGTCACTATTACACTGGTTTTGATTTAAAAACAACTGTGAAAGTAAGACAGTCCAAGTTTGTAGAATCAAAACTTACTGTGCTTCTTAAATATAATGTATGGAATGACATAATAATTACATAATGACATCATTGATATACACCACTCCCTCAATAACTTGTGCCCTGATAACTCGTGAACCAACCTATAATACATGGTCAGGCATGGATCCCATTTTTAAATTAGAAAATACCCCAAAACTGACACCTATTTGTTGAACTTGAAGAAAATCGTGATCAAAATTGGTAATGGAAACTTTGATATATTGCTCATTTTATCATCGAAAACGGTATATCGGACCTGAAAATTTTAATCAACACTATGAAATATCAACTTTAAAAAGAAGTCATAAACTTTGTTACATTTTCTTTTCAAACGACATTCTTAGTACACCGTAATTAACGATATTCAAGGAAATTTTGATCAATGAAAATGTCACTTATGCCTAGTGGAGACAGTACTTTAATATATAAATACCAATTAAATATTTTTTTATTAACTGAAATTTCTGTTCTAGTTCTATCTTTTAGTTCCTTTTAAGTGTAATCATCATAAGTGCAATGTGTCCTCTTGTAATTACACGTAAAACAGCTATGTCTGCGAGCATTTCTCTGAGAATCTAATTAAGTGCCCACTTTGTTTTGATAGTGTACTAGCGGAAACATTTGTTGTATTGTTGCACTAAATAAAAAGTGGGCCTCCTTTTCTATTATCACGTTAATTGTGTCATTTGAAGCAAAGGAGGTGGAATTAACAAAAAAGTTAAAAGGCATACAAATCCTGTTTGCTTAAGAACCAGCAGCCCCAGTAGTATGTTGGGTAACTCATTTCAATTGATCAATCAAACACTGTTATAAATGTTATTGTGTAAGTAATCTCATTAAGCTACCTTAAATTAACCTACTCAATCATAACTGATTAAAGATAGCAAGGCAACCAAGCGAAATGAGTACTTTGTAATATAAAGAGCTTTGTTTCACAGATGCAGACAATTGTGTGGAAAATGAGTTTCAGAATTATCATATTCGCATGTAGAAATATCCTCAAGGATGATAAGAAGTTCCACTGTTACTTGCAATATCTTACTAATTGAACAATTAAAAAATTGGGTTTCAACGTAGACGATGGTCTCACAAATGTTGCTATTTTTTTTAAAATAAAAAGAAATCTTGTTTGGTAGTGTATCAACAGTTAGTCTGGTTTCCTGCTTGGAAGAACCATTTTATTGGAAAATACTACCCACAACACTCCTGAAACCAGACTAATCAACAAAACAAAAAGCTGTGACATAATACACAAATGTTTTTGAGCACCATGTTGGTTGTGGAAACCAGTTGGAATCATGTTAACAATCTTTCAGATGTTGGACATTTTAAAAATAAATGTAATTTATACAGAATAACGAACAGCTTCTTTGGAAAAAGAGCTTTATTGACAATTATTCTTGATGCAATTGTATAACGAGAATTCAGTCATTAAACAGCCTAGTACCCCCCCTCCCTCCAAACCCTGTGACTCTCTGAATGCTAGTGGATATTTTGGAGGTTCCTCGGTAACTTGTGCTCTCGCTTAAAGTGCAGTCTGTGTTTTTGGACCACGATGTGAGCAAGTTATCGAGGGAGAGGTGTAATGTCACTTTTTACCAAGGTGTATCAGAGCATTAAATAATTTTGGAGATAATGGATGTAAAATGGTGTGGTTGTCATATTAAATAATGATACAAAAACATTCTTATACAGTTTTAATATTCACATTAACAACTCCATGAAAATAAATTACAACATCAATGAAAATTATACAAGATATTTGTAAATCTCCAGCACTTAACAACTTACCTTAAACTGTGTTTTAACTGAAAAACTTAACCAACCAACATACTGTTTTCTTTGCATATCTGATTTAGGAGTCTATGCTGTTCAAAACATGCAAATTTGATAAAAACTTTAATAATCATTTACCTATTATTCTATGGACAATTATTGGTAATATACATTATCTAGTACTTTTCTAAAGTAATGATATTTAATTAGTGATTCATTTAAGAGAAGCACAATGAACATCAACCTTTACATTCTAAAGTGATTCTGAACTGCTTGGTCCTTTAGTCATGTAAAAAATAGAAATCTTTAAATTACAATATTCCAACACTTCATGCTGGTATGTTCCTTGCAGTGTGTTTTTCCAATAACAGTATGATGCATTACTGTGAAGAAAATGTTTATCACCACAGTTGTTTAGTTTATCTCTCTGCTTAGCAGGATATGAATCATAGGCAATGTTAAAGTTGAAAAATTCAGTTATTTTGTTTCCAAACAGAAATGTTCCCTAAATTTTGATTAACTATTAATATTTCAGTAATTCTGATCTAAACACATTGCATGGATGCAACATCATGATAATAAAATGCTGACAAACTATACAGACAGTGCAGTCATTAGCTTCAGAAAATGGATATTATAAGCCATGAGAATGTTATTCCTTTCTATTGTCCCTAATGATAATCTGAAAAATCTTTTATGAATTCTCAGCTGAAAATGTTCTAGATGTGAATCAGTTATTCTAACTGAAAATGCTTTTCTAACTAAAATTAAACAACTAAAAATATGACATACATGTAATTTAAGACAAGATTACACTGTGCTGAAAATAGCATTAAACCCCATAACAACAACAAACACTATATGCACATGACTAAATGTAATAGGCTCCAGCAGATCTGGGATCACACCTAACCAATCCTGCTTATGGTATATCCAATCAAATGATCTTCCCAGTCAACCATAGTTAAAACTAATCATGTTCTTGTATGTTAACCATGCTTTTAATTTATTTAACTGACACTGCAGGACATATTGAATCACAGATCAAATTCACGAATATAAATATCCAGGATCAGATTTGCAAGTAGAAATTTCCATTGTAAAATGTGATCATGTTTGATTGAGCATGAGTTAAATGAAAACTATGTCACAAGGTGACCACTTGAGTGGCCTAGTGGTTATTGCATCCATCTTAGATGCAAGAGTTTGCAGTTCAAACCCTGGCTGAGTCATACCAAAGGCTTATAAAAATGGTACTAACAGCTGCCTCGCTAGGTGCTCAGCATTAAGAGGTTAGTGTTAGGACTGGTTGGCCTGATGTCAGGATAATGTGACTGGGTGGGACATGGCATCATGCCCCAGTGCTAGAATATCACTATAAGCTGCCACAGTTCAGACATCGTAGCAAAATAAATGAAAAATTGTTAAAGCTATGCAAAAAATCCAAATCACACCTCACACACACATTGTCATGAAGCTGTGGCACACAAATCAAAGTGAAAAAAGTGTAAGCACAAATTTAAACACTTGGCACAGAAAACTCAGATTGCCAGAAAACTGAACTGTTTACCACAAATGTGCCAGAAAATACCTTGGTCCCCTCTGAACAAGATTACATACCAAACGTGTGCCACAACCTAACCTTAGTCTGAGACCAAAACAAAGTAAATGTCATAATTGCTGTGACCTTGTTGTTGTTGTTGTAGGGTTTAACGCCATTTTTCAGCACATGATAGGCTATACATGGCGGCCAGCATTAATGGTGGAGGAAGAACCCGGGAAAACCCCGGAAAGAACCACCGACCCTCGAGAAGCTACTGGCAAGCTTTCTCACATACCCACATTGGCCGAACCTACACAGACAGAGGCGAGATGGCAGTGATCCATAATGGAGAGCGCTTTAGACCACTCAGCCACACAGGGCACCTTACTGTGACATAAATTGATGTGCTGGACATGTATCACAAATTGATCTTTTTATTTCACTGAAATGAGAGCCTCAGGATTTTAAATTTCTTAACTTATAATTGTGAAACCAATAATTAAAACAAATAACAAGTTCATATATTTTGTGGTCAATGATAAGTAATTTTTTGGAAACAAAATTTTAAAAGGTGTATGAGGATTAAATATACAGTAATCTTACATCATTTTATATATTTTCTAATTATCTTCAGCAATTTTGATACTTTCTAATTTGAAAATTTTAGGCTGGAAATGTCAATAACTCTCTTGCATGGAATAGTAGTTAGTAGTAGTAGTAAATTGCCAGCACAATGCTAGATACTGTATATGATGCAAATTAAAAATAAAATTCTCAAAATTTAAATATAAATAATTCTTTAAAAAATTGGAAGCTAAAGTTTTCCAAAAAACCATCAACATGAGGTACTACATGATAAAAGATAAAAAGAAAAAATGCTTAGACAAAAAAATGTAATATCCTTAAAACATGCTGCCACATTTTCTTTACATACCACCACATTTTCTTTACATACCGCCACATTTTCTTTACATATACTGCATTCTTTGGAAACGCCAAGAGTTTCTTTGGTGCTCCATGATCACAAAGCTACGGTTATTCACTTAGTTCAAATTACAAAACTTCTTGTCACAGGGTGGAAGTTGACACTTGACAAGAATATCAGCGTATGCACTCAGGTCATGGTTCATCCTACAGGAGGCATGCACAACTGGGAATGTGTGTCTGATATGTCAATGGCACATTACAACATCTATATAATTTGTTCTAAATGATAGGTGCCACTCATCAATTATGAATTTCATGTTACAAAGTTTGTGGAGTTTTCATTATAGATATTCTGCCCAATATGAAGAACATCGTGATTTATATGAGGTCAGTTAGACAATGATATAAGGGAAGGAGTATGTAATTCCTACTATATTAGGGAAGAGACTCAACCCTATACAAGTCATAATGAGATTAGGATATACAAGTACCCAGCCCTTTGAGGGTGGGATACAGTGTGATAACTTAGTTGCTCCCTTAAAGTAACAACATTCTGATAAGGAGTGTGAAAAATAAATGTGGACAAGGATACAAATTTAACATCGAGATTTAAATTCCGCTAACTGAAAGATTGCAATGTAGCAAAACTCTAGTAAAAGACAATTTTTCTAAGGCTACTTGGGTACATGTACATTAAGATGGGATTTTTGAAAATGATGATTGTTATTCCACATGAGTATGATGGGTACAAAGGCAGACCATGTCCTGTTGACAAGTCTCCACTCTATGGGAAGATGTATTCACATTAAGCACAATAAAGGGTACCAGTAGGTTATGAAATATGGATTGGGTAGTATTCCTGCTATTGAAGTTCAAGGTTGATGGTCAAAATTAGGGCCAACAGATTTATTCTTCTCCACAATTCGGAAAGAGCATTAAGCATCAAGAAAAAGTTCTGGACCATGGTTAGAAGCACATCCAAACAGATGTTAGAGTTTGAAAATTTGAACCCCAATTACTCTGACTTTGTCTCCTATTTAGGCATAAGTATAACTGAACCTCAGAAGTATCCATCTGTTTGATCTGCAGGAGAGTAGAAGTCCTTGACATATAATGACCATTGAGTTCTGACACTAATTCATTTCTCTCCATTGTTGATTCTGGGATTCTAAATGGTGATTGAGGATATGCTGCCCCAAGGTGTACCCATATCCTGAGAAAGATTCAGACAATGTGGCATGCCCCAAGGTGTACCCATATCCTGGGAAAGATTCTGACGATGTGGTATGCCCCAAGGTGTACCCATATCCTGGGAAAGATTCAGACAATGTGGTATGCCCCAAGGTGTACCCATATCCTGGGAAAGATTCTGACAACATGGTATGCCCCAAGCCATACCCATATCCTGGGAATGATTCAGACAATGTGGTACCTGCTTTATATTGAAAATTTCTGTCTTTGAAAAAAATGGATAAAAAGTTAGGCAGGGCCTCTTACACCTAGACTGAATAGGTTGTTCATTAAATTTTCAACTGGTGTCATCAGCTTTCTTCAAGTCAAAAAGATAACTCCTATAGTGTTTTTTTTTAGGATGCTTAAAGTCCATCTATATGGTCTTCTCTAGAATCCACATTTAACTTCTGACAGTAGTATGTTGGACTCAAGACACCTGAGCTGCTCTGTTGTTTATGATTCATTCTATGATTTTGCAAATACAGCATGTTAGTGACATGGGATGAAAGATGGAAGGGTTGGTATCGTCCTACCAAGGCTAATATATAGGTATCACTGTTTCTTCTCACCATGTCAGTAGGAAGTCACAAGTGTCCCAAATTTTACTGAATAGGTTTAGTAGTATACCATGAGCCGTATCAGGTTTCAGAAGTTTTTAGTGGATATCATGTAGTTCTGCTGAAAGATCATGGTCTCAGTCAAGACTGTCATAGTTCTTGGGATGAAGGATTGAAGTAACTGTAATCTGAATCATTGGCAGGCTTGAAATTTACAAAGATACAAGATACATACTGCCTTTCTGTGACCCTGACCATGAGAAAGGTAAGTGACTTTAGTGTGTACACACAATCTTGTCATGATATTTATTTGGGCAAAGTTTCACGAAAGCGTCTTCACCTATTACAAAGTTATGGGACAGACAAGCAACTATTAATGGATAACAGACATATAGATGGATGCGCAAGTAGATGGATAATGCCACAACACAACGAACTTACAATGAAAGTATAGAAAACAAAAATTTATAAAATAAAATGAACTTTCATAGCATTGTCACAATGTATAAAACTGAATACATCATTCTAAACAGACTTCATATGATATTCTGATATATTTAATCAAATGTCCCTGCATAAATTCATGAATATGTAGGCATAATTTATTAAAATCTCATGTATAAGTATTACAAATAAAATGAGATTAAAAAAATACACCAGCACATACCACAGTCCTATTTAGTGCCTCCATGGCTTTGTTATTAGGAGCAAACAGAGTATATCCTTCCAAATCTTCTAATTCAGTTAAGATTCCTTTTTTCTGAAATTAGAGGATGATAAGCAACAACTATAAAATCTGAAAATAAAGATATATATAAAAAAAAAATGAGAATACATTTTAATATATACAAGAACAGACAATTGTATGTATTGGTACTGAAATTAATACTTAATTCGCATAAAATAATTCCCAAGAAAATGCAGAAGCTCATACATCTGTTTCATATGTATCCCATAACATTACATGTAGCACCATATTCCAAACAGTGCAAAATCGCATATATTACATGTAGCACCATATTCCAAACAGTGCAAAATCCCATAATATTACATGTAGCACCATATTTCAAACAGGGCAAATCCCATAATATTACATGTAGCACCACATTCCAAACAGGGCAAATCCCATATTATTACATGTAGCACCACATTCCAAACAGGGCAAATCCCATAATGTTATATGCAACACCATAAACCAAACATAGCAAAATCTTAAAATGTATAAAACCATTAGGGTAAACAATTTCATGACTTTTGTACTTAACAGAGAATTGCAACTTCAAATAGAAGACACATCATTTCAAAAGAGGTTGAGCTGAAGCTTGTTATGCAAGTCAAAGGTTCTATTTATAACTTGGGTATCTGTGAAACTTTCCTTTCCAATATGATGATAAAAAACCCACATATAATGGATTAGGCTTGGAAAGATGCAACAGATAAATTCAAAAGGAGGATGTGTGATGATGTATATATCCAAAGTCGTAAATTTTTCAAACACATGCTGAATATGTTTAAAACATTTAGTCTGAAATAAATTTTCCATGTTCCTGAGTAAATTTTCATACGTGAGCTGAATATGTTTAAAACATTTGGTTTGAAATCAATTTTCCATGTTCCAGACCGATTTTATAATTTGTTATGTCTACAAATCTCCAAATAGATTTCGACCGGATAGATACAAATTGAAATATAAATTGCTTAAACTATAAACATTTGATCAAAATATTGAAATTAATTATTGCTGACTTCTTGAAGACCCCACAATGAAAGTTACTATATTCAAATGCCTTTGTAAAGTCAGGTAAACAACACCTGTCACATTTCCTTTATTCATTTAATCTAAGCAAGTGTCAAAGTGTCAGTGATTTTTGTGAGAGCCGTTTGACAAGAATACTCTTTGTGTAAAAGATTATTATCATTTAGGTATGAGTAAACAAGGTTAGCAATATGATTTGCAAAAACTTTAGATGTTAAACTGAAATTAGCTACCATAATAGTTACTGGAATTATCCTTAATGCCACTCTTATAAATGGGTGTTTCTATAGTGCATGTAAACAGGTCTGCAAATATATTTGTCTTAATTTTAGTCCTGTGGCTTTATTTTTATTTACATTTAGGTAAATTGGTGTTCGACATACATGTGTTACTGTTAATATCTTTCATTTATTTTGTAACAGTACCTGCAAATTGCAGTCAAGATAGGGGGGCTTTGTTAGCCTTTACCTCACAAGTTTAGCCTGATTTTCTTCTATTGCTTGCTTGTATAATAATTCTTTTCTGCCTTCTAAAATTATGTGTCTTTCCTTGTTTCTCCAGTGTTTATTATTTTCCCACATCTTTCCATGTGTGAAACTTGTCTCAAAAATGTCTGACATTATTGATCTCAGGGGTAAGCCAACTAAGGTTATTGTTGCTTTACACACCTATATTTTTAAGGGTGTATAAGCAGTTACATCTTAAAGAAAAAAGTGGTACCATTTTTCATGAGCAGAATTACAGTCTGTTTTCTTCTCAATTTCATTGAAAGATTCATTAGATCAGAGGAAAGATTCTTAGGAAAAATCTCTTCTTTGAAGTTTGTGAAGTTACATTATTTCAATCGGATCTACCTTATATTGTAATTCTGGTACATATCTATTGATGCATACAATGTAACAATGACATAATTGTAAACTCTGGTACTTTTATTTCACATGTATTTTTTTGTCCATTGATTTTAATATGGTTTGTTAGTGTCTCTAATTTAGGAGTGACTCAAGTTGCACAAGAAAAGAAATGTTCCGAATTGTGTAATTCAAAGCATTTTAGCAGCTTTTTTCTAATATTACACTGCTCAACAAAATTAAGAAATATTTCCATCCTGATGTCAAAATCCTATATTTTAATGCATAGTGAACTAATGCTAGATTATTGCCTTAAAATGTACGGTGAAAACTGTTCCAGTGCGACTCCAACAGAATATTAAAATTACAAACAAATATTAGCATGAATACAATTTTTTACATAAATGTGAATGTACATTCAGAACCCCCTGTTAAAAAAAATAGAAGTTGGAAGGATACTGAAAAAAGAACTGCATCAATGCAGGTTAATCCTTTACCTCAGAGAGCATAGTGACGAAGTGCATCATGCTATAAATAGAACACCTGTTACCTAGTCGACCCCATACGCATAGGCCTGTCTGTGAACTGTTAAGCAATGTAGCGTATGTTACGTTTAACAGCAATTTTCACCATTTTACATTTTTGGTACACATCTATTATATGTGGAAAAATTTAAGAGTAAAGTCTGATTGTTATAGCTGTGTAATTATTTTTCACAGAAGAATTTTTTATGTGCTTTAAAATCTTGAGAGAACTCATTCACTGTCACATCAGTGAGGCCGCATGACCAACCGTAGCTGCCATTTCCCATACTCGAAATTTACATGTTTTTCATCTGTGTCTACATCACTAAGTCATCTGAATTTGATAAGTTATAAAAACTAATTGTTCAGTACATCAATATCATAGCCTTTACCTAAGTTATTGAATCTTTCATAGTTGTGATTCTAATCGTGTATGTACTGAACGAAATCCGCGATCGCCATTTTGTAGAGTGGAGATTACGACCCAGTTACTTTAAATATCGACCAGCGCATAAACAGCGACCACATGATCAGATGTAATTGTCATTCGCAGAAATGAATGTAGTATCTAATAGGGGGTTTTCCCCAAAGGTGGTGCTACAAAAACCAGCTCAAAATGGCCGATATTTACAGTAGGCATCAAAAGGCAAATGGAGTAGAGGCATCAAAAGGCGCTTCCATGCGAATGGAGTAGAGGCGTCCCAAGACGCTTGCATGAGGTAAAGGGTTAAAGTAAAGGTGTTTCAGTATATAAAAGTCTAAATGAAAATGCACAGCAATATCTGTATGACATGTTTATCCAGATAGTCTAGTTTTGCACTACACTCTGTAGAAAGTGGAAGTCTCTTGCTAGCAAAATATAGCAATTCAAGAAGAGCCTTTGTGTTTCTTGTCTGGCACAGCTTATTATCTCACTGCTTTGAATATGTGTTGAATCAGAACTCTTTCTCAACTTGTGTTACATAATCTGTATACAGTATAGAAGTAAAATGTAGAGAAGGCATTAAGGGAGAATAGCGTTAAGTAAAGATGAACAACGTGGTCTGTAACTCTTAGACGTTGTCTGAAAATAGTGAAAATCCAACTTGTAGCTTGGTTCATCTTAGATGTAAAGCTTCATTCCAACATTTCATTTTGAACCCATCAAGTCTTTTCTAAGTTATTAAGCAGAAACAAGCTCTGATGCAATTGATGTATAAAGCTCAAACAGGCCATAATGCCATCAAATTTTGTTGTAAAAATTCAACCTGAAATGTCTTTCTAATGTAAAGTCACATACCAAATCTTGGCTTGACTGCATCAAATCCTTCCAAGGAGTGCAATTCAACTCAATTCACAAAGAACAGAACAGAATGAGACTGATGATATATGTAACTTTCCCACATGTAACATTCCCACATGTAGCATTCCCACATGTAACTTTCCCAAATGTAACATTCCCACATGTAGCATTCCCACATGTAACATTCCCACATGTAACATTTCCACATGTAACATTCCCACATGTAACTTTCCCACATGTAACATTCCCACATGTAACATGTAACATTCCCACATGTAACTTTCCCACATGTAACATGGGAGTAGAGATGATGGCTCTGTTCCTGATTATGTGACTATCATGGTTATGGACAACTTAACTTCTTCTTCCTATCATTCCTTTCTTTAATCATCGTGTAACAATCTGTTAAATCTGGCAGATGAGAACACATGTCAAAACTAAATTTATTTCTGTCATGATACAATTTTACTAATAATCACAGATCTTATTTATGTAAAAATAAGTCTACAGCAAAGAACCATGTCATTATGTTTTTCTCAATTACTTTTACCCCCTCCAATTACACATATATTCATAAGTTTCACTACCACCTTCACTCTTTCAGAAATATGCAGAAATGATTTCTGTACTTTCTACAAATTTTCAGATGACAAAAATATAATTTCTTTTTTCCAAACAAGAATATTCTATTCAGTGCCTAAAAATCTGAAGCCCAAGCAACAATATTAGTCTATCCCTTGATTCACATAGCAAGATGTTCATTAAGAAACACAGCAAGGTATTTGCCCTTTACATTAATGAAAAACAAAATACTTGCCTAGTTTCATCAAATTTCAGTCAACAATAAGATGCAAATCAAAATTAAAAGACAACTTCACACCTGAAGCAAAACAACCCACGTTGTAATGTCTTATCATCTTCTTTGCCCATTAAATTGAAAATAAATTAATCATAAGATTTGTCGCAAAATTTATCATATAAAAACCAGGATCAAAAAAGGATGAAACTTTGATTGTGATTTTCCATATAATTAAAGCGGAAGTGTTTTTTTTAATTTTTGTTTTTTATAAGTTGGAGCTGGTCGTAAATATTAATACAACAGAATCAAGGAAACAACTCCAGTTTGTTTGGTCCCGTAATGACACTCATACAAGATTCCTATTATTATTTCAAACAAAATATAAAGACCTGCTTTTCTTTATAAGTTATACTTTAACAACAAATTATTACTTACTAAAACAAATTATTATATACATAACAAGTACATGAATGGGTCCAGATATTAGCATGATCTACAATGGAAGTGTTAAACATAATTTTCTAGTAAAAGACTGACTTTTAATATTTTGTTTCTTTTAATAAAGTCTGACATATTCAAAAGTTTTCATTATTAAAAGTTTTTTGTCTTTACAGGTGAATAATACAGTTTCAAACATTTCATTTCCTATATCTGTGTAAGCAAGAAAATGAATTGTGAAATGTCGTTCTCCCAATTTTTGATAACTAGAATCACACTTGTAACTTGTCCAGGCTTTTTCCAATAATCAGGAAGACATTCTTCCTCTTTCTTACCAATCTCACAGTCCATTGTGTAGGAAAGTAAAGCACAAAGTGTGGGGGATGTAAAAAGAGTAAACTTAAAGTTACACATCTCCATCAATAACTTGCATCCAATAGGGACCCAAAAACCATAGACCACATTATAAGCAAGGGCACAAGTTACTGAGGGCCTCAAAATATAATAAAGGGGACATCATCCTGCTGGACAGTGAGAAAACCTGGAGGGGGTGCAGTGATATTTAAGGACTGAATACAAGTTTTATAATTCTGATGGGAATAATTGTCAATAACAAGCATTTCCTAATGAATGGTTTTTTTTTAATTGCTTTTCGAGGCACACAACCTCTGAAAGCTTGTTCAAATTACTCACCAACAACAGGCATGCTTTTCCAAAATAGATATACAAAAAAAATGAGTGAATTCTTAAGAGATTTACAGTTTTTGATTTAAACCAAATTTGGGTCTAAATCACTGAGTCTTGGTTATAATCAGGAAGACATCACAACATATGTGCAAATACAAGTCAAGAAACTCATAATTCACTTTTTATTTAAGTATTGTTAAATCATTTGAGACCCTGTTGACCTAATCTCATCTCTCAAGACCCTGTTGACATATTCTTGTCTCTTGAGATCCTGTTGACATATTCTTGTCTCTTGAGACCCTGTTGACATATTCTTGTCTCTTGAGACCCTGTTGACATATTCTTGTCTCTTGAGACCCTTTTGACTTTTTCTCATCTCTTCAAACCATGTTGACCTATTCTCATCTCTTGAGATCCTGTTTACCTATTCTCATCTCTTGAGATGCTGTTGACTTTTTCTCATACCTTGAGACACTGTTGATCTATTCTCATCTCTGGAGACCCTGTTTACCTATTCTCTTCTCTTGAGATCCTGCTTACCTATTCTCATTCTCTTGCGACACTCTTGACCTATTCTCATTTCTTGCAACCCTGTTTAGCTATGCTCATCTCTTGAGATGCTGTTGGCCTATTCTCATCCCTAGAGAAGCTGTATAACTATTCTCATCTCTTGCAACCCTGTTTAGCTATTCTCATCCCTATAGACCATGCTGTCCTATTCACATCTTTTAACTTGTATAGCAACTTTTGACATCATTATGCAAAAGATCAGTCATATATATAATTAAGTCAAAATATTAAACAGAGATTTCATTTTTTCAAGCCTGTCATGTGATTTAGCTCTAAAGTAAACAACTTTAGCACTGAGCTCAATCTTGCAACCTTTCCATTAACCTCAACCTAGGGTTTGGACAGACATAGACAGATGGACTGGCATGCCAAAGTGATCACGTTTTATGCTTCTGCCAAGGTGGTTTGACGAGAATCGTATCAATTTACCTGCAGCCAGCTCCCAAATATGCTGTAGTCAGATGATTCTTTAAAAAACTCCTTTAGTTCAGGATATTCATCTGGGGATGGAGGGTAGAATGGCTCCAGAACCTGAAATGAAAGTCCATAGAAAGCCCTACATTTCTTTGTCATTAAAACTAATGTGCTTCATAGAGAAAGTCTGTTAATTCTAAAAAATACTTGTCAGGAAAGCTAATTGGAAAGGTTCATTAAATTCTCTAAATACTTGCCAGGGAAGAAAATAAAATCAACTGACCAGTAGCCCAAGACAAAGTTGAAATGCTTGCTTAGCAAATTTTCTGCTACTTGTCCAAAGTTTTATTGAGAGTATAAAAAATATCCGGATTCTTATGCCATTTCATGAAAAATATATATCTGGTATCTACATCAGTTTCTTGATTTTTCCAATAGGCCTGTTCGCTTAAATTTGGAGAATGTGTGTGTGTGTGTGTGATTATGATTTTTAATGTAGCTTTAACAATTTTTCAGTCATATCGCTACAATGTATGCAGTGTGACAGCTTATAGTGATGTCTAGCACTGGGGCATCATTCCGCAGACATGTAGCATGATGTCCCACCCAGTCACATTATCCTGACACCAGGCCAACCAGTCCTAACATTAACCTCTTAATACTGAGTGCCTAGCGAGGGAGCTGTTATTACCATTTTTGTAAGTCTTTGGTATGACTTGGCCAGGGATCGAACCCATGACCTCCCACTTCCGATGCAGATGCTCTAACCACTAGGCCACTGGAGCGGTAAATTTTGCAGAAACAAAATGAGGCAAGCAATTTTATTTTCTATATTAGCAATGTCATATCATAAATTAGGTGAGTTTTTCTTTCAAAGAGTAATAGAACAGTGCTTAAGACAAAAATTTCCAGACAAATGAACATTCAGGAAATTATTATTTTCAATGAACTGTTTTAAGAATCTCTTACTTGACAATGTTGATGCCAAATGCAGACCTCACCTATAAAATCTGAGATTTAATTGACAAAAAAGACCTTTTAATTCAATGCCTCCATCTCCTTACCATAATGTTTCTTCATTTTAGTGTGATCTAAGTTAAGAATTAAAGCCTTGGATCAATTGCACTTATTAGTTTCCTTCATAATAAATGAGCACTGAGGAATACTTCTTTCTTCCAAAATGCAAGCAGTGTTCTGCACTGAACAGCACATTTAAATTCAGACAATTATTATTATTTTGATGCTTACTTCCAATGTGATATGATATTTCTATTTACTTCCAATGTGATGTGATATTTCTATTTACTTTCAATGTGATGTGATATTTCTATTTACTTCCAATGTGATGTGATATTTCTATTTACTTCCAATGTGATATGATATTTATATTTACTTCAAATGTGATGTGATAATTCCAAGTAGCATATTAACTGCCTTCCACAATAAAATTAATTAAATATTTTTGGTACTCCTGGCAGTATTCATGCTGGCAGTGACATGTATAGACTTTGTAAGCATACTATCCCTTGATAACTTGCAACAATGGTGTCCAAAATACAAAAACAGACTACAGCAAAAGCAAGAGTGTGAATTAGTATATATACTTGCTAATAAGTCGTCAAACTGCACACTACAAAGACCCTGATCTGCTGTAGCATAATGCACCTGCCTATCAGGGGTCTATGTTGTTTGTTCTACTGATTGCTCTTAACAAACTGCATGGACCCAGATCTGCTGGTATATTATATGCTGTCAAATCTGGGTTTGTGCAGTTTCCAGTTGGACTAGTCTTATAAGCAGTGCGTACATTACTGATAAACTTCTGTGAATTAAGAGAGAGATGGAAATTGTCGGAACAATGGCTTTGTTTTTTTTTCTTTAAATGGTTGAATAGTTATTTTATCATTCAGAATAATTGAAAATACATTTCTTTTTCTAATGAAATTATTTGTATCTTTTAATTAAATTTCTTCCAAGATAATCAATAATCATTAAAAACAACAGGTAGAGAGGTTTCATAACAAAATGAAATTTTAAAAAATTGTTTATTATGTCACTGCTTTTAGCTGTTAATGTGGACACATTCTAGTGTTACTAATGATTTAGAACATAACTGAATTCTTTTTACTAAAAGGATTGATTTTTATTTACAAAAACAAAATAACTGAAACTCAGTTTTTAGCATTATTCAATTAGTAAAATATTGATGCTATGATTTCATTTGCTATTCATTTTAGAATTTCTGCTCTTCCTTGGGCAAACCTGGGAGTGCCAACTCTGGAATTTTAAGTTCACTACATACTTTTGATCTAGCATCCCCATAATGAATCATGTCTATGATGCTAAACACGACATGTACTGACATGCCTTCTGCTTGATTCAATTGCTGTCCAATGATCACGTCTATGATGCTAAACACGACATGTACTAACATGCCTTCTGCTTGACTCAATTGCTGTCCAATGATCATGTCTATGATGCTAAACACGACATGTACTGACATGCCTTCTGCTCGATTCAATTGCTGTCCAATAATCATGTCTATGATGCTAAACACGACATGTACTGACATGCCTTCTGCTTGATTCAATTGCTGTCCAATATTCATGTCTATGATGCTAAACACGACATGTACTGACATGCCTTCTGCTTGATTCAATTGCTGTCCAATAATCATGTCCATGATGATAAACACGACATATACTGACATGCCTTCTGCTTGATTCAATTGCTGTCCAATGATCATGTCTATGATGTTAAACATGACATGTAATGACATGCCTTCTGATTGTTTCAATTGCTGTCCAATGATCAGGATAAACCAGTGGTTAATAGTTAATATTATAAACCTTAATGACATTACTCACAAAATAATATTAAAAACAGTGTTTAACTTGTCTAATGAAATGAGTTGACCTGGCACACAATTGTAACCACTAACTCTTAGACAGGCAGGATTTGCATGCCTTATAACAATTTTATTCTATCCCTTCTACTGGATTTGATACAAAAGACACAATTCATTTGATAATACAAAGCAGATCTCATTTTAATTGGTTGTAACAATACAAGAAACACTTCTGCAATTCACATATCAGAACACAGTGACCACCTAATTAAGTTCTCATGGAAATTGCAAGGACATTGCTCTGACAGTTGATTGGCACTTTTCACACTTGAATAGAAGAAAGCATATTACATTTATGATGATTACAT
This sequence comes from Sinohyriopsis cumingii, assembly GCA_028554795.2. NCBI lineage: Eukaryota > Metazoa > Mollusca > Bivalvia > Unionida > Unionidae > Sinohyriopsis > Sinohyriopsis cumingii. The sequence continues at coordinate 48,836,287 of CM068834.1, forward strand.
TAAAACTGATCAAACTATAAAACTGTACTTGATTAGACTTATTTAATTTGTATTTATTTCCTAAAGTGTTGCTCCCAATAGTAATTACTGTATTTGCTGGCCTACACACTGATGCAGAGTGCATGTCAAATTGGCAAATTTTGCAAATTTTCCATCCTTCATCCATATATAAATCAATGCTGAGTATAAGACAAAGCCAGATCGATTCTTTAACTTCATCTTTATCACTTCATTCAACAGAATCATAAATTTTATCTTATAAGTAACTTAATAAGTTTTCAGGGCAGCATCATTAAATGTAGCTAAAAGTACCTTATTCTTTTCACACAAAGTGTTTTAAACAAATTATATATCTTACGCTATGTTTAATGATGCTGATCAGAAAATTTACAGAGTTACAGATAGGATAAAATCTGCGATGCTGTGTGGAATGAAACTATAGCAACCTCCAGTTTAATGAATATTAATTGTATCACTATATACTATTTCAGGTTACTATCAATATGGAAATTGCACCACTGATGCTAAAATGCTTCTACAGTTTTGCTTTGGAGTGAGAGAGAGAGAAAGAGCACATGTATTCCATCACATTTTTCTTCTTGCACCTCATGATAAAAATAAAATATGCCCCAAAGTGACAGAGAGATTTCAGCCATTTTTCATGTTATGTTGTACCTTACTGCCCCTGTTTAGCTGAAGCTTTTGTCAAGGAGAGAAAACAGGAATAAATTAAATGGTAAATGGAAGCTATTAAAATACATATAATACCCCTTCAATTTCAAAATTTAAATATTCATAATACTGTATTTATATCTATATAGGCTCCATTTAGGTTAAATCCCAAGAATGACCATATCGCATGGTGTGGAATTTTCTTTGCAAGTACAACAACCTCTCCATTCTCAACAAATATGATTATCCTAACTGGCAAGCACACTTACACTTCCTGTAGTTAGGTAGCATTTTGTTTCGATTTTGCTCATGCAGGTTGTAACTTTACATTGCTGACATTTCTTTTGGCGAGTACAAAAGGTGTCATTGGTTGTGAAACTTACAGGAGTTAAAGCAACTGACATTTCCTTTCATTACATGACATCATATTCACAATACACTATGGGTTGTCTCATTCCCTATTAGTAGCCTCACTAATTTGATCTGGTCTGCTGAATCTTGCCCTCTAACATGTCTTAGCTTGGATGACCTGACAACAGCTGTAGCATATTTAATTAGCATGTAAATAACACTACCAAGCCATGCTGGTTTGTGGGACAATGGATAGCTTAACTGTTCAGTAGCATTATTTGATAATGGAATAGAGTATTGTCCTCATACATGAGTAAGATCACAATTGGCAGGAAACTAAACAATACAGATTACACTGACCTGAAACCTCTCTCTCTCTCTCTCTCTCTCTCTCAAATTCGCAAGGTGCAAAGAAGAAAAATGTGATAGAATACCTGTCTTTATCATAGTTATGCAGTTTCTAACATCTATTATAATGCACATATACAAATCAAATATAAAAAGTATGTTACTTTTGCATGCTGCTGTAGTGCAATTACATTTGATTTAAATGAATTTAATACTGATGATCACAGAAATATTTTAAAATCCTTCTTAATGTCAGGTCCTATATTTTGTACATAATCTTCTCCCACAAAACAGTGATTACTTTTACACATTAATTTTTATACTTTTGGAGACAAATTTTTACAAACAAAACAAATGACATAAAATAAAGTGATTTGAATGACATAATCCATACACAAGTTGATTCTGAGTATAAGATGAAAGCCACATTTTCTAATTAAAAAGTATTGACTTATAGGTTGGCAAATATGGTGCCAAAATTTTCATTGTTCAATATTTCATTGTACATGTATGCTGTCATTTATACTATATTGAGAGTTCTTTTGTAAAGAAAATTAAACAAGAGATAAAATTTCTTAGTAAAAGTTGCAATACGTAAAATAATTTGTGATCTTCTCATTAACTTAAATTGTAAAATTTTGATTCAATCTGTTATTTTAGGAGTTAATGTGTGGTTGGCCAAAAATATGCCGACTTGCACATGAAAAATCTAGTTGATTATATACATACATGTGATTCTACTGATGGTAGGGCAAACATACCATTTTAAAAAACATCTATCAAATATGTTATTTTATATTTGAAATCTACTGATTAAAAAAATATAATAGATTTCAAAAACATTTTGCCCACCCATATGTATGTGTTTTATCCATACATTACAGAATCCAGTCAGAACTAGTCTAGTGTTCCACCAATGCAATGTGTACCAAGTCATCCAATTATAAACATTTACTCAGCAGCTAAACATGTACACACAAGCTATAAACTGATTACCTTACTGTTATTATTTGGATAATTTAAGGCCTAAAGCAGGATATATATTATGGTGTTATAAGTAATAATGAGATAAATGGTGGTCCATGATGGCTTGAAAGACTTTAATTACAAATCAGCTGAATTTTGAGGGAGACGATATAAAACAGACTGACCAAAAACTGATATAGGTATAAACACTTTGGTCAATAATCTGATTTATTGTCTTAATTGTAACTGTGTTTGCCAATAAGTTTTAAGAGGAATATTTGAGGGTAGCTAATACCCTTTTTGTCAACTCATGTCAAATTGCGGAAACATGCACTTTCTCCCAATGCTAAACAGCTACATGTACTAAGAAATATAATGAGTTTTAAGTGGTACAGGAGAGTATGAATGTTATTAGTGGTCACTATGCAGTGAGAACTTGAAGGAAATAAAAAATACTTTTGTGCATTTTATGAAATAAAAGATATATACAACTCTTCCTTTTCATTTAATTGACCATACCCTGATGGATACTCATTGTTGCTTACCATACCAGTGATGCATACTAATTGTTGCTTACCATACCCTGATGGATACTAATTGTTGCTTACCATACCCTGATGGATACTAATTGTTGCTTACCATATTATGATGGATACTAATTGTTCCTTACCATACCCTGATGGATATGAATTGTTGCTTACCATATTATGATGTTTACTAATTCTTGCTTACCATACCCTCATGGATACTAATTGTTGCTTACCATATTATGATGGATACTAATTGTTGCTTACCATACCCTGATGGATACTAATTGTTGCTTACCACACCCTGATGGATATGAATTGTTGCTTACCATATCAGTGATGCATACTAATTCTTGCTTACCATATTATGATGGATACTAATTCTTGCTTGCCATATCCTGATGGATATGAATTGTTGCTTACCATACCCTGATGGATACGAATTGTTGCTTACCATACCAGTGATGCATACTGATTCTTGCTTACCATATTATGATGGATACTAATTCTTGCTTACCACACCCTGATGGATACAAATTGTTGCTTACCATACCCTGATGGATATGAATTGTTGCTTACCATATTATGATGGATACTAATTGTTGCTTACCATATTATGATGGATACTAATTGTTGCTTACCATACCCTGATGGATACTAATTGTTGCTTACCATACCCTGATGGATACTAATTCTTGCTTACCATATTATGATGGATACTATTTGTTGCTTACCATATTATGATGGATACTAATTCTTGCTTACCATACCCTGATGGATATGAATTGTTGCTTACCATACCCTGATGCATACTAATTCTTGTTTACCATACCAGTGATGCATACTAATTCGTGCTTACCATATTATGATGGATACTAATTGTTGCTTACCATACCCTGATGGATACTAATTGTTGCTTACCATACCCTGATGGATACAAATTGTTGTTTGATTATAATATTAAGGCAAACAATGCTCTTTTTTGTTTCCAATCAAAATTATTTTGATAAAAACTGATTTCAAAGGCAACAGACCAATCTAAATTTTGAAATCAAATGATTTGATAGCCTGGTTTTACCACTGATTCGATATGGTTTATTGTCACAATTTGCCCTAACTTGCAAGCATGCATCTAATAGATATTTCCAAGACATACTGTACTCTCATATGTTTCTTCTTTTATGTCTAAAAACTTCTTTATAATTACCTTATTAATTATGTTGAGATATCCATTGATGGCCAGAATATCAGCTTCGATCACTGTGGCACGGTCGGTGTCAGAATAACGGGCAGCCAAACTTATACCCTGTGTAATTATAATGTGGTATGAAAAGACAATATTGCATCAAGGATCATAACAAAATTAACCATTCATACATTAAAATATAAGACATTGACAAAAATAATACTAGATTCAATAACTTGGCATTTACTATTAGGAATAATTTAATAAAACAACTGGAAGATTAATTAAAGATCAAGTTTATTTTAATTGCAGTTGTAATAGGTGAGTGACATTCTATTTCATCTGTGGCTATCTGCAATAATATTGTCTAAGTTTTTTAAATAAATATGCATATACTTGCTTAACCAGCAAACCCAAATAACATTTTCTCAAAAGCTGACCAAACATGACCTTTCAGGCTGTTTGAGTATGTCAATTATAATTTATCTTCATATCAATCGCTTAATGATTGATAAAAATGGCACTTTCTGTATTGTACCCTTGTTTCATTGTGCTGTTGATGACATTTTTTGCTCATGTACAATTATGAACAGCAAGGAAATCCAGAGGTAAAAAGGAGCAAAGTAAATTTTTTGCCTATGGCTTGCAATGTTGACAATCGATGCCTGTTGCCACATACTGGGATGGTGGGTGGCTAGGGTTCAGAGAATATTTCTTTATGTGACTTGGGACCCATATTTTTCTGCAATGATATGGTGGTCTTATTAACGGGGTAAACTGTCATAAGGGACATGAAAGTACACTTTACCCCTTTGATGTAGTCTTTAATAAGCATACACACATCTCTAATGTCAAAACTCTAATGCACATGTTCCACTACCAGAAAGCCAAATGGGTAATCTGATAACAATTTTCTTGAAATTTACTACCATGCATCCTAGGTAACATTTAATGTTAAATCAATCTTAAAAAATGGAGCTTATATGTGTGTTTTTTCAGCAGGACTTAAGGATGGGGGACAGAATGCACCTACAAAAGTGAAGAGCTTACAACATGGCCAAAGAGATCTAACTCTTCGAGTACGTACATAACTTGATGGGTACAAAATTATGCACATTGTCAGTGAGTTTTTATTACATGGGCTAATGTGTTGGAGAATTTGGTGAAATCTTGTGGAAAGTGCATTAAAAATACAAAAAGATCTATCTGAACTGATAATACCAAGTGAATTTCCAAGTTTATCATGGCAGAGAGTTACACTGAATTGCTGAAATTAAATGGACAAACATATGTCACAGTAACAGAATACACTGCTCAAAACAATGAAATTGCAAAACTGCAGTGAAGAGCTCACAACATGGCCAAAGGGAGCTAACTCTTAAAGTATGCACAAAACCTGATGGATACATAGTTGTGCACATTGTCAGTGTGTGTTAGATGAGCTTTAACATCAAGAAATTACCACATATACAGCTGTTTGTTACAGCTTCCTTCATTATTATGCAATAAAACTTAATATATAAAATTAAAAAAATATAATGTGGTATTGCAATGCATCACTGGCAAAAAAAAGAATTTCCTGGAATCTACAAGAGGATTGTTTCTTATCTTAATTAATACTGGAAAAATATTTTACAAGAAAAAATACTCTAGTCTAACTCTACAACAACAGTTTCAAATTATTACATACTACAGCATGGTTTTCAAGTTTTCTTGTTCTCTAAAATATCATTGTTATTTTAGTTGAAAGGGAAATTGTAGCAAACCATAGTTTTCGACTCGAAAAAAGCTGATTCAAAGTATATAACACTGGAAAATAAATATTTATTGCACATATAATCAATTAGTAAATTCATGACCTGTGATTATTATTAGTAGGGGTGAAATGATTAATCAATATAATAATGCATCAATACTTTTGTCATACCAATACACATATTGATTCAGGAGGTGGAGAATCACTACAAAATGATACTTACCCTATTCAAGTTACTTTAGTATTCAATAGTCATGAAAAATTATTAGTCAGATGTCACAGGAACAGGCACTTATTTTTTTCAGTAGAAAAAAAACAAACCCTATTTACAACACTCACTCGTCCTCTTAACATAAACACAAGATTGTGTGTCTTGTAATGCTTCCACTCATCACTTACATGCTAATTTATCTCATCTCAACTGCATGCTCAGCATAAAGAAGGCATTCCAAATGTGTTGCTCTCATGTACAATGAAGTATTTTACTCATCATTTAATAACCACTGTTATGCAAAGTTACTCTGTTGATTTGTATCTTGTCTACTTGCGTCTTATTTGATTTATACACTTCCAGCACATCGTGCATTGAAATATTTTACATTTAATTTTGATTAATCCATGCCAGAATAAACTTTCACCACCAATCAGAACTACTTAATGTAGCTTATTCTCTGCATGACATGAAGAAAGTGATGGCATCCAGTCTCTCAATGAACTCTGATTGGTGGTTATTGTTTGTTACAGTCCAGCGTACACAATAACCACCAAACAGAACTTAATGTAGCCTATTCCCTGTATAAATTGGGAGCAAATCTAAAATGTCCCTTTTTATGTTGAGATATTTTATCAGGAACTGAATAACGTCGATGGGACAAATAACACTAGCACAGATTCTACCAAGGGGTAGATTTCAAATAACACGAGTTTGTCACCTTGCGTAAATTTATAACATTCTGTTTACAAGTGGAGTGGGGGTTGTCAGTGGTTTTCCTTTCTTCCCTAACAAAAAACAAGTGCCTGTGGCCACACCAGTTGTTTTGCATCTGCAGGAAGTACCATGTGATAGATTTTGTTGGTATTTATCTCAATTCCCTGCACTTGGACTTGTTCTAGAAGAAATATTCCTTGCATGAGAAAAGTGCCCTATATCTTCTGTTCTGAAGATAACACTAAATCGTCTTCCAAGTTTAAGTGAAGACAAGAAATTGGTGATAGGATGTTTTCAAAGCAATTCATGCGGTACAAAACAAACGTCATGATGGCAAAGATGAGTCTTGAATCTGATCAAACGGGGCATTAATGTACTCTTGTTGAAAGGGACAAACCTGGTCATACCATTGCCTTTCCAAGATGCGATACTCAACAAAATTAAGGCATAGAAAAGTGCCAAAAATATCCATGCGGTTGAAAGGCCTAAGCAATCAGCTCGAAAATTTGGTGAAATCTTATTGAAAATGCTTCAAAAACACAAAAGCTCTAGCTGAATAATATTAAGTGAATTTTCCATGTTCACCCTAGCAAAGAGTTACATCAGATTTGCTTGGGTTAAACAGACAAACATATCTCTTAGTAACAGAATATGTTTCCCAATAAGGAAATTGGTGCATACTATGGGTTCAGTCAGGTTATTGTCTATCAACTGCAACCAATGTCTGCATGACATGGCATGCTAAAAAACCTTCATATTGGACAATGGTTTGCAATACTCTTCAGCAACTTTGAAAGCATTTGCAATGCAATAAAAAAAAAATCTGAATATGTGTCAATTAGCCCAAGATATTTAAAGAGTAATGGCTTCATGGAAAGAGCAATGCAAGCAACCAAACTGACAAAGCCAGACAACCCTTATTTAGCACCGTTAACATACCATACAACTTCATTAAGCAATCAATATAGCCCAGCTATAATTTTAATGGATGGAAAGCTAAGAAATCAATAATTCTAAAATGAGCATACTTAATGAAATTAGGGAACATGGATTACCCTAAAATATATCACATGACTGGCATTGTTACTGAATAAGGCAAGTAAATAACTTGGAGATAAATTTGAATGATTATGTGTAATTGATTTAGTAGATGCATACAGCATTACCTAGAGGTTCTTTAGTACCTCAACTGATACTGACTGACATCTTTTGAACTGTTTTATAACATGTAAGGTTGTTTGTTGCTCTATATTTTTATCCATTTCATTGTTACATTAATATTCATGGTGAGTTTTGAAACTCAAATACTTCATATCACATTTTTCATTCGCATACATTGTGTTTGGTGTTTTAACTTAATCCAAATCCATTCAGTTTCTATCCTGTTACAATGTAGTCAGAAGTTGGATCTTTGGATTAGATGAATAAATACCATCATCTAATGTATGCACATATTGTTTGTATGTCATAGATCATGACCATCCTGATAAAAAAGAATCTATAGGTAGTTGTGTATCTGTTTTTCTCTGGGCACGTGGGTCTGTTATATGTGTGTGTGTGTGTTTATTTTGTTTTGATTGCAATCCTCAATAAGATAAGATTGATTATATGAATTTTACCTCCATTAGGGTGTATTGTATATAAATCTCTTTAGATTATGTAACCATATCAGCTATGTCATGTCAACTCCTAAAGATTGGTTGATTTGGGTAAACAACTGGGATATGAGTGAGAAAGTATGAGAATATTTATTCAGGAAGTCCAAACCTGAGAGAGGGATGACAAGGCAAAAGAAATGGAAGCAGAAAGATAGAAAAGAGAATTAGAAAGGGAAGCACAAAAGGAACAATTGGCAACAGAAAGAGAAGGCTAGAAATGGCAAAACAACTTCAACAGGGAGAAATGGGAATCAGAAAGGGCAGATTAAGAAAGAAGGATGGCATTGGATGGGGAAGCTGAGGAAAGAAGGGTAGAATTAGAAAAGGATGGAATTGGATAGGGAAGCTGAGGAAAGAAGGGTAGAATCAGAAAAAAAGGATGGCATTGGATAGGAAAGCTGAGGAAAGAAGGGTAGAATTAGAAAAGGATGGCATTGGATAGGGAAGCTGAGGAAAGAAGGGTAGAATTGACAAAAAGGATGGCATTGGATAGGGCAGCTGAGGAAAGAAGGGTAGAATTAGAAAAAAAGGATGGCATTAGATAGGGAAGCTGAGGAAGGAAGGGTAGAATCAGAAAAAAAGGATGGCATTGGATAGGGAAGCTGAGGAAAGAAGGGTAGAATTAGAAAAAAAGGATGGCATTGGATAGGAAAGCTGAGGAAGGAAGGGTAGAATTAGAAAAGGATGGCATTGGATAGGGAAGCTGAGGAAAGAAGGGTAGAATTAGACAAAAAGGATGGCATTGGATAGGGCAGCTGAGGAAAGAAGGATAGAATTAGAAAAAAAGGATGGCATTAAATAGGGAAGCTGAGGAAGGAAGGGTAGAATTTGAAAAAAAGGATGGCATTGGATAGGGAAGCTGAGGAAAGAAGGGTAGAATTAGAAAAAAAGGATGGCATTGGATAGGGAAGTGGAGGAAAGAAGTGTAGAATAAAAAAAAAGGATGGCATTGGATAGGAAAGCCGAGGAAAGAAGGGTAGAATTAGAAAAGGATGGAAGCTGAGGAAAGAAGGGTAGAATTAGAAAAAAAGGATGGCATTTGATAGGAAGCTGAGGAAAGAAGGGTAGAATTAGAAAAAAAGGATGGCATTGGATAGGGAAGCTGAGGAAAGAAGGGTAGAATTAGAAAAAAAGGATGGCATTGGATAGGAAAGCTGAGGAAAGAAGGGTAGAATTAGAAAAGGATGGCATTGGATAGGGAAGCTGAGGAAAGAAAGGTAGAATTAGAAAAAAAGGATGGCATTGGATAGGGAAGCTGAGGAAAGAAGGGTAGAATTAGAAAAAAAAGGATGGCATTGGATAGGAAAGCTGAGGAAAGAAGGGTAGAATTAGAAAAGGATGGCATTGGATAGGGAAGCTGAGGAAAGAAGGGTAGAATTAGGAAAAAAAGGATGGCATTGGATAGGGAAGCTGAGGAAAGAAGGGTAGAATTAGAAAAAAAGGATGGCATTGGATAGGGAAGCTGAGGAAAGAAGGGTAGAATTTGAAAAAAAAAGGATGGCATTGGATAGGAAAGCTGAGGAAAGAAGGGTAGAATTAGAAAAGGATGGCATTGGATAGGGAAGCTGAGGAAAGAAGGGTAGAATTAGGAAAAAAAGGATGGCATTGGGTAGGAAAGCTGAGGAAAGAAGGGTAGAATTAGAAAAGGATGGCATTGGATAGGGAAGTTGAGGAAAGAAGGGTAGAATTAGAAAAAAAGGATGGCATTGGATAGGGAAGCTGAGGAAAGAAGGGTAGAATTAGAAAAAAAAGGATGGCATTGGATAGGAAAGCTGAGGAAAGAAGGGTAGAATTAGAAAAGGATGGCATTGGATAGGGAAGCTGAGGAAAGAAGGGTAGAATTAGGAAAAAAAGGATGGCATTGGATAGGAAAGCTGAGGAAAGAAGGGTAGAATTAGAAAAGGATGGCATTGGATAGGGAAGCTGAGGAAAGAAGGGTAGAATTAGAAAAAAAGGATGGCATTAGATAGGGAAGCAAGGAAGGAAGGGTAGAATTAGAAAAAAAGGATGGCATTGGATAGGGAAGCTGAGGAAAGAAGGGTAGAATTAGAAAAAAAGGATGGCATTGGATAGAGAAGCTGAGGAAAGAAGTGTAGAATTAGAAAAAAAGGATGGCATTGGATAGGAAAGCTGAGGAAAGAAGGGTAGAATTAGAAAAAAAGAATGGCATTGGATAGGGAAGCTGAGGAAAGAAGTGTAAAATTAGACAAAAAGGATGGCATTGGATAGGGAAGCTGAGGAAAGAAGGGTAGAATTAGACAAAAAGGATGGCATTGGATAGGGCAGCTGAGGAAAAAAGGGTAGAATTAGAAAAAAAGGATGGCATTGGATAGGGAAGCTGAGGAAAGAAGGGTAGAATTAGAAAAAAAAAGATGGCATTGGATAGGGAAGCTGAGGAAAGAAGGGTAGAATTAGACAAAAAGGATGGCATTGGATAGGGCAGCTGAGGAAAGAAGGGTAGAATTAGACAAAAAGGATGGCATTGGATAGGGCAGCTGAGGAAAGAAGGGTAGAATTAGAAAAAGTAATGCATGAAGTAAGTTAGACCTAGGGATGACTGAACCCTCTAACTCACCATATTTATCTCCCATTGTCCTAGTCCAGAAAAAGGAACGGAAAACCATTGTGTATTGGCATCTGTCAGTTAAATAAAGTCATGATGTTCAATGCTGAACCAATTCCAGATATGAAGGGTGAAGTAGACTGGTCACCAATACAATTGAAAATGAGTCTGTCAAGGGGATACTGGCAGGTACCATCATTGAAGAGTCCCGTGTATTGATGGACCCAGAAGGACTATATGAGTGTAAGGTGATGCCATTCAGATTTGTGGGTGCCTTTGCTTCTTGTTGTCACTTGATGTGCTAAGTACTAAAAAAAATTGTTAAGTACTGATAGCTATTAGGACAATATTTGTGTGTAGATGAACACTTGGAGTAAACACAAGGTGAACTCCAGTGTTACCCAATAACTGCAGCATTGGATATACAGATTTAGAGTATCTGGATCATTATGATCAGTGGATCCAGACAGTTAAAACCTTACCATAAGCAAACAGAAGCAATTAGAAACTTGCTTAATTCAGTCAACAAGACACATGTTTATTTGTTTCTAGGTTTGGTATGATTTTATAGGAAATTTATGGCAAATTCTGCAGCCATAGTATTTAGTCCATGGTCTGATCTGAAAAAGGGCAACCACATGAAGTGTGGGGACCATCACAAGAAGGGACTTTTTGAATGCTCGAAGAAAAGTTGATCAGTGCACCTATATTGAAACTGCCTGATGTAAGCAAACAGTTCATTTTAAGAACTGTGGCTTCTGACAGTTGGATGGAAGCAGTTTTGCTGCAGGAGCAAGATATGATGAAGCTGTCTATGGCAACAGGAAATTGTAGCCTGGGTAAAAAAAACTACTAACGGGAAAACAAATTGTCTGGCTGCAATGTTAAGGATTTGCAAATTTCATGCTTACTTTTGTGGAGAACTGGGAAATTTCATACTTGTCCTTGTGAGAGAGATTTCCCTCTAGAAACTGACCACCAACCCCTGCTGCTCTATTGCTGCATAGGGCACTGACACTACAACGTTGTTGTCTTTGCAAGCAAATTCAATGAAATGGGAGGACCTTATTGGCAAATGTTATATTTATTGCCTTGTCTTGGTATTACTAGCAAAAAGTTATAAGGGCTATTTTAAGCTATTTATATTCCATGATTACTAAAAAAAATGTCCATTTTATTGTAGATGGGAGGTATTGTCACAGAATAAGGCAAGAAAATAACTTGCTGATGCATTACAACAATTATGTGCAATTGATTTCAAAGACACATACAGTGTATCCTAGAATAGTTGCATTATTTTATTTACCTTGACTAATATTGACTGAAATAACAGATGCAGCTCATTGAAGGTCAATGCACTGTTATACATGAAGACCTGACAGCAACAGCTCAGGGGTCATGTTTTGGTAACCAATGTTATTACCATAAATGCTAATATTATCAACCAATCAGATGAAGTCTTATATCTTCGCATTTGGAGAAAGAGCACCCTGGATGAAAAGCATCAATGTGTACCGAACAATCTGATTCACTTTCAGGTTTTTGAAAGCTGCATTTCCATTGACTAATTCAAAGGTCACTGGAACATGACCCTTAAGCGGTTGTCATCAGATCTTCACGTAGGACAGTGGAGATCTGATTATAATCAGATTGGTCACTCACAATGAGATACCCATATTTCATGATGGGCATGGGCACTTTACCCTTGGGTCTGATATGGTTTTTGTTTCTCAGTACTTATGTGATGCATATGCTATTTGCGGGCACAGTGATCCCGAGATCTTATCATGAGGTGTCTACTTTAGGAATGGACTATATTGAATAAGGGCCATTTTCTGCCCCTTCTCCAAATGTCCTTATATTATGTATACTATACATATGAAGTGGTTAATATTTATTTCTGACATCAGTTTTGTGTTCACACGTCCATTGCCATGGTTTCAGGGTGTCAAAACACTATGAAAAACGATATGAAAAGTAGTCACATTTTCCATTTACTTCTCACAGATACTGCTTTACCATAAGCTATTCACTCAGTTTCAAATTTCCAATATGCAGTTTTATTGTTTTAAGGGTTATAAAGCTCTCTATATAAAGCTTAGTTTCTAAAACTATACAAAAATGGTCCATTGTAGATAAAAAATAGAATATCAAACTTATACGTCAACTGAAAACTGTTTTTAAAATTCGTTGACAAAAAGGTACTTAATCATAAAGTTTTGAAAACTGAGCAGTTACTAACTTTATTTCAAACCTGTAAATTGACAGCTGTTGATATTATGGATATAAATTCTTAAAAAGAAAAAATAAAAGAAGAAGAAAAAAAAAAGGAGCTTTGGGGATTTTAACATCTTATGACAATTTGACACAATAATGCTATACTGTTTGAGCTATTGAAGCTTGCATTGTTTAATCTGTATATGATACAGATGACACATTTCTTCCAAGCAGTTTTATATAACTTCAGACAATCCTTTGTTGTTTGCACAGTTAATGCTTTAGTTTAAAGAATTAATATTGTTACTATATTAAGAAAGACCCCGTTAACAAAATTTAAAATAAAACAAATGCTAGTTGTAACTGTTATTTCCATATGGAAATTGATAGACTTATTTAAAGATTACATATACAGAATTACTCTGGAATACTGTGAATGAATTAAACGTAGCAAATGGTATTGTGATGAAAATGAAGAAAAAACGATGTTATTAATGTTTAAAATAAATAATATATATGTACATACATAATTATTTACATAATGCTTTTGCAAAAAATTGGCAACATAAAACAACAATTCCATTTAATGTTTACTCCAAGTAGTCTTTGTTTATATATAGTTACAAATGCCCCTTCAGCATCTCTTTGAAAAATCTTGTTCCCAAGGCAATTTAGAAAGAATGAAGAAAGAGAGAAATGAATGGATAACATTGTTTCTAAAATATCTGAATCATTATTATTCCCGGAATTTGTTTAAATTAATAATGAAGGAAATAATATAGCACACTCTAGAAATGTGGGTCTAATTGCTCACGCGTAGCAATATGTAGGCAGCTACCGTACAACAGGGAAAACAGCGACAATGATACATAGACAGAAAAATTCAAGAATTTTTTAATTTTCAGTGATTAGTGGAAATGTGATCACATAAGTTAATATGAGAACCCAAAATTTGTAATAAAAATTAATCAGTGTAAATATCTTGTCTGATCAAGCCTGCGGTTAGATCTTATTTCTAGTTTCAAGTTGCTCAAATGTAGCATTTTCTCTTAAATTTCACAGCCCATGTTCAAAGGTTGTCTTTAGGTGTGAAAAACAAATTTATATGCATATTTAATGCAGAATAGGGTGATTTAAACATCTAATAATACAATGAGACACAGAGTTGTGATATTTACAATATTTTTTTCCCCCATAAAAATGGGAGCAGAAATTGGCCCTAATTCAATATAGTCTTTTACTAAAGCAGTAGGGATGAGTAGTCGTTTATTTCGTGAAGTTCTATTTGCAATGGTACCCATACTTTAAATGTCTCCTATGGATATATCATTTTATCTTTTATTCTTGATATTTGGAATTTCAGTAAATTGTACTGTGTTTGGGTATGGAAAACAGATGGTTTGTCTTAGTTTAATGTTAAGATCTTTATACTGTTATGTATATTTAACTTGGAATGTTTGTTGCTTTTCTCCATGGTTATATGCTATGTATATCTGTATTATGTATATTTAACTTGTTTGTTGATTTTCTCCATGGTTATATGCTATGTATATCTGTATTATGTATATTTAACTTGTATTGTTTGTTGCTTTTCTCCATGGTTATATCTATGTATATCTGTATTATGTATATTTAACTTGTATTGTTTGTTGATTTTCTCCATGGTTATATGCTATGTATATCTGTATTATGTATATTTAACTTGGATTGTTTGTTGCTTTTCTCCATGGTTATATGCTATGTATATCTGTATTATGTATATTTAACTTGTTTGTTGATTTTCTCCATGATTATATGTTATGTATATCTGTATTTTGTCATTAACCTTAGTCCAAAATCAAGTTAATAGTCTATCTGACTACATAATTTATTTTGCAAACAATGTAAAACATAGTTAATATTTCTGCTATTAGAGATTAAATATTCACATATTTGTTATTGGAGACATGTTTATTTGAATCTAAGATATGACATAAGTTTTTTTCTTGGAAATTCCTGATCGTGTTGACAACTTTGAATGTTGATAGGAGATTGACCTACATTCTGGCTCTATTATTGTGTCTTAGCTTTTTATATCAATATTGTTTACTTGAAAAATGTACTCATTCCTAACATCTATAGTGGAAGTAGTCATATGATTGTGTACGGTTTTTAATTTGGGTGTATTTATTTATTAAAATTATTCACTGGAATTACAAAGTGCACATAAATACTTCTTGGAATAAATCATTAATTTTTGGAACTATATTGAATTCAGTAATGGACAATTTGGATCATATTATTATGCTACATCAAAAGACTGTTAACACATTGCCACATTCCTGGCCATTGGCACATTCAAGACTACAGGCACATTAACTGTTGGCATTCATTTGAAACACCACTGGAATTCATTTGGAACTACATACATTTGAACTTGAGACATAACTTTTACAACTGTTTGGGATTTAATTCACAATACTTTAAGGTATTTTTAAATTTTCATTTTGTAATAAATATTTGCTGAATTTTACAAAACTGCTTGGTTTTCACTCTTTCCAGTTACTTAGTTTGAAACCAAAGAGCCATAACTATAGTGAAGTAGAAAATTAAAGGTAGCATGTATTTTCATGGATTTTTGCAATTATTGTAATGTATTTTTACATTATTAATGATGTTTATTCAATATAATATGCTAGCCAGTTTGGTCTATTTATAGCTTGTAGAACTGGCAGAGTGGCAGTACAGGGCTGGTAGTGTGTCATCATAGAGCTGACTGTTGCAGCACAGCTGTTAGTGTGGCAGTACAGCTGTTTATTTGGCAGCATAGCTGGTAGAGTGGCAGAATAGCTATTAATGTGGCAGCATAGCTGTTAGTGTGGAGCATAGATGGTAGTGACAGTATAGCTGTTTATTTGGCAGCATAACTGGTAGTGTGGCAGTGTAGATGTTAATGTGGCAGCAGAGTTTGTTAATGTGGCAGCATAGCTGTTAGTGTGGAGCATAGATGGTAGTGTGGAGCAAAGCTGGTAGTGTGGAGCATAGATGGTAGTGTGGGAGCATAGCTGGTACTGTGGAGCATAGATGGTAGTGTGGGAGCATAGCTGGTACTGTGGAGCATAGATGGTAGTGTGGGAGCATAGCTGTTTATTTGGCAGCATAGCTGGTAGTGTGGCATTAGGTAACACAGCTGGCAGTATGGTAGCATAGCTGATGGTATTTCAGACCCATAGCTGAAAACAGTTCATTCCAAGCATGTGAATTTCAAACCGTGTAATAAGACCATGGATTGTGAATTTGGATTGTCAGTGCACATGGTTATATGAACCATACTCACTTTTTAATAACATATTCACAGAATATATTATTTCATGAATGAGTATTTTTTATGTATTCATGAGAGTATAATTTCATCTTCTGAGTTGTGTCATAATGTGCAAGGCAGTTCATAATTAGAACGTAGGCATTTGTTTGCTGCTGTATATGTTTATATATTTCATTGTTACATTAATATTAAAGATCACAGTTTTGAAACTCATATACTTCCTTTCACATTTTTCATTCACATACATTTTGTTTTGGTGTTTTCACTTAATCCAAATCCATTCAGTTTCTGTCCTGTTACAGGTATCATCACTTAAATAATTTTTGTAACTGGAGTTGATCACATAACGCTAACAGCTGTAAATTTCAATGCTGAATGAGCCAAGCTCTCTACAAAAATAGATTAAGTCAGTGCTTTCCCTCCAAACTGGAATGATATCTCTAAATGGTGTACTTAATAAATAGTATTTTAGAGCAGCATTGTGATTTATAATGCATATCATTACATTTGATGCCAATACAACCATCTTTCATGAGAAACAGCCATAAAAAAGATTTTCAAGATGGCTACTATTGTGGCCATGTTGTGATTTCATGATGATGCCATGGCACCTATGTTGAAAACCAGATAGGCACTTTATCATTTAAGCTACATTAGGCAGCATGGAATGTCTTTGTGTGAAAACCCCATGGTGATATCGTGATTCATCAAAAGTAGTAATAACCAGATTTTCAAGATGAAGGCCATGTATGTTAGACTGGTACCAAGTTAATTTATGAAAAGTGACCTGTCAAAAGAAGTCTTTTAGTGAAAACCTCAAGCTGTTCCCATTTGGAGGAGAAATATTATGAAGAAGAAAAAAAAGATTTTCAATATGGCTGACACACGGCAGCCATTTTGGGGATCAGATTGTCACCAGTTTCATTGAGGACCAAGAAAAAATCATAGAAAGTGTTTTCTTGTTGAAAACCCTGACAATGTGATGAACTTTTTACAAGGAGTAGTTACAATAAGATTGTCAAGATGACCAATCTGACAGCCATAGTTGATGTCTGAGGAGCATGTTTTACATTCAGGACCAAGTAGGCCTTAAGATGAAACTGCCAAGTTTCATGACATTCCTCCAAGTAGTTAGGAGTAACAATAAGATGAATGGACAAATTACATATGACTGAGTATCACATAAGCTTGTTTGGTCTTTCTCTGTCCATATGTTATGAAGATTTTAAAATGTGTTACCTTTATCTTTTATCTTATACAGATTTTACAAGTTTTTAAAATCTTTACATTTTATATTTTATCTTGTTGTACTTCCATAATTTACAATGAATTAGAAGGGTTTATTTTTTAAATTTCTGTGCAATCTAGTTTTACATTATTGGAACTTTTACTTGGTACCCTATAACCAGTACTATGCTACGATACCATAAATGCTACATCATGCACATCATCAGTAGAAACAGACAGTGTAATTTATACAGTTATATAACGGAATCACCAAAACTTGCATTTGTCTCTAATCAGCAACTACTGAATTTTGTGCATTCCAGCTATTGTATTTACCAAGCATTTATAAATAGAACACCACATTTGCTGTTGGTACAAAGAAAATGTTCTAGGACTGCAAGCTGAGCTGTGCATCTAGGTAATACTGATAATATAGTAATTTCATCCATGTAGTTGAATTGCATCTCTTTGATCTGATACAGCATGTGTATAACAATTTACTGACCTTTTTAGACTAAAGTAAATTACAGCTCTCTAATACAGTTTGCCAGTATATACGTCCATTTATAAAAAAAAAACACTTTCGAGCAGGAACAGAATTGATTCTGCCTCTAACCTATACAAACCTGAAACAGAATTTTACCTGTGAAATGGAACCGTAAGGCAAACGAAATGATGAATTAATGCAAACAAAATGATGAATTAATGCAAACGAAATGATGAATAAATGCAAACGAAATGATGAATAAATGCAAATGAAATGATGAATAAATGCAAACAAAATGATGAATAAATGCAAATGAAATGATGAATAAATGCAAACAAAATGATGAATAAATGCAAACTAAATGTGAATAAATGCAAATGATTTTGTTGTTGTAGGGTTTAATGCCATTTTTCAGCACACGATAGGCTATACATGGTGGCCAGTATTAATGGTGGAGGAAGAACCCAGGTAAACACGGAAAGAACCACCGACCCACGAAAAGCTACTGGCAAGCTTTCTCACATACCCACATTGGCTGAATCTAAGACTTGAACCCATGCAGACAGAGGTGACATGGCAATGATCCGTAACGGAAAGCGTGTTAGACCACTCGGCCACTCGGGGCCCCGTTAAATGCAAATGAAATGATGAATAAATGCAAACAAAATGATGAATAAATGCAAACTAAATGATGAATAAATGCAAATGAAATGATGGATAAATGCAAATGAAATGATGAATAAATGCAAATGAAATGATGAGTAAATGCAAACTAAATGACGAATAAATGCAAATGAAATGACAAATAAATGCAAATGAAATGATGAATAAATGCAAATGAAATGATGAATGTACCTTGATGAAAATAGAGAAGGCAAATGCAAGATGCATATTGCAGAATGATGATATAACCCAATCAAGAACATTATGAGAATGTATTTAATCAATCTGAAAATCAATTGTTTACATGATGCTGCTAATTATCCAAGGCTGAAAACCAATTTTCCACAAAATCCATGATCTAAGTATTATTACTGAAAGATAATATTCACTCCTTACAGTGACACTGTTCAGGAAGATATAAAAACTGCAAATGAAATCATCAACTATGGTTGTGTCTGCACAATTTTTATATGAACAAAACAAGATAAGAAATAAATTTGCTGGCAAACTGTCTATAACTATATTCTTACAATAAATTCAGTTGTTGTTATCTCATAGTCTTCATAAATTCAATGCTGTCTTTTAGAGGTATTACATTGGTGATCGTCTCATATTCATCATAAATTCAATACTGTCTTTTAGAGGTATTACACTGGTGATTGTCTCATATTCATCATAAATTCAATGCTGTGTTTTAGAGGTATTACATTGGTGATTGTCTCATATTCATCATAAATTCAATGCTGTCTTTTAGAAGTATTACATTGGTGATCGTCTCATATTCATCATAAATTCAATGCTGTCTTTTAGAGGTATTACATTGGTCATCGTCTCATATTCATCATAAATTCAATGCTGTCTTTTAGAGGTATTACATTGGTCGTCGTCTCATATTCATCATAAATTCAATGCTGTCTTTTAGAGGTATTACATTGGTCATCATCTCATATTCATCATAAATTCAATGCTGTCTTTTACAGGTATTACATTGGTCATCATCTCATATTCATCATAAATTCAATGCTGTCTTTTACAGGTATTACATTGGTCATCATCTCATATTCATCAAAAATTCAATGCTGTCTTTTATATTGAATGCATTTGCTATTTTATTAAAGCAATAGCTTTCTCCCTTTAACATAATTTAAGACAGAAAATCTGACTGTGGTAAAAATATGCATTTCTTTTAAGTTGTAAATGAACAATGGAAGCAATGAATGCAAAGCTGAATTGTTTTTGAAACTGAAAGTAAAGAATGATGAGATGATGGCTGAAAGCAAACGTGAATGGAATGGAGAATAAATGAACCATTGAAGGCACACTCAACATAAATAATGGGGTCGGCTCAAGACTACTAGTGGAGTTGGGTCAAGACAACTTGTGGGGTCAGCTCAAGATAATTAATGGGGTCAGCTCAAGGAAACTAATGTGGCTGGCTCAAGACAACTAATGGGGTCAGCCAAATATAACTAATGGGGTCAACTCAATATAACTAACATGGTCAGCACAATATAACTTATTGGGTCAGCTCAAGACAACTAATCGGGTCAGTTCAAGACAACTGATAGAGTCAGCTCAAGCTAACTAGTGGGGTCAACACAAGGAAACTAAAGGGGTCAGCTCAAAACAACTAATAGGGTCAGCTCTGTTTAGTATTCCTGCAATACACAGGCACCTATATACATAAATGTCATTTTCCATCACTTCAAACCCTGGGGGACCTAAAATACAAACTATAAACACACTCTTGTTCTCTATAATGAGAAAAACATTTGTGACTGAAGAGAAAATGATGGAAATACTGATGTTTAACGAATGAATCTAAACCAAAGAGGGCTACTGTCAACAAATGTTAGAACTATATTAGGAATGAACAACAACTGAGGTATTTATAAAAGTCATGTGGACCCATCAAATGCAAGACTGAACTTAAAGAAAATTTTGAAAATAACATTTTCAGAATGATATATTCATTATCCTAATATGTTTTATAAGCAAAGGTATTTTTTACTTGCATAATATTTATACTTGCCTTACTGTACTGGTCTATGTACCCCTCCCTTATTACAACATTATATATAAATATATATATATATACATACATATTTATCAATGACATTTGTGTTCAATGGCAGTTCACCAATACATAACATGGACAGTTGTTATACACCCCAATTTGCACATTATAACAGGGGAGTCAGCTGTAATAACATTGTTGACAAAACTAACACATTATAACGAGGGACATCTACAATAAATTTGTAAAGTACAGTGTGGGTATTATTTTGCATATGGTATATAGCTGGATTAAACCATGAAATATGTCAGAAAAGACTATTCCTGAAACTTTCTGTTCAGTATTACATTAGGTCAGAACTAATAAAGAATGTGATTTCATATTTTTCTTTAAGCATCTCCAAGCCATGTGGTAATTTTGTTCTCAACAAAGTTGTGTTATTAACATTTCAGATATTTTACATTCAGTGCCCTTCATGGATTAGTGTTACAGATAATTAATCTGTTCTATCTAAAAATAATTTCTGCTCTTTCACTGATTTGCAAATTCCATGATATGAGATGTAAGATTTTTTATGTCATCAGAGCTTGTTGTGCAAATAAAATAACATCAATAAAATAACTGAAACTTTAATGGTTTATCAATGGAGGATTTCAAGTCCAGGGGAGACAGATAATATGATGGTATTATAATAACATTCGCCTATGAACCACTTATAATGCCAAGTTATCATGCACTAACAAGTGCAAGATTAGTTGACTGTCAACTGAACTGGTAGTTTCTCTGAATCTTTGGTTTCTTCTGCCTCCAAGATTATCCTTAGCTGACAGTGATCTGAGTTGTCAGCAGTACTAGACGTGAGTTATGATGCCTAGTCTCTGTGAACCAGACCACTTCCATAGCTCTCTGCCAAATGAGGGTCTAATAAATACTAGATGTGAGTTATGATGCCTAGTCTCTGTGAACCAGACCGCTTCCATAGCTCTCTGCCAAATGAGGGTCTAATAAATACTAGATGTGAGTTATGATGCCGCTTCCATAGCTCTCTGCCAAATGAGGGTCTAATAAATACTAGATGTGAGTTATAATGCCTAGTCTCTGTGAACCAGACAGCTTCCATAGCTCTCTGCCAAAGAGGGTCTAATAAATACAAGATGTGAGTTATAATGCCTAGTCTCTGTGAATCAGACAGCTTCCATAGCTCTCTGCCAAATGAGGGTCTAATAAATACTAGATGTGAGTTATAATGCCTAGTCTCTGTGAACCAGACCACTTTCATAGCTCTCTGCCAAATGAGGGTCTAATAAATACAAGATGTGAGTTATAATGCCTAGTCTATGTGAATCAGACAGCTTCCATAGCTCTCTGCCAAATGAGGGTCTAATAAATACTAGATGTGAGTTATAATGCCTAGTCTCTGTGAACCAGACCACTTCCATAGCTCTCTGCCAAAGAGGGTCTAATAAATACAAGATGTGAGTTATAATGCCTAGTCTCTGTGAACCAGACCACTTTCATAGCTCTCTGCCAAATGAGGGTCTAATAAATACTAGATGTGAGTTATGATGCCTAGTCTCTGTGAACCAGACCGCTTCCATAGCTCTCTGCCAAATGAGGGTCTAATAAATACTAGATGTGAGTTATGATGCCAAGTCTCTGTGAACCAGACTGCTTCCATAGCTCTCAGCCAAATGAGGGTCTAATAAATACTAGATGTGAGTTATGATGCCTAGTCTCTGTGAACCAGACCGCTTCCATAGCTCTCTGCCAAATGAGGGTCTAATAAATACTAGATGTGAGTTATGATGCCTAGTCTCTGTGAATCAGACAGCTTCCATAGCTCTCTGCCAAATGAGGGTCTAATAAATACTAGATGCGAGTTATAATGCCTAGTCTCTGTGAATCAGACAGCTTCCATAGCTCTCTGCCAAATGAGGGTCTAATAAATACTAGATGTGAGTTATGATGCCTAGTCTCTGTGAACCAGACCGCTTCCATAGCTCTCTGCCAAATGAGGGTCTAATAAATACAAGATGTGAGTTATAATGCCTAGTCTCTGTGAATCAGACAGCTTCCATAGCTCTCTGCCAAATGAGGGTCTAATAAATACTAGATGTGAGTTATAATGCCTAGTCTCTGTGAACCAGACCACTTCCATAGCTCTCTGCCAAAGAGGGTCTAATAAATACAAGATGTGAGTTATAATGCCTAGTCTCTGTGAACCAGACAGCTTCCATAGCTCTCTGCCAAATGAGGGTCTAATAAATACAAGATGTGAGTTATGATGCCTAGTCTCTGTGAACCAGACAGCTTCCATAGCTCTCTGCCAAATGAGGGTCTAATAAATACTAGATGTGAGTTATGATGCCTAGTCTCTCTGAACCAGACCGCTTCCATAGCTCTCTGCCAAATGAGGGTCTAATAAATACTAGATGTGAGTTATGATGCCTAGTCTCTCTGAACCAGACCGCTTCCATAGCTCTCTGCCAAATGAGGGTCTAATAAATACTAGATGTGAGTTATGATGCCTAGTCTCTGTGAACCAGACCGCTTCCATACCTCTCTGCCAAATGAGGGTCTAATAAATACTAGATGTGAGTTATGATGCCTAGTCTCTGTGAACCAGACAGCTTCCATAGCTCTCTGCCAAATGAGGGTCTAATAAATACTAGATGTGAGTTATGATGCCTAGTCTCTGTGAACCAGACAGCTTCCATAGCTCTCTGCCAAATGAGGGTCTAATAAATACTAGATGTGAGTTATGATACCTAGTCTTTGTGAACCAGACCGCTTCCATAGCTCTCTGCCAAATGAGGGTCTAATAAATACTAGATGTGAGTTATGATGCCTAGTCTCTGTGAACCAGACTGCTTCCATAGCTCTCTGCCAAATGAGGGTCTAATAAATACTAGATGTGAGTTATGATGCCTAGTCTCTGTGAAGGGGACCGCTTCCATAGCTCTCTGCCAATTGAGGGTCTAATAAATACTAGATGTGAGTTATGATGCCTAGTCTCTGTGAATCAGACAGCTTCCATAGCTCTCTGCCAAATGAGGGTCTAATAAATACTAGATGCGAGTTATAATGCCTAGTCTCTGTGAATCAGACAGCTTCCATAGCTCTCTGCCAAATGAGGGTCTAATAAATACTAGATGTGAGTTATGATGCCTAGTCTCTGTGAACCAGACCACTTTCATAGCTCTCTGCCAAATGAGGGTCTAATAAATACAAGATGTGAGTTATAATGCCTAGTCTCTGTGAATCAGACAGCTTCCATAGCTCTCTGCCAAATGAGGGTCTAATAAATACTAGATGTGAGTTATAATGCCTAGTCTCTGTGAACCAGACCACTTCCATAGCTCTCTGCCAAAGAGGGTCTAATAAATGCAAGATGTGAGTTATAATGCCTAGTCTCTGTGAACCAGACAGCTTCCATAGCTCTCTGCCAAATGAGGGTCTAATAAATACAAGATGTGAGTTATGATGCCTAGTCTCTGTGAACCAGACAGCTTCCATAGCTCTCTGCCAAATGAGGGTCTAATAAATACTAGATGTGAGTTATGATGCCTAGTCTCTGTGAACCAGACCGCTTCCATAGCTCTCTGCCAAATGAGGGTCTAATAAATACTAGATGTGAGTTATGATGCCTAGTCTCTGTGAACCAGACCGCTTCCATAGCTCTCTGCCAAATGAGGGTCTAATAAATACTAGATGTGAGTTATGATGCCGCTTCCATAGCTCTCTGCCAAATGAGGGTCTAATAAATACTAGATGTGAGTTATAATGCCTAGTCTCTGTGAACCAGACAGCTTCCATAGCTCTCTGCCAAAGAGGGTCTAATAAATACAAGATGTGAGTTATAATGCCTAGTCTCTGTGAATCAGACAGCTTCCATAGCTCTCTGCCAAATGAGGGTCTAATAAATACTAGATGTGAGTTATAATGCCTAGTCTCTGTGAACCAGACCACTTTCATAGCTCTCTGCCAAATGAGGGTCTAATAAATACAAGATGTGAGTTATAATGCCTAGTCTATGTGAATCAGACAGCTTCCATAGCTCTCTGCCAAATGAGGGTCTAATAAATACTAGATGTGAGTTATAATGCCTAGTCTCTGTGAACCAGACCACTTCCATAGCTCTCTGCCAAAGAGGGTCTAATAAATACAAGATGTGAGTTATAATGCCTAGTCTCTGTGAACCAGACCACTTCCATAGCTCTCTGCCAAATGAGGGTCTAATAAATACTAGATGTGAGTTATGATGCCTAGTCTCTGTGAACCAGACCACTTCCATAGCTCTCTGCCAAATGAGGGTCTAATAAATACTAGATGTGAGTTATGATGCCTAGTCTCTCTGAACCAGACTGCTTCCATAGCTCTCAGCCAAATGAGGGTCTAATAAATACTAGATGTGAGTTATGATGCCTAGTCTCTGTGAACCAGACCGCTTCCATAGCTCTCTGCCAAATGAGGGTCTAATAAATACTAGATGTGAGTTATGATGCCTAGTCTCTGTGAATCAGACAGCTTCCATAGCTCTCTGCCAAATGAGGGTCTAATAAATACTAGATGCGAGTTATAATGCCTAGTCTCTGTGAATCAGACAGCTTCCATAGCTCTCTGCCAAATGAGGGTCTAATAAATACTAGATGTGAGTTATGATGCCTAGTCTCTGTGAACCAGACCGCTTCCATAGCTCTCTGCCAAATGAGGGTCTAATAAATACAAGATGTGAGTTATAATGCCTAGTCTCTGTGAATCAGACAGCTTCCATAGCTCTCTGCCAAATGAGGGTCTAATAAATACTAGATGTGAGTTATAATGCCTAGTCTCTGTGAACCAGACCACTTCCATAGCTCTCTGCCAAAGAGGGTCTAATAAATACAAGATGTGAGTTATAATGCCTAGTCTCTGTGAACCAGACAGCTTCCATAGCTCTCTGCCAAATGAGGGTCTAATAAATACAAGATGTGAGTTATGATGCCTAGTCTCTGTGAACCAGACAGCTTCCATAGCTCTCTGCCAAATGAGGGTCTAATAAATACTAGATGTGAGTTATGATGCCTAGTCTCTCTGAACCAGACCGCTTCCATAGCTCTCTGCCAAATGAGGGTCTAATAAATACTAGATGTGAGTTATGATGCCTAGTCTCTCTGAACCAGACCGCTTCCATAGCTCTCTGCCAAATGAGGGTCTAATAAATACTAGATGTGAGTTATGATGCCTAGTCTCTGTGAACCAGACCGCTTCCATACCTCTCTGCCAAATGAGGGTCTAATAAATACTAGATGTGAGTTATGATGCCTAGTCTCTGTGAACCAGACCGCTTCCATAGCTCTCTGCCAAATGAGGGTCTAATAAATACTAGATGTGAGTTATGATGCCTAGTCTCTGTGAACCAGACAGCTTCCATAGCTCTCTGCCAAATGAGGGTCTAATAAATACTAGATGTGAGTTATGATACCTAGTCTTTGTGAACCAGACCGCTTCCATAGCTCTCTGCCAAATGAGGGTCTAATAAATACTAGATGTGAGTTATGATGCCTAGTCTCTGTGAACCAGACTGCTTCCATAGCTCTCTGCCAAATGAGGGTCTAATAAATACTAGATGTGAGTTATGATGCCTAGTCTCTGTGAAGGGGACCGCTTCCATAGCTCTCTGCCAAATGAGGGTCTAATAAATACTAGATGTGAGTTATGATGCCTAGTCTCTGTGAATCAGACAGCTTCCATAGCTCTCTGCCAAATGAGGGTCTAATAAATACTAGATGCGAGTTATAATGCCTAGTCTCTGTGAATCAGACAGCTTCCATAGCTCTCTGCCAAATGAGGGTCTAATAAATACTAGATGTGAGTTATGATGCCTAGTCTCTGTGAACCAGACCACTTTCATAGCTCTCTGCCAAATGAGGGTCTAATAAATACAAGATGTGAGTTATAATGCCTAGTCTCTGTGAATCAGACAGCTTCCATAGCTCTCTGCCAAATGAGGGTCTAATAAATACTAGATGTGAGTTATAATGCCTAGTCTCTGTGAACCAGACCACTTCCATAGCTCTCTGCCAAAGAGGGTCTAATAAATGCAAGATGTGAGTTATAATGCCTAGTCTCTGTGAACCAGACAGCTTCCATAGCTCTCTGCCAAATGAGGGTCTAATAAATACAAGATGTGAGTTATGATGCCTAGTCTCTGTGAACCAGACAGCTTCCATAGCTCTCTGCCAAATGAGGGTCTAATAAATACTAGATGTGAGTTATGATGCCTAGTCTCTGTGAACCAGACCGCTTCCATAGCTCTCTGCCAAATGAGGGTCTAATAAATACTAGATGTGAGTTATGATGCCTAGTCTCTGTGAACCAGACCGCTTCCATAGCTCTCTGCCAAATGAGGGTCTAATAAATACTAGATGTGAGTTATGATGCCTAGTCTCTGTGAACCAGACAGCTTCCATAGCTCTCTGCCAAATGAGGGTCTAATAAATACTAGATGTGAGTTATGATGCCTAGTCTCTGTGAACCAGACCGCTTCCATAGCTCTCTGCCAAATGAGGGTCTAATAAATACTAGATGTGAGTTATGATGCCTAGTCTCTGTGAACCAGACTGCTTCCATAGCTCTCTGCCAAATGAGGGTCTAATAAATACTAGATGTGAGTTATAATGCCTAGTCTCTGTGAACCAGACCACTTTCATAGCTCTCTGCCAAATGAGGGTCTAATAAATACAAGATGTGAGTTATAATGCCTAGTCTCTGTGAATCAGACAGCTTCCATAGCTCTCTGCCAAATGAGGGTCTAATAAATACTAGATGTGAGTT
Organism: Sinohyriopsis cumingii; assembly: GCA_028554795.2. Classification (NCBI taxonomy): domain Eukaryota; kingdom Metazoa; phylum Mollusca; class Bivalvia; order Unionida; family Unionidae; genus Sinohyriopsis; species Sinohyriopsis cumingii. The sequence goes on from CM068834.1 coordinate 48,863,973, forward strand.
ATGATGCCTAGTCTCTGTGAACCAGACCGTTTCCATAGCTCTCTGCCAAATGAGGGTCTAATAAATACTAGATGTGAGTTATGATGCCGCTTCCATAGCTCTCTGCCAAATGAGGGTCTAATAAATACTAGATGTGAGTTATAATGCCTAGTCTCTGTGAACCAGACAGCTTCCATAGCTCTCTGCCAAAGAGGGTCTAATAAATACAAGATGTGAGTTATAATGCCTAGTCTCTGTGAATCAGACAGCTTCCATAGCTCTCTGCCAAATGAGGGTCTAATAAATACCAGATGTGAGTTATAATGCCTAGTCTCTGTGAATCAGACAGCTTCCATAGCTCTCTGCCAAAGAGGGTCTAATAAATACAAGATGTGAGTTATAATGCCTAGTCTCTGTGAACCAGACAGCTTCCATAGCTCTCTGCCAAATGAGGGTCTAATAAATACAAGATGTGAGTTATGATGCCTAGTCTCTGTGAACCAGACCGCTTCCATAGCTCTCTGCCAAATGAGGGTCTAATAAATACTAGATGTGAGTTATGATGCCTAGTCTCTGTGAACCAGACCGCTTCCATAGCTCTCTGCCAAATGAGGGTCTAATAAATACTAGATGTGAGTTATGATGCCTAGTCTCTGTGAACCAGACCGCTTCCATAGCTCTCTGCCAAATGAGGGTCTAATAAATACTAGATGTGAGTTATAATGCCTAGTCTCTGTGAACCAGACCGCTTCCATAGCTCTCTGCCAAATGAGGGTCTAATAAATACTAGATGTGAGTTATGATGCCTAGTCTCTGTGAACCAGACCGCTTCCATAGCTCTCTGCCAAATGAGGGTCTAATAAATATCCACAGTTTTCCATGTAGGGACACAAAGAAGAATTCCCAAACTTTGGAAAAGTGATTTGATTTAGCTGATGGGATGAGATGTTGCAATATACAACACTATGATGATTGACTGATGTCATATTTTGCATAAACATGAACAGATTCTTCGGTTGACACAGACACACCTCCTGTATCTGCATCAGTTTAGAATGTAATGCTTCATTATATCTTTATTAACTTGCATTAGAATTATGGCTTCACTGACTGCAGAAAATCAATTCTAAGATAGGGAGAAATATGTTTGCATTTTTGCTTCAACAAAGTGTGAACACAGCTATTTGTATCAGTAAGGGAGATCACTGAAGCAATTTGCCATACCCGTGTAAAGCTAAGATTTGATAGAACCACAGACAGATTGGTTAATGTGGTGACCTGTTGAATAATCAGCATTAAATACCAAAGAATGAATATAAAAAACTTGAGTATAAAACACATTTCATAATAATCTCTTGCTCTCTCTCTCATCTCACACCCCCCCCCCTTTTGTTAACTTAGTGTCTAGTCCCATAGGGTCAAATAGATCTAAGTGAATATTTTAACTGTGCATATGCATAACTGCCATGTATTTTTATAAGTGGTTAAAGGGTGGGAATATCAATAGCTTCCATGGTATGACCAAAGGGCTAAGTCCCTGCAAACAAGAAAAGTTCTAGGAGCAAAGGTCAGCTGCATATTGTAATTCATAATGGTGGAGATCCAAACAGTTTGCAAGCTGTGGTCCAGGAGAGTGACAACTGTATACATGACCCAAAGGTACTATTCAAAATCCCATTTGACATGTGTTGAGACTAGTACAAATCTTGATTCCTGCCCTCTCCCCCACGCTTTAAAAATTTAAAAACCACTGTGCTTTTGTATAGACAACTCCAATCATAGCCCAGTGTTTAAAGCCTATGTCCTGAGTGGTGTTAAATGGGTTGGAAAACCTTACTCATGCATAGTTCTTTCTTCAGAAGGTGGGGCTATACAAATTACATGCCTGTTCCTCTTTGAAGACGTGGAGCGAGAAGCCGTCTGCTAGGGTGTCAAACTTCATGTAGCTCTCTGTTAGCTTGGCTAAATTTTTCGTTGTGAAAATACCATCAATTGTGTGGAAACTGGAACAAATTGAAAGAAATTATTTTATTTAATAATAATAATAATAATAATAACTATTCTCCACTGAGGGCCTCAGGATGAACAAACTATTGTAAATACAAGAAGAATAAAAGAAAAAAATGTACAAAATTAAAATTGTGAAAAATGTATGTGTGTGTTTGGATTTTTAATGTAGCTTTAACAAATTTCCAGTCAAATCACTATGATGTCTGCAGTGTGGCAGTTTATAGTGATGTCTAGCAGGATAATGTGAGTGGGTGGGACATCATGCTACATGTCTGCGGCATGATGCCCCAGTGGTAGACATCACTATAAACTGCCACACTGCAGACATTGTAGCAATATGACTGAAAAATTGTTAAAGCTACGTTAAAAATCCAAATCATGTACACACATTAAACACCACAGTCACACTGTGACTTATCAATTTGACCATCCTTTTTAACGGAAATGTTTATAATACAAGTAACTAACTTTTTCATTGAGGTACGACAAGCACTTTTCAGAAAGTGATGAGTGTCAGTTGAACATAGATGAAGTAAACCAGAAATGCCAAGACCTACTTGATTAAGGTGCTGCCCTCAATATGAAGGGGAAGTAACTGACCGACATCCCCAATTGGCATAAATGAAAAATCTTGTAACTTAAAAGTGTGTGGACATGAGATGAAAAATTGATTGATAAAGTTATTTATATCAAATTGCTGTTTGTTCATGCACTGAGATACCAGCTGACGGGTTTGTCCAACATATTGTATGTCACACATTGTACATTTTATCAAATAAATAACATGTGATATTGCGAAGTTAATATCACGACAGATGTTACATATTTTACTGGCAGAAATAAGTATTGCCAATAATAAAAAAATCACGATCTCTACATTTAGTTGAAAAACTATTTGTAAATAGTTTCTTCATTAATTTTGAGGACACAAAGAAATCTCTGAGACTCAAATCTTTGTGAGCAAGTGTAGGCCCTGCTTCATTGGTATTAAGGCTAATGAAAAAAGTATTTTGTAGTCTGAAGAAGAAATAAGTGAAACTGGAAAGGAAGTCTATTTGCTTATTTTGTTTATTTAAATAATTTTCTCCCATCATGCATGGCTCTTGTGGCACTAATATTTTTATTTAAAAAGTACTTTTCTGAATGTTTTCACAATGCTGCAAATTGTTTTTTTTTTCTGTCCATAAAAATGCAAAAATATTTCATTTAGTGTCCTTAAAAATTAAGACAATTTGAATAATAAATATAATTTGTACAGGTTATTTTCTGAAAAAGCCATTCCTCTACACTCTGAAAGCAGCACAAGTGTCTGTCTTATTTTTGCATTGTAAGCGTATGAATATATTCTTTCAAAACAATGTCAAACCAAGACAAAAATTATTTTAGAAAAGCTTCTAGTGTTTGTAACAAACAGCATATTAATATGTTAATTAGGGCAATGGGGGATCTGTCTGTCCTGTATGTATGAGAAAATAGAAACATAAAAGCATTTGATATTATTAGTGTATTATCACATTTAATCGATGGATGTCATATATAATTAACAATAAGTAATTAATATCTTTTATACAATTAAATTTTAACTTTCATCAGTTCTAACTTGGAAAATGTTTTATGACAGGCAATGGTACAATAGTGTACAGTACAACAGGCCTCCAGGGTACAGTTCAAATGAAATGTGCAGTGACTGAGGAAATTTCTAATTCATCACTTTCCTGGAAATTTAAATTTTCTGTCCTGGAAATATGGCAATAGTTGCTATCACTAGTGCAATAATACATTATATGGAAATCTTGTGGAATAGCATTTGGACTAACAAATGAATCGCACTGGTTGGTAAGTGCAGGGGTTTTCATTTGCAAACATTATTATGTTTGATTCAATTAAAGCAGATTGTCTGTGTTTGACAAAGGAACCAGTGTGACATGATTCATTTATGGTTTTTATTTTTAACAGTAGTTCCTAGCATGTGGAGGCTATAACTGAGATGACTGGACTGAGATATGAAAGTAAGGTTAGCAAAACAATCAGATTTCTCTCTTGCATAGGTGAAAAAATTTCTGTAATATGCTCACCCTACCACATGACCTTGAGGAAAAGGTCACCAATTTTTCAGTAATGCTTCAGTCTTGCGCTCAACATGCTGACCTTGGCCTTCTTGTGTTTTATATAAAAGTCCAAAAGTCCAGAGTGAGAATTAAGGCTACAGAATTAATTTGTTGTTTTACACAAGTCAATGGCAAATAATGTGTAAATATTCTTATTACAATCTGACCTCATTAGAGCATGGTAGCTGGGGTCAATAATTGCATTATGTACCAACTGTGATAGCGAGAATGACAAACAAGTGTCCCTTGAAGAGACTGACATGGGACTGTCAGAAAATATATAACAGAAATTTAAGCTAAGACCATTTCTTCTTTTTAAGTGCCGAGTGTTGAAACTATCTGATATCCTTCGCAGATAAGATTTTCAAATCAGTCACTGTGGCAACCATACTGGCTGTAAGATTGGCACCATTTTCATTCAGAGCAAACTAGACACCATCAGAAGGCTTATGGTGAAAACTTGATATCAAGAAAACTCCACGCTGATAAGAATTTCCATATGGAAGGAGTAGCAATAACATGATCTTCAAGATGGCTGCATCTTGTTAATGCATGGGATCCAGATGAGCTAAAACCTTTAACCAAAATCTTAATTTAAAACTTTCTACAACTGATTTTGTCTGCAATGGGCAAGCAAGTGTGATGCAGATTTAATTATGTTAGGTAAACAATGTTAACAATGTTTTATCCTAAATATGAACAAAATCCATTTTTAGAAAATATAGCAAATGAGAGACTGTAATCAAATCCCTTTTGCAAATTTTCTGCCTTTGACTATAACATCAAAGGGGCAAGTGAGCACATCACAGAATGAATTGTCTTGACTTCATAATGATTTACGTCAAGTATGAATAGATTATATCAAGGAGTTTTGGAATTATATTTAATAAAAACATTGAATTTAAACCTTAATAAACTGTTGATGGCACCATCATAAGAAAGTTGGCTACTACATGTCACCTTCAATAAAATATACCTTAGCATATATTTTCTAAGGCATGTTTTAAGCAAACGTTAATACTCCTTTCAAAATTCTCAACAATTTTCTTTAAATTCATTTTCCAAGGTGATCTTTTTTAGGGTCCCAAAACGTTGGTTTCAGGCCAAATTATTCCTGCCAGCCCATTTAATCATGGGGTAGCACAACAAACACCTTTATGATTCATCAAGATTAGTAAATGGCAGTTTTAAAAATTTATTTTTTAAATGGAAAACACATCAAACCATTATCTTTTGTAATATGCCACTTACATTGTCCACTACAAAAGAATCTCATCTTTTATGTTGGGCAGATAAAACCTGAAGCAATATATTTATGATACAGACTGTCTATAGCAAGGGAAAGAGACCAAACTCAACATACACTGGCCAAGTCAATATAGTTATTTCCCTTTGTTTGCAAATTGAATTTATCATGCACAGATGAACAATATATGTGCTAGCTACCAGATATATTTCCACTACATCTTGCCAAACAAATCTGACATCGGTTTATTTCCTATATTTAAAATAGTCTTAAGTAATGTTAGAAACAAATGTAAGGTCAACTCAGCTGCATATACATGGGGGAAGCATGTATCTTTGGTTTTACTGACCTCATTAGAGTCTGAAGATTCGCAGTGGTTTGCCAGTACTGTGCGCCTGCCTTGAAAATGAAAGCCATTGATGCCTCATCATGTGGCACAAAGACTGTGTAGTTGCCACTATTCAGAAAACGGATGCTGGCAGGAATTTTCTGAAAAGCAGATGTACTTTATCATTTTCTTGAAAAAGAATAAGGGATTTTACATTTGAACTCTTTCTCAAAGATGCTGAAAAACTTTGAGCAAAAACACAAAACATGAGAATTTGTATTCTGTTTTGAAGAAAAAAATCATGAAACTTTTCAAAACATGCATGCAGGGGCTAAAACATATTTTTTAACCTCTCTCATCACGTGCATATCAGGGAGTCTCCTGCAATTTCAGTCTCCATCCTGCACTTCTGTGCGAGAGACAATATCTTCTGCATTTGGTGTACAAATGAAAGCAAACTTTTAGAACTAAACAGTGATGAAAAAAACCAAAAGAATAAATTCATGGTAAAAATGAATACAAATTTAGAGCCTGATAAAATAACACATCATTACCACTGAAGTGATATTGCTTGCTGGCACATATAATGCACATTCCTAAAGAAAAGGCCTAAATCTTAAATCAAATATCTTATGTTAAGTGTTTCGGCTCAAATAAACATCAACGCAAGAAAGAGTGAAAACAACAAGCTTTGACAAATTTAACAAATTTTTTATTTCTCTAGAAAATACTGTAAAAATTAAAAAATAAGAACTATGATTTTAAGAATCAAATCCAAAAATAATCCAAGAATAATCCACGAATAAAATTTTAGAAGTCCAAATAATGAAATGTTCTAATGAATTCAAGTTCAAGTCCTGACGAAGAATCCAAGATGGACCGCAGTGATGTATGTTGTATCCTGTATAGTGTGGTTGTCTACAGTTCCTTGTAAAACACAATAAATAATCCTTCAGTTTTGGAAACCCAAATAAAATTTTTAAGAACTGTCATTGTTCAAGAATTCTGTATGAGCATACATATATTTCCAGGTAAAAAGCATTAATCCTTTCGAATCCGAATAATCTGAAGAAAAATTAACATATAACTTGAAAACTGGCTTCAACAGAAGGAAACGACTTGACATCAAGCGTTTTTAAGCCCAGGCTGAAACTATTTCTCGAAAACAATGATTATACAGTAATTTTGAGATACAGAATGTGTACCAGTATGAGGGTCATGTGATCATGTTTACATCACATACTCTCAGCATGATCCTGACAAAAACCAATCATTTTACTCTAAGAATAAAAGTTGTTTACTTCACTAAAAGTATTTACAGGCCTAGGATCACATATCCAATACAGCCTCAATCTGACCCTTATTATTTCCACAATTTTTTATATATATAGAAAACTTGTTGACGTGACTGATACTAAATTTTAATTAAGGTCGGGAACCAGGTCAGCCTTATGTGTTTACAGAATAATTAACAGTCAAGGTCAAACTATTTTCTGGAAAAAAGTATGAGTTCCTAGTAAACAGAACTACATTGTTTTAACATATAATGAAATTTTAAAAAATAGCAAGATTTTAAAACTTACAAACAATCAGATATAAATTAAATCAAATATTCAAAACAAATAACAAACATGATTTAACAAGCATATGATTAAAATTTGGAGAATAACATTGCAATCAATAGATGTACACGTCTGTATGTACCAATATATGTACTGGGGTTTAGCAGCATAACAGGAAAATAATTACTTTATTGTGCTGGTTAAAGGCAATGTTTCCAAAATGCAAATACAAAAAACTGCACAAAATCTTTAGGACAATAAAATGTTAAAATAAACACAACAAAAAGAAATACAAGATTAAAGATAACAATATATGTATAAAGAATTTAAAAAATGTCATTAAGATTCAAGCCTTCTAAATGAAGGCAAACCTGAAGCACTATAAAATGAAAGATAAGACAGAGCTCCAGACAGTTTTTCAGACAAATGTTTTAGAACTTATCAGTCTGGAACTTGATGAGTAACCAATCAATGTCCAGGAGTAGTATACACATTTTTAGACTATGATTCCTGGGCTACACTTATTTGCTATTGTTGACGTACCATTCCTGGGCTACACTTCTTTGCTATTGTTGACATACCATTCCTGGGCTACACTTCTTTGCTATTGCTGACATACCATTCCTGGGCTATACTTCTTTGCTATTGTTGACATACCATTCCTGGAATATACTTCTTTGCTACTGTCGACATACCATTCCTGGGCTATACTTCCTTGCTATTGTCGACATACCATTCCTGGGCTATACTTGTTTGCTATTGTCGACATACCATTCCTGGGCTATACTTCCTTGCTATTGTTGACATACCATTCCTGGGCTATACTTCTTTGCTATTGTCGACATACCATTCCTGGGCTATACTTCCTTGCTATTGTTGACATACCATTCCTGGGCTATACTTCTTTGCTGTTGTCAACATACCATTAGGAAGTTTACTGATATACCATTATTACTTTTGTTATTTTTCATTTTGTGAAAGGCTTCAAAAAAGTATCTGTTACATAAAATGTGTACTTTGGCATAGTTTTCTGACTGTGTTTCTTGTTTACTTCATGCAGCTCTGCTTGGATGAACTATATTAATCAATGTAAGAATACTATAGCAGCTGAAATCTTTGCATGCTCTTCATTATTATATTTTACCAAGAAAAACATGCATCAACTTGTTTTGCAAGATACATTGCTTTTAATATGCCATTGTGTTCAGCTATGTGGTTAAATAAGCATGAATCACTAATCAGGTTTTGCCAGTGACACATCATGTAAATCTGAGTGTTTCATCCAGTCTCTATCAAAATGCACACATTCATCCAAGAATTAAGAACACAAAAAAAGTACTGGTATAAAATAAAATGTTATTTTTAAGGTTTTGATCTGAAGACTAAACCATAATTTAATACAATAATTAAAAATCACAAAATACTGTCTAGAGGCAATAAAAAAAGGCAATTCCAGAGCACCTGCTGTATGACATACCTGCCATAACACGTTACGCTAAAAACATATTTTACTCCCTAAACCATTGACATGGTTATATTTCTAAAATGATTATCTGAGCAAAGAAAAATAGTTTTTAAGCCTGTATAAATGATAAACAGTCAACTCGTGTAAAACTACTATAAGGTAGTTTATAAATCAAACTGTCAAAGAGGCAATTAAAAGGAAAGGAGGTCAGGTATAAGCAATCACCAGTTCAGGTTTTACTTAACTGGCTGTCATTAGCTAGGGTGTTATGTTAAATCATTTGAAGACTGCTGTGGGGGAGTCCAATATGCTAATTTGCATAGGTAAAGTTCACAAAGTGGAACAACCCAATTCATCTTAAGTTATAGGTAAATCCAAGTGTCGCCAGATACATGTTGAAGAACAACAGTTATGACACATCACTGGCCTGTATAAAAGAGTATTGGTAAGTGTGCAAATAGCAGCAGCGTTTCTTTGAAGAAAAGATTTCATTCTATATATGAAACATAATAATTTTAGTAACTGGAATATTGTTCAAGTGTGATTCATTTTTTAAGTGATTCAGAAAACTAAAAAGCCATTAGCAGAGCTCAGTAAATATAAATCCCAGAACTCCTGGCTGACAGAGCAGCAAGAGGGAGCATTTAATTATTTGCACATACTGCAAACAAAATATCATTCTGGAGTACACAACGTCCATCAAAGTAGCGGCACCACCTGTAAGTAACATATTCAACATGCTGAATTGAACATTAAGATTAGTTCTCATTACTGATATATGTTACCATAATCTTGTTAAAATGCCAACTATTAATTGACTAGTGGATTATAGGATGATTTTAGCCATGCAATAGATTCATTGCCCTGAACAAGGCTCTCCAGGACCTGCCTGAGTACGACGCTACAGCCAAGTGGAATGCCATGAAGGGTGCCATCTACAGTACAGCTATGTCAACGTTTGGCAAGAAGGAACGACCCAGCCAGGACTGGTTCAATGCAGAAACGGAAAGCCTTCATAGCTTACAAAAAATGTCCTAATGAACGGACGCTTGCTGCTCTCAGAAGTGCCCGAAGTAACACCCAAGAATTGCTAGACAGTGTGCAAACGAGTACTGGCAACAACTGTGTGAAGGGATCCAGCGCAGTGCCGAGTCCGGACACATCCAAGGTATGTACAGTGGCATCAAGAAGGCTCTAGGCCCTACAGTGAAAGGGGTCGCTCCCCTGAAATCCCTGACGGGAGAGAAGATCACAGACCATGGGCAACAGATGGCCAGATGGGTGGAGCACTACTCAGAACTGTACTCCCGAGAAACGTCAGTCACTGATGCAGCCCTCAGCAGCATAAAGAATCTGCCCACCATGGAAGAGCTCGACAAAGTGCCAACCTTAGAGGAGCTCAGCAAAGCAATCAACTGCCTTCCAAACGACAAAGCACCAGGTAGTGACAGCATCCTGCCCGAAGCTATCAAATGTGGAAAACCAGCATTGATTAAACCACTGCACGAGCTACTTTGCTGCTGCTGGGAGGAAGGAGTAGTCCCCCAAGACATGCGTGATGCCACAATTGTGACCCTTTACAAAAACAAGGGCGACCGCAGTGACTGTAATAATTACAGAGGGATCTCGCTCTTGAGTATTGTTGGTAAAGTGTACGCCCGCATCATACTCAACAGGCTGCAGTTGCTGGCAGACCCTGTGTACCCGGAATCACAGTGCGGCTTCAGAGCAGGCAGGTCAACGACAGACATGATCTTCTCCCTATGACAACTCCAAGACAAGAGCAGAGAGCAAGGTCAACCACTCTACATGATGTTCATCGACCTCACCAAGGCCTTTGACTTGGTCAGCAGGAAGGGCCTTTTTGAACTTCTGAGTAAGATCGGTTGCCCCCCAAAACTCCTCAGCATGATAATCTCTTTCCATGCAGATATGAAGGGAACAGTCCTGTATGATGGATCCTCCTCAACCTCCTTCCCAATTAACAGTGGTGTGAAGCAGGGCTGCGTGCTGGCACCAACACTTTTTGGGATCTTCTTCTTCCTGCTCCTGTCCTACGCCTTCGACACGTCCACGGATGGCATATATCTACACACCAGGTCCGATGGGAGGCTGTTCAACCTGGCACGACTGCGCTCAAAGACAAAAGTGAGAGCTGTGCTCATCAGGGAGATGCTTTTTGCAGATGACACAGCTCTTGAGGCCCACACCGAGGAAGCCCTTCAGAGACTGGGAGACCGTTTTGCTGTTGCCTGCACGCAGTTTGGTCTCACCATCAGCTTGGAAAAAACAAATGTCAGCGTGCAAGATACCACCATTGCCCCTTCAATCAAAATCAATGGTGTCACCCTGGAAGCAGTCAACAACTTTACCTACCTAGGGTCAACCATCAGCAACACTCTCTCGATTGATATGGAGCTGGACAGAAGGCTTGGAAAGGCAAATACCATCATGGCTCGATTAACGAAGAGGGTGTGGGAAAACAACGCGCTGACAGAGCACACCAAGGTCCGAGTCTACCAGGCCTGCGTTCTCAGCTCCCTTCTATATGGAAGTGAGACCTGGAGTACCTACATGAGGCAAGAACACCGGCTCAACTCCTTCCATATACGGTGCCTAAAACGCATCCTGAAAATCAGCTGGCAAGACCGTGTTCCACACAGCGAGATCCTGCAGCGTGCAAGTACCCCCAGCATGTACTCCCTGCTAATTAAACGCCGCCTTCGATGGCTGGGTCACGTCCGACGCATGGAGGATGGAAGGCTGCCAAAGGACATCTTATATGGACAGCTGGCCACTGGCATGAGAAGAGTCGGACGCCCCTCACTCCGTTTCAAAGATGTGTGCAAGAGGGACATGAAGGCATGCAACATTTCACCCGATGGCTGGGAAGAGCTGGCCGAGGACCGAGGCACCTGGAGACTGATGGTAAACAATGGCATATCAGTCACTGATGCGAGGAGAGGCCAGTTGGCGGCAGAGAAACGTAAGAGAAAGAAGAACGCAGCAGCAACCACAGTAGCGCAGACTTCCCAGTATGTCTGCACCAACTGCAGTAGGGACTGTCACTCACGTATAGGCCTGCACAGCCACAGCAGACGATGCCAACAGAGACAGACAACACCCCAAGGGCGCTATTCGCATGGTCTTTCGAGACCGAGTCGCCAATGAGATTCATTGAAAGACAACAATATGAACATGCCCATGTTTGCACAGTTGATTTGTGTTGATAGAGTGTTAACACCAATACTTGAAATGAAAGAGCAAATTCGAATGAATCACATAGAATGAATTACGTCAAAAACATGCAACATAGTCATCATCTTTGAGATGCTTTTAAAATGTTAGATGAAAAATTTTGCAGAAGCATTTTTATTATCTGGTGTACCAGATAATTTCTGATTCCTTGAAAATGTGCATCACCAGCAATGATGATTAGCAAAAAATCCAATAAATTTGTGTGTCCAAAAAATGATACAAGTAGTTTTGATCAGAACCTGTATATTTGAAAAAAAATGCATAAAATAAACATAAGCTATCAGGAACTATTAATAAGAGGTTAAAAAATGATGATGTAAGTTATTTTACTTAAACTTGACAAATACCATTTGGAGAGCATTTCTTGCAATCACATCAACAACTTCACAGTAAAAGTACTTGCTAGTAAATGAATTGGACAAAATATATATATATATATATATATATATATATATATATATATATATATATATATATATATATATATATATAATATATAATATATATATATATATATACACACACACACGCACACACACACACACACAGTGGAACCCCACTATAACGTGATAATTGGGGTCCACAAAATTGGATCACGTTAATATCAGAGTCGCGATAATGCAGGGTTTTAAAGTATTTTACTTTTTTCAGAGAATAACTCACTGTATTCATGCCTAATGTATGTGATGAATAGGGTATCGTGCCATCATGGCATTCAGTTCATCTATAATGCATAAAATTCCATTGAAAAATGGCACACAGACTAACAATATTCAATACTTTTTCCCTGATTATTGTGTCTGAATTCAACGTTTAATATATAGCATGAACAGAGTATCAACACCATTTACTTGCTTATCTGATATTGTACTGTCGGGGCTTGAAATTAATCCATAAAATATCAAATTCCATTGTAAAAATTGCATACATATGTAAACTATTCAATACATTTTTCACACATTATGTGTCTGAATTCAATGGGAAAAATTAACAGCAAAATTAGGTTAAGAATTAGGTTAAGAAAGACGAAGCACATGTACGGTTCATTACGTTCCAGGGTCTATGAACGGTGTCAGTACAAATTTCATACTGCTAAAGTTTTCTCATATGCGTTTCCATGTACATTTATCCATTGCAAATTTCTAATAATTAATGCTTTTATGCCTATTCGTTTGAATGACTACAACAAGAATAATTACCAATCAACACATGCTTTCATCATGCATATAACTTTTACTTCAGATTTTGTGAATATAGAAAGAAACGTGTGAAAACTACTACACTAATCATTGCGCAAAGTGCAGAGAACAACTTGTGATTGTGAACTAGCTTTCCCAAAATGGTACAATATTTTTTTTTAAAATAGGAAATTAACGACGAGTTCATAAACAAACACCATGACCATGTAAAATCCGAGAACTAAGTGCAGTAGGCCTGCAATGGTCACGAGTCACTTTTATAAAAATATAAAAAAATAAAGCTGAAAGCATGTACAATTTCATACCCTTTAAATTTCCAGCTAATAAGGTGGACATTATTTACTAGTTAACTGATTGCATCTAATAACACCGCCAAGCCCAGCAAACATGTTGGGGGCTTTCATATTTTTTTGTTTATTAAATTGTGAGAATCTTTTATCAACCACTGCATTGGCTGCTGCTTGTTTGTGTACGTGGTTAAAGAAGAAACACATGTCAGCTATTGTTTGAGGAACAGAATTAATTGAAGACAATCACAAAGACGACTTACTGACTTTACTCATGATCAGTAACAAGCAACATTTCTGATAATGTTTATTTTGGCATAACACTTCAAGAACCTGGTGAAATTGTTAAATTTCAGAAGCCAAGCCACGATCGTATAATATTTGAATTCATACTCGAACTCTTCCCAAAATGACAATAAACGTTTTACACACTATTTCTTGTACCTTAAAAAAAGTATTTTCCTGGGTACGAGAAAAATACATGTACATTATTTAAAATTTCAGGAACCATACTCTAATTCATACATGATCTTTTCCCCAAAATGATAATAATTTGTTTGTTGCGCAAAGTGCAGAGAACGAATTGCATTTGTGAACTTGTGTTTCCATAACTGTAAAATATTTTTTATAAAAAAATAGGAAATTAATAACAAGTTCATAAGTAAACCCCATACACATATAAAACCCAATAACTAAGTGCAGTAGGCCTGCAATGGCCACGAGTCACTTTTATAAAAAAAAATTTAAAGCTGAATGCATGTACAATTTCATTCCCTTTCAACTTCCAGTAATAAAGCAGACATTTTTCACTTGTCAATTGATTGCATCTAATAAGACCACCAAGCCCAGCAAACATGTTGGTGGCTTTCATTTTTTGATGTTTATTAAAACTGTGAGAATCTTTTATCAACCACCACATTGTCTGATGCTTGGTTGTGTATGCAGTTAAAGAAGAAATACATGTCGGCTATTGTTTGAGCAATGATTGTATACAGAATTAATTGAAGACTTGAAGACAATCACAAAGACGACTTACTGACTTCACTCATGGACCAATAATAAATAGCATTTCCAAAAATGTTTATTTTGGCATAGCACTTCAAGAACCTGGTGATATTGTTAAATTTCAGAAGCTACGCCACGATCGTATTAATTCATACGTGAACTCTTCTCCAGAATGATAACAAGCATTTTAAACACTATTTCTCATATGTAAAAAAATAAAAAAATTCCCGGTACGAGAAAAATACACATGTATTTAAAATTTCAGGAACCATACCACGATCATATTAAATTCAAATTCATATGCGATCTCTTCCCCATACATTTTTTATACACTGTTTCATGTCTTTGGAAAAAAATGTTTTCTTATGTGCGAATGAATATAAGAAATTTCGGGAGCCACGCCACGACTGCATTATATCCGAATTCGCATTATAGCATGGCGTGTTATAGTGGGGTTGCATTTTATATATATATATATATATATATATATATATATATATATATATATATATATATATATATATATATATATATATATATACTTTTCAAAATAAATTTTGTAATATTAAGTCAACTTATCATAAAAATACCCAATTATATTCATGCTCAGTTTGTACATTTATTATATGGTAGAATACTGATTCTGTGATTTTGTCAAACATTGTCTTGATGTAATTATTATAATTATTAAAATATTTAAGCCTAAATTTAATAGTTTCTCTTTGTCATTTCTCATGTAAAACAAATCATGTAGACATAAAATAAAGGCTAAAATTACATAAAAGTAATTGTCCAACATTTGCATTGTATTAAGCCTATGTGGCCATTAAATAAAATGACAGCCTCGTATCAAAGCCAACTCCAGTTCAAATCCAACCAGGTGTGACTTTTTTCTTAATGTTATATATTACTTTGAATCCATAAGTAGAATTATGAAATTGTTTATATTTTCTGTGTGAATAATCACAAAACAAGTACATCAAACAGGATTCAGTATTGCTACACCACTTATGCAGACTACAAGCACGAAACATCTTGCTACCCAAACAGTTTTAAACAGTTTTAGCATAAAATAAGAAGAAAATTTGCTTGCTATGAGTAATTAATGGATATATTTCATCTTGTATGTGAAAAACTTAAGTACTTTCTAAACATGAGATGAAATATATGTTTTTTGCTCCACTGATGACAATACCCTCTAGGTAGCAAAGGAAGGGACCTAACTCTTCTGAAAATAGTGCAAGCAATGTGATTGGTTAAGATGCACATCTTCTGAA
This sequence comes from Sinohyriopsis cumingii, assembly GCA_028554795.2. NCBI lineage: Eukaryota > Metazoa > Mollusca > Bivalvia > Unionida > Unionidae > Sinohyriopsis > Sinohyriopsis cumingii. Next base: position 48,879,697 of record CM068834.1, read on the forward strand.
AATAGTGCAAATAATGTGATTGGTTAAGATGCACAGGTTCTGAAAATAGTGCAAGCAATGTGAATGGTCAGGATGCACAGGTTCTGAAAATAGTGCAAGTAATGTGATTGGTTAAGATGCACAGGTTCTGAAAATAGTGCAAGCAATGTGATTGGTCAAGATGCACAGGTTCTGAAAATAGTGCAAGCAATGTGAATGGTCAGGATGCACAGGTTCTGAAAATAGTGCAAGTAATGTGATTGGTCAAGATGCACAGGTTCTGAAAATAGTGCAAGCAATGTGAATGGTCAGGATGCACAAGTTCTGAAAATAGTGCAAGTAATGTGATTGGTTAAGATGCACAGGTTCTGAAAATAGTGCAAGCAATGTGAATGGTCAGGATGCACAGGTTCTGAAAATAGTGCAAGTAATGTGATTGGTTAAGATGCAGATCTTCTGAAAATAGTGCAAGTAAAGTGATTGGTTAAGATGCAGATCTTCTGAAAATAGTGCAAGTAATGTGACTGGTTAAGATGCAGATCTTCTGAAAATAGTGCAAGTAATGTGATTGGTCAAGATGCAGATCTTCTGAAAATAGTGCAAGTAATGTGACTGGTTAAGATGCAGATCTTCTGAAAATAGTGCAAGCAATGTGATTGGTCAGGATGCACATCTTCTCATGAGAAATGTTTCAAAGCAAATGCAGTTATATTAACAAAAATGCCATGCCTTGCATGAAGCTATATTCCTAAATAGCAACAACTCTAACAAAAATCTAGGGATCACAAAAATTCATTAAAAATGTCATCTCTGGATGATGATCATAATTTTATGTAAATTTAACAGTAATATATTTTTAAAAAACAGAAGTTGCGTTCAAAAGATTATGACTCACAATGTACTCATCTGCAAGACAAAATAATACTGGTAATATTTTCTAAAGAAATTACAGCAAAGTGATTTGACAACATATGCAACTTAAGGTGAATATTTAAATTTCATGGCAATTCATCAAAACCTGCAGGGCTAGCGGTACTAGCAAATCTCTGGCATACACTGCATTAATCTATAAAAAAGCATCAATTCTACTGTGAGTCCCTTGATTATAGGACAGACATTTTACTGTCCAAAAAGAATTTCCAGGAATTTTAAAATAATACCATTTCTACTTGTTAACTGATGAGTGTTTAAACCATCTGTGTATATTCTTGAACAATAAGATTTTCAAATTAGCTGTTGTACAACTGGCAGTCATACTGGATGTAAAATTTGCACAATTTTAATTTTGGTGCAAGCTAGACAACATCAGGGGACTTCTTGCAGTCTCACTGCAGACATCAAGATCTCTTAAGATTGAACTTTAATCTCTGAACAAAATGAGATACTTATGAGGAAATACCTTTATGGGTATCTCCCACATACAATTTTATTTTTAGAATAACAACTAGGAAGATTTAAATAAGTCAGCTACAGGCTGTGATGTTGATGTAGGCAACACTTATTTTTGATAATTTATCAAATTGGGATGACATGAACAACAAACAGGTAGATTTTGAGGCTGAGAAATGTCAACTGCAGTGACCAGTGTGGATGGTTACACTGCTTCACTGACATGACAGTAAATGAGTTCTCTCAAGATTTTAAAATATATTAAATTTCATTTAAAAAAATTATACAGCTATAAATAACAGATTTTACTCTTCAAACTTTCTATAGATAACAGACATGTACAAAAAAAGTTACAAAACAATGGTTTAATTTCTTGTTGATCTTAACATGTACACAGCTAGCTATAAATTTTAAATACAGGCCCATGTATATCTAGACATATAGGTAACAGGTGTTTCATTATAGCCCAATGAACTGTATTGCTTTTGGCTCTTTTATTTTGACAGCTTATACAGCTTATATAGAAACAGTTTCCATGGAGAAACAGGTTAAGTCAATTATTCTCACTTTACACAATTTGCAACTATGCAAAGATAACCTGGTAAACAAATATAAAGACAAAAAAGTTGTAAAGGCATGGGGAAATATTGGCAACACTTTTAAACAAGAGTACTATCAATGGAACATTATATGGTTGCCCAGTGATTTCCCAGTCCTGATGAATGGGTCTCAGTCACCTTGACCTTTGGGAAGGAATAGGGAAATAACTGGATCTTTGGTCAAGGTATGCAGTCTTGATCTTAACTTATTGTGTGAAAAGTATTATTTCCTAGACATACCATCATAATGAACTCTGACATTTAAATTATATAAGTTTCTCTATTACCATAAGTGCAAGCCATCTAAAAAGAAACCACTGTTCTTCTTTCAGTCACAGCGACCTTGACCTTTTGACACTGAAAGACTTCTTCCTTAACCCAAATGGGAGCCATCCACAAATTATGGCACCTGAAGATGGTGGAGAACTCGGATTTGGGGGCAAATGTGCAATTGGTAACACATGGACAGGCAACATCATAATGCCGGTGCAAACAAATATTTAACTAAAAACAAAATTAAATTTTTTATGCAAAATGTTTTAAGAACAGTGAGACATTTTCACTTTATGTGATTTCTTTTACACTTACCATGAGCAATGTTGTGAACAATTCAAGGAGTATCTTTCAAATCTGGAGTTCATCTGCCTCAAACCAAAATGCCAGGGCAACTGGCCAAGAAAGCTGTGCATTCCAACATCCAAAGGAGTTTTTTTCTATTCTTAATAATGGCATCCATATTGGATGGCAGATATAATTTTATCTAGAGATGCATTTATAACAAGATATCTTAGTTACAAAACCTTTTTTATCAGGAAACATCTGAAACTGTGAAAACACTCAATATGGTTTCCAAAGGACAATATTTTTTCTATTATGAGACAGAACAGAAAATTCTAAGAAAATACCTTCAAAAGACTGGCAACAAGAGTTAGATTGGGATGATCCATGATCTGTGTGACAATTGTACCATAACACTTGTAGCCATCACCTGCGTAGCCATCCAAACTGGGACAGGTACAATTAAGTGCTCCAGGACCATCAGGGGTACAGACTGCCTATAGAATTTCAATAAAATAGTATAGATACTATTCATCGTAAACCTGTCAAGTCTTTTTTTATCCAAAACATTCTAGTATCGCTGCTATTTATATTATATACTCATTTCTTTCTCCAATAACTTTACATTGTCATAAATGTGCAGTATACCATTTTACAAGTCAGTCAAAATACTAAATTTGAGAAAAAAATGGAACTGAAAGTTTTCCTGGAAAACTAAGAGCCACTGAGCCAATAAGCCAAGATGATTAAGTCTTATTTCTGCTGTCACACTGTAGCTGTTTTGCAAATTTCCTGGTTTAAGTTTTTTCATACATTGTTCAGATTTATAGTAGCAATAGAAGTCACACAAGTCATGTACATAGCAAGGATCCCTCCAATAGTGTGTATGCAAGTGACAAATTCATAATTTCAATTAAAAGAATTAATGCTTTTCACATATTATGATTCCAAACAATCAATGATGGAACAGAGGTGCAGTTGATTCAATGTCAGTCCACTACTGAAATCACATGTACATCATATGGAATAGACTTGGCTAATAAATCCAGTCCATCACAAGCAGAAAAGCAAAATTGAGGTGGCTCAACTGAAAAACAAAATTGATCCATTCCAGACCAACGGGTAAATTTGTTTTAATGCACATTCATTCAAAATATGACTCTAAATTTAAATTCTAAGTAGATCAAAATGTGAATTTAATTTTAAACTAATATCAAGTGCATGACTAAGTTCAAAGGTCACTGGGTGGTGCTATGTGTGTATTAATATTATTACTGTGTACAGATGAATCTACGTTTGTGTACTTATTCTGGAATACAGCATAAATTTAAATTACTTTGTTTCTTGTAGTGTATTCTTTTATTATTAAGCCTTAGGTAGGAAAATGAAATGAGTATATAATAAAAAGGTTACTGCCTTTCTATTGGAAAATATGAACTTGTTTTTTTTATATACTAATACTGCACTCCCATGGTCATAAAGTTTTACACAGAATAACGTACATTTCTGATACAAATACAGTGACATATAATTCCTTGATGCAACTTTATATTCTGGATTCATCATTCATTGATCTGTATGGACTGGCTGAGGAAAAGTGTCTGAATTATGAGGTGTATTATAAACATATTTTTAAACCATGTGGCTATATGGTATCAACCAAATGTTAAGTATTAACAACGTAAAAATGAAGAACTACACAACAACTTTAGGACAATAAAACTGTCCAAATAAATGTAACATGAAATGCAACAAGAAAAAAAATAATCTAAAATGTAATGATAAAAATGATGTGAAAAATATATCATCGTAATCTGTTATATAAAATGTATTCCCTCAAAAAGTGCACGAAGTTACACTGCATGAAAACTGAGTTGTAGCAACAAGAAATTTTCAAAAAGCCTGCCGCGGTGGTCCTTTGGATGTTTTATCAGCAGCATTTTGTTTCAGGACCAACCACACTTCATAAGGTGTCTTTTAGTGAAGACCCCATGTTGATACGACCATTCGTTTGGAGGCACCCTTTCACCAAGTTACATGAAAAAAGGAATACCAGTATATACTGAGTGCAGAGAATCTATTTACTCATTAGTTAAACACAGAAACTTTATCAAAGACATGTTACATGATTCTGGGAATAACAGCATTTCTAAAATGTGAAAAACACCTTAATTAAATGCAAAAACAAAAGAAAATAATTAATGTACATGTATAAAGTTAGCCTCTTTAACCCCCTTACAGAGGGGTAGGTGCCATGAAACCCACTCTAAACTGTTGCCTAGGAACTATATAGAATGTATGGGTGAAAGTGAGGGTGTACATATGTATATACTTTAATATGTGCAGACACCAGATATAGTCGTTACTCATTGTTACCTTGGGATGGCAGCCACCATTATTTGTAGTGCACATGTTTGTTAGTACACAGAATGTACCATTCCCATGGTAACCATCTTTACATTTACAAACATGCTGAAAAAAGAAAGCAGAATTAAAAAGTATTCCCTGCAAAACAAACATAAAAACTGAACTTTCAAAAACAGAATGAAAGCAATGGATAAGGTCTGAATTAGTATTCAAGCTCACAGAAATCAAGGACTTTACTGAAACATATTTCCCATTATTTTTAGAGAAATACCTGGACCGTGCTGAATAACAACACTGTGTCCTTTATCAAATTATTAATTTTGTTCTCAACCTATAACATCATGGATGATTAAGTAAATCTTCAGATTACTACATAAGATTTTTGAAAACATAATCTAACAGCAAGGAATTATGATGATAAAGTGAAAGTCATCAACAATTATCATCTCAATAAATAAATATTTTGTGGACAATTTTGCAAGCATATTATGATTATAATGCTGTATGACCATATTATGATTATAATGCTGTATGACCATATTATGATTATAATGCTGTATGACTATATTATGATTATAATGCTGTATGACTATATTATGATTATAATGCTGTATGACTATATTATGATTATAATGCTGTATGACCATATTATGATTATAATGCTGTATGACCATATTATGATTATATTATGATTATAATGCTGTATGACCATATTATGATTATAATGCTGTATGACCATATTATGATTATAATGCTGTATGACTATATTATGATTATAATGCTGTAAGACCATATTATGATTATAATGCTGTATGACTTATAATGTTGTATGACCATAATATGGTTATAATGCTGTATGACTATATTATGATTATAATGCTGTATGACTATATTATGATTATAATGCTGTATGACTATATTATGATCATAATGCTGTATGACCATATTATGATTATAATGCTGTATGACCATATTATGATTATAATGCTGTATGACTATATTATGATTATATTATGATTAGAATGCTGTATGACTATATTATGATTATAATGCTGTATGACTATATTATGATTATATTATGATTATAATGCTGTATGACTATATTATGATTATATTATGATTATAATGCTGTATGACTATATTATGATTATAATGCTGTATGACTATATTATGATTATAATGCTGTATGACTTATAATGTTGCATGACCATAATATGATTATAATGCTGTATGACTATATTATGATTATAATGCTGTATGACTATATTATGATTATATTATGATCATAATGCCGTATGACTACATTATGATTATAATGCTGTATGACTATATTATGATTATATTATGACTATAATGCTGTATGACTTTATTACGATTATATTATGATTATAATGCTGTATGACTATATTATGATTATAATGCTGTATGACCATATTATGATTATAATGCTTTATGACTATATTATGATCATAATGCTGTATGACCATATTATGATTATAATGCTGTATGACTATATTATGATTATAATGCTGTATGACCATATTATGATTATAATGCTGTATGACTATATTATGATTATAATGCTGTATGACTATATTATGATCATATTATGATTATAATGCTGTATGACTATATTATGATTATAATGCTGTATGACTATATTATGATTATATTATTATTATAATGCTGTATGACCATATTATGATTATAATGCTGTATGACTATATTATGATTATAATGCTGTATGACCATAGTATGATTATAATGCTGTATGACCATGTTATGATTATAATGCTGTATGACTATATTATGATTATAATGCTGTATGACTAAATTATGATTATATTATGATTATAATGCTGTATGACTATATTATGATTATAATGCTCTATGACTATATTATTATTATAATGCTGTATGACTATATTATGATTATAATGCTGTATGACTATATTATGATTATAATGCTGTATGACTATATCAAGATTATAATGTTGTATGACCATATTATGATTATAATGCTGTATGACTATATTATGATTATAATTCTGTATGACCATATTATGATTATAATGTTGTATGACCATATTATGATTATAATGTTGTATGACCATATTATGATTATAATGTTGTATGACCATATTATGATTATAATGCTGTATGACTATATTATGATTATAATGTTGCATGACCATATTATGATTATAATGCTGTATGACCATATTATGATTATAATGCTGTATGACTATATTATGATTATAATGCTGTAAGACCATATTATGATTATAATGCTGTATGACTTATAATGTTGTATGACCATAATATGGTTATAATGCTGTATGACTATATTATGATTATAATGCTGTATGACTATATTATGATTATAATGCTGTATGACTATATTATGATCATAATGCTGTATGACCATATTATGATTATAATGCTGTATGACCATATTATGATTATAATGCTGTATGACTATATTATGATTATATTATGATTATAATGCTGTATGACTATATTATGATTATAATGCTGTATGACTATATTATGATTATATTATGATTATAATGCTGTATGACTATATTATGATTATATTATGATTATAATGCTGTATGACTATATTATGATTATAATGCTGTATGACTATATTATGATTATAATGCTGTATGACTTATAATGTTGCATGACCATAATATGATTATAATGCTGTATGACTATATTATGATTATAATGCTGTATGACTATATTATGATTATATTATGATCATAATGCCGTATGACTACATTATGATTATAATGCTGTATGACTATATTATGATTATATTATGACTATAATGCTGTATGACTTTATTACGATTATATTATGATTATAATGCTGTATGACTATATTATGATTATAATGCTGTATGACCATATTATGATTATAATGCTTTATGACTATATTATGATCATAATGCTGTATGACCATATTATGATTATAATGCTGTATGACTATATTATGATTATAATGCTGTATGACCATATTATGATTATAATGCTGTATGACTATATTATGATTATAATGCTGTATGACTATATTATGATCATATTATGATTATAATGCTGTATGACTATATTATGATTATAATGCTGTATGACTATATTATGATTATATTATTATTATAATGCTGTATGACCATATTATGATTATAATGCTGTATGACTATATTATGATTATAATGCTGTATGACCATAGTATGATTATAATGCTGTATGACCATGTTATGATTATAATGCTGTATGACTATATTATGATTATAATGCTGTATGACTAAATTATGATTATATTATGATTATAATGCTGTATGACTATATTATGATTATAATGCTCTATGACTATATTATTATTATAATGCTGTATGACTATATTATGATTATAATGCTGTATGACTATATTATGATTATAATGCTGTATGACTATATCAAGATTATAATGTTGTATGACCATATTATGATTATAATGCTGTATGACTATATTATGATTATAATTCTGTATGACCATATTATGATTATAATGTTGTATGACCATATTATGATTATAATGTTGTATGACCATATTATGATTATAATGTTGTATGACCATATTATGATTATAATGCTGTATGACTATATTATGATTATAATGTTGCATGACCATATTATGATTATAATGCTGTATGACCATATTATGATTATAATGCTGTATGACCATATTATGATTATAATGTTGTATGACCATATTATGATTATAATGTTGTATGACCATATTATGATTATAATGTTGTATGACCATATTATGATTATAATGCTATATGACTATATTATGATTATAATGCTGTATGACCATATTATGATTATAATGTTGTATGACCATATTATGATTATAATGCTGTATGACTATATTATGATTATAATGTTGTATGACCATATTATGATTATAATGTTGTATGACCCTATTATGATTATAATGCTGAATGAGCATATTATGATTATAATGCTGTATGACCATATTATGATTATAATGCTGTATGACCATAGTATGATTATAATGCTGTATGACCATATTATGATTATAATGTTGTGTGACCATATTATGATTATAATGCTGTATGACCATATTATGATTATAATGCTACATGACTATATTATGATTATAATGCTGTATGATGATATTATGATTATAATGCTGTATGACTATATTATGATTATATTATGATTATAATGCTGTATGACTATATTATGATTATAATGCTGTATGACCATATTATGATTATAATGCTGTATGTCCATATTATGATTATATTATGATTATAATGCTGTATGACTATATTAAGATTATAATGCTGTATGACTATATTATAATTATATTATGATTATAATGCTGAATGACCATATTATGATTATAATGCTGTATGACCATATTATGATTATAATGCTGTATGACCATAGTATGATTATAATACTGTATGACCATATTACGATTATAATGTTGTGTGACCATATTATGATTATAATGCTGTATGACCATATTATGATTATAATGCTGTATGACTATATTATGATTATAATGCTGTATGACTATATTATGATTATAATGCTGTATGACCATATTATGATTATAATGTTGTATGACCATATTATGATTATAATGTTGTGTGACCATATTATGATTATAATGCTGTATGACCATATTATGATTATAATGCTGTATGACTATATTATGATTATAATGCTGTATGATGATATTATGATTATAATGCTGTATGACTATATTATGATTATAATGCTGTATGACCATCTTATGATTATAATGCTGTATGACCATGTTATGATTATAATGCTGTATGACCATATTATGATTATAATGCTGTATGACTATATTATGATTATAATGCTGTATGTCCATATTATGATTATAATGCTGTATGACCATATTATGATTATAATGCTGTATGACTATATTATGATTATAATGCTGTATGACTATATTATGATTATAATGCTGTATGACCATATTATGATTATAATGTTGTATGACCATATTATGATTATAATGTTGTGTGACCATATTATGATTATAATGCTGTATGACCATATTATGATTATAATGCTGTATGATGATATTATGATTATAATGCTGTATGACCATATTATGATTATAATGCTGTATGACCATATTATGATTATAATGCTGTATGACCATGTTATGATTATAATGCTGTATGACCATATTATGATTATAATGCTCTATGACTATATTATGATTATAATTCTGTATGACTATATTATGATTATAATGCTGTATGACTATATTATGATAATAATGCTGTATTGACCCTATTATGCCAGTTGTAAATCTAATCCTAAGTGCTTCTGGGTGGTGTACCATAAATAATCAACAAGAAGTCCTATTGCAAAAAGCACAGACACAGATCCATTGACACATAATGCAGTGGCAGACCTGGATCTGTGCAGTTTGCTAGGAGTAATCAGTAGAGCAAACAACATAGACAATAACTGGCCAGTGCATTATGCAATGGCAGATCAGGATCTGTGTTATTTGTAGTTGAACTCGACTAATAAGCGAGCATATACAATACATTTTAAATTCACTTTTTGCCTGAAGACAGACATTCATAATCAAAATGACAAGTGAGCATGTTCCATTTAATCTGCTTTGCATAAATCGTCATGTTGAAATGAAAAATAGCATGAAAACGAATAGGCAAGTGCAAACATACATGGACATGTATACCAGATAAAGCTATGCAAGTACCTCTGTGGACCCAATCTGCTGATAACAGTCGGCATTAATGTCACAGTCGGCATGAAGTTTGCAAGATGTTGCAGGATAACAATATTTGCCATCCCCTGTCCATCCATCAATGCACATACATTTGTGTTGACCAGGCCCAGTCTTTGTACAGGTTGCCTGTAGGTAAAAATAAATCATCTTTCGAACTAACTGGATGAATCTGCGCAAACATTTACACTGTGCACCTTTGCAAAGCATGCCTAAGAGTTATTAAATCTATTTTGAAAAATTGTGATTGCAAAATTCAGAACAATCTAGGTAATAAATCCATCTTGAAAGTACAACAACAATGACAATAAAAACTTACCCTTTCATTGAGATATTTACATAATAAAGGACATTTAAATAGTTTACTGTCAAGTTATGAAGGTTGCAAGAAATTTGTGACAGAAAATTAAAACTGTACTAGGCAATAATGCTGCTGCATATCAGCAAGAATAAAAGACCCTTGAAAAAGTACATTTACACCTGGTGATCAAGGCCTGCAAATGATTCCAATATATACAATATTTTTTTACGCTAGATGCTAATGGGGATTAAATTGTACCAGTAGGTGGAAAATTATATAAATAAATTACCACATGTATTATGTGTCTGTTCCAAATGTTAAATGTATGCTAAATTAATTTGACAATAACATTGTTTTTGCCCATATGTGCTATTGCACAATTTCCTGCTAAATTCAATTACTCACTGTAATGACCCAGTCTTAACAAGCATCCATTGAAGGGATTGATGCTCTATGGACCAAAAAGTATCTCCAGAGAATTAACATGTACACAAGATACCTGCAGGTGCAGTCCAAATATGTCATGGCCTTTGATGTTAAACCTGTTATCATGGGAAGAAGATCACTGAAATTGTCTTAATGTTAAGATATAACCACAATGCTAAATTGGTTAATCTATTGGTTCCTGGTATTATCTTTTAGACAGACATGTGACAGAACAAAGAGGCCAGATTATGATAAATATGGAATTTGCAAAAAACTGGTTAGGAATTTTGAATTTAGAAGATGGAGGATTTTGAATAAAAATGATAAATTTTTCATTGTGTTCTAAATTTTCTTATCCCCATGAGGACTCAAAGCTTAGGTCAATGAGTAGTTTTCATTCATTTCTATGTGAACTTTGGAATGAATTCAGAGTAAGGGAACACTATTTTAACTAGATCTGAAAAATGATCTGCTACTGTAAATGGAAGATTATATTCAGCTATAAAGTTGGCAAACAGTGTCTCAGCATCAATATCTTCATCCATATTTGATGCAGATTCTATAAATGTGGATTTCAGAGATCGCTTATTCATTGTGAAGTTTAATATGATTAAATATGCTGATGAGGTGTAATGTCATTCTTGAAACCATATCTTATTTTAAAATCTGCTTTATGGGCAGGGAAGAAAACATATTCATTTCCTTTGAACCAATGCCACCCCTGAAATTCCCATTTCCATCCATCACTGAATTTCATGTTAAATTTTGGTTGCTTAGATTTTGGTGTTTTAGCATTGGGAGATAGCATACAATTATATATCTCAACTAAAAAAAAGTGCTGAAGTCACTGATCCGGCTTTATGCAGACCGCTCTATTAGTAATCCAACCAGTTAATTTCTTAAATCCATTCTGAATTACTTCTGATCACACAAAGTATAATCCATGTTCACAAACTTTAAACACCAAAGCCAACTGACCATGCTGACAGAATCAAAGGGGTCTTAATTATTCTATGCTGTTTTAAATTAGCAAATAAATTAGCTTTCCTGCTTAAGCCAGTTCCCAGTCATGTGATCAGAGGTAGTATTACTATAAATGGAATCAAAGTATGAAGAAGAAGAAGAAAACAACATTTTTCAGTAATAATTTTGCATACATTGGAGATTTAATTGAGACATGAAGCATCCCAAATCTTGGAATGCAAATACAAATCAGGACAAAATTCACATATATATGTAAATATCACTGTGTTTATAAGCTCAGTGAAACAAAACAAATTATGAGCATACAAACTTATCTGCAGATGATGCTACCATACCTGCTTCAGGTGATGTAGTTACTACTGAAGCAATGCAAGACTGATGCAAGAAATATTGATATGTGGTTAAACAAAACAAAATGGTTATACAAAAATATATATGGCAATAGCCTCAACTAAGAAGCATTCCACTTCTGAGAAACTTGAAAATCTGACAATAAATGGTCAGCTCACTGCAAATGTCAATTTAAGGAAAACTAAATACTAAATAGACATCTTGAATCTTGCAGTGAAAACCCCATGTGGATACAATGATACCATTCAGTAGGAGACATGAAAACAAGAGCTAAATGCACGAAAAAAACCTTCCCAAAGCCAGTACAATTAGTGACCATACTGGCGTCTGAAGTGGACAACAGCATCATTTAGGACCAACAATAAAGTTATTTTTGTGAAAACTCCATGTCAAAACAATCATCCAATCAGGAGGAGAAGCAGTACTAAAGTTTTCCATTGTGGATATATTGGATGTCTGATTGGTAATGTTTTCATTTCAGACCAATATACATCATTAGGAGTGTTTAAGGAAATAGTGGATTTAAATATTTTTGCAAGATGCAGCCATGACAGCCATATTGGCTGTCTTAGGGACACCATTTTCATTTGGGATCAACTGCATTTTGTACAAGGTAAAACCCAATGGTGAAGTGACCATCTCTTCTGGAGAAGTAGCCATAACGTTTTCAAGATGGCTATCCTTATGACAATATTGGATGTCAGTTCAGCAATACTCTCATTTAGAGAAAACCCTATGTTGATTATAATGACTATCTGCTGAGAAGGAGTAGTAATAGCAAGATTTTCATAGTGAAAACTTTATGTTGATATGATCATCCATTCAGGAAAACAGCAAGATTTTCGTAGTGAAAACTTTATGTCGATATGATCATCCATTCAGGAGGAGTATATTTGATGTCTAAGAGGCATCATTTTCTTTTAGGAACAACTAGACCTGGTAATGAAAGTATGTTGAAAATTTAGTAGGAGTAATGATAACAAACTGTGCTAGTGGATGGAATATGGATGACGTTGCATAAGCTCTTCAGGTCTTTAATGAGTGGAGGTAAATATGATACCCATGAAAATTAGTAATTTCACAGTAAGTTCACTCAAGTGCTCATGAATATTAGTAATTTCACAGTAAGTTCTCTCAAGTGTCCATGAATATTAGTAATTTCACAGTAAGTTCACTCAAGTGTCCATGAATATTAGTAATTTCACAGTAAGTTCTCTCAAGTGCTCATGAATATTAGTAATTTCACAGTAAGTTCTCTCAAGTGTCCATGAATATTAGTAATTTCACAGCAAGTTCTCTCAAGTGTCCATGAATATTAATAATTTCACAGTAAGTTCTTTCAATTGTCCATGAATATTAGTAATTTCACAGTAAGTTCACTCAAGTGTCCATGAATATTAATAATTTCACAGTAAGTTCTCTCAATTGTCCATGAATATTAGTAATTTCACAACAAGTTCTCACAACTGCCCATGAATATTAGCAATTTCACAGTAAGTTCTCTCAAGTGCTCATGAATATTTAGTAATTTCACTTTGAATTCCCTCAAGCACTCATGAATATTAGTAATTTCAAAGTAGGTTCTCTCAAGTGCTCATGAATATTAGTAATTTCACTGCATGTTCTCTCATTGCCCATGATTATTTGTCAATTCACAGGAAGTTCATGCTAGGGTATTTTGGTTTGGTTTGGTGTTTTATGGATCAGCAAAACATATATCACTATGTCGGATAATTCTGCACAACGAAACGTCATTTTTGTAAACTTTGGATCATGTGTTATTTTTGTTCAAAAATCCATTTTGTATCAAGAAAGAATGATCATGCTTTAATTAAGGAAAGTGATATTCATAAAGTGTACAAAAATATCCTGCATTTTGACACACCATGACCCTCTTGAACTGGTAACCCATATAATCTGATTAACTATGTATCTTTTAGAACCATACAAATAAATACATTATATAAAAGAGGGAAATGTATACCTTAAAATAATATTGCATTTGAATCCAAGTTTCCAATTTTTCAAGAAGTTGTCCCCACACATACAAAATCGTCTGCTACCCAATGTGTCAACTTGCCACTAGAACATAAATTCTCAAGAAATCACCAGGCATATTGTCTGTTTCTAAATTCTTTAGTAATTTTTTTCCCCATCAACAAGATGTTGTAAACACATTACATCCTATTCCTTGTTGTTTCTCTTCCATATAATAGCTTATTTTTTATAAAACATTGAACTTTACTAACTTTTTTACAAGATCAGTTTAGTTTGCTTAATATCTCTTGCCATTTATTGGCATTTTTACCTTTAAAATTTTGTAAAACTAGCCATATACCTGACCTAATTACTTGAATGAACTGCTGACAGAAACACTCCAAAATGATGTATTTCATTTCCATAGCCCGATGGATAAACATTACATCTTTTCAATGCTGTACACAGAATAGGACGACATATTGCAAGTCAGGAAAACATGGGGGTGGTATCCCCGTGTCCAAAATTAATGTTATTTTGAACAGATCATTCTGGTGACAATTGCCTCTTTCAAAAGGTAAGCATTGCTGTATTTTTTTTTCGTCATTTGGTTGAATTCGGTATGCGTTTCACTTCAATATTGGAGATGGAAACCTTAAGTGTGCAGAAATGCCAGACAGCATTGAAGGTTATTTATTGCCAAGGCGATTGAAATATAGTATCTTGATCAAGGCCACACTATCACTGATCCAGGATAATCTAAGGGTAGGATCCTAACACACACCATTTCAGCCCCAGTAAGGCACTCTCGCTACTGAGATTCACCCAAGTGAATGTATGAGGTGGTTGTTGGTAGAAACTAGAAATCCTGGAGAAAACCACCAACAGTAAGCATGTATCCTTACTAAAGCAAATTCTGAGGATTAAAGTTGTACTGATTAATGTTCATGTGTGATGTAATAATGCTACCGCTGTGCTATCAAGACCATGCACATACTGGTAAAGTGGAACCCTGATAAAAGTCATGGCAGGTATGTATAGCACACTCTCCACACACCTAGAGGATATAGGGATTTATGAACAGACACCTGATGCAACATGGGGAATTTATAAAGTTGATGATCTGACAAACAGGGATGGATCAACAAACTCCTGAAGCCACATGGGGAATTTATAAAGCAGGTGATGTGAAGGAGACAGGGATGGATGAACTGACACCTGAAGCCACATAGAGAATTTATACAGAAAGTGATGTGAAGGAGACAGGGATGGATGAACTGACAACTGAAGCCACATGGGGAATTTATAAAGCAGGTGATATGAAGGAGACAGGGATGGATGAACTGACACCTTGAGCCACATAGAGAATTTATAAAGAAGGTGATGTGAAGGAGACAGGGATGGATGAACTAACAACTGAAGCCACATGGGGAATTTATAAAGCAGGTGATGTGAAGGAGACAGGGGTGGATGAACTAACAACTGAAGCCACATGGGGAATTTATAAAGCAGGTGATGTGAAGGAGACAGGGATGGATGAACTGACACTTGAAGCCACATGGGGAATTTATAAAGCAGGTGATGTGAAGGAGACAGGGATGGATGAACTGACACCTGAAGCCACATGGGGAATTTATAAAGCAGGTGATGTGAGGGAGACAGGGATGGATGAATTGACACCTGAAGCCACATGGGGAATTTATAAAGCAAGTGATGTGAAGGATACAGGTTTGGATGAACAAACACACTGAATTCTATACATTGCATACTTTTCACGGTGCAGCTTGGCTCAGTATTGACTCAAACCCATAGTCCGTGAATTTCATGGCAGATGCTCTACCTCTGCCTACACACCATCTGTTTTGCAGGCTCAAAGCTTCCAATCTGCTCAAGATGGTGACTTTCCAGTACACTCAAGAGAGTGATTTTTCACAGCTCAAACTACATAAAAAAGCAAACATTAACGATCACCCTTGGTTCTCACAGACCTCCATGGACACATTCATTCAGTGTCTCCTGTTTACCTGAATATGGCAACCACCTCTGTCTGCTGCTGTACAAGGATCGATCTCCTCACATGTAATGCCATCACCTCTGTAACCCACTGGGCATATACATCTGTATTGGTGAAAGATATATATAAGATTGACTAACTCTACATCAATAATTTAGTTGACAACCAAACTGAGATTCATTATTACTCAAAGTGCCAAAAGTATAGAAAATGTCATCAAGAGTCGTACTTTGTCTAATGATAACTTGTGTAAGAAATATCCATAGTTTTAAAAAATATTTCTGCACATTTCATTTTTGAGACTAAAACATCTTAAAGGAGAAGTCCATTTTGCATTCAGTTAGTAGAATGAAAAATATTTCGTATTCTGTGAAATAAATCACTAGAAAGTGCTGTATCATCACTATCAGCTGCCTGCCATTAGCAATGGCCCATAACATCACAATGTTGGCTTGCTTTTTATGGTTATGGTACATGTACTATGCAGTTAAAACTTGTATTAACAGTATATCTTTAGTAAGAAAACAAGCCAATTACTGCACTTACTAGCCAGACATTCCTCATGCTGAAAAGCTAAACTAGGAAATTCTGGACCAGACACAGCATGAGTTCTGTTTTCAAGTGATAATTCCAGCAATCAAAGCATCACCCTTTTTTCATTTGAGGGCAAAACCATCACAAATGTATGTCCTTGTTGACAATAAAGATGCATTTTAATTGAAAGCAAATATAACTTGTGGCTTAGTATGGTCACATGTTTGATATGATGAGAACATGTTCACTTGATTCTTAGCTGTAGTTTATACAGCAGTGTATTGAACACAACCTAACTTTGCAATGAAATTTGCCATTCATGGATCCTCTGATGCTTTCATATCATTCATACATTTTACCTCTGTAATATAGTCATGCCAAATACACAGTAGTAGTATCCTAGATTTTCAAAAGCTTGAAACAAAATATTTTTCATTAACACTAGTTTACTTAACTTCAATTACATTTTCCATATTATGAAGTTAATATCTGCCAAATAATAGATAATATTCCACCAATTAAATCTTCTTTTCCTTCCTTTCACTAGTTTTACCTGTACATGTCAAAAAAGGAAAAAGAGTCTCATGAATAAGGGTATGAAAAATTTACTCAAACTGACATCAATTTTTATACCCTATAATTTCAACAGTTACTTTCATGTTGCAGGTTTAAATCTCAGAATGGTATAATAGTTATTATTATCATTATTATTATTATTATTATTATTATAGTAGCCCCTCCAGCAAGACACAAAGTAGATCAAAATATAACTTGTATGCGGTTATTACATTACAAAAAGTTATTATAATCCAATCAGATTCATATATTATTCTGGATGGAAACAGGTATTTATACTTACGTGAAGTTATTAGTAAATTCATTTTGCACACAGACAGAATTGGCATGGCAGAATTCTAGCTGCCTCCCACATGGTATACTCTTCTTGTCACAGTTTTCACCAGTATACAATCCATAACAGCCAGGCTGACATTTTCCATCCCCTTTTGGGCCTTCATTACAGGTGCCATGCAAACAGGTACATGCTAAAAGAGAAAATCTTACAGAACTCAATGCCACTGCACAACAGACCCATGCTGAGTGCAATAGACCTACACTGAATTGCTGTTTATTGTTAACTTTGCAATCAGAATCTGTACATTGTTTGACATTTTAAAAAAATGTTAAAAGATTTACAGATTGCAAATTATTTGAATCAAGAATACAAGCAAGTATTGATACTGTTTTATACAAAAAAAATTTCTGATATGCATAACAATTTTAAGTGAAAACAAAAGTCTGGAGCATTTGGAAATATCTGCAGTACTAATCTCTCTGCTGGAGCTATTTTTTTTTAAAGCTGTCACCAATTGATTTGCCAAATATTCTATACATTCTTAAAGATTTTGCTGACATACAATGAAATTAATGGAGCCCATGTTTACAACACATTAAAAGGATATATTAACATAATAAAACAAAGGACAAAAATACATTTAGAATGTTCCATATAATGTCAGTGCACACTAATGTTATGATCATTAAAGAAAAATATAAAGTTGCATAAAAAGTATGAAAAATTTGATTTTGATTATTCAAGTAAATCCATCATAAAAAAAGTCAATCTCATCTCAAGTGACAATATACTGAATATAGTGTACAACAACAAACAATAAAGTACAGATACAATGATGGCAACTGGATGAACTTGGGGAGACAGTCTGTGTCAACACAATCTCGCTACATCTTCTCTCAGATGCTAGAGTAAGTACAAAACCAGTCTTGAGTATGAGACCCTGAAAAGAAGCCTCACTCAATGATTCATAGGGGGGTTTTGGTTAAAGACCACAAAACACAAAAAAGATTCCATCTGGGCCTTTGAAAATAGGAGACAGGTCTCTACAGTTCAAAATACTTAGAGAAATCAGCAGGGTGTGAATCTGAACTAATGGCTGAGCCCTGAGCAAATTCAAACGTATTGGAAATGACTGCTCTGTAGTCCTTATTAGTTGATACTGAACATCATTTCTTCTTGAAAGGAACAAAATGAAATCAGCAATGGAAGTTACACAGGGACAGCTAGGATCAACATATTTCCTAAGGTACCAATCACAGGAGATTCTTAACCTGGTATCACAGGCCTTGGAAGTCAAAGCTCTCCTGGCTTGAATGATGCATCTGTCAACCTGGTCCAAAAGCTTTAACTGGTGAATAGTTCCCCTGAGATGAGATGAGCATGAAGGTGGAGAAAGTATTGGCTGTTGTGCAGGATGGAGTCCTTATGTTGCAAAAGAAGATCTCTCCTGTGGAGAAGAGACCTCGGTTGAACTATCAATAGGTCTAAAAGATCAATGAACCACGATCATTGAAGCCACAATGAAGTGCTGATGTTTAATGTACGGTGGTTGGAAAGGTAGAAAGGCATACATGAACAGATGATCCCACTGGAAGCTAAAGGCAACCACTACCCATGCTCTCTGGTCTGGGAATAGAGATGGTAAAAAAGAAAAGGGAAGTCTATTGTTGAGTCTGTTGGCAAACAAGTCCAGGAGAAGCTTCTCCCATAGTGGGAAAAGGGACTGTTAGAGAACAATGATGCTTTATGACCAATTGTGATGGTCTAGGAGCAGGTGTGAAGGATCTATGTAGATGGTCCTCAAAATCTTGTGAAGCCACAGTGGAGATGAGTCTTCTGAAGAGATTCTCTGCTTGTTCCACAGAACTGTACCAGAGTATGGGAAGGTTTTTTAAATTACTCTGTTCTTTGTTTTGGTGCGTGAAAGATTCCATGTGACATTGGTGTCAACTGGTTCTGTGTTGAAAAAGGCTTGAATAAATTCTGGAGATACTCTGGAATAGTTCCATGTAGACATTTATATACAAATACTGCCTTGTGCAAATCTATCCTTTCATATACTGTCAACCATTTTAGCTCTGTAAACAATGCTTTTGATGGATGATTAATAGCTGCATCTAAAATAATGTGCACTGCTCATTTCTGAAGTTATTAAAGCACATTAAGCTGAGATCTGGCATATTTTCAGTTGAACATTAATCCATTGCCAGATGAATATATAACTTGTAGTATAGACTACAAGTTTCCATAGGTAACTCTTTCTTGATTCTGCTGAGTAGGGCTATTTTGGATGACAGTGTTTTACAAAGCTTATCAATATGGTCATCCCATTGTAAATTATTATTTACAGATACATCAATAAGCTTTTCATGTTTAATATTTTCTAACTGATGACTATTTATTGTAAGAGATAGTTCTGTGTTACCTAACTTGTGTAGCTTTGTGATGTCCCCAAAATCATACATTTTGTTTTACCTTCATTAATTAGCATCCTATTTTGTTGTGTCCAACTTAAGTGTCAGAACTAGATGTATACAAGGTTGCATCATCTGCAAACAAATCTGTATGTGTTGATTCATTATTTAATGGTAGATCAATTGACATAGATAAGAAAGAGTAGAGGACCGAAAATAGAGCCTTGAGGGACCCATGAATGAATAGTGTGAGTTTGTGAGCTAATATTGCCATTGCTTACTTGCTGAGACCTTTGGTTTAGGTATGATCTGAACAGTTTAAAGAATTGCCAAATAGTAACAGTTCAGCAGAATTTCATGATCAGCAAGATAAAAGGCTTTCTTTAAGTCAAGGGAAACAATCCCAGTCATATAACCATTATCCACTTCTTGTGGCCAAAGATCGGTTATTTTGGTAATTTCTGTTTGACATGAGTGGTACTTTCTAAATCATGATTGTGCCTTATGAAATAGAGAGCAAGTTTTAAAGAATTCATAGACCTGCATAGCTACTTGCTATTCAAATAATTCTGATAATAAAGGTACAATGGATATTGTTCTGTAATTCCCGGGATCCTCCTTTTCTCCTTGTAACCTTTGCACATTTTCAAGGTATCTGGAAAATTACCACTCATTATACTAAAGTTTATGATATGTGTTAATGACTTTGTTATTACTGGTGCAGCAATTTTAAGAATTCATGGACGAATACCAGCACCATCCAAACCAGAGGATTTATTAATACTCAAATTATTCAGCATATCGAAAAACATCAGCTTCACTAACATTAGCTATTGAAAATGATTTATCATCAAGAACTTTGGCTCTTATAAATGATAGAAGAGCATCAAGCTCAATTGAGATGATAGTCTGGTTCTTGTGAAGAAATTATTGAATATTTCAGCATGTTTTGTATAGATGTTGCAATGTCATCATTTTCGTTTAAGTCTAGGAGGAAAACAACTATTCTTGGAGCAGTCCTTAGGCCTTTACAATGTTTTAAGTAAGACTTCTGAGTGCAACATCATGGCAGATATATGAAGTTCTGCTGATAAGGCTCATTGACAGATAGTGAATGCAGGGATGTCCTGGCCACAGCTTAAAGCATGCATTATAACACGGCTAGATTCAGTGCAGCCTCCTTCAGCATACTAAATGAAGTAGCTGAGAAGTGGTCAGCATGAGAAGCTATAGTGAACTGAAGCAGAACCTTATATTCTGTGATGGGGCAAATTTCTGTCGATCTACGAAAGGCACATTAGTTTGGGCCAGAAAACAATTACGTTTATGGGGACAGGCGCTTGTTAAATTTCTATACTTCAGTAATTCCAAATGTCTGGTTGGTAGTGTAGAGATTTTTAAATTAAGCATTCATTTACTTAACCATTAGATGGACTGTTGGGGACACTGCTAACTTTAATTTCATAAGGGAACTGTCAAAATTGAAAATTTCCAGAAACCATTAGCCGAAAATCTAGAAGGTTGACCCCAATTTTGGCACCTAGAGGAAAAGGTGGTAAATATATTTCATCCTGATTGGTTATGCTAAATAAGGGGCGTATTTCCCACATGAAATTTCCTAGCTGTAAATATTCCCTCCATCGAAAAATCTAATTAAAGTAAGCTTTGTTGCAAGAGTAAAGGCATAGGGGACTCCAAGAGTCAATATGGAATAAATTCTCTCATACAATATTTGTCCAAGGGACAGGATGTCTGGAGGGTCAACAGACACAATTTTGGCAGTATAAATGAACAAAGCTTGAAAGCACAAAAGGTATTTGCATCAAATTCATGAGATTCGTTGATACCAATATAATTTTTTTGCTTGAGTTATTTGATATGTACATGAATTTATTTGTTTCAATTTGTAGATAAATTCTCTTGATAAAAGTATAACTGTGTTGAGTTTATATATATATGAATTCATACAATAATCTTCTTTATATAAGGACGTCAAATTGTTTGAATTTGACATCTTGTTTGTATAGGAATTAGGTTCTAGCAATTTCCTGCATTACTTTAGTTGATATGAGTTACAAGAATCCATGTGAATTCACTGATCTCAGGTAATTTCATGTATGATAAAGACTTGACTTGAGTACATATTGACTGAAATTTAATGTTGTTAAGCCAGGCAGTGTGATTTCATGTATGCTAAAGACTTCAAAGTGTGAATCACTGAACATAATGTAAAGCCAGGTAATGAATTTCATTCATTCATTTGTGTAATTGAGATGAAAGAAGAACTTCTAAGTCTTGTGTTTTAATGTGAAGTGATGAATTAGCCATTAGGAAGTACATTAATCTAATTAAACTAGGTTTATTTTGGTCCACCATGCTTGGCCTAATTAAATAGCCTTTGGTATCTGCTGCAATACGGATAGTAAGATCTGATAACCAGAGGGGAGTAATCTTCTATCCCCAGTAGAATAACCGACAGATAATTTAGGTTGTTCTCTGTTTGTTTTAAAAGAGGAAAATAGCTCTTCAGACATATTCCCAGAAGTATCCTCGGATGTACCTATGCACTAACATATTCAAGTATCTGTGTATCTACATGCTTACATATCCCCCTACCCACACAAAGTTTGAGGGCCAAAAGGAGGCAAGATTGTAAGAAGTTTGTGAAAGAAAAAGAAAGGGAAAAGGTGAAAGGACAGAGAACAGCTACAGTGAAATTGGAGTGAACCAGAGATAAGCAGATTATGCAATTCTACAAGGCAACAACTTCAATTGTTCACTCGATTGTATGATGAACTAATCCTATCAGTAAAACAGATCAGCTGTTTTTATAATTATATTTGTGTTTTGAATTTGGTGAAAGATTTATTCCATAAGAAGTGATCTTCCTGATGTATTGTATTATCACCTATATTTATGTAATTGATTAAATTTTGATTTTTATAGGACGGGACTCAAGTCATTCTGTTCTATATAGATTCTGCTCCAATCTCTATTTATTCTACCTATAAGTTTACTAGATCCAGGCAATAACACCGAGGGCGATCATCTCCTAGATAACGAGAACCTTTAAAGAAGATACAATCTGCCAATCAACCCTCACCCTTTACAAAGAGCATGGGGGCATTTACATACTCCATGGCTACAGTTGGTTTAATGAGAAAACATAACCAAGCTCCAGTTGTAATACCCACTCAGAATGCACCTGCATCCAACTGAGGAGGCTTAATGGTCCACTTTGGGGAATGTATTCAATAAATGAGGCAGAGATCAAAGGTCTCAATGTAGAGGGATGAACAGATCGTTCTCTACTCCATCAATCAAAGTCTTGGTCTGTGGAGAACTCTGTGATATTTCCTTGATCAGTGAGGATGGACAACACATCATCATCTAGAACACTCTGAACAGGTGACTGGTTGGGCATAACATTGACCTTCAGGGGAAGTGACTGATTACATGTTTATCATGGTAAGTTGTGTTCTAGAAATTTCAGGAAAAGATGATACTTCCTGTCTTGTAATGCTTGCAGTATTCCTTGCGGATGCCACCTGGACAGGAGATGATGACGAGACATGGGTTATGGCATCTCCTCAACTTGGTTTCCAGCAGATCATGGGGGAATAAGGGATTAATTACCCTGAGGTAAAGAGGCCAACATACCTTATGGATTAGTTGGGATAACAGGGAAGGGGTGAATACCAGTCCAATCATATTCCATTGTCTAAGCTCATTGGGCAGATTTTCAAACCTGTAAAGGATGAGACAGTAGAGGATGTAGACAGTCTGTGAATTATTCCTATACCATGAGCACAATGATTGAAAATTGAAGAATACTTCAACTGATTCATCACTTAAAAAGGTGCAGTGCTGATCTTTTCCTTCTGAGGAGTGTGAAATGCCACCCTTAAAATGTTGGGAGTTATGCACCACCTTCCTAATAGGTGTGAGCAACAATAAGCTTGTGAGGTGCTCCATCTCCATTACTGAAATGGAATAACATGTTTGTGTGGTACTCCACCTCTCTAATCAGAGGAAGCAACATTCCTGTTCATTGCTCCACCTCCCAAACAGGAGGTAACAACATGGTTGTGTGGTGTTCCACATCCCTAACTGGATGAAGCAACATAATTGTGCAGTGCTCTACATTCCTTATGGGAGGGATCACCCCCACAAATAAAGAGGCACAAAGTGAGTTATGCACCAGCTGCCTCTTGGGAGGGAGCAACATGCTGCCCAGAACATGAGGAGTATTTTCTATTTGACATCTCTGACTTTTCTGGGGTAGGCAGTC
Organism: Sinohyriopsis cumingii; assembly: GCA_028554795.2. Taxonomy (NCBI): domain Eukaryota; kingdom Metazoa; phylum Mollusca; class Bivalvia; order Unionida; family Unionidae; genus Sinohyriopsis; species Sinohyriopsis cumingii. The sequence continues at coordinate 48,904,557 of CM068834.1, forward strand.
AACTTGTCCAAAAAAAAAACAGTCCCTCCTCTGAAGGGCCATTATATGCTGCTGAAGAAGCTGGTGCCATAAACTCCTGTGACTCTGGAGTGCTCTTCCAAGCTGAAGAGCTAAACCTCACATACAGGATTTTATTTACTTTTTAACCTCCCTCTCTTGGGGTCTATGAGAGAAAAACCTGAAAATTCTGAAGATGAGGGGGAGGATAGCAAATTTTTTCTGATGATGATCTGGGCATAACATCCATACAACATGTTGATGGACAGACGGATAACAGACAGAATGCCATACCTTGACCTAGTGACACTTGGCCTTATAGTCAGCTGAACTAAATAGAGTCAGTTACTTCAAGTACAAGGTCAGATAGTTTCTTCATGAAATGCTATCTTTCAAAACCAATCCAGTGGAACATTATCTCATGATGCATCTCACAGAAATAGATTACCTTTATTAGTCACCTGTTATATCATGCCCACTGCATCAACATTTTCGACTTACCAAAAGAGAATCATTTCTATCTACTTGGATATCTATCATGGTGTGCTAAAATATTCGAAGTGCTATCGCAGCAAGTCAAAGGCAGTATAGATGCTTTTTCATAATGCCTTAATAAAATTCTGTAAATAAGGTATCAAAAGCACACCATATAGACATGTGCAATGTTATGCATGCAGTCTGGAATCAGATTGGTAACAATTTTCATAAATCATTGGAATCTTCGACGGCAACGAAAAAGAAGAAGAATCTCAAGGACAATTTTGGTTCAGAAATAAAAAAGCTTGTTTAATCTCACATTTTTATACTATATCGTGTACTCAATAAATTCATTTTAGATAGAAAGACAAGTTGGGCTATAGCCATATTTTCTGAAGGATCTGTGAAAAGAATCAACATAAAAATTCTTCTATGAAATAAATTCCAAGAACATACCTTACCATCATTGTCATTAAAAAATGCTGGACTTGGTTGCACTTAGTACCGACACTATGTCATACATTGTATTAAGCTACAAGACACAAAGTTCAATAACTTTAACAAACTTATAAGGAGTAAAGTGATTCATTCGAGAAGAGACCCAAGTAGGTCTGATGTTGCTCACCTGTTTAAAATACTAGTCGACAATAGGAATATATCTTATGTAGATTATCTCCCACAAATTCATGTTATATTGATTTTACCAATCTGACTAAAGAAATTTCTTTCTAAAGATAATTGAAGTCATCCAAGATCTTGATAATATAAATTCATTTACCAAGTCTTACAGAAAATGAATGAGAAATTAGTCTCTAAATTAGGACAGGCAAGTTGCAATCCACTCACTGCAAGTTATCTTATTAATTTGCTCCGATCATGCCTACTATCATAACCTATGACGTGATAATATAATCTTAAGGTGAAGCAATATCAAACTGGACATCTGGTGTGTTAACATATTATCATCTGGTGTGTTAACATATTATCATCTGGTATGTTAACATATTATCATCTGGTGTGTTAACAAAATCAGCTAATCAGATACAAAACCATCTTGTTAATATCATAGCTCCTGCTCATAATCAAACTCATTCCGTATCTTGATAACATGAGACTATTTAACAAGTTTGATCAAAATCTAATCGGCAATATAGCACCCAAGGTTGCTGATAATGTCAACCAATGAGATGCAAGGTCACGTCATTAAGATTCATACTGTTGACTTATTGGAGATTATGATGATATAAGCATTTCAAATTTGATCAAAGTCAGATGAAAAATGTGGCTGCCTGAGTGGTAAGAAAACCAAATGTTGATGGCCAATGGATGACAGATATGACTACCATAAGCTCACTTGGCCTTACAGCCAGGTGAGTTAAAAAGGGCAACATACTTAACACGCTAATCCCTGGTGACGAGTTTACATGGCAGGAGGTAGTAGCCTACTGCCGAGCTCTGTAGTGTCAAGGTCATGTATGATACACTAAAGTCGGTGGTATTAGAGAAAGGTAGACAGATGTAGCTCTACAATGATACCAAATAATCTGGAATTTCTAGTTGCACTACAAAATACAGAGGGAAAAACCAAATTTTTGGACTCATTTTTTTTTCTACCCAAAATTTGCCCGTGGTCGGAATCCGATTCTGTGTTCGGATTTTAGACTTTTTGGTCTCTGATCTAAGGCAGACTGGTATGAACTGCAAACAGACAAATGAATCTTTGAAAAATGTAGGATAAGATAGGCATTTGGAACGAAGAATGGTCACAATACGAAAATATTGGGTTCGTTAAGCAAAAAATCCAACTTTTACCCTTCTGTTCATGCGCGAGCCAAATGGCCAATAAAAAACGATGTTTCTAACACAACTAGGCAGTATGTTATTAGAAGATCACCTGGAAGTTGGTGTTTTAGGATGTATTCAGAAATAGCTTTCAAAATGTGTTTCCTACTCGAATTTCAGACGAAAATGACAAAAACCTCCAGGGTTTAATGTGTTAAAATACACAGTACAACTTTTTCTACATAAAAATTTTATCTTTTAAAAATCAGATGACGCATCTCACAGCAAACAGTTTACTAACATTATTCACCCGTTCTGACATGCACGTAAGGGCATCAGACCTCTTCTACATTCCTGTTTATTTATTTAGATGTATTTGCATTCCTGAACTGATATGGGGTTCACTGCCATGTTCCTGGATAATACTGATATGAAGGGTATCTATTAAGGTGCGAAATAATCATGTTTTCAAGTGCCTTTCTTAGCAATACAGATTCTTTTTCATACTGCTTTAATAAAATTATCCAATATCTTTCTAAGGCATCAAGCTCCACGTTATAAATTAAACATGTGCTGAGTCAATATTACTCATGCAGTCTGGAATCAGTTTGGTAACAATTTTCATAAATCGTTGGAATCTTCAACAACAAAATATATATATATTTCATAGGCTGCATTTCAGTTTAGAAATAAAGATAAGTCATGGCTTATTTTATCTCAAAATTATATATTATACACAATAAATCAACTTTAGATGATGCCGCATATTAAAAAACCTTATTTTGTGAGGATTATCAACATAAAAACATTCTTGTGCATGCATGTAAATTAAAATGTGAATCCACCTAGTGAGATAGAAAGAAACCTAGTTCTTACATGAGGACTGCCTCCACACCAGAACAATGTTTTGCATTTCCACTCAATACATCACTTGAAAGCACCACATCACTGAAAATTTTGTCTGCCATTAGAGACTGTCTATGATGTCACAATGTCTATTATGTAAAATTATATATATATATATATATATATATATATATATATATATATATATATATATATATATATATATATATATATATATAAAGAAAAAGAGTGGGAGGGAGGGAGGGAGGCCAATAGCTAATCTTAATCCCAAATCAACAGAGCTTTTTTAAAATGGCTACTGACAGCCATATTGGATGTCAGATCTGTACCATGTAGATTACATAGCTACAACTGGAGTCCTGTCAAAAAATGTAAATCACATAGCTACAACTGGAGTCCTGTCAAAAAATGTAAACACCTAGCTACAGCTGGGGTCCTGTCAAAAAATGTAAATCACATAGCTACAACTGGAGTCCTGTCAAAAAAATGTAAACACCTAGCTACAACTGGAGTCCTGTCAAAAAATGTAAGCACCTAGCTACAACTGGAGTCCTGTAAAAAAATGTAAATCACATAGCTACAACTGGAGTCCTGTCAAAAAATGTAAATCACATAGCTACAACTGGAGTCCCGTCATAAATGATGTTTTTATTTTGCACTGTACTGCCATATTTCAGCACATGATATGCCATACATGGCAGCCAGTAAATCTGAAAAATATTGACAGAAATACTATAGCAGCTTTACATATACATGCCATAGATTTTGCCAAGTTGAGCTTGGCAATTCCAATCTCAGTGCAGACCATTGGAGCTACAATCCCTATGGTGAAATTGTGTATTCATGAACATACATTGTGGTACTACCACTTTGCTAAGCTAAAGATAATGGTAATAATCCAAATGGTTTTTGATGAAGAAGAATCACTAATTAATTACTTAGCTTATATTTATAGGTCAGTTTATCACCCTTAAATGTTTATTTACTGCACTCATTTGAGGGATAGGGCAATTTCAAAGTACTGTATGAAACACTACAGTCAAATTAAATGTATATGTGGTGCTATATAAAGCAAGAGTCCCTTTTAGGGACTGATGCTCTAATGAACACAAAAATTCCAGGAATTCCGGGTAAGACCATTTTGTACTTGTAACTGCCATGTGTCGAAAACATCTCTGACATTATTTAGCAACAGAAAGATTGTCAAATTAGTTTCTGCAGTACACATACTGGATGTTAGCTTGGCCCCAATTTCATTTAGGACAAAGTAGACATCATTAGAACCTCTTTTATAATGATTATCCATTCAGGGGAAGTAGACAGTCTTCATAGCAGCCATATTGGATGCATGACTGGCACCATTTTCATTTACTGGTAGGCTCATCTAGGTATTGTAAGATGATCATTGGTGAAAATGCCATGTTAATATAGCCATTATTTTGGAGAGTATTAGATATAATATTTTCAAGACATTGCTTTCCATCTAGAATGAGTTGAAATAACAAGATTTTCAAAATGGCAGCTATGGTGGCAATACTAGATATCATAATGGCATTATTCTCATTCAAGATGAATCATTTCTTTCTTTTAAATGTTGATTGTTGATTGTTGAAATCATCTCAGATTAGCTACTATGGTGCATATATATCCTAGATGTCAGATTGGTGCAATTTTCATTTAGGACAAAGTAGACACCATTATGTACTTTGGAGAAAACAAGATATAATAACCATCCATTCTAGGGAAGTAGTGTCAACAAGATTATTAAGTCATTATGACAGTAATACTGGATGTATGACTGGCATCATTTTCATTTAGGACAAAGTACATATCTTAAAAAGTCTTTTATTAAAACAACCCCATGCTGATCTAGCCATCTGTTTGGAGAAGAAAAGAGACAACAATATTTGAAAGATATAATAATAATAATAATAATAATGAGGACTTTGTATAGCACCTAATCTTTAGAAGCTCTAAGCACTTTACAACTTTAGACAACACCTGTAAGATAAGAAACATAATAATATTATTACAAAAACAAACAACATGAAATTAGAAAAACATTTTTAAAAAATAAAAAACATGCTGAGAATATTTCAGGTAGGAAACATTATTAGGTCTTTAAGTTTGTTCTTGCTGTCGAAATAAGTGAGTTTTGAGAACCCTCTTGAATGTGATCACTGTGTCTTTGTGTCTAAGTTCAGTGGGCAATTCAGATATGACTTTCCATTCAGAGGAGTAGCAAAATAACAAGATTTTCAAGATAGCTGCTGTGGTGGCCATACCAGACATCAAATTGGCACCATTTTTAATAAAGACCAACTGGACATCGTTAGTAGTCTACCGGTGAAAACCTCACACAAATACAGCTTTCTCTTCAAGTTATATGTAATTACAAGATTTTAAAGATGGCTGCCAGTGAGTCATATTGGATGTCTGATCAGCGCCATTTTCATAAAGAAGCAACTAGACATAAGAAGTCTTTTAGTGAAAACCTTATGTCCATATGCCTGTCCATTCAGGTGGAGTAGCAATAAAATAAAATTTCAAGATGGCTGCCATGGTGGCCATATTGACTCTTAGATCAGCACCATTTTCCTATAGACCAACTAGACTTCATAAGCAGTATGTTTTAGTCTTTTAGTAAAAACCACATTCATAAAGAACCAACCACACATAAGAAGTCTTCTAGTGATAACCTCATGTCCATATGACTGTCCAGGTGGAGCACTATTTACAAGATTTTCAAGATGACTGCTATTGTGTCCATAATGAACATCAGATCAGTACCATCTGCATTTATGATCAACTAGACATAACAAAACATCTTTCAGTGAAAATCTCTTGTACATCCATGATGGAGGAGTAGCAATAACAATTTCAACAGCACCATTTTCATTTGGGACCAACTAGACATCATAAAAAGTGTTTTAGTAAACAAAAACCCCGTGTTAGTATGATCATACATTCAGCATTTGCAGTGATAACAAGAATTTTAAGATGACTGCCAATATGGTGGCAACATTGGTCATCAGATCTGTACTGTTTTATTTAGGACAAACTAGACATAACAAGAAGTCTTTCAGTGAAAACCCTATGCAGGACCAATAATACCATGGGATGAAAGTTTGTAAAGTTTCAAGCAGTTTAGGAGGAGTATCTATAACAAACATACTGATGATAGAAAAAAGACAGGAGGTGAACAAGTGTTTTAGTAAAAACCTCATGTTGATATATATAATCATCTATTCAGGTGGAATACTGATATCAAGATGGTTGCCATACTAAACAGATTGGCGCCAATTTTCATTGTGACCAAACAGACATCATAAGAAGTCTTTTAGTGAAAAGCTTGTGTTGATATAACCATAAATGTTGGAGAAGTGATAACAAGATTTTCAAGATGGCTGCAGTTGCTGTCATCTTGGATGGTCATATAATACCTTTTTGATCTAAGACCAACTAGACATCACAAAAAGTCTTTCAGTGGAAACCCCATGCTGATATAACCATCCATTCAGGATTAGAAGTTGAAGAGGAATAGAAATAATATTTTCAAGATATTACTTTCCATTTAGGAAGTGTATTGTTAACAAGACTTTAAAGATGGCTGCAGTGGTGGCAATACTGGTTGTCAGATCAGCGCCATATCATTTAGGACCAACAAGTCTTTCAGTGGAAACCCCATGCTGATATAACCATCCATTCAGGATTAGAAGTTGAAGAGGAATAGAAATAATATTTTCAAGATATTACTTTCCATTTAGGAAGTGTATTGTTAACAAGACTTTAAAGATGGCTGCAGTGGTGGCAATACTGGTTGTCAGATCAGCGCCATATCATTTAGGACCAACAAGTCTTTCAGTGAAAACCCCATGGTGACGTGACCATCCTCGTTGGAGGAGTAGCAGAACCTCCATTTCACTATCCATTCATGAAGAGTAATAATATGATTTTCAAGATGATGCCATGGCAGCACCTTTTTTGTTTATCTAGGCCCAACTTGACTATGGGATGGATGTGCATGTAAAGTTTTATGGCAATCCACCAAGTAGTTTAGGAGGAATAGTGGGATTTTTTGGGTTTGTGAAGAAAAAAAATAATGTAGCCTTAACATTTTTTCAGTTATATCGCTTTGATGTCTGCAATTTTACAGTTTATAGTGATGTCTAACACTGGGGCATCATGCCGCAGACATGTACTAGCATGATGTTCCACTCAGTCACATTATCCTGACACCAGGGTGACCAGTCCTAACACTAACCTCTTCTAGCAAGGCAGCTGCTAATACCATTTTTACAAGTCTTTGGTATGATTTGGCTGGGGTTTAAACCTGCAACCTCCAGCATCTGAGGCGGATGCTCTAACCACTAGGCAACCGGTGTGGTGGGGAGGAATAGCAATAACAAACTTATACTAACAGATATGGAGAACAACAGATGATAGACAACAACATAAGCTCTTCTGATCTTTGGCCATTAGGCCTAAAACTAAGAATGATAGATGTTTATGAAAATGTTAAATTAAGTGTCATTCATTTGTAAATTGGCAACAAATGTTTGACTGAGGTATAATACAATGTATGCTTGGGTTTTTTTGTCAATGGAGAAAAAAAATCATGAAACTAGGGTTAATATGCCTTTAAGATCTATTGCAAAGACCATTCAGAATTTTGTGTAATTCGTCTTCGTGAGTCCCGCAATTTACCTTACCGAATATACTTGCTTACATGTTGGATTCAGCTGCAAACTGCATGGACTCATATCTGCCAATGCATTATGTGCTGGCAGATGTGGGTCTATGCAGCTTTTTGAGGACAAATAAGTACAACAAACATAAACCTTGATCTAACAGTATATTATGCGATGCCAGATGTCATCTTTATGTTAAACCCAGCTTACATACGCATATATACAGTATATATTTTAAGAATTAATAAATTTAATCAAAGGCATGAAAAAATGACCATTGTGCCCTGATATCAATGTATAACGTTTTATATAAATTTGAACGGAATTTAAGATCATATTACATCAGTGGCTATTGAATTTAAATGTTAAATAATATTTATATACAAAAAGGTTTCTATTTGGCATAGATTTAATCACAACTTGGAAAGAATGCAAAGTGAATGGTATCACTACTACATGAAAACAGTGTAAAAATCAATGGTATCATGACTACATGGAAACTGTAAAATCAATGGCATCATGACTACATGGAAACAGTGTAAAATCAATGGCATCACTACTACATGGAACCAGTGTAAAATCAAAGGAATCACAGCTTAACATAACTCTCTGAACAAGTGGCTTATATAATGCTAATATTAATGTTTTCTAATTGGTATGAATTATCACAATGTATGTTTGCATCATTTACAACAATAATTTTGAAAGACTATTTAGATTTATGGTCAAAATCTTGCAAGCATTAAATGACAAATATTTCTTTCTATAACTAGACAAATTGGCATTTTATTTTAAATAACATGTTTAAGAAAAATTTTCTTCTTTCTGCTATACCAATTTCGGATGTTTTGACAAAGTGTAGTCTGAATCATATATATATGTGTGTGTGTGTATATATATATATATATATATATATATATATATATATATATATATATATATATATATATATATATATATATATATCATGTATCTTATATGCCTTTACTGAGTTTTAACATCTTTACCATTTATTCTTTTATTTTGCTGTACAACAAATTTTTTTTTCTTCAATTTCTTATCTTTATTATTTTTGGTTTTACCTTTTAATTGGCACCACATAGCCAGCATGGTACTGATGTGCCATTAAACCCTACATATGCAGTCTGTGTGCTGGACAAAAATGATTGTAAATGAGTATTATACCCTACCAAGGCACAAACAATAATTTTCAAAGCTGATTTTTTCCTGTTGTTTTACTATTCTCCAATCTGCCATAACTCCATATGGCCAGATTAACTCCTATCCTATTAACAAGACAGCATGATAGGTTTCGTGTGGATGCATCAGTCATTGTGTCTTGAAAATCAAAGCAGTAAGAACAAAGATTGTACCTACCATATATACTCACAAGTTGAGGCAAACTGCAAACAACAAAGATTCTGATCCGCAGATCAGGGTTTTTGTTGTTTGTTTTACTGATTACTCCTAACATACTGCACAGACCCAGATATGCAAGTAAATTATGCAATGACAGATCTGGGTCTATACAGTTTCCAGTTAGACTTGTCCTATAAGGGATTATAGATGGTATGCTCTAATAATGATGGGCTAATCAATGGACAAATAACTGGTACCACCAAGAAATCAATGGTAATCACTGGAGTGCCAAATTTGATCATAAGGAAATTTAAGAATCACCTTATGGTTACTTCCTTTTCGTGCAGTAAAGGAAACTGTCTCTTATTATTACTGCAAAATAAGTCATAATTTTGAGTGGTACCACACGTAGATTTTCTTATAGTAAAGCTACTTTTCTTCTGTAGATAAGAGGATGTGTCAGCCAGCCAAACAGATAAAAACCAATAAGAAAGTGATAAAGTTAAATGATGGAAATTAAACGATGGAAATTAAATGACTTGAGAATTCAACAATAACACCTGCAAACAAAGTTGGATTGAAATCTAAAGATTATAAATAGTGAGTGGAAGCAAAACAAAGTATTTCAGCCAATCATAGGCCATAACACCATTCAGTGATAAAAGTACCATGATGAAAATTAACTCCAGAAATGAGAGTCACTCAAACAAGAAAACCAGTCAATATACTTATATACGGGTAAGGCAAGATTTTTCTCCAACAAATCTGAATCATGCAAATCGATGATTTACTTATGAGCTTGACATATTAAAAATCTTGCACAATAAGATACACATAGAAAAAACATGATGCAAAAAAAGGACTATATCGAACAATGGCTATGTTGAGATTGCATCTACTGAACTGTTGTTATGTATACTACATATATGAGGTGGTGACACCTAAGTTTTGTGTTAATATATTGGTTTCAATGTAAATGGTGTATACAAAAATGAGTAAAGATTTTAAATTTTAAGTTTTACCTTATATTTTGTAATGATATGATTATTTATCGATTATTTTCTAAATTTAACCAAATATACTTTAAAAACAATTCTAGACTCCCAAACCCCTCCAACCTCGTGATTCAAAAACATGATTTTTCAGCAATCTTATTACAAAAAAAATCAAGATAGGAGAGAAGCTATACCTGACATTATGCTATATGCCTGTAATCTGTATTATAAACAGTACTTAATGCTCATGGAAAACTCACGTCATGGACATTTTATACTCATGTATAGATGGGACTGAAAAATACATTTGTCAGCGATAAACAAGTACCTTTTCAGAGGTTACTTAACAGACTTATAACAGCTAGGGTCATGTGATGTTAAGAATCCATTATGGGAGAGCCTAATAGGTTAAACTGAACAATTCAATTGATTTGAAGTAAAGTGCATGTGTTGAAAAAGTAAATTTGATTCCCCTTTGTTGCTATGACGTTTAAGCCAGCATCAATAAATATTATTAACTAGTTTGTCATCAGCAGCACTATTTTTTTGAAGCCAGATTTTACTCCATATATCAATTCTTAAGTGAGTGGAAGTGTGACTTTTTTTGTAGGCAAAATTAGAAAAACAGCTGTGATTCAGGGAAAGTTGAGCCCTTGGTCAAGCAAGCAAAGCCCATCTGAGGTACTCCTGGCTGATTGGGAAGCATTTTATTCTTCACACATACTTCAAACACCAATATCAACATCATGGACTGACAATTTAATTTTGTGTGTGCATATGTGAGGAGACTTGAGATTTTCTTTTGAACCATGTTTTTTTTAATCCTGTACTAATTTTGTATTCTTCAGCTAATATACATGTACTGAATATCCACAAATCAGAGCACGATTATTTTATCAATCTATATGTAGGCTGTAATTGTTCCTTTAAAAACTCCAGGTGCTCACTACCCACCCCCATTAACTGATCAGTGCCTTACTTATTTACATACTACATGTAATAACATAGAGCATCGGGTCAGCTTAAAAATGTGGGCACAATCACAACAGTAACCAAACATGTTTAAACATTCTAACTAGTATGGCCATTGTTGTCTGACACTCCCTCACAGCAATCAGATGCAGTAAGATCATTGTCTATGCTGAGAAAAATTCAACAAGATCTTTGGGGAAGTTTGAACTACATCAAGTCTCTGAGGAGTGCAAATACAAGTCCTAAATACACTTGCATCACCTACAACCCTTCCCCACTGAAGAATTAAGAGCAGTGTAGGATGCATGCACATATAGTTATGACAGTATTCCACTGTTAATGCATCTTCAGGGTAGAAATATATCTTATTTAATATTTATTTAATGTTTGTGTTTTGCATATGTGTGTGTGAACTTGTGCATACATGCATGTGTGTGTGTGTTTGTGTGTGTTCAATAATATTTCACAATGCAAAATGTTTAGTTTCATAGTGTATTAAAATGCTTCAGAGACAACAAATATTTTTTGCTTTTTTATTCAACAATGAATTTCAAGTCATGTTCTATAGGCTTATAGTCCACCTCTGATGCGGGAGGTCGTGGGTTCGGTCCCCGGCCGCGTTATACCAAATGCTTACAAAAATGGTACTAACAGCTGCCTCGCTTGGCGCTCAACATTAAGAGGTTAGTGTTAGCCTCGCTTGGCGCTCAACATTAAGAGGTTAGTGTTAGGCTTGGTCGGCCTGGTGTCAGGATAATGTGACTGGGTGGGACATTATGCTACATGTCTGCAGCATGATGCCCCAGTCCCAGACATCACTATAAACTGTCACACTACAGACATCGTAGCGATATGACTGAATTTTTTTTAAAGCTATGTTAAAAATCCAATAACACACTACTATTTGTTTGAATCCTGTATATACTCATCCTAATGCCTGGTGAATATTTTATTGTAGCAGTAGATCAGCTGTCTAGTTTTTTGTAGCATTTGTTGTCTATAGACACCTCATCTTGTAAACAATTGTGCATTATATACATATATAATGAGCCTGACCACCAAAACTTTACATGTGGACCATATCTGGCCCATGGGCCTGCAGTCGGACCACTCTGATCTAGGACAAATAGCAAAAAACAAGATTGTCATTTAGAATCCACTACCCAGCATGAGAAGTCTTCTGGTAAAACCCAATGCCAATCTGACTTTCTGAAGTGGCAATAACAAGATTTTCAAGAGACTGTTGTGACAGCCATAACTGATGCCAAACTGACACTATTTTCATTATGGACCAATTAAATGTCATTATATATCTTTTAGTGCATGTTTATATGAAAATCCATTCAGAAGAGGTAGCAATAAAATATTTTGAAGAATGGTTCATGTTGAGAAGTAAGATTTTAAACATTTCTGCTGTGGCAGCCACATTTGATATCTGACTGGTACCAGATTTACATTTAGGACCAACTAGACATCATTAAGAAGTTTTAAAAAGAAAATGTCATGCTGATGTGACCATCCATTCATGAAGAGTAATGATTACAAGTTTCAAAATTGTCACTATGGCAGCTATCCTGGATATCCAAGTGGAACTATTTTTAGTAATGTGCTTCTTGTCTGTGAGTTGAGCTAAAAAGTATTAATTTCTGACATATGTGAAAAAGTGACATCAATCTAATGAAGGTGATGACATTAGTTGCAAAATAATCTTTGTTTGAAAAACATTCCTTCACAAAAAAGTAGATGTAATGAAAGCATTTGTTTGTGAAAACCACAATGTAAATCATAATCATTGATAAAGGAAAACTGAACATACCAATGATGTAAAATTCACTCTGTAATTCTCATGTGTAACTTTTTCATAAAGATCATATAATGAAATGTATATAGGCAGAACTCTTTCTCTCCTGTCATAGGAAGCAACTGAGTGGTTCAATGGTTAAGGCACTGGACTCAGTAACAAAAAGGTGTAAGATGTAAGATTTTATTTCCACCACTGGATAATCCCAAACTGGCTGCTGTAGTGTGTTCTTGGACAAAGCACTTGACTCGCCTCAGCATGATATAATCTTTAAAGTACTTTTGTGCCACAAAATACCAAAAACTGAAACCCTGCAAAATGCTCTGATCACACATAAAGCTATGCAAACAGAAGCATGAGTAAGTTAGATGACACCTAATATTTTCAGTAACTGAGCTGGAATTTTTAAATTATCTTCTGTAATTGAAAATGTAATAGAATATGATGTGCTGTGATGCATAATTTCAAAAATGTAATACAACCTGAGTAATGAATAAATAAAAAGATGTCCCCAGGTTTCATCAGTGGACTGATGCTAAATTCAAGTTTTCCTAACCCACAATTACAACAGGGATTTCAGTAAACTCTCATTCATATTACTACATCATTCAATATTTTCACGATACCGTATACTTATTCTTTTCTTTTCTTCAAAAACTTTCAGTGGTTCCTGTACAAGCTGACAATGGGATCAGACCATATGCTATCACAACATTTGGGTCCTGAGACTCCCTTACAATTATTATACATACTTGTACATACAAATCACCAATTTAGATTCTAGCTCACAATTATATCTTTTTCAGTGAAGGAAAAGAAAGAAAGAAAAATAAGATGGACAAGAGAGAAAGAGAGTGATTGTTATTTCTGTCTATGGTAATCATATATTGAAAATTTTTGTTCCAGTTTATGTAAGTTTATATATATATATATATATATATATATATATATATATATATATATATATATATATATATATATATATATATATATATATATATAAAAAATGGTTACTACTGATTCCAAATTATTATGTAACTTCTTTTCTGTCCAATTTGACTGCAATGTATTTTTCTAATATATAATATTCTTTAAAGAAAATTTCATGCAGAAATGTCTCTTTCATCTTGTGTACATGCAGTCATGGTTACAGAAGAAAATAGAAGAAGGAAGGTGTTTCATTCAATTGCTCCACATCTGTATCTCCAAGAAAAACTATTCCCAAGCTGGGAGTAAGTGATGTTGTTAGTATATTTCAAATCCAGTGGGAAACTTCATCCCATAACTTGTTAACCACATTACAATCCCAAAACAAATGAATTCTTGTTTTATGTGAATTTGTCACACAAGGATACATTTATCGGTGTCTCTTAAGCATGTATTTTATTTAATAATGTATTTGTCATTAGACTTATTAGAATTCTATGTGTAACACGTTATTGAAACCACTGTAATCTTGAGTTTTTGTTGCTTTAAATTCTTTTTATTTGGCCAATAGTCACTAATAAAGATGAACACTGCCATCTTTTTACACAGGTTTGTGAAACATTTGAGTTCAAACATAATTTGTAAAAATCTTTGCAACTTGTATTATTATGAAGCATAATGTATAATTGTTGATGGCTAACAAGGCCAATCATTTGTAAGAGTGTATTTAATATTAGGCTGAATTTTATACATAATGTCTTAATAGCCTGTTGGTATAATTAGCGAGAGATAAAAGTTCCAGCATTTGTGTGAGTGTATTCAATTTTAGGTTGAATTTCTACATTATGACTGTATAAGACCTTGAAAGGCAATAAAACTTGAACTGATGTCATATTTTGCTTTAAAGCTTTCAAATTCAAGAAAAGTCCCTTACTTTGTGAGAATATCACTAAGACATGTATAAAGCGAAGTGTACCAGCTGGATTCAATATTGTAAGAAGTGAGTGAAACTTCTGTGAAGTGTAGAACTTTCTGTGTGATTCCACAGTAATTCAGACAAACAAGAATGGGATTTTTCCATCTTTTTCTGTGATATATGACATCTAGATAACAAATCTAAACATTGTATGGAACAAATTGTTTATGAATATATGAAGTCATGCTGTTGTAGTGTACTCGATTATAAGTCAAGTCAAACTGCAAACAACGATGTAGTATAACGTGCATGCAGATTAGGGTCTGTGATGTTTGTTCCACCTTTTACTCCTAACAAACAACACAGACCTAAATCTTCCAGTGCATTATGTGCAGGCAGATCTGGGTCTGTGCAGTTTGCAGATGGACTCATCTTATAAGCAAGTATATACGATTAGGTGCAATTTGTGGTCCCACCTACTCCATAAATGCCAGGCTTGGAGAAAAAATAATAAGCAAGGCTGATAAAATCAATGGCTATTCTAGACTGTTTTAGCTAATTCTAGTGTCTACCAAAAAAACCAACTGCAATTTTAAAAGAAAATGACGACTGCTGTACAACTTGTATTTCACAGCGGCAACAAGAATTTACAAAAAATATTAAATGGAAAGAGTCATTATCACTCAGTATAATATTAAGAATATATTGGAATGATAGTATTTTAATTCAAGGTACATGTACTTTCATTCTGTAAACGAGTTACGTCTCTAAACAAAGTCTTAGTTTAAGTGGTCCATAAATCTTGACTTAATGCCAAAACATATGGTCCTTTCATTATAACACAATTTATAAGGTTGGTAAGATCATGGATCCGCTTTCATTATGCACTATTAAAATTATATGTATCATGTACCTAAGCTTTCATTATGCACTATTAAAATTATATGTATCATGTACCTAAGCTTTCATTATGCACTATTAAAATTATATGTATCATGTACCTAAGCTTTCATTATGCACTATTAAAATTATATGTATCATGTACCTAAGCTTTCATGGATAGTGTTTTAGTGAGGGAGCGCAGTATTAAGTTTTCCAATGCAACAATATTTGACATAGTATTGACACCATTCACATTAGAACCATCTACTGTATATACTCGTGTGTAAGCCATATAATTGAGAAAAATGTAAGAGCCTGGAAGATGGGGGGGTCAGCTTATCTGCAGGCCAGTGTCTAAACTTGACAGTTTTTAAGTCTTTTCATTGACTTAACTGTAATGGCTGTAAATCTGGGGATATGAAAAAATAATGTTTTCCATGTCCTAAGAAATATGCATGTAAAAAAAATCATTTTCGGTGATACGACACTTATTAAACTGTTATAAAGTACTTTGATTTTGTTATTATTTTGCATTTGCATATTTTCTAATTTCTCCAACATGAAATTAAATAAAGGTAAATATAGACTTCATAATTTGTGGGCTGGCTGAGTTTACCCAGGAGACAAGGCTGAACTGTAATGTACAGTACTTGCACAGTGCAAAGCGTATATAGCAACACTTAAATCCTTATTTATTCCCAAACATGTTAGATGCAGATTTTGCTTTATTCATTGTTTTGACCAAATTGCATTCTTCCAGATAACATTTCAGCTAGTCCTTAATTGCTGTTTCATTTACCTTCAATCACGAGTTCATGAGTTACTCATTTTCATTGAGATAAAAGATCATACAAATTGAGGTAATATTCATGAAAAGGTACGCATGTCTTATTGTATAAGGCACATAACCAGCATAACTTACATGTTCACGAAGAGTGGTAATAATAAAGGCTAAAATTCTCATTATAGATCAGCTAAGATCAACATCATTCTATTATAGTTTATTGTTTTAGCTGAACAACATCAAAACTTTCTGACAGCAGTACAGGCCAGTTAATCATTAAAACCCCGAAATTGGCTTGTGTTAAGACAGAATTTTGTCTGGCAACTATACCAGTACATTGATGTGTAATTGCCTTTTATTCCATAATATTAGCATGATTACCTTAGTTTTGTAAAATGGGGTGTAAGGCGTACCTGTCAACTTTGCAAAAGCCAAGTAGGGAGACTGAAATTTTTTTTAGAGAGATTGGGACCTAAAATTGGGAGGTTTCTTGTGGCATTTTTAAAGCCTTGTTTTGGCTAAATATTAATCAATCTTCCTGGTCTACTATGCATGAAATTTGCATAAAGACTTGCCATTTCTCCCTGTGACGCACCCTATTTTCCCCCAGGATGTGCCCCATTTTCATATTCTGGTCAGCTGTGGTCAAACTGCACAATAGCTAAAGATTAGTCTTAAATAAACAAGCAAGAAAGCCAACGTGACTAATTAAAAGTTAATCCTTATAGATGCAACTATTTTGTGAAAATGACTGGCCCTCAGTCATAATGCAAAGAAACCATGTTCTACACTATTGTGTGTTATTCAAGCACCAGCAACTGATTGACAAATAAAGGATTCCCAACTTTGTTGAACTAAAGATGCCTAAATAGCCAGCCTCACGGTACCATACATGTGGCAACTATTTTTCCCTTGTTGTATATCTGACCTTATTCCCTTATTGTCAGCTCATAAGGCATTTAGTATTGTTTACTATAAAACGTATGTACTCCGAATTAGCTTTTTTTTAGGACACATTTGCTGCATGGTATGTATGTATTTTCATTCCTTCTCTTAATTTAACGATGGCAATTAATGTTGGTATATATGGTATAAAAATGCCATGTGTTCACTCGTTTAAGTTTCTTTGGTGGGAATGGTGCTAGAGCATATGGAGTTAAGCATTCGTAGTGATAATTCTTGGAACTGAAATTAATTGTCGATAATTTTATTGTTGTGGTTTATTTTTTGTTCTGGTTTATTTTTTCTATTGTTGCAGAGATTTAAACAAAATTAAATTTATTAAATTTACGAGAAATAATTTTGAACGTAATTATTTCATCACAACAATATTCACAGGTGATACAACAGAACATGAAGGACTTTTCATTTCTAAGAGAAATGAAAATCAAAGACATAATGTAATAATTGAGAGTTCTCTGCAAAAATCGGGAGATATTATAAAAACAGAAAGTAGGCTTGGAATGACTCCAAAAATCAAGAGTTTTTTTCTTCCCTACCAGCATGAAAGTTGACAAGTATGGTGTAAGGTCACTTACATCAAACTATACTCAGCTTTTACAGCATTAGCATAATTTTCATAGCATTATGTCTGAAACTTCATTACTTGTAAGTTTAGCACAGTGGTGCCCATGATTCGACTCCAAGGGACGTACTTCATTCAACGGAATGTGCTTCAGTGCATGTTCAAACCTACAATGTACACGCGGTGGCACCATTATGCAAATACGTTCATTAGCCTAACTGCGAGTGTTGACACAAACCGTATTGTTGTTTGTTGTGTTGTCATACTGTGATCACATTTTAATGATTTATATATTTACAATTTCATGGCAAAGTAAAAACGTAATTACTGGTGCACTGATATATACTGAGCCAAAAGAGAGAGGTAGTGTTACAGCAACTCATGATTGCTAAATTCTTGTCATCGTTCATTCAAATTATACACAAATCTAGATTAGGCTGAAAAAATAAGAAAACAGAAAATTAAATATATTACTTTTCAAACAAGTTAATACTATTTCTTTTTAATAATCATGCATGCATGCCAACCCCGAAGTAAGTATACATGTAATTTTTGTTAATAAAAGTTTGTCTAAATAAATGCATTTAGAACTTACCTCGTACATCTTGTGATGTCTCTGAGTTGTGGGTTGGCTTATATGCGGGTCATGCACTTTTTAGTGTTTATACCCATTCAGTTTGGTGGGTCGGCTTATACATGAATGGGCTTATACGCAAGTACATATGGTAGATACTGTAAATAGTATTTTGATCCCAACCCAATGTTGTTATGACCATCAATTCTGAAGAAGGAAAACAAATTTGTCAAGATGGCTACCATGGTGACTGTACTGGATGTCATACTGGCATCATTTTTTCATTCTTGGACCAACCAAACACTAAGAAATGTTTTGGTGAAAACCCCATGTTGATCTGATGTTCTATTTAAGAGGAGAAGTGATAACAATGCTTTGAAGATGGCTGCTATATCTGATGTTGGATTGGCACCATTTTCCTTCTGGACCAACTAGATAATATAATTATAGTACTCTGGTGAAAACAGCATGTTGAAATGACTTTCCATTTAAGAGTAGGAATGACATGCTGTGAAATACACTTACAAAATGTAATACAACCAGTAATGAAAAAATTAAAAGATATCCCCAGAGATATCTTCACAATAGCAAATACAACACCATACACCGCAGCTCTGAGTATAGGAAATTTGATGTGTGATATTTAATTATACTGCTTTGGCCACACAAAAATATGCGTGTTCCCTATGGCACTGGTTTTAAAATTAGGGTAGGTGGGTAAGGTTTCCTTTTGTTATTTTAACACTACATATGTTATAATGATTATATATTAATGAATTAAGTGCAAGAGAAATTGCAATGTATTCTGATAATTCATTGGAGTGGATTACCAAATATATGTTATTCACTGCCCTGTCGAAATATGAGCTATTTTTAGATCCTTGCATGGTCCTTTGATAAGTATGGCCATGCAGACAAACTATATTCCAATCTCACAATAAGAATGTTGTTTTTCTTTAAAAAAATTAAAAGTGCTGTTTTAAGGTGCAACTCCCCTTTATGTCCTTATATGCCTGGCAACTTTTTCAGGCAAGTCCCAAACCTTGTTGTGTCATAAACAACAAAATAAGAGAACTGTCCATGCTTACACATGACAGGTATTATAAGTGTCACAGCCTTTTTATGCCCTCATACACATTAGAATGTCACATTAATGGAGGCAAAATAAAACAATTAACTGGAACAACAAATTGGTAGGATTCATTTATATCCTCATACCAATTATTATAGCAACGACACACATTAGGAGGCACCACTTCACCAGCAATATACACAAAGCCTCAAAATTAAGAAAAAGGACACAGATGTATGATCAGGAAAAAAATTAACAGATACAACACTAAATAAAGGATATGTCAAAATGACAATAAACACGTCAAAATGACAATAAATACGTCAAAATGACAATAAACACGTCAAAATGACAATAAACATATCAAAATGACAATAAACACGTCAAAATGACAATAAACATGTCAAAATGACAATAAACACGTCAAAATGACAATAAACATGTCAAAATGACAATAAACACGTCAAAATGACAATAAACACGTCAAAATGACAATAAACACGTCAAAACAATAAACACGTCAAAATGACAATAAACATGTCAAAATGACAATAAACACGTCAAAATGACAATAAACACGTCAAAATGACAATAAACATGTCAAAATGACAATAAACATGTCAAAATGACAATAAACATGTCTTTTAATTTGGAGAGTACAATAAAAAGATGGATGATCTTGTTGTTGTTGGATTAGTGGTTTCAGACATCAGACTATTATAATGTTCCTTTTTATCCAAGACCTACTAATTGAAGAAGAATAAATGACTGGGCATGGCTACCAGGGAAAGGTTCAGCAAAGAATAAAAGAAGGTATTACTCCCATTAAATGATAGATTTATGCCTCCAATTCCAGAACCCTAAATTCCTTGTTTTTGTTCCAAAAAATAACCATAAACATCATTGTTTCCTTATGAATTGTCTGAATCTTTCTTCTATTTTTATCTCTACCACCATTTCTCATATACTTAGAGTTTAATTAGCTGGTTTCATGTTTTAGATGCATTTTTACCTTTATGAACAATAATCATCTGCCATTCTAGTTAACTGGTGCTGAAGTACTTTTCTACCTACCAGTGTCTACATAGAAAACTCTTGTTCAGAATTTTTAACTCATACAATTGTTATTTACTGGAATTTGTTCAATAATAATATGAAATCTGGAATTTTCAGGAGAAAAAACCCAAGTAATTATGCAAGGTCTGGAATGGTTGTCATCTCTATTTTCAGTTAAAGATGGTCAGGTACTTTGTATGTGGCAATGATGATGCCCTATATTGATCATAAAATGCCTTTAAAAAAGTATGCATTGAATGCATTAGCCCTTTTTTCTGATAGATGCCTTATAAAAAGTATACACTGAATGCATTAGCCCTTTTTTCGTGATAGATACGTTTAAAAAAACATACACTGAATGCATTAGCCATGTTTTCTGATAGATGCCTTATAAAATGTATACAATGAGCATTAGCCCTATTTTCTGATAGATGTCTTATAAAAAACGTACACAAAATGCATTAGCCCTGTTTTCAGACAGATGTCTTATAAAAAATATACACTGAATGCATTAGCCCTGTTTTCTGACATGTCTTTTAAAAAGAATACATTGAATGTATTAGCCCTGTTTTCTAACAGATGTCTTATCAAACGTATACATTAAATGCATTAGCCCTGTTTTCTGACAGATGTCTTATAAAACATATACACTGAATGCTTTAGCACTATTTTCTGATAGATGCCTTATAAAAAACATGCACTGAATGCATTAGCACTATTTTCTAAGAATGCATTAGCCCTATTTTCTGACAGATGTCTTATAAAACGCATACATCGAATGCATATTAGCCCTATTTTCTGATAGATGTCTTATAAAAAGTATACACTGAATATGTTAGTTCCATTTTCAGACAGACATGTTATAAAAGGCATGTACAGTGAATTAAGTAGGCCTAATTTCAGACAGATGTCTTATCAAAACTATACATTGAATGCATTAGTTCCATTTTCAGACAGACATACATGTTATAAAAGGTATGTACACTGAATTTTAAGAAGGCCTAATTTCAGACAGCTGTCTTATAAAAAGTATACACTGAATGCATTAGTTCCATTTCCAGATAGATATTGCTAATCATTGTACCAAAGATTATTATATTCACATAAAATTCACTCCTATATGCACCAGATATTTCAAAATTTTAAAATCAAATTCTGATCAGTCAATATGCTCATTCTCCATTAACTGAATGACACCAGTGTCATGTATTGTTTAATGAAAGCTGTTTCTTCTTTTATTCAATCAGAGTGAGACAGGACTGCAGACCATCATGCTCAAAACTGAGTTTTGATTGTCTATTCAGTTGTCCAAGTCAAGTTTGAATTGTAAGAACAGTAAGAAAATGCAATAATACTTGCATCTCATGCCAATATATAGTACGCTACTTTACTGTTGGTTCATTACAACCCAAGCACTGACTGGCTAATTGTTTCTGTATGAAAATGGTAGGGAACTTCACAGTACATCACACTTGGGACTATTACTGAAGAAATTTGAATGCATGAGGCAATACTTCTTGGATGTTTTGGCATGAAGCTGACTTTAGTAATCTCTTTTCAAAGAATTAAAGCGAAAAGGTTTCATCTTATACACAGTGATATGATCTTGCTTGGCAGTCCTGACAGCTGAAAACTCCTTACTGACAATGAAAAATGCATTAGTCCTGTTATGGCTAGTCCTGACAGCTGAAAACTTCTTACTGACAATGAAAAATGCATTTTCCATGTAGGTATTTTCTCATTTGGATGGAAACATTATTTATATCAAAGATGTCAAGATCAATTGATATATAGACTACAAAGATTTTGATTTTGTGTATCTACTTGACAGACACAATCATTAATCTGCCAACTTTAGAACAAAAAAGAGAGCCTAATCTTTTCCCACCCAGCCCTAACTCTAAGTTTCTAACCAGTTTTACCAGGAATTATCTTCAAGGAGAAATAAAGTTTTGATGCCATCTCAAAAAGTAAAAACTGCACACTTTTTTATTTCTGTAAAGAACATTTTTAACATAACTTAGCTTGTCAATTGATAATATCTACCAAAGTCATTCTCCAAAGGAGGGAGACAGTCACGATGTCATAATCTCTGTGTTACTGGACCTCTTCATCAAATAAGAAATAGATACGGACAAAGACTAACAATCATCAAAGCCAGCAACTGAATTCTAGTAATCTTTGTTTAATTATTGACAGAAGCTTTACAAAAAATCTGAAAATATTATTTTCTTTGGTAATCAATACTACATCAATTATTAATATCTCTGATACAAGATAGTAAATTTAATAGCCAAACATCAAAGGCCACATAACAAAATAATATTATTCAGAATGAAAGGAGTATTGAATTAGTTAAATGAAAAGAAACAAAATTACGCTATTACAGTCATTTTATCTTGTGTACAACAGGGTAATCAAATTAAGTAGACATACATGTATGAGCTATGCTGTTTTCACCAACTGCATGTAAACTGTGATGTAGCACAATGAACTGGGCCATTAAACTACATTGTGATATATCTGGCATATGATTTATTTAACAGATAGTCCTACCTAACTGATGATGAAATGTTATGACTGACAGGATGACTGGAAGAGGGCTTTGAGAGAGGTTCAACCAAATTTGCATTGTGTTTGAAGCACACTATACATCTCCATGGATATGAGTTAGTGTCATTGTCTTTTTACACCCATACTGTATCTCCATGGATTTCAGTTGGTGTCATTGTCATTTTACACCCATACTGTATCTCCATGGATATGAGTTGGTGTCATTGACTTTTTACACCCATACTGTATCTCCATGGATATGAGTTGGTGTCATTGTCTTTTACACCCATACTGTATCTCCATGGATTTGAGTTGGTGTCATTGTCTTTTTACACCCATACTGTATCTCCATGGATATGAGTTGGTGTCATTGTCTTTTTACACCCATACTGTATCTCCATGGATATGAGTTGTTGTCACAGTACTTTGACATTTGTATTGAATTTCCATGAACACGAGTTGGTGTCATGGTACTTCTACACCCATAATGTATTTTCTTTTCAGCCTTTATAAAAGGGTAGAAACTAATGTTTAATCTTGATAAGTACAGTACTGTTTCAAACAATTTTTAATCTGTATTCATTCCTTCCACTTTGTTTCCTAGGTCCCCAGTTAAACTGCATAATAGAAAACTAAGCTTGTATATCTGTGGTGCATGTGCATATGTAAAACAAGATACAGGGCTTGAAATTAAGTTCTCTTTTCATTAACCGACAGGATCACCAAAAGAATAATATTTTTACTTACCCTGCTAAAATTAAACAGAAGCCAGTTCAGAGTCTAATTCAAAATTTACTATTCATTGATTTAAACTCAAAACAATAACAACTGTATTTCACCAACAAGATTTGAGAACAAAGAAACACTTGCACTTTTGTATTGCTCAAATTAATCAGTGCAGAAATTGCACAACATCACAGTCTCCCTTGGATTGTATTTCAGTCATTTGTATTTATTTTCCCAGCATTCCTGGTAATTTCTTAGTTTCATTCTTGATATACAAATGTGCTCTCTCTTGGCATCATCTAACTTATGTGGTGGCTGCACACCTGTCACCATGTGAATACTTCTGCATGTTTACAATTGACCCATAACAATACCCTGAATGTTTACCAACAATATAAATATTTTATTTACACTAGCTTGAGGTTTTATTCTTTATCATGTGAGAAACCTCATAAAAACATTGTTTATGAGAGTTCTACTTAATATAAATATTAAAATGCACATGAAACTAACACAAGATAGATCTTGTGTAAGAATCTTGTGTGCAAAAAGGCAATTCTGATGTGGGAATCTTGTGTTGATACATTCATGACAAGAAGCTATCAGTTATAAGCTTGACTGTGACTTATTATGATAACCTTGACTGTGACCTATCATGATAAGCTTGACTGTGACCTATTATGATAACCTTGACTGGGACATATAATGATAAACTTGACTGTTACCTATAATAATAAGCTTGGCTGTGACCTATAATGATAAGCTTGACTGTGACCAATATAGCTTGACTGTGACCTATTATGATAATCTTGACTGTGACCTATAATGATAAGCTTGGCTGTGACCTATGATAAGCTTGACTGCAACCAATATAGCTTGACTGATCTATTATGATAAGCCTGACTGTGACCTATAGCTTGCCTGTGACCTATAATGATAAGCCTGGCTGTGACATATTAAGATAACCTTGACTGTCACCTTTTATACGCTTGAATGTGACCTATAATGATAAGCTTGGCTCTGACCTATTATGGTAAGCTTGACTGTGACCTATAGCTTGACTGTGACTTAAACTGATAAGCTTGGCTGTGACCAATAATGATGAACTTGGCTGTGACCTATAATGATAAGCTTGACTTTGACCTATTATGATGAGCTTGACTGTGACCTATAATGATGAGCTTGGCTGTGACCTATAATGATAAGCTTGACTTTGACCTATTATGATGAGTTTGACTGTGACCTATAATGATGAGCTTGACTGTGACCTATAATGATGAGCTTGACTGTGACCTATAATGATAAGCTTGCCTGGGACCTATTATGATGAGCTTGACTGTGACCTATAATAATAAGCTTGACTGTGACTTATAATGATAAGCTTGACTGGGACCTATAATGATAAGCTTGACTGGGACCTATTATGATGAGCTTGACTGTGACCTATAATAATAAGCTTGACTGTGACCTATAATGATAAGCTTGCCTGGGACCTATAATGATAAGCTTGACTGGGACCTATAATGATGAGCTTGACTGTGACCTATTATGATAAACTTTACTGTGACCTGTAGCTTGACTGTGACCTATTATGATAAACTTGACTGTGACCTATAGCTAGACTGTGACCTATAATGATAAGCCTGACTGTTGCCTATCCGGTGCAAATTCTTCAAAAGACTTTTTATTTCCATCTAAATCAGATTATATTATGTTTGGATACAAATCTATGACAAATCGGTACAAAGCCATTCTGCATGAATGTGACCTGACTGAATATTAAGCCAACTAAAAAAAATGTGTGGTTCTGGTTACATTGGAGAAAAATAAAAGGTGGATAATGTAGGTCGGTACAAACTTTTTTTGGTCCAAACAAGTTTAAATGAAGCATAAACTTTAACCTACGCATCATCTGCATCCTGAATTCAACTTTGCTCACTGTTATTTATATTTTTATTTTTATTTTTATCTTGCCCTAAATTTTATTTTATTTTTTTCCAATTTTTGGGTAAATGTAGGGACTCTCCAGGAAAATAATTGGGCCAGTCAGGTAACCAGGACCACACATGCTTTTTATTTGGCCTTATAAACAGGAAAATAATAGTTTTGCTTGTCTTACAAACAGCATGTCTGGGACTTCCCAGTAAAATTTACACATTTTAATTCCTCGGACATTGCAAAATCATGTTTTCTCTTAACTTGTAATCGATAGTTCACAGAAAAAGCAAACCTGTACAAAGCAAACCTTCCAATAAGAAATTAATTTTGTGGTGGAATTATTTCTTTTGATCATTCATGATCAGTAATGGCCAATGAGGAAAAAAGGTATAAAATATTGTAATATTCCATACGCAGTAAAACATTCCAAATGAATTGCTGCAATATTCTGTATGCACTATTGCTGTATTCCATGTGGACTATTGGCATATTCCATACGGAATATTCAAAAGTATGTTTGAAGTAACAGTGGTTCAGCTGAAGAATAAAATGCCCCTTTGGAAATACCTGTAAAAGTACATATGGAATCCATATCCAATCAATATGGACAATTTCATACAGTTTGGAAATACCTGTAAAAGTAAATATGGAATCCATATCCAATCAATATGGACAATAAAGAAGCAGCTAAAATAATATAATTCTTTGAGAAGATGAATACAGGGGTTGCAATTTGATTAAAAATAATTTTTCATGTTAGATTTGAGATTTTTACATCTAAAAGATCTCAAAAGCTGAAATCAACTGATAATGAAAGTATTTACATTAACAATTAATTGAAGCTAACAGTCCTGACTGCTGCCAGATATCTAAACACCGTATTTCTCAATGCCACACATCGGACTTGAGACAGGCATCCATTTTTTAAGCCCATTTCAAATAACTGTTTGCTAGAGGTGAGATTATTCGCTGAAGATGAATAATAATGAAGTGGTCATTCCTATATTATCTGAATTGATCCCAGCACCTTTTGACTTTACTTCCAAGGCATGTACAGACTATTCAGCATTGTTTGTGATCTCTTTGGCAAAATGTTTGAGTAAAAGAATTGAGTAATGGTCTTTTGTCAGTCTAAGTAGTGATTTTACGTGACAAAATAAAAATACGGCAATTAAGATGCCCCTACTTCAGTGTAAATATGCATCTGTTGTGCTGATACTTGCTAACTATTAGTAAAACTAATATTTTGGAGTTGTAGTGGAATTGGAAGATACCATATACACTCACTTATAAGGTGAAGCCAACTGCAAACTGCACAGACATAGCTCTACCGTCACACGATGCACCAGCAGATTTGGGTCTGTGCAGTTTGTAAGGAGTAATCAGTAGAACAAACAACATGGGCCTGGATCTGCAGATGATTTATGAAATGCAAATCAGGTTCTTTCTTGTTTGCAGTTTTACTTGACTTGTGAATAGAAAAAGGCATTATTTGAGTGTTATATCTGAACCAATGTAATAAGAAGTGTCTTATAAATGGGTTACACAGCATATGTTATTTCCACAAACTACAGTATAAGCCAGTTCAAGCAATTCTTAAATGTGAACTTGAAATGAAGTCTGGAAACTACTAACCTCATTTTAATAAAATTCAGCGTATTTACTTGGACCAACCAAGAAGTCCAGACTTAAACTATGAAAGATGTTGGAAAATTGGAAGCTGGCCTTCATCCTAAATTAAAGCTGCTTTCATTGCATCTCTCAGAACCACTTTATTCACAGCATTTATCAGACCTCTCCAAAGATTTAATAGTTGAATCTCAAACAAAAATAGAACCCCATGTGCTCGACCTGATAACTTAACAGCTGACCATTTCATTATAATCAATAAGCAGGCATGTGTAGTATAACAACACAACCCTATATCCACCAATCTTTATAACACATAGATTTTAACCATTTTACAACAGTATGCTAATATTTCTTTCCCAAAAACCTAATTACCAAATTTTACTTACAAAATGGATGCAAAATATTGTCTCTAGAGAGCAACAATCTCAGCCAATCTGAAGCAGGTTCACTTCATTAATATGCACAGACCCTACCAATTATATAACTTGTCCAAGATGATGATGTGAGGTTATTTACCATGTTAAAAATCCAATTAAAATTCAGCCTCTTGAGTGGCACCAGGCTCAGAAAATCAGACATAAAATTATTTCATGAATATTTTTTTTAATTATGTAAGCCTGTTTTCCAAGTTTGATAGATTACCTCATTACTGTACAGTCAAGCCTTGTTCATAACAGTTCTCATTCAACATATTAGTCATATTAGCCTACTTTACATGCTTCATCCAAACTGAGTCAGAAATACAGTTTCTCGAGTGGTTAAGATGATCTGTCAATCAAATGCCAGGTCATCTTTTAACCTCATTATAGATCTCACTCATAAAAAACTCATTGGCCATCTTGATGATACAAGTCTACTTACCAAGTTTCATCAAAATTGAGTTGGAAACACAGTTCACATGTAGTAAGAAGCTCTGTCAATCAAATGCCATATTGTCTCAATCTCATAAATTTACAAAGATCTCATAATAAAGTCAGTGCACATCTTGATGATGTAAGCTTATTACAAAGTTTGATCAAATTCTAACTAGTCATTAAAGCAGCAGAAGAGATAGTCACAGTCCTGACAACAATCTGCAACAAGATATGGCAGACAGGAGAATGGCCCACCACATAGACTCAATCCTTGGTCATCATACACCCCACTAAAGGAAACCTACAGCTATGCCAAAACTAAAGAACCATCAGTCTCATCAGCCACCCGAGCAAGTAATGCTGAATATAATTCTCAACAGACTAAAGCCTCAAGCAGAGAATATTACTGTTGAAGAGCAGGCAGGCTTCTAAGCATGAACAAGCACCATAAAACAAATCTTCAATCTCAGACTCCTTTGTGAGAAATACCTTCAACATCAGCAGAATCTATACGTCTTTATAGATTTCAAAAAAGCCTTTGATAGGGTATGGCATGCAGCCTTATGGGCAACTTTGAGGAAGTAAAATTTCAGCTCAGACCTGGTGCAGGTTGTTGAGCACCTCTATGACAAAGCCACCAATGTGTCCTCATTGTCATATCCATCTTTCTGTATGCTTGTGAAACATGGAGGCTCACATAAGATCTACAAAGAATTCAAACATTCGAAATTAGATGCTACCACAAGATCTTGGGCATCTCATACATTGACCATGTAACCAACAAAGAAGTCCACAAAAGGATCAAATGAGCCATTGAATCCTATAAAAACCTCTTGATCACTGTAAAAAAGTGCAAACTGAATTGGTACGGTCATGTCTCAAGATCATCTGGACTGGCAAAAACAATCTTGCATGGCACAGTGCAAGGTTGGAGAACAAAATGGAAGACAGAAAAAGAGGTGGGAAGACAATATTAAGGAGTGGACAGGCATGGGATCTGGATATTCCATAGGGCAGTAGAGAACAGGGAAAGATGGACAGAACTGGTTGTAAAGTCAACTGTGGTGCCCCAACAACTTCATGGGTTAAGAATAAGAAGAAGAAGAAGAGAAGAAGAGGAGGAGGAGGAGGAGGAGGATGACAAAGATGATGATGATAATGATGATGACGATGATGATCATGATGATGATGATAGTGCTTGTCAGCCAGTCTGATTAATTGATAAGATTGGACTAATCTAATCATAATTGATTTCAAATATAGAAATTCATTTACCAAATAGGAAACAAACCAGAAATATATTCTGAACAGTAGCAACAAGCTCAGCCATTCAACATGCATTTATCTTGCTTATATTTTTTTACTCATTCATGATAATGATAATATATGGCTACATTCCAAATTTGATTAAAACTGGATCAGAAATATGGTCTCTAGAGTGGTGGTTAACAAGCAATTATTGATGGATGCACAATGGACTCTAAGACATACTGTAAACTCACATGGTTTTAAGGACAGTTGAGCCAAAGAGTGTTGAGGAACATTAAAACCATGAGAAAGTTCTGACAACAAAATATCAATACATATTTTTCTTCTTTATTTTATACACTACTGACATTGTCAAGCTCGTGGAAATAGTTGCTTTGGGTGCCAGTGGTAGGAGACGAGACAGCATGCTCTATTGAAATAGTGTAAAGCTTTCTAAATGAAAACAAAAGACTAATCATAATAAACATCTCTGGGAGAAAAGACAAGAAAAAGAGTTTAAAATCTTGTTAGGTTGAGCAACTCATATTTTTTTATTTACAACTGCTGCTGACAATTCCAAAAACATTAGTGTCAGAAATCTGGATGCAAGGATATTATTGGGAGGACATCTGGAGGTGGCATGAACCAGTCTGTTTTACTGGAATTTCATCTTCAGAACTGCTAAAGAGCCACAGTAAAAACACAGGACAAAAAATTAAAGTTCTGCAATCATTAGGGTAAACCAGGCAATATAAAGTAGAAGGACAAGGTCATTTAAATTGAGCTTACATCCATCTTGTTATTGACATGAAAGCTGTGGGATTTCACTCATTGGTAGAAATGCTTATTTACTGCCACTGCTCATCGGTACTTAGACAGAGAGGAAGGTCAGTCTCAGTGGCCCAGTGGCTAGCATGATGGACTTTAAACTGAAAGGGTGTGGGTTTGAATCCTACCATCAGATCAACCCTGGTCAGCCACTTTAATTGGTGTGTTCTTGGGCAAGGCACTTTAATTAATCTCAACAACAAATAATCTGTGTTGTTAGTCCTTAAAACACTAAGCCAAAGCAAACTTTGACAGCTTGGACAATTTAATAAAAACTCATAACTACCAAATGTCAATAAAAACCAACTGAACAGAGAAGATTCTAAACTTCTGCTTGACCTAAGAATTGTTTTATATGGTGCAGTTCAGCACCTTTCACACAATGATCTAGCCACATTTTCTGTGATGTTTTCATGATCTTGAAATCTTTAAATAACACAATGTTACTGGTAATGAAAGCATTTTGTTATCACACTAATTATCACTCAAAATGTGTTGATTGCAAGGTCATAAATCAACTGTACGATGAAACTGGACCATTAGTTGCTTGGTCAAACTAAATTTCAACTTGTTCAGAGCATTTTGTGGAAATCAAAATGTCAAAACCACATAAGCAATGATAACTGACTCCATATTTTTATCTACCCAGGGAAAATCAGTCTGACTCATCAACTGGGAAACCAAAACCATGCTATTCAATTTTAGAAAATGCTGAGGTCAAGGTGACTGACAAAGTAAAATAAGCCTTTAAAATGGGAACTGTGAACAAAATGGCAACACAAGGCCTCAAGTTTTTATATCAACACCAGAAACAGATTTTTGACACCTAAATTCCACAAATAGGGGATCACCTCTGACCCTCTGGGAAATCCAGGCCACAGAAAGTATAGGACCATAGGTGCTTGACATTATTGTCTCATACTCTCTACCAGTATAAATGGAGTACATACAGTAGGTTCTTTTGACATTTTGTTTAGGAAGTAGTACATTAATGAATGTTAAAATTCTGGTAAACAGGAGATTTGAACAAGAGTCACAGCTATCTGCATAAAAGGATGCTATTACACTGTCAATAAAGTGTGAAAATAACTTTTTTAACATTTTTTTCTAACACCACACATTCAATACAAGAGAACAGAATCACTTCTCCCTCTTCATCATCACTATTTGGCTTGTACATATCAGAAATTGGTACTGTTTCATGTACATGCAGGCTAATTAACATATTTTTGAGACCAAATATTTGATTTTCTGTAATGGTAAATGTGTGGTCACAATATATAATGAGAAACTATAATTATGTAAACCTGATGAGGAAAACAAAAGTTTAACAGAAGTTAAAATATATTATTCCACTCTTATCCCTACATTTCATTACAAGTGACATGTAGTATTTGGATGACGGACTGTCTCAGTGAAATAAAACAGAGCTGATTCAGACAAAATATGTTTGCGTTTTATTAGTTAAGATCAGTAAACATAAGGACATTCTCATTTTCTGCTTGACAGTTTATTTCAAAATACAGTCTGAAGTCAATGGTTTATTGCAAAATACAGTCCCAAGTCAATGGTTTATTGCAAAATATAGTCCCAAGTCAATGGTTTATTGCAAAATACAGTCCCAAGTCAATGGTTTATTGCAAAATACAGTCTGAAGTCAATGGTTTATTGCAAAATACAGTCCCAAGTCAATGGTTTATTGCAAAATACAGTCCCAAGTCAATGGTTTATTGCAAAATACAGTCCCAAGTCAATGGTTTATTGCAAAATACAGTCCCAAGTCAATGGTTTATTGCAAAATACAGTCCCAAGTCAATGGTTTATTGCAAAATAGTCCCAAGTCAATGGTTTATTGCAAAATACAGTCCCAAGTCAATGGTTTATTGCAAAATACAGTCCCAAGTCAATGGTTTATTGCAAAATACAGTCCCAAGTCAATGGTTTATTGCAAAATACAGTCTGAAGTCAATGGTTTATTGCAAAATACAGTGCCATGTCAATGGTTTATTGCAAAATACAGTCCCAAGTCAATGGTTTATTGCAAAATACAGTCCCAAGTCAATGGTTTATTGCAAAATACAGTCCCAAGTCAATGGCTTATTGCAAAATACAGTCTGAAGTCAATGGTTTATTGCAAAATACAGTCTGAAGTCAATGGTTTATTGCAAAATACAGTCCGAAGTCAATGGTTTATTGCAAAATACAGTCCCAAGTCAATGGTTTATTGCAAAATACAGTCTGAAGTCAATGGTTTATTGCAAAATACAGTCCCAAGTCAATGGTTTATTGCAAAATACAGTCCGAAGTCAATGATTTATTGCAAAATACAGTCCGAAGTCAATGGTTTATTGCAAAATACAGTCCGAAGTCAATGGTTTATTGTAAATTATAGTTTCAAGTACATGGTTAAATGCAAAATATTGTCTCAAGTCTTTGGTTTATTGCAAGTATTGTTTCAAGTCCAAGTTTAATGTAAAATATCATCTCAAGTCTCAAGTTTATGGTTTATTGCAAAATATGGTCGTAAGTCCAACCTTTAATGCAAAATATATTCTCCCTTCCATGGTTTACTTCAATATATAGTCTCAAATCATTAGTTTAAAGAAAAATATAAAGCCCATTATTTAATGCAAAATAGGCTCTCAAGTCCATGATTTAATTCAAAAAAGACTCAAAAGTCCATGATTTAACCAAAATATAATTCAGCATACCCGCAGTATAAAAGTTAGATGAGCTATATTTGGATTGACTTAGTGCTTTATGACAAAGCAACACACACGTTACTTAGTATCAAGGCAATTCGTGTAAAGTGCCTAATGTCCAAAGGACAAAACACCAAGTACAAACCATAGTAGCTGACCCATCCTGGTCCGATGATAGGATATGAACCCACAACCTTTTTGTCTCGAGTCTGGCATGCTAACCTCTGAGCCACTGTGACTACTGATGATCTACATAAAGTATATACTATTTAATTATTCTGTGGCTCCTAATTTTTTTAAAAGTTATTGCAGTCATTTTGAAATGGAAAACAATATAAAAAAAATACCATTTTGTGCTGAATATTGTTTTAAATTAAATCACTGAAAATATTTATTGCTGGATGCTGAAATTATTGGACACAAGAGCTTTCAATAATAATAATAACAATAATAATGAGGACTTTGTACAGCGCCTAATCTTTAGAAGTTCTAAGCACTTTACAACATTAGACAACACCTATAAGATAAAAAACATCTAATGATATGATTACAAAAGCAAACACAATGAAATTAGAAAAACATTTTTAAAAAAACATGCTGAGAATAATTAAGGTAGGAAACATTATTAGATCTTTAAGTTTGTTCTTGCAGTCGAAATAAGTGAGTTTTGAGAGCCCTCTTGAATGTGATGACTGTGTGTTTGTGTCTAAGTTCAGTGGGCAATTCATTCCACGTTGCTGGGCCCTGGTATGCAAAAGAACACCGTCCATATGACTTTGTTTTCATAGTGGGAATAATGAGCATACGATTGTCAAAAAATTTTGTGTTTGATTCTGGATCGAATGGATAGCCAGTTTAGGGTACAGAGCAGTGGGGAGGTGTCACAGCTCTGATCGTGGTACTCTAAGTATGATCCAAGCAGATGTGTTTTGAACTTTTTGAAGTTTCTGAAGCAGATATTGAGATGAACCATACAGAATTGAGTTACAATAGTCCAGTCTTGAAAGTACTAATGAACACACAAGTGTTTTAGTGGCATCAACTGAAAGATATTTGCAAACTGAGCTGATGCATCTCAGCTCAAGATATGCAGCCTTGCATATGTTCATGACATGTTGATGCAATGTGAGATTACTGTCCAGAGTAACACCTAGGTTTCGTACTGATTGTGTGAATTTAATGTTGGTGCTGCTGATATTTATTGTTTGAGGTAAAGGATGTGAATGAGAAAGTCTTTGTGTTGTGATCACAATGGTCTCAGTTTTATCATCATTCATCTGCAGCTTGTTACATGTCATCCATGATTTCACATCAGAAATGCACCTCTCTACACCTTGGATGGTAGCATCAACTTCAGTTGGGTGGCTAGATTTGTATACTTGGGTGTCATCAGCATACAATTAGGGAGACACTGGATGATGATTTATGACACTTGAGAGTGAATGAGTGTACAGAATAAAGAGAACAGGTCCAAGATCAGACCCCTGTGGAACACCACAACGTAGATCAACTGGGCTGGAGTGTATTCCATTTGCAGATACAATTTGTGTCCTGTTGACCAAGTAGGACTTGAACCACAGTAAGGCTGTATCATGAATGCCAAATACATGCTGGAGATGGTGAAGTAATATATCATGGTCTATTGTGTCAAATGCTTCAGACAAATCAAGGAGGGTGAGGACTGTAATCTTTCCGCTATCCAACGCAGAGAGAATGTCATTAACTACTTTTAGAAGAGTAGTTTCAGTACTGTAGCACGGGCAATATGCAGATTGTACATTGCTAAAAAGACTGTTTGAATTTAGATGAGATATAAGCTGGGATAGTTGTTGTTGTTGTAGGGTTTAACGCCATTTTTCAGCACAAGATAGGCCATATATGGCGGCCAGTATAACTGGTGGAGGAAGAACCCTGGAAAACCCAGGAAAGAACCACCGACCCACGAGAAGCTACTGGCAGGCTTTCCCACGTACCCACGCTAGTCGAGCCTTGGACTCGAACATACGCAGACAGAGGTGAGATGGCAGTGATCCGGAACGGTGAGCGCTTTAGACCACTCGGCCACTCGGGGCCCCAGCTGGGATAGAACAACTTTTTCTAAGATTTTTGATCTGAATGGGAAATTAGAAACTGGGCAGTAATTCTTTAAATCATTATGGTCTAGTGGTGGTTTCTTTAGCAGAGGCTTTACAATGGCAGTTTTGAAAAATGATGGGAATTCCCTGGATGAGAGAGAGGTATTAATAACATCAGTTAGTGAAGGCAATACTGGATCTAAGCACTCAAGCAGCAGTGATGTTGGAATTGGATCAAGTTCATATGACTTTGATGCCCTCTTCATCAGGATTGTATGTACGAAATCCATAGAGACAGGTTCAAATGCTGCTAATGGTTGCCACTCAAATTCTGTATCCCAACTGTATGGTGACTACGAGTCAATTGAAACTGTGGTGTCAAGTTTATCTCTAATGGTTTGTAGTTTGTCACGGAAGAATTTTGCAAGCATGAACATATGGTCAACTGGAGAGAAGGTAGTTGGAAGTGGTGTAGATTTGTTCCTTGGTATTAGCTTGTTAGTAATCTCAAAGAGCTCTTTGCAGCTGGAACTTTCCATGATCTCAGTAGTGTAGTGGGCTGATTTCGCTGCATGGACTATATTTGTGACATTCTTCTTAGCGGCTTCATAGATTTGCTTATGAATAGTGAATCTGGTGGAAAGCAATAGCCTCTCCACTTTACGGCGGTCTCTTTTAGCAGTGCGAACCTGGTCCCTAACACTGCTATACCATGGAGAACACTTCTGAATTGATAGTCTGCACTTGGTAGCTGGGGCATGTTTGTTGAGCAATGAACGCAGGCAGTTATCGAGTTGTTCTGCGGTAGGAGGTAAGCAAGTTGTTAGGTTAGCTTGGATGTCATGCATTAGTTTGGTTCTATCTATCATACTGAGGTTTCTATTAGTAGCAGATAAAGGTGGAGGGTTAGGGACTGATACGTCAAGATGGCATATAATGTAGAGGTGATCTGATGCAAGGTCATGGGATACCAGGGAGGACCCTAGAATGTTATCATCAGGTCTATGAAGAATCCAGTCTAAAATGTGACCATGTTTATGGGCGGGTTGGCTAACTGACTGTTTGAGGTTGAAAATATTAATGGAATCTAGGAGTTTTGATGTATTTGAGTTTCCAGGACAGTCAAAGTGAAAGTTGAAATCTCCAAGAATAATCAGGTTGCCACCTATCAAATTTCCATAGTCCAGGAGATTCGGGAACTGCTCCAAAAAGAGAGAGTCAGCCAGCTTGTTTTTTCTACTAGGAGGAGGGTGGTATAGGCAGAAAAATGGACTGTCCTTTGCTCCAGTGTGAGTGTGGTTTGGACTAGTTCAAACAATGTGTGGTCAAAATTGAATGTTGTGGTGTGGTTAAGACATTTTATCATGGAGTTCTTTGTGATGACAGCAATTCCACCTCTGCGAGAATTACGGGGGAACGACTTGATGGAGTAACCCGTGTGTGTTAGATCCACACACTTGGGCTCATCGCCTGATGTTTTTAGCCATGTTTCTGTCAGGAAAAATACGTCAATATTCTGGTCGTTGATAAAATTAACTATTTCTGTGTGCTTTTCCAGTGGTCCTACTGACTGGGCATTGAATAATGCAATGCGCAGAGGTATTTCTTGGATAATTGACACAAAGGTTGATGAATTAATAGGGATTTGAATTAGGTTATCTAAATTAATGGTCAAATTTTATATAAATTGTTGAGCCAAAATAAGGGAGATAACTGGAATTCTTCTTCCTGTTATACGCTAGCCAGCTTTGAAACAACGTTTTTTATTCGCTTCTGTTTACATTTAGGTAATAATGAATGTAGTCCCAGTTTGTTTAGTCTAGAGCACAATGTAGTGTGGAGAACCAAGGAGTGATCATTTAAAGCAGTTAATGAGGGTCTATTGTAGCATAAACGGGTTGACTGGCGAGTATCATGTGATGGTGGTTTGTTCAAAAACAGTGGAGCAAGACAGCTTAGAAAAAGTCTAATTGTTCGCATTTCCAAAACAAGAAGATGAAGAA
Organism: Sinohyriopsis cumingii; assembly: GCA_028554795.2. Classification (NCBI taxonomy): domain Eukaryota; kingdom Metazoa; phylum Mollusca; class Bivalvia; order Unionida; family Unionidae; genus Sinohyriopsis; species Sinohyriopsis cumingii. Next base: position 48,941,793 of record CM068834.1, read on the forward strand.
ACACATACGAATTTAACAGCCAATACATTATGAACACAATAAAGCAGATGAAAACAGGCAACAAGCAAAAATATCATGAAAACGGCACTAAAAAACAGAACATCTGCTTCAAGCCGATTAAGTGATAGCGGCCATCTTTTAATGATCAATAACAAAATATGGTACCCTAGTGACCACCCATACCAATGATGAAATAAATCTAATGTAAACCAAGCATGTAACTATAATGAAAATAATACAAGAACATACATATCTACTGATAATGACAATATTACAAGAACATACATATCTACTGATAATGACAATATTACAAGAACATACATATCTCCTGATAATGAAAATAATACAAGAACATACATATCTACTGATAATGAAAATAATACAAGAACATACATATCTACTGATAATGACAATATTACAAGAACATACATATCTCCTGATAATGAAAACAATACAAGAACATACATATCTACTGATAATGAAAATAATACAAGAACATACATATCTACTGATAATGACAATATTACAAGAACATACATATCTACTGATAATGACAATATCATGTGCTAAAAGTATTTACCAAGTTTCCTGGTAATCCTTCCAAACTGCATTAATGAGATTTTTTATGCTGCTAAAAGAATATAGTGCAATAACTTGGAGAAAAAAAAGCAAACTGATTGTCGATATGCACATCTTGAAGTGATGATCCTAATATTTACAAAATTTCCACATGTTACTCAATAAAATTGTCCAGGTCTTTTTGTGTTTTTTTCAGGGATAAAACGGTTTTTTTTCTTCAAAGTTCACTTATGACCCCAACTGAATGGAATCAAAAACAGTTTTGTTTAGAAATGTATATTTTTAAAATCCAAAGCTGTTTCTATATTGATATTCCCCCCATAAAATCTGAATTAGATCTATGACCATGTACTAACCAATAGGATGTACCATTAGAACGAATATAACAACTGAAATTCATATAAATTTAACACAATTTTAATTTGCAGAATATAAATGATAACTTTGCTGAACTTGTTAACTTTCTGGAAATTCTTTTCATTTTTTCTGAAATGGTTGTAGGAAATGCAGTTTTGAGGTTACTTCTGACTGGATCCTAACACATCTGTTTCAAAACAACTTTCATGTAACAGAATGCTTATGTGTATTTTATCAAAGACATTTATGAATAGCTATTTTGGCTGAACATGGGCAGAAGGGTGAAAATTGGACATTTTGTGTGTAATGAACCCATGATTTTTGTGTCCTGGCCCCATTTTATTAAAAATCCTACTTTTTGTAAAGGTTTACATCTGTGTATAGTTCATACTGGTCTGATTTAGATCTAACGCCAAAAGTATAAAATCTGAACATAAATTCCAGTTCATATACTGGTCATAATTGGCATGGACAAAAAATGGGTCCCCAAATTTATATTTATTCTGCTGTATATTTAAATGTGAGTAGAAAAGTGAAATTATTTGCTAATATTATAAACTTCATGTATCCCCTTTTCAGTAATACCACTTGCTTTTGGCACATGGAGTTAATGAGTAGACTTCTTATGTTGGTATTAAGAAAGCTTTTTAAAAAATGGTTGTTTTATATTTGACAAAATGACCATAAAATGATTTAACTTTATATGAAAACAAAGATGGAAATCTTTTTTAATCCTGTTATGTCTGGTTGGTGCCCTGATATAACTTTTCAATTAAATTTGACAATGGACTATGCATTTAACTCAATCATTGTAAAAAAACATCCAGGTCTTGAAAAATGCCACAGTAGTCAGTGGTTTTGGATGTATTTAGTAAGGTCTGAAAGTTAAACTTACTGCAAAGTAAAGTTTGTGGTCGTTGAAGTGATAATGAAAATTACTATTGAGGATAAAAATGTTTAACACCATGTGGAAACAACCAAATAATTAGCAAAGCTTTATGACAATACATTTTAGTTAATTTACATATCAAAAGAAGATCCATGCAAGATAAATTTTATAAATTTTCACTTAAACAGACCAAGATCACACATCACAGACAACATGTTGACTCAATGTGATGGTAGACTATCTTCATCCATATATCTATATGGAGTTGAAAATGGGGTAATCTGTCAACTTGACCAGTCAGACCACCAGAATGCTCTGATTGACTATACAAATATTTTAAGCACTCAATGATCCAAGCAGCAATTGTACATCAATGACATGGGTTTCATAATTTCTAAAACTCCAGTATCAGTTCAATTATGACTCAATTACATATTCTTTCTGTCATCAGGTGGCAGCTGAAATTCCTGGTTTTTTTCTCTGACTGATCAATATTTGCAGAATTAAAGGGCTTTTAAATGTCAGTAACAAACCCACCTTCTTCTCTGAAGTACCAATGACTTCACTGCAGCATGGGAATCCTGTACTTATCAAGTTCAATAAAAAACTTGGGGACTAGTTGCATTGATAAGATGGTATATTTGCTAACAACACATAAAAGACAAAACCTCTAAGAAAAATTGAAGGAGCAAAGTGATTTGTCTGTATGTACATCTTGATTTGGTGACCGTAATATTTACAAATTTCATGGCAATCTGTTAAAAAAAGCACATTACTAGTTTTCGTAACTAGTGCCAGCTGGAAGCATGAAAATTTGATGGACATGAGAATTAATTAGTGGCAGGGTTAAAAAAAAGCATTTAACGAAATGACTTGTAAACAATCTGCCTGGCAGCTGCAATTTTAAAGAACTGCCAAGATAATGAAAGTGCTTTAAAGCATTGCAATTTCAGTTGTCAACATGGATGGGATCTGATCTGGAATTTCTTGTAATATTTGTTTTGCTTTCCTTTTATTTATAGTATTAGTTTTTGGATGACTGATTTGGGAGGATTGCTCTCCAGCTTGGGCCAATCACATTTATGTATTGAAACATATCGTGTTTACAACCCTGAACTACTTTGAAGTAGTTCAACACATGCAATTTTGTTATGTCAGCCACATCACACATCAGAAATGCATATAGTGCATCATGATTGCAGATTTTGGGGGTTTTCAAAACTACTTTTTGCAGGTATTTTGCAAGAATAATTTATGTGCCAAGTAAATGATGATTTAAAGATAATGATCACAAATGGTTTGCTATGTGTGTGAGTGCACGGACAAATGTTTGCCAAAGCACAGGGGAAAGATTGTGACCCAAGGGGCTTTAACACATTAACCCCTGGAGGTTTTTGCCATTTTTGCCTGAAAATCGAGTAGGAAACACATTTTGAAAGCTATTTCTGAATAGACTTGAAAACACCAAATCCCCAGTCATCTTTCAATAACATACTGCCTAGTTGTGTTAGAAACATCATTTTTCTTTGGCTACTGGACTCGTGCATGAGCAGAAGGGTAAAAGGGTAAACGTTGGTTTATTTTGTTGTTTTTTCTGCTAAACGGAGCCATTATTTTTGTATGGAGACCACTCTTTATTCCAAATGCCCATCTTATCCTACTTTTTGCAAAGGCTCATCTGTCTGTTTGCAGTTCATACCAGTTTGCCTTAGATCTGAGACCAAAAAGTCTAAAATCCAGACACAAAATGGGATTCCAACCACGGGATAATTTTGTGTTAAAAAAAGTCGGGTCCAAAAAATGAGATTTTTCTATCTGTATTTTGTAGTGCAACTAGATATTCCAGATTATTTGGTATCATTGTAGAGCTACATCTGTCTACCTTTCTGTAATACCATCCACGTTAGTGTATATCATGCATAACCATGACGCTACAAAGCTCAGCAGTAGGCTACTACCTCCTGCCCCGTAAAGTCTTCGCTAGGGGTTAATGTGTTAAGTCTTCCTTCACCTTTTGACCCCAAAATCAATGGGTCTTTATCTTACCAAGTGCAAGCTGTTCACAAAGTTTGGCACATGTATGTGATGTAAAAATAATGTTATTGTGCAAAAACCATTTGTCTTGCTTAGAGTGACTTGGTCTTTGACCTTTTTGATACTCCAATTGATATAGATCTTCCATAAACTAAATGCATGCCATCCACAAACACTAGTAACTGAAGATACTGTGGAACTTGGAGTTATCGTGCAGAAATAATTTTACTTCTTGCAGCCATTGTGACCAAGATCTTTGACTCAAAAAGTGACATGGTTCTTCCTTACCACAAATGCAAGTAATTTCACAAAGAAGGTAAACGAGTTGTATGGAAATTGGTACTAGACAGATGGATGAAAAGACAGATCGTCAAGATCAAAACATAATATTCTCTGTCTTATGGAGAGTATATTAAAAAATGGCTTTTGATGACCCAAATTTAACTGACCATTGGTCAATATGGCTCTGATGCAAAGAAAAGCCATAAAAATATCCTCCTTGCTGTTTTTCTTACATCCAAATATATTTCTTTCACAATATCTAAATAAAGATTTCATCATCTATACAAAGAAAGGTTTCCAGTCTGGCCTTTAAACATTTCACCTCATTTACACATAGCAAGAAAACACTATTATTTTAAGAATAATTGTTAATGTAGTAAACCTGGAAGCCATTAACCTTTCACTTATTTTATTCCATAAGGTGTGCAAGTACATTATTTCTCCAATGATAATACATGTACTAATTATTCAGTATAACACATTTTTTATAAAATTGGGGGCATATTTCTAGATATCCTTGGAAAGTATTTTCAAAACCTGTTTGTAAATGGGAATGGGTCTTGGTTTATCATCAAGGATGGACTTATCAACAGATAAATACAGTATAGACAAAATTACTCTCATAATGTCTACCGTCATATATTTTAAGAACAGTTCATCATGCCAAACAATAACATTCAATTCTCCCTACAGTACAAGATAACAGACACCTGGAAATATAGGTTTGCTAATTATTGTGAAACCTTGCAGTATTTGAAATCTCAATAAACTGATACCCCCTTGAAATTGACTATGTTTTTGGTCCTGAACATTTTTCTATTTTATTTTCAATACACATAATCTCTGTCAACTGAGATCCCTCTACTCTCTAAACCTACTGAAATTATGGTTCCAAATGTCAATTCTGCATCACGATGAACTCATAAAAACAAAACTTAATCGCAGCAAGTAGTCAGGAAATAGTCATTAAACAGTCTCAAGCAACACTGAGGAAAATAAAACCCTACAGTGACACACATACAGCATTTTTCCCATGATAAGACATCAGGGAGAACAAGCCAAATAAAATTATTAAAAATTAGGGATTGGGCTTATTTTCTGAGCTAGATATCCTTTTTAATTAAATGGCTTTATTTATAAAAATGTTGTGGGTGGATGGGCCTATCTTCATGAATGAGTTTACGGTCTAATAAATATGATAGAGTATACATGTACAAGACTAATGGCATGTCAGCAAAACACTGGCTATATGCTGCTGATTAATAGGTTTATAACAATATGAATTTTAAGGAGGTCAGTGCAACACGCAACAGGGATAGCTTTGCAGATGCTGTTGTGAATTATTGCCATTATAAGTTGATGTGATCATGTACTGCGTTAAATCCAGGGCACATGCAAGGATACGGTACTTTAATGTCTCTGGTGGGGACATGATTGATTCTTAATGAGGTTATATCTATCTGATAAATATGTCAGGCAAATTGTTGAGGAGGAGGTGAATTGGATTCGTGTGACAAAAAATGCCAAAGGCTTAAAATTTGCAGAAACAGCTTTTGTACTTGCTGAGCTGCAAAAACTATTCTTGCAAGAGGCACAAGGATCTTCACTCAGGAGGATTAGTAAGTATTTTCTCATAAAAGTATCCAAGGGATGAGCATATGGAAGTCTTGGAGAGACATGGAACCAAATGGTAAAGGGACATATCTGCTAAGTGTGTGTGTGTGGGGGGGGTGACCCTTGAAAGCTCAAGGTACAGTGTCCTAATTTTTGTATGAGTCTGATGATAATTGTTTGAATTTAATTGTCTTAATTTCATACATTTTTTAAAAATATGAATCTCAAAATAATTGTTTCAGTTTATTTGTCTTGAATGTTATATGAATCATGTAGTCTAAGAATTTCATACATTACTTTTCTTTAAAATGAGTCTTAAGATAATTGATTGAATTTATTTGACTTAAATGAATCAAGTATTCTAAGAATTGATTATTTTAGGTTTATGTATGCTTATTTCCATGAATTATTAGTAAGCAAATAACAATTTTAAGATGAGAAGTGAATTTTGTTTGATCTATTTGTGTAACTAAGATCTGATTTGAATTCTTTTAACTAAGAATCAGTTGTATTAGCATTGGAGCAATAAAGCAGACTATATGGCTATTTATTGTCTGCCACATGGTACAGGCCCAACGCTTAGTCAAGTGAGTGATTGATAAACACACAGCATGGGCTTAATTGCTTATTAGGTGAGAAAATACCATGTTATAGATCAATTCATGATAATTACTAGTTACATTTGGGAAATGTGTTAATCTTCCTGTACTATTTTGCTTTGTTTATAGAAAGAACTTAGCTAGAATTTATATCGCATGGAATGCAAGGTTGTGGCCTGAAACTATAGTAGCAGCTAGTGTCCGTTTTGAAAAAGGATATGACTATCTCTGACATAATAAAAGAGGAGTGAGTATTTTGTCCAAAGATCCAAAGAATACTTAGGTTGCATGTATCTTATTCTAAAAGGAAATAGCTCAACAGGATGTAGGTAAAACAATAAATATAGCAGTTAATGACCTGTATGAGGCTGGATGCAAAAGAGAGTCCATTGTAGGACAGAAGGGTGGATGGACAGAAAGCAAGATTACATTTTATTATATATATATAATTTTTTAAACATTATTCATGACTGTAAATTGTAGTGATTATCTATAGCTAAATTTTAAATGTACATAGGTTCTATTTTAAGATACTAAGCACATAAAATTGTATAATGTTAACTGAGTTTTCTTATTCTTCAAACAGAATTTTCTAATTCTTGAAACTGACTAACACTAAGACTTTATTGATGAATGTTATCCTTGTGCATGATAGATCTTTCTGGAATTTGCAAATCTTGTTTTCATGTCAACATTTTTTTCCAACAGTGATCTTATTTTCAGATTTTCCATCTGTTCACCAAACACTTAATTAATCACCAGTTTGAAGAAGTATTTTTGAAACAAATATAATATTCCCTGTTGCTGCTGTCTTAAACCTTACTCTGTTACCATTTTGTATGAGATAAACATCACCCATTAATCACGTATATTTAGATAAAACCTCACAAAAATAACACTCACCTTTTTGCTGCAAAGACATGGAAAAATGTGACCTTTATAAAGAACATATCATTTATATATAAAGTAGGTTCCAAACAAGAGGTGCACAAGGGCCTGATATTGCTCATATAGATGTATATGGCACTACAGTAATTAACCAAGGCATGCGTCTAATGGGTGGAAAGATAATTTCCAGCTATTTGGAAGAAAATGGTGTTTCTGTTTGAGTAGCCTCAGCATATCTACACAGCCATTGGCATTATTTGTATGTATGCAAAAGGGTGTATGCAAGAACTCTATACTGTATTTGGTGACCAGAGTTACACAGTTTTGAAGGAAAAGTCATTCTGTGATTTATACTGGTTTTTCCAAAGCATTTGACTCTGCGTCTCACAAACTGGTTTTACAAAAAGTACAATCCTGTGGAAGTGACTGGTAATATTCTTAATATTTGTGACAAATTTCAACAAGTTTATGTAAATGGTCAAGGTGCAGAATGGGGAAAGGTCATTTCTGGGATGCCTCGTGGGTCTATCCTGGGGCCTCAACTATTTTTGTAGTGTACATTAATGACCTCCCTATAGTTTTAATTTAGCATTCAAATTGTCTTATATTGATGATGATGGTTTTATAATCTATCAAACATATAAGCAATTGTGAGCTTCTTGAGAGAGAATTCATGAGTGGCGTGATAAATGACAGTTTAAAGTGATAAAAAGAAGTATGCTTTATAAATTTTATGAAACAATAAACCTACTTGCTTTAGCTTTCCAAAATATGGTTTGATGCTAAAGTGTGAGAGCTGTTTGAAAGAACTGTGTGTATGTCTAACAAGCACCCTCAGTTTGAATATCCATGTTAGGGTCACAATAACCAAGTACTGAAAAGGTTGGGCTTTCTAAAGCACAGTTGAAAAAAACTGTATAAATGTATGTCATACATACAACCATGTACATAGTACCAGTCTTCTGCAAGGTGTACATTTGAATACTGTTGTATAATTTGGTTCCTATACCAATCTGTTTTGAACCAACAGATTGAAATGAGTCAACAAAACATTTTGAAATTCAAGTCCTTTAAATCAGGTTTGGAGAAAACACAGGAAATATTTATTCATTTCGTATTTCTTTTTGAATGTATAGTCATTTTGACTGTCCTTATTTACCAAGCTAAAAAGCTTACAATGCTCCAAGAAGACATCTTAAACACAAAACTGTGTATCATCTGAACATAAAAAACACATACTTTTAAATAGAATACATGTCAGTTTTCAAAAAACATTTTGCAATACTCAACAAAAACATGTTTAACAATATTGCATTTTTGCATAACTCTTTGACAGAAATACCTAACGATTCATGCATAAACAAATACACTGGTTCTTATTCTGTTTTATATATATATATATATATATATATATATATATATATATGCATGATGCAGAAGTCAATTTACATTACAATGCATTGTTTAATGTTACCATTTTGGTTATCTTTTCTGTCAACGGGTCTTTGGGTGGGTGGATGGATGAATTGATGGATGGATGGATGGACAGACAGATGGATGGATGGATGAAAGGATGGACAGAAGGATGGCTGGATGATGTGGATGGATGGACAGATGGATGAATGAATGAATGAATGAATGAACAAATGAATGAATGAATACCTTCTTAAAAAATGTTATCAGTAACAAATGCTATACCTGACTGCAGATAGATATAATTCATAGGATTTCTTCCTGCTTGCTATGGAAGCCACAAGTAAAATCTCAAATGCTTTTGGAGTCACTCCAGACACAACTTTGAAAGAGAATGCCATAAAAAGTACATTCCTACCAATTTTGATCAAAACTGGCTAGGCTAAACTGAAGAAGACAATTTGAAACTTCTTTCCATATGTTTGCTATGGAAGCCATATCAATGCTGGAGAGCCACATCAGACACAATTTTGATAGACTTGAAGTCCTATGAAACACAAAAAGTCTGATTAAAACTGGCCCGGTTGTTCTAGAGAAAAAGAAAATAGATTTTCATCAGGTTGTTGCTGAACTCACATCGTTGCAAGGGGATCTGCCTTGAACAACAATTTGATAGTGCATGTCAGAATAAACATTCACACCAGGTTTAATCAAATTTGGCTCAACCAACCTGGGAAGAAATTGAAACAAAAAAGTTTTATATATAGTTGTAGTGCCTAGGGGCACACTCTAGACAAATTTTGACAAAATCTGTCCCAAAAAACTTTGTTATAATGTTATCATTCGATGTATCAAAAACATGTCTTCTGTATTTGCTGCTGCTTTAATATCCTCTTTCCATAATTCACTGCTTTCCTTTCAGAATAATTATCAATAAAATGTGATTCTTTCCCCAAAAATTGTTTGATACAACAATGTTATTTTATTCCACTCCACAGTTTTCACCAATTATTATTAATTGGCAAGAAGACGACAGACTACCTCGAAAATATTAAAGACCTTATCAACATGAATATTATATTAAAGCTGGATGGTGAAGTTTTATGTCAGGATATAAGTCTTCATGGATGATACAAAACGTTCGCTGCTTTCACTAGTATCTTTATTTTTCTTTTTTTCCCTTACTTTGGGGCTAAGCATCACGTATTTTGTTCTGAAGCTGTCCTGTGCTGACAATCTGCAACACCACCATGAGATATGAGAGACTGACTGAATTTAATTTATGGTTGGTTTCTATAGCCATTATTATTTTATTTTAACTCAACCAAAATAAATGGGGGTGGGGTGGGGTGGATGCTTTGAATCAACTTCATATTGATGATGATGGTGTAGGAAGTAAACATTACTGAGATCCATTGAGACTGTACATGTATAAGCTTTATTATGTACTGACGCCAATACAATACAAATGATGCTAATGTCAATAATACAACTCCTGAAACCAATGCCAATATCACAATACTCCTGATGCCAATGCCAATAATACAATACTCCTAATGCTAATGGCAGTAATGAAATTCTTGTGATGCCATGCCAGTAATACTACTGATACCAATGCCAATAATGCAACTCCTGATGCCAATTCAATAATACAATACTCTTGATTGCAATGCCAGTAATGCAATACTCCTGATGCCAATGCCAGTAATACAATACTCCTGATGCCAATGAAAGTAATACAATACTTCTGATGCCAATGCCAGTAATACAATACTCCTGATGCCAATGCCAGTAATACAATAATCCTGGTGCCAATGCCAGTAATACAACACTCCTGATGCCAATGCCAATAATACTACTCAGATGGCAATGACAGTAATACAATATTCCTGTATTTAATAGAAATGAGCTATCAAATAAAAATAAAATTATATATATCCTTTTAATCTCTTGTTCACATCTTTATTGATATTCTTGTTGTCTGAAATATTGTCCACAACATATTATATTACAATAAAAACCCATTATACCACAATTCAATTACCCTTCTTCCAAAACTTAATACAAGTCAAAAGTACCATAATTACAGCACTAAGTTATACATCATCCTATATGACCTGGGTACTATAAACAAAACCATATATCCTTCAACAAGTGCACATAAAAGCTAACCAAGGCTGCAAATTTTCCATGCATTCCATCCTTCTGGAAATGCATTCTCCAAGATAACTGAAAAACGTTGGGAATTATAAATGTATCCATTTTCCAGTCACCTGTCTGACAGATCTAAAGCATGAATTTCTAGGAAAAGCCCTCAGCAGTAGCAATAAAGACTGTATTCTGCTATCATTTTAATCCTTATCATTCAACATACTGAAATAGAATGTTAACTTGAAAAATGAGGACTGTTTTCTACATCAACTCTGGCCATCTACCTTCCCTTGCATAAACTACCTAATTAAATACAGATACATCATCAATGACTCACCCCAATTTATCATCAAAATCAAGTTGGCACTCTTCTTCATTAATCCATAATAATACTGCAGACTCTTACACTTTTTCATGCATTTGTTCCTTATCATTTTGGATTATTTGTTATGGATTCATTTTAACAATATCTGTATGCTGCTAAAAACAATGAGTGGTTTGGTTTTGCTGGTTCAGATAGTCCACAGGAAAGGAAATGAGAGCTGAGTGCCTTTCCCAAAACTATATGAAGGCAGCCAACCTAGGCTGGTCTGGATGGGTATCAAACCTGTGACCCTTGAATTACAAGTCTGATGCTGTACCAAGGTTACCTGGAAATAATGATTGACTCTTTATGGTTGTTATATTTTAAAAGTAATTTATGTTTTCCTCAATACGTGGTGATAATAACATTAATTTCAAGGATATCATCAAGTTTTCAATGGCTTTAAAATACTGACAACTTAGTGACATTTTAGTATTCTTTGTGGTTAGAAAAAATCAAACAATAATATGGATGACCATATTTACACTTGAATAATTAACTTGAACCAGACTTTGACCTAGAACTTTTAGATCTCAGGCATGTGGCTGAAACACTATTAAATCTGGTTGCTGTTCAGTTTATTAGACAAACAGAAGTAAAACAAGAGGCTCAAGGGAGCCAGAGATTGCTCAGCCAGCTAACAGTTGTCTAATACCCAAATGCAGGAGCATTTTAAAAGATTTGCAAGCCCTTCACTTGAGTATGTTTTGTGGTCTAAATGGGTCCAATGAAAATTTATGTGTTCAACTGGCAGAAGTTATTGCATGATCTTTTGTGTAACATAGTGCAAAAGGGTCGGTGGTTCCTTCTGGGGATTTCTCGGGTTTTTCCTCCACCATTAATACTGGCCGACGTGTATAGCCTATCGTGTACTAAAATATGGCGTTAAACCTACAACAATAATAACATAGTGCAAAAACTCCATATATGTACCAGCAGTTGTTGCTTATTTGAAATATCCATTATCAGAAAAAATTGTGTAAAGGATCATACTGCATATCTGGAACACAATCATGGGTACAAACAATTGGTGACATATATGAAAAACAAACATAAATCCATAGGTACTGGATGTGAAGCTGGCAAAACAAATGTTACCATTAAAAATGAATTAAATAAAATAATGACAGCTAAAGTCATATTAAAATATTATTACTCTAGTTTGAGTAATTTCGGGACTGATGCCAAATTTAAAGTGTACACAGGTGTCATTGTGGTTATGTCATTCACACCCAAAACAAAAATGGAGTTCAAATTTTCGAAGCCTGCTGGTCATTTCATGCCTTACATTTATCTTCATACCATATTTACACTACAGCATGTAGCATTATCTATCCAGTGTTTTGATGGTACAAAATAAAAACTTCTTGAGGTGTAGGCATTGATCAAGATAACTGTAATTAAACACTGTCTTTATGAAGTACTTAAGCAGCAACAATCTCTAGCTTCATTATGACTAATGCACAATGACTGCTGTCAATATGTTATTTATATGATGTGTGTGAGAGCAATGTAAAGCATGAAGGTGTCAACCATAATTTCTGATAATGGCCATACCATAGGTTGCTAATCAATCTTGTCTGGAGTAATGTGTGATCAGTTATGTGACGACACCATCTGTGTCAAGATTATCCAACTAAAACATATGTGGCCTTTAATAATTAGACACCTTAAAGTCTGCACTCTACAGAGAGTTCAAAAATTAAATGTTTACTAACTTCATTATTTGTTACCCAAACTGCATTAAATTTTCACTCCTAACTAAAGAAATATCTCCAATAAGTCGACACATGTTTCAGAGGAGACAGTTTGGTTTTCAAAACAATGATGTGCTGACTGAGTAGGCAAGGTTGTCTTGATTCTAACAATTCATCATTTACTAATTGCTTTTCACATAAAAGCAGTGGCATCAACAGAATGTCAACCTATTGTATAATGGAAAATTCAAGACAATTTAAACAAACAGAAAAAGGTATGATGGTTGCAAAAATCAACAAAACTTTGAATTAGACTGAATTTTATGGAAATTATTGCATAAGCCACTGATTAAAAATGTCTTTTCCATAACTTACCCCTTATTCAATTCTTAAAACAATCAAGTTAACTTCTGACTTAACTTTTCTCTATGAATGAAGTCAATCAACCTTAAATTTGCAAATGTTTCTCAACCATGTCAAGCTTGATCTCAAAACTGTTTACAAAAACATATTTTTCAAAATACTAGCAAACATTTGTGTGCAATGTAAAGTTGGTCATGTAAGAAATACTGTTAAAAAGCTACATTGTACAAAGAAAATGCATTTAGTAAAGTTAATTCTGTCTTATCATTTTCATCACTTACAAAGATCCATCATATGCTAACAGGTGACAGCAGTGAATGAAATAAACACCAATTAAATGTCTTCCTATGTGAAAGTCATGTTCTAATCCTTTAATTCCATTTCAGTGTAAACATATTAATCACAACATATTCTGTTCTATGAAAACATGAAAACAGTCAATCGACCATCACATCAAAACCCGTGAGTACTTCTGTGAGAACCTAATTACATGCCGGCTTTGTTTTGATCAACAACTTGGGGAAGTGTTTGTTGCATTAAAAAATAAATTAAAAGAGACCTGTGTTGTTTTATCACTTTGAATATGTCTTTTGTATCAAATCAAGCAAGGGAGGTACAAAGAAAAAATTCAAAAGGCATGCAAGTCTGAACATAAGTTCTTGTGGTCACTACCGTTACAAACAAATTCATTTTATTTGACCAATCAAAAATGGTTTCACGTTTTTATGTACTTAACATCATTAAAGTGTATATTACTGATCAGTAATGTGTCTTAATCATTTGTAAATGTGACCATGGAGAGTAAAGGAATCAAGCAAAAGGCATAACTCAGTGACTGAAAAGCTTTGCATCATAGATAGGGTTCATAATGGTGAAGCGAGAGCCAGAGTTTCCAATGAACTAAAAATTGCTGAGTCAACACTTCAAGGCTGGCTTAATGATGATCGTGTTCAAATTTACATTGTTTTAAATTTGTAGACCCATTAAAGTCATGTTGGTAATGATTAACCCTTTTGATTTATTTTTCATTTCACTTCTACCACAATCAAATCTATCTATCTATCTATCATTCCTTCGTTCATTCGATCGACAATGTTTCTTGAAAAGAGTGTTTACCTTTTCTATTAAAAAACCTGTCTAATTTGGATTAAACAATAAAACTAGAATGTATCTAATTCAACAAACAAATTAGTGATGTAGTACACAATGTGTGAAGTGGTACACGTGTTAAGCGAATGGAAACCATGTGGAATAATGTTTTTATGATCTCCTCAATATACAGTAATTTATCCTGAAATTAATGTTGCTATATGAGGAAAAACTAAACAAAGTACACCATTATGAAGAGATATTTATTCACAGTTAATCTCAGCATGATTATAAATTGAGCATTCAAAACTATAACCTGCCAACCCACCCATCCCCCTTTTGCCTTTACGTCGATCCCTTTATTGGTTTGGGCTATTTTTATAGGTCCCGTGATAACTCGCACCTCACTTAAAGTGTGGTCAATGTTTCTGGACCCTGATGTGCGCAAGTTATCGAAGGGGATGTGTGTGTTTGTATGTATATATATATATATATATATATATATATATATATATATATATATATATATATATATATATATCACAATTTTTATTTTTACAAATTAAGTTTCTTTACACAACAAATGCTATTAAAAACTAGACAACTGATCCACTGCAATAATAAAATTTAAGGATGAATTCATACAAGATTCAATGTTACATCATACAAACATATAAGTAGCAATCATGTGTGAAAGAATATAGGCAAGAACAAGATAACAATTTTGTAAAAAGTAGAAGTGCTGAATTAAACATAATCACGCAAATGATTGTTTCTATAGATGTTGACTAAGAAGCTTTTTTGAAAGCTTGGCATTAGTCTGCTGACTTTATATAAGGTTCCACAATAAAGGCCATAACACTATTAGGGCTCAAACAGTGCCTGAGGAAATGAAACAAAAATAAAAACACTTTACCACAGGGCTTCTAAAATGAAATAATGGTTTGATTGTTTTTTTAATAAATATTATCCTTTTGAATCTCCTAAATGTTAGATCAACCCTCTACAATGGACAACACAAAAAACACAACCATATAACTTTTTCCTGATCATGTCTCTAAACCATTACATGCTGTTGTGTCAAAATTATCAGTTCAAATATTTAGCCAAAGAAAGAAGAAAGACCATAGTCTTTAGATTCATCAAGAAAAGCCAGGCTCCCAGAGAGATGGAATCTTAACTAGGGAAGTAATACATCAATCTATACTCCTCATTATGCTACACCTGCACATAAGGGCTGGACCAGACAAACCTTGCAGGAAGAACAGACTTCCTTGCCCATAAGATCAAACAAATTCTGCTTTATGCGAACCTGATAATCACCTTCCAAGCTTTCTGTGGTTTATTATCTGGCAGATGAGGTAATATTACCCTTACTTAACTCAAAATAAACTCTGTTCTGGTGTACTTTGTGTTGTGAGAGCAGACATTGAACAAATTATGTCTGTTACTGAGTCTGCCCCCCAAAATAAGTAGCTATATATAGGCCCTACTGCACTACTCTGTATACAATAGTACAATTATAAATTATTCAGAATAAGGCTCCTCTGTGCCTGGGAGGAGGGGCTAAGAGGTGTCAACAAAGGAGGGTGGGGGAGAGCATGAGGTTTTAAATGTGATTACATGTCATGTTCTTAAGATGCATATGAATAGGAGTCAAATATAATGGATGAAAAATGATGTAAGTTTGCATAATTCTGGTCCCAAGTCAAAACCTACCTATTCTTGATTCTGCACATCTGGGGTATTACCTGAATACCAGCATAAGGGAGAAAGGTGAATTCAAAACTCTGTCATCATTCATGTGAGATTACCATGTCTAATACCATGGAACCAGTTGTGGGAGGACATGGGTTCCAGCCCTCTCTGAGTTATACAAAAGACTAATAAAAATGGTACTAGTAGCTGCCTTGTTAGGCACTCAGCATTAAGAAGCTGCGTATTAGAACTGGTCAGCCTGGTGTCAGGATAATGTGACTGGGTGGGACATGATGCTACATGTCTGTGACATGATGCCCTACTGCTAGACATCACTATAAACTGTCACACTGCAGTCATCATAGCAATATGACTGAAAAAATTTTAAATGTATTAAAAATCCAAATCACCCATACACACCTGTACTCAGAACCTGGTGAGTCATCTTGTTGTGAAAGAACTATTATTACTCTAATTATATGACCATGCAGCAATATTTTTAATATTCCCCAAAATAGCCTTTAACATGCATTGTCTTTTATGAAACCCTTTTTGCTGTTTATTCAATCTGAAGATAATGTTTCCCCTTGTTTGACGTATGGACACTGCTTTGACAGCACCAATTAAATTTTGCCCCAGGTAAAGTCAGACACCAAACACATGTAGATCAATGTTTGAATTTATGACCTGTAAAGCACATATATGGGAAATAATACACAAGGTCAAACTGGTATTTTTTGTGCATCAGTATAGGGAATTAAAATGATAGTACTGATGATCTAGTATAAAGTGTTTGATGCATTTGGATTGACAGTTTGGAAACACTAAGCAGAAAAAAGAAAATGGAGATCATTGAAAGCAAATAGTCAGTAAACATCAAGGTTTTGGTTTGCGTTTACTCAAATTAAGATATACACGTATACTGTAATAACAATAATTTTCATTTTCATTTCTTATTTAGATTTTTTAGAAATTTTCATGTCAATTTTTTTTCAAATTTTAGCATTTTTAAAATTGTTTTAAAAATTTCAGTTTTTCAATTTTAAATTTTTATTTTAATATTAATTTGTTTTATAAATTTCTTAATTTTTATTTTCATTTGTAAATATTCATTTTCAATTTTAATTTCATTTGTTTCTTACTTCTTACTTTCATTATTTGTCTTTAGTTATTTAAATTTTGCTTTTTATCAAATTTTATTTGTTTGGCAATTCTGCATTTTCAGTTAATCATTTTCACTTTTTGTTTACAGTTAGGCTCCTCAAATTTCATTTTCTCATTTTTCATTTGAAGTTTAATTTTCAATTTATGATTTTTAATTTTTATTTCCATTTCTAATTTTTTAAATCTCATGTTTTTAAGTTTGCATTTTTTTTAAATTTAATTTTCAATATTCATTTTCATAATCAATTTTCAAGATGCCATGCAGATTACACCAAGAAATATATCTGAAATTTTGTGAAAATATGTGAGGCTAAACAAACATTATTTATGGAATCATTTGTGCCTCAATAGGTATCATGTTTGTATGAATAATTGGGTCACAGTGACCTTGGCTTTTAACCATCAAGTAAAATGTTAATGTTCTTTTGACCTTTAACGACAATACTGCTTTCCTAAACTGCATTTTGAAGAAAAAAAACATTCATGGTTTGTTATGTGAATTCATGGTAAATTGTTAAGGTCGTATTGATCATGCAAAACCGGATATTCCAAACAATAGTAAAATCATGGTATAATGAAAAGTAATGAAATACTTTGAAAATTTGATTGTTGTCCTTAATAATTGATACATTTAATGGTGTCACATTTATCCATTAAAACGATGCTGTTGCTATATAATTGTGAACCATATAATAATAATAATGGGATCAATCAGAAAAAGAATTACTTTACTAAAAACTGACTGGATTTGATTGATAATTGCTACATTATTAATTATTTTTTACTTGTTCCTCAAAAATGCAATATACCAGTCAAGATTTCACTTATTTTAAATGATTCACTGGTCCTATCAGTATTAGGCAGAATTTTTATTCACTATATTTTTGGGGTCATTACTGCTAATTATAGCATTTGCTATTATTTTCATATTATGTTTTCATCTGCCTATAATTCTCTGTTTAGTGTTTTATTCATTGATTATTATTACCCCCATCTAACTGTACCATATTTTATGTGTCCAATTGAACTCTGGCCGATCCTTACACAAAATCCAATACAAAATTAAAGTTTATTTGGTGCCAGATTTGTAGTGGAAGTGGCTTCAGTGATTGTTGTTCCTTATTAAAGATACCAGGGCTGTATCATGCATATTTGCAAAAGTACGGTAAGTACTTATGAGTTTGTCAATTCAGCTGTGTTAATGAAATCATCAGTGTTCTATAATGGTTATTTGCCAATAATCACACAATAATTGATTCACCATGTTTTCAATTATGCAGCAGGATCTGGTTGATCTGACATGTTTTTGTCCTAATTTAGTAACATCTTACATTTCATCAGCAAAATGATCCACATATGACTATGTTTTTTAAAATGCTTACTTTTTGTCACATATTGGTTGTGTCTAAATGGAACTGCAGCAGTAGTGTAGATTCTTGAATGAATATCTGAATTTAATGTATTGTAGGCAGGAGTAATTTATTCACAATTTACTTGCAGAGTATGGCTTGAATATACAGTATATGTCTACATTTACGAAAATATTTACTCTTTGTGCATTTTATTAAACAAATGTTTAATGTTTTGAATAGATCAACACATTTCCAGATAAAATGTGTGATCCCTTTGCAGCAGATCTATATCATTAAGAGAGAAAACAATCCACTTTTAGAAGTGATTTTGGTGAATGCATGTTAAAAAAGATTTTGCTATTGTCACTTTTTTGGTTTGTTATGGGTTAAATGCCATTTTTCAGCACATGATAGCAAATACATTGCAGCCAGTATAATCAGTGATGGAAGAAACTGGGAAGAACCACTGGCCCATGGGAAGCTACCAGTAAGCCTTTTCACATACCCACATTTGACTGAACCCAAGGCTCAGAACCACATGGACCCGAGGTACGATGTCAGGGATCTGTAAAAGGGGTCATAATTTACACCACTTGGCCATCCAGGACCCCAGCAAATTTTGAAGGAGTTTATGTTTACCGTAAAATGGGACCAAATGTTTGCATATTATATATCTGAATGAACACAAACTTGTAATGCATTGTCTTCCTCAATCAGATAAGGCCTACTGTAAAGGGATATAACTCTATGTTGCCTTAGGATTTTGATAAAAGCATTTATATTTATTTACTAGCTAACTTAATTAATCACTATTAATATCACTCAATATTTGAACTGACGAGTACCGTTTTTTTAATATTTAATTTATATTGTTTGTTAGTTTTTCATATAGTTTTTTTTTTAATTTCATTATATGCTATTGATAATGTAACATTATATGTTGGACTTGTCCAAAATCAAGCTCGTTTTCTACTTGACCTGAATCATAGACTTTTTTAAAACTCTGTAAACAACTAATACATAGCTATATATTTCTTTGATGAGTATGGGTTAACTATTAGGATTATTATCTCTACCAGTGTGAAGGACATTGTGTTTATCACATTTTATATTCTAATTATAACCGAGATTTTTTCTACTAAACATTAAGAAGCTCCAAGAAAATTATTTTCCATTAGGTAATAGTTTTTTTAAATAGAAAATGCTGATTGTGACTTAAGGTCAAGTAGAGGACAATATAATCTTGTTTTTCTAGAAATTATTCATTTCTTCTTTAAGATCTTAGCAGAATCACTTATATTACTGTGGTGTCCCAAAAGGGGTCAGTGCACATGACAATCATGGTGGCCTAAGGTCCATATGGATATAGTATTTCTTCCAGCCAATTTGTGAAATTTTTTGTCTAGAATCATTTAAGGTATCCCAAATTCAAATTTTGCATGTCTTAGACTTTCAGAGGTCTAACACAACTGATTACTTATCGACTGCATGTACACTATCACATGCTAAAATACACAAAAACATTTACAAGACCACTATCATGAATAGCTAATAATATTTTTCTGAACTGCTTGTTTAAGAAGCAATTGTGCTTTATTTATGAAAAAATAGATACTTTAAAAAGAAAATGCATGCTTTAAATAAAAGCAGACAAAGGTTTAGTGTGACAAGCATTCAGAAACTTTGGGGAGATTACTGAATTGTGATTACACAACATTCTGATGTCCCATATGGAAAGTAATTGTATTATCTAATTTACTGTGTACAGACAGTTGTGATGATTTTATTTTGCTCTTGAATTGTATTCTTGCTTGCTTGCTTGTATGCCATATAAACAGATTTAAAAATGAACAGATTGAAATTCATTTCATTATTGCTATTTTTGTCATTTTTACCAGCTCAAAATTGGGTTAATAAATATTCTTCATATTTGAAGTAAAATTTCTTGATCAAACTGTTTAAAACTCTTGATATGTATATTCCTAGCTGTCACAAAATATTCATATTTAATCAAGACCATAGCTTGCTAATTATGAAACTTACCTGAAATCTTGTACAATTCAAGTTTTTCAGGAACTTTGGTTGATAAAAAACAATGTTGATTTTAGAATGTTAAAAAAAAATTGGGAATCAATCATGGACAGTTCATGTCATGCATCGTAAATCTGTAAGAGGTCCAATCTAGTTGCCAACAACATCATGCAAGACCTTGCTGAGGAGAACTATTAGCAAATGCAGCTGAAATCTGATTCGGACAACAACAACAAATGTGAATGCTGTATTCTGAAGATGCCCAAGTCATTTTTCAGAGGAAACTCGATGAATTCAGGGCCTCCAATCATAGCCATATGTCACTGTATACAGACAATTTAAAAGATAGAGAAAACATTGGAACTGCCACTTTAAAAACCTATGAAACCATCTTGAACTGGTTACTATAATTGCAGAAATTACAGCCATACTAAACACTTTGAACTTTCACTTTTCAATTTCTGTTTCTATGCTGAAAGCCTTTTGAACCTTAAATATGACATGCCATTAATATCCACAATATTCCATAAACATGAAGTGCAAATGCAATCTGTGAAACATATTCTGTACAGTAGGTTACCTTCTGTAGTTACACTGGTATATAATAATAATCACCAAAAGGGGAAATAAAGCAGCCAAAGCTGCCATGCAGTCACCGGTTTCTAAATGGAAGATTCCATACACTAACTTCAAATATTGTACCAATCAGCATCATAATTGGAAAAATATGTGGAATTACAACTCCACAAATACATTCCAGAACTTCAAACCTACTATTGGTAAGCTGCATCCTTATCAAAAACAAAATTGGAGAGATGAGGTGGTACTGTGCTGATCATGTATTGGACACATATGCCCGACTCGTGCTTATACATCCAGAATGGTAAACCATTCCAGTGTCCATTGACAGTGGAACACAATCTTAAGTGTGTCAACTTCCACCCTATGAGACTGAAGTATTTTGATGTGAACAACATGAAGAAACTGTATGATGATGTACATCCAAGAAAATCTTTGACTATTTGTGGGAATGTGGTTTATGCACCAAATGTTAACAATATGATTTAAGAATGTTTTATGTTTTTACAAAATTTATCAGTGATTTTAAATACATTTACAGAGTTTTAAAATATCTTGTTGTATTTGATGTTTACATTCAATTGGAAAGGCTAATCTTCCTAAATGTCTGTGCAATTCATTTGAATGCTTTTGAACATTACCTTTAGTTGAAATCATATAGACACTATTGTGAAGAAGTGACATAAAATGCTACTATATACATACATGTACATACCCAAGCCATTCAAGGGCCATAACTCTGTAATGTATCAAACTCTATACGCTGAATCTAAGACCTTGGTGGGAAACACTAAGTAGAATACTAGAATGTTTACATCCCAGTGAAATATCCATTTCAAGTCTTCAAGTGCATTAAATCTTTAAATTGAGGTAAAAATCTGGCCCTCTCCAAACTCATTGTTAAACTAAAGTCTAATTGGAATGGAACAAAATACTAGGGTGTTCACCAGTCATACGGATACTCCTTAAAAGTTATTCAAGGTAAAAAGTCTGCAAGAAATCATAAAAATGTACTCAGAACTAAACAATTCTCACAGATCTTGCTAAGGTAAAGCTTCATGGCTAATTTGAAATCAAACAAAATGCAAACGTTAATGTTAGAGTGTCAACAAGCCAGTGGGATGCCTGTCCTAAATCGGTCCAACACCACAACTCTATAAAATGAGGTCAACATCTTGTCATCATGAAACTTACTAGAATTCTTCTTAAGCTGAAGCTTCACTCTGAATTTGAAATAAATCAAGCAAAAACATGTACACGCTAGAGTGTTCACAAGCCACTTAGATACCAATTCTAAGTTTAGCAAGGGCCATAACTCTCAGAAATATGTGCAGAATTTGCTCATCATGAAACTTATCCAATCCAAACTTTTGATGAGATGGAGCTTGGTATATATTTCCATTTATATTTCCATTTACTTATCATACTCATTCAAAGATCATGTGAAAATAAGAGTTGCTTTTCCTTAAATTTTAATTCTCATACCAAATTTGACTTCAATCCATGAAATCCTTTAAAAAAAAATATTAGGCAGAACTAAAACTGAAAGGGCACAACTCGGTAAAATGTTGAGGGGAAAAAGTGAAAACTGAACTTGACCTAGATCTTCTGCAAATGTACAGCAGATCTAGGTCTACACAGCTGATCAGGCTGATCATCTAAAATTATACAATGGAAGATCTAGGTCTACAGAACTTTTCAGGCTGATCATCTAAAATTATACAATGGAAGATCTAGGTCTACAGAACTTTTCAGGCTGATCATCTAAAATTATACAATGGAAGATCTAGGTCTACAGAACTTTTCAGGCTGATCATCTAAAATTATACAATGGAAGATCTAGGTCTACAGAACTTTTCAGGCTAATCATCTAAAATGTACAATGGAAGATCTAGGTCTACAGAACTTTTCAGGCTAATCATCTATACAATGGAAGATCTAGGTCTACAGAACTTTTCAGGCTGATCATCTAAAATTATACAATGGAAGATCTAGGTCTACAGAACTTTTCAGGCTGATCTCACAGCATATTATGCAGTGGCAGATCTAGGTAACCAATGTTTGCAGTTGGGTATGTGTTGTAAATGAGCAAAGATTCCCTCCACAGTGTTCATTTCTGATTCAATCAGGCTAAGACCTGTTTCTGTCAAGCAAATAAATCCCTATAATAGATTAGCTTGTTCCAAAAATAATAACTAGTTGAGTTTCTTTTCCCACGAGACTTGCCCATTTATGAACGTCTCAAATAATAGACAACTGATGGAACAAGTGTCACCATTGCATGACAACAAATAACTAGTTGTTCCAACTGTTTGGCTGCAATCACTAGATGAAATGTCTATGTTGATTTAGGACGAAAAAGAGAAAGGATGGGAAATAGGTTGTAAACTCATCAAGGAAGTCTGCTCTGAAATTTTGTTATCATATCTTTTCTTACATAATAAACTTGAAATAACACACCACTGAGATCCATGGGAACAAAACAACGTATAATAATGCCTACATATGGTGATCACAGACAATAAAAAAAAAACAATAACAGTTTCTGATACACATAAAATATCCTTTAAAAGAAGAAGAAAAACCTGTACTAACCTGTATAGCTTTCATGAACAAATGACAGTAGAGTACAGCAACTCAATTAAGTGAATTTCTGTCCTCAGCCCAGGTGCAGTTATAACATGGTTTTTCAAGATGGTCACCATGGCAGACATACTGGATAACAGATCAACATCACATTCATTTAGGACCAACCAGAGGTCATAAAAAAGTTGTTGGTTGAACATTCCATGATGATATAACCTTCTTTTCAGGATGAGAAGCAACAATAAGGTTTTGGGCCAGTCACTGTGCAATACTGCATGTACGATCAGCAATAATTTCATTTGAGGATAACTTTGACATCTTAAAAGTCTTCTGGTGAAAATTTTGTCTTTGTGACCATCTATCTATTCAGGAGCATTGATAACAAAGTTTTTAAGATAACCACTGTGGTGGCCATGTGTATGCAAGATTGGCATCATTTTCATTTCAGACCAGCTTGATATAACCATCAATTTAGGATGAGCGGCAGTAAGAAGAATTTCATGATGGCTGCAATGATGGCCATAATGGATGTCAGACTGACACTCTTTTTATTAAGGAACAGCAAGATATCATATGAAGTCTTTTGGTGAAAACCTTATGTCAATAGGGCCATCCATCCAGGACTAACAGTAATAAGAGTTTGAAGCTTGTAGCTGGATCTGCATTATGTTTATTCAGCCTTGATTGCTATCTTCATATAATGTGCATTCTTATACTCTCCTTAAGAGGGCCTCAAGGAAGAATAGTCTTTGACTAATGAGTCACCCTCTATAAATAAAGTACATGTATTATTATTATTATTATTATTATTATTATTATTATTATAAGAAATTTTCTGGTGAAAACCCCATGTCAGTATGACTTTCCATTTAGAAAGATAACACCATTTTTAATATGGCTGCTGTGGAATGAGGTATAGGATACGTCCACACTTTGAATGACTATAGTCTAATCTTTGCAATACAAATGCTTCCATGTAATCTTTTCTTTTGGATCATGTTGTAAGAGAATCATGCCCAAAGCATTCATCAGTCTCCCTATGAATGCCCAAAGTATTCAGTCTCCCTAAAATGCCCAAAACAGTCATCCCCATGATGCCAATGCAGTTATCTGTCTCCCTATAAATCCCCAAAGCAGTTAGCAGTCTCCCTATAGATGCCCAAAGCAGTTATCAGTTTCCCTGTGATGCTCAAAGCAGTTATCAGTCTCTCTATGAATGCACAAAGCAGTTATATGTCTCCCTATAAATCCCCAAAGCAGTTACCAGTCTCCCTATAGATGCCCAAAGCAGTTATCAGTCTCTCCATGAATGTCCAAAGCATTTATTAGCCTCCCTATGAATGCCCAAAGCAGTTAGTGGTGTCAATATCAGAATGGGGGAACACAACTGATTATGTCAGCACCACAAACAAGGTCTCAAATGGAAACCCTTGAAGGTAAGTTCTGTAGGTAAGCTAAAGCAATGTACATAGATCACTGTATGGAAGAGTTTCATATGTGATCCATTGATCTGACAAACTGTTACAGTAAGAAAACAATTTTCAACTCAATGGCTTTTCTGTTGCATTTTTGATGAATAGACAACCATTGAATCCTTGGTGGTGATAAGAGAGGGGCTCTTTTGAACCACAACATTGTTTCTAAAATTTACCTCAAGATAATCAACTTTTTAAACTAGTATACATGTAGTGTAAATAATAAATTAATTTTTCTCTCGAAAATCAGAGCAATAATATTTTCTAGGGAGGGGAAAATTTTGTTCCTATTGAAATAAATGAATTTTTTATTGAATAGTGATCACTTTGTTGCCAACATTTTCATTTTACCAAAACCAGATGGGAAATTTCTAACCAATCATCAAGATCTGAATAATTCATTATGTACATTTCAAACAAGAAACATTTAAAGTGGGTTTAGATCTCATACAGGAAAATGTTTTCTTTGCTGCTAGCCATCTGAATGATGTTAATTTTAATATTCAAAAAATGGAGATTTCTGAAGCTTATGTGGAAGAGGCAAATTGTTCAATGTTTGCTTACCGATTTGGATATATTTCATTGGTTGTAAGGCTGTTCACTAAGTTCCTAAAACCCATTTATGCATGGTTCAGACAACATTGCATTGATAACGCTTTCATGTTTGTTGACAAATGCATCAGGGTACAACAATGAAATCATGAGACTTCACAATAAACATTGAGAAATCTGCGTTGATTCCATCTCTAACAATTATCATTTTTTGATGGACTCCATGGTTTAAAGTTATCTTACTCAAGAAAAAAATGGACAAATTTCATTGTTTTGCCCAGAAACGTTTTGATACCAAAAATAATTTTGTAAAAAAATTGGTATTTTTCACTAGTGTGATCATGAAAGCATTTTATGCAGTTCTGGAAGTCCCAGAGCACTACAGATGTGCGGAATATGATAAAAATAAAAGGGTCTTGGTGAGAGCAAATATTTTAACAATAAAGCACAACTATGTGAACATAGTATCCATAAACTTGAATTGTGGTACCAACAGGTTGCAGATAAAAATGATCATTCTTCATGACTGAAGGTTGTGGAATTAATGCCTACCTGATTTTTTTCATGATAACAAGAAGTAAGATATTTACTTGACTTGGAGCACAAGAACTGACCTTGTTTATGAGTTAAACTAGGTTTTTCCATAAAAAATCTATCACATCACAGGTCAAGTGGGGTAAATACATAAAGAGGTTTGGTAATCAATTATTCATTCCTGTTTTATGATCAGTCTGTGGAATCACCTATAGTTGTGTTCAGATATAATCTGAGATGAATTATTTAAATTATTCATTGGAATTAGAATGTGCTCACTGACTTTTTGGGCTAAAACACTACTTTGAGGTTAATGAGGACTCATTCAAAGACATTCTGGATTATATCATTGTAATACATTAAGACATTCAAGACACGGAATTTATTCAGAACATTCTATACTTTTGGATATTCTTAAACTTTCACTTTGTACCTTAGAGAAATAAATTGTTTGTTAACTTAAAATCAATTTCTTGGTTTCACTTCCATACTGTTAAGTAGGTAAATACCATAGTGCCATAACAATATCAGCAGTTCAAACTACAGATTTTCTTCCCTGAAGACTCTGTACACGATTTTTACATCTTATATACATCTTTATGCATTCAGGTTAAACCGTCAAGTAAAGAAGTTTATAACATGCTTTCTAGGACCACATGCTTTTAAATATGGTGCTTTCTCTTTCTCATGGCATGTGTCAGTTCTTTACATTTAACCCCACCTCCTTTTAATTCAATCAGAGTTGCTGATAATGTTCATAAAACACTTTTAACTGTTTCAAATTTGGTTTTTTCCAGCTTGGTCAACTTCATTCCCTATGGTAAACCCTTTCCTAAGTTGCAGTCTGGTACATAAAGGAAAGTTTTATATTGTCATATCAACACTCACAATGCAATGTTGCTTTAAATGATGTGATTGCTTGAATATTGACTGGCGAGTTAATCATTTGCTAAGTAGTTGATATATGATGGAGTTACGCAACAGGAGTCCATCTAAACCACAGTACAAATATGACACTTGGGACTTGTAAAATTCAGTCTTGAATACCTGTGTACTCTATTTCCTCTGGAAAACCAACATTTGAAGTGGTCAAAAACAAAACTCATTTGCTTACGTACAGAACTCAAGAGCACAGATTTGGATATCTTTGAATTTATGCTTATGGCTGATGAAGTAGCAATCAGATTTTCCAATCTGTTGAAAACTTCAAAGCAAATTAAAGAAAGAGTTTCTACTTGGAGTTGATGTATTATAATGTTGAAAAGCTGTGTGCATTACACACTTTGTTGCCTTATTTGGCACTACAAAAGATATTAAGAAATGAACTCAGATTTTGTCTTACTATATATAGTGAACTATGACAACTATGGTTAGAAACCATTTTAGAAGAATCAGGGATTGATACAATAAGTTCAAAGATGACAGAGAAGCTTCAGCATCAGCCTTCGAGGAAATCTTAAAAAGAGCAGAGTGGACATCTAAGGAAAGAATTATCACCGGTTTTTTCTGAGGGATATTCATGACAATAATATTGCAATAAATAATTTAGAACTTGATTTCACAACTTCAAGGAGTGTACAATGTGAAGTATTTATTCATAAGCAATGGCATTTTGTTTTATTTGATTATGATTTACAGGGTATTAAATGTGTGCAGCACTTCTGAATAACTTTTCACTTTGATTCAGTGTGATTATTTACTGTCACTTTCTTTTCTGACCTTAAAGATGCTATATACATAAATGCGAGTATGAAGGCTTTAGACAAAATAATGATCCACCTCATTCAAGCATTTGTCCATGATGAGGGGCATTATTGGAGTAAAACTGGAGGACAAATATGTATACATCCACCCATCTTTTCTTTACAAGTTTAATGGTTAACCACAAAGAGGTTCACCACCTCCCTCTCAGAGTTCTACAACAAAACTGCTGGCTTTAACCTATGAAAGATGATTCAGGTGTCCAGTTTGATAAAGGATTCATTAGGTGACTTGTACTTAATTTATCTTCACTCATGGAATATAGAAACAGGATGCATGTTTAGGCTGTGAGTTACGTTTGGATGTGAATGCCCATCCTCTATATGAGTTTTCTGGATTTGAATGCCAAGCCTCTAGATGAGTTATGTTTGGATTTGGATGCCAAGCATCTAGATGAGTTATGTTTGGATGTGAATGCCAAGCCTCTAGATGACATATGTTTTGATTTGGATGCCAAGCCTCTAGATGAGTTATGTTTGGATTTGGATGCCCAGCCTCTAGATGAGTTATGTCTAGATTTGGATGCCAACCTCTAGATGAGTTGTCTGGATCTGGATGCCCAACCTCTAGATGTTATGCTTGGATTTGGATGCCAAGCCTCTAAATGAGTTATGTTTGGATATGAATGCCAAGCCTCTAGATGAGTTATGTCTAGATTTGGATGCCAACCTCTAGATGAGTTGTCTGGATCTGGATGCCCAACCTCTAGATGTTATGCTTGGATTTGGATGCCAAGCCTCTAAATGAGTTATGTTTGGATATGAATGCCAAGCCTCTAGATGAGTTACATTTGGATTTGGATGCCAAGCCTCTAGATGAGTTACATTTAGATTTGGATGCCCAGCCTCTAGATGAGTTATGTTTGGATTTTAATGTCAGTCTCTAGATGAGTTGTCTGGATTTGGATGCCCAGCCTCTAGATGAGTTGTCTGGATCTGGATGCCCAACCTCTAGATGTTATGCTTGGATTTGGATGCCCAGCCTCTAGATGAGTTATGTTTGGATTTGAATGCCAAGCCTCTAGATGAGGTATGTTTGGATTTGGATGCCAAGCCTCTAGATGAGTTACGTTTGGATTTGGATGCCATGCCTCTAGATGAGTTACATTTAGATTTGGACGCCCAGCCTCTAGATGTGTTATTTATGGATTTGAATGCCCAGTCTCTAGATGAGTTGTCTGGATTTGGATGCCCAGCCTCTAAACGAGTTATGTCTGGATTTGAATGCACAGCCTCTAAATGAGTTATGTCTGGATTTGAATGCCAAGCCTCTGAATGAATTATCTCTGGATTTGAATGCCTAGCGTCTAGGTGAGTTGTCTGGATCTGAATGCCAAACCTCTAGATCAGTTGTCTGGGTTTTAATGCCAAGCCTCTAGATGAGTTATGTCTGGATTTGAAACCCAAGCCGTGAGATGGGTTATGTTTGGATTCAGATGTCCAGCCTCTAAATAAGTTATGTTTGGATTTTGTTCAGTGTTCTAAGCAAGCAAGCATCACTGTTATGGTCAGTAAACACTGGCCATGTTAACTAGAATTTAATAAATTCATGTCTATTACCTACATTCGCTATTGGGTCACTGACTACATTTTTTCTTCATATATGATGAAATGATGGACTAGTTGGTTATTGCAAGGAC
The DNA here is from genome assembly GCA_028554795.2 of Sinohyriopsis cumingii. NCBI lineage: Eukaryota > Metazoa > Mollusca > Bivalvia > Unionida > Unionidae > Sinohyriopsis > Sinohyriopsis cumingii. The sequence goes on from CM068834.1 coordinate 48,971,483, forward strand.
AGTGACATTTCCAGGTCATGGGTCCTATGGGTTTGCAGGATTTATGGCAAGTTTCACACAATGCCCATATGATCCTAACCAATATCCAAAGCTGGAACAAATGGTCAATTATTCTAGTAATGAATAATAATGTAATCTTACAATGAATATCATGGGAAGCAGACATCTAAAACTTTACTCCACTTTGATACCATCAATATACAGCTGCACACCAAATCTGGTTGATATCAGACATTCCTAGGCAAAGTTAAATTGTGGAAGTCAAAGTTAAGGAGCAAAGGCAATTAAGGAACCATAACTAATGTAAATGACAGAATGGAATGATGGAAATACAACTACTTTGAGGTTTAACCAATATAAAGTTGCATGGCAAATTTAGTTGAAATAATCCTTAGTAATGCTATTTTTGGAACAAAAACTAGGAACATGTGCCATGATGTCTGAAAATGATGATGTAGTATGCTGAAAATGATGATGTAGTATGCTGTAAATGATGATGTAATATGCTGAAAATGATGATGTAGTATGCTGAAAATGTAACTGGTTCTATATATCAAGCTGCACACCAAATCTGGTTGAAAAAAGAAAATTCCAGGACTTGAGATCCCATTTTTCGGGGGGTAGGGTAGTATAGTTTTGTTGAGAATAGGTTTAGGTGACAAAGGTGATACAGTATGGTATATTTTTAAAGGAAGACACTACTAGTTACACTGAGCACAGAAACAAAGACACTACTGAAGACATACAGCACTGACAATTTAATACAGGTCAGAAAGGAAGTAGCTACTAATGAAACAGAACAATGACAATCTAATATGGGTCAGAAATGAAAACACTACTGACAGAGAACACTGACAATCTAATACATGTCAGAAAGGAAGACACTATTAATGACACAGAAGACTGGCAACACAGGACAAAAAGGAAGACACTACTAATGACACAGCATACTGAAAACTGAATACATGTAGGACAGAAAGGAAGACACTACTAATGACACAGCATACTGAAAATTGAATACATGTAGGACAGAAAGGAAGACACTACTAATGACACAGCATACTGAAAATCTAATACATGTAGGACAGAAAGGAAGACACTACTAATGAGACAGAACACTGACAATATAGGACAGAAGGGATGACACTACAAATGACACAACATAATGAAAATCTAATACAGGACAGAATGGAAGACACTACTAATGAGACAGAACACTGACAATATAGGACAGAAGGGATGACACTACAAATGACACAACATAATGAAAATCTAATAAAGGTCAGAAAGGAAGACACAACTAATGACATAGGACACTGACAATGCAGGACAGAAAGGAAGACACTACTAATGACACAGCATACTGAAAACTGAATACATGTAGGACAGAAAGGAAGACACTACTAATGACACAGCATACTGAAAATCTAATACATGTAGGACAGAAAGGAAGACACTACTAATGAGACAGAACACTGACAATATAGGACAGAAGGGATGACACTACAAATGACACAACATAATGAAAATCTAATACAGGACAGAAAGGAAAACACTACTAATGAGACAGAACACTGACAATATAGGACAGAAGGGATGACACTACAAATGACACAACATAATGAAAATCTAATAAAGGTCAAAAAGGAAGACACAACTAATGACATAGGACACTGACAATGCAGGACAGAAAGGAAGACACTACTAATGACACAGGACACTGACAATACAGGACAGAAAGGAAGACACTACTAATGACACAGAACAATGATAATCTAACATGGGTCAGAAAGGAAGACACTACTAATATGACACAATATGGAAAATCTAATACAGGACAAAAAGGAAGACATTATTAATAACACAGAACACTGACAATATAATACAGATAAAGAAGGAAGACACTATTGACAGCACAAAATTAAAAGAGTTACTGTTCTGAAAATGAGTAGGTGCAACATTTAGTGGTATAAACCCCACTAAATGATGATATAAAAAGCAGATAACCCCACTAAATGATGATATAATAAGCAGATAACACCACTAAATGATGATATAATAAGCAGATAATGCCACTAAATGATGATATAATAAGCAGATAACGCCACTAAATGATGATATAATAAGCAGATAACACCATTAAATGATGATATAATAAGCAGATAACGCCACTAAATGATGATATAATAAGCAGATAATCAAATTCTGTTCCATTACAGCAATATTGAGTTACATATAAAGTTTCCTTGAAATGCAACAATATACATCTCATAAATACAACATGTCACATGATAAACAAATCTTTCAACTATGAACACACCAAAGACATGATATTTCTTGGAAGAACACAAATCGTTCCATCACTGGATCCATAATAAAAATGTGTATGTATTTACAAACAGCCCTACAGCTGTCTCATTTGAAGAATTTCCTGATTTGGGCAAGTTTTTACAGCTTATTAATGTCTCTAGCAAGGTGTAAACAAGGAATGAAAATGTTTTATTGCAAAATTAACAAGCAGAATGTACCATTTGCTGCCATCAAAGTTACATCCTATTAACAAATCAGGAAAGCAGTGTAATGGGGAAAGCAACTGCAAAAGCAGTGTTTATGAACATAGATCTGCAAAATGAAAGTCCTGTAAAAAAAATCCAGAAGTATAAAATTATGAAATAAATTTTTATTACAAGATTGTGTGCAATTTCTTTAAAATAAATAAATAAAATAAAATTTTCTTTAAAATAAATAAATAAAATAAAATTAATAAATTTTAATAGAAACAGAAAGCCGAGTAGAACTGAAAAAGCCACACATACAAAATATTTAACATACTAAAATAACTGGTGTCATGAAATAGTATGAATGAAAATACATTATACTATATATGAATTAAAATATAGATTAATTTTGTTACCTTGGACAGCATTACTTAGGATGTGTATATTGTTAACCATGGTGATTTAGAAATACTGATTTTTTTTACTCACTGATGCATGCGCAAAATGCTAGCTACAATTAACTACATAACTAATACTTCATATTCAAAATAAATTTTGAATAACTTGTTCTGCATGCATTTATCCGCCCCTCCCAATGACAGTGAAACCCCACTAGCAACACAAATATTTAGAACAGGCATGTGCATCAGCTGACCACTGAGATCCACTTATTTATATCATAGGGTGTGGCTTTACATATCCTGCCTTCATCTTGGAGGAAGATGCTTGAGCCTGGTCTAGAAAATTAGCAGGTATAATTGTGATTAGTCCCCACCCACCCCTGCCCCATTATGCATTTCCTATTGCACTGGTCTTTAACTTAGGATAGGCAGCTCATTTTTCTTTACTTTTTTCATTTTTAAAACATATATTCAATGTGATTTTTGTTTACCATGGGGTGGTGGTGCTAGGGTTGGCAATGAGAACTGGATAGTCACCTGACCTGAAATACATTTTTGTTTTGCTTTCAGGGAAATATTGTGTAGAATGATCCAGCAATCAGATATCAAAACTCAGCTAGATGATAATACTATATGCTGAAAAATCTAACTCAGCCAAGGTGTAATGAACAAAAATTTCACACAAAATCTTACCTAAATCCAGTTGGAATTAAGGAAGTTAGAGAAGACTGGAAGAGTCCTAGAACCTGGGCCACCACTCTGGTGGCCTAGTGGTTAGAGTCTCCGCCTCAGATGCAGGAGGTCGTGGGTTCGATCCCTGGCTGAGTCGTACCAAAGAATTATAAAAATGGTACTAACAGCTGCCTCGCTTGGTGCTCAGCATTAAGAGGTTAGTGTTAGGACTGGCTGGCCTGGTGTCGGGATAATGTGACTGGGTGGGACATCATGCTACATGTCTGCGGCACAATGCCCCAGTGCTAGACATCACTATAAACTGCCACAATGCAGACATCATAGCGATATGACTGAAATATTGTTAAAGCTATGTTAAAAATCCAAAACACACACAAACAGAACCTGGGCCATAACTACACTAGAAGATGATGCTGCATGCTGATAAAGTTAACTCAAAGACTATTTATTTCACCTATAAGTTTTCACCACTTACATTTATATTTACTTGAACTGGGCAATAACATCGAAGGTGGTCAACCTCTAGATACCGAAAACCAAATTAAGCGGGACACCCACCAGCACCCCTTACAATCAGTTGTGGGGATACGAGAACAGCTTGGTACAACAATCTGGGGAGATAACTCTAAATGATGATAGACAATGCAGATAATGAAATTCTGCTGAGGTCTTAACAATATCATACTGCTTATAAAATTTGGTTTATCCAGAACGTGTGGGAGTTGTCTGGAAACCAAGTGGGTGGGTTTTCAAAATCAGAAGCTATGACTCCACTAAACTGTGAATAAAACTCCTCAAAGGTCTCATAAATACCAAGAATCAAACAAAGTTCAATTGAAATCCAATAATATACAAGGAAATCATTGACCAGAGATGAAATGAGTCAATTTGACAAATGCTAAATGATGATGCAAAAGGATGACAAACTCTGACAAGGTATCATGAAAATCAAAATGGAAATCAACTTTAGTTGAAATTCAAAAACAACTAAGGCAGTTGTTGTTGTTGTTGTTGTATGGTTTAATGCCATTTTTCAGCACAAGATAGGCTATACATGGCGGCCAGTATAATTGGTGGAGGAAGAACCCTGGAAAACCCCGGGAATAACCACCAACCCACGAGAAGCTACTGATAGGCTTTCTCATGTACCAGCGTTAGCCGAGCCTGAGACTTGAACTCACGCAGACAGAGGTGAGATGGCAGTGATCCGTAATGGTGAGCACTTAAAACCACTCGGCCTTTCGGGGCCCCCAACTAAGGCAGTCAATGTGTGGAAATGAAACTGGGTGGGTCTATCAATCAGGGGCTATAACTCGACTAAATGACACTGTAGAAGGCTTACAACAGAGCAAAGTCAAGGTTTCATCAATGTCAAGATATATCCCAAATTTTTTTAAATTCCAATTAAGGAAGGTATTGTGCAGAAAGGAAAGTGGGTTGGTATTAAAATCAGGGTCTATAACTCTTATAAATGATGATGCAGGACACTGAAAATTCATTGATATAATAATTATAGAGTTATTGTGTGGAAACAAAAGAGGGACTGGCCCAATTTATTTTTACTCATTTTTTGGGGACAACATTGTAATTTAAAACATATATCTAGTCGTTCAGTAAAATTGTAAAATTGTTGTATCACAGATCATGCAGTGCACCCTATTTTCAATGTTAACTATTTGTCAAAAAATGAATAAAATTATTTTCACAATAATTGGTTGTGTTTAAAGTTTTTAAAAAAGGCAAATTTGCTTACGCATTTTGTTGTAATGACTAAATAGGATGCACTGAAGTATCACAATTACATGTGTATTTTTATTTTAACAGGATGGGTGGATACAAAATAATTTCTCATCTGACAAATCCAAATAAATGCAGAGCACTCTTCCTCTGGCCTTTAGGAAATTGATACTTGCATTTTTATCAAGATAATTCTGAGGTTCAAATGTGCACTACATGTATAAGTAAGATTTGTGTCCATAACACACATGTATGTATTTCTACAGATGTGCATCCTGCTTCATTGTGATACAGTACATATGGCTTCACACCACAATTAACACCCCAGTCCTCCTCTGTCCCCCCCCCCCCCCCGTTCATGGAAATATTCAGAAAAATAGTGTACTTGCTTGCATGGTTTGTTTGTCCTTAGCTTAGCAAGATGTAAAATGGACTCCATCAAAGCATACTTTAGATGTTATGTATTAGGGGCATTGTTAGAGTAAGTCAGAGGCCGAACATGTATCAATTAGCATTTTCACCCAAGCACTAATGGCTGAGAGAGGCATTTTTAAGTCTCTCAGAAACAAAATCCTGTGACACAAGTCATATACAACCAACTGTCATCCTTCACGTCATATCTTAACCCTGTTTTTTTGTTGGTTATAACACATAACCAGCAGATCAGTGGATGGGTTTTATGCACAGGAATACTCCAGCTTACTCCAATAATGCACCCCATCAATCACAACTAAAGTATGCTTGGATGGAGACCCATTATATTTTTTTAAGCATTTGGCTTTGCATGTATAAATTCAACACAGTCATTTCATTTTTTTAAACTGCCTGTACAAAGTTCTTCTTTGAATTTTGGTCCCATAAGTAGAATTTGTTAAATTTTTGGCTGAGGACCAATCTGTAGTTTTAAGAATCTCCCTACCTGAACAACCTGCTCTATGGGCTGCAGATGTTGAAGACGAACCATTATGAATGAGCTTTAAAATACATGACAGCTGGATATCAATAGCTGATAGATGGATATCAATACATGACAGCTGGATATCAATACATGACAGCTGGATATCAATAGCTGATAGATGGATATCAATACATGACAGCTGGATATCAATATATGACAGCTGTTGCACTGCTTTCATCAACTTTGCTAATGTGCTACTTGCTTTAAAAGTACATACATAGAACAAACTTTCTTAAGGAATATGAGGGATTTTTAAACAAAACCAGCTTCCCTTCTCTGGATGTTTTAAGCAATGAAATAAAACTGAATATTGTTATTTGCTTTACACATATGAATAATCAGTGTTTGTTCCTTTGCTGTTCTGGTAGTGCTTGGAGAGCCATAATGCTTGAATAACATTAACTTAAAATCTGCATTCAGTAAGGGAAATAAATTACTTAAATATCTGAGCACTTGTCCGCATCCCAACCAACTGCATAATTTGAGGTGATATTCATATTGAAAATAATTAGGTAAACCAAGGAATTTAATGTGATTTAGAACACCAGTTCTGACGTAGTAATTGTTGAGTTTGTAACAGTGTGGACTTGCACATGTTTACAGCACTACATAATTTATGTAAAGATTCAAGAAAACTCAAGCAGGCCACAACTGTTTCTTCTAAAGCATAATAGGGATTGTTCTTCCTAATAGAACCCCAAATGTTCCACCTCCCCCAAAGTCAAACTGCTTTTGTATCGCTTTTCCCCAGGAACTGCAGATGAGTTCATAGCTTTGCATGAAGTCTAATTTTGAGGTTTGCTTTGATATAAGCACACCTATGAACTTGAGCTTCTAAAATATGTATATTTCTTTTGAGACACCACTATCAAGCAGATTAAAAAAGACCATTCAGTTTCCTAGACTGGGTGACATTATAAACTTAGGAGATTATACATGTATTTTGTATATCAATATGTTTATTCCATACCATGTAACACTGTAACCATGTAACACTGCAAGGTATGGATGGTGATGATAATTATAGGAGATGGTTGTAAATAGTTCATGTACGATGACTGGAGTCATCAACTGGCCAATGCCACTAATATTTTGATTTTTTTAAACTGTTTTATCTTTAAGAAAAAGCTTTAAATTTTCATAAACAAATGAGAAATCCAAAGAGATAATTCTTGAGATGAAATAAAGTGAGACCTTTTGTTCCTAAAAATAAAACCCAGATATAACTTCTTCCAGCACAAAATCTGCACTTTTGCGACATAAGTTAGGAAATGTGTTGATGTTGATGGTGTGCTTAACTCATTCGTCCCCAGAGGTTTTTGTCGTTTTTGCCTGAAATGTGCATAGGAAAGACATTTGGTGGGCTATTTCTGAATACATCGTAATACATTGGCTTTCAACAGATTTTCCATGAGGCTAATGCCTAGTTGTATTAGAAACATCATTTTTCATTGGTTAGTTTGCTTGCACATGAGCAAAAGGGTAAAAGTTGGAAATCTTTTTTTTTTTTGCTTAATGTACCCATCATTTTCATATGGAGACCACAATTTATTCCAAATGCCCACCTTATCCTAGGTTTTGCAAAGAATCACCTGTCTGAGTGCAGTTGAGACCAGTATGCCTTAGATCTGAGGCCAAAAGGTCTAAAATCCGGACACAAAATTGCATTTCGATCTTGAGCGAATTTTGGGTGGAAAAAAAAACGGGTCTAATAAATGAGGTTTTTCTCTCTGTATTTTGTAATGCAACTGGAACTTCCAGAGTATTTGGTATCATTTTAGAGCTATATCTGTCTGCTTTTTTTAATACAACCCATGTTGGTGTATCTTAAATGACCTTGATGCTGCAGAGCTTGGAAGTAGGGTACAGCCTCATCACGCCTACAGACGGGATCGGGGCCGAATCGGTTAATCAAGTTTATGGAAATTTCTTAGAAATTGTCAAAGAATGGCTGTTTTTGTAATTTATGAGCAATACTGATGCACAAATGATGAAATAAATAAGTAATATTCAGATTTGGTGATGTCACCAAAATTCTCCCATTAAGGTAGTAGGATTGGTAAATACCCTGCTGTGGATGATATTTTATATATGTTTATGTGTTCACAGATGCCTGTGCATGTGTTCCAGGCTTGATACTTTAATTTTTAAAATCACTTAATTATTAGTGTCAAGCCAGATTCTTCACATCATGTTGTAATATACTGTATATATTGTACATAACAGATAGAAGTCCTCAAGGTAAATTAGTTCTGTACTAACTGTATTACTTTCTCTTAATAAAGTCTTTATTATTATTATTATTATTATTATTATTATTATTGTTGTTGTTGTTGTTGTTATTATTGTTGTTGTTGTCTCAAGTCATAAAGTCATTCCAAGTCTTTTGATTTATGCCCAGTCTGAATCTACAATTATTTATGGTACTATGAACTTATTTGATATGAACTCTCCCTTATTTTGTGAAGAAGGTGCTATAGTTCCTTTCCACATTTCGTGTGCTTTAACTTAAACCAGGGGGTCCCCGAGTGGCCGAGTGGTCTAAAGCGCTCTTCGTTATGGATCACTGTCATCTCACCTCTGTCTGCGGCGGTTCGAGTCTAGGATTCAGCCAATGTGGGTATGTGAGAAAGCTTGCCGGTAGCTTCTCGTGGGTCGGTGGTTCTTTCCAGGGTTTTCCCGGGTTCTTCCTCCACCATTAATACTGGCCGCCATGTATAGCCTATCGTGTGCTGAAAAATGGCGTTAAACCCCACAACAACAACAACAACAACAACAACTTAAACCAGGATCTTTTGCTGACCAGAAAATTTGATGCACTTTGGTATTCCGTTCTGTCATGCCTCAAGACATGTACATATTGAACCACACATGAACTTATCCATCCAATTCTTTCTTTTTAGCATCCTGACCTGACCAACTTTCATGAGTTTATGTTGTTTGGGGTTATTTTAAAGGTAAAATCTGTTGAACCCTCTGTGACCTGAAGTGCCTGTGAGGGTCAATGCCAGTGAAAATATATGTATATTCATCACATCAGAGACAAAGTCTGTTTTCACTTTTATTTCTTGAGTCATCATGACAAAAAAAGGAAAACAAAAAGAAAAGACATCAGTGTGTGCTGAATGCACAGAGCAGAACATTCTTTTTTCCAGTGAGGTCACAACCTTTGTTTATAGAAGATAATCAAGTCTGATGATGGACATAATTGCAGCTCTGACAAACTATTCAATGTCACATCATATTGTCAGCAGCATATGCACTGTGTTTAATACCCCCCAGAGCAATGGTTTAATATTGGATTTCATTTCATTTCAACTTTGGCCATGTTTGCATCATCAATCACGATTAATGTGATGTGTAGAAGCAAGTTTCTCAATACAAACTGGTTTCATTCAGATTTCAGTCTGATCTATATTTAAACAACTCCATGATGAGTACTGGATTTGGGCAAAAAATCATGTCACTACAATTAATGCTTTCCTCTCCCTGGGCAAATCTTGACTGGGTCCTGTCATACACTTTCCATGCCCCAAGTATCACTGTCTACAACATCATGCATATTGCATTTGCTATAAATTTGTTTTGCTTATATCTAATAATGCATGCAAAAGTACTACATTTCCAGGGTTCAATTTATTCATTTCAACTAAGTTTGGTCTTGACGACAGACTGTGCTTAACATTATGCTTCAAAGATTTTTCTGCTTTTACTTTAAGCATCTTTGTCATTTGTCAACAACTGACTTGACATAAGATGACTGTTTTGTTCTGTTTCATGTTAGCACCAGTGATATCAATATTGAACCCTACAAAGTCTGACATCTTGGAGTCAGATGAGTTGAGTGATGGTATATTGTATTTGTTGGTATCCATAAGCATAACTGCATAGACATGTATAACTTGACCCAAACAGTGTTCGTAGGTCGGCTGCTCTGTTAAAAGCATCAACAATATTATAAACAGAATGACCAATATAATACACAGCAAGTTTATTACTCATTTTGAAATAAAACTGTACAAAATAGCAACCATGCACTTGAATATCTGTAGATACTTGTAGCTTATCATTAGTGCAAAGGGAAAGATCAGGCTCAAGGGGGGTCCCAACAGGTTTTTTATTACCTGTATCACATGATTCTGCTTCTCGGTAAAGAGTGCCTCTTAAGCAAGTGGCTGGGTGAAAATGCTAATTAATACATGTGAAGCCAAAGGCTTATGATAAATGTGTTTTTTGGGTCATGCAGATACATTTGGTTACTTCTGGTATGTCAGATTCTTTATGTTAGTATTACATGAAAAGAACTGGTCAACCTATGATGAAACACTGCATGATTCATTGAACTAAGATGGGTTATTGAGTAACAGAAAGTCATAGAGATCTGTTGGTTATGGTAAAAGTGGCATAGTCTTGAATGCTTATACATAAAATAGAAGGTAAATAATTGTGGTCCAGGGCCATATTACAATACTTGGGTGATGATATACATATACCAGACTTTGTATCATGCAATAAACAGGTGATAAAATCAATATGACATGGTGATACAATATGTATCATGATAAAGACCCTGACCATGTCCATTTGACTTTGCATGTAATGTTTTGTTCAATATGCTGGCATTGTAAGTGTGAAACAAGGTTGCTAGTTGTAGCTAAATGCATGTTTATTGTTTTGTCTTGTTCAATATGTTGGCATTGTAACTGTACAATTTCTTTCAAATTATTTGACCCAAGAAACCCCAAATATTTCCAGATAGCTTTAAATACAGCTGAGGTGCTTCCATTTAAGATTTCATTTAGGATCGACTGCTTAAGATAGTGTTTAAAAAACAAAAAAAATTCATATCAATATGACTGTTCGTTCAGAAAAAATAGCAATAAGAAGATTTCAAGCTGGATGCTATACTTTGCCATATTTGATGTCGATAGGCACGATTTTCATTTAGGACCAATGAAACTGCATGCCAATTTCATTGCTATCCTCCAAGAAGTTTAGGCAAGAAGCAATAGCAAACAAATGTTAATGGCCATGGCCAACAGCATTAACAAGAGCACTATGATAAAAAGTGACATATCATACGTCTGTCTTGTGACCTTTTCCCCAACTAATGACCTGGACTGTTTAACTCGGGAATTAAGTAGTATATGACAAATTGTGGGTCTGTTTAAAGTTTTGTGAAAATATCTGTTAGCATAAATAATTAAAGCCCGGATAGGGAAACAGGCCCCAAAGACTGACGCTATCCCTTGTTTTGACCATGACATTGAGGCAGGGCATCTGACAATGAAAATGAAAGATCTATAACAGGCTCAAATTTCATTAAAATATCTTTGCTGGATCAGAAGTTAAACCCATGCATGGACTGAGGTATCTGATTTAAATGTTGCTGTGACCTTCACCTTAGGCACTGATTGTGATTATAGTATGTGACATACCACCTATACATAATATATTAACAGCTACATTTTCATTCAACTATTTTCATTGGTTCAGAAGTTGTACTACAGACAAAGGTACAATCCACCAAGTTACATTTTTATCTCTTTCCTTTGACGTGACCTTGAAATTGAGACAGCTGTGGCATGTTACATATCATCTAGTCATGATATATAACTGAGAAAAGTTTCATTAAAGTATCTTCAGTGGTTCAAAAGTTTATGCACTGGATAAGGACACAAATCACATAATTATATTTTCCCTTGCTGTGACCATGACTTACAGTAGGGGGTATGGCTATGATATGGGACATAACATCTAATTGTGATATATGCTTAGGTAAAGTTTGAATAAAGTATCTTTGGTGGTTTAAAAATTCTATTCCTAACATAGACATAAGTCAAAGAATTATATTTTCCCTTCCTGAGACCTTGACCTTGAGACAGAAGGCATGACCATGGTACACAACACACCATCTAAGTATGATATATTTGGCTCAAGTTTCATGAAAACCTCTCCATCCAATTCAATGTTCAAGGATGAGCAAATATTAAGCACACATGGCTGGATATTGCAATTCATATGATTCACTCAACTAAAGTGGGGTATAAAAACTCTCGAGCTTTTAACATGGGCACACTTAGTTCCTCTGAGACGATGTCAAGAGATAGAAAATCTGAAACTGGTCACTGACATTTCTGTATTGAATTACATACAAAAAATGTATTGCTAACAAGTGTACCATGACTAGCACATCACATGCCTTCTCCATTTTAATAGTATTCTATGTAGTCACATGTAGGGAGTGGTTGACTGGAGATTACTGAAAAATAGCTCTCAACAACATGGACCTTTGAACAAGGAAAGTTGTCTTGAGTTAAATTTACTATGCAGAAAACATATAAATTTTACCTAATCACTCACAAAGTAAATAAAATCTGAAGGACTTTATGTTAACGTTGTGAGTGATTAGGTAAAATTTACACATTGATACATACCCAACCATGATCACTTAATCCTTATAATTCCAATAAACTTGGGGTCCCGAGTGGCCCAGTGGTCTAAAAAGCTCTCCATTACAGATCACTGCCATCTCACCTCTGTCTGCGTGGGTTGGAGTCTAGGATTTGGCCAATGTGGCTATGTCAGAAAGCTTGCCAGTAGCTTCTCGTGGGTTGGTGGTTCTTCCTGGGGTTTTCCGGGTTCTTCCTCCATCATTAATACTGGCCGCCATGCATAGCCTATCATGTGCTGAAAAATGGCATTAAACCCCACAACAACAACAACATCCAATTTACTTTGTTTCCATCATCATATTAGCAGATTTCATCAACAAAGTGTTCATTGTTAAGTAGCTCAAAGTTCTCTTTCATTAGAATCTTCACTTTGATAGAAAACATTCTAAGCCCCATCTTTGTTAGCCAAGAGTGATCAATTTGTATGGAGAAATATAAGGTAGTGTCAGAGTGGGTCATGCCAGTTATCTGATCAGTGTGTTATGATCGTTTTGTTCTTTTTAATTTAAAAGAAAATGCTTGATGCTGTTTAACCAGGTTATTCTTTTTGTTATGATTATGCTTGGTGTTGTTATAGGCCTAGCATTTGTTGTTCTTGCTTTATGTGCATTTCGATCTTTCAAAAGCAAGTTTGTATCCATTTTTAGTGAGATCTCTTGCTCATCAATTGACCCTGACCTTTAAAATCATGCTGGAACATGTTATCAAAGCAAAATGCAAAAACTTCTTAAGTCTGGCTTGTAAAGCCTGCATTATGCATTCTTCAGCATAAGAAGTTTGTGTTGTAGTGCAGGAAGGTCTGTGCAATTACATTTTTAAAGTCACAGGTGCATGGGTGGGAGCTTGTTGTTGCTATTGTTAGGATGTAAGGCATTGATATAGATAAAACTTCAAATAAAATGACCTGGAAACAGGAAACCAAAAGTTGTTAACAAAATTTATCGATATGTAAAAAATTCCAGATCATTATCCGTGACCATTTACATATTATCAAATTGTAGAAATTGCAGTCAATCAATTCATAAAAATTGGAATTATATATGTATATATATATATGTATATATATGTTATGATGATTAGTGAATACCAAGAGCTTCAAGTGTTGGAATAAACCTGCTTAATTAGATGCACAAATCAATTTCAGGAATTCAAAACAAAATTATAATTTTTTTTAAACCTGGGAGAGAAAAATACTAGGGTCAGGAAAGAAAAACAGGGACATGTTGGCTGACCAAAAAGACATATTTTTTGTAACTGATGGTTGGCATATAAAATTAAGTGGCAAGAAAAAGTATTAGGAAATATGTTCAACTGGTGAATGAAAACTCTGATTTACAACAATTATCAATAAAAAAGCAACCTGACTCCCTCATCTGGTATGTGGCTGTCAAGATATCTAATGCAGACTACACAATTTACCTGATTATATTTAATCTTTTACAGATTTATTTACTTCATCAAGTTCAAGAAAACAGCAACAAGTTCCACCATTGATAAGATCAATTGCAAGACCACCTTACATGAAGAAAAACAGATAAAGTGTTTGGGTAAGCCCAAAAGCACACCAAAAAGCCCTGTGAAATCCTAATCACTTATTCACTATCTTCATGCATGTGTTGAAATATTTTTCTTCTACTGATTGCATAAGAAAACTTAAAAGTTATGTATGTTGCAAGGGTGAACTTCGTGCAGATAATCTGATCAAGCTGAATTAGACTTACACTTAACAGTTCTTCTACTCCTTTTATCAACAGACTCAGACTGTGTCTGAAAGACTTTGTTTTCTTTGTCCCTTTTGGAAATATGTACATATTGTCATGCCTGATTAGTTTATCTGTGGTTATGAGATTACACCAGTTGCCCTTCAGATATATAGATGGAGAAAAAGGAAAGAATTATTTTTATCGCTCATGAGATCTTTTACTTACTATTCATCAGTGTATCTTTTATGTAATATATGCACTATGCACTTAAGAAATCACTGTTTGGCTCAATTTCATCAGGCAGAAACTCATCAAATTCAGTTTATAATGATGATATAAACAATGTCCTTGTTATATGTATGTAAATACTGATGATATAAACAATGCCTCCGCTATGGGTATGTAAATACTGATGATATAAACAATGTCCCTATGATGGGTATGTAAATACTGGTGGTATAAACAATGTCCTTGTTATAGGTATGTGAATACTGATGACATAAACAATATCCTTGTTATAGGTATGTAAATACTGATGATATAAACAATGTCCCTATGATGGGTATGTAAATACTGATGATATAAACAATGTCCCTATGATGGGTATGTAAATACTGGTGGTATAAACAATGTCCTTGTTATAGGTATGTGAATACTGATGATATAAACAATGTCCTTGTTACAGGTATGTAAATACTGATGATATAAACAATATCCCCGCTATGGGTATGTAAATACTGATGATATAAACAATGCCCCCACTATGGGTATGTAAATAATGATGATATCAACAATGTGTTCATTATGGGTATGTAAATACTGAAGATATAAACAATTTTCCCATGATGGGTATGTACATACTGATGAGAAAATAAATAGAACCCACTATGGGTATGTAAATACTGATGATATAAACAATGCCCCCACTATGGGTATGTAAATACTGATGATATAAACAATGTCCTTATTACAGTTACGTAAATACTGATGATATAAACAATGTCCCCGCTATGGGTATGTAAATACTGTTGATATAAACAATGTCCTTATTACAGTTACGTAAATACTGATGATATAAACAATGTCCCCGATATGGGTATGTAAATACTGATGATATAAACAACGCCCCCGCTATGGGTATGTAAATACTGATGATATAAACAATGTCCCCGCTATGGGTATGTAAATACTGATCATATAAACAATGCCCCCGCTATGGGTATGTAAATACTGATGATATAAACAATGCCCCCACTATGGGTATGTAAATACTGATGATATAAACAATGCCCCCACTATGGGCATGTAAATACTGATGATATAAACAATGCCCCCACTATGAGTATGTAAATACTGATGATATAAACAATGCCCCCCCATGGGTATGTAAATACTGATGATATAAACAATGCCCCCACTATGGGTATGTAAATACTGATGATATAAACAATGCCCCCGCTATGGGTATGTAAATACTGATGATATAAACAATGTCTCCTCTATGGGTATGTAAATACTGATGATATAAACAATGCCCCCACTATGGGTATGTAAATAATGATGATATCAACAATGTGTTCATTATGGGTATGTAAATACTGAAGATATAAACAATTTTCCCATGATGGGTATGTACATACTGATGAGAAAATAAATAGAACCCACTATGGGTATGTAAATACTGATGATATAAACAATGCCCCCACTATGGGCATGTAAATACTGATGATATAAACAATGTCCTTATTACAGTTACGTAAATACTGATGATATAAACAATGTCCCCGCTATGGGTATGTAAATACTGATGATATAAACAATGTCCTTATTACAGTTATGTAAATACTGATGATATAAACAATGTCCCCACTATGGGTATGTAAATACTGATGATATAAACAACGCCCCCGCTATGGGTATGTAAATACTGATGATATAAACAATGTCCCCGCTATGGGTATGTAAATACTGATGATCTAAACAATGCCCCCGCTATGGGTATGTAAATACTGATGATATAAACAATGCCCCCACTATGAGTATGTAAATACTGATGATATAAACAATGCCCCCGCTATGGGTATGTAAATACTGATGATATAAACAATGCCCCCACTATGAGTATTTAAATACTGATGATATAAACAATGCCCCCGCTATGGGTATGTAAATACTGATGATATAAACAATGCCCCCACTATGAGTATGTAAATACTGATGACATAAACAATGTCCCCACTATGGGTATGTAAATACTGATGATATAAACAATGTCCTTATTACAGTTACGTAAATACTGATGATATAAACAATGTCTCCGCTATGGGTATGTAAATACTGATGATATAAACAATGTCGCCACTATGGGTATGTAAATACTGATGATATAAACAACGCCCCCGCTATGGGTATGTAAATACTGATGATATAAACAATGTCCCCACTATGGGTATGTAAATACTGATCATATAAACAATGCCCCCGCTATGGGTATGTAAATACTGATGATATAAACAATGCCCCCTCTATGGGTATGTAAATACTGATGATATAAACAATGCCCCCGCTATGGGTATGTAAATACTGATGATATAAACAATGCCCCCACTATGAGTATGTAAATACTGATGATATAAACAATGCCCCCACTATGGGTATGTAAATACTGATGATATAAACAATGTCCTTGTTATAGGTATGTAAATACTGATGATATAAACAATGTCCCCGCTATGGGTATGTAAATACTGATGATATAAACAATGTCCCCACTATGGGTATGTAAATACTGATGATATAAACAATGTCCTTGTTATAGGTATGTAAATACTGGTGATATAAACAATATTCCATGATGGGTATGTAAATACTGAGGATAAAAACAATGTCCTTGTTATAGGCATGTAAATACTGGTGATATAAACAATGTCCTCATTATAGATATGTAAAAACTGATGATAAAATAAACACTGTCCTCATTACAGGTATCTAAATGCTGATGATATAAAAAATATTCCACGATGGGTATGTAAATACTGATGATAAAAACAATGCTCTTGTTATAGATATCTAAATCCTGCTGATATAAACAATGTCCCCATGATGGATATGTAAATACTGACGATATAAAATAAACAATGCCTCAAGTATAGGTATGTAAATACTAGTGATATAAACAATGTCCCCGCTATAGGTATGTAAATACTGATGATATAAACAATGTCCCCACTATGGGTATGTAAATACTGATGATATAAACAATGTCCCCACTATGGGTATGTAAATACTGATGATATAAACAATGTCCTCATTATAGGTATGTAAATACTGAAGATATAAACAATTTTCCCATGATGGGTATGTAAATACTGATGATAAAATAAATAATGTCCCACTATGGGTATGTAAATACTGATGATATAAACAATGTTCCCACTATGGGTATGTAAGTACTGATGATATAAACAATGTCCCCACTATGGGTATGTACATACCGATCATACAAACAATTTCCTCATTACAGGTACATAAATACTGATGATATGTGTGTGATTTGGATTTTTAATGTAGCTTTAACCATTTTTCAGTCATATCGCTACGCTGTCTGCAGTGTGGCAGTTTATAGTGATGTCTAGCACTGGAGCATCATGCCAGACATGTAGCATGATGTCCCACCCAGTCACATTATCCTGACACCAGGTTGACCAGTCCTAACACTAACCTCTTAATGCTGAGTGCCAAGCGAGGCAGCTGTTAGTACCATTTTTATAAGTCTTTGGTATGACTCTGCCAGTGATTGAACCCACGACCTCCTGCATCCAAGGTGGACGGTCTGACCACTAGGTCACCGGAGTGGTCTACTGATGATGAAAACAATGCTCTTGTTATAGGTATCTAACTACCCATGATGGGTATGTAAATCCTGCTGATATAAACAATGTCCCCATGATGGGTATGTAAATACTGATGAAAAAATAAACACTGCCTCAAGTATAGGTATGTAAATACTAGTGATATAAACAATGTCCCCGCTATGGGTATGTCAATGCTGATGATATAAACAATGCCCCCACTATGTGTATGTAAATACTGATGATATAAACAATGTCCCCACTATGGGTATGTAAATAATGATGATATCAACAATGTGTTCATTATGGGTATGTAAATACTGAAGATATAAACAATTTTCCCATGATGGGTATGTAAATACTGATGAGAAAATAAATAGAACCCACTATGGGTATGTAAATACTGATGATATAAACAATGTCCCCACTATTGGTATGTAAGTACTGATGATATAAACAATGTCCCCACTATGGGTATGTAAATACTGATGATACAAACAATTTCCTCATTACATGTACGTAAATACTGATGATATGTGTGTGATTTGGATTTTTAATGTAGCTTTAACCATTTTTCAGTCATATCGCTATGCTGTCTGCAGTGTGGCAGTTTATAGTGATGTATAGCACTGGGGCATCATGTCAGACATGCAGCATGATGTCCCACCCAGTCACATTATCCTGACACCAGGTTGACCAGTCCTAACACTAACCTCTTAATGCTGAGTACCATTTTTATAAGTCTTTGGTATGACTCTGCCAGAGATTGAACCCAGGACCTCCTGCATCCAAGGCGGACACTCTGACCACTAGGTCACCAGAGTGGTCTACTGATGATGAAAACAATGCTCTTGTTATAGGTATCTAACTACCATGATGGGTATGTAAATCCTGCTGATATAAACAATGTCCCCATGATGGGTATGTAAATACTGATGAAAAACAATGCCTCAAGTATAGGTATGTAAATACTAGTGATATGAACAATATCCCCATTAAGGCAAGTAAATATGGATGACAAAATAAACAAAGTCCCCACTATGGGTATGTAAATAACTGTTGATAAAATAATGTCCCCTTATAATGGGTATGTAAATACTGATCATAAAATAAACAATATCCCCATTATGGATATGTAAATACTCATGACATAAATAATGTCCCCATTATGGGTATGCAAATACTCATGACATAAACAATGTCCCCATTATGGGTATGTAAATACTCATGATACAGAAACAATGTCCCAATTATGGATATGTAAATACCGATCAAATAAATGATATACCCAATATGTGTATGTAAATACTGATGATACAAAAACAATGTCATAATACCCAATACGGGTATGTAAATACTGATGATACAAAAACAATGTCATATACCCAATACAGGTATGTAAATATTTTTGATACAAAAACAATATCCCATTACATGGATGGAAATAATAATAATAATAACAATAATGCTTTATTTATAAAGGGTGACTCATTAGTCAAGGACTATTCTCCCTTGAGGCCCTCTAAGGAAAATATAACAATGCACATTCTATGAAGATACTGATAATATAATAAACAATGTCCCCCCCCATTACATGTATGTAAATACTGATCACATAATTAACCATGTCCCCACTATGTGCATGTAAATAATGATCATATAATAAACAATGTCCCCCATTATGTGTACTATGAAAATACTGATCACATAATTAACCATGTCCCCATTATGTGCATGTAAATAATGATCATATAATAAATGATGTCCCCCATTATGTGTATGTAAATACTGATAACATAATAAACAAGGTTCCTGTTATGTGTTTGTAAATACTGATCATATAATAAACAATGTCCCCATTATGTGCATGTAAATAATGATCATATAATAAACAATGTCCCAATTATGTGCATGTAAATACTGATCAAATAATAAATGACGTCCCCCATTACATGTATGTAAATACTGATCATATAAAAACAATGTCCCCATTATGTGTATGTAAATACTATTAATATAATAAACAAGGTTCCTATTATGTGTATGTAAATACTGATCATATAATAAACAATGTCCCCATTATGTGTATGTAAATACTATTAATATAATAAACAAGGTTCCTATTATGTGTATGTAAATACTGATCATATAATAAACAATGTCCCCATTGTGTGCATGTAAATACTAAAAGAAAAGCTCCTTTTGTTAATTTTCAGGGCTCTCCACTCTGTAGGTATACTGTCTCTTCAAATGTAGTCATGGTGAATAAAACATGTATGATTGGATTTTGAGATTAATTAAGAACCCATTAACATAAGTGGAAAGAGATACAAAACATGCTTAGTATTAAGTTCCAAGAAAGAGGATCATGGTGTTAAAGTCATTTCCCTTCTATATGGCATTCTTGGATTATGAAACACTCACTCAATATGGGACATTTTTCATAAGTTTTAATACAAAAAGAGATGTGTGTGCATAAGGAATGTTTGGGTGTTATGTTGAATATGGTATAAAACTGTACATAACATCAACCCAGATCTGCTGTTGCATTAAACACTGTACAGACATGGCAGGATCTACACTGCTTGCTTGTAATATTATAACAAACAGCATGGACACTTAGGCGATTGAGTATTCAGTAGTTAAAAATACAAGTCTATGCTATTTCCAGCTGAATATGTATTTTGACCAGAGCTCTTCAATATTTTTAAAACTGATTGGGATATTTGTTCTGTCTGAGGCTGGACTATTATCACCCTCTGCCTCACTCCACCACTTATTTATGTTACCTTGGAAAGTTAAGCTAATTTATTATCACCTTTTGCCCCACTCCCCCCACTTTTTTATGTTACCTTGGAAAGTTAACACCAACTTATTTCCATATTTTTTCTTGAATTGAAGATCTGAAGTTATTATACAGTTATGGAATCACCAATATGCTTAAAATCTGAAACTATCCTTTTCTTTATTTTCTTTAAATGCAGTAATGGAAAATGCTGTCAGCTTCATCTCACTAATATGTACATGGTGCAGATAACATGACATGGGAAGAGAACCATTTGCATCGTAGGGTTGAGTAGTTTTGCTCTTAGTAATTAAAACAAAAACATAATAAACATACATTTGTACTGGGATTACTTCACTTTTTTCTTTCCTTTGCCTTTCTTTAAATGACTTGACTGCTTGTTGAGAATCCTCTTTACCCATGAAGTCAAAAAGAACTAGTTCCCAGATAATGGAGTTCATAATGGTTACGTTACATTGTTTACAGAATCATCACAGACATTTTCACACCTGCTTTAATGAACATCTTACCCACAAAATGAGGTCAACACCACAGAATGGGTTTCAGACAAAACAATTATTATGTTTGAACACAAGTTTCTTATGGATTGCAGAAACTCTCAGTGTCTGATTTGGGCATTTTAATAGTTGGATAAAAATGCCAAACAATCATGTGCAGTATATACGAGGCCTAATTGAGAAAAGTATACAGAAATGTGCATGGTACAATCTCATTTTCCAATTATTTATTTACAAGCCACAACATGTCCTCTAATAAGACTATCATGAATGGTAAAATGTATACCACCATATCATGGTATTTGTCAAAACCAGTTTTATTCCCCTCAAGTCTTGTTGTCCTTGATCTCTGACCCCTAAATCAATATGTGCCTGTCTTTTCTAAAATGCAGCCACTCTACAAAGTTTGGTCATGATTTGTGACATAAGACTTGAGTTATTTTGCAGACACCATTTTCCTTCTTACATTTCTCACACCTTGCAAGCTATGGACAAAGTTTAGTAGAAATGTAATAAATAACTCAAGTAGTTTTACAGAAATTGCTTTATCTGTTTTCAGTAGTCTTTATGCCCTTGACCTCTTGGACCAAAAAATGTCTTCCTTGTCTGAAATGCAAGTCAGTAACAAAATTTAGTAAAGAAAATGACAAAACTCAAGATATCATGCACAAACCACTTATTTCTTAGAACCATTCAGACATTTGCCATTTGAACCCAAAATCAAAAGATAGTTTTCTTATATCAAATGCTAGCCATTTTTAAAGTTTCGTCAATGTGTCTTAGATGCAAATTATAAT
The DNA here is from genome assembly GCA_028554795.2 of Sinohyriopsis cumingii. Classification (NCBI taxonomy): domain Eukaryota; kingdom Metazoa; phylum Mollusca; class Bivalvia; order Unionida; family Unionidae; genus Sinohyriopsis; species Sinohyriopsis cumingii. Next base: position 48,993,879 of record CM068834.1, read on the forward strand.
GCAGAAAGAGTTTTCATTCTTTTAATGCCTATGACATTGACAATGTTCTTTTGAGTCTACAATCAACAGACTTCTTTCTTGCCTAAAATGCAAGCTACCTGCAAATTCTAGTAATGGCAGATGGTGGAAAACATTAGTAATTGTGCAGAAATAATATAAGGATAAGACAGACAATTGTACAGAGATCATAAAATAATGCACATAGTTTGTCTTCATGACATGCACATAACAACTGGTTTAAAACAGGTTCTAGCAACCAGAAAAACTATAATGAATGAAGCTGAAAAAAGGCTGCCAATGCTGATAGAAATATAGGCTGAAAATGCTGGTAAAACTGTCTGCTTATAAAACTGCAGGCTGCCAATGCTAATAAAACATATATTTTCAGGTCATTTTACTAGCCTTCTGAACATGTCATAATAGACTGATGATGGAGACCACTAATGACATAAGTTGATGCAATTGTGAACTAATTCTCAGAAGATGCAAAAATAATGCAACAAATAAATGTCCCAGTCTACTTCATATATGTATGATATCCAACAGCTTTTAAAAACCAGTCTACTTCATATATGTATAATATCCAACAGCTTTTAAAAACCAGTCTACTTCATATATGTATGATATCCAACAGCTTTTAAAAACCAGTCTACTTCATATATGTATGATATCCAACAGCTTTTAAAAAAACAACTACAACTCTCAGTCAACTTAAACATTGTCTTCCTCATGGGATATACATCAATTGTATGTCCTGCTAATCCATGAATTATCAGTTATTTATTTTCATTCCAGAAACATTGAAATACTTTCATCAGTGAGGAAAGTAAATTGAGACACAGTCTTTCCAATGAACTAGCAGTAACTACAATAGACTCAAAACATCTTACCGCTATACATATTTTTTTTTATATAAAGCCAAATTCAGCTTCATTCATCATTTCCAATAATTTGCAATGTTAAACAAGAGTCGCTTACTGACTGAAAAGAATTTTCAAGAATCTAAGGTAAGACTGTTTCTTCATTTTAACTGCCGAGTGTTTAAACAATCTCCGATATTCTTGAGCAACAAAAAACTATTTTCAAGATAATCAGTCTGATGACCCATACTGGATATGAGCTCTCTACCATTTTCATTTTCAATCAACTAAACATATGGCAATATCAACATCCATTCAAAAGGAATTGTGATGTTCAATATGGCTATTATAAGTGGTAATAATGATGCAGTGCAAGGAGAACCTGGTCTTTCAAGACAGGTGGTCTTTCATAGCAGTAGTCTCACAAGAAAGGTTTCACTTTAATGATTATTGAACCTAGTTGATTATCATTATGGAAGTATGAATTAATTTATATCTGTCTATACTTGAACTATTTTTTGTTTACAGGTTAGCAAAACAACACAGAACATACACAGTTAACAGCTGATATAAATGTATGACATCTACTTAAATCTGTTATATACTTTAGACAGTCAACATATTTGAGCATAACATCAAAAGAAAACATGCTTGTTCCAAGTAAAGAATAGATTTATTTCACTTCATGACTTTGCCACTCACCAAAGTATTTAGCTTTCATTCACTCTGTCTAGTAGATCCACTCTTGCTGTTTCAACTTAAAATTATGTTTTCTGGAGTATAAAGTGTAATCTACAACCATATTTGTAACGATGCCTCTTATCATGTTAATAACCTTGTATCATTAGATATAGCATCATCTGCCTCTTCTTTTATGAATATAGTTTACACTTTGGGAACTAATATTCACCAGAAATATTTACTTAACCTTATCAGACTACTTTATCAGTTTTGATGGAGCAAGAGTAATGAGAACAGTAGTACATTATGTGCCTACATTGTGTTCAACTGTTCTCAACTTTACTGCATGGACTTAACATGAGCATGACCTTTTATGTTCCAGGATCTATTGGTTCATTTATTACTCTAAGTGCAGGCCATCGATAAAGTTTCCCTAGAACAAACATTATTTTAAAATCCAGTTTTATTTGAAAAGCAATAACTTTAACCTCTGCATGCCAAAATCATAAGGCCATACTCCCAAGTGCTATTGCTCCACAAACACGGGGTCAAGGTACAAGTATGCAGTCATATTATGCAAAACACCAAGATCTTCTTTCAGACAGTGACCTTGACCATTTACCTTTTCATTCCAAAACTGACTGGCTTCTTCCTTACTCCAAGTGCAGATTTTCCACTCTCTGGTAACTGTAAATGGTGGACAAATTGCATTACCATGAAGAAATGAAACTGATAACAGTGAGAAAGACAGATGAAAAACATCATACTCTGCGCTAACTGGTGGTCATATAAAAATGGACAGAGCAAATAATATGGTTCGCCATCACAAATCCATCATGGTGATTTTTGTATGTGTCCCCCAGTGAGTCATCCAGGTGTCATAATACAAACTGTGTCACATATCTGATGGCTCATCAACCCCTTCCCTACTCCTGAGAAGCCCAGGGTTGAGAGCCAAGAAGTGATACCTCTCTGTTAGAAGAAATTGGCTATCTAAGACACCACAAACTGAACATGACAAATGTTTAGCAAAACACTGGACCAGAAACTGTCAAAAAAATGGGTACATTTAATATAGCTGGGGACAAGGAAAATGTTTTGCACTGTGGTATTTCTGATCATAATTCAATATGTACCATGGTATATCCCAATTATATCAAGGACCTTTAATTCAATGATTAAGCTTACACTAATTAGCTGATGATGTGAAAGACATCATGCTAACCCTAAAGAGCCTATTAATAAAAATAGGAAGTATTGATACTGAAGCCTACAATTTACTAGCTACACTACTGATATAATAGGCATGAAAACTTTTGAGTGGGATGCCAACATCTGAGTGAGATTTTTATCAGAACGGGCTAATAAACATTAACACACTTAACAAACAAGAAAATATTAAGTCAACTTGAGAAATTATGTAAAGTTCAGAGAGAAAAAACAACTGCACTCAAGAAAATTGAAGGAACCTAATTTTTAAAATTATTTTGAAATAAATAATGAAAATCAAAGTCCTAGCAAGATTACCTGGGAATTTCTCTACATTCCTTATTGATGGACACTATAGAAGTACCAATACTGTGAAAAAGTACCAAGGTACATACCACCAGAAATAAGTACTGCATTAAACCAGTACACTAGTAATACCATGTACCTCTAATACTTAATGTTTGTGCCTTATACCTGAACCAAAATACACTTGGGTTCAGTGTTTCTGCATAAAGCAATACCCAAGAATGGTTTAATTATGTCTTGCTTCAAAATACTGAGTTCAGTTCATCCTGTGCTGAACAAGCAAAGTGCTTGCAGTGAGAAAAATGATAACCTTAAGCTCAATGGCCATGGATTGCACCACAGCCAGAGTACTTTCAGACTCGAGTTAGTAATGTCACAACACAACAAGTTTTGTAAGGAAACTGTCCACTTAAAACAATAATTACTGTCAATAATGCAATATAACTTTGTTCTTATTTTTCAATAATTACTCTAAGAGTTGTTTAGCAACCTGTTTTTTGTTCTCACATCCAAAATGAAGTATATGCTTTAATTACTAATGACAGTCTAATCCCCTAGTGCACTATTACATTGTATGTGATATCATTGCTTACTAGTAACCTGTTGTACTCGTGTCAACAGCTCCAAAGGCAAATACTCGAGCAGCGGTCACAACTTCAAACCACCATGAGGGCCACATGGGGGCATTTTCGATGGCTCAAGGGTCACACCACCTTTTTTATTTCTCATGACACCTTGTGACGCCAATCAAGGATACGGCTTAACAGGCTGCATACAATTTGTGGGCCATATATTTGAGACCTCTGTGCTAAATGGTACATAAACTTAACTCCAATGAGACAAAGTAATGCGATGAACCAATGCATCAACCATAATTTTTTTCCCTCTGATGTGTTACAAGAATAATTAAACTGGTCAGTGAATGAGGGAAGACTATATCATCCAAGTAAATGGAAGGGAACACTCTTCCCATCTGGCAGCTTCTTCATTCACTAAGGTAACTCGTGTATTAAAAATAACTAACTGGAAACCAGTCCTAACACTAACCTCTTCATGCTGAGAACACTAACTTAATGCTCAGTGCCAAGCAAGGAAGCTGTTAGTGCCATTTTCATATGTCTTTGGTATGACTCAGCTAGGGTTTGAACCTGCGACCTCCCACATCTGAGGTGGATGCTCTAACCACTTAGGCCATCAAAGCAGTCACAGTTTGAACAGAGGAATTTGTTTTGAAGAGAAGAATTCTGGCTTACAGGGGCCATGACATCTCTGAATTGTGTGGAATTGTTGAAATCCAAACCTTTAAATGTCTTAGTAGTACAAACAACATCCAATGTAAAGATAAAGATGTGAAGTTGATCAACAAGGGCCTTAACTCTGTTCAAAATAGAGCACATGAGACACACAGGTGCATGAAACAATGTTCGTACCAAATTCCATTTGAATACGATGAATGGTTATTGTCCTAAGATGATTACAAGCAACATCCCATATAAATATGTGCAGCTGTTTTACAAGGGCCATAACTCTGTCTGAACTGGTGCAGATGAGACATAGCCCAAAACAACACACAGCTAGAGACCATTTTCTTTGAACATTTTATCAAAATATGTTTAATGGTTCATAAAATATGCCTAATTTAATCAGTAATGCAAATTTCCATGACCAGGACATGCTTGATAAGGAGAATACCACTCTAAACACACGTAGGCCACATTTAAGTGTACGAGACAATTCTCACACCAAATTACAAAAAAATATGTTGAACGGAGTTTCATCTGTGCCAGTTACAAGCTACATCCTATAGGAAAATGTAAGGTTGATTGTCAAAGGCTATAATTCCATCCAAAAATGTAGTTGCTGACACAAAACCAATGAAAGATACATCTAGGTTTATGAGACAGCATACACAGACTAAATTGCAACAGAATATGCTGAACACTTGCTGGTTATAATGACCTAGTACTGGGGTTATGAAATGGTTATAATGACCTACTGCTGGGGTTATGTAATGGTTATAATGACCTACTGTTGGGGTTATGTAATGGTTATAATGACCTACTGCTGGGGTTATGTAATGATTATAATGGCCTAGTGCTGGGGTTATGAAATGGTTATAATGACCTAGTGCTGGGGTTATGTAATGGTTATAATGACCTACTGTTGGGGTTATGTAATGGTTATAATGACCTACTGCTGGGGTTATGTAATGGTTATAATGACCTACTGCTGGGGTTATGTAATGGTTATAATGACCTACTGCTGGGGTTATGAAATGTTTATAATGACCTACTGCTGGGGCTATGTAATGGTTATAATGACCTACTGCTGGGGTTATGAAATGTTTATAATGACCTACTGCTGGGGTTATGAAATGGTTATAATGACCTTGTGAAGGGGCAAATTTCTGGCGATCTATGAAGTACACAATAAATTGGGCCAGAGAACAATTAATTAGATTTATGGGGACAGGCGCGTATCAAATCGCCATACTGCCATGATCGGTAATATCTTTTCGAGGGGAGAATTTTATTTTTAATTAATCATTCATTTATTTAACCAGCATAAGACTGGTGGAGACAAAAGCTAACTTCGATTCCGTAGTCTAAATGTCAGGATTGAAAGACTGCAGAACTCTGTTACTCAAACTTTGGCACCTCTAGAAAAAGGTGGCAAATATATTTAATCCTAATTGGTTACACTAAAAAAG